>OZ005648.1:256710404-258134154 GCA_963930645.1 Salticus scenicus
TGTAGTAGAAGACGATCGACGTAAATTTAAATTAACTTTCGCTTTTATTTTCAATACAAATCGTGATGCAAATACTTAGTAATGATATTCAAGCGAATCGAAAAGAATTTTAAGTCGCTGAATAACAAAGAAAAGCTTCTAAATTATTTAGATGCTTACGTCTTCTTTTTCAAGGAACTTTAAATTACATTTTAGGTAATGCCTCTTTTGAAAATCACTTTCATCTATCTAGAAACAAGTCACGTGATCATAAATTATAAGTCGTTTCTTTTGATTTTTGCAAGTTTTGAGATAGATTTAGCTCAACTGAGAGTTGCTACGAAATTTAATAACAAGTTTTGAAGAAAAACTGGAAAAATTAATTTAAAATATTTATGTAACAAAAATGTTAGAAAACAATATGAGAATATTAAAGATATATTATTTCGAAATATTAATGCATGTATAATTTTCGTTATATTACTCTACTAACATAATAGTCGCACAATTAAAATGTTCTCCTAAAAGTAATCTATTGTTTTCTCCTAATCTTGCGAAAAATATGGACTAAGTTCCCTTAAAAGGACTGCTCGAAGGATATTGTACACAGATCTAGGACCACCAACCCTTGAAAGTAATAATTAAACATAAAAATAATTGAATTCCTAGAAATTAAGTAATATAGATACAGGAGGCTTAAAAGATATTTAGCAAAAATAGGAGGGACCAACGTAAGTGGATTAAATTTCATGACAGAAATGCCACGTTGAGATAAGGGTGATACTATCGGAATGTGCAAACATCTCGCAGGCAGTAATTGTTGTTATTCACAAAAATTTCCAGCAGAATGCATGGTTAAGTCTTCTTCTTCTGGAGTTAATTTATGAGCTTGGTGTACGATAACTCTGAACGATACTGCAATTGAGTCTGATGGATATTTGAAGACCAATAAGTTTTTGCTGAAAATGCGCATAAATTGCCTGAAATTATTGCTAATTTATGTCAATCTATGTGCTGCTTCTCTCAATTATGTATCAAAGTTTTTAACTTTTTTTTTTTTAACCAGTTGTAAAATTTTGTTTCATTTGACTTTATATATCTTTTTATTTTGTTAATCTTTCTTTACACGTTTGCTCTTACATGCACACACGTTCCTATTCTAAATATGCTTACTTCAGTCCCCGCTAAGTGTTTTTACATATTAGCCAGCTATTTTTAAAACACATTTTATGTAGATGCAACCATATATATATTTTTACTGTCTTCTATATTCAATAGAAGAAAGTATTGGATTCGTAAAAATTTTCGACTTCCGGTTTTTGATGGATTTACTCGTTTTGAGAGTTGTAGAACACGATTTGACCATTTTTAGGAAACTTTTGTCTGTCGGTCTGTGTGTGAGTGTGTGACAAAATTTTGTGGCAATTGAATCTCAGGAACTACTGCACATAATTTCATACAAATTGGTATGTAGTTACACCTCGACATAAATTAGTGCCTATCAACTTTTGTTAAAAATTGTGTAACAGGTTGTGTTGCCATCCCACTTTTTCTAAATTTTTAACATGGTGGTATAGGACAAAATTTTGTCTAAATGTGCATAAAGAGAATTATTTTTTAATAATCATTATGGAACTTACAAGAATTATTTCAAATAGAGATAGCCAACTGGGGAAAAAAAATGTGTATGTAGAAGCATCGCCTTCCCCCCACCCCCCTACGGGAAGTCACCCGTCGAAGGGAATTGATTTTCATGATGGGTATTTTTCAAAAGAGCTCGCCAATACCTTTAAAATGAATGGTTGAACCATCGATCTGCGATAATTTAAAATAAAATTATCGATTTTTTTTTTTTTCATTAAAAAAAAGAAAAAAAAAAGAAGAAGAAAAAGAAAGAAAGAAAAGAAAAAATGTAATATCGAGAATAAAATGAACTTTTTTTTTTGGATATTTAGTGTTATACTACTTCTCTAATATGGAAATCGTACTGCATTATAATGGAAGATAATTTTATTAAATAATGATTTTAATAAATTATTTTTACTGAGTGAATTTGCATAGGAAACTATAGAAGAAAGTCATGAGGTGGCCACAACATTCTAGTTTTAATATGGAAACCAAAATTTTCATTAATATTTGCTTTTGATTAGAATTAGTTTGTATACTTTTCGATAAAGCCGCGGCTTCTCATGACTGGGGGCACTGATATTCACACAAATTTTAGAATGGAAGAAATCATATTTTACGCATGGCATTAAATAACTACACTATTACAAAAATTATCCTCTCTATCACTGAAATTCTTCCTTTTTTTTCTGTATTGTATAATTTGGGATATTGCCATAGTATAAAGATAGAACGCACAAGTGTAATTTACAGAGATAAGTACATGTTATTAAGAAAACAATATCATAAATATTTGCGAAAGAGGTAAAAAAAATAAATAAATAAACAAGTTTTCAAGTTTAAAAGTTTCATAAGTTTTTCTAGAATTTTCTACTGATTTTTCGATTTAATTTTCACCAATTACTATAAAGAAGAGATACATTCTCGAGTGAGTCAGCTGAGTTCAGATTTCTAAACTTGTAAGTATTTGGAAGAACTCACACTGGTTATAAGCTCAGGTTTTTTATGGTTGTGAAGTTTTTCTGTGTTGAACTCAAAATGGATGTCTGTATTTGGTAGAATATGAAGCTGAAGTAAGAAAAAAGAGTTTTTTGAACTAAATCATTGAGTGTTTAGAAGAATGAATTTCAAGCAATAGATTTGTAAAGGTTTCAAAAAATTGTATGCAAAGGCAAGTTTTTAGGCAAAATTTTGAGGAGTGAAATGAATCCTTAAGTGCATAGTTATAATGTTTAATTTCAAGCCGAAACAACTATTATTTATATAACTTTGTAAATATCATGAGATGAAAATGATATTACAATTTCGTCTTTTACCAAGACGTTCAGTGGACAGGACTAGGTTGAATCGGAAAAAGGATAAATTGATTCTCCAGTGTATATGAAATAGTTGACTTGAAATAAAATTTAGATGAGTATGTTTAATATCTCACTAGTTAAACAGAGCGATTGGTGACCTTTTGGCATTCAGTCCTAAGTGTGATCTGGAGACATGCCATCACAATCTTAATCATCTGCGGAGGAGATCGCTCCCACACTTCGGTAACCCCCAAAAGTAATATTTTCGGATCATGGAGAACATTGTAGTGAAGCCACGGCGTGTTTCATGTGCACCAGCCACCATGAACTTATCGATGTCACGTCATTAAACCATTCACATGTGACCAATTTAAGGGAAACTACAACATTATCATGTTTATATTTGTACTCAATAGGGAAATGTTTGAATCCTACAAGGAAATTCACAGTAAAATGTGAAATGACAAATCAGCTGGGGTGGAAAACAATAAATGATTTACTCTCGTAACCAAAAAAAACTATAGATTTCATTAATCGGAACGACGGGCTTCGACCATCTCTAGCTCGAACACGCAATCTCTCAATTACGAGATGAACGCTTTACCAATTAGGTTGGTAAAGCAACTGGTTTGGAAGGACAACTGATAGGTGGAGCCGTATCTATTAGACTGCCGTTAAGATAATATCCACTATGATTGTACCTCTTCGCTGTAGAGATTTTATTACAATATTATTTTCAGCTGAGCTTACACAATAGTATCGATTTACCAGAAAATAGTTAACCCCTCTTTTAAATTTAAATAAATGTTATTTTAATTTTATTGGTGTCTCTTTTCTACTACATTTAATCTCATAAGTAAACTTGAATCTCATTGAGGATATCACAACAAGCGGTACATCTTAAACTGTGAGTTTATTAAAAAAAAAAAAAAAAAAAAAAAAGGGCAGAATGCTTTACTCAAATAATCAAAAACATAACGAAATATTTTATTTATTTTTTATTTGCTACGAAATTTTTTTGGTAACGAGCAATCATCTTATTAAAGTTAAAACTAACTCTTTAGTTTCATCACAATATATTTTCAAATTACTGAGTCATTATCAGTATGATCAATTATCTTCAATTCTTTAATTTATAGCCATTGCATACTGTTTCCCATTTTCGCTATCTCAATGACACTATAAGCATACAAACATAATTGCCGGTAGTTAAACTATAATAATTTTTTTTAAAAATCTCCTATAATTATCTTCGAAGTTCTTCAGCAATTTTACAAAGACGCAGTTTCAAAAGTACTGATTTTGTATGTGGACATAAAGAAGAACGCAAGATGAAACTACATTGTGAAAATTTTGTCTATTAAAACAAAAATTTATTTTATGTAAAGCAATTACATAATAGACTTATCGTATAGACATAATAGTAGGTATAAAAGATTCAGGAGTCCCATAGTAGTGTTGATAATATTTATAAGAAGTAGTAATTTGTAGACTCATAGTGGGAATTATATACACGTTCTTGTTTATTAGTTCTTGTATCATATTTAGGAAGTTATTTACTACTCATTTTATTTTCCTTTTTTTTCGATTTTACAAGATTTAATCATGAATTTGGGATCTATCTATCCTCAAAGCTGCCAACATCCTAATTAATAATCTGGAGGATTGTTAGTACCCGCCTTTTTTTTTTTTTTCTTTTTTCCATACCATTTTTTTTTTAAGTGTATCTATCTTCTTATTTAATCGTAATTACATTTAAAGAGATTAACTATAAAAAATAAGTAGTGTAGAAAAAGGGAAGGGTACTAACAATACTCCGAATGGGGTTGGCAACTATGCATTCTGCTGTAAAATATATAATAAAGGCATATAAAAGTTCACGCTTAAAAAAAGGAGCTATTTTATTACTCCTCAAAAGACGATTTGAAAAATTCTCTTAACTCTAAAGGGAGCAAAGTTTACTACATATGTACTAACACAGGAAGTGTATTCTCTTTCCTGTCCCTCCGATAAATAGCAAGTGGGAAGAAAGAATGGCTCCGAAAATAGAGTAAAAATAACTCTTAAGGAGTTGTTCACTTTTACCTCTGAAAAAGAGTAAATTTTGCTTCTTCGGAGTAATTTTAACTCGATTTTTTTAAGACTGTTCTTAGCATATTTGAATTGGAAACATCAGACTTTCTTGTCTCTTGATTCATATTATAGTGCAAAAATTAGTTGAAAGTAAGTAAAAGTGGGATATTTATTGAAATCATTTTTTTTTCATACATTGACAAAACATAATGAAAAAAAAAAAAAAAAAAAAAAAAAAAAAGGAAAGGAAAGGAAAGCAAAAGGAAAGAAAAGAAGAAAAAGACAGTAAGGAAACTGTGAAAAAATTTATTTATGTATGATTATTTATTCGCTTGGTTTTTATGTAATTTGAACTATTTAATTTTATATAATTTAATTCAATAATCTTACAGAAAGAAAACATTATATTAAATATAATAACAATTAGCAAGATGTTTTTTAGGTTATCTGTGCAGGAATATTCGTATGGCTATCAAAGCACTAATATTTTGTTTTCATTTCATGTACGTGATGCATTTTACAAATTTCTGTTTAAACAGGCTTGACACAACAATGACGTAACTTTCCTTCTCTATTATTTCCGATCCTTATGAAGATAGATACGTAGGTTTTAAGTAATGGCCTTGAGTCAAAGAATGCCTTTGGTAATGCAGTTAAAAAGCATTTTATATTCCTGTGGCTTTTGATTTCCGTCACGTAAAATGTGTCACTGAATTCTCCAAAAGTATTTAATATTTTATACGAATTCATCCTAAGAAGATAATATTAATAACTTTTAGAGTAGAAAAATGATAGATTTTTTTTTTTCTTTAATGTAATTATGCAATGAATTACTTTATGATTGTTTTGTATAGTGAAAGTAACCGGAAATTTCGTAAAACAAATAAGTTATATAATGAATTTATGATTGTTTCGGTAAAATTTGTAATATTTTCCGCTATAGACCGCTTTGATTTCGTCATATTCACATAAATGCAACTCGTAATAATTTTCTTTAGAATTAAAGTTGATCTTGAAAAGATTGCAATAATTTATTGTGACTGAATGTATGTTTTTGTTTGTCTGCGTATTCATAAATTATTAGAGTAAAAAAAAAAAAAAATATATATATATAGGAATATATAAATGTAGAAATATATAAACAAATGAATGAAATTAAACGCCAAAAAACACTGAGATCTTCGTTAGGGAGGCCCCTCAGTGTAGGGGTGAACGAGAAGTTTCTGAAATATATGAATTATTAATTATCCTTTTGGTTTTTCTAATCTGTAAAACTTATATATTCATAAATTCATGCCAATAGTTTTATATATATATCTGCTAATTATGTGCTGATCTATCATCTGTCTATGTGTTTTCTAGTTAAAATAAATATTTATTAGTTTTATGTAAATAATACACATAACTTATAACATATATTTGCTGCGATATTTACTTTTATAATAAATTTTTTTATGCTTAATGATATGCAGAACAATGTTTCTTTTAAAATCTGAGGCTTATTTAGCTACAATCAGAAAATTTATTTTCTTGAAGATATTTCTTTCGAAAAAAAAAAAAAAAAATGCCTTGATTAAAACTGCACAGAACAATATTTCTCTTAAAAGTCTAAAAATATTTTAATAATAACTATCAATATTTAGTAATAAGATTTCAAATATAAGTATACTTTAATAAATACAATATCAACAAACAAATTTATATTAAAATTTAGTTTCGCAGTTATTGTTTATCGAGCCAGAAGCGTAATGCAATCAGTTAGTTCAACATATTGAAGTCCTTTTCTCAGGCTAATATTTCTTTGAAACCCTGATTTTTTTTTTTTTTTTTTTTTTTAATAAGTATTGGATTTGTAAAACTTTTCGATTTACGGTTTTTGATAGTTTCATACATTTTAAAGGTATTTTAATGCATTTTGACGATTTTTGGACTGATATCTGTCAGTCTCTGTGTGTGACAAAATTTATGGTAACTATTGAACAACAACTAGAGCACAAGAATTTAAGAAAAGTTTATATAATGATGCAGTTTGACATTAATTGGTGCGCATCAACATTTAGTGCACATCACAAGACATGTGACGTTGTTATGCTGCAATTTATCCCATTTACAATAATGCTATATTTTATCTTCTATAAAGTAAAAACGCAAAATCTTTAATATTCAAAGGTGCCATTATAAAAGACTATGATCATTAAATCTGTATATTGGTCAGCAGTTGGCTCTGTTATGCTTCAATATTCCTCGTTTGCGAGAAGGCTACATCTCATCTTCTATAGTGTATGAAGGCACTAACCCTAATATGTGAGATATAGTATGTAAAAAAAAAAAAAAAAAAAAAAAAAAAAAAAATCAGAATTTTCTGCGGTGCATATCGGTCGTGAGGGTGTACTTCTATTACTCAACTTTTGTGATTTTTGATATCGTTACCTATCAGTATCTGTTGAGTAAAATTGTACCAAATTTCGCACGAAAAATGTTTTTTGTAAGAAACTACGTTGATTATTATTTAACAGGGAGCAGCCCCCGCTCATCACTCTTGGAGCGATGTAGAGCGCTTCTAAGGGGACTACTCGCAGTTTATTGAAAAACTCAAAAAAAAAAAAAAAAAAAATACAAATTTCGCCAGGCGCAATCCGGCTTAAGCCGACAGTGGGCGATTATTCAGGTGCTAAATTTCCGGGCTATGCCCCACGCGACAGGTGGCATGAAGTATACGAAAGTTCTTGATTGAAAAGTCTATATGAGTAAAGTCTCTGGGAAATGAAACAGATTGCTAAATACTGGTACTCCTGCAAGTTTCCAGGATAAGATCCCATCGCGACAACGGGCAAGAGCAGATGGTGGAAATTATTGCCAGGAAATTATTATCCTTTCGCGACAAGGGGCAATACTTGTGTAATGAAGAAGACTCTGTTAAATAGCCACGGAGCAGGCAACCAAGTGCTATTGATATTAACTAATCAGTTGAGTTAACTAAATCCATAAGAAAAGAAAATATTTTATTTAACTTATTTATGAGTAATTTGCGCGATATTATATTTTCCAACCAATTATTTGGTCGTGGGGAAGGATTTCTTAAGTGAAAATTTTTGGTCAGGGGACAATGAAAATAATAATGGCTGGGAGTACTCTCTTCGCCACAAGGACACAAGGGAGAACGCCGACGACGAAACCTGTGGAGATAAGAAGGAAAAGGACCATGACCGGTTAAAAAAGCAGTAATGGGTGGGGTAAGGGTCCAAGAGTTAGGGCTGGCCTGTGGCAAAAGATTAAAAGTATGTCTGCCCTTTTCAGACACACTCCACAGGTCTTGCCATTTTAAATTCAAAATTTCCTTTATTCGAAGTTTAACATAAGAGGGAGGGGCGGGGAGGGAGAAATTTACATTTTGGAACACTGTGGCTTCTTTTGCCAAAGAGTCCGCAAGTTCATTGCCGGCTACTCCCCTGTGGGCAGAAACGTGTGCCAGGGATATTTTTAATTTTAAGTTAGATAGGAGATTTTTTATTTCTATAATCTGAGGATTTCTGCTCCTGTGGCGAGCAATAGCAAGCAGACCCGAGAGGCTGTCACTAAAAATGCTTATTTCTTGGTAATTATGATTATTTGTTGCCCAATCTAGGGCTTGTTTAATTGCAAAAATTTCAGCCTGAAAAATTGTATTATAGTTCTCGAGCCTGCCCGCCCACCGATGGACAGTCTCACCAAACGCAATAACACAGAATGCCGCAGCGACACCCTGATCGGTCTTGGATCCATCGGTAAAGATCGCCACCGAAGCAGAGGGAGAAAAGCTATTTTTAGAACAATTGGTTAACAGGGAAGCAACGTCCTTACCAGGGTGAATATTCCAGCTGCAGGTTGTAGTTTGGATGGGGATATTGGGAAAGACTATTGTAGCTAGTTCAGTATCATTAAGTTGTAATATTTTGGTTTTAATATATGTCTGGGAAACCTGCAGGTGGGCATGAGGAATTCCAGTGATGACGGTGAGGGCATCAGTCGAGATAGTTTTATAACCTCTTGCAATTTGCAAGAGGAAGGGCCTTTGAGCAGAATTTAGTAGAGCTATTGCGTCAGTTCTAAGATGACCACCCCAGATGCCGGCACCGTATGTTAATATTTTTTCTATTATAGTAGTGTACCATGTTTTAAGGAAAGAGGTGGAGATCCCCCACCTCTTCCCCACCATCTTCATTGAATTGTGGTAAAAAGTTAAGGTTTTTAATTTGAGATATTTGACGTGTGCCAGCCGTTGATTATTATTATTATTATTGCATATATAAAGTGGTAGATGGCGCTGTTATATAAAAGAATAACAACGAAAGAATATAGAATAAAGTTTTATGATCGCCACAACGTATTAGTTTTACAAAGAAAATGTTTTTTTTTTTTCCCTAATAATATGATTAATATGTTTTTATTTATTTGCTGCACTTACATGATCAGTCCAAAATAAGTTATATGTAAATTTAGAAAACGTTTAAAAATTATTATTAATAATAATAAGGAGAAGAAGAATTGATGAAATTGAAGAAATGTTTTTTTTTTCCCTAATAATATGATTAATATGTTTTTATTTATTTGCTGCACTTACATGATCAGTCCAAAATAAGTTATATGTAAATTTAGAAAACGTTTAAAAATTATTATTAATAATAATAAGGAGAAGAAGAATTGAGTTTATTTCGTTATATATCGTATACTAAAAAGTGCAACTACGATTATTTTAGTATAATGTCAGAATCATATTTAAAAGTAACAAACTTTTCATTTTTTTTTTTTTTTTTTTTTAGAACTTATTGATTGATTTATGTATTTTTTCCTATTTTCCTTTCCCTTTTCTCTATGCAAATATTTATACAAATATAAAATAATATAAAATATATGTTTTATTTATTTTAATACACATCCGAAGGCAAATTTATTTTTGAATAATATATTTAAGTTGAAAACCTATGTATTTTACTTTAATTTTACAAATTGTGCACAGGCTATCCAATCAATAAAAATCGGAAATTGAAAAAAAAAAAAAAAAAAAAAAAAGAAAAGAAAAGAAAAAAAAAAAGAAAGAAAAGAAAACAGTGTTTCTTTCCTTTTGTTGTTGTTGTTGTTTTTACTACCATATTTTTTGCTCTTTCTTCACACATTAAAAAATAGCAACGCAAATTAACGCAAAAGTGTAAAAAAAAATCCTCAATTGTTGTTGTATCTATTGATGTATCTGATTTAAAGTTATACATATTTAGTGAGTTTATCCATTTTGTCACATTTTTTGTAATTCTGAAAATTTTAAATTTAAACGTAAATATTCTAGGTTACCTATTATCTTTCAAACTTTAAATAAATATGATACAAAGGCAGTTCAACTTCTTTTATTATTTAATAAACGCAAATGATTTATTTTTTTAAAAATTCATAAAAAAAAAAAAAATGTGAAAATTTAATCGAAAGAATACTAGAAATATTTTTTTTATTTTTCAATCTAAACATTCAAACTAAAATATTAAGAATTTTAATGCCAACAAATCGCCCTTAATCTATTCTCCTAGTCGAAAGGGCGAAAAAGTACACTCATTTTAAATAAACATCAAAGTAGTATAGTATAATATTAATTGGAATATATGACTAACAGTAATAGTAGACTGTATTAGTATTAAAGTATTAATTACCAGATATTAAAGTATGAATTAACTTAGGCATTGACATTAAAAAATTTGATTAAAAGATTCCGGGAATTATGAAAATTGTTAAATTTTCTGTAAGTCTAAAATTTTTTTAATTTATACTGACAAGGAAACATTCAAAAGGTGTCGTCTTCAAAAAATATTGATATATATATATATATATATATATATATATATATATATATATATGATTCTACTCTTCATAAAACACCAGAAAGGGAAAAAAAAATATCGGCTGAAATGAATTACAGCGACCACAAAAAATTATCAAAATTAAGCATTTTTGACGATTTAGGCGATAAGTTCGCTAACACAAAGATTGTACGAACAGAACTCTGTTTTGCTTCTCCGCCAAGTACTCAAAATCAATCGCCTAGAAGCGTGAAATCGCCAAATATGCTTACATTTGATAATTTTTTGTGGTCGCTGTAATTCATTTCAGTCGATAATATTTTCACTTTCTGATGTTTTATAAAGAGTAGAATAACATAATTTTTTTTTTCAAAAATTTTTTGAAGACGACGCCTTTTGAACGTTTCCTTGTAAGTTACCTTACAGCTTTCAAATCTAAAATATTAGGCAATGATTATGATCTAAGAGAATTTTCTACTTATTTTATTGGTAGATCAAAAGAAATGATAAATAAATAAAGTAATTCATTAATTTAAGTAACTAAAAAAAAAAAAAAATCTAAAGAATTTCCTGGAAAGTTAATCGACAGAGTGGTGTAAGTTTTAAATCACTGTAAATATTCCAACTAAAATATTTGAAATTGTTAATGCGAACAAACCCGCCTTTCACTATTACACTTTCAGTAGAAAGTGCAAATAAGTATTACCCCTTTTAACATAAATCACATCATATAAATATTCGCTCCATAAAGAGATGTAATTTCGTAAACCAATAAACTTAAAATTATTCAGCCTTGTGGAGAACCAGAATTAAAAGCGAAGTTAACGAAGAAAGCTTTAATACCATTATGTTATGATTATATGTCAGAACCACTGCTGTTAAGCCGATAAATTAATTTATTCTTCGCATTAAAGTAGTTGCTTTTAAAATTAGGGATAGCTCATATAGCTAATGTTGGAAGAGTAAGTTGGAGTTTTCCAGAAAAGTTTATCGAAAGTTGCTTTATTAAATTTTACGAAAAATATAATTTTGTATTATAATTTTATTTACAGATGAGAGGCAAAATACAATTATTGCTTGAGGAAATGGTCGTTTTCTTTTATTTTCGCCCTAGTTGTTCTTTTATTTATTTATTATTATTATTTATTTATCTGTGAGAGTATTTCAGTATTAATTAAGCTGAGAAAATGTAAGTTAATTATAAAAATGCAAATAGTAATATATTTTGATAAAATTATTAAATTTGAATATATTAAATAGTTATGCAAGATTGTTGAAGATAAGTATACTTTTTTCATTTTTTTTTTTTTTTTTTTGGCTTGTTTAATCCCAGAGTCCGACTCCCGTAGGAAACGCTGTACCGTATATAGTTAAAATTTTTGATACCCAGGTTACACATTGTTAACATGTTTCAAGGTGCTCCAAGTCTAGAAAGTTGGAAATTGACTAGTGCATATGTGCAACTGTGTGTATGTGCGTGGACATTTTTTTAATTATCATATCTTGAAAACGAAGAAAAAAATATAGAGAGAAACGAAATTTTATGTTTAAAGTTGGTTACTGTATAGATGTGTTTGCCAAGTTTGATGAAAATTGGCAAATCCAAAGTGGGACTGGGAAAGCCGGAAGTGTAACCGAGTTCAGTATCTCAAAACCGGCTCTAAATTTTTTTTTTTTTTTTTTTTTTTTCCAAATTTGCTATATAAATTCTTTTTCAATATCCTTTCGTATACAATAGTTGGTTGACGCAGGAAAATTTATAGGCATTTTATTTAACTAGATCAATTTTAGATTTCGGAAGTGAGTGCTTTAAAGAAGGCCCAACCTTTTTTTTCCAAACTCGCACTATCTCAACTTGTTTATCAATTAGCATTAAAAAATATAATAATAAAAAAAAAAAAAAAAAAAAAAAAAAAAAATCTGTTGACATTTATTCATTTTATTACAATTTGACTGATACATAGAGTTTTATTGATTGATTTCTTGCACATGAGTTGACTGTATTTGGTGTATTACCATAAAATAGGACTGTCAAACAACTATTGTGATAGAATACATATTACTTATTCGAAAGGTTTTTTAATTACTTCTGTGTATAACTACCTCAAACATAATATTAAAGCATTATTCTTTGAAGGACATTTCTTATACACGTATAATAAGTCTCTTAGAATAAACATTTCGAAGTTGCCAAATACAATAATACCACAATTAGGATTTTTAATTATTGAACTATATTTTAGTGCATAAAAGCTGTTAAAAATATGTTGTTAGGCTGTTCATGCTGTTTGTGCTGTATATGCTGTTCATGCTGTTAAAAATATAAAATTCAATTTATAATTAATTGATTAATTTTAATAAAAATTTTTTATTAAAAATTCCCTCGTACATATATTGTTTACTTATGGACTTATTTTTTTGATAAATCCTAATAAAAAATTCCAGTTGGAATTTTGTTGTATTTTTGCTTTTCTTTCATTAAGAAATCTTTACCGAATAATGCATTTTAAAACATTTTTTAAGTATTATTTTTGTTTTAAAATAATATTCTCAACTTCAAAATTGTATTTTATAAACATGTTATACAGAGTGTTACAGAACGGACTTTTAAATTTGAAGTGACATAACTGCGAAATATTGAGAGATCGAGTATCGATGGTATCATATTAGTTTGTGCAATGGACTCCACAGCTTTCACACGTATATCACTTATGCATATAATATATTTCTATTATAGAACGTTTTTACTCGTTCTGTTATTTTTAATCCTTTGCACTCGAGAGGTGACTCTCACTCACCATGTGGTTTGATTCCGCAACTCGAGAAGTGACTCTCACTCACCACTTGGATTTGCTGTGGTAACTCGATGCGTGGTAGTAATTGTTTATACTTAGTTTCTTCGATGCGGGTTCTTACGCTCTTTCTGTATAAACTTATGAAGTGTAAATTGACACCCCTTCAACTTCCGACCCCTTCCCCTTCAATCGAATTCAACCTCCGATTCCGAAGATATCTGCTTGAATGGAAAGCTACACAATATTCTAACAGGAGTTAGGAAGGACTGCAAAGTCTGTTCTCAGAGAAATAAATCCGTAAAAAGTCATCAAACGATATAATATTGTAATACTTGTCCCGACAAGCCGGGCATGTATCTTGTGAATTGTTGCATGAAATATCACACACAGAAAAATTACAGAGACTGATAATTAAGAAATTATGTTTATAAAGGTCGAAAGATATATAAAATGTTAAAATATAAAAAATGTATACATAAATGTGTGTGTGTAATGGTTTTAAGTTACTGGTAAGAATTTCGCAACGTCTCGAGTTGCCGGTGCGCCGCGCGAAAAAGGCCCCGAGAGCAAAGGGTTAATTAGTTGGGATGATAATTTAGTATGACCAAATAAGCGAATTGGGCTGCACCATCAAAATATATCAGATATATTCTGAAAAACTTGTGTACAGCATTGCGTTATAGTACATTGGCTGCGTTCGTTTAGGAGAAGTTTAAAAGTGTTCCCAAACATAGAGCATTTTAACTCTGTTTCTCCAACGAACTCAGCTTTTACCAAACGGATATTGATCGTGTATTGATAGTATACAAAAAGAGGAGATCTCCCAGATGGGTCAGCAAAGTGTTAAGCACAAAATGTGTATCTGGATCGAACTTGGAGGAATGTTGTAAAAGGAGTTGGCAAACGGCGTATCAGCATGCTGTGAAAATGAAGTTAACTGTTGTCTACTTAAGGGCCCTCTTCACTCATCGCCGCCGGAAACCGAAGCTAATGTTATTCTATGGGAAATTTTTCTTTACAAATAACTTATTAACCAATACATATTTTTAAATTCTGTTTTCACTTTCTGAAAATTCCCAGCTGTTAAATTGACGGACCTTTTTAAAAAATATATTTTTTTTAATTTTTTATATTTTATTTTGAAGCTGTAAAATAAGAATTTTGAATATGTGAAACTGTTTCATTTTGCAATTTCAAAATAAAATATTAAAAATTAAAAAAAAAAATACATTTTTAAAAAAGGTCAGTTAATTTAACATCTGGGAATTTTTTGAATGTGAAAACAGAATTTAAAAATATATGTTAGTTAATAAGTTATTTGTAAAGAAAATTTCCCCATAGAATAAGATTGGCTCGGGCTTCCGGCGACGGTAAATGAAGAGGGCCGTCAAGGTGGATGCCGCAATAGCAGCCAAGACTACTAAAGTAGCCATATTGAGTCTATGTACCTAAACACTGGCTAGTACTGTGCGATTTTATTTATTTGACAATTACATGACAGCTTTGAGGCCTATAGTTACGATGACTTACATCTTAAATGATCCATAATTACATAATTTAACGGTAGGAATGCAGAATTTCTTATATAACTTTCTTACTTAATGGCTTCTGCGGTTACGATTTTGGCTTCATGGTTTTTTGGACATGTCATCTTCACTTACATTATTCCTCCAAGGAATCAAGAGAAAAAAAAAACTGCATCACGCTTTACTTAAATTCTTTTATCTTATTGTTGTGATGCATTTACTTTATGCATATATTACTAAAAGCAATGAAATTAGTTTTGACAAAATAATGGGCAAAATTATTATTATTATTTTATTTTTTTTCAGATTTCAAATAAAAACATTATACCTTAGAGATTTGAAATTTAAATATTAGACAATTTAAAATACTTAATAAAAAAAAAAAATAAATAAAAGATTATATTCGATAAGAATAAACTTTTAAAAAGGATAAATTTTAATTTTTTCTAAAAATATTTATCTAAGAATACCATTTACAAAAGTCTTTACTTACTTTCAAAAGAACGATCAAAGTATTTCATATTCATAAACTTATAAATTTATTTTCTGTAGCAAATTTGATCCAGATTTCTATGCAGTATGTATGAAGTTTTCAATATTAACGAAAGGAAAAAAAAAAATATATATATATATAAATTTATTTTAAACTAACGAAACAAATATATTAATATTTAATTTTAATCCGTCGAAGTTAAAATTTCTGGATAGTTTTTATCTTCGAAATTAATGAAATCATTTTGTTTAAAAGTTTGAGAAAAATAAACGAATTCCATTGCTTTAATAGAGTCACAATTTTAGATAAATAACAATCTCACTAAATTACGTTCTTTCATAAACCTTTTATGTCTGAAAATGGCTTATCTTTACTTAGAGAGGAGAGCAAGTGGAGGAGAGCAAACAAAAGGAAATTTAATCTCATATTCTGATTATATGTCCCTACCAGCACACAGGCAGGGAAATAAATTTGTTCAAAGTTCGTTAAGGCTTCAAGACATTTGCCTTATAGACTAGAATAATTCTTTGAAATATTAATAATAAAATGTATGTAATTTTCGAGAGATTTTTAGCTTTCTTGAAGTTTTCAAAAGATTAAGAAACGATTGTTAGTATTATCATTATTAATGCATGAAATCTTTTGATTATTTACTTTATATTTTTATTTTATAACTGTAATATTATATGATTTATTTTGAGGGACTTATTTATTAATAAAAAATAAAAATAAAAATAAAAGATATATAATATGTTTCATTTCTATTAAAAACAATTTTTTTTTTTTTGTAATGTCGAATGTATTGTGATTCAGTAATAAAACACTTCTTATAATTTTAAATGACTTTTTTTTACATATACATGTGCAATAATTTTTAAATTTATGCCCCGATGTTATTGATTATAATCTTTATTGATATTCATAAAAAGAGAAGATTTGATTAGTAAACATTTTTTATTTGCGACTTTTTTTTTTTTTTTTTTTTTTTTTTTAATGTTTCAAGAGATACTGAACGTGTTTTCTCAAACATGGTTTGTAAAATACCGGTCTGTATTTTACCTGTCTTTGAATATAAAACTTTGTGAACGTTGTATCTGGCAAACCCAACAGACGGAATTTATTATAATATTATATTTGGTTAGACCTTGACTTAAGTTGCTGGTAATTGCGAGTGGCAGTGTCGTACATTTTATTATTACTACTAGCAGGCTACGCCCGCTTCCCTGGTCACTATTTTTAAAGGAATCACAATAATTAATGAATTCTCAAAATTGCATTAATTTTTTATCATGTTGTTAAAAAGAGAAAAAAAAAATTCTGATCGGGAAAAATGTCGCACCGGGTCCCCACGGCCTTCGGCAGCGTAGACCCGTGCGCTGCGCGCGCGTATCCCTTCACCATCCTTTTGACTTCTCAAAATTCCATGTTATTACTTATAAACATTCATTCTTAAGAAAAGGAATTAAAAAAATTTATCATTTAGCATCGTGTAAAAACTCACACCGGGACCCCACTGCATTAGGCAGCACAGATCCATGCGCGCGCACGCGTGAGGATATACGTGCGCTGTGCACGAAAAGTCCTTCTCAACTCAAACTTTTATTATTAAGAAAATAAAATTAAATATATATATATATATATCATCGGGTAAAAACTCGCACCGGATCGCAAACGCATGCGCGCTGCGCGCGCACGTGTTAAGGTAACGTGCGGTGCGCGCACATATTCCGAAATCAAACCTTTATTCTAAAGAAAAGAAAATTTAAAAAATCATTTTTCATTAGGTAAAAAGTCTCACCGGGTCCCCACTGCCTTCGGCAGCGCAGTCTCGTGCTCGCTGCGTGCGCCGATTCCTTCCCCACTCCTCTAGCCCCTCCTAATTAACCTACATATACCAATTTTGAACGGTCTAACTCATTTAGCTGTGTGTGATGGAAAAGAAAACCTAATCAGGACACCTTAAAATCGTAAATCAGGTGAAATCTCGAATTCCACTTTCAATAATATAGAAGAACTTTAAAATATCTTTCGAATGATGTATTAGAAATAATTTAATCATAATTAGAATTTAAAATATTGAAATTTAAAAATAACTCAACGCCATCTGGCGGTAGAAATTTCTGTACTCTATTGTTCCATTCCAGATCAACAAAGCTTTCAAATGGTGTATTACTTATGAAATTATTTTAATTAGTAGCTGAGATACAAAAGAAAACCTAATCACGACACCTCAAAACGTGTAAATGGGGTGAAATCTCGTATTCCACTTTCGATAATATAAAAGTACTTTAAAATATCTTTCGAATGATGCATTAAAAATAATTTAAAAATAATTAGAATTTGAAATATTGAAATTTTTAAATATTACAGCGCCATCTGGCGGTAGAAATGTCTGTAATCTGTTGTTCCATTCCAGATCAACAAAGCTTTCAAATGATGTATTACTTAAGAAATTATTTTAATTAGTAGCTGAAGTACAAAAGATAACCGATTCAGGAAACCTCAAAACGTGTAAATCAGGTGAAATCTTGAATCCCACTTTCGATAATATAAAAGTACTCTAAAATATCTTTCGAATGTTGTATTAAAAATAATTTAATCATGATTAGAATTTGAAATATTGAAATTTTAAAAAATTACAGCGCCATCTGGCGGTAGAAATTTCTGTAATCTACTGTTCGATTCCAAATCAACAAAGCTTTCAAATGATGCTTTACTTATGAAATTATTTTAATTAGTAGCTGAGATACAAAAGAAAACCGATTCAGGAGACCTCAAAACGTGTAAATCAGGTGAAATCTCGAATCCCACTTTCAATAATATAAAAGTACTTTAAAATATCTTTCGAATGATGTATTAAAAATAATTTAATTAGAATTTGAAATATTGAAATTTTAAAATATCTGGCGGTAGAAATTTCTGTAATCTACTGTTCAATTCTAAATCAACAAAGCTTTCAAATAATGTATTACTTGTAAAATTATTTTAATTAGTAGCTGAGATACAAAAGAAAACCTAATCAGGACACCTTAAAACGTGAAATCTCGAATTCCACTACTTACGGTAGTCGGTTAATGGAAGGTGACAGAAATTTGTGGCGACAACTCTTGAAATTCAATTCAAATAAGTTTCAAAATGACATATTACTTATTAAATTATGCTAATTAGAAGCTGAGATACAAAAATGATATAAACACTATTATAAAACGATTTATGTCTGACTTTTTCGTGGTTTTCTCCGTAACTTGCGCAATTCCGGTCTAAATACTGTTAAAAATCCATAGTATGAAATGTGAAAGGAGTATCAGAATTCGAAACTCTGCAAAATATAAAAGAATAAAGGCGTTCTGGGTTTTTCGTTGTTTTCTCCGAAACAACCGTTCCTTTTCTACGTTTTTGCCCCTTCCTCCTTTCCGTCTCTTCTAATAATTTTACACTTGAAAATATCCGCAATCGATTTATCTTTCCTTAGAACGTAATAATAACAATTTCAAACGCTGTAACTCTTTTTTTTTTTTTTTTTTTTTTTTTTTTTTTTGCCGCTTCGCCCCTCTCCCTTCCCCCTCAAGCCCTTCCTAATAATTCTACACTTTCAAAAATATTCAGAATCGAATTATCGGGCGTTAAAACCAAATATTACGAAATTTCAACGGCATATCTCAATTTAAAAAAATATAATACAAAATTTAATCTAATTTTTTTGTTTATCCAGATATTTTCATGAAAATTGAACAGTAGCTTTATAATATGCTGTCTAGGCCGAATATTAATTAAAATGTAACGTGAATGAAAATTTGAAAAAAATTGAAAATTGCAATTTTTCTCCCTACTACAAAACACGTGACATCTTGATCGGTTACAATCATTTCCTTTTTCATCTCAGACAGTTTGGCGTTTGAAATGATGTTGCCACAAAAAATTCATACTTTAGTTAATTTTAAAAAATCTAATTGTTGTACCGATAAGCCGCTTGCACACTTAAATTCAGAAAAAAATCCCCTTTCATTTGGTACCAAAATCGTAACGATCGGACAAATATTTCTAATTTATTTTCCACTTTTTCTAATTTTAATTCTGTTAAAATATCTTTTTTTATGCAATGGCGGTGAATTCTCAGTCATTGAGATCGCTTTTAGATTAGACATGAGTGGACATTTTAATTAATATCTCCACAACTAATTAAAATTTTTAAATTCTGTTTCGAAGAGGAACTCGGAAAGGCTCCAGTGCATCAGTATGTCAATTCTTGTACTTCTGCGTTCAGTAGGGGCTGAACGTATAAAAGAACAGACAGACAGACAAACCTTTCCATTTATTATTATAGATTACTAGCAGGCTACGCCCGCTTCGCTGGTCACTATTTTTAAATGAATCATTATAATTAACGAATTCTCAAAATTGCATTAATTTTTATCGTGTGAAACAAAAAAAGAAAAAAAAACTCTGATCGGGAAAAATGTCGTACCGGGTCCCCACTGCCTTCGGCAGCGTAGACCCGTGCGCGATGCACACGCACGAATGCATATATATGAGCGTTGCGCGCGCGTATTCCTTCATCACCCTTATGAATTCTCAAAATTCCATGTTGTTACTCATAAACTTCTATTCTTAAGAAAAGGAATTAAAAAAAAAAAAAAAAAAAAAAAAAAATCATTTCTGATCGGGTAAAAACTCACACCGGGTCCCCTCTGCCTTCGTCAGCGTAGACCCGTGTGCGCGCAGTGCTCACGAATTCATATATACGCTCGTTGCGCGCGCGTATTCCTTCACCACCCTTCCTGTCCCTCCTTAATTTTACACTCGAAAATATCCTCATTTGACTCGTAGGCACCCAAAACCAACATATACCAATTTTGAACAGTCTAACTCAATTTCTAACTTTTTGGCCCCCTTGAGGACATCTTAAAACATATAAATCAGGTGAAATCTCGAATAATTGCCATTAGCGCCCTCTATTGGATAAATTTAATGTAGGTTATTCGATAATATAAAAGTACTTTAAAATAACTTTCGAATGATGTATTAAAATTAATTTAATCATATTTAGAATTCAAAATATTGAAATTTTAAAATATTGTAGCGTCATCTGGTGTAGAAATATCTGTAATCTACTGTTCAATCCCAAATCAACAAAGCTTTAAAATGATGTATTACTTATGAAATTATTTTAATTAGTAGCTGAGATACAAAAGAAAACCTAATCAGGAGACCTTAAAACGTGTAAATCTGGTGAAATCTCGAATTCCACTTTCGATAATGCAAAAGCTCTTTAAAATATCTTTCGAATGATGTATTAAAAACAATTTAATCATATTCAGAATTCGAAATATTGAAATTTTAGAATATTACAGCGCCATCTGGCGGTAGAAAATTCTGTAATCTACTGTTCAATTCCAAATCAACAAAGCTTTCAAATAATGTATTACTTATAAAATTATTTTAATTAGTAGCTGAGATACAAAAGAAAACCTAATCAGGACACCTTAAAACGTGTAAATCACGTGAAATCTCGAATTCCATTACTTACGGTAGTCAGTTAATGGAAGGTGACAGAAATTTGTGGCGTCTACTTTCAAATTTAATTCAAATAATTTTCAAAATGACATATTACTTTTGAAATTATGCTAATTAGAAGCTGAGATACAAAATGATATAAACACTATTATAAAACGACTTATGTCTGACTTTTTCGTGGTTTTCTCCGAAACTTGCGCAATTCCGGGCTAAATACAGTTAAAAATCAATAGTATGAAATGTGAAAGGAGTACCAGAATTCGGAACTCTGCAAAATATAAAATAATAATGGCGTTCTGGGTTTTCCGTCGTTTTCTTCGAAACAACCGTTCCTTTTCTACGTTTTTGCCCCTTCCTCCCCCCCCCTTTCCGTCCCTTCTAATAATTTTACATATGAAAATATATATCCGCAATCGATTTATCTTTCCTTAAAACTTAATAATACCAATTTCAAACGCTGTAACTCTCTCTCTCTCTTTTTTTTTTTCCCCTTCGCCCTTCTTCCCTCCCCCTCAAGCCCTTCCTAATAATTCTACACTTTAAAAAATATTCAGAATCGAATTATCGTGCGTTAAAACCTAATATTACGAAATTTCCACGGCATATCTCAATTTAAAATATATACTACAAAATATAAAACAAAATTTAATCTATTTTTTTTTTTTGTTTATCCGGATATTTTCATGAAAATTGAACAGTAGCTTTATAATATGCTGTCTAAGCCGAATATTAATTCAAATGTAACGTGAATGAAAATTTGAAAAAGTTTGAAAATTGCAATTTTTATTCCCACTGTAAAACACGTGACATCTTGATCCGTTATTATCATTTCCTTTATCATGGCAGACGGTCGGCATTTGAAATGATGTTGCCACAAAAAATTCATACTTTAGTTAATTTTAAAAAATCTAATTGTGGTACCGATAAGCCGCTTGCACTATTAAATTCAGAAAAAATTCCCCTTTGATTTGGTACCGAAATCGTAACGATCGGACAAATATTTCTAATTTATTTTCCACTTTTTCTAATTTTAAATCTGTTAAAATATCTATTTTTATGCAATGGCGGTGACTTCTCAGCCATTGAGATCGCTTTTAGATTAGGCATGATTTTACATTTTAATTAATATCTCCACAACTAATTAAAATTTTTAAATTCTGTTTTGAAGAGGAACTCAGAAATGTTCCAGAGCATCAGTATGTCAATTTTTGTACTTCTGCGTTCAATAGGGGCTGAACGTATAAAAGAACAGACTGACAGACTGACAGACAGACAGACAAACCTTTCCATTTATTATTATAGATGGCAGCACACGGCATATAACTGTACTTAATGAGTATTATTTTTAACTGAACATAGTGATTTTTTTTTTCTTTTTAATAATATACGAGTAAAAAATTTATCTGCGGGGACTTTTCCCCCTCTCCCTTCTTCAGGAAGAAAGTAGCCCTTTACAGATGGATGTAAGTATTTAATGTGAGAATATTTCAAAAGGAAATGTGTTTATAACAATTGATTGAAACATATATATGTTATCAGTTTTAACAAAGTTATCGATATATATATGTATATTTCATTTTTAACCCCCCTCCCCCCCAAAAAATAAATAAATAAATAAATAAAATAAATAAATAAATGAAATAAAAGGAAATAAAAGGAAAAGGAAAAGGAAAAACAAAATAAATAAATAAATAAAATAAAATAAATCTCAGATGCCTTCTATAAGGTACAAATACACTTTCTTTCGACAATTTGTGTTATAATTCTGTGAGAGGAAAGTCGTCTGCATTCCTCGTGGAAAATAATTTTAAAAAATAATAATTTTAATAAATAACTTGTACTCTGTGAATTTGTATAGGAAAATATAAAAGAAAATTTTGTGGTGGTCACAACAATTGTTTTTGAAATGCTGTCTGTCTATCTACACGTCTGTGTGTCAAAAAAAAAAAAAATTTACGGCACTGGATCAAGCACTAATGCACAAAATTTCATTAACTTTTATATTTAGTTGCATCTTGGTATGTATCAGATTTAGTTTATTATGCTCAGAAGGTGGCGCTGTCACCCTTTTTTCATATTTTTTAATATGACAGTATAGAACAAAATTTTGCATTAATGTATACGATGAAGATTATTTTTTACCTGCCATTTTTTTCTTTAAAGATTCATTTGTTATAGTAATAGTAAATCAGGTTTAAATCCCTCTATATTTTTTTAATATGTTTAATTTTAAAGTCTCTATCTGTATTTAAATTAATACTCTGAAATGTCGCAGAAAAACTTTATTCTACAGAAAAATTTTCTAACAATAGTTTATTTTAGTCATTTTTACTTTAAAGTGGGAGTCATTAATTTTAATCATTTGCATAATTAGTCAAAACCTCCTTCATAAGAAGATTATCCGAATAAATATAACTAATAAAAAAAATCGGCTTCAGTCTCACTTCAGTAAAAGATATAATTAAAAAAAAAAAAAAAAGAAATAAAAGAAAAAAGAAAGAACGAAAATAAATCTTATTTCAGATTGCATAATTCCTGAAAGGTTAATTAAATTAACGATTAATAAAGAATCTTTAATAATTTTTTTGCATTTTGATTAAATGATCTTATCCAAAATTGTGAGAAAATTCTAAATCTCATAACGCATTTAACTGTTTGCTTACACTTGAATAATATTCAAACAACGGTTAATGTAAAAGCAATATAATCTCTCTTGCAGGAAATTCTCTGAATCTATTACAGGAAGTCTCGTCCAGAATGATTTCAATACATGAAATTGGAATGAACTTGCAATATGATGAATTCCCGCGGTTATGTGTAATTTTAATTTGTTCCATTTCCTAACATTTAGAGTAAATAAAGATATTATTTTATGAAAATAATGTTAGTATTAGGGCGATATCTTTCGTATGGTTATGAGGAAATTGAAATGGATACAATATTTTTATGTAATATTATGCTCAGATGTGGCAAAACCTTTTGGAGAGAAAAATGTTGATTTATTGGAAATTAATAAAAATACTAAAAAAGAATCTCATATTTTTATATTCTGATTTAATTATCCTTTGAAAAATATGAGAAAGTGCAAATGATTTTATTTTTAAATAGATGACGCATTCGATTGTTTGCTTAAAATTGAGCAAAAAACTACTGGTAATCTTTTATCTTAAGTCCTATGTAAAATTTCAAAGAAAAGAAAATTGTATGTTATATATACAATTTAATGGCTAATATTAATTTAATTATTTGTTGTCACAATGTTCTTATCAAAAGTGAAAACTAAGTGAGGCTTTCTCATCCTTGCTCAGAAGCGTAGTGAGGTTTTTAAAAAGAATGTGAGGACAGAAAAATACTCTTTAAAAAAAAAAATAATAATAATAATAATAATAATAATAATAATAATAATAATGGATTAATGTGAATTTCTAATAAAGTGTAAATTTACAGCTCATTAGTACAATTAGAAATTAATCGCATTTAATTACTTAAATATGTCGATTTTTTTTTTTTCACTATCCATCACTGAAATACGCTATTTCACTGAAAATTGATGAAACTTACTGTTTTTCTTATACCTACAATACTAGATTATTTACCTAAAAGTCGACAATTTCTGTTTTTCTGGTGTTTTATTGTTGAAGTAAAATGTATTTTTGCAGCTGATATGTAAAATACGTAATTTTCTTCTCAAAGTTTTTCAAAACTTTAAAAAATCATTTACCTTTCGTGAATGGTCTGTTTAACTTTGCTGATTTTTCTGAGAGATTAAAAGTTTTTCATTGCAAGATTGTTAATTTTTATGAATCACCTAATTTCGGATAAAATTTTTTTATAAATTGCTCAAGAAAGGTGCATTAATTTCTCTCAATGCTAAAAATTTTATGTGAGAAAAAAAAAAAAAAGCATGCGAGATTTTTGCAATCTTGCGCTTTAATAGAAAATAATTATGTCTACAATATTTTTTTTTTTTTAAGTAGAAACACTCATTTTTAATTTTTATTTATAAATAATAAAAAGAAATAAAAATACAGAATAAAGAATGATAATCTCAATTATTTACTTTTAACTAAAAATAACTGTAAATTTACAGAAACTCCAGATAAACATTTCAGTAATCTTGAAAATTATGCTCTAAATCTATTCGTGAAAAATTCGTCCTGAATGTTTTCAGTTGACGAAATTAGAATAAACAGCAATGTGAGGAATTTTCGAGATTATATGTGTAAATTTATTTTGTTGTGTTTTCGAATATTTAAAGTAAATAAATATGGTATGCTACGAAAATCTTGTTAGTTTTATTGGTAATTAATTATTTTCGGCTGATTATGAAGAAATTGAAATTACTGTGATATTTATAATACAGACCTTGCAACATTCCTAAAATTTTACCTTTACTTTATTATATTGTCACCAGTACTTTCAATAAAGAATTTTTCTTGAATATTTTTACTGTTTGAAAACTAAAATACATGTTAAAAATTATTGTTTTAAAATTGTGGTAACAATATAATAAAATGAGCGCAAAATTCTATAAACGCTACAAGGCCTGATAATACCAACGTAATGTTATAAATCTCAGATACCGAAGAGGGGGGGGGGGGGTAGGCAGAATCATTAGAAGAGAAAAATATTTATTTGGTTTTAAAAAAAAAAAAAAAAAAAAAAATGAAGAATTTTTTCATGCTAATTAAATTATTCTACCCGCATGGTAAAGAAGTACATACAAATATATTTTAAATCTCGTAACGCATTTAACAGAACTATTTGCTGAGACTTGAATAATATTCCAATAACGGTTAATGCAAAATAAATAAAATCTCCCTTGGAGGGAGTACTCTGAATGTATGAAAGAAGAACTCGTTTGAAAACTGCAATATAATGATTTTGGCGGTTATGAGTAATTTTAATTGTTCCATTTCCAAATATTTAGAATACATTAAAATGTCATTTCACGAAAGTATATTTAGTATTATAACCAACTATTTTCGGACGATTATGCGAAAATTGAAATTGGTATTATATTTACAATATCAGTGTAAGATTATAATGCTCAGATGTCAAGCAAAGATAATAAAAAGGAAGAGGGGTAGGGCAAAACCATTTGGGCACAAAAAATATTTGTTTAATTGGAAATTAAAGAAAACTATATTAAAGAGTATTTCCTTTTTCGTATTTCATCTTTTTGTATTTAATATTAAATAATCCCACCCGCATAGTGGGGAGATGCAAACGAGTTTATTTTAAATATAACTTATTTAATTGTCTGCTTGAATAATATTCCAATAACTGATAATGTAAAATCAATATAATATCTCTTGAGGGAAATAATCTGAATGTATTAGAAGAAAACTTAGCTGGAATGCTTTCGATTCGTAAAATTTGAATGAACTGATATGAAATATAATGAAATCACGTGGTTTTGTAAAAGTTTAATTTTTCTGTTTCTAAATATATTTAGAATAAATTGAGGTATCATTTCACAAAATTTTTATTATTAATGCAGAGAATTATTTTCCAATAATTATAAACAAATCGAAAATGATACGATATTTATAATATAAATGCAATGCTTATATGCCAAAAAAGAAATGTGACTTAAATATTTTGGAGGAAAGTGTTTGACTTACTAGAAATTGAAGAAAAGAACAATAAAGAATTTTCATTTTTTTGCATTCTGATTAAATGATCCTATCAGTATTACAAAAAAGTGTAAAGGAATTAATTCTAAATCTAATAACGTATTTAACTGTTTACTTAGACATGAAGAATATTCCAGTTATGTTTAATGTAAAAGCAGCATTATTTATCTTGAAGGAAATACTCCTTGCCTATTACAGGAAAATTAATCCAAATTTATTCAATTGATAAAATTCATATGATGAATTGAGATATGACAAACTTCCATTTCTCAATATTTAGAATAAAACAACTATTATTTTGCAGAAATGGAAATCGATAAAAAAGAACTTATTTCGATGGTAACGAGGAGATTGAAATTAATACGATATTTACAATATCAATGTAATCATTACAATCATTGTAATACTTAGATATCAAAAAGGAAAAAAAATGTTAGAAGAAAGATATTTATTTTATTTAAAATTTCATATGTTTATGTAGGATAAAATAAACTTTGCTTTTCCTTTTAATTCGATGAAAATTATCAGAAAATAGTTAATTTACTTTTCAGAAAAGAATTTAACTATAATATTTCAAGTATTTTATGCTTAAATATTGCAAGCATTTTATTCTTAAATATTTCAAATATTTAATACTTTAATATTTCAAACAGTAAAAGTTTTTCTAATGGACATAAATTAAGATATCAGTGATCTTTGCAGAAAATATACATACTGCACTGTCATTTTATAATATTGTGAATATCGATTTCATAGCTCTTAATATC
Organism: Salticus scenicus; assembly: GCA_963930645.1. Lineage (NCBI taxonomy): Eukaryota > Metazoa > Arthropoda > Arachnida > Araneae > Salticidae > Salticus > Salticus scenicus. Next base: position 256,737,937 of record OZ005648.1, read on the forward strand.
ATTTTAATACACTCTTAATACACTTTTAGAAGATACGCAATCAAATCACAACAAATTATAACAAAAATCGTGCAATATTTTTCAAAATGGCCTTGTTAAACCAATTGACGATAATCTTTCATACAAATTACAAATATTGAAGAGTTGGAGATTTTATACAGTAATGAGAAGCTTGTGAACTTGTTAGTATCATGGAAATGAGGTATATTATAAAATAAATATAAATGTAATAAAATTCTTTGCTAAAGTTCATTGCTAAAGTTCTCAAACAATATGACTTCATAATAATTTTCTCACCTATAAACAAACGAGCCTAAAGACCCAAGCTTAGAAGATATGCATAAATTTCGGGGTATCTATGGTACTCCTTGTAATATGAACTATCATCATAAGTAAAAAAATCAGCCAAAACCTGCAGATATACTGTACTTCAGACTTCCTATAACATTTTGCAGGTATTTTATAGGTTTCCACAGGTATTTTGAAAAAACAAAAAGCAATAGGTTTTCCTAGGGAAATATTCAGTTTTTTTAAGATTTCATACAATTAAAGAAGTCGGAAATACTTACAACTTTTATGCCGTTTTTTCTGAAGATTACCTTTAAAGGTTTTTTTTCTCATTGTTTTACATGGTATATATTGGTCAGACAAAACAAAAATTCAAAGACACTTTTGCAATATATTCAGAAATAAGAAATAAACAAATTGTTCGTTAATAACCATTACTGGGAGAGTAACCATACTTTTAACTTTAATTTAACTAAAATAATCTGCAGTCCTAGATATTTACATGAACTCAATTTTTCTTGAAGTTTAAATCATAGAAATAACAATAACTATGATTTCGCTGTGACCCTTCTATCTGATTGTTGTAAATATTATATAAAATCCACATTTTTCTTGATTTTTGCCTTCCATTTCCGTACCTTAGTTTATCCCTATTTATGGAGGACTAATACGTCCATAATATCACAGTTCTATTGGTTGCAAATCAGGTTATAGATTCTATTTTCCTATTTACGTATTGATAACAATAATCCTTATTGTTGTTCTGCACTGTTGATGGTGGTAAGCTTAACACTACCAAAACTTCAGTATGCAAAATTTGATGTCGATTTTGGCGTTTTTAACGTCGATATATATATATATATATATATATATATATACATATAAAATTTTATGTACTGAATAGTTACATCAAAAAGTGTGAGTGTATTCTTACGAAAAGCTTGTCGACTTTCTTATATGAGAAAGTAGTTGATAAAGAAACGAGCAGGTTCTAGTCAATGTATCTTTATTCAACGTAACTTTTCGAATCAGTACAACAAAACTGTGGTTACAGATAATATTCTCGAAACAGTCCAACAGTAGTGTTATTTCATCGAATATTATAGTAGCAGTCCAATGAAGCTGTCAGTCATTCCGCAAAAATCACTATTCGACTAATGTTCTGGAACAGTCCAAAAAAGCAGTTACTTGTTCCACAGTAGTAAAGTAAATAATGTCAAATTTTCGCTAGCTCACAAACAAAGTTCAATATGTTGGAGAACAGTTTTCAAAGTGAAATCGTTCAGAATAGGTCTCTGAACAATAGTGACTCACAGTGACTTCACACTGTCGCAGAAATCAATTCACTCCTATTTACACCTTTTAGCGATGTGGTTTGACGGCATTTCATTGCAGAAACCCGTGGGAAGTTTTATAACTCGGCTCCCGTCCATAGTACAGCTTCGAAACTTCGAGAACACTATACTAATATTTTGATCGTCAAGTCTCTTAATTTGTCGCCAAGTTTGTTACAAAGGCTGATCTCACTAAAAGTAAATTGTTTCTTTATTTTAACTTTGCCTGTAAAACTACTTTCACAGCAATAGAACGATTCATGCCGGGTAAAGAGTAAATTCGTTGTAATAGCATGTTATTTGCTCTGATTTTAGTTCTCCAAATTGATCACAATAAATAAATGACCTCGACGCATTTATCATTTATCTGAAGTAAAAAATACATTTTTAAGTTAGTCTATGTAAACTGATTATTATTATTATTATTATTATTATTAGAAATCTGTGTTTTTTACTATTTTTTGTCCTCATACTTGCTTCTTACTAGTAAAAAATAAAATTATTTAAAAATACACCATTTAAAATATAATAAATGGACATTTTGTGCATATTTCATCAAGAAATAAAATATTTTATTTCGGTTTTTTACGCGTTGTACTTGATCGGGATCTTGTATACTGCGCAAGGAATTTTTTTACAGGGCTCCTCAGGGCTTTCAGTGGTATTTTAATTGAATATCGCTTTTTATACTCACCAATTTTCTTTTTATTAATCGAAGAACAGCATTGTAAATGATTACAGAAGTTTATTCAATACAAAAAGGAGTATTCAATGAAGGGCCACTATAATCCTGGGATTCTGATTTATATCTTTTGTTTTAATAATATTTAACCAGAGTTTTATAAATGTACTTCTCTTTAAAAAAATATATATATATATTCCTCAGAATTATATTTTATCGGTTTCTGAAGTGGAAAGTATTTTTAATAATTCCGTATATACTTTAGATTAAATGAAAATCTCTCAGAATAGGATAATCTAAACAAACCGATTTATTTATCAAATATTTCGTTTATAGTCGTGTTGTTTAACTTACATTATTTAGAAGAACAAATAAACATTTACTCAAATTAATGCAAGCATTTTATTAAAATAATTATGAAATTTAAACGAAATAATTCCGTTATACAGAACGAAAACCCTTATTCCTAAATATAATATCTTTTGAAATCGTAATTAAATTTCATATATATTTTCTTAGATGATGAAAATAATCTTACGCATTTCCGTAAAATATTTAAAACAAAATATCATTAATAATAAGTATTCTCTCTAAACTTATACGATACTGTGTAACTATTTGATTATTAAATTATTGCCTAAATTATGTTATTAGAAAAAAAAAAAAAAAAAAAGCTTTTAGAAATATTTTCATGAATATTCAACGCATGTTTTAATGAATAAAAAGCAATGCTAGGCAAGGAAAATTAAATATAACAACAAAAATTTACAAAAATAAACAGAGTATTTTTTTTCTCCTTTAGTGTACTTCCATCACTGCATTAATTTAATTTTGTTATGCACATTTTTTGAAAAGAAGTTTCGCTGTGAGATTAAAAAGGTAAAAATTAAGGTTATATAAGATAAAAGCTGTTTGAATAGTTTTAAACTAATTTTATAAGACTTTTTTTTTTCTTTTAAGCTAAAGAAGTTTTTTTTTTTTTTTAAGTACACCCAAAATTAAAATAATTATTTAATATTTTTTTATGAAATTACTTAAAAGTTTCGGATACAAAGTAAACTTTGTCTTTTATTTTTATAATAGTTTTCTTTTCCTTTAATTCTTTATAGAAAAATCAAAATTTATAGTTTAAAATACTTTATTAGAACATATATTATAAAGCAGTTGATCCATTTAAAATTTTATAATAATATGAAGTAATAGTTTTAGATTAAAAAGCGATAGTTTCATTTAAAGTTAAAAAAATAAAAAATAAAATCATTGATAATTTTACCAAGAAAAAATTTAGATTTAATTACTTTGGGGGTTGGTCTATGCCTCATTTTCTCCCTCTTACATCCCACCAGTAGCTGAGAGGTATTGCATTCGATGCTAGTAGACGGGATGTGCCGGATTTGGACCCAGTTCATACACACCTGGTTAGACATACTGAATGGTATGAAGTTTTCTCAGAAACTCATGTGGATATTAGCTGGGATCCTTTAACAGAAACCCACGATAACTAAATCTCAGGACAAGAAAACAGGATCATGGTTATATATAAAGAAATAAATATAAGGATGGATCAATGAAGATTCTTTGAAAATTGCTAGGAATGCTTCCCATAAATAAGTAAATCTTACACTTAACCTTCCTGTAACACGGTTGGATTTGTCAAATAAATATTTCGAACTCATAACGATATTTAACGATGATAATACGGAGAATTTTTCTAGTTAATTTGAAATTTAAATCTAAAAATTTCTTTAAAAAAGTTTCTATTTTTTATTAAAATATTTGTTAACTTGTTTCAGTTGGCTAATCTAACATTAATAAATCACATATAGAAAAATAACAATAAAATACCTCCCACGAACTTTCTTAGGCAAACATTTTGCGATAATTTAGATGTTCATAGACTGTTTGGAAGGGATTAAAAGTTTTCGAACTTGAAATTTTTGAATAATTTACTCCCTGAGATACTTTATTTTTCTAAATTACTTTAAATGTTTCAGTAATTTCAACGATCGTTTTCCAGTTTGAAAATAAGGAATATAATTAAAAAGTGATACGATGTACACGTGCATGCATTCTTTTCTATATTAAAAGTTCCCTTTCCTAAAGAAATTCATCTTTAAAAACGGAATGGATTTGAAAAAGTAATTAAACATCAACAACAATTAAATATATATATATATATATATATATACATTTTGTATCTGGTTTTGTTTTTAATTCAACTACCAGCAAAATTTTACTTCTAATGACAGGCAAAATATGACTTTTAATGGCATGAAAAATATTACAGTAAGCTTTATATTTTACCATGTTTTTATTAACTTCGATTCTTGTTTGTTTGTTTGTGTGTTTGTCAGGGACAAATCTTGCAATCGATTTTTAACTAACTTCCCGACTAGCTAGATATTTGAAATTTTCAGGACAGCTCACAACACGGGGACAATACATTTTTCTAATAATTTTAGTCAACTATTTCAAGTCCACTGCCTTCGGCAGCGCTTATATGATTCGACAGAAAATTTACTTAACTAACTTCCCGACTAGCTAGACATTTGAAACTTTCAGAATAGTTCAGAACACGGTGAAAATACATTTTCTTAATACCTTTAGCCAACTGTTTCGGGTTCCTGCTGCCTTCGGCAGCGTTATCAGTACAAAGCTTGTAATCGATTTTTCACTAACTTTCCGACTAGCTAGACATTTGAAACTTTCAGGACAGCTCACAACACGGTGACAATACATTTTCTAATAATTTTAGTCAACTATTTCAGGTCCCGCTGCCTTCGGCAGCGCTTATATAATTCGACAGAACATTTATTTAATTAACTTCCCGACTAGGTAGACATTTGAGATTTTCAGAATAGTTCAGAAAACGGTGAAAATGCATTTTTTTAATACCTTTAGCCAACTGTTTCGGGTTCCTGCTGCCTTCGGCAGCGTTAACAGTACAAAGATTGCAATCGATTTTTCACTAACTTTCCCACTATCTGGACATTTGAAACTTTCAGGACAGCTCATAACACGGTGACAATACATTTTTCTAATAATTTTAGTCAACTATTTCAGGTCCCACTGCCTTCGGCAGCGCTTATATTATTCGACAGAAAATTTATTTAACTAACTTCCCGACTAGCTAGACATTTGAAACTTTCAGAATAGTTCAGAACACGGTGAAAATGCATTTTTTTAAATATCTTTAGCCAACTGTTTCGGGTTCCTGCTGCCTTCGGCAGCGTTATCAGTACAAAGCTTGCAATCGATTTTTCACTAACTTCCCGACTAGCTAGATATTTGAAACTCTCAGGCTAGCTCAAAACACGGTGACAATACATTTTTTTAATACTTTTAGTCAACTGCTTCAGGTCCCTACTGCCTTCGGCAGCGTTTATATGATTCAACAGAAATTTTATTTAACTGACTTCCTGACTAGCTAGACATTTGAAACTTCCACAATAGTTCAGAACACGTGAAAGTGCATTTTTAAAAATACTTTTAGTCAACTGTTTCAGGATCCTACTGTATTCGGCAGCGTTCATATGATTCAACAGAAAATTTATTTAAATAACTTCCCGAGTAGACATTTGAAACTTTCGGAATAGTTCAGAATACGGTGAAAATGCTTTTTAAAAATATTTTTATCCTTGCTTCGGGACCCTGCTGCCTTCGGCAGCGTTTCCAGTACAAAGCTTGCAATCAACTTTTAACTAACTTCCCGGCTAGATAGCCATTTGAAACTTTTATAATAGCTCAAAAGACGATGGAAAGGAATTTTTTAATACTTTTATCCAATTGCGGGAGTCCCGGCTGCTTTCAGTAGCGTTTATATGATTCAGCAGAAAATTTAAAAGCATGGTTTATAATTTTTTTTTTTTTTTATCTTATAATTATTTCGTTTTCTTTCGCTATAAATATGACCGTCAAAACAGTATTTTTATCATCTATTGTTATTTAACTTTTTTATTGTAATTTTTATTTCTATTTCTTTTACTATTGTTATTATTATAATTATTTTTAATTCTATTAGGATATATATATATATATATATATACAGGGTGTTTCAAAAAAACGTTGACAAAATGACATGGTAGATCAGTCATACAACAAGGATCAAAAATCGCATAGGAACAGGGGGTCGCAAACGCCTGTAAAGGGCGCTAGAGCCACGAGAGCGCGTTGCGATACAAACACGAGCTGAGCAAACGGAGATTGTCTTCATTCGAGACGTGGATCCGTTGGGCGTAACATGGCTAGTTACACGAACCGCGTAGTGGCGACGTGCACAAGTCGAATGCTGGTCGCCAACGAATAACTCGAACAGTGGATGCTTAAGAAAGAGTTGTCCAAAATCTCCAGCGTAATCCTTCAACGAGTACACAAGTTGTATCCCGAAAGACCCATATCCCCCAACATACCGCCTGGCGCATTGTACACGACCAAGGACTACATCCTTATCATTTAAAACACGTCCAGGCACTCGAACCAGGAGACTACAACAATCGTATGGATTTTGCGTGGTCATTTTTGCAAGAAAGTGCTGCGGACAGAAACTTTGCAACAAGTGTTCTCTTCACGGACGAGGCTGCGTTTGCATTAGATGGTGTGATGAACTTTCACATCCTACATACGTGGGCGAATGGAAACCCGCATGCTACACGTCCGCACGGCGCACAACGAAATAGTTCCATTCACATGTGGGCGGACATTGTAGGAGAGCGTTTACGTGGTCCGTCCCAGGTAAAAAAATCAGCAAAAAACCTTTAAAAAAAACCTTCAGGAAAACTGCAGGTATTTCGGACTATAGCCTACATCTTTTTTACAGGTAAAAAACCTGCACTTTTCCTGAAGGTAAAAAACCTGCAGTTTTTCTGAAGGTAAAAAACCTTCACTTTCCCTTTTATTTGTCCGAAATAACTGCAGTTTTCCTGAAGGTAAAAAACCTGCAGTTTTTCTGAAGGTAAAAAGCCTTCACTTTCCCTTTTATTTGTCCGAAATAACTGCAGTTTTCCTGAAGGTAAAAAACCTGCAGTTTTCCTGAAAGTAAAAAAGCCTCCACTTTCCCTTTTATTTGTCCGAAATAACTGCAGTTTTCCTGAAGGTAAAAAACCTGCAGTTTTCCTGAAAATAAAAAAACCTTCATTTTCTCTTTTATTTGTCTGAAATAACTGCAGTTTTCCTGCAGGTAAAAAACCTGCAGTGTTTCTGAAAGTAAAAAAAAAAAAAAAAAAAAAAAAAAAAACTTCATTTTTCCCCTTTAACCTGTCATTATATATCTGCAGTTTTCCTTAAATTTGTTCCCGAAACAAATTTTCTTACATATAAAAAAGATCTATGCAGTTTTCCTTTAGGTATAAAGTTTTTGTACCTAATCTGGATTTGATTTTTAGTACCCATTATAATATATGAAGAACAAAATATTTGCAAAATTTTATTTTCTTTTATGTAAAAAAAAAAAAAAAGTTATAGAACCTTTAACCAACAATTTTATGTTTAATAATATCAATTATATTTCTTTAAATAAAGTATAGGCAGTCATATGAAATAATCATAGTACTAAAATAAATGGAAATTTTTTGTGAAAAGGTTACATAATTTTGTGTACGATAGCTAAAGCTTAATAAAAAGGTAACACCAGCATGAAATATGTACAAAACTTTGAATAAACATCATAAAGCAGAAGAATACTCACAGCAATTGCTTTGTATCGGAAGAAAACAAGACTTTTCGTCAGGGAACAAAAAGGGCACAATGGTGAGGTTCATTCTGCTTTGTTTGCAGCACTCATGTCTACTTTATTACCTTTTTTTCTTGGCTTAAAGTTGCAAGCTCTTGCATGTTATAGTGTCAGCGTTGGTGAGCTATAGCGCACCATTAATCTCAATTTTAATGAAAGAGATGCAGAATTTTTTTTTATTGTGGGTCACGAGGACCTGTATTTTTTTTCCCAAAAATATCCTTTATTCTAAAACAATAAATTTTCTTTTATTTAATTCTGTGTCATCAGTTCAAAGCAATTTATTTTCCTGGGCTATTTAGCTCTGAATTTAGAAAAATGGGAGAAAGATTCTTTTTACCTCCTTCAAAACCAAACGAATCGCTGGCTATATCCTTCTCTGTGGACTGCATCTGCTGTCTGATCCAGTCGAAAACAAAGACGTCACTTTTCTTCCATTCCTTGTGCATTCTGTCTGACGGAGCACATGCGAAATGACCCAAAACCAGCATCAGCATAAAGTGATAGACTGGAGATGAAATGCCTTTTTTTGGGGGGAGGAGGGGATTTGTTTGTTTATTTAGTTGGCGGAATCAATCAGAATTTGCAAAATAAGCAAATGTTATTTCACGGGGGAAAAAGTGCTCTTTTGAATAAATTGCAAAATACTATATAGTACCATTTATCTGAAATTCCAAAATCCAGAATAATTTCAATTTTTTTCTTTTTCTTTCATGATTTTAAAAACATTTAGTATTTAAAAACAAAACTTAAATAAAGAAGAATTTATTTTTTGGTTGGAAATAGTTAAAAATGTTTATGGTCTGGAAAATCTTCTGCAATTGCAACCAACCACATAAAAAATTCTCCAATTTTATTTGATGGTCTATTTCAGGGTTTTTTAATTTCTTGTTAAGACAGTCTTACTTTCTAAAAGTAAAGAAAAATAAAAACTTTTCTTTTAACAATTTGCTCTTATGATCCAGTCATCATTATATTTAGTGGTACCAATAACGCAGCAACTATGAACCACGGCGCTGACGGGAAAGCGGTGAGCAAACAAGCCATGCCGACCGAGGCCAGTTTCTGAAGTGAAATCTGCATGAAAGCACATACAGCAACTGAAGATAATGCAAGAGAAGAGGAAAAAAGCTACAAACTTCTGAAGATGAGAAAGGGTGGAAATTTCATTTCAATATTAAGAGGGGGGCGACTGAAGTGAAACAAACGGCCAGGGTGCGTATAGGAGGGGAGGGGGGTAAAGGAGAAGGCAGGACTGCAGAAGCAAATTTTTGTTTGATAATCGCCGCTTCCAGTACTGTTCAAGGCCCAATTCGACTTATTTTTCAATACATTTTTCTTTCGTAAAAAATATTTAGACGATACAATAGACAATTTTCAATTAAATGTGCATGTGTACATGTTAATATATGTGTATTATTGCAGTTATATCTTTTTTATTTTCGGCTCCAGATTCAAAAGAAATAAAAATATTGGATTCTGGAACTTTTCAGAATTATTCAGGAACTGTTTTAGAAACAAATACTACTACTACTAAAAAAAAAAAAATCTTATGTATGAAAAATCATACAAATTATTCTTGCATTTAGTGCTGCACCGAGTAGCACTTTGGCCGAGTAGCCGAGTACCGGGCCTTTTACTACTCGGCCGAGTACCGAGTAGTTGTAAGAAAGAATAATTGACATGAAGAATTTCACACATCTTGAAATTTAAAAAAGGCTTTTTGAACACGAAATTAAGTTAATTGGCAAACAGCATGCTTTCATGAAACATTTCAGAATTTTTGTAGTGTATATACACAATTAGGTTCATTGTTATATTTGATACTTCCAGCTTAGTGGATTATTAAAACCATAATAACTGATAACTTTATTCTTTATTACATAGAATTTCTCAGATGCGAATCAATCTCGGATAATTCTTACAGAATATAAAAGTTCTTATACACTCAGGCTTAATTTAAGATGCATGAAGTTCACATATGAAATGAGAACATTAAAATAAATATTTTATCATGAAACATGATAGATTTCATTAATCTTCAAATTCTAGAAGAGTAAAAAAGATAGGTGGTTTTGGGCCATAATTTGAAAAACAATATTTTTGATTATTAAAATATATTTTAATAACATTTTAGTGTATTTACCTTTTTCATAATTACTATTATTTTTTTAATTAAAAACCAATCTTTTCTTACAGTTTTAAAAGTGTCTTACTTTTATTTGAACAAATATGTAACTAAAGTTTTATTTACTATATTAGTATTATATAAGGGTTCTTTTTTCTAAAATATTTTATTATTTTCTGTTTTATAGATACAATAAGTTAAAAAAAAAAAAAAAAAAATTGTACATTACACGCATACAAGTTGGTTATACTTAAATTCTTGTAACTAAAATGGATAAGTTCATATCATAAATTGTCTCTATACAGAGTTTGGTGGCAATCTGCTTGCTCGTTTTAACTGCAGAAAGCTGTTTGCAGCAAAAGTTTAATGACTATGTTTATATTTTCATATTTTTTAGTTTAGTTATTAATAAACAACTCTTATGAATACATTTCTTTCAATAATACATAAAAATAATGAAATTCTTACAACTACTCGGTATTGGCCGAATACTTAGTCCATATTTGGCCGAGTACCGAGTACTCGGTACAGCTCTATGCATAATTATAGTGTTAAAATGGATATTAAATAATGCATCTAAAATATTCACATTTATTTTTTTATTATTAAAAAAAAAAAAAAAACAGAAAATTTAGATTTTTTGGCTAACATGTGCAAAAAGGTAAGTATTCTTTATATATATACTATTGTTAGTGAGTTCAGCAAGTTCAAGAAAATCAATTATGAAAAAAAAAAAAAATTCTGGAAATTTCTAAAATCCTGAATATTTCCCACAAAGGATGGGATCCTATGATTTTTTTTTTTTTATCTTATTCCAAATCTATTGCTGTTGTTAAAATGATCATAATTTTTACTTTAAAACTTCTTTCAATTTCATTAAATAATTTTCTTTGCACTTTTTATTAATTTCACTATTTTAACTATATGATCAAACACAAGTTTAACAGAGGTAAGTGCTGATTTCCCATGACAAAAAATAATTAAGTTAGAAAGTTATTTTCTTTTTAATGCAATGTTTCGAAATGTAAAACGGAATTGTGAAAAACTTTTCTGTTTTTGTGGGAAATATGAGCAGTTACACACCCCCGCCCCATCCCAAAAAAATAAATCAATTTATACACATGTTTTTTCAAAAATAAAGTAATAAATTGTGTATTAAGACATAAGAAATGGAGAATACTGAAACAACATAAAAATATATTCCACTAAAATATAAAAACATTTTAAAACTATGAATCATATATATATATATGATTTATTTATTTAAATATTTGTATATATATTTTTTAAAGGGTGAAAAGTGAAAAATAAATTTTTATTTAGTTTTATTTATTTAATTTAAATTAATCCTTTTTATCATCTTTTTTCTTCCACTTCTGCATAGACTAAAATTCTCTCATTCAGAATTCCGTCATTTTATTTTTCTCATACAGTATCTGAAAAACAAAAGCAATATCTTTATTAGCAGGATTTTGCTGTTGAAAACAAACACACTGAAAATCTTTGATTATACACATAAGAGTAAGCCTGCACAAAATAATATTTTGCTTAGTTCTTAACACTATACACTAAAAAAATTAAGTGTTTTCCCACCAAAAATTAATTGTATAAAAGACTGCCTTCTAAACAAATTTCGGGTTTTAACAAATAAAAATAAAGACATTCATTTGAAAAATATCATGAAAATTTATACTGTACATAAAGGCTTTTTTAGCTTTCAAATTTTACTGTAACATAAAAGGCAGCTTTCATAAAAATTTCATAAATCATCATTTTCTTTTTTTTCCTCAACAGTGTTAAATATTTACAAATAAAATTGAACTCTTATTATTTCTTAACGAGCTTCCTATAATTTTATCAAATTTAAGTAAAACAGCATTTTAAAAATAATAATTATTATTATTATTAACTGTTAGCATAAATTATAATGTGTGTGGAAATGACTAACATGCAGAAACAAAACAAGAGAGCAAGCAGATAAAAAATGTATAAAAGACTTGCTTCTGAACCCATTTTAAGTTTCACTATTTTAAAGTAACGTGTCTTTCATTCTACATGTGAGCATGATGACAATTTTTACTGTATAATATTGCAAAAGTATCTATAACACTCAAATTTACCAAAACGCAAATGAAAAGTTTCATGAAAAAATGATCTGGATTTTCTCATGAAGTGCTTAATACTTACAACTAAAGTTGAACTTTTATAGTTTTTATAAAGCTTTTAATTATTTTTTATAAAATTTAAGCAAAACAATCTTTAAACAAAATAATTGTTTGGTGCAAGTTAAAATGGGCAAGGAATCTAATGTATACACAAAACAAGGGTGGGGGAACTTTTTTTTTTTAAATACCAGCCTCTATACACAATTTTAGTTTCACCATATAAAAATAACAGGCTATTCTTTTATTATATATTTAACATGAAATATTTTATTGCATAATTATGTAATTAAACAGTAACAAAACTGAAATTTAAATGAAGCATAAATGGCAGTTTTCATGAAAATGTGTTTTGGATCTTTCTCACGAAGTCTTAAATAGTTGCAACTAAAACTGAACCCTTGTCATTGCTTAAAGATTTTTAGTATTTTTATTAAATTTGATTAAAACGGCATTTTAAAGAAAGTTATTTTTTAGTGCAAATTAAAATGTATGCAAAAATAACTAACATGCGAAAAGAAAACTAGAGAGTAGAATAAAAATTTGTGAAATAATCGATTCTGAACATATTTTAAGTTTTATTATATAAAAAATAGTGTATCATGCATTTAATATATGTGCATGATGCCAATTTTTCCTTTATAATTATATAAAAATACCTATAACACTCAAATTTTACCAAAACCAGAAATGGAACAAGCTTACAGAAAAAAAAAGGCTGAACTTATCCACCTTCCCCCCTCTCAAAAGTGGTATCAGGCAACTGACACAATATAAATTTTTCAATAATAAAAATAATGTTAAATCTGATTGCATACATGTACACACAATAAACAAAATCGGAACAATAAATCTTATGTTGAATATCATATTAATTATAATTAAAATAGTTGTAAGTACTTAAAAAACAGACAAACTTATTACATATACTTGAAAATAAGTTTATTCTATAGAAGCATTGTTTGCTGGGGCAATTGATTAACAAAAAAATGTAGTTCAAGTTCATTAGGAAAATGCAGTTGAAGTGTTATTTCTTCTTCATTTTCTCCAAGTTTGAATTTGACATTTCTTGAAGCCAATCACATAGAAATTGCTAATAATATACTGCACAAATTGAGGCTGACCCCCCCCCCCCTACACATGTCCAAAAAGTTTTAATGTGGATTTGCATTGATCCCAAGAATAACAATTCTCAAGCTTAAAAAGGCTGAATTCAGCTTTAAGGCTGAAAAGTAACATGTCTGCAAAACGTAAAAGGTAGTTTTCATGAAAAAGCGATTTGGGTTTTTTCTGATAAAATGCTAGATATTTGAAACTAAAATTGAAATCTTGTAATTTATTATAAAGCTTTCAATTATTTTTATCAAATTTAAGCAAAATCATTTTTTAACATAAATTAAAATGAGCGAGTGAGGAATCAAGAAAAAAAAAAAAAAAAAAAAAAAAAAATGCATGAACAAAACAAGACTACAGGAAATTTTTTTATATACATGCCTCTATAGTATATACACATTTTTAGTTCCACATATAAAAATAACAGGCCATCAACAAGACTGAACAAACATTATGAACAAGAAAACATCAACAAAATTTAAATTTAACTGTAGCATAAACGACAGTTTTCATGAAAATGCGTTTTGGATCTTTCTCACGAAGTATTAAATATTCATAAGTCATAACTAAAGTTGAACCCTTGTCATTGCTTATAAAGATTTTTAGTATTTTTATCAAATTTAATGAAAACAGCATTTTAAAGAAAGATATTTTTCAGCGTAAATTAAAATGTATGTGAAAACGACTAACATGCAAAAACAAAATAAGAGAGTAGAAAAAAATCTTATACATTTTAAAAGAATGGCCTGTTATTTTTATATGTGAGACTAAAATTGTGTGTATATGTATACAGGCAGGTGTTTAAAAAATTTTCCTCCACGCTTGTTTTGTTTACGCATTTTATTAGATACCTCGCCCATTTTAATTTATACCAAAAAATGATTTAGCTTAAATTTGATAAAAATAATTGAAGGCTGTATAAAAATTATAAGAATTCAATATTAGTTATAAATATTTTATACTTTATGAGAAAAAAACCCAAATTGATTTTTCATGAGAACTATCTTTTACGTTTTGGTAAAATTGGCATAATTCCTGTATGTTAAATGAATGACATGTTACTTTTTATATAGTGAAACATAAAATGGGTTCAGAAGCAAGTCTTTTATGAATTTTTTTCTACTCTCTTGTTTTGTTTTCACATGTTAGTCATTTTACACACATTTTAATTTATACACTGAAAAATAACTTTCTTTAAAATGCCTGTTTCAAATAAATTTTATAAAAATACCAAAAGTCTTTATAAGCAATGACAAGGGTACAATTTTAGTTGTGAATATTTAATACTTTGTGAGAAAGATCCGAAACGTATTTTCATGAAAATTGATATTATATAATTATGCAATAAAATAGTTCATCTTACATATAAACTAGCAGGCTACACTCACTTCGCTGGTCCATCTTTTTAAATGGATCACTATAATTAATGAACTCTTAAAATTGCATTAATTTTTATCATGTGAAAAAAAAAAAAAAAGAGAAAAAAAAATCTGATCAGAAAAATGTCACACCGAATTTCCACTGCCTTTGGCAGCGCAGGCCACTGTGTGCATTTATGTTCAACACTCACTATATTATCGAAAGGGAAAAAGTATAAAAATATTCTTCTCTCATTGGTAGGATAATTGGTCCGGTCCGGACCCCCACTGCCTGTGCCAGCATATACCTGCGCGCACAGCGATTGTTCCTGCACCCACAATTCCCTCCCCTTTTAATAGTTCTATACTTTCGAAAATATCCCCAATCGATTTATTGGACCTTAAAACTTAATATTACTAATTTTGAACACTCAAACTCTTATTTCTATTCTTTTCCGTCTTCGTCCCCCCCCCTCCCGTCTATCCTAATAATTTTTCAAATTCAAAAATATCCACAATCGATTTGTAGGTATCAAAAACTTCTATGCACGAGTTTTGAACGATCTAACTCTATTTTTATTTTTTGCCCCTCCCCCCGTTCCCAGCACTCCTAATAACTTTACACTTTCGAAAATATCCCCATTCCACTTGCAGGCCTCTAAAACCAATCTGTATCAATTTTGAACAGCCTAACTGTATTTCAATTTATTTTTACCCACAGCTCGTCCCCTAATAATTTTACAAATTCGAAAATATCCGCAATCAATTTGTAGGTATTGAAAACCTCTATTTGCCAATTTTGAACGATCTAACTGTATTTTATTTTTTTGCCCCTCCCCCCTTACCGCCCCTCCTAATAATTTTAGAAATTCGAAAATATCCGCAATCGATTTGTAGGTATCAAAAACCTCATGTACCAATTTTGAATTATGTAACTGTATTTTTATTTTTTTGCCCCTCCCCCAATAACTTTACACTTTCGAAAACATCCCAATTCGACTAGACTAGAAGGCCTTTAAAACCTATCTGTACCAATTTTCAACAACCTAACTGTTTTTGCCTCATAGCCCCACTCCCCCTTACCGCCCCACCTGGGGGCTGAATTTAAAAAATTCCAGAAATTAGTTTTTACATATTTGTATAAGCTATATTTTAGAACAAAAATTTCACATATATTTGTTTTTTTGTTTGAGCTATATAGGATTATGTGAAATCACGTTTTGCCCCCCCCCCCCCTTGGGGGCCGAATTTCTAAAATTCCAGAAATTGGTTTTTAGACATTTGAGTTAGCTATATCTTAAAGCAAAAATTTCACAGATATCTGTTTTTTGTTTGAGATATGAAGGATTTTGTGAAATCACGTTTTGCCCACCTCCCCCTTTTGGGGAGCGAATTTTGTAAAATCGCTTCTTAGTGGATGCCTACGTCATAGAAAGAATATTGTCACAAAATTTCATGCTTCTAGGTACAGGGGTTTGGTGTGGGCAATGATGAATCACCCACTCACTCAGTCAGGAAGAACAATTTTATAGCTATATAGATTATAAGAGTTCAATTTTAGTTGTAAATATTTAGCACTTTATAAGAAAAAACACAAATCGAGAAAAATGTGCTTTACAACATTGTTTGGTAATTTTTTTCCAAACTTATCAATTTGGCACAGTTTCTTGATTTTTTTAAAATGGCCAATTTTGCATGTTTTAAAGCAACTATCTAAAAATATGGCATAAAAAGTAGCCTTTAAAAAACTTCAACAAAGGAAAATAAAAACTTGCCAAATTTTCATAAAAAAAACTAAGAAATATTAAACATTACAAAAATAACATAAATGCTCAATAAACATAAAAAAAAGTATAATATATAAATAAAATAGAAGGTTTTTTTACTTACCTGTTTCCGAAAATTTGTATGTACAAAACAGGATAAAAGAAAGAATTAATCCAGTGCGAACCCAGTGGTGTTGCCAAAAAAAAAAAATTTAAGGGGGTGCACAACCTAAAAAAAAAATTCTTTTTAATAAAATTCTGATAACATAGTTTTAAATTTTAAGAAAAACATGCTTATTACATGTTACCAGGGGTGGGGGGGGGGGGGGGGGGGAACTGCCCTAAAGCTAGAAATTAGCGGTCGCCACTCGCCACATGGCGACTATTTTTAAAAGTGGCGACTAAAGAAATTGCCTTTGGTCGGCAATGCAGTGGCCACTTCTCTTCTACCCATTCTTTATAAAATATACCCCATTCCAAGGCAAACTTGGATCGTGCAGCGGCTTTTTTGCGGTAAACGCGCCGCGCAAAGAATTCAGGCTGTTCTAAAATCTAACCTCGCCACTTGCAAACATATTTCGGAAGCCAATTTTAATAGTAAACACTTAAAATTCTTCTACCCATTCTTTATAGAATACCCCATTCCAATGCAAACTTGGATCGCGCGGCGGCGTTTTCGCAGTAAACGCGCCGCGCGATCCAAGTTCGAATTCAGGCTTTCTCAAATCTAACATCGCCACTTACAGACATTTTCGGAAGTCAATTTTAACAGTAAACACTGGAAATTGGCAGGTAGTCTTATTCATACACTAAAAAAACGTATGGCTTTTTTCCATTTTTCTATAAAAGTATTAGATTTTGATTTAAAAAAAATGTCAAAATGAGAGTTTCGGCCGACTTTCGGGAGAAAGAGACGAAAAGGAAGCTCGTGAGATAATCAATCGGCTGAAACTCCGATTGTATTACGTTCGCAGAAAAATTAAAAACATCATTCGACGCACTTTCACTTCAATAGCCCCGTCTCCAAATGTCCACAATTAATTCACATTCAAAGAGCATTTTAAACATATGAATTTTGTATTGAATAGAATTTTCTTACATTCATAGTATAAATTATGTAAATCTATTCCTATTTCATTTATTAACATTTTGTGGATGAGTTTCAAAAAGTTGACTACCTTAATTATTTTCTTAATGATTTGTCGAGACTGAACATTGAAAAAATTCAAGAAAAAAATTTTTATTTTACTTTTATCAGCGAGTGGCCAGTGGCCACTAAAAAAATGAAGGCTAGTGGCCAGTGGCCACCAACCAAATTTCTTAATTTCTACCTTTAGACTGCCCCCCCCCCCTTGCCCCATTGTGAAAACTTCAAAATAAGTATATACAGTAGCCAATTAACACCATTTCAAATCACTACTGCAAAGCTTTTTTTTAATATATTATTCAACAGAAATACTGAATTATATTAAACCAATAAATCATGATTTTACATTAAAAAAAACAACCATAACAATTACAAACATATCTCCCACAGAAATTTTGTTGCCAAAATTAAAAAAGTAAAACCAAACGATATATATTAAATAAACTGCTACTGTAGCAATGTACATAGGTAGGTTGGATTTAACGTTGCACTAGTACTGTGCTACAGGTAATTGGCGACCATCTGGAATTTCGTTTTGCAGCAATCAGTGATACGAACAGTCGTCAGCAAAAGTATGCAAGCACTAGCAATAATCCCGTCACAAAAAAAGTACACTTAATACAGCTTTATTAAATAAATCCTTGTGAAGTAATGTTCCTAGTTAACCTAAGAACAGGATTTGACAACGATTTATTTAACAAAATAATATTAACTATACTTTTTTGACACCTGAATCATTGGCAAGCGCTCGGATATTTTTACTGCCGACTGTACATCTGTACACTCCGTGTACATGGAAACAAACAAACAAACAAACAAATCACTGGATGGATACCTCACCCACATACTGCATGAATCTTTTAAACGGAAAAAATTTTGTGTTGCAGTGATCAGCAATATGCACGTCTGTACGCTCCGTGTACATGAAAACCAAGGAAAACCATAACTGCATACTTCACTCGCATACTGCATGAATCTTTAAAATGCATGAAATTTTGCATTACAGCGATCAGGAATATGCACGTCTGCATGCTCCGGGACCATGAAAACAAAAACAAAAAACATCACTGGATACCTCATCCGCGTGAAATTTCGTTTTATAGCGATCAGTAATATACACATCTGTAACACTCCGCGTACATGAAACCGAAAAAAAAAAAAAAAAACATAACTGGATACCTCACCTGCATGAATTTTTAAACACATGAAATTTCGTTTTACAGCAATCAGTAATATGCATGTCTGTAACGCTCCACCTCCGTGTACATGAAAACAAAAGAAAAAAAAATCACTGGATACCTCAATCGCATGAATTTTTAACACATGAAATTTCGTTTTACAGCAACCAGTAATATGCATGTCTGTAACGCTCCGTGTACATGAAAAAAAAAAAAAAATCAATGGATACCTCATCCGCATGAAATTTCATTTTAAGCAATCGGTAATATGCACGTCCATAAAATACAACTTGAACTCATAACTTAAACTTATAACCTGAGTTTATTACACACACATTTACTGTATACTTGTATATACATATTGAGAAGTAAAATTTAGTATAAGTTCCCAAAAGATCATTTTATTTTTTTCTACTTTTTTTAGTTAATTTTTCCCTCCTAATGCTAAATTCACTCTTTTAAAAATGGTCAAGGAATACTCTCACTTCTAGAAGAAAAACAAATCCTAGCAATATCTGCATTCAATAAATAATAATACATTCTGTTCATTTGAAAGTGAAGAAATAAATAAAATACATTACATATTTAGTAAATAATTATATGAACAGCTTTAGTTGTTTTAAAATGAAGGTATTACAATATAGCATATAAAGAGTTTTTTAAACATTTCTAGCTTTGAATCTAATGAAAACAACAGTGTCATTATTTTTATTATCTTCTACGTAAATATGTGCCACTAATGAGCATCCTTAAGGGATTTCTTTAAAATTATACATTATTTATTTATTTTATTATTATTATTAAACAAAATTTAACCAATTTTATATCGTCATATCACTCTTATAAATTCACCCTAATTCAAAAATTTGACATTAAGTATTCCTAGATATTTACTACAATAATAAATTAAGTTGTAGTATAAATAATAACTAATTTCTAATTAGATTACACTGTGCTTTAATATTTGATCATACAAGTTCGGTTATTATAAACATAACTTTTAATATTCTGAATGGAATTGCAATACTGATGAAACACACTGAAGAAAAATACTTCATATTACAAATTTGCAATAAAAAAAAAATAAATAAATAAATGCCTGCTTTCCAGGTAGTTTTGACTAATAAAAAATAATAAATGTTGACTTAACTTGATAAATGAAAGCTAAAAGTAAATCCGTGTAGACACGCTGTTTCTTCCTTCCATCACGCCGGGCGTCCATGTTGAATCTAAGTTGGATCTTGTAAATAATAGCGTTGTGTTGCCACATCTGCTTTTCAAGTGCTACAAACTATGCTACAGAAATTCTTTGATTTAAATGAGAAAACAATAGCTTGATAGATATTTGTAAAACACTGAACATTTAACCAATATTAATAATAATCATAAAAAATGAACTATATTTTAAAATAAAGATGATTAATATGCATATAATATTTTAGATCCTCCTAGCTTAAAACAAATAATTAAAGGTAATACATGATTTTTTTTTTTTTTTTTTTTTGGGGGGGGGGGGTTTAAGGGGGTGCATTACGGATCGTCAAGGTCAGCCAAAGCCCATGTTATTTAATGGCGAAATTTGCTTATAGAATTACAATTACCTAATTGTTACTTTCAAATTCCGTTTTTATATTCTGAAAATACTTAACTGTCAAATAAGTTTTCCAAAAATTTATTTTTAAATTTTTTTAAATTTCTTATTTTTAAGCTGTAAAATGTAATTCAGTTTTTGGAAAACGGGTACACATTTAACGATTGGGAATTTTCTGAATGTGTAAACGGAATTTAAAAATACCTATTATGTAATGAGCAATTCTATAAACAACTTTTGCCATAGACTCATATGGGATTTGGTGACTTGAGACGGGGAAATCGTAAAAGGGAGTGAGCCTGAGCACCCTTAACATGATTTTGTGAAGAAAAAAAAATTCCTTTGAAAAAAAAAAAAAAAAAAAAAAGGAATTTGTGTTACGTGGGGTCCCAAGGCCACTTGGGGTGTATTCAGATTTTTAAAACACACTGAATATATAATATAGTAAAAAGTAAAAAAATATTTATTTATTTATTTATTTATTTATTTTTTTTTTTTTTGGCAAAATTAGAATGTACAAACAATTTTGTGAATAAAAATGCACAAATTTTGCCAACAGAAAATAAGAATAAATTTTATACAAAATATGTTCACAGTTTTTACAACATAGAATATACACTTTTTTGCATGTATAAGAAATGCGAATAATTTGCACAAAAAGTGCATTTCTTTCTTTTCTTTTTTTTTTCCCAAACGTATTTACAAATATTCTGTTTTAATGCACAAATTATGCATAATATACACTTTTTTACAAAAAAAGTGCAATTTCTAACTGGGTTCTTACATACACCAGGCATTATTTTCTCCCCACCCAATTTTCTTTACAATGTCACACTTCTTCTCTCTTTAATAAAGAGTTAACTTCTGTAAAAAGATCCGATCCTGTGAAAAAAACAACCTTTTGTAAAAAGATCTTCAAAAGCCTTTAAGTTACCTGCATGTAAGGCAGTTTTCATTTCCCTTCAAAATACCTGATATAATCTAATTAAAATTGTCTAAGTCATTGAAGGTAATTTGAAGGTTATAAGCTTTCTAAAATAAGCCTGTATGAAACCTTTAAAAAACCTTTATATTTCCTGAAGGAAACCTGCAGTTTTTTTTTTTGTATGAAACCTTTAAAAAACCTGCATGAAACCTTTAAAAAATCTGAATATTTCCTGAAGGAAACCTGTATTTTTTATTTACCTTCAAAATACCTGTGCAAACCTTCAAAATACCTGCAAAGTATGTATTTTTTTAAAGGTTTTTTGCTGATTTTTTTACCTGGGGTACATTCTCTCAGAAAGACTTAACGGTCCTATTTATCTAACATTCTTGCAAGAGGTTCTGCCAGAAATTCCGTGTATTCCCAAATTTCACAAGCTCAAGTGATCGATGATGATTAATAGTGTTTTTACCCTCCTCTGTTAAGAGATAAAGGATTTTTAACGAAGAAGAAATTGTCCCTTTATTTTCTTCTTTTAAAACTACAGAAAACCCCTTAACAGGATTTTCAGGTGCGTTGTGCGTTCTTAGAAAAAGGACAACAGATAAGAATTGCCACATGCAAGAATTTGTATGAAGGAAGACACGAGTTATTTCTTTAGTTTGAGACCATACACATTTTTCAAGGTAATGGCATAAAACTATATTTAAAAAGACTTAAAATCAAAATATACGTGTTTATGTTTATGTTTATTTTAATTAATTATTTAATTAATTTATTTATATTAAAGATAGTAAATAAATTTTAAAATAAAAGTACTAATTATGATTGCTTAACTTGAACACGAATAAAAATATATTATTAATAAATATTAAACATTAAAGATAGGCATTAATTGCAAAATAACTTTAATAAACAAATATCTGAATCACTGATTTTCTATGGGTATTAAATTTAGCATTACGAATAAAGTTTTTGCTGTTTTTCTCCTTAGAGCGACGTAAAAAGAATAATAATAATAAACATAATCATGAAATTTCTCACAAAATTTAAGATAATTAATATCTGAAGAAATAAGAAATAAGGACTTAAGCAGAAAGTTCGCTAATACTAGAAAAGAGAGAAAAAAAAAAAAGATTTATAGTCGATATTCGAATCGTATAAACCAAACAATTTTGTATTATAATCAATAGGAAAGAATTTTAACTATACCTGTACAAAATAGATATATAAAACGTAAAAGTCTAATAAATGAAAAATGTAGAAACGGTATTTAACTGCGTATAAATATATGCAGTAATCTTTTTTTTGTTGTTGTTGTTTGTTTGTTTCCTTTCAAGACAGACAGGACTAAAAGGCATACATATTAAGACTGAATTCATAGTAACTCTTAAATATTGTTGAAAATGTTTAAAATGCTTAACACGAATGAAAATGCAGTCTTCAGATTTTAACTGCAATCTTTAATAGATCTGAACATTTTTATGCAGCCCTGACAATCTCGAGGTTAACCATACCATATTGTATACAAAGCATTATTATAGTATTACTAGCATTAAATGTTGGTTTCTTTATGATTTTTACGGTAGTAAGTTATTTAAATGGGGTTTATAAAAATCTGTTTTAAAACGCAATACATTTTTTTTTTTTTTTTTTTTTTTTTTTTGAGGTGGGGGGGGGGGGGCGAGCGGGATGTTTTTGTACACATACCTATGTATAGGACCTATTAACACCATATTAAATAGGGAACATTCCATAGTGAACAGAGTATCGTTATTTAAAATTTTCCAAAGCATTTATAGAATATCGGAACGGACAGTCAGATAGATAGATATACAAATTGCTATCATATTCACACTTAAGAATTGTTAGAAAGGGTTAAGCACGCTTAATGTTTATCGGAAATGCAATTCCAGTCACTTTCCAATAATAGCCCATAATGTAACCGAATATTTTTGTGTGGCCCTACAAATCTAATACGGATCATACTATACTCTATAGAAAATATTTTTGTGTACATATGAATAATACACTTCAATTTTACTACGATATGTGAAAAGTCAAGTTATTAAAATTTGGTGTATAGAAATGCCTCTCATAGAACGGAATGCTTTGGAATACTTTCGGGAATTCTTGTATACAAATCAACGGTGGTATGTACTCCTTTTTTTTTTTTTTTTTTTTTTCTTTTTTAAGGAACATCCGATGGTAAACTTGAATAACATATTTCAGTTTCATTAAGATTTGTGAGAAGTAAAATTATTATTATATGATTTTTAGAAATACCTCTCATAGAACACAATGCTTTGGAATGTTTTTAGGTGTCCCTGTAGACAAACCAGTAGAGGTATTCACACCATTTTAAATAAGAAATATCCAATAGTAAAATAAAATAATATATGTCAGTTCAAGAAATTTCATGAATATTTTTGAAAGTTAAAACGCGGACAAAAAAACAGACACAGAGAGACAAACCGAAGTCATTAACACTTTTCAAACTTGTTAGGAAGTATTAAAAGAGAGACAGAGAGAATACATAATCATCTATAATGCTATTTATTTATTTATTTTTAAGAAATGAAATATAGATCTACTATAATCGCACTGTAGGTGTTAAATTAAGGCGAACACAGGCATTAAAATTTTAGTCTCTTATTTTATATGATCGTTATTTCTTCTTTTTATATAAAACTATCAGGCTTCGCCCGCTTCGCTGTTCACTATATTTAAATGAATTTTCAAAAGAGTTGGATTGGTATTCATTTTTTTCATCCCATCATAAATAAAAATTAAAAAATATATATTGAAATCGCTCTAAACCTCGCTTCTGGTACCTGCTGCCTACGGCCTTTTTTTCTCTACCCGCTCTACAGCGGGTCCGGGTTTCCACTGCCTGCAGAAATATCTTTCCAGGATATTTCATTTTGGATATTTATCAACGACAGGTAGATCTGCTATTATTAAAAAGAAAAAAAAAAAAAAAAAAAAAAAAAAAAGAAAAACTACGATTTTAAAGGTGACTGTATCTCAACATCTATTAAATATTTTAGTTTTTGAACCGTGTATTTTATAGTTCCGTCTATTTCCACTATATTATCATATCATTCCGAGCAATATAATAAATGAAATAAAAAATATACTTTCTTTTAAAAGGAATTAAATTCATAAAAAATCAGTTTAATGGTTTCTATGATATGTTACGATTTTTTCCGATAAATACTATAAATTAAAAAAAAAAAAAAAAAAATGAATGAATGAATGAATGAATGAAAAAAGAAAAAAGACAGAGAAAGAAAAAAAAAATATATATTTTTTAAAGGAATAATATTTAAAAGTGAAAAATAAAAAGTTCTTATACTATAAAAATTATGCATAAACTGTTATAAATAAGTTTTTAAATTTAAAATTTAATATAATAAATTTTTTCTTCTACTGTATTGCCATTTTATTTTCAATATATATAATAAATTAAAACAGGTTGGAGATTAAGGGGTAAGATAGTGAGTACTATTATGTAAACTTATGTAAAACAATTCAAATTAGGCTTCGGAAGAGTTTTATATGATAATTAGTTCTGTGTGAGAGGGGCTATGCACCTACATTTATATAGAATTTAATTCTATTAATAAAATTAAAAGTTTACTTAAAATTATACAGACAATTTTCACACGCAACATACATCGAAACATATCAATCTTGATCAAACTTTTCCGGCAACAAACTTATATTGACTTCAAAATACAACATTTAGATCTCCTAAAATTATTCGTTTTTAAGTTACTCTAAGAGACACAGACAAAGATCAAACGTTAAAAAACTTGACTACGGTAATCAGGAAGCCTCAAAATGTATAAATATACAAAAAACAAGCGATGAATATTTAGCTTAAAACGTATATTATTTACCATATCTCTATGAGGAATTTATTTCAATTCCCGAACAGCTTTCTTGGAAATGGTAAAATATAATTAGTAAAGCACATCTACTAACAAGAAATAACTAGTGTGTTGTGGCCACCACACGACTTTCTTCTATATTTTTTTATACAAATTCGTAAAAATAATTTATTAAAATTATTATTTAAAAAAATTATCTTCCATGATAATGCAGACGTTTTTCATATTAGAGAAGTAATATAACACTAAATATGCAAAAAAAAGTTAAATTTATTTATTTATTCTCAATTACATTAAAAAAAAAAAAAAATGTTAAAAATGAAAAAAATCGATAACTTTATTTTGAATTATCGCAGATCGATGGTTCAACCATTCGTTTTAAAAGAATTGGCGAGCTCTTTTGAAATATATCCATCATGAAAATTTACTCCCCTCGAGGAGGGACTTTCCCCCAGGGGGGGAGGCGAGGCTCCTACATACACAATTTTTTTTCCTAGTTGACTATCTCTATTACAAAATATATATATTCGTTTCATTTTGTTTAGTGCAGTCTATAGATGTTAAACTCTACTTACCTGCATTTCCCCTATAGACGTAATGTATTTGAATACTTTTGAGTGTTCCTGTACACGATCCATTGGCTTCATCTCAACGAAAAGCTTAGTGTAAAATCCCTATATGATACACATTTGGAATACCGAGTTTGGAATTTCTGCTACTATTTGTTCTTGAGATATGCTGATAACAGACAGACACACAGACCATTCGCTAAAAACATGATTTTCGTATTCAGGGGACCTCAGAACTTGTAAGTATAACAAAAACTCACGTTCGAAAATTTGACCTTAAAACAGTACTTTCTCGACCCTATGGGTAAGAGAAAGTAATAAATTGTGCAATGGCCGTTGCTAAGAATGCAGACGATTACAATGGAAGAATAAATTCATGAAAGATTAAACATAAAAGCCAATATTTAAAATTGAAAAAAGAAAAAAAAAGTTCAAATTCGAAAAAATCTCGATGAGGTGCACACCTACAGGGTCCCAGGTACCGATATGACAAGTTTTATAGCTCTGTGATCGGTAGTGTTAGCACCAGAGCGGAGGCAGACACAGACACTTCTCTTTATTTATATAGATAAGCGTCCTTTTGCTGAAAATCAGTATTTATAAATCTTATCTAATAGTATTATTTTAGGGTAATTTTTTAGTTAAATGTTGAATTATCAGAATTCTGGGATTTTCTCTTTTTTTCCGTGTTCGAATTTTCAAGATTTTGTGTATAATGTAGACAAAAAACTACATATTTAAGAACAATTTTCATTCTTATGTAGCTATTAATCTAAACATGTTTAACAAGGCATTGTACAATAGACTTTTAAATTACGCTTTCTAAATTTTCGAATTAATACCGATTGAGAACACTTATGTCCCACGCCTGTTTGTGATGCTCTCATGGAAATCTAGAGGAACTTAAGCCGTATTATGAGCGAGTTTCATAGAAAACCACGGAATAATAGCAGCAATTAGCATCCAATGAAGTTCAATATTGATTGCCCAGGTAAGGCGCTTCAGCAGGCAGTGGTGACCGAGATCCGACATGACATAAGCGACGAAGACGCTGAAAAAATTAGCGGTTATCAGAATCGAGGTTTAAAAACAATTTCTTTCTTTCTTTTTAAGCTATTATCACTTTCTTCTGTATGTATATATAGAAAAAGTATTGGATTCGTGAAACTTTTTGATGTATTTTCATGTTTTGGGATGTCCTGAAGAGGATTTGACTGTTTTTAGAAAATGTTTGTCTGTATCACAAATTTTGTGGATGTTGTATCTCAAGGACCAATGAATAAAATTTAAACAAAGTTTGTATATCTCAGGAACTACTGTACAGAATTACATATAAACTTGTATGTAGGTGCACCTTAACAAAAATTAGTGCATGTCAACTTTTGGTGTGAACCGCTCAACAGGTGGCGCTGCTACACAGTGTTTTCTGCAATTACGAGGGAGGCTATATCTCAGGTTCTATTGCGTTTTATCAAAGAAAACTTAGTAAGTGAGAAAACCATTATAAGATATTATGCTTATTCAATTTGAATGCTTATCGACCAACATATTTTGTACTATACAGCGATTTCCGCAATTTAAGGAATGGCTATATCTCAGAAACTACTGCACAGAATTGCATATAAATTTGTATGTAGATAGATGCAGCTTAACAAAAATTAGTGTCCTCAACTTTTGGAGTAAACCGATTAACAGGTGGCGCTGCTACACAGCGATTTCCACAATTTAATGGAAGGCTATGTCTCGGATTCTATTGCGTATCATCAAACATAACTTAATATGTAAGAAGGCCACTATGAGATATTATGTTGACTCAACTTGGATGCTTATCGGTCAATAGGTGGCGCTCCTATGCTGCTAATTTCATCAATAAGTGATGGCTATATCTCAACGTTTGTGGCATGTAACTGTACGAAACTTGATATATGAGATAATCATTATAAAAACGCATTTTTTAAGATGTTATTTATAGGCGATAAAACTGTATTCCGTTGGCTACTTAGTGTTAGATTTCCTTAAGATGAAAAGGATTTGCATTTATCATGTTAAATAATTTTAATAAATAATAGATTTAATAAATTACTCGCACTTAGTGAATTTGTACAGGAAAATATAGAAGAAAGTCTTGTGGTGGCCACAACATACTATTTTTTCTTGCGATTCGGGTTTAGGTCAGGTTGACTAAATTTTTTTCTGCGTGTCGGGTTTTGTTTTCAAGAGGTTGAGAGATTTCAAAACACCTATTAAAAGATTTTATCATAATAAGCAGAAATTTGTTTGGTATAATTTTAACCTCTTTCCCTTACATACAAACAAACAATGACTTTTATTTATATTAAGATTATCGAAAGCAAAATAAAAAATCAATTTATTAAGAACTGCAAATGTACAAATACATTCATCAAAGCACGGGCAAATTCTTTTCTTTTTCTTTTTTTTTTCTTTTGTGTGCGTGTGTATCTATATATATCTATAATATTAAACCTTTTGAAACATTGTACAAAAGGAAATATAAGTGCTGAAATATATCTCATTAGGAAAGTGAAAATTTAAATAAAAAGAAAAAGAAATAATCAGAATTCAAATAATAAAAACATATAATATACCTAATACGTCTTCATGGGCATCGGTTGATTATTGTATGCAAAATTAGACGAATTTCTGTAAATCTGTTTATATATATAGGGAGGCGTGTGTTATAGTTAATCAACAAAACTTTAGATTTATAGAAGTTTAAATATCTTGAAAGAATTTATAAAGAGATATCAACTTACAGTTCAGTTATTAATACACAATAATTAGTCATGTACGTCTTATTCATTTGAGAAGAAAGAAAGAAAAAAGAGAGAGAGAAAGACAGAAAGAAAGAGAATATTTGTCATTATTTAGTGTAAATGCGCTTAGCTAATCGAACTTAATAAATACATCATATTGAAATAAATAACATACGGTAAAATACTTATACATATATATATTGTATATTGAATAATTTAATTCCTTTGCAACACTCAGCAAATGAAAGATATATATTAGTAAACATAATATTTCTTAAATGCATCGACTAACATTTACCAATACAGGAAACGACCCTCTTTAAAGAATGCGGGGTAAGAAGCAAACGTTTCGGGGGACGTATAGCAAATTATTTTTCGGCTTTTATTGGGTAAAGCTGTTTAAGAAAAGGAAGTCCTTAATGATATTTTTTTGCACCTGGTCAGCTGTCACAACTGTCTAACTGTGCTATATGGGATGTAGCCAGAAATTCTGAATGATGTTCCGATGCCTATTAGTCAACACATTCAATTTCAACACGACAGAGCTCCTGTACATTTCAGCACAGACGTCAGAGCACATCTGCAGGCTACTTTTCCTGGCGGCTGGATTGGTCGTGCTCGTGGTGGACCAATCGCATGGCCAACACGATCACCAGACCTGTTTCCCTTGGACGTTTTCTTATGGGGATATTTAAAAGGACTTGTGTATGAAACACCTGTTGCAACGCCGTAAGACTTGGTAGGAAGAATCGTAGTGGCAGCAGGATGTGTTCGGGATACACCTGGTATCTTTGAGAAGGTGCGGCGTTCTATGCAACGTAGATGCCAAGCGTGTTTCGATGCATCTGGCAAAAACTTTGGGTATCTCCTGTAGGCTCAACATTTGTCTTGCATTAGTCGCATGTGAGTGAGTAATTATCAATAAAATGATCTCAAATGGTTTTGTTTCTTCTCTTTGTGTTATGTATTATTTTAGACACCCTGTAGCGGCTCCGGATCGCTGTTGCGACCCCCGTTCCTATGCGATTTTTGATCCTTGTTGTATGACTGATCTACCATGTCATTTTGTCAACGTTTTTTTTAAACACCCTGTATATATATCCTTTGCTGAAGTGATAGTTAAATTCGGCAGTATGATTCTTATGATAAATTCAGATATGAGAATGGAAACTAGGGTCGTAAGTTATTAACGTTAATCTGATAATTATTATTTAGTCATAATAATAGATTAAATTTATGAATAATATAATTAAAAACTGATAGTAAGTATAGAATAAAAATAAATTCATGTAGTATATTTCGACGTGTTATAAAGTATTTTTTTTACATCAAATTTAGTGCAAATTGATTAAAATTTGAAGATACAGTATGGCCACATATCCTAAAACTAGCAGTGAGGATGCGTCCAAAATGTTGGAGGGATGCCAGCTTGCCCGACAGTTTGAAATTTGGAAAACATCCAATAATTCCGTGCTCTGTTATTGCTCATTTTCTCTGAGTCAGATGACTGTCACCCCTATTTTAGCACTAGACTGGTTGAGTTAGGACTTGCGCAGATGCTTCCATGGTTTCATGAAATGTGGTCGAAGAATATGTATATTAGCATGAGAACATACATAAAAATAAATTCATGTAATATATTTCGACGTGTTATAAAGTATTTTTTTACATCAAACTTAGTGCAAATTGATTAAAATTTGAAGGTATGTATATTAGCATAAGAACATAAAAACAAATAACTTTTATCCATACATGTATAAATAAATGTTAACTAGAATTTATTATTATTATTATTATTATTATTATTTTTTTTTTTTTTTTTTTTCACGCGCTATAGACAGTAAAATGAGTTTCACATGTAAAGCAACGAAAAAATGGTTAAATATTTTATTTAACATTTATATTATCATACGCATAGAAAGTTATATTTTTTTAGGTGAGAAATATGAAATTCGTTAAAGTATTTAGCTTAGCTAAAAACATAAAATCATTTCTTTCTTTAATATTTCAGAAATTTAAAATGATGTAACTTTCTTTGCTTTATAAAAATAAATGTGTGTAACCAACCTTAACATTTCTTTCCCTTTATAAAATATAGATAAAATGAAGTCAGTGTTTCTTTTCAACATACACCTATGCTGAATTTTCCTTGTTTTGTTTCAGCAAGCAGTTGAAAGACTGAACGAAAAATATATTATTCATTCACCACATTAACAATTTCTCTTTTATTCAGTGTGTGAATCAGGCTTTACATTATCTTATAGAATATTTCGTTGCTGTCCACTAAACCAGCAAAATCTATTTTCTGGACTCTAAGAAATTGTCTCTTATTGAAAATTTTACAAAGATGAAAACGTAAAATGTATTGAGTATATTTACTTTCAAGAATATATAAATTTATATTAAAAAAAAGATAAGGCTTTTCATACCAAATGAAAGTTAAAATAAAAATAGCCATTTCCCTTCAATACTTTCGTTATATGTATCAGAATGAAGAAATATGCTTACAAATTAAAATATGTGAATGAATATATATATGTAAGCAATTTAAATCCTTTAAAATTAAAATTAAAGCTTAAAAACATATTTTAAATGATAATATTTGCCTATGTATTAATTCTACAGGTTGACGGATCACTAGGCCATTTTAAAATGGAATAATTTTTTCGATTTATTAATATTTCATATTTGCTCTTTTACAAATGGAAACACACTTCTTGGAAATTATTTAATTTTGGAATTATTTAATTTTGAAGGAAATGTCTGTTAAATGACCTTTTCGCTCTTCACACTGTCGCCGATTTTTTAATGATCTAAACATCATTTTGATTTGTATTGCTTCATCGTGCGATTCTTTCAGTTGCTAAATGGTTAGTAGATTATTATGGTATACTCTACCTTTCAAATAAAACCACAGAAAAAAATCTGTAGCAGTTAAAACTTCACATCAGTCAAATTCACAATTTTCCTCTTTCGTATTATAAGACTATTTCATTTAAAAATGAAGTTTTTCGAATTTTGCTTCTTAAATTCTATTCTTTGAACATGTCGCCTTTTATCGTTATGTGCAATTGCTTTAAAAATTTAATTTAAATATTTCTTTTCAAGACTAGAATTTATAGTTCACTTAATGAAATAAAATATTTAAATTTAATTTTTAAAAAATGTACACAAAGGTAAAAGACGACGTGTTCCAAGAGTGAAATTTAAAAATCAGAATTCGAAAACTTTTATTTTCGAGTGAAATAGCTTTATAATACGAAACAACAAAAAATCCCGTAGAATTACATAGAAAAAGAGAAAATGTGAATCTTATTGATGCTTTAAGTTATATAAGTGTGGTCGAGATGACCACTTACTTTCAGAGTTTTTTTTTTTTTTTTTTTTTTTTAAATGTCTTAAGCGTTAAAAAAAAATAAAAAAAAAAAGTAATATTGAGAATAAAATGAACTTTTTTTGGATATTTAGTGTTATACTACTTCTCTGTACTGCGTAATCGTACTGCATTATCATAGAAGATAATTTTATTCAATAATGATTTTAATTAATTATTTTTACTGAGTGAATTTGCATAGGAAAATATAGAAGAAAGTCATGTCGTAGGCCACAACATTCTAGTTTTTTTTTTTTTTTTTTTTTTTTTTTTTTTGACTGGGTAAGAAGTTACTCTGATATTCAAGGCAATTAATTAATTTCACGTATAGTTAAAGAATTAACCAAGAATGCATGGTACCAAAGCTTTATTTGCTTTCATTCCCCTATCGCATTTAATATAGGAAACAGAACACTTAAAAGTATATTGACAAGAAACATGAAGTACCACAGACTACGGTTTTTATACATATGCGTCGTCGGGCTCTACATTTAAAGGAATTTAAAAGAAAAAAAAAAGACTAATTTTTATATTGCTTTATAAATTAAAACTTAAAAAAGTTCCATTAAAGCTACTCAAAACCTCTTTTCGTTCGATTACATATAATTTTTGACGTTGGATTCTCTCTAACATATCTCGCTGCCTCTGCTATGTGGCTTATCATGTGCTTGCTTGCTATGTGTCACGTGACTTATCTTGTACTCGCTTTGGATTCTAAATTGATCAGTTTATAAGTAATTGAATTATTTAATTTAAATTGTTAACTCGTCTAATTGTACAGCTTTTGGTACCTTCCTTTTTTTTTTTTTTTTTTTTTTTTTTTTTTTTTGGTAAGTGGTTTGACAAGAAATCACTGGATATGTATGCAATCAGATTTTAATAGTGTGACCAGCGCGCTTCGCCCGCTAGCGGGTCACTATTTTTAAATGAATCGTTATAATTAATGAATTCTTAAAATTGCATTAACTTTTATCATGTAAAAGAAGAGAAAAAATAATATCTGATCGATAAAAATGTCGCACTGGTGCCTTCGGCAACGAAGACCAATGCGAGCTGCACGCGCGCATTTATGTTTGACATTCTTAATGAATCACTACATTATTGTAACTCAAAAAAGACAAAAAAAATCTTTTCTCATTGGTGACATAATCGGTCCGGGTCCACACTGCCTGCGGCGGCGTATACATGCGCGCGCGGCACGCGTATTCCTTCTCCCTCCCTTCCAGCCCCTCCTAATAATTTTTTATTTTCAAAATTATCCGCAATAGTTTTCTCGGGGTTAAAAACCTAATAGTACTAATTTCCAGATCTCTAACTGAATTTCTTTATTTTTCTCCAGTGCCCCCCCCCCTCCCATGCTTACCCTCCCCTTCCCGCTCCTTTTAATAATTCTATATTTCCGAAAATACCGCCTTAAAATCCTAATAATACCAATTTTCAACGCTCTAATTCTATTTATATTTCTACATTTTTGCCCCTTCGTCCCTCCTTCCCGTCCCTCGTAATAATTTTGGGGGGTCTAAATATTTTCATAGCAGCCCCACCATTAGGTTCTATGGGATCTAGAAGCCCTAAATTTTCAATTTCATAGCGATCCGACAGTAAGTTAAAAAGTTACCGCGATAGTCCATTTCAGTCTTATTTATGAAACAGAGTGATACAATATTCACACTGTTCTGTATTAGATCGAAAGCTGTTTAATCTCCTCATGCACAAATAATTTCTTTACTTATTATACATAAGGGGTTGCTAAAAAATGTAAAATTTGAATATGCTTCTTCTAGCCTTTTAATAAAGTGATATATATCCTATTAAAAATATACACATATCGGACAAGAACGCAAGTTATTTCAACATTACTTAATTTTGATTAATCGTGAAGAGTAGTGATTGCGACAGGCGTTGACACATTCCAGAAAATATTTATTTATATTAGTAACTGTATTCATTAAAACATATATTTATTACTTGCTGATATTCGATTTGTTTAAGATTATTCTTTAATATAGTTTTTATAGTTTCATATTATTATGATAATTAGAATTAAACATAAATGTTATTAAAAAGTGATATTTAGTCTTTAAAAATGTTGGCGTACAGATAACGCATTCAGTATTCTTATGTTATTAAAAACCAGCCGACCTTTTAAAAGTTAATTTGCTTAATCTCTCAAATTATATTTAGAGCTCACAGAAATTAGATTTCAATACACATAACTGTTACGTAACCGTTTTACTTATAACCTAAAAGATAAAGTTTATTAAATACTAAAATAAAATATTTGTTTTTTCTACAAATGTCATAAACAAAACAAATACATTTCATATACAAATATCGCAAAACTTTGAAAAAAAAAAAAAAAAAAAAAGAAAAGAATGAAAGAAAGGAAAATATAGATAATTCTTCTTTTCTATTAGACGGAAATCAAAGAAGAGTTGTTGAACTTATTTATTCTTAGTTTAATTCATGAAAGTATTTATCTTATTAATTTACAAATTCCAGCAGTTGAGTAAAGGAAATGCATATTAAGAGTGTTTGAATAATTAAATTGACATGTTAATCCGTTGAATTCCTTACGGGGGTTTGCTTTAATAAATTTATGCATAGAAAGTTTATTCTTTGTGTTACTTTTATTATATTTATTGCTCGAAGGATGAATAATTATTTATTCAGATAAGGGACGATAAAGCAAACAGTATAAATTTTAACAATGTTAATTAATAATATACATAAATTTCGGGGTTGAATGCTTGAAACAAAAAATGCAAAAAAAAAATATATATATATATATATATATAATAATAATAATAATAATTTTTTAAAGTCTGTTTTTGATTACATTTTGCGAATTAATATTTTTCTTAATTTATTGGTTTAGTATGGAAATAATATATTTTATTAAAAACGAGAAGACAGAGATAATTAAAAAAGGGGAACTTACGGATATATAAATTTATTAAAAGATATATTCGATGGAAAAGGAAAAGATAATATTTTTTGAGGGTTTATAAATTGAAAAAAATATATGTATTTATTTATTCTGCTGAACTTCGAGAAAAATATGTTTGATTTATACAAACTTAATAAATTTATTTTAAAAAAAATATTTCTTGATACTTATTTTAATAAACATTAATACAAATTTTAATACATATTAAAATTTGTATGATAATTAATGGTCTTTGAATACAATTCATTTCTATACGAAAATTAGCTTTAAAAATACACACTTATTTTTTATAATTATAAAATGCTACCGCAACAGATAAAAGACTTTTCTTTCTTTATCCGTTGGTAAAAGTTGTACTAATTTCGTAATGTGATCTGTCAATGAACATTTTAAAATATCTTTGGGATTTTAAAAACATAATGAAAGGCATAAGACAGGCGAAAAATTGAACTAAAATTGTTAATTGAATGCATTTATTGAGAAAACTAAATATTAAAATACCATATTGATGAATTTCTGTATTATAAGTTATTTGTTTTGTAGGTAATAATTTTCTATATCCATTAGAAATATGCATTAATGCATGTCACAAATTTATTATGTTTTCTGGCATAATTATATATTTCTGGCCTTTATTTTATTCTTAATGATAGCCCTACCTCCCCCCCCCTTTTTTTTTTTGGAGGGAGGAGGGAATATGATATCTGTTACATAATTTTTAGCACTGTAATCGAAACTTTCATTTATGGTAATTCATGTAACATTATTTTTAATTGGACACTGATATAAATTAGTTATGGTAAATAATCACATTTTAGTACACACAAAGCGTTTCACTGTCGTTGTTATGGCATCATAAGGTGTAGTTATAATTTGCTAAACAGTCAACAGATGTATATTCAAGAGTCTTCATATAATTTAAAATGGAATACAATTATGAAGAAAATACCCAAAAGTCAGTCTGCAAATTAAATAGTCAATTTCAGGAATTTTGAAACAGCCTTTTGCAATCAAAGAATCAATGTAGATAAAACTGAATTCTTGTAACATTAGAACACCATGCAAAAATTATCGTTTAGGTGTCATAATTGTCTTTTAGTTCTACGTATTTGCATTTCTTCCTGAATAAATAAATAAATAAATAAATAAAATAAAATAAAATGCCAAATGACACTAAATGATCCCCCCCCCCTTCCCCACCCTACACTTTAAGCTTTTTGCGTTGCAGCTTTTACGCTGCATTCAAAACTTTTTCTTTTTTTTCTTCTTATATAAAGTGATAATTTACTACATCGGCAGGAAATAATTTTTGAGTGATTTTATTTTGCATTTAACGGTGTTTGCTTGTTAATATGCTATTTTGTTGTTCTTATATAAGTTTATTTATTTATTTTTTTTTTCCTTTATTTTTCCTTTTTATAACAAAAATTCATTTAATATCTACAAAATTAATAATAACAAAAAAAAATTCATATTGATATATATATTATTTTGTGTACGTCATTGAATATAAGGTTTCTAGATTATCACCAACTTAATTTTTATTTTTATTTTTATTTTTGTATGTGTGCGTAAAGGTGATACAGGTGCAGTTTAAAATTATTTACGGCAATACTTATTTCTTATTTAGCAAGAGAAAAAAAGAAAATGTTTAACTAATAAATATGAACATTAAAAAAAAGAAAAACAATGCTCTAGTACACACATAATCTTTAAAAAATAAAATCAACATAACTAAATAAATTGATGCAGAAAATAAAAACAGTTATCATTTTCCTTTCAAAATATCTAATCACGAAAAACTTATTCAAAAAATCCTTTGAATTCTATCCTTCGAATTTTTATACATAATTTAATTTATATAATTGAACTATACTTATCGATTTCTTTTTCGAAGGTTTTAACTCATGAGGTAAATATCTTATGAATTTGCAAATTTGTGAATTTGAGTACGGAAATACATAAGGGAAAAATCTGAATAATTAAACTGATTCGTTAATCTATTGATCTCCTTTAAAGAGTTGAAATTAATGCAATTACGCATAGAAAATTTATTCTTTATGGTAAGTTCATTATTTCTTCCTTGAACTTAGAAATATTATTTATATGATGTTTTATAATACTATCTGCTTGATTTTTCGCTGCATTTGTTAATAATTTGTAGAATAATTTTTAGAATTTGTACTGATATTCCTATATTTAACTCTCTCTCTACAGGAATTTTTCCTTTAAATAAAGAAAACAAAATCTTTAAAAAATATCCAATTAAAAATTCGTAAGATTTCCTAACTATGTCATATTAAAAATCATTGCAATTCATGCACAACTCACGAAAATTTTAATGAAATTTGTTCTTTATTAGACTAGTAATCGCAGTTTTAATACTTGCAAGTTGAATTATTATTATATAAAGAAAATCTCCCGAAATAAAGTGAAACTTCTCTAACAGTTCGCGTCTATATACAAGGGCAAGTTTTTCTC
This sequence comes from Salticus scenicus, assembly GCA_963930645.1. Lineage (NCBI taxonomy): Eukaryota > Metazoa > Arthropoda > Arachnida > Araneae > Salticidae > Salticus > Salticus scenicus. The sequence continues at coordinate 256,775,380 of OZ005648.1, forward strand.
GGTCCTAAGTTTAAATCTTATTATTTAAAGCTAATTTACCTGTATTAAAGAGTCGAGTACAAAAGTGTATCGTGCTAAAGGATGATATAAAATAAAGGTAGACGATAAATTCGTTCCTTGATCGATAACTGAGGTTAATCTGTAGTGTGATACTTTAATGATGTGTGATGTGATATGAATGAGTGATAACACTTTCTATTGCTAAATGTGCATTATCAGAGGTGAAATTCAAACTTACAAGGAAACATTCAAAAGGTGTCTCCTTCAAAAAATATTGAATAAAATATATGTGATTCTACTCTTCCTAAAACACCAGAAAGTGAAAAAATTATCGACTGAAATGAATTACAGCGACCACAAAAAATTATCAAAATTAAGCATATTTAGCGATTTTATATTGTTAGGCGATTGGTTTTGAGTACTTGGCGGCAAAACAAAACACGGTTCTGTTCGTACACGGCAATCTCGGTGCTAGCGAACTGAACGCCTAACAGCGCTAAATCGCCAAATATGCTTAATTTTGATATTTACTTTCCGAACACTATAGTGAGGAAAGTATTGTAATCATGTCAAAAATCCGAATTTCAGATTTTGATGTTTCTATACGTTTTGAGGTCCCCTCAGTCCGTTTCGACTATTTTTACGGTGATGTATATATGTGTGTGTGTATATGTGTATGTGTGTGTGTATGTCTGTGAGTGAATACGCTAGCGTCTAAACGCTTTGTTCGAATAAGCTGAAAGTTGGTAAGTATATTGTATGTCACCATAGTACGAACCCTATAGATTTTGGTGAATCTATCACTTATAGATTTTTTACAGGAACACCAGGAAAAATTCTTTATCATTATGGCCTATGGGGCCAAATTTTTAAAAGTGCGATAGCGTCTAAATTCTTCATTAATTTGAGCAAAAATTTTTTATACATATTATAGGTCACAGTTACACGAACTGTATACATTTTGATGAATTTAGCACTTACAGTTTTTTTACAGGGGCACAAAGAAAAATTCTTTATCATTATGGCCTATGGGGTAAAATATTTTAAAGTGTGATAGCGTATAAACGCCTTATTAATCTGAGAAAAAAAATTGTACACATGTTAAAGGTCTCACTTGCACCAACTGTATAGAATTTGGTGAATTTAGCACTTACAGTTTTTTTACAGGGACACAAAGAAAAATTCTTTATCATTATGGCCTATGGGACCAAATTTTTAAAAGTGCGATAGCATCTAAACGCGTTATTCAATTGAGCTGAAAATTCATATGAATATTATAAATCACTGTTGCACTAAATATAATCATTTTCATGAATCTAGCATTTATAGGTTTTTACAGGGACACAACGAAAAATTCTTTATCATTATGATCTAAGGGCTCAAAGTTCAGTAGCATTAAATAAAACTAAACATCGTGTAATATATGGAAAAAAATACTTACAGTCTATTATGGTTTTCTCTCTTTTGTTTGTTTAACAACTCCTCTTTCTTTACTTTATCTACAAAACTGTTAATTACTCAATGTTCGGAAAGTCGAGTGGAATCACTCCATTTTTTTTTTTTTTTTTTTTTTGCGGTCGATGTAATTCATTTCAGCCGATAATTTTTTCACTTCCTGGTGTTTTATGAAGAGTAGAATCACATATATTTTTTTTCAATATTCTTTGAAGACGACACTTTTTGAATGTTTCCTTGTTAGACAAGGATTTTTTTTTTTTTTTTTTTTTTTTTTTTTTTAACACGGTTTCCACAAAAGGAAAATAGGATGTCATAATTTTTATCTAGTATTTTTTTTCTTTTAAATAAATGTCAGTGGGTATCAACAATTAAACAAATCTAAAATTACTAGTAAAATTTTCCTCTGCGAGAACACTGGTTATAACACTTTTTAGCTAACACATTTAAAAGCATTGCTTAAATAAAGTTGACTCTTGATAAAAAGAATAAAACTGTTAAACCTAACAAACATTAAAAGTTAAATACCGACTGGCATTTTCTACAAGACAATTGCAGTGAAAATTACTAAATTACTAGAGACGTGTTTTCCGATGGAAAATGATGAAAAATGAAAAAAAAAAAAAAAAAAAAAAGATCCGGGATATAAAAGAATCATCAGAAAAAGAAAATAATAATAATAATAATAAATAAATAAAGAACTTTTAAATTCAAATAAATTAGTATTATTAATTACTGCAAAAATAACAAATAACGAAAATATGTATTATTAAAAACTGCTTAATTTATAATATCTGGTGCCTGAGTTACACTTTTCTGATCAATCTCTATTAATAGGACAACTTTCTTTTCTTAAATATCAATTTTCTAAGGAGCGGTAAGTGAAATAATTCACTGTATCTGAAGTTATAAGAAAACTAGCCTGCCTGATACGAAAGGGTTATTTGTTATTTCGTTATAGTAAAATGGTTTCTGTTAATGTACAGACTTCAGAAATAATGTATATGTACGAACTCCATAATATTAAAAATAAAACTTAGTATTAAATGTTATATTGAATAGGTTTATATATATTTGATAAAAGTAAGTATGCACATGTAAAATTAAAACATTATGTGTTATTCAAATTAAATTGTAAGATTTTTAAATTTTAAAAAGTACACAACAGAAAGGTCTTAAAATACTAAATAAAAATATTATTTTATTTTTTTCCTTTTAAGTAAAACATTAACAACTTTTGACTTAATAACGATATTTCGCAGGAATTACTTTAAACATTACACGCAATCATCTAATGACATTTCTAAATTATAGTATATTACAAAGCAAAGGTGTTTTCTAATATTATTATATATTACAATCACAGCATTAAATGTATTTCCACACTTTCTGTATCAATTATAAAACATTTACATTCATTACTTACCCTAACTCCTAATAATGACTTCATAACATTTAAAAGTAAGAGTGTGTAATATTAGTAAGGAAAGAATGTTAATGGTAATATATAAAGTCGTGCTAGTAAGAAAGACACGGTATTTTCACTCAATAGAAACAAACAGACACTCTTTTCTCTCTTTTTTTTTTCTTTTCTTTTTTTGTAGTTTAATGATAGAAAAAATGAGAATATACAGAATTTAAATATATTTCTATGTGATTATGGATAAAATTATATCCAACTTCTGAGACCCGTTGAAAAAAAAATATCAACTACGTACACATCTAAAAATATACATGTATGTGGTATCTACGGGTATATTCAATTATACCCGTAGAATAAAAGTATGTGAATAACATTAAAAACTACGCCAGAAACAGTAGTTGAAATTTAAACCCTGCAAAAAAATAAAGAAAGAAATGAAATGAAATGAAATAAATAAAATATATAAATAATAATAATAATAAAAATGGAATATAATTGATTTTAGATTAATAATTTTAATATTTTCTCAGGGATTATTTTCAAATTAAAATAAACATCACTTTTCATATTGTTCAATATATAAATTCTAAATAGAATACGTAAAAAAAGGAAAAAAAATTCTACTCAATCTTGTTTTTAGCAAAATTATGAAAAGTTTAAATGTCAAAAAATTTCACACATGATATAACAACAATAATATTGAAGATAATATGTAAAAGTAAAAGATGTAAATTTATTTATGTAATTAAATGTTTTTGATTATCTTAGACTTATATAAACACAGATTTTTTTTTTCATATATTATATATATATTGAGCAAAAGGAGTATCGTTTTAAAATTTCAAAACTTTTAAAAGAAAGATCTCTCCAAACTGTAACTAATGTTTATGGATTAAAAGTAGGTATAATTCTGAAATGAATGGTATCAATATTCAGATGCTGTGTCTTTCATTTTAAGTTTTGTAACTATTTACTTATTTTTACACAACCTTACACACTTTCAAAATGTGAGAAACATACATTTTTCAAAAATTAGTACGAATATATTACCACTGTCAAAAATTGCCAAACTTATAATTTTTAGTACAGAATCGTAGAAAACTTAAAAACAAAAAAGTTCTTGCAAAATTAAATTATTGTGCTGTAATAAACTTTAGATAAATTTTTGCTATTTTTAAAATAAATATTGGAAAAAAAAATTAACATGGTAACATTACCATCTTAAGATATAAAATACCATGTTATACTAAAAAAAAAAAAAAAAAAAAAAAAAAAAGCATTTTTCACGTGATTGGAATTTATTTTTAACATCATATTTGAGATATGAAAACATTTTAATTTAACCGGAGCACTGTTAGAACCCACCTTTTTTTTTTCCCGCACCATTTTATTTGTATGTAGGGAATTTGTTTTTTCTAATATGAAATTATAATAGAATAAGAAAGAAAATAACTTCAATAAAAGTAGTGTATTAAAAAGGCGAGTACTAAGAATGCTCCGGAATAAATTAAAATGTTGAAATATCTGTTACCTTGTTGTCTGTCTGTTGATTTTTGTAAAAATAATTTTCATATATCCTGTGAAGTGTTTAAATAAAGCACGCATTTTACCAGAGTAGCAAGCTTTCTTAATTTATTCCGGAACATTTTTAAAACCCACTCTTTTTTCTCACCACAATTTATTTAGAATAATAATCTCCAATATGTGCCTACGATTAAATAAGAAAAAAATTATTCTCTAAAGATACAGGTGTAAAAAAAAAAAAAAAAAAAAAAAAAAAAAAAAAAAATAGCTGTAGTTCGCTTCGGGAAAATTAAGAAAATTGGCAACTCTGTTTTTTACTTACGACTGGTATGGGATTAACAATCTAAAAAATAGATTTTTCTTCCAAGTAAGAGTACAAAAATCTATTTTCATATTGCAGTACTGGAGAGCTTTTCCAGTTAGAATTAAAAATATTTTTTTCGGACTTAAAACGTAATAATTATCTCTCTCGCTGGCTTAAAGGAAAATTTAAAGAATATGACTTTAATATTGATAATCATGAAATTATTTCCTCCAAATCACCTAATTTTTTCGTTAATATTCCTTACTATAAAAAACTTTCTGAATCTATTGCCAAAGTTTTATGCACTTTTAATATATCTGTATCCTATAAACCCCAATTTCTAATTCGTAATTTCCTTTCTAATTTTAAACCTGTTATTTCCCCCCCCCCCCCCCTTTTCCCGTACAGTTGTTACTTATCCCTTGTAAATATTGCAGTTCGGTTTATATTGGTAAAACTGGCCTTTCCTTTCATACTCGAATTCTCGAACATAAAAGAAATTTCAAAAACAATGATGTACGGTACAAAATAGTGCACCATGCCATAGAAACTGTCCATCTACCTGATTTTAACAATACTAAAATAGCCATATATAACCGTTCAAATTATTATTCAAGAATTTCCCTGGAAGGCTGGTATACGAAACAGCATTTTTCACAGCTTTATGAGGTATGCGCAGTCCCCACTGAATACGCTGTACTCTCTTAAAAGAGTTCTGTTGTTCTCAGCGTTTACTTTTTTTGATGTTTTTACTGATGAGGAGCCTGTAAAAAGCACAAAATATTTTAATTTAAGTTTTATGTGTTTTTTATGTTTTAATATTTTAAACGGTATATTTTTTAATATATATTGTATCGTTTTTTAATGTAATTAAAATTTAATATAACTGTATGAGTTCGTAATGAACGTAATGATTTTTAAATATTATTTTAAAAATCTATTTGTATTGTAATTTATCATGATCAAATTTAATTTATTAATGAACATTGAGTAAAAATCATGCACATATTATTCAAAAGTATTCATTTCAAAATTAATTAATTATTGCATTAATTTAGTTTTTTTCTTTTTTTCTTTTTCAAATCAGAAACCTTTTCATAACAGTAGCATTTTATAGAAATGATATTTCAATTAAGAACTATAACAAATCAAACAAACCTTGATAAGAAAGAACTAATAATAATAAGTGTTAAAGAATTAGCAAATCTTGTCAAAATAGTATAATTATAATGCAAAACATAAAGAAAGAAAAAATCTTAATGTAAAATTAAAGTTATCGACGTTTTTAAATGAATCAAATATTCATAATATAGCAATATATCTTTTTGACTTAAGACTATTTTAAATTTTATTTACGCTCGAAACAAATAAATGCATTTCAGAATTGAAAAAAAAGACTGCAAAAAATAATCTGCATTTTTTTAATATGTATTTTTGTAGATTGGAAACTTCTAATTGCTAAGTAGGAACTATTTAAAATGTATATATATAACATGCGTAAGATAACTGAAAAGAAGAATATTTTTAGATTATTTTCGATTGTATATAACAAAATTGGAATTTTGAAATTGAAATTGCTCCCCCCCCCCTTTTTTAAAAAAAAAAAAAATATTATTAGGAAAATAAAATTCAGGTAGCTGAATTTATTATTATTACTACAATTCTTATTATTGTTGTTGCTATTATTATTAAGTTTTTTTTAAGACATTATTATTAAATTTCTGTACTGTTTTCATATTTATTTATCAGCTATTATAAGCATAAACAAATTTATCATTCAAAAATATGTCTTGTATGTCTGTTAAGTGATTCGTGAGGTCATTAATCATTTAAACTGTGTTTCGAATTATTACTTCGATAAACCTAAATCTTGGAGTGATAAATAACATTGAAATGCATCGCAGATTAAAAAAGAAATAAGCATATGTACCGAATGGATTTAGTATATAGAAGTAAAAAGAAAGGTAATGATCAGCGAAAAGTTAGGAACTTTCAAATATATTTTTATGTTTACTTTTATTTTAAACTTAAACAAACCGTGCTTTTTGCATCGTATAATAATACGTATAAACACAAAATTGGATTCTTGCGACTGCGCTTTTAAAAACTTTGCACACATTGCTCTAAAACGTACTTTCGTGGCTGCTACAGAAGATAACGACTTTCTTTACCATGAATATTTTAGCATAATTTAATGATTATATGTCAGTCATATCACCGAAAGAAGATAAAATATTTTGCAAGTTTAGTTGAACTTATTTACTTGAATCCGCATAAGCTTGATGGAAGTAGAAGGTTTTGAGTAGGGTTAAAATGTAAATAAACAAACGACATATTTTAAAATAGATCATTAAAATTCATATCTCATTGTCTGACTGAATTTTTTTATTAATTAAAAAAAAAGTAAAAAAAGAGAAGAAGAATAAGATTTTTTTCTTATTTTTTTAAGTGGAAAAAATGAAATTAAAATTAAAAAAGAAAATCGAATTAACAATATGTTTTATGCCTATATAATGTAAGGATTTAAACAGTGATTAAAGATAACTTGAAGATCATTTTAAAAGTTTTTTTTTTTTTTTCAAACTAATAAAAGGCATAAAATAGCTTTATATAACTTCATTTTGTTTATTTGTGTATATATCAGGGCTGGAAAATTAGCGTAGAACTCATACCAGTATTAGTTTAAGACATTTCTCTACCTATAAAATAGTTCTACCTATAAAATTTAATAAGAAGAAAATTTTGTTTCATTTATTGTGGTATGAATACTGCGCCAATTTCCACCCATAATATATCAACATTTTCAATTAAAAATATACAATGAAGCAATTTAAAATGTTAAAAAATCATTCAATTGTTGATTGTCTCATAACAAAATGTTTTAATCGTCAGATTATGGTTTAGATCCGTTTGCTGCATACATTACACACTAGTACTGTTATTTTTTGCATCATAAGTGTAACTATAAATTTTATTTTGGAAATTAAAATGATGTCGTCTGTAATAATGTTATTGAATTTCGTAAAAATTATGTTAGTTTTCGTAAAATATACTGTTTAAAGAACAATGATGTGAAAACACTTTTTTTAACAACCCTTAGTTATTCCTTTAAATGTATTTTTTTAACAAGCATAAAAACTTGAAAATAAATAAAATTGTATAATAAAGTTTATTATCTTCGTTTTTTTTTTTTTTTTTTTTTTTAATGATAAAGTAAAAAGTAAATAAATAAATAAATAAAAAAATGTTGAAAATTGTCTTTATTTGTTGAAAATGTTTTTTAATTCGAAGTAAACAATGATTTTTCTAAAATAATATTCTAAATTGGCCTCATTTACTAAGAAAAATTCAATGTCTTTTGGTAAGGTTTTTTTAAACATGAAAATTGAGCTATTCATTAAGTATACTAATAATGCCAATAAAACAGCTTCAGTTCTTTTTTTTTTTTATTTTTTATCATGTAAAATTTTCTTTTAGAAAATAAACAATGTTAACTATTTTGTAAGGTTTTCTTATTGGATTGGAAGAAATTTCGATATTTTTGCTTAAAATATTCTGTAATTATTCTGTAATCTTTTATTTATTTTATATACTCAAAGCGAATTTTCTTAATTGATAAAATATAATAATCAGCTAATTCTTGTTATTATTTTGTCTTCTAGTCCTAAATATAGAATATTTTTTTATTTGATATTTACAGATGGTGCGAAATATCTTGCGATGTACACATGAATAAATGAATAACATCCTATACAATAAAATCATAATTCCTTAAGCCAGTTATATATATATAATATATAAATATATATATATTTTAAAAAAAACAATTATTTTAGTTGAAAAAAAAAACTAATTAAAAATATATTTGGAGGTAAATTGTTTTTTAGATTATTATTTTATCACAAATAACACATTGTTTAAATATCAAAACGTTTATTTATTTATTACTGTTTACTAACAAGATATTAATGGGGGGGAAGAAACATAAAGGGAAACATTAAATTATTTTTAAATAAATTACAATAATATACTAATGAAATAAGTCATTCTTTTGAATATTCTCTGGACTTATATGTAATTACGCACCAAACAAATAAAATTACTAATTATTATTTTCAAAACAAGATTTTAAATTACATTTAATCAAAATGTTAATAGACTTTGAATATTTTTTTTATAAGAAATTAATGTGCCATTTTAATATATATATACAAGGTCTGTCCAGAAAATAATGTGAGTAAGTATATTAAAAATCATTTATTGAATTTATCGTTACAAGTGTTTAAAAATCTTTTAAAAAAGCCTCCTTTTGCGTAGATACATTGGCTCCAGCGGGCTTCCAGCTCTCGAATGCGTTGCGGTAGTCCTCCTCCGGAATATACTTTAATGCTGTGGTGCAAGCTGCTTTCATCCCGTCCACTGTCCGAAAATGCTAGCCTTTCAGGGGTGTTTTGAGGCGTATAAACATAAAAAAGTTTGGGGGAGCTAAGTTCGGGCTGTACGGGGGCTAGGGGATCGATGGCACCCCTGCTTTGACCAGGTAGTCGGTGACGATGAAGGCACTGTGGGCCGACACATTATCGTGGTGCAACTTTCATTTGTCTGCAATATCTGTCCGGATGCGTTCAACCTTGCGTTTCAGTCTTTTGAGGACTTCCAAAAAAAATTTGGAGTTCACAGTGGCTCCAGGTTATACAAATTCGTGATGACTGCGCTCCGACGTACAGTCGCGTCACAATAAATTCACTGACATTACTTTCAGGGCAGACCTTCTATATATATATAGAGAGAGAGAGAAATTATTTAAAAAATATATTATATATATATATAATTTTTTTATATTTAAAATGGTTATTTATTTTAAAATTTCAGAAATAAATTTACCTTGGGAAATAAAGGTTTTGAATCAAACATTTTTTACCTATATGTCAATAAATAATTATTTAAACAGTCATCTGTACCGTATATCAATTTATATTGTCTAATGTTTATATTAATTTATTTATTTTCTACATGGCTTCTTCTTATAATACGAGTATGTAAACTACGATGGACTAATCGATCTGTAAATTTTCCTGTCAATTTCTGAAGCTTTATTATTTTCCTTATTTTGTTTTTCCTTTTCTCTTCATCTTCTTCCGTTTTCATTCAACGAAAATTATGAATAATTATGTGCTTGATATTTAACATGCATTCAAACGTAATAATTATCTTTAAACGAATGTTGATATTATTATTATTATTATTATTATTATTGATATATAAATTCATGTATTACAAATGCAAATATTTGTGAAAGCATGCATTTTAATATAAAAGCAGTAATTTTAATATTAATTATATTTAAGTTTCTGAAAAACTATTTAACTAAAAAGAAAAGTAAAGTCAAAAATTTTAATTTTACTAAATTTTAAATAATCCAAGCTAGCTAAATTTAAATTTCTGTTGTATTCTAATTTTTTATTTTTGGAGTATTCTAGTATTTCTGAGTGAAACAATTCTAAATACTCCATTATTATAGTATTATAATACGCTCCAATCATAGTTGGGTATTATTTTGTTGGATTCACTGAAACGTTGATTTAAAAAAAAAAAAAAAAAAAAAAAAAAAACTTGTTTTATGTTATAAATTTACCAGTATTCACCATTCAAATGAAAAAAATAATTTGAAAAAAAAAAAAAAAAAAAAAAACTTATTCGTTAGTCTCACACTAATGCTTAAATAGGCTAATAATATATTGCTAAATTTTAATAATGCAGAATTGTAGGAAGGAAGGGATTAAAATTAATTCTTTGGGAGCATTTTAAAACATTTAGGAGATTTTTAAATTTCGAATATTTCTTTTTTAATTTGAAGTCCTTCAAAAATTATAGTAATATTTTATAGTTCAATTTATATTATGAAAATAGTTATAACTCTAAGAAAATAATTTAAAAAAAAAAGTTTTTTAATCTCCCCCTTTCTCTCAGTGTGAAATTACTTGGAAGTATCTGAAACGTAATTATAGACTTATTGTACATATGCAAACTAAAATTTGATTTTTTTTTTTTAATTATTATTTTATTTTAATATAAAACATTATTTTTTTTTCTTTGAAGCATTTTTAAATTTTACTCGTGTATTTTTAAACCACAAAAAAAAAAAAAAAAAAAAAAAAAAAAAAATCATAAATGAGAAAAAACCATTTATGTCAAAATAATATTAAAATCATTTAAAAATATTTTCAGTATTGAGATGTCATCAAATATATTTTAATGCACGAAGGAGTTCAGAACAGAGTACATTTTAAAATTAAAAGGAAATATGGTTCTTAATAAAAAAGAACTAAAAGGAAATTGCAACAACATATAAAACACTCTAATAATAATAATAATAATAATAATAATAATTAGTAAAATTTAAGACTTCTCGGTAGCATTCAGAACACCGTCATCAGTGTAAAATATTGAGAAAGGTTGAATGAATTTAACAACACACTAGAGCAACGCAGTGATCAGTTGGCGGCAACCTGGAATTCACGCATTAGGGATGGCCCGGAGACATGCTATTACAATTTTGATCCACCGTAGAGATCCTCCGTGTGTCTCTTACACGGGAACCTCAGGAGGGATTTATTTTTAAGAAACATGAGGTAGATTGCAGAAACAACGCATTTTAATTGCACCCATCCATCATTAAAAATATTCAGAAAGGTTATTTGTAATTCTGTATGTATATATGAATGGAACCTAGTTTTAGGGGCTGGTTTTAAACCAATTAATCTGTTAAAATTGTGAGAAATTAGTCAATAGGGAATTGAAAAAAGGCTGTCATGAAAAATATACACTGTTAAAAAAATGCAGAAAAAATACAGAAATTCTCTGTAATTTCAGAAAAAAAGTCGTAAAATACGTTTTGTCTACGTAATTTTTCCGCAATTTACGCCTTTTTTTCTGAAATTACAGAGAATTTCTGTATTTTTTCTGCATTTTTTTAACAGTGTAGGAAAGTTCAAGAAAGTGCGGACTAGATATGAATGTTTCAACAGTCCAACAAACGGGTTACCACCTAATTTATAATATTTCTAAGATTTTTTATACATGTAAATATCTTTTTAAAAATTAAGTTTAGATATACAGATTGTTTTAGCAGAATTGAAGTTAAAAATATGATTTTTCGTTATTCTCCAAACACTGAATAGAGTGTCTTTATTATATTCATTTACTGTCGCAAAATCTATAGGTTTTTGATAAAATTAAACAAAGAAAATTGATTGTATCACGGAAAAATAAAAAAATAAAATATTGACTTTAGAAATTGAGCAAACATTCAATTTACGGAAAGACTGCGAAAAATTCGCTAAATATTTTACGCTTAGCTTATCAATTAAAAATAGTGAATATCTCATTAATTTTAAAAATTTCCATTGGATAATATCAAAGCATATTATTAAACAATTAAAAAGCCTCTTAACATTCATAATTCTGTTCTATATAAAAAAAAATTCATAAAGAAATTTCCATAGAAAATTCACTTTTCATATAAAACCGTTGAAAACGTTATTTCAGTTTAGATTTTATTTACACTTCATATATATATATATATACTTAATTGTTATGTATAGAGATATTGATATGCGTTAGATAACGCTTTTTAAAATATTAATTTTTAAAACAGAATTTAATCTACATAGATGATGAGGATAATGATATTACAACATAATTTTACTGCATTCAGGCATAAAGATTATAGAAATATATATATATATTTCAAGAGTACTTTGACCATAAAGATTACAGAAGATATGGGAGATATTTCAAGAATATTTCATGGATAAAAAATATACAAAATAAAAACTCAATAAAAACTTACGAGCTTATGAAAATGTTCTATATTAAAAAAATTAATAATAATGTTAGTAATAAACATATTCAGTTTTTATTCATAAAAAATGATATCTACTTAGACAACAGAAGACTACATGCATTGCATAATGGCTATGATAAACTCAATTAATATTTCGAAAAATAAGACCTATATTTATAAAAGAAATTTCATGAGAATTGCCGAAAGGCAGGATAATACAATATATATTAAATCTTACGTACATTTACTAATTTTTCGAAAATATCTATACCTAATAATATATTGTAAAACATTTGTAAATTCGTTATTGGAGATGACTTATGATACGCTTCACTGAGTGAAACAAGATAATAAGGGGCATGTAAGAAATATAGTTATTTAAATTTCAAAGTATATAATTTATATTCATTTTTTATTTTATTTATTGATATGCTTATTTATTGGAAAAGCATTTCAAATATGATTTGTTCAGATATTAGTTGCAGAAGATTCAATATAAGCAATATATTTCAGACTAACTATTTAATATAAATCACCTGTTTTGTTGTTAAAATATTTTTTTTTTCTTTTTCTTTTTAAAAACATTACATATATTTTGACTTTTACATAATGTATTTACACATGTAAACTGTTTTTTCATTTAAACGTAATCTGTTTTAATTGGTCATTTTATTTTTAAGATATAGCTCAATTTAGAAAATCCATTAGCGTATTTTCCTTGAATTGTGTAAAGCGTATTGTTAATCACCATAAACACGTTTGAATTAACATCTGTTTGGTAAATTTTACAAAAAATAGTTTATATTCAAGGTTTTTTTATAAATAGTTGATAATTTTTCAAAAGTGGAACTAAAACATTCATTTTTCATTTCGCCAAATAAATAAATAAATAAATAAATAATAATTAGTGAAATGTTTGACTTTAATCATTACGAAATTGTGATTGATTAAACTAAACACTGTCGGAGAGGAAAAAATATATGTATTGAAGTGTATTCATTGAAAAGTTAATCTAATTTATAACTAGTGGATCTGCTGATAAGGAGCTCAATGTTCTATTTGCGTCACACATTATTCAACAGGTTATTTTTATTTATTCCTTATTATATAATATATATATATATATATATATATATATATATATATTGATTCGATTTACTTGCTACATAAACAGATACGTTCCTGAGGGGCTGCCGCTCGCTCAACTCCCCCTCCCGCGCTGTATCTACCTTTATATACCTATCTGTATGTGATATATATGTATCCTTAATAACTGATAGTCTTGTATTATTTCCCTGAAATTCATAAATAATTGTACCATATTTCATCCAAAAAGATTACATTTCGGAATTATTTTGTGTAACCCTGTAAACTAATTACTAATTCTATTCCCACAATTTTCAACAGAAAAACATGCGTTTAAAATTCTAATAAAATTTCATTATATTTAATGGGGCGTAACCATGTTAAAATGCACTTTTAAGAAATACCGATAATAGACCGTAATAGTACGAAATTCTTTTATGTATCCCGGAAAAGGAGTCACAGTAATTATATACACAAAAAAAGAATATACCTATTTGATTAATTATAACTCTCTAATATTTCAACATAATTTGACATCATTTGGTTGATTATAATACGTCATTGAAATTCTTTTGTGCGTCCTCGTAAATAAATCATTTAATTCATACATATCCTTTTTTTTTAGAATAAACAAACTTTTAAGCGTCTTTATAATGTATGTTAATCCCATTATTTCCAATGCAGCATAAATGCATTAAAGTGTTCTTAAATAAAAATTTGTCCATAGGCTCTAATGTCACGAAATTATTTTGTGTGTCTCCGTAAACGAACCATAAACATTGTATACACCAGTAAAAACTATTCAGCTTATTCTACGTTTTCCATGAATAATTCTTCAAAATTTGACATGATTTGGATGATTACGTGGTATTGTCCGAACACGTTTGTAAGGTCCTATTAGCTAAGAGTACATATTTTCTGCAGGAAACTTAAGTTTAAGCATTTTAGCAATGTACGCTATTTTTTTTTTTAATTGCAAAGTAATGATGTTAAACTGCGAAATTTACCTGATATGCCGAAATGATAAGAAATTTGGCGTGTCCCTGTACAGAATCCGTAAATAATATAGACATTATACAGCTATTTCTATAAAGAGCCTGAACGTGTGTGCCAATTTGCAAGTCAGTGGGAGGATTTTTGCGGCCGCTATGGCGGTATATACAAATTCTGCCCATAGGCCGTAATGATAAGAAAATTTTGGTGTGTCCCTGTACACGAACTGCAAATGGAATATACAGCTAAAATTATATATCTAATTCCGCGTGACTCATAAACATGTGTACCAAATTGCAAGTCAATAGCGTGAATTTACTGCCGCTATCGCGGTACACACAAATTCTTCCCATAGGTGGTAATGATAAGAAAAAATTTGGCGTGTCCTTGTACACGAACTACAAATGAAATTCACACCCAAAACTATACAGCTAATTCTGTGGGACTCGTGAATGTGTGTACCAAATTGCAAGTCAGTAGCGTAATTTCGCGGCCGCTGTCGCGCGACAAACAGACAACCAGACACACATCCGGAACCCAAAATATTTTTGAGTCTCCACTGACGTTTCGGCAATAATTTAGTTTAGACACACTGATACAACAGTGTCTCTAATATATATATATATATATATATATATATATATATATATATATTATAATAAACTTTTTAAAACATTAGATTGGTTTATAAATTAAAAGAAAAATAAATAAATAAATAAATAGTAGTTGATTTATATAAAAAAAAAATAAAAAAAAAGTCAACAAACGCGCGCGCGCACACACACACATGCACACACACAATCCTATTTGCCGGTTGAGCAGGGGCCACATTCAAATAAAATGCATTAAACGAATATTTATGTTATGTATATATATACATATCGCTGGATAACGAACAGCCTCAATAATCTCACTGTTTTCTTCGTGTTTTATTGCTTATCACTCACAGTACTTCAATCTGATAGATTTATTAAAGACGAAGGGATCTCTGACAAAGGCCGCATCTGATATGTTTTTCTTTGATCTCCAGTTATGTCGGTCTTACATTATTGTCTTCATTGCTTCTTGTTTAATCTCCGACTCACTCTTTACCGTATTATTGCACATTAACTTCTTTTGTTATAGTCCATCTTTATAACACATATGAAGTATCTTATACTGATGCTCAAAAAGGTCCTTTTATTTTATTTTTATTTTTATTTTATTGTTATGCATCTTTGCATACATAAAGATGTTATCAAATCCCGTTCTTTACTTATCTGATAATTTTTTTTTTTTTTTGATTTCTTTATACTAATTTACAAGCTTAGCGTGAAATCGCAAATGAAGTATAGGAAAAGTTTATCAAGAAAATTTTATTTTTTCCCCTTGTATATTTTCCCCCTTGTCTCTTATTTATGTTTTAAAATAAAATATAACATAAAATAAAATTTTCAGGAAATCCTGTAAAAAAAAATTTCCATTAATTTAATTTTATATTATTTAATTTATAAAATAGCTTTTTTCTATATAAGAATAATTGTTTTAATTAAAAAGGCAATTCATTGGATTTCTTTTTTCTCTGTTTTAATTTCTGTTTCTGTCAACTAAAAAAAAAAAAAAAAAGTAACTGTGACGTATTATTTTTAACTAACATTTAAAGAAGTACATTTTTCAGCTTTTTTAATATACTTTGTTAGCAATTAAGTGCCTGAAGATATGATCTACAATGAGAAATTTCGATCGACGAGAAGATGCTATTTGTCTCTTTCCCGTGTCGTATTATATGCATGAAAAAGGTAAAATTTGGATATGATAATTTTAGGCACTATGTTACACGATTTCTATATGATAATATACTTTGTAAATAAAATTTAAGAATTTTGTTTTTCCATATTTGTTTGTAACTGGATTTTGAAATATAAAATAAATAAATATAAATAAAAAAAATCTTGATAATTTTTTAAATATTTTTGTCTAATGAATTGACCAACAAAATTTTGTTTTTTGTGGTCAATAAATTTATATTTTCCTTTTTTAATTTTGAAGAATGCGTACAAATATCGCTAAATAAATGTTTGTTTTTCTATGTATTTGTCATATTAAGAACTCGTCTGCGACTTTCCGAATTTCTGCATCACTGCTTTTAAATCGCTTAACATTACTTAACTCATTCCAGTGTCCTGAATTATTTATGTATCAGCAATGAAAAACAATTTAAATTTTACCTTATCACTTTTAATAGTTTAACTTTTTTTTTTTTTTTTTTTTTTTTTTTTATAAAAGTATAATTTTAATTCAAAAAAGAAATTAATTATAAATAAAGTTTACCCTTTTACCGGTCCAATTTAATTTTACTCCTCTGGTAATTTTGGCATATTAAGGGACTTTTTTTATTCAATATGCACCACTAAATTTTTAACTGTAAGGGTTGTCTAATCACTTCAAAGGTTATTCATGCATTATTTATATCAAATATTCTCCCCAAAATTATTGGTGATAGTTGAATAAGAGTCTGTAAATTTAGCAACACTATTTAGAGCGCTTTTGAGCATTAAGGCCGACAAAGGGTTAACTTAGGCTTCTAAACTTATGCATGAATGATTTGGAAAGCTTTTATACTTTATTATCTTTTTTTTTATATATATATATAAAGATTTTTTTTAATGTACTTTCTTCTACTATGCGTTGCTTTTTTTAGTTCTTTTAAAAAATGTGGTTACAGCTAATTTAATATAAAATTGCTTCAGTGATTTCTTTTTGAACGTCAAGTTTTCTTTACTAAATTTAATTTTTATTGCTTCTTTATTAGCACTTTTTTTAAAAATTAATCTGAAGTTTAAACTTTTCATCTCAGTAAACTTTCTTTTTTCTATAACGCATTCAACTGAAAACTTCATAAAAGAAAAGCAAAGAATAAAAGTGGTGAAATTAATGTCTGAGAAAGTGTTTTCATACTTCAGTAATTTCAATAAAATTTTAAGATATGGTTATATAAATATTGTTCCAAGCAAATTTTATTTATTTTTCCACAACACTGTACTTATTTATGAAGAATGTCTCGCTAACTATACTACAATATTTGCAGAAAGTAAAATTTAGGAATAAAAGAAACTCAATTTAAAAAAAAAAAAAAAAAAAAAAAAATCGATTTCATATCTAAAAGGTTTCCAACGTTTTATAATATATTTATTAATTTATTTAATGTTGTATTCTTACAATTTATATTGTATTTACAATTTATAATATTGCAATTACATTTTATAATTTATTTAATACTAGCAAACCCGTGCGAAATATTCGCACTTCATTTCTTTTTTTATTTACCTTTAAAATTTGAAACTCATAAATGTTATACCAATTTCACGACCTAATTAAAAGTCTAATTTACCAGAAGCCAAATTATTATTAAAACCAAATTAATATTGCACAATAGTGAAACCAAAATCATTCATTTCATACTTCCACAGGCAGTACAGTTTTAATATAGGACTCCCACGACGCCTTTTAAATTTTTGTAGTCATGTTGGCGATGACTTTTTATTTAATTTTGGTATATATATATATATATATTTAAATAAATAAATAAATAAAATAAAATAAAATAATTCCTATTTTGATTGTATTTTTTATGATTGTGTTTTTTAGTCAATTTATGAGACAAAAATTTCATATTCTGTATATATCTTTAAAATATTTCTAGGTTTAAAATGACGCTTGCAAAGATTCTGAAGAAACAAGTGTTAAAAATACATTTTTTTTTCGTAAAATAATCTCATCAGACAAATGTAGTCATTTTTTCTTATTAGTCCATTGAACTAAGTCTGTGTGCTTAATATTATTTTTTTTATCTTCAGGTATCGTATCGTATCGTTTCGACAAAAAATAATTTTAACTGGTCCACGTTAGAAAAATATTATATATATTGTATAGTTTATTGTGTAGTTACTATCAAAGAGTGATATGAAAATAATAATAATAAAATAAAACTCATGAGGCTCGAACTTTTTGTTTGAGAGGTTAAGTAATTTCAAGTTTTCTTTTGCGTACGCATGTAGAAAAAAGTTATTCTATTTTCAAAATTTAAAACGAATAAAACAACAGATTTTTGGCTAAACTGGTTAATGAACGATTCTATGCCGTGCATTGTACAAGGGAAGAAAATGCAAAAAATTTGTTTAGTAAAAATCACTTTTTTAAATGATTTTTAATAATTTTACGAAGGTTATCCAATAAGTGGTTGCATAAATATATTTTTGATGACCAATATAAAGCAATTAGTAAACTTTCTCGGGAATGACAATATAGGAGCGGCTAATTTTCCCCCCATAGTGGAGCTGAATTACTAGACATGAAATACACTGTTTTGTCACGTTTACTACAATTTGGGTTTGCTTTTGGCGTATTTTTGAAGCTCTGTTGTTACTTTTTGCGCTAGTGTAGGTTCTACTGCTTAAAGTGCACACTGTACCAATGCAAATATACATGCTTGAACCCAGTATCTCTTAATTAAAACACTGTACATTGTAACATTTCTGAGGGCACCAAATTGCTATTCAGTCTACACTGGCGACAGCTAAAATGTGTGATATACTAGCCACAACTGTAAAATAAATTATGTTTGTATTTCTTGCTACCACATCGCTGAGAATCTAGTTACATGCTTGCGCATTTTAGGTTGGCTTTGTCTATCTTTAGGTTTTTTGTACTTTTTTTTTTTTTTTTTAATTCTGTTGCAAAGGTTTTCTCTGTTATTCTGTTTATTTCTTCTGTTAAACTGGTATTTATTTCTCTTTGTTGTATGAAATGTATTTGCTTTTTACCTCGCTTGTAAAATTTTGCGTCTGAAAAAAAAAAAATATATATATATATATACTTTTTCAATTATTCAGTTTTAAACATATCTCCAATAATATTTTATCTTGTTAATGTACAAATTTCCTTCTGTCGTTGTTTATCACAGAGTATGAATATTTTATGATTTTAGAAAATGGAGACAGGATTGTTATATTTGTTACCATTATTGTTATATTTGAATAATTGTATGCACTTTTCTTCCCTCTTAAAACTGTCCTGAAATTTTATGCATTTTATATGAATTTAAAAAAAAAAAATCCTTCCATCAAACTTTATCATCATTGAGTTATACGTAATAAGTGTAAAAAAAAAAAAAACATTTTTAAGCTGCCACAACAATTCTTCATTAGTTTATGTTTTGAAATTTCCAAAACTTATGCATTATAAACATTTAAACCACTATCACCACTTTTTATCTACACGGAATCAACCTTATTTACATAAACCATCTTTTATACATCGCGGCTAGAAATAAATTGTCACCGTAATCAACTGTCACATTTATATTTCATATTTAGATGAAGTTATGATTTTTTTTTTTTATATTAGAGTATAGACTTTTCATGTCTTGTTTTGAGATAAATTTCTGAAAAAACGTGTGAACTTCATTTTACATCGAATTATTATGTAATGTAATTTACGCTGACTACGCACATCTAAAAAAACAAACATTCTATACATAAAAAAAGTGAAGTAGTCTTTTTGAAAATTTTAGTAATTCCTTTATCAGTCTTAAATACATCATGTAAATGCATTACGTTAGAATTTCATAACCTAAGTAAAAACTGTTTTATAAAGAAAAAAAAATGGCTAAGTTGAAGGCAGGCTTACACGTTTAGAAAATTATAGTCAAATTACTGTCATTTTAAAGGATAATTTGAATATGCGATTTTTGCAAAACATCAATTATTGTTTTTGATTATGCATGAATTTCCCTGCACTTATAGATGCAATTAAAAAAATATACAGGTTTTTTAGACATAAAATATGTTATGCATACGTTAAAGCATGCAATAGTGTTCAATGGTTTTATTTCTATCTTTAGATATTTTATCCATTAAAAAAAAAAAAAAAAAAAAAAGGATTAAAATTGTTAAGATATTGTTTCTTAAAATATTATATTATAAATATTTTGTTAGTTAATTGTTAATATTAATCAAAAAGCAATTACATTTTTATTTTATATTAGATATTTATGAAAAATAACTAGAAATCCTTAGGCAAATTTAGTTTATGCAACGATTAATTGCAGATTAAATAAGTATAATTAATACTTTTATTATATTCCTTTATACATTTCTTTCTTGTTTCAACTAAATTTATACGAGATATATTACTGAATGTTGCATTTTTTACATCCACTTGAGTAAGTTGGTAACGTTGTTCATCTTCAAAATTAAGATAACTTTTAAGATTTGTGAGCGTTTAGTTAAAGAATTTACCTTATCTTTCAGACGTAATGGAAGAAAACATAAATAAAATCTCCAATACCATGTTTTAGAAGATTAATAGGATAAACGCAATTCTTTCGTTTTCTAAGATGAATTGCTCTCTTGTGTGCAATATATTTAGACTCTGGATTTAGTACTTCTAGAACTTCTGAAATTGCATTCAGATGTTCAAACATACTTTGCAATTCATAAAAGGAACAACTAATGCACTTCAGATGATGACGTAAATGCGTATTTACCGTCCCTGGGGACCAATAGTGTAAATGGATGACCCTTGTACGTGAATTGGCCTGGTGGAGATCTTAAACGATTTCTGTTAATGGGATTTTTAATCATGATATAAAATAAAGAAAAGCTATAAATAATAATAATAGTAAAATTATGATTTATTAGCCTATTTTAGCTGTTAGCTAAAATCGGTAAATAAATCATTAAAGTAACGTAGTTATATTTACTCCCTCCCGCTGTTTAAGACGATATATAAAGTGCACTTAAAATATACTTAAGAACATTTTATTACCGATATTTTATTATGTTGAAAAAAAAAATGCTAATATATAATTTTAAAATGAAAATTTGAAGTCAGAGAAATGTCTTGATTTTAAATAGTATTGTATTCGTTAACCGTATTATTCTAATCAAAAAGCAGGAAAACTGGATATGGTATGAATTAAATTCATTAATAAATCTCAAATGAAATTTAATTGTTTAGTTACCAGTATACTGAATTGAGTTCAATAAATACATTTATTTAGTTATTTAGTTATTCAAAGATTCAACAAAATAATGAAGTTTTTGATGGGGAATAAACTTTAGCCATGCTAATACTCAAACAGTAATTACAGTTTATTTTATTTTATTTTATTTTATTTATTTTTATTTTATTTAGTACATTTCAAAAGAAAAAGATAATAGGTAAAATATAAAAATATAAAAGAAAAAAATGGCTCCTTTAAATGACTAAAATACTGTGTGTTTCTGTAAAAATGAGGACTTAAATATTATCTACTACAATCATTATGAAATAAATAACTCATTATCTGCCATAATTAAATTATTAAAAATGTAATCGTAAACATTATCAGGGGATTTCATTTGTATTAGGGGAATGTAAAAAGATAAACACTGTTTTCGAAATTTTTTGATAAAGTTTCAAATGATTACCGTTAATGATTTTTAACACTTTTTCTTTTTTTGTATGAAAAAGTACTTGACATAATATAAGGTAAAAAAAGGAGTTATAAAATAAAAATATTTCGTTAAATCCACAAAACAAGTATGAAATAATTTCATTTAATTTTCTGATGAACATCGATATTAAATTCGAAATATATGAATTAAAAATAAATTTTACTTGTAAAATTTTACTTTTATTTCAATTATAATTTCAATTTTAATTATAACTTTCAATTTTATATATTAAAAAAAATTTCAGTGCTATAGTCCTATGCATGTTTATACAGTAATATAAAGAATACAAATTAATAATAAAATAAAAATAAAAAACGATTATTCTAATAAATAATAACAGAAATAATTGTAATAAATACTGGATAATTAGAGACGATTTTTTTTTTCTTCTCCTTCTCTGTGAAATAAAAATGTATAAAAATGTTATTCTAAAAATCTTAATATCTTAATATTTCAAGATTAAAATAAAATAAAAATTAAGCTTTCAAAATTCCACATTAAGAAAATAAATACACTTATATATCTATCCCTTTTTCAACATAAAAAGGCCATAAAACTTATGAATATAAAGTGTAGAATATAAATATAAACGTCTAAAACTAGAACAGACAAATATAAGCAATTCATGCTGTGAGATGAATATCCCTCTAGCGATATCTGATCTAGACATTCGGTTTTATTCATTAAGAAGTTTCCAAACTGGATCTAGACATTCGAGCTCACTTTGTTATTCATAAAAGTTACAAGAGTATTTGTTCTAATCATGACATAAAGTCGTATTTAGATTCCTTTGAGACCAATAGGATAAATGGATATCCCCTGTTTGTAAATGGCTTCGTTGAATGTTTGAATCATTTATTGCTAACGGTATTTTTACTTTGTGTTTTTGTTTTTTACATATAAGATTTTGATGTTATATGATACAATATAATAGAAGACTGCTTTATTTTTGTTTGAAAATTCTTATATTTTCGTTATTTGTATTGATAACTTGTTGTTTTTTGCAGTAAGGCTATACACTGCATATTTTTTTTTTTTTTTTTTTTTGTTTTGAATTCATGTTTGTAAAAATATATTTAAGGGATTTTTTTTTTTTTTTTTTTTTTTTTTAATAATAATAATAATAATTAACTTATTAATATTATATGATAACTTAAATTCAAGTTAAAAAGTGTGAAAATTCTCATCTAAATGTGAAATTATTTAAATGCAAGACACTCTAAAACAACAAATACATTATTTAAATAATATTTTTGAAAAGTTCGGGAAAATAATTGATTTAAAGAAAAGCAGCTCAATAAATTAGACTTTTTCTCCTAAGCATACATACAGAGCTGCCAAACCACCAGATTATTTCATACCACTATTTCTGCAAAGTTATTTTTTTTTCCCTCTTTATGTATTATCAACTGACTTCGAATATTTTGGAGCTTAGAAGCACCTGTGGACAACGCCATGCATATTCCTCTGTATAATAATAGCAACATAAGAAAAATAATAGGGTGCGTTATGGATGTGTGGATTAAAGTCGATTGAATACACTAGGGTACTACGCTGTTAGGTAGAATGCCCTCCGTGGGTGTCTTTCTAATGGACCTTTAGCCCGCATTTATAATAGTTTCGAAAAAAAAACCCACAAAGAAATCCAAACGGCTGGGTCGAACAATTAAACGACGGAAAATTACGGAAGGCTAGGTCGACTCACGTGTACCAGCTTTGAACTCAGAACTGCTCAACCACTGGTAGGGCATAACAGGGTAAGAAGATCTGAAATTGAGTATTCTGCCAGTGGGTAAATGGCAAAAATAATTAAAATGAACAACAATACGTATAATAGACAGAAAAATATATAAAGTCGAGCTCTTAAAAATGTATTACTGAAAGTTCTACGGTTAAATAATAATAAGAAAAAAACTTTCCAGAAATAGTGGTATGAGATGATTCGGAGGGTAAGTAAATCTGTACATAAAAAAAAATAAATAAATAAATAAATAAATATATGATTATATATTATGTGTTAGTTATTTTGCAACTGCTCATTATTTATTCACCTTTATAAAATATGTATATCATTATTTTTTAATAAATGATGTACCAACATATATGAAAACTGTACATAATTTATTCTACTTTTTGAACCTGTCATACTGTTACTGAAATTACTAGTAACAAAAATGTTAGATATATATATATTTTTTTTTTTTGGCCATTTTTTATTGAAATAATCGTACTGCCAATGTTTTTTCTTTTCTAAAATATGATTATTACTCGTGTTTTTGTGCACCCCCCCCCCTTTTTTTTTTTTTTTTTTTTTTTTTTTTTTCATAATTATTTGTTGCATTATTTATTAAATGTTACACCCAGAAACTTTTTTTAAAATTTGTTTACTTGTAAATTTTAAGAAATGTTTTTAAAAAAATCCCTTAGTGACACTCAAAATTAGCTCATTACGTCTCTACTTCTTTTACCTTAAGACTCACTCTTTACAAATCTTCAAAACTTGAGAGAAATAACTTTTTTTAAGGAAAATTTAGTTAACCGGCATGTAGAAATTTTTCTAAATAACGACAAAAGTTCTAACTGTGTTGAAAGGAGAAAAAAAAAAAAAAATCTTAACAACACACATCATTTATGCGATAGTAACATTAAATTTCTTCGGAAGAGGAAATTAGAAAAAAACTTGTAAATAGACAAAGTCTTGACTAATGTATTTTATAAAAGAATTAAAAGAAGTACAAGTACAACGCATAGAATGTACTAATGAAAATTAACGTCGAATCACGTGGGGATCAGTAGCATAATTGATTAAATTGGATCGGATCTTAAGTTTTTTGTTTTGCATCTCTCCTTCCTTTGTGTTTAATAAATGAACTAACAACAGTTTTCAAAGAATTTTTTAGCATATTTTTCCCTCAAGGAAAGTATAAAGCAATTAGAAAAATAAAAATAAATTTGAATATTTTTTGAAAGAGTTGTTAATTTCTATTTGGTATGAAATCCCAATTGTCTAAATTTTATGTAAATCAAATTATATTAATTGTTAGTGATTTTTTTTACCTATAGAAATAACGAAAGGGAAAAAAATGAATTAGTTTATTTTTATTAAAATAGAACGTCTGTTAAAGAAAAAGTCCCAAAACTCTAAGAATATTTAGTTGCATGAAAATAAATTAGTTTGTACTTAAATATTTCATAGAATAGGAGTGCTAGATTTATTGGTGAAAAGCAGGGTTTCTTCTCTTATCCAATTGGAATAATATAATTTTTATTTAAGGGAATAAGTTGATTTTTATTTAAAAACGACAAAATAATTAAACAATAAATTCAAATGCACTACAGCATTAATATAAAGTGTATTCAAAATACAGAAATTTCTTTATGATCCATACATACCATAAAATAAAATGTGTGTGTGTGTCAGTCCCTTTGTAGGAAAACGACCGATCGAAGACCTACAGAATCTTGCATAGAGGTCCGTATTGACGTCTCTTTACGAACCTCGAAGCCCGATTTCCGAAATTTTGATTTTTTTTTTTTTTTTAATTAATTAAAATTTACAAATTTCTGAAATGATCATCTTTAGAGATAGAAACGTAAAATTATAGAAAATTTGCATAGTTCATTAGCTGCTCAGTTGGTTAGAGCGTAAGGCTAATAACTCGAAGGGCATGCATTCGAACATCCAAAGGACAATAAGTTAATTTTTGCAGATAATTATTGGAAAAGATGTCAACTGATAAAGAAAAAGCTTTCAATGTCTTCACAGTTTCTTCAAACATTTTTTTTCAGCTGTTAAGATTGTCTGGTGGTGCCACCTGTTTTCATAAAGTAAAGATGATAATCTGTCTGAAAAATTCTTGAATAATAGCAGCTCCACTTATTGGTCACTTAGCACGTAAATTAAATTTCCGGTTATGGCTCAAATGCAAGCAGTGGGGACCTTGAACTCATATAGCGGTTAACAGGTGTTAAAAATGCTGCTGAAGTCAGTGAAGACCTGAATCGGGGTTTTAAGAGATACAATGAAATTGTTTTTAGTTTTAATTTATAAAGTGATTTAGAATATAATGATTTTTTTTTTTTTTTTTTTTTTTTTTTTTTTTAATAATTCGTTTAAATATAGGGACTAGGAAAAACTGGGAAAGCCTGGTTATAAATAAAATTCATTTCTCATTTTTTTCCCCTTGAGACTCCATTTTGGTTATTATTATGCACATAGATTAAAGATCAAAATTGAACTATTTAATTTAGCAGCTAAGCTCTTTAGTTAAAAACTTGATCTAGCTTGTAAAATATGCAGAAGCTATGAAAAATATGAAGACATATTTTCATTTTGGAGTCAAATTTTGTAAAACGTGATGAAATTCTCCACATACTCTTTAAGTATTACTATACGCCCCAAAAGTATTGTTCTCAATAGTTATTGGAGTATTCTCTCTACTAATACCATTTATAAAAAAGGAAGAAAAAAATAATCTCCGCTCAGCAATAAATTCACGTGAGTAATAATTAAAGCTAATACTTTTACATAATTTTTATTTGTGCATATCCATGTAAAACATAAATTTAGTAATTCAATAAATAATGCCAGTTATCGAAGCTATCTACAATTTATTTTAAAGTATTATTCTAGGACGATTTAAGTAAATCAGGGCCTGCACGTTAGCATCTATACAAGTTCCCCTCAATAGAATAACCAATTTAAAGAGAACAAACACCAGAAATCAAAATTTAAATTACATATATATATATTTTATTATTATTATTATTATTATTATTATTATTATTGGCTTTGCGTTGACACACATGACAAAGAAGGGAACAAAAGAAGGGAACAAAAACCACTTCTTTAACGTAAAAACAGGAATCAGAAAAAATCATGAGTTTGAATTTTCCAACGATATCGAACTTTTGTAGTTGAAAAAAAAAAAAAAAAAAAAAAAAAAAAAATCCGATTTGAACGTGCAACAAATTTCCTCTTTTGATGTGCTAAGTTATATTTTCTTATTTTACCGGAAATCCTGATATTTGACTTATTGCCTTTTTCTAACTGGTGCTTCAATTACCCTTGAATGTACATTCTTCTTTCTTTTTTCCATATACAGAAAAGTATGTTACAAATAGAACATGAAAATAGGAGCATAAAAATACAATCCCTTTCCTAGAATAATCAAATTACAAGAATTACATGTAAAAGATAGCATGTAAAATCCGTGTAATAATAGCCAATAATTTACATTTCTCTAAAGTGCAGATTCTTTGGTAAAGTACTTCAAATATTCAAATCATTTATTTGGCATTTCAAGGCTTTTATTAAATATTGTGTAAATATTTGAAACTTTTTGAAAATAATTATTATATATAATGGAGTTTACACTGTTGATATATTAAATATTGTATAGGTTTGACGCTACTTTTGTTTTCTTCTATAAATATGAGAAGAAAGTATGGGGTTCTTGAAAATTTGTAGCCTACAGTTTTCAATGGATTGGTTTGCTTTCAGATATTTTGAACACGATTTGAACATTTTTAGAAAATGTCCTTCTGTATAAGTGTGTATCAAAAATTTTATTGATTTTGTACATAAACTAATGTACGTAATTTTTACATATTCAATTAGAAGTTAACTTTAATTGGTGCTGATTACATTTAGGAATCAATTATTCAACTGGTGGCGCTGGCATCTCAGTTTTTCCCCCCTTGATTTTCCTTGATATTGGAAAACTTTCGTGTAAATGTACATAATGAGAACTATATTTAACTTTTTAGTGCAAAATGAAAATATATATATACATATATATTAATAATAATAATAGTTAAGTAGGAAAAAAATCTGTGTATATGTAAGGACATCACTTGCTTCCCCCCCCTTCCTGGTGTAGATTTTCAGTATGGGTATAATTTAAAAGAAATCATCAATATCTTTGTAACGAATGGTTAAACCAATGATCTATAATAATTTAAAAGAAAGTTATCGATTTTTTTTAATTCTTAACAAACAAACCAAAAAAAAAAAAAAAAAAAAAGCATTTCCTCAGAGGATTGCATAAAACTGACTTTCTTTTGAGATTTAGTCTTATACATCTCTAGGATGAAAGTAGTCTGCATTTATCAAAGAAAATAATTTTAATAATTAATAAATATTTTAAATTGCGTTAGTTTCTATGTGGAAATGCAGAATAAAGCATTGTGGTGGCCATAGCATACTAGCTATTACTGGAATTTATTTTTCCAATCTTTCTATTTGTGTCTTATATTCCACAAAAATAAAATTAAATAAATAAATAAAAATTAAATAAAAAACTAGAGGATTATGTAAATATAGCTAGTTTTAATCTCCAAAGGAATTTTGCACTTCCTAAGAACTAACTTTTATTCAAATAAATTAATATTTAAATAATCCGCAACAATCGTTGCTGCTTTAATGTTGTAATTGTGTCTAATATATTTGAAACTGGTGTAGGTTTAAGCTTTATTCTTTCATTCCGAAAATGTTGTTTTGGATTTTCGAAAGCTTTTATTTTTATTATTAAAATAGATTATTATTATTAATATTTTATTTTATTTTTTTATATTCTACTGCCAATCTTCTTGAAAAATAAAATTAATTAATTAATTAATTAATAAAAATAACAATATATAGACTTCAGTTTTTTTTTAATGTACCAAATGATACTTTCTGCGTTTACAGAAGTATGGTACGATATTAAACAACAAGCATCGAGCCTTCAATCAAAGAAATGTATTGGGAGTACAAATTAATTCGGTCCGTTTTTTTTCGTTAAAAAAACATTTTATTTATTATCAAAATGAAAAAACATGTTATTCAAAGTATTGTCCATCGGTAGCCACAACTTTTGTCCACCTTTCTGGCAATTTTCGGATTCCATCTCTGAAAAATGAGTCCTCTCTGGACGCAAACCATGAATCGAGCCATTCTTGAATTTCTTCGAAAGAAGTGAAGCGGTGTCCAGCCAAATCGTGATGCATCCGTCGGAACAACCAATAATCAGAAGGAGCAAGGTCTGGCGAATACGGCGGGTGGGGTAGGACCTCCCATTTCAACGTTTCCAAGTAATTTTTAACGACAATTGCCACATGGGGCGCAACGTCGCGCGGTTTCAACTCGTATGGGACCCAATTTCCTTGCTTTTGAACCATTCCCATTTTTTTTAAGCGCACGGAAATTGCTTGCTGAGTGACTCCCAACGATCCTGCAAGCTCTTGTTGCGTTTGGCACGGATCTTGATCGAGCAATTCCTCCAATTCGGCGTCTTCGAACTTTTTCGGCTGGCCCGGGCGCTCATTGTCTTCGACACTAAAATCACCATTTTTGAAGCGTCGAAACCACTCTCTACATGATTTATCAGATGGCGCAGATTCACCATAAACTTCCACAAGCGATCGATGCGCTTCAGCGGCACTTTTCTTCCAATTAAAAAAGAAAATCAAAACTTCCCGCAAATGTTGTTTCTTTAGCACAAAACTCGACATATTGAATGCTCAAAAAACCAATGTTGTTGTATAAAACTCGAAGCTTCGTTGACTGAATATGGTTGACAAAGGTCAAACCTTTCTAACAATGCCAAAAACATCTATCATTATTCAGTAAACAAATCAGCCAGAGCCATCTATTGAAAACGGACCGAATTAATTTGTACTCCCAATAAAT
Source organism: Salticus scenicus (assembly GCA_963930645.1). NCBI lineage: Eukaryota > Metazoa > Arthropoda > Arachnida > Araneae > Salticidae > Salticus > Salticus scenicus. The sequence continues at coordinate 256,805,161 of OZ005648.1, forward strand.
TATTCCATATTCATTTATTTGTTAATGGTATAACAAATAAATAATTCGATATTCTCTAATATAATCATAAAACTAATATGCCAGGTTCATCTGAGAATCCCTTAGTTTCTCTGCCCAAAAGTCTCTAAGTAGGATCCTTAATCATGTCAGCGATGATAAACTTAGAGATTTAATCCTCTGTGTTATGGAAGATATGATTATGGCTGACAGATATTAGTACATGTGATTTAAGAAGGGAGATAGTTCCTGAAGTTGCATATTGATAATTTAATACAGTTTATTTTGGTTTTATTAAAATAATGTAATGAAAAAGAATTTAGTTTTGTATTTCGTTCTAACCGAATATTGCACGATGTGTTAAAATCTTGATGGCATATTAATAGTGCTTTTATAAAACAAAATATAAATGGTGCATATTTTTAAAATACAGTTGTGAGGGATGTAGCGTCGAGTTGAGGTAAAAAGATGTCACCGTAGGTAATCAGTAAGATGCTGATCAGAGGTCGGGAATGTATAAGCTGGATTCAGCATAGTTTGCAAATCTATAGATTGAAGTTGTCGAGTTGGGGTGATTTTAAGTCGACATGGAGTGTCTAAAACGAATCTACGCAGAATCTACGTAGAATCTAAGTCGAATCTACGCAGTTTGAGGAAAGATGATTGAATGCGATTTGTTTTGGAGATGTAAGTTGGTGAATCGAAGTGAAGGATGTGGTCTGTTTTTGAAAAGGGTTTAAAAAGCGAGATGTTTGAATGAAAGTTTGTTGGTGTTGGAGAGAAAAGAGCTTTAAGCGAGTATCTAGTTATTAGTGATTTGACGGTGCAACTCAATAATTTGGCGAGTTGTAATTCTTTAAGGAGTTATAAAATCAGTGTGTGAAAAAGCTAGCTGGAGTGTTTAGTTATTCTCCCTCGACGTTGGGTGATTCAACGGAGGTATTCTTCAAGCTACTGAAAAGTTTAAGTCAACTTATAAAGGCAGCTGTCATAGCCACCACTGGCGAGTATATAATTTCATATTTAGCTTTAATTTAGTCATTTAAATATCTGTGCGAGTTTCTTTTTACGCCCCCCCCCCCTTACCCGTATTCAAAGTTTGAATAAACATTTGCTTAATTTTATACAAGAGTCTCTCTGATCATTTTCTAATTTAAGTAGTTATTAAAATGGGCTTTGCTGTAGATACTGGATCGCAGACCCCACACAGTGATAAAAATAAGCAAATATAATATTTTTTTCGGAATTTTCTTGGTTACATTTCAGTAAAACATCTATATACAAGTAATATGCAAGTAATAAAACTCAGTATATTCCAGTTTTAATGAAAAAAGTGCAAATTTATTCATTTTGCACACAAAAAGAAGTTCAAATGCTAAATGTGATTATTAAAATTATTCATCATGTAGAGTGTAAAGATATGTTAATAATACATAATGTAAAAAGTATACATGAATTCAATTCAGCAACTGTTATAGTAGATAATTTGAATTTACGTTATATAAAATTATTCAAAAAAGAAATATTTAAATTTGTATTTGCACTGTTTTCTATTAAAATGCTAAAAATTAAAATTAAATAAAACAATATTATATTTCTCAAAAGACAGACATACAGTTTGATAGAGGCGAAATCAATATATCAAATAAACTGCGTGCATAAGCAACCTCGTAAAAATGTATATAGATGGTATCTGAACATTTATTAAATGAATTAAATTGGAATATTAAAACAAGATTATATTATCCGGTAAGATTATTTAAAAAATATATTGATTACTTAGGTTTCAGGAAATCAAATATTTCACTATTATACAATCATATTTTAAAATAAAAATAAAGAAGAAAATAAAATTATGTTTCTGTTCTTATGATTGGATGTCTCTTCTCAAATAACCCTTAATTTGGCATCTTCCCGCATCAGGTGCTCGCCATTACAAATAATAATAATAATAATAATAATAATAATAATATTATTATTATTATTATTATTATTATTATCATTATACTCATAATCTTATTTATGAGTATATATTTTAACAATACATACAACAATAATAATAATAATAGTATTTTGTATCCTGAAATTTTCTGATAAAGTAGTTATGTTTTTTTTTTTTTTTTTTTTTTTTTCAATTGAAAATTTTAGAATAAATTGTTAACTACATTTCTTCAAATATCTACAACCGAATTATTTTTTTTAGAACATTTACATTTTCTCAGTTAATCTGTAAAATAACAGTTATCCATGTTCCAGTGCTTGTAAGCCCAAAAGAGTTGTTAAATCAACGTTTTTACACTTGTATTTATTTAGTTTTTTGTTGAATTTCTTCAGTACAGAAATATACTTCTTATCTTCGAACAATTTACAAAAACTTTACATTAAACATTTAAAAGCGTCATTAATATGCATACGTACTGAAAGAAGGTTAAAGTTTGTTTCCTATCAGTAAACTACTAATGAAATTGAACATTGAATCACGCGGGATTTGAAGGCATAATTGATTAAATTGCATCTCAACGCCACGCATTTGCGTTTCTTTTTCTTTCTTTCTTTCTTTCTTTTTTTTTTTTTTAAGAATAATCAAAGTACGGTCTTTTGAGGAATTCACAAAATTAGTTTCTTTTTTGTACGTAAAGGGCATTTTATAAAAAGGCAATAAATTGTAAAGGTGACTTATGTTTTAAATGTATGTTTAGATAAGAAAGACTTTTTTTTTTTTTTTTTTTTTTTTTTTTTTTTTTTTTTTTCAATAAAAATGCATTTTTTGTTCTTATATAATATATATCATTTAAATTTTACGTTTAATAAAAATGTCCATCTTCTTAAAATAAATAAATAAATAAATAATTATTATTATTATATATATAACACAGAAAAAATTTAGATTAAAATAAAGTTTACACTAATTCGGGAGGGGTAAATTCTTGTTAAATCTCGTGGTAAATATGTTTCCTAAAACTAAATGAGTTTTTAGTTCTGACAGAAATGTGAAAAGTTTAAATATAAATTTAATTTGGTTTGATTGCAATTTATCAAAATATTCTGCATTTTATAAAATCTCATATATATATTTCTAAGTTGTATGAGTATATTATCATAAATTAAAACTAATTTCTAATGCTAATCTATTTAAAATATGTAGACTTTTCTTGTAAGACTTTTAATTGTAAATCTAATTAAATATTTTTTTCGTAGATTATTTAACTGCGGTTTATCTAATATCTAATATTATTGACATTTGATTATGTCAAGGTCTCTTAATATGTTTTAGAAACGATTTGTTTCATTATAAAAATTTTGTTACTGTTGTAAATAAGACATTTCTTACAAAAAAAAAAAAAAGAAAAGAAAAGAAAAAAGGAAAAGGAAAAGGAAAGAAAAAGGAAAGAATTGTAAAAGAAAGAAAAGATAGTGCATTGCAAATTCTTTTACATCACAAATTTTCATACTTTTATTTTCATACTCACAAGTTTTCTTTGTAAACACTTATTTTGTAAAAGAATATAAAATGAAACGACCTTTAGAAATATAAATTTGGAAGTAAACCCTTTTCTTCCTTTTTGGTTGCATTAGCAGGTACAGAGGTGACAGGATGGTTGCTTTGTTGAGTTTTAATGGCTCAAGATCTAGAGTAGAACATGCTACATCCGACAATATATATATACAGTCGATCGTGAACACTGTTAATGTGAATTACTTTTAACATGAACTGTTTCCATAATCCCCGTCAAAATGACGATTAGTTTAGAGTTATATGAAGGTTAGTTACGGATAGCATGAATTACTGATAGCATGAACTACTGATATCATGAACCAATTTTTTATCCCCCTTGAGATTCAATTAAACGAGGTTCGACTGTATATATTGAAGAATTAATAGCACACCGTAAAACTACAAAAAATTAAAACAACTTCGAATATAGTCATTTTAAAAAGAAAACAGCTTGTGGACGGAGGGAATCTCCCACAGGATGAAGAGTTAAGTAAAATTACGTTTTTGTCCCCTTCCCACTTTGAACGGGGGAAAGGGGGTACGTTTCGTAAAATCGGGTCTCAGTGGATGTCTATTTGATAGAAGGAATGTTTTCATCAAATTCCACGCTTCTATGTGCAGGGTTTTGGACTGGGTGATGGTAAACCAGTCACTCAGTCAGGACAAACAAACATATAAAGAGTGAGATTAAAAAAGGGGGAAAAGGGGAAAAAATACTTCTAAAAACTAGTATACAAATATATCATTATTTGGCCCATAATTATGATGCTTAATCTTTTTAAAAATCTTAGGATCCCGATTCTATTGTAATATTCTGATTACGAATCTATCTTAATCTATTCTCCGATTCCAAAAACGTAAGAAATAATCTATAGATTTTTTTTTCTTCTTCTTTCTGAATTAAACCTTTTTAAAAGTAAATCTCTTTTAAATTTTTACAGACAGATGAGTGAGGAAAAGGTTTATCCATCTAAAAATTCCTCTTTTCCTAGACGGTTGTTACGTATGGATACTTTAACGTTCAGCAACCGTTTTCACAGTCTGAAAACTTTAACAGAACAGTTTCTCAATTCTATTTCGTGCCCAACAATGAAATATGTAGAATTACGGCTCCGGGTGAGAATTCAAGCATCTTTCGTAAGATCTATATCCTTTCTAAATAGCGAGGGAGAAAATGTGTATAAAAGAAAAACTTTTGGAATGAAGGCAGCAAAGTTAAATGAACCGGCTGAATAGTTTTCTGGATAGCGAAAGGGGAAAGATGGGGGAGGAAAAAAGGAAAAACCCTTTCAGAAAATAGTTCCTGAAGTGTTCTTTAGTAGTATCATAAAAAGTCGTTTTCCTTTCGGCAAGCAGGATAATGATGAAACTTAATGGCTTACATCAAAATCGATGTTGAATATTTGAGCTTTCTGGGCCGTTTTTTGAAATTTAGGATAGTTTTCAGTCATTTTCTATAAAGAAATAGGCTGGATTTGATGGGTAGAATTAGTATGTGAAGCTATAATCTGGTGAACTGTGAAGTATAAAAAATAATTTTAAAAAATGTATGTCGTTATTAAGTATAGTGCATAATAATCATTAAATATTTAATTTTTTTCAGATATTAATCCTACATATAAACGGTAAAACGATTACAAATTTCTTTATCTAGAAGTTCTTTTTTTTTTTTTTTTTTTTCGTATTTACAACAATGTAAGTGCGACATTTAAGGGCCCTCCCTCTTCACTCACTGCCGCCGGAGGCCGAAGCTAATGTTATTCTATGGGAAATTTTTCTTTACAAATAACTTATTAACTAATGCATATTTTAAAATTCTGTTTTCACATTCTGAAAATTCCCAGCTGTTAAATTGACGGACCTTTTTAAAAAAATATATTTTTAATTTTTTTATATTTTATTTTGAAGCTGCAAAATACGAATTTTCAATATGTGAAAATTTTTTCATTTTACAATTTCAAAATAAAATATTAAAAATTAAAAAACACATTTTCAAAATAGGTCCGTCAATTTAACAGTTGGGAATTATCTGAATGTGAAAACAGAATTTAAAAATATGTATTAGTTAATAAGTTATTTGTAAAGAAAATTTCCCCATAAAATAACATTGGCTCGGGCTTCCGGCGGCGGTAAGTGAAGAGGGCCGCAAAGATATATATCTGAATAATAAAAAAAAGTAATAGCATGCTTAAAAATTCTTTTAAAGTTAGAAATGTTATATATATATATATATATTATATAATATTATATAATATATATATATATATATTATATATTCAAATGGCCGGTTGATGAAGATAACCTAGACAGAAAGTCGCAACTTCTATCTGACGATTATTACACACCAGACAGATCTTCGATGCATTAGATTTATCCATTTTTCGTGCACATTTTTTACTTGTGTCAGTTTTTTTTTTTTTTTTTTTTTTCCCCTCATGCAAAACTACGGTGATTTTAGAAGCAAAAATCCAGGGAAAACTACCTTAAATTTGTCGTATACGAAAAATACGTACATAAATAAATAAATATGAAATAAATAAGCAATAAAAATTGCTCGCTATTGTTTAATCGCTCCGCAGGTTGTGCTTAAGAACTGAGGTTCTTTTTTGCCAGCAACAGGAGACTATTGATTGAGTTAAATGGTAAGACAGAAATCAAATAACAATGTTACACACATTCGCATTATGTCTAACTAATATTAAATATTCAGGTATATTCTATTTATTATTATTATTATTACACGCACACTTTTGTATTAAACATATACCAGATGCACTTTTTCTGCGTAAATATTGAATGGATTTTTTCGCATAAAAAGTTATTTATCAGGGGTAAGAGAAATAACTTTTTCTTTTTTTTCTAAACACCACTTCTCAAAAATATATCTGGAAACTGAAAATGCATTAAATAATTATACCTTATAAATTTTGAAAAGTTAGCCTTGGCGTTATAATAACTACAATAAAAAATGTAATACAGATAAATAAATAACATAAAAATAATCACAAATTTTAATATCCATGTAATGTACGGCATTTTAAAAGTAACTATATTAGTTTTCTTACGATAGATTTACAATAGGTTTACCTTTTCCTCGATTTATTTACAACAGATTTTTTTTTTCAATGATATATTTTATTCTCTGATTACTTTAGTTGTCTTACGGGTGTGAATTAACCTATACACCTGGAAAAAAGCAAAAAGTTTCATAACAGAAAAATAAGTTGAATTATTTATTTTTTTATTGTAGCTAATCGTACGTTGCTGCTTTGCTGTGCCTATTTCGTTCGTTTTACGAAAGATCGCGTTTACTTTCGACCCGAAACAATTGTTGAGAGTTGACCCAAGAGACCTTAAAATATGTAATCAGGTGAAAATTCGATATAAAGTTTTTGGACAGATTAGAATACTTCCATTAACTACGGTAGTCTTGTAATGAAAGTAATATATATATATATATATATATATATATATATATATAGATAGATAGATAGATAGATAGATAGATAGATTGTCACAAAGTTTCATGTAACGGTGAATTACCATTGTGTATATTATATAGAATGGATGTAACAGAAGAATACTCTAAATCAGCAAACGTGTTTAATGCGTTTCATGTTTTTGATACTCTAAGAGAAATATTAAGGGTAAAATATTAGACTAAAGAATATAAGTATATAAAATGTATAAAGTAGATAGAAATATAATAATATGAACAAGAATATAACAGTAAAATTTATAATTCTTATTTTCTTCAACAAATAAGACGCAGCACAAACTTCTGGAAACAAATCTTTATAAGCTCTTTTAACAAATGAGATGTATTTAAGAATATATCCTTGATGTAGAAATTCGAATGAAATATATAAGAAATAAATATATAAATATGCAAAACTAAAGAAATTTCATGTATTTTTTTTTTTTATAAATTACAGCTAATTAAAGAAATGACATTTAAATTTCTTGTAATAAGTGCATCTTAATCCCATTAGAGAGTTTAGTAGATCGTCTGTACTATTAGTATTATTCGAGAAATGTAATGTGTAGCCAAATACTTATAAAGTATAAAATTTTTTTTTTCTCAAAAACTGTCTTCAAAATGATTTTTCTAAATAAATAACGTTATCTGCATCTATGTATAAAACAAACTGAATGCTATTTCAAAAAAATATTCATCACAAATACGGCAAGCGATGTAATTTTGTGTGTGTGTGTTTATATGGCGATTAGAGCCAATTATATATACATGGGACCTAGGCCTGGATGGACTGCTTACCTTGGGAGATCTTTCTAAGGATCCTAGCTCGTATTCAGGCGAGTTTTGGAGAGAAAGCCACGGATAACTCCGTACGTTTATACTGATGATTGCAACCTTCACTTGAACTCGGCATCTCTTTTCCATCAGCTACAGAAAGTTTTGTCCACTAGTGAGACAGTTTGTGTTTGTGCAGGTAGATCCAGAATGTATTTGTTGTTTATGTCTTCATTTTACTTGTTTATTTTTTATTATTTTTTATTTTATTTATTTATTTATTTATTTTTAAGGTTAAAATGAGAGTTACTGCATATTATACATAAATGTATAATTCTAGTATATTTGTTAATAAAATGCAAACATCTTTAAATATATATTAGTCTACAGCTACATTGAACATCTCATAAAATGAATTTAGGAAACGCTACCGTTTTCAAACATAATTTTATTATTAAAAACACTTTCGGTAATATGTGCATTTCAAAACGCCATATATTTAATCTTTTCTCTCTTCAAAAATTACATATCTGAGGAAATATATCATTAATCCTTAGTTAAGGTATGCCATTCTTAATGAAAAGAAAAGTTAAAGTTCTATACAAGTTCCCATTTTATGTTGTTAGGCATTGAATCTCCTCTAAATGGGCATTAGATGTCCGATATCTCCCGATAGATTTGCTTTCTTGTAATGGTAAGTGTTCTTTGACAGAAAGGGCTAATGTCTTGTTATGTCAAGTGTCTTGATACGGACAGAAGTAGTTCATTACTAATGGGATAAACCTGACCTTTTACTTTGTGTTTCCAATTTCTTATTCTCTTAGGTATATACATTTTGAAGACTGCATAAAAAAGAAAATAGCTATAAATAGCACAAATGTACAAAATAAATTTTCAGAGGGAGTGTAATGTTTTTAACTATTGTTTTTTTTTTTTTTTTTTTTCTAGATTTTAGTTTTTTGCTTTCAATCATTCGTTACAAACGTACTAACTATGCTGTATATTTGTTGCAAACATGCTTATATTCATAATTATTATTAAGAATAGTATTAATTATATTATTTTATAGATTCGACATTAATAAAAATAATAGTTCAAAGTTTTACAAAAGTGAAAGAAAAACTTTAAAAAAGAGGGTAAAAGAAGGAAATAAATAAAAGAAAACAGCTGAATTTAGTAAAGTTGGTTTAATGTCGCAATATATCTATGCAGAGGACGAATGCAGATGGTCTGGGATTAGCCCATAGGGGTGGTCCAAAAATGTGTCACCACAATTTTGTTCCATTGCGTAGGAAATGATCTTCCTCATCGATATTCTCCACAAGTATTAGTATCGTAATATGAAGAAAAGAAAAGAAAACGGTGTCTAACAAAATATAGCTATAACTAATATTTCGGTGCTAATTTCCCCCTTATTACATGTGTTCCCAGCTAAAATGGTGAAATACAATGCTGCAATTTTTGTATAAATAAATAAATAAATAAATAAAAATAATTGCAGTTAAATTGGAACCATTTTCCTAGAAAGGTAGGATGGTTTCATTTTCAACAACGTGCTATACCCAGTTTTAATGAAATGGTCAATATAAATAGCTTAATGGATGAACATGTTATGTGAAAATTTAGAAAGTTTGAAAACAACGGTAAAGAGGCAATGGAATATTTTTTTCTCTGTCGCTGACTGCGTTAATAATGGACGTTGAAGTACCAGTAAATGATTTATATTTAAAAAAGATCACAACATTTTTTTTTTCTTTTTTTCACCCAATAATCATCTTTTTTGTTTTATTTATTTATTTAAAAAAAAATCCATTTAACATGTTCATTCACTGAGTTCTTCAATTAATTTTAGCATTTGCAAGAAATGACTACGGATTTGAATTTAATCTTATGGCAACATATAAGTGCTCCACAAACTAGGCTACCCGGTCGAAAAAGTGTTTAATACACAATATTGTTGCGTACTTGGGGGTTCGTGAGTTGTAGGGGCGTGCCGTACCTTGACACCCATTGCTGCACCAGGACTTCTGCGACTGTGCATGCCTCTTGATTGGGAATGGGATATGCCTCAGGCCACTTGGTGAAATAGTCCATCACGACGAGGATGTATTTATTCCCACTGGAGGTCCGTGGCAAAGGACCCAAGATATCGATTGCAATCCGTTCAAATGGTGCTCCCACGTTATACCGTTGCAGTCTTCCTCGACTTCGTTTCTGCGGGCCTTTACGTGCCGCACAAGCATCACAGGATTTACACCATTTCTCCACATCCTCCTTTGCCTTGCACCAGTAGAAGCGTTCCCGAACTTTCTGCAGAGTCTTCATTACCCCAAAATGGCCTCCGGTAGAGCTACTATGCAGTTGTTCTAAAACAGCTGGAATTTTTGATCTTGGTAATAAAATCTGCCATCTGAAGCTTTTCCCATCATCAGATTCCCACTTTCTGTATAATACGCCGTTTCTGATATGAAGAGAGTCCCAAAGTGCCCAATAACTTTTCGTAATGGGACTAAATCTGGAAATATCCTGCCAGGTAGGTCTGTTGCTGGTCGTCTCCTTCAGCTGTAATATAGGCTTTACGTCAGGATCTTCCAACTGGGCTTTTCTAAGTTCTTCGTCACTCCATGGATCGGGATCTTGATCTGATGGTGTTGAGACAGTAACTTGGCAGGCAACCGGATTTATCGGCAGGTATTTCTGTTCGGCTCTAGAGCAGTACTTGCAGCTTTCTGAGCAGGGCTTCCGTGACAAGGCATCAGCATTACCATGTAGAGTCCCTTTACGATGACGTATCTCGAAGTCATATTCCTGCAGGCGTTGTATCCACCTGGCAATCTGTCCTTCCGGGTTCTTGAACTGGAGCAACCACGTTAAAGATGCATGGTCAGTCCGGAGCAGAAATCTTCTGCCATAGAGGTAATGATGGAAATGTTCTATGGCTTTTACGATGGCGAGTAGCTCTTTCCTGGTGGTACAGTAATTTCGCTCCGGTTTAGACAGGCATTTACTCCAATAGGCAATGACATGTTCTTGACCATCAATTTCCTGCGACAGAACAGCACCGACACTCTCATGGCTGGCATCTGTATCAAGTATGAACTGTCTGTCGGGCTGTGGATATGTCAAGATAGGCGAAGATGTTAAGGCCTCTTTAAGTCGCTTGAACGCTTTTTCACATTCATCCGTCCACAGGAACTTCTGTTTGGCTTCCGTCAGCTTATGCAGTGGTCTGGCAATATTTGAGAAACCCTTGACAAACTTCCTGTAGTAAGTGCATAACCCCAGGAAACTTCGTAGTTGGTGTACATTTTCAGGGCGACTCCAGTTCTCGACTGCAGAGATCTTCTCAGGATCAGTTCTCACACCTTCGGCAGAAATGATATGGCCGAGGTAGCTCACTTCACGACGGAACAAGTTACACTTGCCTGGATTCAATTTAAGGTTAGCCATTCTGAGTTTCTCCAGCACCTTTCGGATGTTTCGTAGATGGTCTTCAAAAGTGCGCCCCACAATGATAATATCATCCAAATACACCAGACAGGCTTCATAGGAAAGTCCTTTTAGCACTGTCTCCATCAAGCGTTCGAAGGTGGCAGGTGCATTACATAATCCGAATGGCATAACTTTAAATTGCCACAGTCCTTGTCCCGTGGTGAATGCAGTCTTCTCACGATCATCAGGATGTAATTCTACTTGCCAGTAACCGCTCTTCAGATCCAAAGTCGAGAACCATTTATTGCCAGCAAGTGTGTCTAATGTGTCGTCAATTCTGGGAAGAGGGTAACTGTCTTTCTTCGTGATGTCATTCAAACGACGATAATCCACACAAAATCTTGTTGAACCATCCTTTTTCCGCACCAGTACTATGGGAGAGGCCCAAGGACTCGTTGATGGCTCGATGACATCATTGTGCTGCATTTCACTTAGAAGTTCAGTGACCTCTTCCTGTTTAGCAAATGGAAGTCTTCTTGGATGTTGTTTGATTGGAGGATGATTTCCTGTATCAATTCTGTGCTGGGTGATGTTCGTTCTCCCGACGTCTTCAGGTGTTCGAGAAAACAGGTCTTTATATTCTTGGAGTAGCTTCTCCGCAGCACATCTCTGTTCCTTTCCCAACTCTGCATTCTTTAGTAATTCCGTTATTAATTGTTCTGAAGACTTGGATGCTGTTGATTGCGTGGGACGGTTGATGCATGTAACAGGAGTGCAGGTTGCTAACACCTCATCCTTCTTCACTGTCCGGACCTTATCGCTGATGTTTGCGACTCTCACAGGAATAGTACTCTTGGAGAGATCCACCAGAGATGAAGCTACCAGAACTCCTTTTGGGCTATTGTCTATATTCGGATATTCAATCAGTCCATAGCGGAAGAATTGCTTGGTAGGAGGGGTTCCTGAAACTATTGTCTCTGTGTGTGGGGGGATGGAAACTTCCGACTTGGCTGTTATCTGGCAAATTTGCTGAATGTCTTGATTTTCAGTATTGAACACAGCTATGTCTTCCGAACTCGAATGCAGTTCATTATTCTTGAAGTCCAATTGAAAGTTAAATTTTCTCAGGAAATCAATTCCAATGATTAAAGGATCTCTTATATCTGCCACATATGCCATATGATGGTAACTGGCATTCCCAAAAGTGATAGTCAAGTTCATTTTCCCATATATTTTGATTTCGTCTCCGGTCACAGTCTGGAGTTTAACACAGGGCGGCGTCCAGATGATCTTCTCTTTTAGTTCTTGAGCCAAATCCGTTCTAATGATGGTCACGTTGGCTCCTGTGTCCAGAATCATCCGGCAGGTGGCGTTGTTGACTTGGCCATAGACGTGAAGTCCATTATCGCCGCCACTCATCGATGAAACATGAAATACTGTAAATTGGGGCTCTTTAATTTTAGGCAACCTCCGCCCCGCGAGATGGCCTCCTCTTAGTTTCCCTGCAGTGATGGTGAAGCCGGGTGATTTCCTATAGTTGGTCGTACAGGGCAGTTTCTCTTCACGTGACCATCCCCTCCACAGCCCCAGCACTTTATCTTCCGATCCTTTATTTCCTTATTATTCTCCAGGCTGCGCAATCTCTTTAAGATCTCTTCGATACTTCTCTTTATTTCATTTTCACCAGCAGACGTATCGTTTAATGAGACTGCTCTTATGGTATGGCGGTCTTTACGGGAGGCTTGTTGGGCTGCCTCTATCCTAAGTGCATAGCCTAAAGCTGATTCTACGTCTCTGATGTTGGAAAGTCTCAGCGCTTTTTGAATTTCTGGATCCCGAACAGCATCGATAAAGTACTGAAGAGCTAAGTCGTTTCGAGTTTCAGCTTGACAGTCTGAGAATGCTAGGTGTGACAATCTCTGAATGTCCGCTGCCAGCTCTTGCAAACTTTCGCCCGTTTTCTGGTAACGGGACTTTAGCTGGAGGCGACTATAGTCCTTAGAACACTTCTCTCCGAACCGTAGCTCCAGTGCCCTAGTCAGGGCCTCGAAGTCGTTCCTTTCTTCTTTAGAAACATTTCTCAGTATCTCGGCTGCATCTCCCCGTAATGCTGCTGCTAAGTGGACCGACTTGGCGGTAGAGTCCCAGCCGTTAGCTTCAGCTACGATGGAAAACTGCGTCTTATATACATGCCAGGAGGAACTGCCGTCGTAGGTAGATAGCTTAATAAATTCGTGATTCTGGCTTCTTCTCTCTTTCTTTTCAGTTTCCTGGGGCTTGGATTCTAACTTTTCTTCGAGATTCCGAATCTTGCTCTGCAGTTCATTCCCTATTACCTCTCCGCTCCACTCTTCTCTCATTTTTCTCTCAAGATCTTCCTCCATTCTCTTCAGTTTACCTTCTATCTCTGAAAACCTTCCTTTCAGTTCCTGATCAAAATTTTCTTTAACTTTCTCCTCGAAACTCCGTTCTATTTTCGTAACACTCTCTTCAAAATTCCTTTCTACTTTCATAACATTTTCTTCTATCTTCATAGCTTTCTCTTCAAAACTCTCTTCAATTTTCAAAACTTTCTCTTCAAAATTTTCTTCTATCTTTATAACTTTCTCTTCAAAATTTTCTTCAATCTTTATAACTTTCTCTTCTATTCCATCCATTCTATTTTCCATCACCGTTAATTTACCCTCGATTGATTCTTTCACCGTTGAAAGCTCTCTCTTCATCTCATCTTGATTAGATTTAATTTCTTCCTGAACTTCACCCAAACTGCTTTTCATATGCTTCATTTCTTCAGTCAAACCGTCTTTCAATTCTCTTTGCGATGTTTCCATTTTCTCTTGTGCTACTTTCATTTCTTCAGTCAAACCGTCTTTCAACTCTCTTTGCGATGTTTCCATTTTCTCTTGTGCTACCTTCATTTCTTTCATCTCTTGACTCAGGCTATCTTTCATCTTTTCCAGTCCTGTTTCCATTTTCTTTATCAATCCGGTTTCCATCTTTTCCTGTCCGGCTTTCATTTCATTTATCTGGGTAGCTAAGGCTTCTAGAAGTTTTTTCATCTCTTGCTCCATAGCCCTCGTTATCACCATTCACAGACAATCCCACTTCTGACACCAGAAATGTTGCGTACTTGGGGGTTCGTGAGTTGTCTGAGAATGAAAGGCCAAACGTACAAAAATTCAGTAATTTATTCACAGAAAGTTCCAGAAAAATACAGGTCAATAAACCAATTATCAGCTTCAATTCAAGCAGTAACCACAGCTTAAACAACAGCTGTCAATAGCAAATCCACAGTACAAACTGTATACCAATAACACTTGAAGCAAGTGTCTCTCAAAGAGGCTTAAGAGCAATGCAATCACTAGCGACGCTGGCTGAGATCTGAACTGAACTGACTGCCCTTGGCGAGGAAGCGCTCCTTATATGCTGTTCCATGGAGCCCAGATTTTTCGAGAAAACTCTAGAAAGTGGTCAACCAATCAACTTACAGCTTCCATATTTGGTATATCCCATATAAGGATTTTCTCGCCAAGGTCGCCAAAAAAAATCGCCAAGGTGGGAAAAAGTCGCCAAATTTGGCGCCAAATCCATTACGTGCATTACTGGGGCTTTTTAATGCGTTTTTAAGGGAAAATAAGGCTATTTCAACGCTAAAACGACTAGAAATGCACAAAATTAGCACTTTATCAACTTACTAAGCCTCTTTGAAAGAATTTATACAAAAATAAACACAATTATTTACAATTTCGTAACAATATTAAACGTTATAATTCAAAATATTCATTACTATCCAAGAATAATGAAAAAAAAAAAAAAAATAGAACACAAATAAAAACAATGTGTCCGTATACCTGTGTCTGTATTCGAATAAAAGGCTGAAGATTTTGTTTATCTCATGACCAATTAGTTTCTATTGGATATCAAACGATTTTTCTCACTCGTAGAATCGAATTCTGGACTGGTTCGCTCTTCGCTCTTACTAAAATTACTCAGTCTTTTTTTTATGAAAAATTAATATAATGCTATTTATTATTAAATTATTCATTTAAACATGTTTTCAGTGAATTTATAATTTGAGATTTATTTAGATTTTGAATTTTTTTTTTTATTTTAAGCAACATTCACAATATAATTGAATTGTTTTTGTTTCTTTACAATTTTAATCCATGTATGTATATTTACGAAACATTTAACATGAATAAACCACGAATCTAAGCAAGAACGATTTTTGATGCTTTCATAATGCGGTTATGTCTACTGATTTATCACCTGACGAAACTCACCATTGGTTATTTCAATCCGAAATAGCTAGTATTTGCCCGACTTAATAATTGATAGTGTTAGCAAGGGGAAAAAAAAAGATTTATTCTTCATTCAGCACCAATATTCAGAATGCGTTTTTCTATAATTTCTTCTTTTTTAAAAAAAAAAATTCTATTAAGGTTGAAAAGCGTAATGACTTCGATTTGTCTGTCTGTCTGTCTGTCCGTCTGTCTGTCCGCGCTTAAACTCCGCAGATATTCATGGAATTTCTTGAAATTGATATACGCTATTGAAGTTCACTATCGAATGTTCCCTATTTAAAATGAAGTGAATACCTGCTTTATGTACAGGGACCCCCGATAGTATTCCAAAGCATTGTGTTCTATGAGATTTATTTTTATGAGTGATATTTTATACCTCCATTTTACACAACTCTTACTGAAATTGAAATATGTTATTCAATTTCATTATCGAATGTTTTCTATAGAAAAGGGCGTAAATACCACTAATGGTTTGTGTACAGGAACACACGAAAGTATTCCAAAGCACTGCGTTCTATGAAATGTATTTATATAATTAAAATTTTAATAACTTTACTTTGCTGAAATCTTAATGAAATTGAAATATGTTATTCATATGCACAACAGAATATATAAAATATGGTATGATTAGCATCTGAATTACAGAGACCCACAAAAATATTAAGTTACATTAATGGTTAGTATTGGAAATTTGCTGGAATTGCATTTTCGTTTACATTAAGCCTATAATAACATAAGCCTATAATTATAAATAAGCCTATAATTACATAACACCTTCTAACAATTTTTAAGCGTGAATATGATTTCAATTTATATACTTGTCTTTCAGACTGTCCATCTGTCTATCTGTCCGTCTGCTTGCCCCGAGCGTCCGTAAATATTTTCAGAATATTTGAAAAATGATATATGTTATTTAAGTTCACTGTGGAATGTTTCCTATTAGGTTAAAAATGGCACTAATAGATCCTGTACATTTGATTTGTGTGCATGGACTCTCAAAACATGCCAAAGATTTGCGTTTTAGGATAGATATTTATATAAATCATATTTAAATAACTTTGTACTGTAAGTTCTTTCAGTCCTTCAGTCTGTCTGTTGTGTGATGACATAGACAAAGAACATTGAAAGTTATACGGTTCACAAGTACATACAGTTGGAAAATGTTACTAGTCAATGCATACCGCAGGATTTTTCGTTCTTTTTTTTTTTTTACTAATAATGAATTTAAAAGTATTAAAAGAGAGGGAAATTTTGTCCTTGTGTCTGTAAATGAATTAGCCTTGAGACGGATAAGCTCATTGGCTCATAAAATGGGATTAAAATGTTTTTCTATAGAAGGAAAGTGCAAGATTTATTTATATTCACTCTAAAACTAGTCGGCCAAAATACACTGGCAGGAGCTGATGTACCGTATATCTGATTTATGGTATACGATTTACATAATTTACATAAACGGTGCATCATTTATATAAATTACATTTACAGAGTACATATATTAGGCACACTGTTTTCAGCAGACGTACCGTGATTTGGAAGCAACTTTTTTCAGAATGTAGGTATTTGAGACAAAACCAACATTCTTCTGTACTGAGCAGAAACTAGCCTTCTAAAAGGCTTTCCAAGATTTTTGTTTAATTATTACCAAAATGTAAATTAAATTATGACTTCTTTCTTTCTTTCTTTCTTTTTAAATCAGTATTTATTATTTCTTTTGGTTAATTTAATAAGTTTTTATTCATTCCATTGATTTTTACCAGATTTCTCTACGAATTTCCTGATTGCGCTGTCAGATGTTTCGAATCTTACTTTAGAAAAGAAAATTTGATTTATTTTTCTAAGATAATTTTTATAATACTTTAATTCAAGTAATAACTTAAAAAAAAAAAAAAAAAAAAAGTTATGTGTTATTTCATTAAACAAGTGGATCTAATTAATTACAACAACATTCCAGAACTAACATAAACGTAAATCACTGAATTTTAAAAGTCCGATGTATGAAAAAATAATTTTCACAATTTTATTTTCATGTCGTATATAGAGACATAATATTTTGAAAATATTTCTATTTCTCGTAATGTTTAACATTTTCATGATATATATAATTTCACTTCCTGAATTAAGACATTTTGTGCAGAGTTAGTTGATATAATTAATTTTTTTTTCTTCAAAACTCAATGAAAATCTTCATTTTTAAGGCAAAATAGATCATTTATAAGAAATAAAGAAAAATATTAATTTAAAATCTCATAAAAAAAATTATTGTCATTTCAAATTTCGTACAGTTTTTAATGTAAATGAAATTAATGTCAATTTTTTTCTTTTCTTTTATTAATGTATATATATATATATATATATATATACATATTAGTTTTTAGTCACTCATATTTAAAAGGATTTACCAGTAACAACGAGACTTATATTGGGCGGGGATTGTGTAGACTATAGCTATTCGTGACAAAGGATCGTGACAACCACTCACGTTCAATATACACGTTAAAAAAATGGAAAACGAAAGCTATTCCATTTCCCCAGGAAATGTGACATGAATGTCTTTCCCCTAGAATAGCTTAATTTGTAGCCGAACCGACTAAAAAGGTTTGTGTCAGGAAGTATTGAGATATGTCCATTAGGATTTAGGGATCCCCACCTTTTCTCACTAGGTGACGCACTTAGAGGGAAATTAAATTCAATGGAATTTTGACAGAAGACACTAAAATCAATAGCTGTTAATTTGATTGAAACTTTTTCTTTCTCCTCTTCCACCCTCCCCCTTTTTTTTTTTTACTGGGGGAGGGGGGTTATTTTATTTTCTACAGATATAGATCAATTGCTGTCACGTAGAATTTAGGGAGTTCTATTTATTTATTTCGTATGTATTATTTTATGTTCATTTTCTGGAAAGATCTTTTTAATTGTTTGTGCATTTTTAGTTCTTTAATGTGTCTATACAGATCTGAAGAAAACATTATTAAATTAATTTTAAATAGATTTTAAATTAATTTCAAAAAATAAATTATCTGCCTCTATATATAGATAAAAAAGTAATAAGAGGAAATAGGTCAATTAAAAATAAATAAATAAATCATTCGCCTTTATAGAAACAATGTTGGTTTTGTGCCTCTACAGCAACAAGTACTCCTGGCGACGTTATAGTTGTCTTTTGGGTTTATTTCACAGATATTATTTCATGGTTTCTGATTTTTAATCAGATTTTAGATATTATATATATATACATATATATATTTTCAATATTTATTTGTGATAACACAAAATAAGAAAAATATATTTTTTAATTCATTTTCGATATATATATGGTAAATCCAAAAGTCTTACAATAATAAATAAATAAATAAATAAATAAATAAATAAAGTATTGTTCAAAAAGCACTGACCGTAGAACTAAGCAGTTTTCACTGAAATTCATAGAAAGGCATGGGATTGTTTTAGGTAACAAAGAATTTATTAGCAAATTAGTTTAAATTTTCTTAACCAAGTGGCGCTTTAATTATGAAATTATTATTATTATTATTTATTATTATTATTTTATTATTATTATTATTATTAGTAGTAGTAGTAGTAGTAGTAGTATTTTACAGCGGCGCAGATCATTCTGTAACGTAATTAGGACTATAAATGCTCAATGTGATGGCCGTCATTCAATAGAATAACCGTCGGAAGTTTCGCATTGGAAATTCTCTTGAAAAACGCTCTAGTATTCGCAATATCCCGTTCTTCGATCAGGCGGATCTGTTTAAAATGCGAAAGGATATTGCGAAAACAGCGCAATATGTTGATGAAAAATGTAACTAATATTTTTCTTTATGTATTTATATATATATATAAAACCCATGCTTTTCTGTACATTTTAGTGTAAACTACATAAACCTACAGCCAGTACTTTTAGCATAATATATTTATTATTTCTCCTGTGACTTTTGGATCACTTGGTATATATTTTGTACATCTCGAATAACTGTACATCTCTTCTGTACATTTCTCTGTACATCTGCAAGATTCTGTACATCTCAAATTTGTTAAACATTTGAACCTCTGATCAGCTGTTACATAATAAACGCAGTTAAGTAATAATAATTTATTTATTCACCGAAAGAGAAGAGGTGTTCGGGAACACCTGTAGAGCTTTAGAAGTTTTCTCCATAATTAATAAAAGCATAACATTTTTTAACCAGACTTATATTATTACATAATAGCCAATTCGAGAATGAATGCTTATAGAATTAGTATAGAAAATATAATTTTCATCTTTTTCTCGCAGAAATTACCACCGTTAGGGTTTTTGTAATTGTTTTCGGATCCCAGTCCATATTTACGCGACTTCTGGAAAAAAAATAAATAAAAAAATCTGATGTGGGCACCACATGACTTCCTTATACACTTTTAGAAATATACATAATGTTAAAAAACATTGACATTGGACCCGAAACAGTTGGCTAAAAATATTAAAAAAAAAAAAAAAAAAAATGAATTATCACAGTGTTCTGAGCTTTTCTGAAAGTTAGTTAAAAACCGATTGCAAGATTTGTACTGGTAACGATGACGAAAGCAGCAGGGACCCGAAAAAATTGGCTAAAAATATTTAAAAAAGGCATTTTTACCATGTTCTGAACTATTCTGAAAGTTTCAAATGTCTACCTAGTCGGGAAATTAGTTAACTAATATTTTTGTTGGACCATATAAACGCTGCCAAAGGCAGCAGGGACCTGAAACAGTTGGCTAAAAGTATTAAAAAGATGCATATTCACCGTGTTCTGAACTATTCTGAAAGTTTCAAATGTCTAGCTAGTCGGGAAGTTCGTTTAAAAAATTTTCTGTTGAACCATGTAAACGCTGCCGAAGGCAGCAGAGACCCGAAACAATTGGCCAAAAATATTTAAAAAATGCATTGTCACCGTGTTCTGAGCTTTTCCGGAAGTTTTAAATGTCTAGCTAGTCGGGAAGTTAGTTAAAAATCGATTCCAAGATTTGAACTGGTAACGCTGCCGAAGGCAGCAGGGACCCTACACAGTTGGCTAAAAGTATTAAAAAAATGCATTTTCACCGTGTTCTGATCTAGTCTGAAAGTTTCAAATGTCTAGCTAGTCGGGAAGTTAGTTAAATAAATTTTCTGTTGAATCACATAAACGCTGCTGAAGGCAGCAGGTATCGGAAATAGTTGGCTACAAATATTAAAAAAATGCATTGTCAACGTGTTCTGAGCTTTTCTGAAAGTTTCAAATATCTAGCTAGTCGGAAAGTCAGTTAAATTGCAAGATTTGTCTAAACCGTTGTTGAGTTATTACCGTTTTTGATACATTATGGCCAAAACCTATGTATTTTTGTCATTATGAACCTAATTTTCCTAAATATCTCCAAAACGGAAAATCATATAAAGTCCAAAAAGGGAGGTGCACAACTAGATGTTATAACAAACCTATGTACCATTTCGCAACTTTCTACGCCCAACCGTTTTTGAGTTATGCGACATACACACACAGAGACAGACACACACACACACACACACATACAGACGTCACGAAAAATCGTGTAAAATCCCTTATATCTCTAAAACGAGAGCTCGTGTTAAGACGACACTTGCAGGTGTGCAACTAGACATCATGACAGTCACACGTATGAATTGGCCACATTCAGCGATCATTCGTTTTCGAGCAATGTGAAATACAAAATCCATTTCGCAAATCGGGATTACTATACTTCCTTATACTTTGTATAAGGAAGTAAAAAGCGTGAAAAATGCCAAATTGCTAAATGGTTAAAATACAGGGATTTTAACATGGTCCTTATTCCCGTCTCTCAATATTTGAGAGACCTTTGCCAATGGTGGTGCTTTGGCGGTCCATGTTCATCATTATCCTAAACACGGGAAGAATAATTTTTTTCTGATAATTCCTTTAAATATTAATTTCAAAATATTTTAATGAACAGCAATTAATGCAATAATCTGTGAAAAAAAAATAATACCTATGGGTTATAGAATAATAAAATTAATTTAATGGTTGATACGTGTTATTTCAGGAGATAATCACTGTATAATATTCTGAAAAGATTAAATTTTAAACCTCATAAAAAATTAATTAATTAATTAATAGTTGCGAAATTTTTACATTTTTAATGCAATAACATGTTTTATTTTTATTTATTCATTTTTTCCCTTAGTGTTGTGTAACTTAATTTAATAAGAGAATATAAATTGGAATTGGAAATTAGCTAATGCAAAATTTCCATATCCGTATTTTTATAGATCGTGTTAAAAAATAATCGTATATTATAATTTAATTCAATTAGCATTTTATTAAGCGGTAAATTTATCAGTTTTAAAAGCCCTTTAGGGCTTTGAAAAACTGTTGAGTAAGCGTAAAATTTATTTCGTTTCCTTTTATTTTATACTACTATTTAACCTAAGTGTATTTAATTTAGATGGTATATTTTTACATTCTTAACCGATTTAAATGTTATTAAAAAGTGAAGTCTCTCAAAAACATGAAAAGAATTACATTAAAAAAAAGTGTTGACAATTTTTCTACTTATTACTCTTTTTTCTTACCCCTTTAAGCTGCGTAAAAATTGCAGCATCTTTTTTTTTTTTTTTTTTTTTTTTTTTTTTTTAAGTTTTATATCTGAAACAGTTTTTTCCTCTTTGTTTCATATTTATGCAAATGAATTTTTCATTTCATTTCATTTATATTATTTATTTATTTATTTAAGTTACATGAGGAATACATTTGCATGTAGTTTTTATAGATAGTTGATTAATTTGAAAATTATAAAAAATGACTTTTAAAAATAACAAGTGACGAAAACATTTATTGAAAGTTTATTGTACATCTCCATACATACTGAAAAATTTTACAATATTTCTATTTTTTTATGTGAATTCATCTACGTTAAACTTACCTAGATACAAGAATCAAAATTATTATTATTATTATTATTATTATTATTTTGTTAATGAAATAACGCATTAAATATATTTAAAACACTTTAAACACACGTAAATATAAATTTATTTAAAAGATGTTAATTTTTTTTTTTTTTTTTTTTTTTTTTATCCAAAGCTTTTCGCTTTAACATTAAAGCATCATCAGGGATTTATGATTCGTTTCCATTGCGCAGTTTTAAATATGTTTTCTTTTTACAGTCAACAGTTAAGTCTTTTAATAACGTGATATATTTTAAATATCAGCAAAAAACAATATGAATTCCGGTAGAGGTTGGACCAAGGAGTTAAGAAAAATGAGAGAAGCTGGAACTATTGAATATCATACTAGGTTATTGTAGGAGGAAAAACATTATGAATTAGCAGAAATAAACTATTAACTATTTTATAATATTGTGCCAAATTATTGGTAAAATTGCAGCATCTTTGGAATTTATTGCATTTTTGCATTTAATTATATGAATAGCTTCGGAAATGTAAAGTTCTTGGATAGTAGATGGTGCTGTAATAATTTTGGCTTTATCCCATATAGGGTTGGCGTTTGCGTTGGCAAACATATTTAAAACTGCGCAATGGAAACGAATCATAAATCCCTGATGATGCTTTAATGTTAAAGCGAAAAGCTTTGGATTAAAAAAAAAAAAAATTAACATCTTTTAAATAAATTTATATTTACGTGTGTTTAAAGTGTTTTAAATATATTTAGGAAATGACACGTGTACAATTTAACTCTTTATTTTTTAGAGATTATTTATGAAATAATGCATTATTATCTAAAATAATGAAACTTTAATGAAATTTGTTTACATTTTTTTCTGAAATTTAAAATGATGTTGGTGTTGTGTCTTAATTCTCACTATATGCACAAAGGACTTTCGAATGTGCAATATATCCTACGTGAGTGTATTAATAAGGGATCCTATCACGTATTTATGGTAAATTATGAGAAAATCATGAAAAACTCCAAAAAGCTGAGCCAATGAGCATGACCAGCGATTGAACCCGGCATTTCCCATCGACTAGTAACGAGCGCACAACCATACGACCACTTATGGGACCTTAAATTCAAAATATGTTTATCGTTATTTTTTATTTAATTAATTAGTTTTTCAATTAAATCTTAACTAAAGAAATTTCCATACGTTATATACAGCAGAAAATTTCATTTAAATATAAATATGTAATTGTATTTCAATTACATTAAAACTTCGGTAATTTAAAATAAATTATTTGTATTTAGCATCTAAAAAATGAGTTTGTACGTTAATAGATTCACCAAAATATACCAAATTTACTTAACAGAATTGATTCGGAAGTTAATTGGGTGAAGTACTGCTTAGATTTTACTTGATCGAAAATGCCTACAGTGTCTCTCCCCCCCCCCCCCAAAAAAAAAAAAAAAAAAAAAAAAAAAAGAAAAGACATTTTTTTTTTTTTATATATAACGTTTAATATTCTATTATTATGAAAGAATATATGTGTATGTGGGCACAGTTAGGAATTTGGCGAATACTTGCCATAGAATTATTAAAATTCGTATTTGTATAGATGAGTTGTCAGTGGGGGAAAAAAAAATCAATGAAGCATGTGTGAGATAATAGGAATAAATTTGTCACTTTTTGAATTTCTCCAAGTTTCCACCGATTTTAATACATATTGCTAATCGGTCACGATTATAGCTTAATAACATACAGTTTTAATTTTATGCAATTCAATTAAAAAAAAAATAGATGCTAGACATTAAAATATGTTTAATTATTCTTTGCGCAAAATAGCAATTGCGCTTACATTCCCCTTCAAGACTTCCAATAAAATGGAAAATTTAAGAATCCTCTCTACTGAGAGGATACGGCTTTATGTTTAATTATTTAAAATTAGTGAACATGCTACCTGTTTTCAATTACGTATGCAAAAATATATAAATTAAATAACAATAATAAACAGTTTTCCAGATTCTAAATCTGTAAATTTAGGTTTTTTTTTCATTGATTTACAGAAATAACCATCTGTTAGTATGCATATAAAATTTACTGTCGCATGTTTTCAGATTTTTTCAAATTCTGTTATTTGCACAGTTAAGACATTTTGTATGTTTTGATAAAAGCGTATTCTGTAGATGCTCTGAACGTGTTTTTATCCTCTAAGCTTCCTAGTTAATCAGCTTGCTTAAAACAGATAAATCTTCTTAATTCCCTTGCTTTAGGTCATACATGTTTAAAAAAACGTATTCTTTTTCAAATGGTGCAAAACATATATAATTTAAATGGAGTCAGAGTACCTGTTATTTTATAACTATAAAAGATTTGATCTGACTTTATTTTGTCAAAATTTATCAAAAAGTTGTTTTTGCATCATTGGATGAAAAAAATAAAAATAACAGAAATTTCACATTTTTTTAATTGAAATATATATATATATATATATATATATATATTTACTGTAACAACTCATATTTAAAAAAAACATACCTTATGCATCTCATTTTTTTACTAAATACCTCTTGGAGGATTGATATAAGAGGAGATGACATGTCCGGAAAAAAAATGAAGCCAAAATCGTAACAGTAGAAGCCATTGTAACTAATAGGTCTCAAAGCTGACAAGTAAGTGTCAACTAAAAAAAATAACACACTACGACAGTACAAGCCAGTATTTTGGTAAACTCAATATGGCTCCTGCTTGGCTGCTGCTGCGAAAGCCATCTTGAATAGACAACAATTAACTTCACTTGCCCTACAGATAACACGCCGTATTACAATTACGACGTAGCATTCTTTCAAGATATATATCATTCATATTTCACTCATTATATTATTTCTTCTTATATCATTCCTTTGCGATATATAGTGGGACTACGTTTCCTACGACTAACAGTGAGGACGATTCAAAATTCTTGGAGGGGGCGAAATTAACCAACAGGTTGGGATTTGGTGAACATCCCTATTTTAACATTGGATTCGCCTAGTCCGCACTTGCGCTGTTATTCACTTGGTCGCAAGAAATGTGGTTAAAGAATACATAGTTATTGGTATTTATAAAATGAAAATCTGCAAATCCAATTTATATTATTTGAATTTGAGCAATAAATCATAAATTAAACTTATGAGATTGATTCGATAGATGGAAAACTATTTTGAGTTTCGTGCTTCAAAGTATCAGTTCTAGTGACAAAGAATTAATAGAAATGTTAGAATTTTGCGCATGCCGATATTCGATTGCCATTAATCAGCTCACTGTGTTCTTAAACTGGTTCTAAAGGCATTGCAATTTTAGAATAACTTGTTTACTCGTAAATTATTAAAGCTTATTAACTTATTTATTTATTTTATTTATTTTTTTTTTTTTTTTCACTTTATAGTGAAATGGTCAGGCAAATATTGGGTTGGCAACTAAGTTCCCGCCGTTTTTAATAATGTTTGTTAAAAGGTTATTTTTCAATAAACATATACAAGTAGTTAATCAAGAACGTATTCTCCTTCGTTGTTTACAACGTTTTCCTAACGTGTTTGACGTGGATTTTTATGCAAAAGGTGGTTCAATCGCTCTTCATCGAACTCAACTAGACTCCAGAACGAGGTGCGTCTTTGAGGTCAAAATTTCATTTTTTGAACTTTGCACACCAATCACGGGCGGTTCTTTCAGCTATAGTACCCACTCCATACACAGCACAAATGTTGCGAGCAGTTTCTGCGGTCTTAGAACCTTGATTAAAGGTAAAAAAAAAAAAGGAGGTGTCGAAAATGCTCATTCTTCTCAACTTGACATTCCATGTTAATGATCTGTATATAACAACAAAATTTATCTTACTAACAACGAAACCTATATTTAGGTAGAACAGTATATTCTCTTTCCAATGATGTACAACTTCGTGCCAAAAGTATTTAATATCATACAGATTTTTCCAATTAAAAAAAACGGCGGCAACTTAGTTGCCAACCCAATAAAAGAAGGGGTACATAATACGGCATTGTAAATTTTTTGAGTTTCAAAAAAAAAAAAAATAAATAAATAAATAAAATATTAACGCAACAATTTCCATAAAATCATTTGAGATGTTTATTCAAGTGCATTAAACCTTTGTAAATGCTACAGGTGTTTTTTTAAGTTCGAAATTTTGCTCTTTCTGACTCATGTCGATAAGGAAGACAAAAAACTTTAGAGAATGACACGTTGAGAGCGGAAAGGGTAGCAAATTCGTATCAAACAATCCCGAAACTGTCAAACACTCGTAACCAAACTTGTTGTATCACACAAGAACATTTGCAGCAATTTGGTAGTAAAGTAAGCAGAGCAAGTACTTGGATCTCGCATAATCTGTCCAAAAGAAACAGGTATGCGTCGAGCACATGGAACTTATTGCTTCAACGGCACAATACAGAAGCGTATTTTGATCACTGGATCACTGGAGATTAAAAATGAGTCCTGTATAACTCAAAATGCAAAAGACAGTGACTCCTCTTCAAATGAATCGCCACATTATACGAATCACAGGAGTTTTTGTGTGTTTGGTGAAGTGTTCGAGAAGTAATTCATTTTAAAATGTTTAAATCTGAACAAACTGTGAATGCAGACATTTACTGTGGACAATGGAATCGAGGAAATCCATCTTTAATTGAAAAGTGCGCAGCGATTGTCAACAGAAAAAAGCGTTATTCTGCAAACCGATAATGCAAGACTGCACTGCACAAAACAAACCCCGAAGAAAAAAAAAAATTAATGAATTGGGTCGCGAGGTATTGTCTTACCAACCACTACCATAGTCATCAAACATTGCGCTATCGGGTTTCGATTCATGTTAATCACTTCAATATTCTCGAAGTGGCAAAAAATTTGAATATTTGAATGATGTCCAAAATGCAATCTTCAGATATTTTGCTAAAAAAATAATTGATTTTTATCTATCTGGCACTGAAAACCGATCCGGCATTGCCTAAAGATTATCCATAACAAGGATAATTACATCATTCATTAAAAATAAAACTTCTTAAAAAATTATCTATTTGAATTTATTTTAAAAAAAGGGGGGGCATAACTTTCCGGTCCCCCTAATATATAAGGTATGAATGCATTTAAACTACCCATTAAATTTCAATAGTGAATGTTTAGATGATAAATGTTGAGAGCAATTTGAGTTAAAATACACTAAACAACGCAACAGACATGTTTTAAACATAAATCTGAAAGATTTTTGAGACTTAAACTACTAAGCTGTGACTATCACAAAACATTCATATATATATATATATATATATAATATATATATATAATTTCATATAATGGTGCCATCTACTGGTTAACAAGCATAAAAAATTAATCAATACACCTTGTCAGAATAATAACATATGCTATATTACGCAGTTTTAACTTATAGATACTGAGATATAACCATTTGGATAATCGTAGAAAGATAATATTAGCAGCAGCATCTGTCGTCCAATATATACCCAAATTAAATTAATATAATTTTTCACGTTATATGTATCATTCATGAATGTCGATGGGCACTGAAAGTGAATCAGCATAGCTTTCATAATAGCATTTTACATATCAGATTTTTATTTATTTATTTATTTATTTTTTTTTTTTTTTTTTGAGATTTATATACTGCAGAAACTGAGATATAGTCTTTCCACTTATGGAGGAAAATACAATATATCAATGCTACTTGTTAAGCAACACAAAAAGAGCAAGATTGTAAGAATTTTTGTCTCAAGTCAGAACTTAACATTATTTTTTATCAATAATTTCTACCATATTCAACCCTTAAAAAATATTGTAAAAATATTATGGAAATAGTTGATAAAAAATAGTGGCGTAAATGTTTGTCTTGAGACGGACACTCTTGCACCTATGACAGAGATATAGACAGATATTTTCTTCAAATGTTCAAGCCGTGTTAAAGACACCTCAAACCGTGTAAATCTCACAAATCCAACATTATCTTTTTGTATATACAAAAGAAAGTAATAATATTTAATTTACTTTTTTTTTTTTTTAAGGTATACGTGCTTACACAAATTACACCGTTACTTACACAAATTACACCGTTACTTACACAAATTCAACGAATATAAACTACATAAATGAACTCTCTTTGGAGTCTCCTCTGTTATTCTGTCATATTGATTGGAAAACCGATCATGCTTATTTCTACAGTATTTAAATTTGATTGAGCTTAATCCGATATTATTTGTATATCGATAATGTAAATTATGCCGGTTGATTTCATAATGCTTGGAATCGTAATGTCAAAATTATCGGAAATTTATATTAAAATATGTTTGAATATATTGTTTATTCTGGCTTTTTTTTTTTTTGATATTATGACGTAAATAATTCTGTAGAACGTAAATAATCTCAACAAATCCCCTTTTTGATTTTTTTTTCTTTTTAATATCAACATACTAAGAAAGAGAAAAAGAAAAAAAAAATCTTGCTGTATCAACGCTTCACGCCAGAGCTATTTCTTTTGATCGTCAGCCTGGATCAAATTTTCTATTCAAGTTAATTTGTCGCAAAGGTGTAAAACAGCATGTAAGATTTTTTTTTCGTTGCAGAGGACTTTTTTTTTCTTTTTTGCGGTGTTCCAACTGATAATTAAATGCGTCAAGTATTTCCTGTATGGCGCTGTATAGATTAGAGAACGAAAATTTGATTGAATTTTTTTCTAACTGTAAATCAAAGTGCTTACGTGTGTTTTATTTTTACTTTGTGTGCAGATTATGAATTCAAAAAACCAAAATTATAAATATTTTTAAGATAGATGTTTAAACTCACGCTTTAGTATAAAAATATTTTTTTACTTTAGTGATTTTAAAATTTTACTAAAAATTAATGAACTTTATATTGCATTACATAATACAAAGAATTTTTCCATAAAACATATAAAAACTTAAGAATAATCATAATGAACGTATTTTAAAAAGGTAGTTGCGATTTCTCTTCAGACACAAAAGCAGATTCTGTTATTATGAAAATAGTATACAAAACAGAAATAAAGGTTTATAGATATTTTTTTTTTTTATTCCATATTTTTATTTCTTATTCTTATTTATTTCATTCTATGTGCATATTTTAACATGCATTTTTACTTTTTTGTATATGTAATATAGAGAAAGTTTTGGATTCATGAAAATTTTCGAACTCCGGTTTTCGATGGATTTACACGTTTTGGGATGTCCTGAACAAGATTTGATAATTTTTAGAAAATGCCTGTCTGTCCGTGTGTGTGTATCACGAATTTTGTGGACGCTGTATCTCACGAACCAACGAACGAAATTTAACCAAACTTGGTATTTAGTTGGACCCCTGAGTGGTGCTGATTAGATTTGGGGATCAATCGCTCAACAGGTGGCACTGTAATCGCATTTTTCTTAAATTTTTAACATGGCAGTATAGGACAAAATTTAGTATAAATGTACATAATGAAAGGTATTTTTAACTTGTGATTGTAAAATTTATATTAATTATTGATATTAGTAGTAGTTAACTAGAGGAAAAAATTGTGCATGGGGGACATCGCTTCCCCCCCCCCTGGAGGGGAGTAAATTTTTAAGATGGGTATCTTTCGAAAGGTATCGTCAATACCTTTAAAACGAATGGTTGGACTATAGATCTGTGATAATTTAAAACAAAGTTATCAATTTTTTTCATTTTTAACATTTTTTATTTATTTATTTTTTTATTTTTTTTTTTATTAAGAATAAAATGGACTTTTTTTTGGTTATGTAGTGTTATATTACTTCTGTAATATGGAAATCTTCTGCATTATTAGGGAAGATAATTTTTTTAAATAATAATTTTAATGAATTATTTTTACTGAGTGAATTTGTATAGAAAAATATAGAAGAAAGTCATGCGATGGCCAGATGGGAAATGGGTATTTAATTTTAAGATGCTAAAAAGTGTCTTAAAAGTCATATCGTTTCACACATGAAGTGTCTGACATTCCGCCATCTTTGATCCTATCTACAGTAAATATTTTTTATATATAAATAAATGAAAAGATGAGTGTTATACTGTTTACCTGTGAAAAAAATTTTAGAATAACCCAGAGCATAAAAAAAAGCATTAATAATTTTTACAAAAACAACCGCCGTTGCCCTCGCCGGGAGTCAAACCGACAACCAATGAATTCACAGTCGAGCGCCATCCCAATCAAGCCATCGGTATTCACACTGGACGTTGTTTGTATAAGGAAATATATTTTAGTATCCGTAAAACAAATCGAAGTTTTACGTCTTTGCAATAAAACTGTCCATAAGAGCTATAGATTAATACATACTTTTATCTTAAATTTCATGTGTAGAGGTTTAGAGTTTTTTTTTTTTTTTTTTTTTTTTTTTTTTTTGTAAAATGCGTAATAAATATGAAAAATTACTAGACTATGGATTTTAAACGATTTTTTTAAGTGGTATTTGCAAGAAAACAAACTATGTACATGAAACCAAAAAATTCTTCTTTTACATTTTGAAGTGTAGGGAACATAAAATAATTAAAATGCGAAAAAAAAAAAATAAATAAATAAAAAATCAATTACGCACAAATTGTTTAAGAATGTTTCGTTACGAATTCGCTTCTTAGCTACTAGATACATACTTCGTTTATCTTAATTTTTTATTATTATTATTATTATTACATGTGAGAACTTTAAATAAAAATTAACTTTGTTTTTTAACTTTTAACCGAATAAGTTTCGCGTCTAAGTATTTTAAATAAGTTAACTACTTATATTATATAAAATAATATCAAATTTATTTGTTAAAAAAATATTAAAGCAGGATATGCATACCGCTTAAAGTAGATTTCATATGGAAAATTTGTTTAGTTATACAAATGTCTGAATTTCTAAGTGTCTGAAATTTGTAATGTCTGAATTTTTAAGTGCCTAAATTGTAAAATGTCTGAAATTGTATGTGTCTAAAATGTTATATGTCTTAATTTCAGACATATCAACCTTATTCAGACACTTATCTCAGCGCATTTATAAAAAAGACACTTACGTGTCTTAATTTAAGACAGCACATGCGTCTGAAATTTTGCATGCGTAAGTGTTTCAGACATTTATGTGTCTGATTTGACATTTCAGACTTATTTCTGTCTGAATTTTAGACGCTTCTATTTACAGTGCAGGCACTGAATTTAATGTAGTTTGGTAAATATTCTAATTAAGGAATAAATATGACATATAATTGACTGCGTTACTTAAAGTGCATAATTATATAAAATATAGTCCTTTATTAAGAATTATTAAGAATATGATAAAATATATTTTGAAAAATATGAAAATGATAAAATTGAGAAAAGAGAATGCCCGTAAAACCTTAACTTATAACATGCATAGTATTATTATTATAACTGGATTGAAAAAAAAAAAAAAAAAAAAAAAAAAAAAAAAAAGTCTTTAATGTAAATGTAATATTTAAATAAATACCCAAGGATTAATATAAAATGAGAATTTTATGAGAATTTATTAAATTTCGGGATTTCCGCGCTCATGATTTAATGAAATTTACAGATGTTAATTTATGAATTTCAGGTAATCTGTGAAAACAAGCAATATTAAAAAGTTCTGAGCTTATTGCATTTAGTAAATTTTAATTTTAATTTATTACATTTTCCCGTTAATATGAACTATTTCAATTTCGGGCTAAGACATAATGTTTTCTTAAAAATTTTCTAGAGATCTATAATTCCTTCCTCAATTGCCACTCTTTTCTGTAATTCTAAAATTTAGGGAATGGTTCTATAAATGTATACCAAATATAATCCCTTCCTTCATTGTTTAAAGTTACCACTTTTACTCTAGATCCCTCTATAGGGAATATCTGCCTCTGGTTTCTTCTTCTTCTTAATCCCCTTATAAATCGTATTTGTCACTATTTGGTTTTAATATTTTAGATTTCTCTCAGATACCTGTTTTGGTTATGAATCGATATCGACTGATTAAATTTTATTCTATAAATTTTTAGTTTGTTTAAGATAATTTAATGTTAGGCATGAAAGGATATTAGTTTTTGAAGATATGAAACAGATGGACACAATTCGAATGTTACACTTTATCCTGCACGATTACTTAGTAAAAAATTTAATAATTAGATAAGTTTGTAAAATGTTTATATATATATACATATATATACATATGATTTTATTTAAATTTACCCCACCCCCCTTTATTTACTTTATTTATTTTATTTTATTTTATTTTATTTTATTTATTTATTTATTTTAAAGCTTTACTGAATATTAATTTGTTCCGAAAATACAAAGTTAAGAATTATTTGTGTACATGATATTGTAAAAAAAAAAAAAAAAAAAAAAAAAAAAAAGAGAGAGAGAGAGAGAGAGAGAGAGAGAGAGAGAGAGAGAGATAAAGAAAGAAATACATAAAAGTATGAATTTAAATTAATATATTTTATAAAAGGACAAAACTCTTTCATTTGGCACAAAATAAAAGGGAAACAGTAAAAAATACAAATAATAAATAAATAAAAATGAGTTAATATTTTCGAGCATAAGAGTATTTTATGCCCTTCATCACCAATAAAACCATTAATAAATAATTAAAATTATTTTTGCTCTGTTTTTTACCCAGAGATGTATCTATTCTTAAAAATTGGCCTCATTTGCTGCTGAATGATATCGTACGTATAAGCTAGGAATTTATTCACCATTAATCCAATATTTTAAGATGTGTGTATATATATATGTTTCATAAAACTCCAGTAAAATTTCTCACTGTAACTATTGGTTGTAATGTAGATAATAATGTTGCTCGTAATCTTCTTTTAAAAAATTTAAAAGAAATTTATAGCTTAACTTTAAACTATGACGATAAGCATTTTGTTAAAAATAGATTTCAACTTCTACATAGAATTATAAATTTAAAAAATATTACAAATATCTGTACATTTGATTTTAATGATTTATTTAATAATATAGACATTCATGACTTACACAACACTATGTTAATTCTTTTTAATGAACATAAACATAGCATAGAAAAAATATCGTTTCATTACTTTAAAACATTACTAAATTTTATAATACATAATAATTTTATTCTATACAATCACATTATGTACCGAAGTATTAAAGGTATTCCACAAGGTGGTTCTGCTAGTAGTTTATTATCTGATTTATATCTTTATTATTATGAAAGAAACTTCTCTTTATATAATGCCTTAATGTTCTACTGATATATTGATGATATTATTGTTTTTTACTTTTAATGATATCAATAGTAACACCTTCATAGATAATTATACTCAAAGTCTTTCATTTGCTAAAAATGAAATGAAAACTAAAGAAATAAACTTTCTATATTTAAAAATTTATAATAAAAATGAAAAATTACATTTTGATATTTTTGATAAGAGAAAAGAATTTTCTTTTAAAGTTAATTTATTTACTCATTACAAATCATGTTTACATAAAACTATTTATAAAACTATTCTAATAAATTTCCACAACAGAATAAAACATTATAAATATAAAAGGTCTGATAAATATAAAAGTAAAATCGTTAAATAAATCTATTTTCAGGCTAGACCTTATGGTTATCCTAAATTTCTAGTAAATTAAATTATTAAATTTTATTTCTAATTTATTCTATCCTGGTATATAGTGTTAGGATTAAATAAAAGCGCATTTTTCTGTATTTTAACCCCCCCCCAAAAAAAAAATACAAAAAAAGAGACAATAAAAGAGGGGGAGGTTGGGTGGGCAGATGCTTGATTACGGAGGATGGGTGGTATTGTTTGGCTGGATGGTTGGGATTAATATTGAAAAAAAAAATAGGTCATCATTTTTTTTCACTTTAACAGATGGCGCTCATTTCTCTATAACTTGTTCATTTGAATCGATGAAACACTTCTATCTCTACATGATATTTATGAAAGGCGAAATTACGTAACTCAAATTAATTTCTGCAATAAATTCAAATTTGATTAATTAATTAATTTTAACATTGAAATTTAACTTTAAGGTTTATTTGTTAAAAATTAGAAGAATCTAATTACACTAAAATTTAAACTAAAAATTATTTTACTTAACCTTTCAGTAGATGAATTCATTTCCCTTATTAACTGTGAATTTAACTGTTTTCGGTCTCATGGCTGTTCTAGAGTGTTTTACTTTTTTCGGCATGCTTTTCAAAAGTAAAAAAAGTTAACAATTAGTTTTACTAAATTTTCTTAGGGTTGATTTATTGTGAAAGTATTGGTGTTTTATATTTAATAGGTTTATTTCTCTTGTGTTTTTTTCCATTTCAAAGATTTTTTATGAAGTAATTAGTGTTTAAAGTTTAAAATGTTTATTTCTTTCTTGGTTTTTCCATTTCATAAGTTTGTTTCTAAATTGTTTTTTCCACATATTGTTTGAAATTTTTTTCAAGTCTTTTAGGTGACCTCGGGCATTGCATGCAGTAAATTTTTAGCAGTTTGCATACAGCATAAAGGAAATATCACCTAATTTGCATACAACATTTATTCAATGCCCTTGAAAAAGTGGTGATTTTGTATGCTTCAATATTGGGTTGCTTATTTTTTTTCTTTTCGTCAACTTCATTCATTTTTTATAGTTCTTTGTGTGATACTTTGTTTTATGATATGCAATGTTTGAAAGGGTTTTAAATATATATATATATATATATATATATACCTGAGATATTTCTAACTCCTCTACACCCGTATTTTATGCATTAAAATCTAAAAATACTCCTTAAAATTTTAACCATGAGTATTTTTTACGCTTTGTATTTTTAGGTTAAATTTAGTATATTATGTTAAATGTATCTGAAAAAGTTTATATTCTTTCTACAATTCAATGCTCTGCATATTTTTTTTTTTTTTTTTTTTTGTTGTTGTTTTTAAATCAAATAATATCTTTTCTTACAATGGATAAAAAGCTTTCATAATTAAAATTATTTTAAGTAAAACTGTAAACATTTGCATCAATAATTGAATTTCTCAGATTCACGTATGGCCTTATTATCTTTCAATGTTCATTGTAATTTATAAACTGGGTCACATTATGTTCATATTGTGAGTTCTGATATTATATTGTACAAATTATGCTGAAAGGAATATTATTACAATTGGCCAGTCCATATCATATAACTTGAACTCATAATTGAAACTTATAACATTAGTTCATATACATATATTTTATGTTTGAACATATTAAGAAAGAAGTAAAGTTTAGCATGAATTCACGAAAGATCAATTTTTTTCCCTTCCACTTTTTTTTTTTTTTTTTAAACTCCTAATAAGACCAAATTCACTCCTTCAAAAAAGATCAAGGAGTATTTTCACTATCCTAGCAATATCTGTGACATGTACTATGTTTTATGAATTCAAAACTACACCCAAATTAATTACTTCTAAATTTAGTTCCCTCCAAAATTTAATAAATTTTTAGTAAATATCAGTATTCCAGCTCCTAATAAATCAATATTTTTTGGGGGGAAACTTTAATGTAGATATGATTTTGGAAAACTTTAGCAGTAAAATCGTATGAAGAGATATTATTCATGCATATAATTAAGTTTATTTAAGAATAAATTTTCATGTTCTTGCTTTGGAACGCATTTCCTTTTATTTTAACTTTAACGCTGCTCAGCAATTTTTTGAAATTTAAAAAAATATTCTTTAGAACTCATTTAACTTTTTTTTAAAAAAAAAAAAGAAGTTCTTTTATAAAAATAAATGAAATTCTTTCGAAAAAATATGTTTATTCTACCAAATTACTTTTTTTTTTTTTTCCAAAGATTCACGGTTGAGTGAAAATACAAGGAAATTAAATTGCAAAAACTGCATTTTTTTGCGCTGTTTTGAAATGTAATGCCTCATTTGAAAAAATAAAAAAGATTTTAATCGAAAAAATATTGAAGAATTCTATTGTAAAATTTCTTTTGCCACGTTGTTCTGAAAAACTATTTAATTGATTTTTGTAGATTTCTTCTAAAAATAAAATAATAAAAAACCCTATTAAAAATGAATATATTTTTAATGAATTTCAATATGTTTACATAAAAAAAAGAGAGAGAGAGAGAGAGAGAGTTTAATTATTAGAAAGAAAACTCTGCCAAATAAGTATGTGTGTATTTAATTGAGTATCTTTTACGTGAAGAGAAAAAAAAAAAAAAGTCAATTACTTGTAAATTAAGTCAAATAATTCTTTTTCTTAATCAAAGAAATCCATAACATATCATGTTCTTAAAAGTTAATAAATAAAATGGTAATTATTTTAATAAAAGAAATGTGCTATGGCACATACTAATTATCGCCAACTGTTCTGTAATAATAAATTTTCGAAGAACTATGGAATTTCTTTTTAAAGTATATTCATACATAAATAATTATTTTATTTCTAGAAAAACAAACATACGCAAAATTCTTTAAAAATTATAATAAAATAATTTTCATTAAAAGATGCCTGAAATACTGAGACATAAGATGTTAGCTTTTCGTACTATTGCTATTTTCTAACAATAATACTATCTTATCGAATCACAGAAATTTTAGTGTAAAAATATGATAACGATTTCAGTGTAAAAATAGTGGCAGCAAAACTTAAGGATATCTCTTTCCTGCGTAAAAATAAGGTAAAAAATTTATATCATAAAGCTACAAATGCAAAGCTTATTGAGCTGTAATAAAATATAAACATGATTTTTTTTTTTCTTTTTTTTTTTTCTTTTTTTTTTCTTTTTTTTTTTTTTTTTTTTTCTCTTTTTTCTCTCTTTTTTCTTCTTCTTCTTCTTCTTCTTATTATTATTTAAATTGTATAAAAAATATTAGGAAAGTTGGAAAATTAAACCAGTTCACCGTATATGATAATTATTTTGAAATAAATAGATTGATACACTTGAAATGTATTAATCTACATTTACTGTATCTGTACTAACTGAAAACTAACACCGAACCACTGTAAAACGTATTTAATTGTATAGTGACGTCTCTGTAAGTTATATTCTCTGAGATACAGCTAGTGCGTGATGTTTATTTACACGTCTTGACACTCAACAGGTTGAATTGATTTAATTTAACAGTCATTTCCACAAAATATACAATTTTTAAACAATTACCTCTGTCTCTTTTTCAAAGATCTTTATCTTTTTTGAAGACACACTTGAATAAAATAAATAAAAAATTGAAACATGGAACTGTCCAAAATTAGAAAAGTTCATCACATATAATTTAAAAATCGGTAATTTTCTATACAATTCACATAAAAATGACAAGTCATGTTCAAAATGAGATTACAAAAATTTATTGCAAAAATTAGTTATCTAATAGCTGAAATGTCCAATTATAAAAAAAAAAAAAAAAAAAAAATTAGATGTCAGTGAGATTTTTAAGATCATAGGATATTTTAAAGCCAATACATAAATACATATTTTCTTTCACGCACACGCATATATATATATATATATATATATATATATATTTCCCTAACAGAAGTATTTTAATAATTCATCAATGACCTTGACCAATAGGGAGGACAGACTTTAATAAATAGTATTAAGTCATAAATACTGGACATCACAAACAAAACAGAAAATTTGGTGAATATTTCGTGAATATTATGTTTATAAAATTAAAAATAATGAAAATGTTCTTCGATAATTGCAGTAGACTAAAAGTCCTCTTTTATAAAAATAATAATAATAATAATAATGATATTAACTCCACGAAACAGTTAAAAACGCCGTACTCTTTGCTTGTTGAAAAGTATCAAATATCTAAATCAATATTGTCTAAAATAAGTATAATATTATAACAATCTGATAATTGAGAAAGTAATATGTTTGGAAAATGCTTAAATATTTTTTGGGGTGCTTTGCAGTTATTCATTACAGTTTTTAATAAACTAAAAAAATAGTCTTAAAAGAAAAAGAAAATAAAGATTTTAGTATTACAGGCATTTGAAAACATTATTAACTATCTATTTGATATTTAATCAACAGTTAATACAATATTTAGTGTCAATATAAGATATGAAGACTTTCGAGACAGAAGTTTTCCAGAAATTAGATTTAAAAAAATCAGAAAAATTATGACAATATATATATATATATACATATATATATATATATATATATATATGCACTCGTGTTTGTGAAAATTGCAACACCAAGAAGAAATGGGAATATCCGAATGATATTTATTGGGCACATACATTATAGTAGAAAGAACAATTTAAAATTTCAGGAAATTTGGAGTAATATGTACTGAAAAAACAGTACATAAAGCATCGACTTCTGTGAGCAATGACAGCACTTATCTGTGTAGGCATTGAACCAAACAGCAATTAGATGACATTGTACTGATAAAGCAATTCATGAAGCTTAAACATGATGCCACAATTCATCGATCGTTGTCACTGGTGAGTGGTGGGGGGGGGCAACTGCTTTTCAACGATTAAACAGTCATTTTCGTTGATGCGAGATCAGGAGAACGTGCTGGTCAGAGCAGCAGTCGAACACATTCTTCATCAAAAAAGGTCCGGACAATACGGACAAATTGCGGTCATGCATTGTCCAGCTTAAGTATTGCGCTTCGGAGGCCTTGAATATAGAGCAGAGCGACGAGTCTTAACTCGTCAGAAATGTAATGGCTGGTATTCAGAGCTGCGGGGATGAAAACAAGGGGTGATCGAGACGTGTATCCAATGGTATCGCATACCATGACTCCAGGTGGTTACCCAGTATGCGGCTACCAAAATTTTGATTACCCTCAAAATTGCATCACTGATATAGACGCCTTTAATTTTAATGTGTGATCATGGACAAACCTGGACGCAGGAATTTCAGACAAATCACAATCCTGTTTACAGAGTCAGGATTGCCTTATCCGTATTTGACGGCATTTTGAATAATGCACATTGCCAGCTGAGATTCGACACCGTTACACTGTCCATCACCTGCTGTGATTGTATGTGGTCCCATTGGATACGCGTCTCGATTACTTCTTGTTTGCACTCCCGGCACTCTGGATAGCGGCCATTAAATTTCTGGTGAGTTCAGGCCCGCCTATCTGCTCTAAACTCAAAGCCTTCGTAGCGCAATATTTAAGTAAGATAATGCACGACCGTAAGTTGTCTGTATTGTCTGGACCTTCCTTGATACTTAATGTGCTAAACCGTTGCTTCGGTCATCGTGTTCTCATGATTTCGCACCAATGAAAACGACTGTTTAATTGTTGAAAAGCGAGTGGCCCGCCACTACTCACCAGCAACTAAGATCGATGAATTGTGGCATAGTGTTGAAGCTTCATGAAGTGTTGTATCCGACGAATATGTCATCCAACTGCTGTTCGACTCAATGCCTATGTAGATAACTATAGTTATTGCTCCTACAGCTCGCTGTTTTATGTACATTTTTCTCAGGATATATTACCCAAAACTTCCTGAAAATTTAATCAATTGTTCTCTCTACTATAATATATGTGCCCCCAAAATATCATTCTTACATTCCTTTTTGGTGTTGCAATTTTCATAAACATGAGTGTATATATATGTATATATGTATGTATGTACGTATTATTATTATTTCAAATACGCGATGAAACTTCTGTCAGGAATATTTGCCCCCAGACTGCAACATTTTTTAGTTGTCGATTCGGAGAAATCGATTAAAGCTGTATTTCTTTTCAGCAACGTTTTTGTAAAAACCTTTTATAATGAGAAATATTTTTTTATTTATTAATGCTTAAAACATTGTTTATATTTCTTGTTATTAGAAAAAATAAATAAAAATAAGCGAATAATAACAATAATAATAATGATAGTAATAATAAAAGGAACTTGCTCTAAGTAATGATGAAAATTTAAGATGATCTCATTTAAAAAAAATTGTGGGAATATGCAATTTCTAATGAAGTAAAGCGATTTGTAATAAGTAAAAAATTTTTGATTAAAAAACATAAAAAGTTTTTGTGGTGTTAAATCAAAGATTTTTTACTTATTATGAACGTCAAGCCTCTGGTGCATCTTTATTTATTTATTTATTTATTTATTTTTTAAGGCGATTTGTGTTGCAAACGTTTTCCGTTAGCCCACACATATAGTTTTTCTCCATTGTTCATGCATCCATTATTCTGCATTGAACGGAATACTCCTAATGTCTTTCTAAAATTACATATGTAACAGATCAGAGCAAAAACTAGAAACTTGTTTCGGAAACACCTACTAACCTTTCGTGAACTTTTTAAATGCACTGTATCATTCATTGGAAACATTAGAATACTCTTCAGAATGGTTTTACTTACAACAAAACCGGTTTTTGATAGTCTCGCTTATCTTTCTAAAACGTATAGAAGTCATAAATCTCCTGCTGTGGGCGTGTGGCGTAAACAGTATTCTAAATTGAGTATTATTATTATTATTATTTCCCCTCGTTTAATATTTTTTATTACGCATGATATTTTGAACAGTGGGGTATGGTTTTTGTAAAGCAATTTGTATTTAAACCATGGGGGTTTGCTAATGCATGCTTTGAAATCTTTATTTCTCTGTTTTGGAATTTAGAGCAAAAAACATTTATACAGAGTGTTTCTTTCTTTCTTTCTTCTTCTTCTTCTTCCTCTTTTTTTTTTTTTTTTTTTAAGTATAAGCTTAAGCTACTATAATAAATAATGAAAAAGAAGGATTATTAGAATACATTTGACGACATAAATTTCTAAATTTATTTTTCTAAAAATATAATAATTTCAAATAACTGTTCAAAAAATCTCTGTGACATGGAAAACTATCTTGAGATAAAGAATAATTAGAGATTTCCAGTAGAAAAGTTATTAAATATCATAACAGGTGAAATAATAACAATAACAATCATAAACGCAAAAACATCCTACAGATTATAAATAATAATAATAATAGTAATAATAATAATTTCTGTTATAGAAAATTTATCAATTCAGAAATTTATAATTACAATTTGCTTTCAAATGTATAGATATGAGCGCGCAACACTTATTATATTTCGAATTTTGAAATTAGTGTATAAAAGTAGAACTCAGAAATACTGGTTGAAAAAATAATTGATGTTGCTTAAATATTAAATAATTTATATAAAATTATAATAAAATATGATGAAAATATGTAATTATATATGATATATTTTCATATTTCAAAATAGAATTTCTATTTTTTTTTTTCTTCTTTTTTTAGAAAAGTAAAAAAGAAGCAACATTTTCATTTAAAAAATTTACAAAATTCCCCTACACCTTTACGATGAAAGGGAAAAGCTATAAAGAACGAAAAATAGTGAATACATTATTGCACATTT
Source organism: Salticus scenicus (assembly GCA_963930645.1). Taxonomy (NCBI): domain Eukaryota; kingdom Metazoa; phylum Arthropoda; class Arachnida; order Araneae; family Salticidae; genus Salticus; species Salticus scenicus. Next base: position 256,846,887 of record OZ005648.1, read on the forward strand.
CTGAATTTAATTCAGAAATGTAAATTTCAGATTTATATTTTAACTTTACTCTATATACACAAGAAGAAAAAGTTGCATTCGGGAAATTTTCGACCTCTGGTTTTCGAAGGATTTAAAAATTTTGAGATGTCTTGAATAAGATTTGACTTTTTGTGTGTATGTGTGTGTGTGTAACACAAACTTTGTGGACGCTGTATCTCACAAACCAATGAACGAAATTTAACTTAACTTGTGTTTCAGTTGGACCTTGTCATAAACTAGTATTGATTGTATCTGGGGATTAACTGTTCATTAGGTGGCGCTGTCATCCCATGTTTTAATTTTTTTTAAATTGGACGAAATTTCGTTTAAATATAGATAATGAGAATTGGTTTCAATTTTTCAATGGGAAATTATATATATATATATATATATATATATATATATTAATATATAAATGCAGAAATATATAAACAAATAGATGAAATTAAATGTAGAAATATATAAACAAATAAATGAAATTAAACCCCAAAAAACACTGAGATCTTCATCAGGGAGGCCCCTCAGTGTAAGGGTGAACGAGAAGTTTCTGAAAGGACAGTAGCTATAAGCTAATAACTATCCTTAGCCCCCAACTTCTCACCAAACAGAAAACCACCAATAACTGAAGAGAAATCAAACATACATATAATGTATAAAACTACTAAAAATATTTTATAAAATTATCAAATTGTAAAAGTTACAAAATTACATCAATTAATTTAAAAAAAAATACAATACAAAAGAGAATTTCTGAAGGTAAACAAGAAAGTATAGAATGAAATAAAAATACAACCCTTCATCTGGAACCCAAACTATCTTCGGCCGACGGGGCAACTCGTCGGTACTTCAATATCGCCCTTGAATGAGGAAGTAGAACAAACCGATATAGGAAAACTCTGGAAAGTCACAGATAAAAATTGTGACGGGTAACAGTTAATTTGCAAGGTACTTTTTAAGTCTTCAAGAACATATTTTAAATCTTCTTCATTATTGCAAATAGTATGAATTCTTTTAAGCTGTGCGAACATAATATTTTTTAAAACTTTTCTACTGATATTTGAACACCAATTAGTAAGACTATTAACTTTAAAATTAAAATCCTTTCTTTTATCATATAATCCAATGAGCCATTTATCTTCATTTCTCTTTATATTTAAATCTAGGAAAGAAATTTTATCAGTATCTGTACGGTTTAAAATTAATTCTTTAGGTTATATATTTTTTTAGAGTTATTTTCGAAACAATTACAGTTAAAAACAATTAAATCATCAATGTATCTGAAGAAAGTAATATTTATAAAAAAAATTTCGAAAAAATATAAAAATAAATTAATTATATATATATATATATATATATATATATATATATATATATATACATATATATATATATATATACACGTACATACCTTCTTGTTATGTTTGTATATGTATTTTGTACTCGTATCGGAATTATTTTAAAGGGAGTATTTTTCTTCTTTTTTCAAATAAATAACTAGTTACCAAATTGGCTTTTGTGGGTTTGTTGTGGCGAATTATTCATATATATATATATATATATATATATATATATATATATATATATATATAAATACTCTGACTAATCAATCAATTAACTTTTTAGATCTAAAAATAATCATCGATGGTAATAAACTTTACACAGATATCTATGACAAACGGCAAGATTTTTGTTTTAATGTCAACTTATTTACACATTTTAATTCATGTCTGCATCTTTCGGTATTTAGAAACATCATCATTAACCATTTATTTCGAATTAATAATTTATGCTCTGCAAAGTTTAAAAACAAGAATATTAATAAACTGATCACAGCCACTGCTAAAATGGGTTTTCCTAAAAACTTTGTATTTTCTATTTTATATCCTTAACCATGTCTCTGTTAGTACAAAAAAAAAAAAAAAAAAAAAAAAAAAAAAAGCTGTGTACACTCTTGTGTATATCAACAAAAAAATTATAAAATAATAAAAGACAATAAAAAAGGTGGCGGTTGGGTGGGCAGATGTTTGATTACGGAGGTGGGGTGGTGTTGTAAGGCTGGATGGTTGGGTGGGTTTGTGAAATTAAATTTAAAAAAAAAAAAAAAAAAAGTAGAAGGCTTGTTGCATTTGCTTTGTATTACTATGCAAACTTTCATTTTCCAATAAAATTTCAGATTTTTTCCTTTTTGAGTTGTCAACTATATTTAATGTTCTAATTATACTGTTAAACACAATGTGATCAATCGGTGAATTTCATTGTGGCTTCGTGGCTTCATTGTTGTTCATCTGCTTTGAAATTTTGCATTTTTAAATCCATATGGTTCCTGTTCTGGTTGTGGCAGGCTGGGGGAGTGTTGCCGGCGTAAAACTAGTGTAACCCCACAGGCAAGTCACAAGTCTTGCCGCCTGCCTCCTTCTTCCTATCTTGTGTTTCTTGGGTTGTTTTTTCATTAATTTTGATAAGTTTATGGTTTTAAGTTAAGATTTGTTGTTTTACTTTATTGATTCGTTTGTTTTTGCAGACTGTTAATTAATAGATCTGGTTTCTTTACATTAATGTATTTCATCCACTGATGATTTTTTTTTTTTTTTTTTTTTTTTATCTTATTGGTCATTGGTGTTTCAGTGATCTTGTATCTGTTGCTTGGCTTCTAATATGCTTAATAGATCATCTTTATTATATATATATATATATATATATATATATATATATATATATATATATATATATATATATATATATATATATATGCGTGTGTATGTGTGTAAAATTGTAATAGTCATCCAGAAAAGAAAAAAAATGTATATGTAGGGCATGGCTTCCCCCGCCCCTCTTTCAAAAGAGCTTGTCAATACATTTAGAACGACATCTGACCATTGTGATATGCATAAACAAAGTCATCGATTTTTTTTTTTTCATTTGTTCCCCTCCTCCCTCCCCCATAAAAAAAGGATCCCTTAAGGTACTTTCTCAATTGCATAAAATTGATTTTCTTTGGACATTTAGTACTACATTCTTCTGTGTGATGAAATTTATTTTGATTAATCATTGAAAATTATTCTGATAAATAACAATTTTAATAAATAATATAAACTGCCTGATTTTGTGTAAGAAATAAATTAGGGGGAATATTAATTTGTATGTATAAATTTTACATAAAATATGCAGCTTTTTTTTTTTTTTTTTTTAACACACAATTGTTACATTTATCATAATTGCTTGGTGAAACTTTTTTGGAAAAAAAAAAAGAATACTGTAGGTTAATCGCCATACTTTAAAAATTAGTTAACGCATTAGCTGTCCATTTATTAGTAGTAGAACCAGAAATTCCTCGACGGGGGGTAACAACTTTCCCGGTAGGGGTCACTATATAGAAAGTTTATTGTACGACTATTTAACTTTGTGTTGCGTCATGCCCTTTCTGTATCCGCCATGGCAAATACACAGTGCATTTAATAATAATGATGATAATAATAATGATTGTGCCATTTCGCTTCTCAGTACTCCCTGCGGTTCTGAGATCACCATTCACCAAGTCATTCTCAGTGTGTTAGATTCTATTTTCCTTCTATGGTATTTAATATGTACATTGTGCATGATGAAAAATTCTAAAAAAAAAAAAAAAGAAGAAGAAGAAAGAAAAAAGAAATCTTCTTATTCTTTGATTACAAATATATTCAGTGAACTTCCCTAAGAGGACCACCATGCTATAGGAAATTAGCTCTTCAAAGAGGTGGCTTTTTGTTCGAGGTTACTAAGAAAATCTTGATTTAAGCAACAAATTCTGTAAATTAAATGGTTTAAATTGTTCTGATTTCCATTATTTATCTGTATAGTTTTCGAATAATCATTAATATTAGAATTTTTAAATTCTTATTTCATTTTCAATGGTTTTATTTTTATTTATTTATTTATTTTTTAAATACTGAAACAATTCAACGAGATGTTACAACAGAATAAATAAATAAATAAATAAGTTTATACTTCTTCAGCTGGCTTTTTCTAATTAATATAAGATACTAACGGATATTGGTACATTAGGCAGAGCTTGAAAATCTCTCAGATGGGCGATGAAATAGAGAAAAATTCTTAGTGAATAATAATGTGGTATAAAAGTCCCAAATCCACAATTTAAACATTCTATAGCTAGTCGTTTTTAAGTTATACAAAATCAACATACAGTTCGGAAATCGAAATCATAGTATTTCCTTAATTTCATATAAGAAATTAAAGAGATTCCCAGAAAGAAAACAGAAATGCTGCAAAATTCGTTAAAGGGAAAAAAAAAAAAATGCTGGTAATAAGGAAAAAATTGAAAACGTCATTATATTTTCCTAGGCAAATTTTTGGAATATGCCCCGGCGGAGGGGGTAAAAGGGTGGAATGGACTCCCTGATGTGAGGGCCTATGCTCCTCTAGCTCCCTAGTTGGCGTCACCCCTGCCTTTTAAGCAGAATAACACTTTTAAAAATACTGATTATAAGTAATTATTTTCTGTACTCGTAGTCACTTTTGACTTCCTATTGCAGTTATTAAATTTCAATTTAATAACTAATTATTTCTACTTTATATATATATATATATATATATATATGTGTGTGTGTGTGTGTGTGTGCATCGCTAAATAACATTTTTTAAGTATTTAGTATTTCATATAAGAAATTTATTATTATTATTATTATTATTATTATTATTATTATTATATATTTAAATAAAAGTATAGTCGACAAGAAAATAAAAATATGAAATTTTGATAAAAAATTGTCAATGAAATGCGTTATTTCCTCAAAATGCACATTTGTGTGACAGAAGTCTTAAAGTATATTTTTATTCATTATAGGGGAAAAAATGATGTACGTAATAAATAAAGATTTTTCATTAACACCTATACGTAACAACTTATTCTTGAAAGTAAACATGCATGTAGCACGGACATTGTAGTTTGCGTTGAACATAGTCATTTGCATGTCCAGTCTTTTCCAAAAACCGTAAGTGAAACGACCCATTTCTTTGGTCTGGTAATTATGAGGTGCATCTGATAAAAATCAGTGGCGCAATCGACTTATATCTAAAACTTGTATAAATAACTTTTATCGTACAGTGAATACGTATATTAAAATTAAGTTTATTTTATTTTATTTTCTTATTTTTGTACTCAAACAGAGAGACGTACAATTAAAGTAAAAATTAATTAAAGCGATAAATAATGTTAAATGTAGCTTTTATTTTTTAATAATATATTTTTAAAGAATTTTCCGTATAGCTGTGAGCCTCAGGTTGTTTGTTTGCTTATCTTCTTATTTATATTTAAATTGAGTTGCTAGCTCAGCAGGTCTCAAATATTCCCATAAAGCATGAAACGAAACAAAAATTTTATTTTCACAATAACTAATTCCTAGAAAGACTTCAATTTAAATGCATACCTTTTTATGTATTTTTGTAAAGTTCTTGCTTTTAAACCATAGAAAAAAAATCAGCGTGTTAATTATATAAGCCATTAAATTCTTCCCTAAAATTACTTGTAACAGATTATTATTATTATTATTATAAAGAATAAGTATTTATGGAATACATAATGTAATACATGTATGAATTATATTTCTTTTAAAACTTCAACTTTTAAATTTCAGGATTATTCTAATACGTGTTCTTTTAATTTCATCGTTAACTATTACACTGAGAAAAAAATCTGTAACTGACATCTAGAATCTAAACTGTGGCTCTAGAAAAAATAGTTCCATGTCCTCCTTTATAAATTCTAGTCCCCTTTGAAAGCGAGTTCTAGAAACCCCTATTAGAATTCCAGAGCGTTTGCCTATATTATAGAGGTCAAACGTATTTAAAAATCTCTGTAAATAAATGAGAATACAAGCGGCGAGCTTTAGCAACTATAATTTTATTTTATGACCCAATTCAAGAAAATCAAGCGAGAATTTCTCGCAATACAAAACATTAAGAATATTTATGATAATTATAATATTGTTTCCCCACCTAGAAATGTATAAACTAAAAATTCTGGATCTTTTCGTCTATTCAGCTTATTGGCGTGCCTTATACGTATAGCTCAGCAATCTATATTTCTAGTTAAGGGATTTAGAAAATGACCACTTATTCGTTCTCCATGAAGGCGGTATATTTCTTTCTCAGCATAACTATCACAATTGACTTACTTTTTAAATTTAGTTTTTGGTTCAGTTATTATTATTCACCTTTATTGAATCGGTAAAATGATTTATTAGTATGTTTTTTTTTTTTTTTTTTTTTTTTTTTTTTTTTTTTTCCGTAAATAAGTAGTGGGACTTTTTATATATAACTTAAATAATACTTATTTAAAATGTCGGACGGTGTTTGATTCACTGAATAGAATTATTTATACATTTATATACCATGAAATAACTGAAAATTAATGAAAGTGTGTAAATTGAAAATTTTTGATTACTATAAACAAATTTCTACATTTTTTAAAACTACCGTTTCTCAATTTCCTATTGGTTAATCCCCTGTATTCCACCTAATTCTATTGGTTGATCAGAATCCGATTCTTTTTCTATATATATAGGAACGCTTCCCTCTCATTTCTTTATGCACTGTAGACGGTATGTTAAATGTTTCCGAAACAGCTGTCTGCTGTTTCATTAATATCTTTGGCGTTCCAGACGTTGAAGATTACTTCTGGCTTTTAGTCATATGGCGCAAAATCCCCTTTTATTAATATACCTAATTACTTCAAAATCTCTAATATAAAATATTTTTAACAAACGCGGCAAATTAAAATAACGCGAATTTATCTATATATTTATATATATATATATTTCTTTCGTAGAACTAATTATCACACAAAGGTATTATCTTGTAATTTGTTTCTAAAAAATAGTTGTTAATGATACAGTGAGATCTTTTTAAAAATCAACCACTTTTCAAGTGCCATCTCCCTTTAGAACTGTCTCTCCCGACCCCAAAATTTCTTCATCTTACTTAATAGCAACGTATACCGCCATTGAATACCTATGTACAATTGTGCCCCTCTCTCAGGGCTCACATTATGCAAGAGCGTATTACTTTATTTTCTCGTTGAATTTAACTTTGTACACTATAAAACTGATGCTAATTACCATTTATGAGGTAATTACCTGCTTGTAGATGTAATATATAAGTGATAAGACTTTATATTTGTAAATTGGCATAATTTAAGACGATGTTAAAACTTAATATATATATATATATATATATATATATATATATATATATGTCTTTATTTAGCTAAGTAAATTTAAATTCCATGACTATAGATGACTTTTATATAAAAACAAAAATATGTTAAAACTGCTAAAATTGAAAATAATAGCTTAAATTAGTATTTCTTGTAGGAAAACATTAGTGGAAATTTATAGATTAATACAAATCGTCTTTCCTTTGTTAAATGATGTTAAGCTGAATAATTTGTTTCGATACATAAAACAAATTTGGGAAAATGTAATAAATGTATTGCTCAAAAGCTCAGATTTTAGAATTCTACAAAAATAATATTAATGATTATTGGAGAGCTACATAGATAAGTAATGTAAATTTGAATAATTAAAACATATGAATTTATAGAATTTTTTGTCTAAATTATGATTTTCTGAATGGTCTGTATTAAAAGGCCTCCTCTCCAAAGGACCAATTTTCTATAGCACAGTAGTTGGTCTTTTTAGGGAGGTTTCACTGTTTTTATTTTAACGAGTGTTATGTTATCAATTGAAGGAAATGTTTAACAATCCATCTCAAAACATAATGTAGTACACTGTGAAATGTTTATTCAGAATCGATATATTTTACAAGTGTTTTCAGTTGAAAATCAATAATGGAGGGTCACAAAATTTATTTCATTCATTAAAATATTTTATTTACCGCTCAAAAATAAAATAAAATAAATAAATTTAAAAATACAATAAATACAATAAATACAGTAAATAAATAAATAAAAAATAAAAATGAACATTTTCACTTCAAACAAAGTAATTCACTAATGTACTGCTGCATATACTTAAAATAAGAAAAATAAAATAATTCCTGGAGAGAATTTAATTTCGGACAGTCGAGATAGTTTTATCGAAATTGTTTTGTCTTTGGGCTATATTTTGCCCAGGCTATTTTACCTTGGGGCTGTTTTATCGGGTTACTTTGTCGGGACTGTTTTGCTGGGGCTATTTTATTGGAGCTATTTTGTCCTGGGACTATTTTGTTGGGGGCAATTTTGTCCTTAGGCTGTTTTGTGCTGGGGCTATTTCGTCGGGGATGTTTTATCGGGGGTTTTTTGTCTCCGTTCTTGTATCTTGGGCTGTTTTGTCGGAGCAGTTTTTCGGGGCTATTTTTTTGAGGGGCTATTTCGTCAGGATTATATTGTCGGAATTATTTTGTCCTTGGACTATTTTGTAAGGTTATTTGTACTGGGATTATTTCATCTTGGAGCTAATTTATCGGGATTATTTTGCTGGGAATATTCTTCCCTGGGGTTATTTTGTCAGTGCTATTTTTTTTTTCTGGGACTATTTTGTTGGGGTTATTTTTTCGGGGCTATTTTGTACTCGGTTTATTTTGTCATCGGGTATTTTTACCCTGAAGCTATTTCGTCGAGACTTTTTCATCGAGTTCCTTTTATCTTGGGCTATTTTATCGGGGCTATTTTGTCCGCAAATATTTCGTCGGGTTAATTTGTTGGGATTGTTTTGTCGGAACTATTTTATCCTGGGGCAATTTCGAATTGAATGTTTTGTCTGAACTATTTTATCCTGGGACTACCTTATCGGGGTAATTTTTTCCTCGTGTTATTTTATTGGGGCTATTTTTTCCTCGTGACATTTTGTTGGGCTAATTTGTCGGGGCTGTTACGCCAGAGTTATTTAGTCCTCCCCCCCCCTTTTTTTTTTGTCCTGGAGCTATTTATAATGTTAATTAGTTGGTACTATTTTGACATAGGTGCCTAAAGCAAATAAATGGGTTTTATGCAACCGCTGCACCATGGCCATCACCATCTTTTATCAAACGAAAAAGTTAAACACGAGCGTAGTTTAAAAACAGCAACGTCGAGAAAGACTGAGAAAGGTTGAAAAGTTTCAGCTGAGAAATGTCGATCTGAAATATTTCAAAGTCAGTGGTGTTTGCTTATAAAGTTTTTATTTATCATTACTCGATAACATTATTTTGGAGCATTTTAATACAATACATAAAAAAGCTCTTCCTATACCATGCCCAATTTGTTTTTGGTTTCAAGATTGTTTTTCAAATTATTTTTTTTAACATTTTGTATTGTATTAGATATACAAGATATTGATAAACACTAATTTTTTTACCATATTTCTAGAAACACTTCGCAACTGTGACTTTGACAAAAGTTTCACTTAAAATGTGCTTTAATATTATCATAGTAGAATATTATATCATTAGATAATAAAATGTATGATTCATGATGACATTGATTTTAAATATACTTGTGATTTGTATTAATGTTTTACATGATTTATGTTTTACATTATACTTATTTATGTACATATGAAATATATCTTATAAATGCTTGAAGTTAATTTATTTTTTTCTTTGTTTTTAGGTAACTGAACCCATTCATTGTTCAAAAACCAAATATTTAAAGGCAAAACGTTCTTATCAATGTTGCGTCAATGTTAAAAGGTAATTCTTTACTTATAACACAAGTTTAAAGTAAGAATCTAATGAAAATTTACATTTGATTTTTACTGAAAATTAAAATAGGTATTATTGATGAAAAGCGAGATTTATACTTAGAGAAAATTGTAGTGTCAAACTTTTTAAAATTCAAAATTACGCGTTCATGCCTTGGCCAGGTTAAAGTTTGGGAAATGAAATATCCCTATTAAGTTTAATTGAAACCTTTAAATACTTATATCCATTTAAATATATCTCTATCTCCTCTGTGTTTTTGTAACGTCAAGCAAAAATAACAAGAGTTACTCAATTACATTTATCTTATTCTCTATTCTTTATCATTCTTTTTAAAATATGAAGCAGAAAGATACTTACACTCAAATATATTTGTCTGTCTCATTATCCTTCATGTGGTGAAAAAAAAAAGAAAAAAAAACCCTCACATCACATAAAAAAAGGCAAATATTTATGTGTATGTAAACAGAAAAAAAAAAAAAAGTTTATGAAAGTATTTTATTACTCATGGAAATATTTTTTTTTAATTTATTTATTTTATGTTATGTAAGTTAATTAATTTATGGTGATAAATTAGGCGATTCTCCGTACTTAATGCTTACGACATCTCAGGAAGCATAAGTACGCATTATGTTTTGTAAAGTAAGAAAAGTAAAAAAGAATAATTCAAAAATAAATAAAATATGATTAAAATAAATAAATGAGATAATTTAAATTTCTATTCGAAACAGAAGTTAATGTAAAACAAGGTTTCTATTTTTTTTTTTTCTTTTAATAGTCAATTCTTCTATGCGCAGGCATCTGGTAGTTCTTCACGCATTATTATAAGAAAATATTATGTCTGTTTTTCTTGCACGACCTCTCAGTATATCGTGTTTTGGATTATTTTGTAATTCAAAGTCTATTTTTAAATAATGCTTAGATGTAATCCCACACATCTTCTGCATATATATGCATTATTTAAAAAATATTGGCCATAGCACTATGCAGTTTTCGCTGAAATGCACAGAAAAACATGGCATTTTTAAAGTAACAAACGACTTATTGTCAAATTAGTTTAATTTTTCTCCACCAAGTTTCTATTTAACTGTAAAATTACTTTTTTATAGTTCCACAGTACATTCAACAAAGCAGTTAGGACTATAAATGTTCAATGTGAAGGCTGTCATTCATGAGAATGACCATCAGACATTCCGCATTGGGAATTCTTAAACTAAAGCGTAACTAGCAATTATTTATCTCTTACCAATATCATTTATTTTTAGAACTATTAACAGCAGTAATAAGCAATAAATGTCTAATTTAAATATTTGTTAATATGTGAAACCAAATGCAACATGTCAAAATCCGATTAATCGGTATTTGCAATATGGCGTCATTTGAGATGACGGATCAATTAGAAAAGTGAGCGGATACGGCAAATATAGCGTCATCTATTGATGAAAAATGTAACTAATATTTTTTCATATATATATTAAAGTCTTTCTGCTCATTTCAGTGGAAATCGCATAGTGCTATGACAGTCATAGTGACTATAACAGTCATAGTGGAAATCGTATACTTTTTGTGTGACTGTAGCACTAACTGTAGCGTGAATTTCTTTCTGTGTCTTTTGGTTCACTCGGCATGTAATGTTTAATTGACATGAAACATAAATAAAAAATCTTTAAATTAAAATATAGCTTGCAAAATATAAAGAAATATAAAAAAGTTAAATATATATATATATATATATATATGTATGTATGTATGTATGTATGCAATTACTATGCATTTTTTAAAGTCGGCTTATTATTTTAATTGCATAAGTAACATTAATCTAGGTAGAAAATAAATAAATAAATAAAATAAAAAGAATACATTCTGAAACTTATGAATTCATGTTACTCATTTAAAAGGACTTAAGAAAAAAAAAAAAAATAATAATAATAATAATAATAATAATTCATATTATGACAAATAAACATTTTTTTTCATTGGCAAGTTACAGGACAACACATATCAAAAAGCAAGTAGAAATACAAAATATAAACATGATATCAGTTAATTCATCAACTTATGCCTGGCAATACAATATCGCTCCCATAAGGAAACGAGAGGCAGAGCAGAACAAGAAATAAGATGAAGCATGTCCATTTCCTCCTGGTCATCACACAGGTTGGTTGGTTGGGTTTTACGTCGCACTAGTGCTGCGCAGATGGGTCATCACACAGGAGACAAGCAGGGATCGGGAGCAGAGTTAATTCTATGGAGGTGTTTTCGGAGAAAATCGTGGCCAGAAAGAAGCATTGCGACAGATTTATTCCTGGGCCACTCAAGAACAGTATTGCCAGATTGCGTGACTTTTTATTTAATTTTAATAGTCACCAATAATTTTGAGAAATGATGTTTGACATACATGATAGACGATTAATCGTCGATTACGTACATTAAATATCACTTCTCAAAATTATTGGTGACTATTGAATAAAAAAGTCGCGCAATCTGGCAACATAGCTCAGGATTGTCATGGATATGGCTGTATCAGGCTTGTGGTCGTTTCCCTCGGCAACATCCTGTAAGAAGGAGTACCTGAGGGTCTTTCTGATAATTGTCTTGATTGTATGGCAGGCTAAATTCTGGTTGCTAATCTGTAAAACAGAAGTCCCCTTCTTCGCCAGGAAGCGACAAATAAACATACACTGCAATAAAATATAAGAAAGATTCCGCTCGACCATATTTAACACGCATAAAAACACAAAACTGCGATGATTTCATTATTTCAATTGATTTTGGTTTTCTTTAATTAGTTAATTATATATATATATATATCTTCATAATCAGCTTATAGAGATAACATGTAAAAATCAAAACTTTAATGTATACTTCAGAAATAATAATTATAAAAAATGTTTAGCATGTTAAAATCTAATAGTGGAATATTATGCTAAATATTTAAAGAAATAAATATTTCATGTCATGAAAAATGACGAGTGGTTGATGTATCTAATTGCATAAAATTATAAATTAGCTATAATTAAATTAATTTTAACTAAAGGTTTCAGATTTTATTTTACGCTAAAATTTAATGACATCTTCTGAAAAACTTTATTTTTTCTTTTTTATAAGATCGATAAAAAATATCCCGTCTATCACTAAAAATAAGAAGAACAGAAAAAAAAGAAGCTTTTAGTATCATTACTGCTCTACCGTTTTCCGAAATCATTCCTTCATTTTCGAAAGAAGTCCTGTTTTTGCTACGAAATGGGTCATAAAGCCCACCCTCGTCAATCAAACCATCGTCCTAGGTAATAGCCTAAGACTCCTTTACTTCTAGAGTAGGTAAGTCTCTCCTTTATTGAAACATCATACGATCAGGAAAAAAAAATACAAACAAGTAATAAATGCATTTTATGTTTATTTTATTTTACTTTTATTTTATTTTTTCCTGTTTATTTGCTTCTCCCCCCCCCCCTTCTTTTTCTTCTTTTTTTAAGTTCATGCATGTACTAGCTTCATTACATTTTGAAAAATGTCTCTGAAGAGTTTTTTATTCATTCATTAATTCATTTTTTTTTTTTTTTTTTTTTTTTTATTATTATTCAAATTTAATGTTAAAAAAATAATTCTTAACTCTTTTACATTCTTCCTGACTATTATGATTCAAACATGCATTTAAGATTATTTATAATGCATGCAAATAAATGAGAAAAAAAAATAATTGTGCTAAAAAAACAGTCATTAATAAGATGGATAGAAAATGAAACTTTTTATGCATATATAGTGTGTGTGTCCTGTGGCTGTTACCTCATCCTTTAGTCACAACGTTATGCAATGCATCCTATCCCAAAAAAATGTGTTTAAAATTTTAAAATTTATTGTCTTAGAAACAAATCAAGATTAATTGGCATAAAATGTGTTATGCTATTTTATGTATGTCTTATGTTTTTGTTATGTATGCAAATATATCAGAAACATAAAATTTTAACTATGTTAATAAAACAAACTTAAAAACAAAATAATCAATACACAGAATTCATTATGCATATCTCATTCTGTTTTTATGCATTTGTCAAGTTATTGATAATGTATGCAAATAAATAAATAATAATAATAATAATAAAAAAAAGAAAGAAACTGAGCCTATTTTTGTTTTTTAAGAAATAGATTAAAAATCCTATACAAAACAAAATTTAATTAACAGAAATATCCGAAAGCTATAAATCTCATCTCACATAAGTCGTAGATCGCAATTTATGAAACACAAAACTGAAATTTATCGCCCTGGAAACAATTGATTATATAAATGCATTTTTTCGTGAATAATACGTAAATTCTATATAAATGCATTTGTTCTGCTGGTTTGGTATTTTGATTTTATGTGCGCATTTATATCCAGTGTTTTTTTTATTATTATTATTATTTAGCATGATAATGTTGATTATAATAATAATAATAACACGCTTTGTAAATTACTATATATATATATATATATATTTTAAGCAACAAAATAAATTTTATAATAAATGGACTTAAAAGCTTCAAGTTATTTCACTGCAGTTTTGACACCTTTTAAAGATTTTTTAAATATAATAATTGCCGCTAATTTGGCAGAAAACGATGCTTGATGCATACGATAGCTATTCAGATAAACACATAATTAGACATGTATTACAATTAAAAATTGGTTATCGATTTTGAATATAAAGTCCCTACAAGTTGGCAACGTTACTTGAAGGTGGTAAAGTTAAATGATGCCCATGAAATGTAACTAGAATAACAAAAAAAAAAAAAAAAAAAAAGAAAGAAAGAAAAAGAAAAAAAAAAAAGAAAATAAAAGAAAGAAAATAAAAGAAAGAAAGAAAGAAAGAAAAGAAGAAAATAAAAAGAAAGAAAGGGGAAAAAAAGATTTTGCATTTTTTTTTTTTTTATTTTTTTTTTATTATATATATATATATATTAAAATGTCATGGAACATAAAAATCAACATTTAGCTTTCCTTTCTTTCTTTCTTTCTTTCTTTTTTTTTTTTTTTATTAGAGTGGTTAAAAATAATTTAGTTAAAATACATAAACTTAACATAACAATCGTATGTTTATTTTTATACCAGAAAGTTTTTACTATGCATATTTCGGTAAAATAAGCAAATAATTATTTCTGGGAAGAGAAAACTACTATCAGAATTTCGCACTAAAATACATAAAGAGAAATATTTATTAATTTTATTCTTTGGAAGTTACTTTTACATACAGCAAAGTTTGTTTTATTCTTCATGTTTCTTGTATAATTTTTATTTTCATTTATTTTATTTTATTTTTATCTTCCTTACATTATTAATCTTTATTCGTACATTTTATTTTATTTATTAACAATTATTTTAGTCTTAGGATTAAATTAATCAGTTTTACAAATATTTTTCTGTAGAGTATTTTAAGCGAAATTAATCCTGAAAAATTCAAATTATTTTGTGTAGAAGTGTTTTTATGTCTCACTTCTTTTCCACTGCAATGTGATGTAGTGTTCAACATTATTTTTACATTAGCTTTACATGCAAAAATCCCAGATTCAATAAATTTTGAAATGTGAGTTATTAACTCAAACGTGTGTTTAAAGGACAACAACTGAGCTACTACACGTAATAACTTAATTCATGAAGATGTAATTATAAGTTCTCATTTGAGGAGCAAACATTCAAACTGTGTTTTCTCCAAAAATAAAAAAAGAAAATGAATTAATGATTTTTCTTTAAGCTTAACGTAAAAATAGTATGTCTACGTATGTCTACATATTTTGCTAGTAGTATCTAGTAATACATTTAAACAAACGATAAATTAGGTTTTGGGTTTAGTTAATTTTTAATTTATTAGATTTTGTGTTGTCTCAAAAATTGTATCCAAAGAAGAAAACATGGTTTGAATGTTTGCTCCTCATTTGTACATGACCTTAATTTCGAAGCAGGAAAATTTTCTTTTAATACAGTAGAGTTAATGACAACTGTATAAAACAATTTTAGTAATTAATCTTTTTATATTTCTCTCAATAGTTTGTATATTCACAATTATGATTTTGAAAGTAGTTTAGTGATATTCGTATATAGTAATTTCATATTTCCAGTGTGGATACCCTGGAAATATGAAATTTATATCGATAAAGCACAAATATATATATATATATATATATATATATATATATGTAACTAATATAGTAATTAAATAATTATATAAGTAAATAAATAAGTAATTATACAGGCATATTAACTTATTTTTGAGATAAAATATGTGATTACAAAACACGGCTGTAAATCAATTCCGTAATGCTTGTTTTTTCTCTTTCTTTGGGTTTTGAAGCTTGTAGATTCACTAATACAACGGCAAGAACCACAATAGTAATAATTCAAAAAAAAAAAAAAAAAAAATGTTTTCTCGAAACCCTTCGAAAAATAAATAAATAATCATTCGTACTGCTTAAAAATACGCATGTATTTGTTGCTTATGCTAAACTTTAATCAGTATTTAAACATATTTGCATTTAAAGTTTGGAGTAATCAATCATGCAACGTTTTTCTAAGATGCTATCTTTTAAATTTATTAAATGAAATTTTTTTTAAGTACTTGGTTTACAAACAAATATAGATGTATTCTGCATATATATCTTTAATAAAGTTTATTTAGAAGCTATTGTAAAAGATAAGTATATTTTATCAGATATAATCGCCTTAAAAATCAGAAAAATGACTAAATATTTGTCTTCAACCCATTTATAATTTTCATTCTTATAATACACTAAATCCAAGTTTGTTTACGTTTTGTTATTATCAGATAACGTTTCTACAAGTAAACATGGATAACTAATTATTATTTTTTTTTTCGATGTTTATTTTTTAAATTATAGTATGGTAGTGAAGGGATTCTTTCACAACTATATAACTGAGAAAAAGACAAACCCGAAATAACAAAATTTTGAAACAATGAAAGAACTGAATTAAATTTACACTCTGCGACAAAATGATTGGTACAATTCTTTTTTCATAAAATAACATTATCTAAATTGTGGTGATCATTTATTATTATCAAAAACATACTAAATATTTATAGAAGATATGATAACAATTTTTATTTTATAAATAAATAAATCTTACGATAAAACTTACCCGTCTTGGGTTTTTCATAAGCGACAAAAATATAGGAACACAGAAAATATTCTAATTAGTCTTAAATTAGAAAAATTAAAAATGAATGCATTTTCCATTCACCTTGATAACCTCAAAAATTCTATCAGGTAAACTGTCAAATAATTTTTTTTATATACTTTTGAGAAATTTTCTCCCATTCTTCTGTAATGGCTTGTTTAAGTTCTACTGTTGTAGAAAATTGTCGACGGTTTTTATTGACTTCTCTAGCGAGGTAACCCCAAAGATTTTCGATTATATTTAAGTCAGGAGATCTAGCTGGCCAGTCAAGAATTGTAATTTTCTTTTTAGAAATCCTGTTTTTACAGTATTGGCCGTGTGAACAGCGGCGTTGTCCTGTTGAAAAATAAAATTACAGGAAGCTAAAATGGGAGCCTTCGGTAATAAATGTCTTTGTAAAAGATCAAGATATGTTTTCGCCTTTAATTTGCTCGGAAGGACAATTATATCAGTTTTCCCATTGATACCAATCGCTGCCCAGATCATGACAGAGCCACCAGCTTTGTCGTCGTGAAAGAATGCGTTGCTCTTTACGTAAATCGTGATAATAGTAATCTCAGCCGTCTGGCCCATCCCAGTTTAAAAAAATTTTTCGTCAGAGAAAATAACCCTTTTCCATTCGTTAGTCCACGACATATGTTTTCGTGCAAAATCTAGTCTGGCTTTCTTGTGCAATTCAGTTAAAGGCTGCTTCCTCATTATTTGCTTATATTTAATGTTTGGACAACTCTTTAAAAGTTTTATATAAAGTTTTTATATGAATATTCCGCACATTCGTTTTAACATCGGCTTCTTCAGCTATCCCTCGAGCAAACAATGCAGAATTCGAAGCAACTATTTTCGTACGCGCGTTCAATGCGGTGGTCATCCAGGAGATTTATTTTTCTCATAATTTGCAGTATCTTAAAAAAAAAAAAAAAAAAAAAAAAAAACATATAACACTAATGCTTCGACCTATTTTTGAAGAAATCTGTCGATAGGTTAAACCTTGGTTACGCAAAACGGTAATTTTTCCTTGTTCAACTGCACTCAAACATTTACCGCGTCCCATTCTTACCATCTGATGTCGGAAAAGAGTGAGACAAACCAGTTTTGAGAATAACAACTTCATTTACACCAAAAACAAGTAACTGAGATAAGAATTCTAACCAATCAAATGCTTTCCACGGCAGGAAAGTTGTTGTCCCTATCTTTTTGTCGTGCATAATTAATGACATTGCAGGAATAAACTACTATGAAGCTAGGAAAATACACTAATTTGCTATTTTTATAAATCAGTTTTATCCTTAAAATGCATACTAAATATAAGAATTAAATTAAACTATCATTGTATAAGATTATTATGTCGTTTTATTATGTCGTTTTATTTATTTATTTATTTTATTTATTTATTTTATTTTATTTATTTATTTATATATTTATTTTTAAGCTCTTAATCTGCTTTTAAAATCTTTTTATTTCTTTTTGTTATTTTGTAACTTCTATTATTATTTTTATCTTATTGACAGTTATTTTATTTGCCTAATTTTTAAAATAAAGGATATAACATCTGTTTGAAATTTAGTAAAATTTTATTAAGAGATTAGTATAAAATTGAATAATTGAATGAATGAAAGTAGAAAAAAAAATATATATATAAGACACAAGGATAAAATGTAATTAATTAAATAAATAAATAAAAGCAATTATTAAACTTTTTTTTTTTAAGAAATTTGTTTTATTATTACTATTATTATTATTATTTTGCTTATGATGAAAACATGTAAAGGTATTGTTCATATAAAAACTAGTATGTTATACTATCGCAAAATTTTCATCTAGTAACGTATTCGGTACCCGTCAGGAAGGGTAGATGAGGTAGCGTCGAAGAAATTACAATACAGCATAAAATACAAGTAGGTTTATTTTAAATGCAATTAAATGTAGTCTGAGCTTAGTAGCTCCATATGAATAAAGTAGGTTCAACAGTGAAGACGGTGAAAAAATTAATATGAAACCAGTTAGATACCAAGTAAAATACAGTCTTTGAGAGTCTGCCTTCACAAGGCGTATCTGCTATTAAAAAAGGAGAAGATTTTTGAGCCTCAGCTCGCACACAAACTTAATTCCTCTCTGTCTTCTCTTCCTTCACAAGAAGACCCGGTTTTGGAGAGGTATAAATTGTAACTTTAAAAGTCCAATGGTCTTTTAGAATGTGGAGATCCGTTGATTTATCATTTGCTAAGTTGTAGGCACCACCGTGGGGAAGTCCAATGCATGGATTGCTCTTTCAACATTTCTCAGGAAATTGCAACACTTGTCAAGGAATTACAAGGCGACTTTTCTTTTGTTAAATAATGTCAAATTCGCAAACTTTCAGTCTACTCTGTTTGTTCGAAACATCACAGCTTGAAACATCACAGTCTATATTTTATTGTACAAATTCATGCAGTATAAAATTATTTCTCTAAAAAAATATATTAAAACTATTTTACTTAATGAATTCGGACGATTTTCATCTCTGAAAATGTAACATTAACTGTCTAAAGAAAATTAGTTTTAATTTCTACAGACAATATCTTATAAAGTTTTTTTTTTTTTTTTTTTTTTTTTTTTTTGTCCTTTTTCATGGAAAAAATATATATGTATCGATAAGTTTGTTTTAAATTGTCATAGATCTATAGTTTAGTATATTATATTTAAAAATCTAGAAAAATGAGAAGGCAGCGAAAACTGTTGAGCAATGCTTACCAAAAGTAGATAGGCACTAATTTAATTCAAGTTGCAACTAAGTATAATATAAATTTGAATAAAATCCTGAATATTTCTGAACTTACAGGCAAGCGGACATTTTCCAAAAATTGTCAAATCGTGTTCTGAACTTCTCAAAATATGTAAAGTGATTGAAAATTGGAAGGCAAATATTTTTAGAAAACAAATATTTTCTTCTTTTTATTATACAGCAGAAAGTTAAAAGGTAAAATAACAGACTTTTTTTTTTTTTTTTTTTTTTATTTCTTTCTTTCTTTCTTTCTTTTTTTTTTTTTTTTTGCATCCAGCTTTTACTTATTTATTTATTTTTTAATTCTTGCATATTACATGTACGTTGAATACTTTTATTCTCAACAAATATATCTATGTATATCTATATAAATTATTGCATAATGCTATAACCTTTGGAAAACTTTTTTCAAAAAATGCTACATGGTGTTTATTATGCAGCTTTCCATTTAATAATGTTACCGATTTTGTACAGGTACTGACCATCTCCTTTAATACACCGAGAAAAACATAACTGATTTATGGTAGAAATACATAACCGACGCCTCTGTCTCATATCATTCACATGCTCATGGCACCATAAAATAATGTTTTCCTTATATTAATAATTTTTCTTCATTTGGTCGTCTTTCTGCTCTTTCGCATGCTGAAATTTTCTTTGCTTTTTTACACTCTTATTATTTAACGACTTTGGAGGGGGGAAGAAATATTCATTCATGTGTATAATTAAATAGAAATTACATCGCACCTGATATCTCATTACCCTATCTCCCCTTCTCTAATACTGTGTTCATGAACAAATCAAATTAAACAATTCACCTCATCTATTTTATGGCACAGACAAGCGGAAGGACAAATTTCTTGTTAATTACTGTTTAATTTCGATAACAGCTCGTTCTGTGCCATTGCCAAATAGAGGTTTTCTTTTTTCTTTCTTTCTTTTTCTTTTTTTTTTTTTTTTTCTTTTTGAAATCACGAAATGAACTCAGTTCAGAAACTAAGCTATTAAATAAATGGAAAGAACTTAGGTAATGAAGGAAATGATCTTTTGTTTTTTTCATGATTTTTTTATTTTTATAAGAACTTCTTTCACAAAATTTACTTGGGAAAAATCACTGAAGTGTAAACTTAAGTGAGAAAGGGTTTTTCTCTTGATATATTTCTTTTTCAGAAATCACAAATATGAGAAAAAATGTTTTATTTACTGTCAGTTCTTAATAGTGGTTGTTGATTGCATGAGTGAAAAAGAAAAACAGAACTAAAAGAATATAAAAGAATTTAATCTGATTGCATTTTTTCGGCATATTTTTACAACTTATTATTATAATACAGAATTACAATTATTCATTATCTGAATCTGTATTTATTTACTTATAACCATGTTTTTATTAACTTGTATTTTTGTTTGTTTGTTTGTATGTATGTTTGTTTGTCCGGTACAAATCTTGCAATCGAATTTTAACTAACTTCCCTACTAGCTAGACATTTGAAACTTTCACAGTAGCTCAGAACCCGGTGACAACACAACTTCGAAGTCGGCATTTCGAATTTTTGATTAGTTTTCTTATAGTTAATTAAATTATGAAAATAATAACATTCTAATAGCATTAAAATAGCCATTAAAATATTAGTTATAATTTAATTGTTGTCAAAAAAAATTTACGGGTTCATTTTCTTTCGACATAAACATAAATACATTTGATTAAATGTGAACATTAAAAATTTGTAAAAAGTTAAATTATGCATCTCACAAAAATTGACGTCATTATCATTTTAAAAATTTTATGCACATCGTCAAGAGCTCTATGATTCATCAGAAATTTTAAAACATGGTATATAAAAAGTATTTTTTTATCTTATAATTATTTTTAGATATATTAGGTTACTGTAAGCTAATTATATTAACTGGTCATATCCGTTAAAATAAAATAAAGGGGCAAAATTCCTCGAAAGAAAAAGACGATACTCTTAAATTAACAATTAAAATGTTGTACATTTTCGTTACTTAATAAAAATTATTATTTAGCCATTAACAAATTAATAATAAAAGTTAATACTGTGACTTCGATTTAGAAATAGTCTTTGGAGTTATAAAAAGAAGAAAATGTAACCGACCGATGGGTGGCATGACGATGAGCAAACAGAGTAAATGGTTTACGGAGATACTGCGATACTCTATCCCTGGCTCACAACTGAAAAACGGGTATTCTTTGAAATGAATCACTCTGTAGAAAAATAAGAATAATAAAAAGAAAAGGTAAGTAAAGTTCTTTTTTTTTTTTTTTTTTTTTTTTTTTTTTTAAATCAGAATTAAGTAAATAATTTAACTGAACAGGTTTCCTACATTGTTAAAAGATGGGCGAAATATTTCAAAATACTTCAAAATATTTCGTGCACATTTACATCCTTAGTTTCGTTACTTAAGAAAAAGAATAATATGATATGATCGCGTGTTCTTGGAATATGACTGAAAAATATTCTGATATAAGTATTGCAATTGCTAACAATATATCTAACTTGCCAAAAGATTTAAGTTTTACTCCTTTCTACATTCATGTATTTCACTATATAAGAAATATTTAATAAGATAAATTGTACACTCTTAATTGTAAAAATTATAAGTAATAAATTGAAACCATTTATATAAACTATTTAATATCGTAACCATTTTTCAATTAAGAAATTATAATGATTGATTTTACTAATATTATTAAAATGTGCCATGCAATATTTTAAAACGAAAGACAGTTATCAATTTAATGATAAAAATATATTTAATGAATAAATTATGAGACACGTTTATTTTCTTTTGATATTTCGAGGTTTACACTCGCTTTATAATAAAATAAACATTAAAAAAAAGGGGGCTTTTTTGAATATGTTGTTAAGCCATCCATTTTATATTTGCGAAAAATTTAATTATTCAGGGTAAACAAAGTTAAATTTGAATTTTTGATAGAATTTTTAAAAATACTTTATCATATACATGCATGCCAAAATATCAGACGATGAAAACTTTTAAAAAGGAGTTTTATTGGAAAGTTAAATATTTCCTATTCCTTACTTCAAAAAGTAACATCAAAGATAGATGCAAATAAATTATTTTATTACAAAAGTATAAAGAGATAATTAAACGGAATTCACAGTAGATATTTTGCACAGAGAAAAATCAATTTTTTTTCTCTTTCATACCATTCGTAACATCAAAGAGAAAATTTTTAAAACCTCCAGGAAAATAATTTTTAAACTGAAAACTACTTCTTTAATAAATTCTTCAAATGTATTGAAGATTTCCACATTTCTTCTCAAAAGATAATTTTCTATTTCAAAACAATGTTGCACAAATATTTAAATGAAAATTTAAATGAAATAGTTAAAATATTTCATTTATTTATTTATTTATTTTTATATGAGAAAATGTTGCACACGCAAATGCATACAAACAATTACTGTAATAGGGGAGAAAAGCGATAAACAGTTGATAACTAGTAAGATATTATTTATCATTAATTTCTCAGTACAACAAATTAATTAAATTTAAATATATTATGTCTTTAAAATATTGAATATAAATTATTCTTAGTCGAAACTGCATATAATTTTACTGTTTTGAAATACAGTCAAAATTTTAATAAAACATAACTTCTAGTTAATTTTATTAATTTTAATAAATTTTAATGAATGTAAAGTAATTGTTCAATATAAATTATAATTAAAAGACCCTTTGTACATAAATATTCTTGCAAAGTAATAAATCTCTTTCCCGCACCAGAACTATTGCTCCAGAAAAAATAGATGTACTGTTACAATGGTAACAAAGGCAGTCTATTGACTTTCAGAAATGTCGGAATTGGTGCAAAACTTTGCGAAAAAATGGTTCTAAAAATTATCTTTTAGGATTACAAATAACTGAAAGTTCTATCTTCAAAAGGAACCGAGTTTTTGGAATTATTTGGAATGAGCGAAATGTTTCTCGCGGAGAAGGTACCTTCTATCTTTGTCAAAATAGTCCTAAAAATTATTTTTTAGGACTACAAATAACTGAAGGTTTTATCTTCAAAAGGAGCCGAGTTTTGGAATTATCTTGAATGAGTTAAACATTTCTCAATCAGATGTATCTCTTATCTTTGCCGAATATTTGACAGAGCTTCGTAATCATATTAACTATATTAATGATAATAACAATACAACAAAAGGAAAATAAGTGTAAGTCAAATCTATCTAAAAATAACACGATGAAAAAATAACTTAATAAATCTTGAATTTTAAAATATTGCATTTTTGTGAAATATAAATTAAATAATACTCTGATACAAAAATATTTTCTTGTAATAATAACAAAATAATAAAGGCAGTATTATATTGGGTTGTTCGGAAAATAATTTCGTTTTTTCCTTTGAAAATCAAAGACAATTTTCTTATATTGTATAAATATTTTATTAAATTATACATTCTCTACTTTGGTCGGTTTCTTAGCGATCTCATGAGTTGTTATTTGGCAGTTTTCATAAATCAATACTCTATTTTGTCTTCATTAGCATAAACTGATTTTCCAGAACGTAATGCATCTTCAACGTCAAATTTGCCGGAACAAAATTTGGTAAACGAGTTTTGACACTGGCGTTCTTTAAATAAATTTTCTGTATACACATCGTATAGTTTTTTCCTTGTTTGAACAGTATTTTCACCTTTTGATAACAGAAACAAAATATGCCGAAAATGTCGCTTCCGAGTTTCTTTATTTGATAGGACACCAATCAAAACCTATTGAGCAGAATAAAACGAACTTTTCCAAGCAAGCCTTGCTATAACAGCTATCATAATATATAACGGTAATTCTGCTTAATTGTGAAGATGGTGTGAAAAAAATAGAATTAACTCCACTGCTGACAAAAACGAAATTACTTTCCGAAAAATTCAATATATTATAATCTTTTCTATTGTCATAAATAATTTTAACTATATTTGATTATAATTTGTTAATTCCCACCATCAAATTTACTCTACAAATAATAGTTTAACAGAAAAAAAAACGTTTAAATGTCAGTCACACATACTTAAAAATGACATAATGAAAAAAAAAAAAAAAAAAACTTATATTTTAAAATAGTAAAGCGGCATACAAGAGAAATAAAATAATTCTGTAATTCAAAAACATTTTGGCATAATAATAATTATAATGATAACAATAAAAGACATGAATTAATTTATAACTCTTCAGTCTTATCTATTTGCATTAAAAGTGTTGATTTTTGCTGAGCCAAATTCTTGATGGTAATGGTAATTTTTGAAATAGATTGAACTAAACTTAATACACAAATTCACCATTCATAAGTAAACAAACGAGACAAACGAAAACAATTAAATGTAATTAAAATATGTTTCCTTTTCAGAATATATATATATATATATATATATATATTCATAGTAAAAAATAAAAAGAAAACCAAAAAAGAAATTGTTATTTATTCATTTTTTTTCTCAGCTTTAACCCCAGCTGAGCCCACACCGTTGAGCTCTGTTTCAAAAAAGAGAAAACTCGTAAAAAAAAAAAAAACAAAGTCCAACGTTACATCAACAGCCTTAACTTTTTAGATTACAAGCTCCGTAGGATACAGTTGGTAGTGTTGCTAGTTTCTGCACGTGTCTACAAGATGTGTAGAGAGGACACTAAACCATGTGTCCTCAGAGGATTGATGGGATTTTGATTTGCTTCCCCGCAAACATTTTTTTTTTTTTTTTTGTATATTCGTCTTTATTTTTTCCCCTCTTGCTAAGACATTAGACATTTTAAGTAGCAACAAACGTTCCGTAAAAATGGTGGAAAATCACAAGTGAGAAATAATCTATAACCAAGTTTCACATGTATGAAAAAGGGAGGGGAAAAAAAGGAATATACTTTTTTTTTCTCCTTCCTCTTTCTCCTTTTTTTTTTTTCTTCGTGTAACATTATGAGGAAAACATTCTCAAGATTATTTTCTTCGGAAAGACTGATGATATATGTTGTTAGATCTTGGTTGCATTTTATTTAGTTATTATTATCTTTTTCATAAATTAATAATTCGAAACTATATTATTGATTGATGACGTGTTAAAATTTTCGTCTAAAGTTTGGCAGTGAAATTTCCTGTATTTTCGCTGTACACTGTTTTTTTTATTTATTTATTTATTTTTTTTTTTAAGAGTGATTGTAATATGTGGCATGTATATCATAATTGCAATAGCTGCAAAAAATCTTGTTAAAGTTTTCTATTTGTCTTTCAGGAGTAAAATTTCTCTCTCTCTCTCTCTCTCTCTCTCTATATATATATATATATATATATATATATATATATATATATATATTATATATATTTATATATTACGTAAAGTTCTTTAAGAAAAAAAAAAACTGTTTTATTTACAAAAGCATATAAAAACGGCATAATGCTATTTTTGCATTTTATCTACAAGCAAAAATTTTAAATTTTAAATTGCTTTAAATGGTTTTTGTTTGTAAATAATAAATTTAATTTTTTTCTTACACTTTTGTAAGTCAGTTGTGAAACATTTACAAAATAATTTTACGTTTTCTATTCCCATTCTGATTCAGATTCCGATTCCTATATTATATTATATTATATTTTTACCATATTTGTAAGCATATATGCATAAATAATACTTTTCAATTATCAATTTTCATTTTCCAGAAAACACAAATAAATAATTATTTGCTAATCAATACTACATATAATTGTTTTAAATAATCCTTGCATAATTTATTAGTCAAAGATACATTTATATTTATTTTATATTTAATTTGAGATATAATAAAATGGATACAATTATATGGATGAAAGATATTTTTTCACATTTTCTAATGGGTTCTAGTTAATTGGTTGGTCGTTTAGAATATCATTCTATACAGAATAAATAAAATATGATATGGATAGAAAATGAAATTGATGTATCACAATAAGCTTCGTATATTCGAGATATACTGCAAAAAATATGATATAGTATAAATTAGCGGATGAATTCGGATAAAATTTCCTACGAAAGATTAGCTGAATGCTTCTCATGCGTTGAAAAACAAAACAAAAAAAAAAAAAACATTAAGCGAACAATTGATGATTTCCTCAAAATTTCTCATTGTTTCTGCGGAAGAAAAAACTGAAAAATCGTCAAGTCACAACTGAAATGGGATATTTTCATTTTCTATAGAGAGGAAGATGCTAAAAAACATATCATGTTAAATTTTTCCTTTAGTATCTATTTCCTATTTTTTTTATTATTATTATTATTATAAAAGTAATATATCGCATGGCCTCTGGCTTTTAAATTAATGTAATTTTGTAATAAAAGGATATTCTTTTTTCAATATAGAACTATATATTTAGTTCAGCTATCAAATTATTAGCCTTTTTTTTTTTTTTTTTTTTTTTTTACGGATAACATGGAGAAAAAGAAATTAAATATTAGTAATTGTTTTCATATTTAAACTTAGGAAACTTCTTCACAGGACAGAAAACCAATGTAAGTATTACCGGTTTCGAAAGGTCGCGGCTTTTCTTCTTCAGATGCAAAAAACTTGTGCTACTACCTCGGAGGCAAAAGTCATATCTTTTGCCTCTAAGGTAGTAGCACGTGATTTATTTACTTGAAGAAGAAAGGGCACGTCCTTTCTAAACCAGTAGTACTTACATTAATTTTATGAGGTGTGACGAAGTCTTTAATTTTAAATATGTATTGTACGCCAGTCTTTAATTCATTACTGTAATTGTTCAAAATTTACATGCTTATACGCACACACACGCGCACACACAAAGGTTAAAACCGAATTTATTTTGTTGAGTGTTTTCATAGATTTACTTTGCCCATTTAACAATAACTTTGTTCAGTTAACCAAAACAAACATCACCAACACAAATACAAAACAAAATCTTTTTTTCAGCTTCGACTGAAAAAAAGAATGTGGTTGAGAGAAAAGAGTAATTGTCACTGAATATTTCTATAATCTACGTCACTGTTCCCACTGTAAACAACCAATAAGCGAGCGATGTGCTCTTTTCCATATTGCTAACAACATTTTCGTTGAGAATATATTAACCAACTTGGAGGATTCATATAAGAAGAGATGACATGTCCGGAAAAAACACGAAGCCAAAATCGTAATTGCAGAAGCCAATAAGTAGCATAGTTATATAATTAATTCTGCATTGTTATTGTGAAATTATGTAATATGGACCATTCTAGACAAAATTCGTTGTAACTAAAGGTTTCAAAACTGTGAAATAACTGTGAAATAAATGAGTAAAGACTGTACTAGCCAATGTTCTGGTAGACTCAATGTGGCTTCTGCGGTAAGGCTGTGATTGCGGCCTTCAGTAGACAACAGTTAATTTCCCTTACCTTGCATGCTGATACGCCGTAAACCAACTCCTCTTACATCATTCTTCTAAGTCAACCAAAAAAACTTGGTTATTTGAACCCTTTATTAGGCTGCAATATGAAACAGATAAAAAATGCATTTAAAAACATGTATTTTTAGTTGCTTAAAAGTATTCTTTTTAAAAATATATGCAATAAATAATTTGCATATTAATTCATTGTAATAATTAATGATGATTTAATGGAGTATTACTTTAATGTATAATAGTTACATAGAGATCGAAAAACATATAGACCTTAAATCTTAAAAGAGTGTAAAAATATTTACTCTTTATGTTCCATATATTTTTCCTAAGATTAGTGGTAGATTCTTGAGATAATGTAGGAATTAAATAGAACACATGTGAAGATCGTGAAAAATGCCAAGAAAAAATAGCGAGAGCACGCTTTAAAATCATTTCGGGAACATATACGGATACACGTAGCATCTAATACCATGTGCAATGACATTAAACTGGGGTTCTATTATTATAAATACCTTTGACATTTCTTCCATAAATTCGACCTTATAGGACTTTGAAACTAATGGTATTTTAAAATACAGCCAGATATGGACCTTAAATCTAAAAAGAGTGTAAAAAATATTTACTCTTTATGTTCCATATATTTTTCCTAAGATTAGTGGTAGATTCTTGAGATAATGTAGGAATTAAATAGAACACATGTGAAGATCGTGAAAAATGCCAAGAAAAAACAGCAAGAGCACGCTTTAAAATCATTTCGGGAACATATACGGATACACGTAGCGTCTAATACCATGTGCAATGACATTAAACTGGTGTTCTATTGTTATAAATACCTTTGACATTTCTTCCATAAATTCGACCTTATAGGACTTTGAAACTAATGGTATTTTAAAATACAGCCAGATATGGACCTTAAATCTTAAAAGAGTGTAAAAAATATTTACTCTTTATGTTCCATATATTTTTCCTAAGATTAGTGGTAGATTCTTGAGATAATGTAGGAATTAAATGGAACACATGTGAAGATCGTGAAAAATGCCAAGAAAAAACAGCCAGAGCACGCTTTAAAATCATTTCGGAAACATATACGGATACACGTAGCGTTTAATACCATGTGCAATGACATTAAACTGGGGTTCTATTGTTATAAATACCTTTGACATTTCTTCCATAAATTCGACCTTATAGGACTAATGGTATTTTAAAATACAGCCAGATATGGACCTTAAATCTTAAAAGAGTGTAAAAAATATTTACTCTTTATGTTCCATATATTTTTCCTAAGATTAGTGGTAGATTCTTGAGATAATGTAGGAAGTAAATATTCTTTAACCACATTTCTTGCGACCATGGAAGCCTCTGCGCAAGTGCGGATTGAACGAGTCCAGTGTTAAAATAGGGGGGGACTGAGAGAAAACAAGCGATAAGGGAACAGCGGATAACTGGATGTTTGCCAAATAACTATCTCTGGGTCAATTTTGCATCCCTCCAAACTTTTGGACTCGGCCTCACTGCTAGTCGTAGGAAACGTGGTCGCGCTATAGAACACATGTAAAGATCGTAAAAAATGCCATTATTAATTAGAATGCTGGCAGATATGGTATATGTGCAAGTACACTCCTGCTCAAAAGTTTAGCAAGATTTGTAAACGATCAGTTTTTTTTTTTTTTTTTTTTTTGTTTTTTTTTTTCAATTTAAAAACTTATTTCTCGGTGAAAAGTTTTTAAACATTGAGTATTTAAAGAACTGGGTCTTCCTCATGCTTTTCAGTGAAGACTGGTTTAAGACAACATTTAGAGGCTGGTAATAAATTTAGCAAAATCAATAATGTTTGTGATCATCGTGTATTGGTAAGTGAACAAAATTATTTGTAACTTTAAGATATATTAATATGGACCCAGTGGAATTTGTGGATGATTTGTGTGACGATAGCATGTTAAATAACGGAGATATAAGCATTTGTTTTAAAACTAAAAAAAAATCAGCATGTTTTTTATTTATAATATACAGAGTTTCAACTGGAAATTATTCCCACTTTCAGATAAATTGAAAAAACACTTTTGAAACAATATACTGCAATCGGAATACAAATATCTTGAATATGTCATGAAATATGAATATTTTTATGACTAATGTTTTCACTGCACGTGCACATGTGCGAAAGATAGGGATTTTTTTATTACATAGGTTGAAAGATAGATATATTGGGCAACTTTTGTCAAAAGTTCATTTAAACATAGTAAAAATTATGAAAATCGTCGGCAAAAGAACAAGCTAAATTTTAGGTGTTTTCCAAGAGTTGAAATTTCATAAAGGGTTCTTCACATGCCGCGTAATTAAATTGAAGATCCAATTATTTCAACCGCTTTACAAAAATTCTTTTTTGTGAAAAACCCCTTAAGATCTCACAAATCTTAGTAAATAAAAGAACATATGTTAGAGTTATAAGCTTATAAGGGTTTTTTCACAAAAAGTACTTTTGGAGTGGTGTTGAAATAACTGGATCGTCAAATTAATTACGCAGCATGTGAAAAACCCTTTAGGAAATTTCAGCTCTTGGAAAATATCTAAAATCTAGTTCGTTCGTTTGCCGACAATTTGCTTAATTTTCACTCTATTCAAATGAACTTTTGACAAATTTTGCCCAATATATCTAGCTTTCAACCTATGCAATAATTTTTTTTTTCTATATTTTACGCATGCGCAATGAAAACCTTTTCATAAAAATGCTCATATTTCATGAGATATTTAAGATATTTGTATTCCGATTGCAGTATGTTATTTCTAAAGTGTTTTTTCAATTTATCTGAAAATGAGACTAATTTTCGTTTAAAACTCTATATTTTATAAATAAAGACATGCTGATTTTTTTTTTTTTTTTTTTTTTTTTTTGGGGGGGGGGGACTTTTAAAATAAATGCTTATATCTCCGTTATTTAACATGCTATCATCACAC
The DNA here is from genome assembly GCA_963930645.1 of Salticus scenicus. NCBI lineage: Eukaryota > Metazoa > Arthropoda > Arachnida > Araneae > Salticidae > Salticus > Salticus scenicus. Next base: position 256,877,862 of record OZ005648.1, read on the forward strand.
AAATTCACCTAGAAATTGCAATGTGTCTATTAACATATCCTAAAGTTACAGATCGTTTTGTTCACTTAACGATAGAGGGTGATCACAAACACTATTGATTTTGCTCAATTCGTTATCGGCTTCCTGAATGTTGTCTTAAACCAATCTTCACTGAAAACATGAGGAAGACCATGTTCTTTAAATACCGAATTTTTTAAAACATTTCATCGAGAGATAAATTTTTAAATTGAAAAAAAAAAAAAAAAAAAAAAAACGGATCGTTTGCAAATCTTGCTAAACATTTGAGCAGGAGTGCATATAGGGAGGTTATAACTAAATTCCCCAGTGGGTGGATTTTTTTAATGTCCTGTAATAAATATCCTTTATATATTTATCTATACATTTTGAATGTCCTACTTTCAAATATATGTCAGAAACTAGGAAAACCGGATTTTGAAATAGCTTTTAATATATCAAAACTGTCAGTTTATCTTGAAAATTGTGCAAAAAAAAGTATCTTTAATGCATTTTCTGATTTGCGTCGGGTTAAATAATCGTTGCTGGAAAATATATGTGCCTTTATCTTTCTTATTACTATTATTTCTACACATAATTATTTTAACACTTTTCGTGTATCATGCAAATTATAATTACCAGACGGCAATTAATATCCAGCCCTTTTATTTTTTTTTTCTTTTGTCTAGACTAGCAATATTAAGCAGATAACCGACTGAATTTGCAATGAACTTTTATTTAATGTTTAGCATAAAAATTAAAATTATCTCTCTTCTCCAATATCAGTTTAATGTGAATATGTTGTTTGAAGTAAAAAAAAAAAAAAAATGATAATAATATTATTATTAATTATGCATTTCGTTTGCATGATATCCATATGCAAATTGATAAGAAAGTAAAACTAGATATGTATCATTACGTATATTTATCTCCATATCCGTCATGCCAAGAGATAAGAATACTAAATGATATAGAATTATGTTTTATTTATTTATTTATTTTAATTATTTAGATAACATTGAACAGGAACTCGAAACAATCATTACTCGGTAATACTGTTCCGCTTTTATTTTCATTAAAAAAAATTTCGGCTATTTTGAGTGTTTTCAAAATATTTCATATTTCATATACATTTATTAAAGAAAAGAAAATAAATGCAAATAAAAAGCTTAAAAATTAAAGTAGACAGAAAATATTAACCTAAAAAATATTGAGGCCATCGTCAGGGGAGTCCCTCCATGCAGGGTTAAAACAGTAGTTTCAAGTTCTACTTGTAAGAATCAAAAATCAGCTTAGCTCCCAATCAGCTCATCTAACCAAGAAAAAAGGACCTTACTAAAGAAATTTAGAAATATAATATATATATTAGACTTTAGCAGCATTTGCATTATTTGATTGAAATATAAGCATGCACTTTTTTTTTTTCTTTTTTCATAAAGAAGAAATGTTGAAACAGAAAAAAAAAAAAAATTGGTTGTTTTGTTTATACAGCCTCAAAAATTATTTTATTACAAGAACCCAAACATTTTTGTTGTTTTAACCTAACAGTAATGTTAGACTTTTTGTTGATTCAGAACATCACCCGCTCATTGAGTGTTTACAGAGCAATTCTATGAAGTAGAATATCGAATTGTCCAATAACAATTAATCTTCTTTCAAGCATAATTTTTGGTTAATTGAAGCAAGTTTATTTAATAAAGTGAACAAAATTACTATTAAATTTACAAAATAAATCTAAAAATCAGTCAGCAAAATAAATTTAGTTTTTTCAATAAAAATTTTTTTTAAGTGTGGCACAGATTTATGATACATGGAAACTTTCATCCCTAATGGAATAAGGACCACTCTTAGAGGTGAGTCACAGACCGATGCCAATTGCCCATCTCGCAGTAATAATGCTACGTAATACCAACCAACCAACCTAATCGAATAAACTTTTAAATGTTAGAAAACAATCAGTTCAAGTTGGTTTTAGAGGCATCCGATTTCATAGTACAATGCAATTTTTTTAAATTTGTGTTAGCGATGACAAATTAGTAAGGAAAATAACACTGCTCTGAAAAAAAAAAAAATAAATCAATAAATCAAATTCGAGCCCTGATACCCTTCTCGGGGACCCCCCCCCCCTTAATTTTTATCACTGTTCGGCAATTTTATGGCCATGAATTTAATTTGGAGAATGAAAAAAAAAAATAATTTAACACTTAAAAAAAAAGTAATGTTCAATAAATAACATTAATAATAGATTTAATAAAATACAAGAAATGTGATACATAATTTCAAATTGGTAAATCCCCCCCCCCTAAATTTCCCCCTAAAAATCAAATTTATAGCCATAAAATTACCGAAAAGTTATAAAAATAGGGGCCGTACCAAAAAAAAAAAAAAAAAAAAAAAAAAAAAAAAAAAAAAAATGATGCGTGATAGGGCTAAATGGGCGTCATATTCGGATTCAGGAGCTCATTTTACATAAGAATTTGTAAAAATGGCGATTGGGGCAATTTTCACGCAGAGCAGTGTAATTAAATAAAGTAAGTGCACCAGTAGCGGACTGTGTACCATTGGTGGACATTTTTATATTTAATCTTCGAAAACAAGTTTTTTAATTCTCTAATTGAATGTTCAAAGTTACTGATACAATCCTCAGCTTTTAATGTCTTGAACTGCAAGTGTTTAACTACTATTAGTTTAACTGAAAAAATTTGTACTTTCTGTCATTACGCCGTTTTTACTTGTAGTTGTGAAAGAGGAAGCAAACTTTTGTTTGATTTGTCACAGCTTTTTTTTTTTTTTTTTTTTTTTTTTTAACTAATTTTATCAACCTTTTGCATTTATATGACTAAAATAAGTACTCAGAAATAATTTATTCTGCTAAATATTTAATTTTGTATTAACATGTATAATATTATAAATGTCACTACTGATACCATAAAATTTTATCATAACCAGCTGTGTATGTCCCTTCAAAAACCAGAACGTTTACCTTTTAAGGCCAGATGTAGTGTCACATCTCAGTGTTCTTCCATATTCAGAATTCAGAGCAAATTTATTTCACTCAAAGTTAAATAGAAATATCTCAATGTATTATACGAGTTTATTTTTTTTTTCCAAAATTTTAGAATAAATTTGTATTTTTTGGAAATTGCACACAAAATTAAAGTAAATGTATGAAAGAAAGACTGATTCGCCTTGTTATTTATAAGTTTATCACACAAAGGGAGTATTAAAGTGTTATTTAAAAACTAAGATTTCATTTTAAATAAGTCAACATGTTTTGCAAACCGTTCTTTTTTTCAGAGGTAATTTGTTTTTAATTTTTATTATAAATTTATATACTTTTTAGATTTATTTATTTACTTTTTTACGAATTAATGAAAAAGAAGATATCGTTGGTTATTTAAATATACATTGTCCACTAATTTACATTTTATTTCGCCTCTGTTTAGTAATTCAAAGGTGTTCACTACTAGAACAAAAAATGTGTCCACTACTTGGATTTGAAGTGTCCACTACTGTCTCATTTTAAGCTCGTTGGAAAAATAATTTGTCGAGCATAAGAATGTTTCAATGATTCAAATGGTTTTTGCAGTACTGCTATATACAGAAAAAAAATAGCTGCGGTATCGAATGCTTGTTGCATTCTAAGATATTAAAACCTTTATAGAAAATATAACTAGAAAATGTCCTTAAAATGTCTACGACTGGGGCATTTACCGTATATGGCTAACGAAAATTTGAATTTCTAGGGAATGTAATTTTAAAAAGCATCAAACTTGTAGATCTTTTTAAATACTAATATGTCATCAAAATAATATATATATATATATATATATATATATATATAAACCATTTGATAATAAAAGAAAAGAATGAGAACGAATAGTCAGTCACATAAATCATCATGAAACATTCACAGGCCAAACAAAGTAACTAGTTGTCTTAAATTGATTTAATTTTTTAAATTAATAATATTACTTACTTTAATTTATGAGACTACAAAATCTGTTGAAAATAAATTAGGAACGTATAATTTGATGCTGATGAAAAGAAGGATTACTCTAGGATAGTATTTTAAAGGGGAAAAAATAGAACTATGTATGGCAAAGAACCTATTTATTCTGAGATGAGCAAAAGAATTTCGGACCAAAGCAGAAGAAGACTGAATTTTAATTGAATAGCTCAAAATGCTATAAGACGTTTTCAAGTGCTATCCTCAGAACATTGAGCAAATAATTGCAGGTTTTCTATATTTTATATGCATTTTAGCAAAATATCAAATGATAGCACGAACCAACAAGAAAAAATACGCTGAAAAAGAATTAAATGAGACAAAGACAGAATATTTTCCAGAAAAAATCAAAACACAACATGAACCTTCAAGAAAAATTTACCTTGAAATGAAAGAGATGTAATTTATACATAATATATCCTGATGTTTCTAAATACCATGTAGAAAAACTAAAATCAAAACTCGGGGCTAATCAGAGATCATCGTATGAGAAAATGGCTATCCTGGAAGTCGAATTGTAGGAAGTTTTTCCTTGAATATTTATTTAAAACCCAATTTTCACCCAATTAAATTTTAATTTAACCTTAGTTTTAATTTTAATCTTAAGTTTTAATTTTAACCTTATATATATATATATATATATATATATATATATATATATATATATATATATATATATATAATATTACTTTTCTGCAAAGATTTACTCTTTTACAGAATTTTGACCGTGTAGTTTTAGTTCTAACTGTATATCTATATATATATTTAAATATATTGGGTGATTATAACCAAAGATTGTGTGTTTAAACCCATCTAGAACCCCTTCATTTAGACCTATTTAATTGAAATTTAGTATATGCTTTTTTTACACCGTAGAAAGAGAACAATGAGAAATAAAAAACAATAGTTCAAATTTCGACCAATAAATGGATCTTTTCATTCAATTTAGAAAAGGCGTTAATTAAATTTCGAGCGATTTAATAAAATAATCAATGTTGTAAAATCATTCTTCACCATGTTTTTAATACTGCATTTGAGACTATAATTTCATAAAATTATTAATAAAATGTCGTCATCTATTATTATCACTTTACATTTTTCTGAAATAACAGATATGCTTAATTTTTTAACTAATAATGATTACGCTATCAATATCTGGAAACGCATTAAGGTTATGATATTCATATATCTAAATAATAATTGCTTTAATCATTACAAACTACCCTAAAACACCTAAAATCAAAAGCGAAATCTACCCCGTTATTAAAATATGGCGAATAGTTAATGGGATAAAATTATTAGTTTTTATTATCATAAATATTAATATTTTTATCTAATGCATGCCTACTTTTTATAATAAATCACGAATCATAATTCATATCTCTAAAACATACAATAAAGTATGTGCTGATTATTTATTCTAAATAAAATTTATCGTTTTAACGCCTCTCAGTAGGTTTTCCATTAATAAAAAATATTTTGTGTCATAAATGTTAACGGTAGGAAGCTGTATTAATAATATGTATTTTTCCAGTGAAAATAATGAGCTAATATATAATGTATTTTTATTCGGGAGATAAAGAACTATCATTTTAACCTTTCTTTTTTTTTTCCTTTGCAGCTTTTAACTTATTTTCAGGGTGAATAATAATAACAATTATAATAAAAATAACCTCCATATTTTAGAAACACTACTTTTGGGATTTTATTGGAAAATTAATTTATGTAACTGTTATCTGTTACCGTAATTAGTATACTTTTCGTTGTTACATAAAAATGAATGATTTTCTAAAAGTGTGATCACATACTTATTGACAAACGTATATTATTAAATCAATTCGTTTGGATATTAATCTGTGCTGCTTTTTTTGTCAAATAAAATTAAATATTAATTGCTGCGTAAGCGTAAACTAGATTAATAATTTCAAAGCAAAAGAATCAACATTATCTTATTCATAAATATAGTGACCGAAGACCAAAGACCGTCGTGTACGCTAATGGCGACTAGTGCACGTTAAATTCCGTCGTGGTCGCAAAGTCCTCCAAGTTCCCATCAAAAATTATACCTCTGGGGGTACCGGAACATGGGTTTAACTCGCTCTGATCCGGATCAAAATTCGAGTTTCTGTTGTTTGGCTGGTGCTGCCATCTTACACCAGCTTATGGAGCTAGAAGTCGTACTTCCTCCCTATGAGGCGCTCCTAATAGCGGAAGACGCAACCCTCCTGCCTTAACATAAGTCCGGTAGTTCCACTACCGGGGCTCGGAATTTCCGAGTGGCACACGACAACGACAACAACAACAATGAGAAATCAATATTTTTTTTTTTTTATAAATAATTTCATTACACAAAATATATATTGAAACAAATTTGAAAAAAAAAAAAAACTAGTATGTTGTGGCCACCACGAGACTTTCTTCTATCTTTTCCTATACAAATTCACTCAGTAACAAAAAAAAAAAAAAAAAAAAAAAAAAAAAAAAAAGTGGGACTTTATCAAATTTTCACATTTTACCCAAAATTTTGTCAAAGTCACACTTTTTTTTTTTTTTTTTTTTTTTTTTTTTTTTTTCTCTCCCCTTAATTCTATCAAACTCCCACGGTTTCCGTGTTCTGACAAACTTAAACAAATTTTTGCATTTTTCCCCCAATTTTGTCAAAGTCCCACGGTTTCCGTGTTTTCACAAACTTAGAATAATTTTCACATTTTACCCAAAATTTTGTCAAAGTTTGTCAAAACACGGAAACCGTGGGACTTTGACAAAATTAGGGGAAAAAAGCAAGAATTAGTTTAAGTTTGTCAGAACACGGAAACCGTGGGAGTTTGATAAAATTAAGGGGAGAATTTTTTTTTTTTTTTTCTAAGTTTTTTTTCGTAAAAAGTAAAAAAAAATCGATAACTTTGTTTTAAATTATCACAGATTTATAGTTCAACCATTCGTTTTAAAGGTACTGACGAGACCTTTCGAAAGATACCCATCTTGAAAATTTTTGCCCTATATCACCCTGTTAAAAATTTAGAAAAACCGGGATGGCAACGCAACCTGTAAGACGATTTTTACCAAAAGTTGATAGGCACTAATTTATGTCAAGGTGCAACTACATACCAATTTGTATGAAATTCTGTGCAGTAGTTCCAGAGATACAGTTGCCACAAAATTTTGTCACACACACGCACACAGACAGACAGACAGACATTTTCTAAAAATGGTAAAATCGTGTTCTACAGCTCTCAAAACGTGTAAATCCATCAAAAACCCGAAATCGAAAATTTTTACGAATCCAATACTTTCTTCTATTGAAGATAGAAGAAAGTAAAAAAATACATGCATATATATATATATATATATATATATATATATATATATATATATATATACATATATATATGTGTATATAAACATACATATAGATAGATAGATAGATAGATAAATAGAAAGGTAGGTAGATAGATGAAAATATTTTAAAACACGTGACATATCAGGATGTAATAGCAGTAGAAGTCAAATTAAATAAAGCTGGTTCTAAACTGAGAGAGAGCCTGCCGCATATGTAAGTAAAATTGACAATATGAATAAATTGGGCAGTACTATTACTAAATAAATAAAGAAAGAAAGAAAAAGAAACATAAATCTCTATCTACTTATTTAATTAACAGTATATATGTACACATAAAAAATTAAATACTTATTTATTATACAGTGATAAGATAGGTATTTCTGCAGCGCATGTTCTTCTAATTCTAATCGAATTATCGTCACACTTTATTACAGGCAAATAACTATCTATTAATTTAAATCATTTTGCCTGCAAAATTTAATACAAAATGGTTATTACACAGCATTTTATAAATCATGTGCATGTAGAGAAAAAGTATAAAAACTTCACAAATGGTATAATTGTTTAATGGTCGTTTCTCCTTGTATTCGACATTTTATTAAGTAGCACTAATTTGTTACCCCCAACACCCTATTTTTTTTTTTTTTTTTTTTTTTTTTTTAGGGTTATTATTATATATATATATATATATATATAGATTTTTTTTTTTTTTTTTTTTTTTTTTTTTTTTTAGTTTTTTAGAGTGTTTGGTGTCACATAATTTTTACAAACGATTTCATATTAAATAGAATAAATAAATAAATAAACTTGGAAAATTTAAAGTTTAACAATTTTAGAATGAGGTAAAATATCAAAATATATTATTTAAATGTCCTAGTCCTGAAAGAATAATAAAACAAACAAGAAAAATGTACATATGTAGGATAAAGTTTAAAGTATTATTTCTGTTTCTTAAACTAGATTTTTGCTTTGTTATAGTGTTGTATTTATGCAAAATTTATTAATGTTTCAAAATGTCATGCTATTTAAAGTATAATTGTTACAATAACGTTTAAATATTTTAATAATTAACACGTTATATATTTTTTAAATATGCTATAGAGTACTGAGAAACTCAATATAACTAATACTAACTATTTATTTAAAGATATATGCGTTATTACGTGTAATAAAAAACAAGCAATCACATATTTAGAACTAGCCGCCTTCGGCGACCAGCTGGTTCGCGATCCCTGAAAAATCCGGCTTTACGAAACTCCCGCTCGGTGGCGCCTGCTTCCCATTTCAGGTCTAATAACAGCTTATTGATATATCGTGAAAATAGCTTATTGAAATCGCAGTAAATCCGTGCAGTAGCGCCTTCGGCGCCCTCTTCCCTTTTCAATATCTGAAACAGCCTGTTCGCTCACCATGTTATTATCTTTCAAATTTCTGACTTTAGCTAAGTCCCGCTCGGTGGCGGCTGCGGCGTCTTATCCCCGTTTTAGAACTTACAACACCTTCCTCGCTCATTAGAATTTGAAATATTGAAATATTAAAATATTACAGCGCCATCTGGCGGTAGAAATTTCTGTAATATATTGTTCAATTCCAAATCATCAAAGCTTTCAAATGATGTATTACTTATAAAATTATTTTAATTAGTAGCTTAGATACAAAAGAAAACCTAATCAGGACACCTAAAAACGTGTAAATCAGGTGAAATCTCGAATTCCACTTTCGATAATGTAAAAAGAAATTATACTAATTAGAAGCTGAAATACAAAGATAATACAAACCTTTTTTAAAAGATTTGCGTCTGACTTATCTGTGGTTTTCTTCAAAACTTGCTTAATTCCGGGCTATATACCGTTAAAAATTATTAGTACGAAATGTGAGCGAAAATCCGAATTCGAAACTCTGTAAAATATAAAAGAATAAAAATTTTCTGGTTTTTCCGTAGTTTTCTCCGAAAGTTTCGTACAGAATTTGAACTGCTTATATCATTTTAATAGCCTGAAATAAAAATACTTTAAAATATCTTTTGAATGATGTATTATGTATTACAATAATGAATATCTTAAAATGGCTAATCTCTCAAGGGCGATTAACGATTTCTATTGAAATCCGTCTAAAATTTAAGAATTCCAAAACTGCTTTTTTACAACCGAATTCATAAAAAAAAGGGAAAAAAAATCAATATTATTCTGTTAAAAGTAACTTTTGGTGCCATTAACAAATGAAATAAAAATGAATTTAAATAAATATAATATGTCTATTTATTTTATTTTTAAAGCTATATTTTAGATTTTTTAACTGCATACAGGTGAGCCATAATGACGGGCAATTTCGAAGTTCTGCTTTTAATCGATATTAAATTGAAAAAATTCAAAAACTGCTATTTTATTTCCAGTACTTTGTCACATGGGCGAAAAATGAAAAGCTATTTTTCCCGACCGGAAGAGAGCCAGCATGTCTAGCACCTGGCACTGAAGAATCTTTGATAAATGAAATAATTAAGTGTTCTGCATGTTTCCAACTAAATTTCATACTTTAGTCAATTTTAAAAAAGATAATTGCTGTAGAGATAACCCACTTGCACTCTTAGATTCGGAAAAAAATCCCCTTTCATTTGGTTCTAAATTCGTAACGATCGAACTAATATTTCAAATTTATTTTCCACTTTTTCTGATTTTAATTCCGTTAAAATATCTATTTTATGCAATTAATGCATTTTAATTAATATCTCCGTAACTAATTAAAATTTTTAAATTCTGTTTTCACTATCAACTCAGGAAGGCTTCTGAACACCCGTATGTCAAATTTTATACTTCTGCGTTCAGTAGGGGCTGAACGTATAGATCCACAGACAGAGAGACAGACAGACATCTTCTTTTATTATTATAGATATGATAAATCACTGGTGAGCTAAAATCATGTTAATATTTCTAACATATTTAACTTTTTCATGTTGGATGCTTCACATTTCAAAATACATGTAATTAAATTAATAATAAATTTGTAAATGGTGTCTTTTATAGAACACAACAATGAAGTAATTTCCTACATATAATTTACTTTTGTAACAAGATATTAGATTTTCGTTTCATAACAACATTTTCTTCATTAATGTTGTCAAAAATGCGCTGTTCAAGCAGTTTTTCTAGTCAAAATGTTGCTCTAATGCATTATAGTCTTAGCAACAAACTTACTAATTAACAATTTAATCCAGTTTGTTAGGAGCTTAAATTGTGTAATATGTAATCCTTTGTAGCTTGGAAATTATCTGTAGGGCGAAAAATGTTAGAAAAAATGATTAATTAGATGGTACATTTTAGAAATAAAATTTCTCACTTTTTACACAAAACTTCATTACATAATGGTAAACAATTACTTTAGGATGATTAATATGTTTTTAGTTGCCATATTAGGATGGATATTTTTATGCAGCTCTGAACACATGTTTACGGGCAAGTGGTTTTGACTCTATTAATGAATCTTCATATAATGAAGTCTTATTTTTTTTAGAATCAAACTAATTCTCATTAAAAGGAAATTTGATGAATATTCTAATGATAACAGAACGAAATATGGCAGAATGGTAGTAGAATATAAAAAAGGAAAAGTGGATTTCATCTGACATTAATTACATTTTCCTTTAATTAAACATATATAAACCTTCTAAATGAGTTAAATATCGTATAATAACTATCTTCCGAATTTGAAATTATGTTCTTGACAAAACTGCGTTACTTAAAATTACTATTTTTTTTTTTTTTTTTTTTTTTTTTTTGGAAACAAAGAAAGTAGTTAAACTTACTATGCAATAAGTATTCATTAAAATAACAGGCGATTTTAGAATATCAAGAATGAAATTTAAACGCCGTTTTTAATGTGCAATATATGAAGAAATTTTGATTGCGGAATTGTGTTCGAGACCAATCACCACTTTATTAGGAATGGAATCTTGCAACCATTACTTGTTGTCGTTACTGTTCCTGAAGAATGTGTGATGTATAGGGCATACCAGCAAAGTATAGCGTCTAGAATACTTAGTGTGGCAACCATCCAGCGAAAGCAAGCTCTAAATATTAAGCCTCTCACCAGAGGTCTGTGCGACCGAGATTCTTGCTGGAAGAAAGAGAGGAAGACCTAGGAGAACCTGGATGGAGGGTATTACCCAAGCCATTACAAAATTGGGTATTTATCAGAATCTATGCCTGGACAGAACCCAAATGAAAAAAGTCCTGGAGTTCGGAAGGAGACGACAGCAAAATATTCTTTGACGACAGCCTCCATAAACCGATTATATATATGTTACATATATCAAGATGACGAGTCCACCCTCTATATGAAATTCTTTATTTCTATCACCGTTTTCTTGACGATTTATGAGTATGAAAGAAATTTACTTTGTTTCATAAATTCTTGTTAGGCCAAATTTTCACGGTGTTTTTAAAAATAATTTTACGTGAAACTTTCTTTATTACGAGAGAGTAAATATACACTGATTCCCTGGCAGTTTGGTGCCAAGGTAACACCGTAATTTAAAGCCGATTTTTTATTGTAGATTATACTGAATAATTGATTCAATCTTTCGAAAAATGTTGGTCAGTATACTAAAATGAACAATACCATACAATTTTCAAATATCTGAGTTAGGCTTCTTGCAAGATTCATACTTTAAAATTAATCAAGAAAGTAATCTGTTGTATTTCATTACCCCAAATGATCTTTAATCAGTATTTTCGATATTAAATCGGTAATCTAAGGCGCTACATTGTGTCCGTAGAATTATCTTACATTGTATTTTTAACGTAATTCAAAAGAGAACATGTTATTCTATCTAGGATAAAATATATGTATGTGTTCCAAAAGGTATAATTCTTTAAATGGAAGTACATAGGCAATACTAAGATACTGACTTGATACTAGATTTGTAACATTTATAAAAAGGATAAGAAAATATTCGATTCATAAAATTTTATAGAAAATTTCATTTTTTCGTGTTTTAAGGGCAAACTTCATAAATTTAAGTTACTCCAAATTTTCCACGTTATTTTAAAAAATAAATTTACCGGAAACTTTCTTTATTACGAGCGGGTAAATGTACGCGGCTTTCCTGGCAGTTTAGTGCCAAGGAAACCACATAATTTAAAGCAGATTTTTTTGTAGTAGATTATATTGAATAAGAAGCCGCCTTCGGTGATCAGCTGGTTCGCGATCTTTAAAAAATCCGACTTTACGAAACTCCCGCTCGGTGGCGCCTGTGGTGCCTTTTTTTTTCGTTTCAGGTCTTAAAACAGCTTGTTGACATATAGTGAAAATAGCTTGATTGAAAAATTTAATCACCGTAAATTCCCGCTCGGGAGCGCCTGCGGCGCTCGTTTCAATATCTGAAACAGCCTGTTCGCTCCCCATGTTATGATTTTTCAAATTTCTGACTTTAGCAAAGCCCCGCTCGGTGGCGCCTGCGGCGCCTTATACCCGTTTCAGAACTTACAACACTTTCCTCGCTCATTAGAATTTGAAATATCGAAATTTTAAAATATTACAGCGCCATCTGGCGGTAGAAATTTCTGTAATCTACTGTTCAATTCAAAATCAACAAAAATTCCAAGTGATGTATTACTTATGAAATTATTTTAATTAGTAGATGAGATACAAAAGAAAATCTAATCATGACACCTTAAAACATGTAAATCAGGCGAAATCTCGAATTCCACTTTCGATAATATAAAAGTAAAAATATCTTTCGAATGATGTATTAAAAATAATTTAATCATAATTAGAATTTGAAATATTGAAATTTTAAAAAAATTAAATTTGCAATTAAAATGTAAATTAAAATGTAATTTTTTATTTATTGACGGAAACCGGCGAAATTTGAACTGGAAGTTTGTCATGTGATGTTCACGATGTACAGTAAGTTTTGTGCACGGAAAAGGAAAATTGAAGAATTTTGAAATTTGCAATTTTTTTTCGAAGTCAAAAAAACACGTGAGCTCAATCAGTAAAAGATGTTTTTCTTTAGCTTCACATTCGAGATATCGTCTGCGAAGTTAAAAGAGAGTTGCCATGGTAACTAAAATACCAAGTATTGTTCGATCGGCAAACGCAAGAAGCGGGATTCAGAATCTCATGAAAAAGAAGTACAGGCATGCAGAAAATAAAAAAAAATTATAACTGATTGAGTTTTTGAAATAATCTCTCAATCTTTTGAGATAAGTTTCATATCATCGAGGTCTATATGGAAAAAAAAAAATATTTATCTCTAAAAGATTTTCCGTTATAAAATGTTTTGTGAAAAAAATTGATGTTTCGCAAAATCTAAAAATATGGATTGCTAATCCGTATTTTGTCAAAATTTTTATATCATTCGAAAGAAGATTAAATGACCTTTCAAAATATACCAGTTGTTAAGAAATGGGACAATTACTCTTTCGTAGAGGGCGGTTCAAAAAAGACAATAGAAAAAAAGAGAAAATTTCGACCCTTTTTAAAACTTTTTTTTTTTAAATATAAAAAATTCGTATTTAAAAAAAAAAAAAAAAAAAAAAAAAAAATCGTAAGAATAGGTAATAAATGCTCTTTCTCTTGGTATAGGCGTATTTTCAATATCTCGAATCATTGAGCAGGGATCGCTTTACAAAAACGCGCGAAATTTTCTCTCTGTGCTTCTTTTTTGAGGAACACGCTGAATTCTACTTGGAGAGTAAAAAATACGATCCACTGACTTTTTAATTAGACATAGGTCGACGTTTTAATTAATATCTCCGGAACTAATTAAAAAATTTTAATTCTGTTTTCAGGTGCTCCTCGGGAAGGCTCCTGATCACCCGCACGTGAAATTTTGCACTTCTACTTTCAGTAGAGGCTGAACGTATAGATTAATAGACAGAGAGACAGACAGACATCTTCTTTTATTATTATAGATTTATTCAATCTATCGAAATTTTTTACCATACGATTTTCAAATATCTGAATTAGGCTTCTTGCAAGATTTATAGTTTAAAATTGACCAAAAAAGTACTCTTTATTTCATTACCCCAACTGATTTTTAATCTGTATTTTCGGTATTAAATCGGTAATCTAAGGCGCTACAATGTGTCCGTAGAATTATCTTACAGTGTATTTTAAACATTTCAAAAGAGAACATGTTATTCTATATAGGATAAAATATATGTGTGTGTTCCAAAAGGTATAATTCTTTTAATGGATAAACATAGCCAATACTAAGATACTGACTTGATACTAGATTTGTAACATTTATAAAAAGAATAAGAAAACATTCGATTCATGAAATTTTATGAAAGATATGAACAATATATATCATCCATTCTTGTTAAATATCGTACTATTGACTCTATTCATCCATTGAATGAATTATACTTTTTGGAATATACACATGTTTCACATTTTTTCTAGGTAGATAACATGCTCTTTTTACAATTACATAAAACTTTTGATTATACTGATTTGGGGAAAAAAAATGGTGAATTTTCACCCAAAATCATTAAACATTTTTATCTGTTTTTAACGCTTAAAATGTATCTGTCTACTACTGTTATAAAAGGGATTTTTATTAAATTCAATTCTACGAAATGTATATGAAATAAAAGTACAAAAATCTCTTTTTTATTGTCTATAGAATAGATTGACCTATATTATAAGTTTTTCGCTTATTAGAACAAAAAAGGAGACGAAAATAATCTTGCGCGTAATTGGTTATCGCAGTGTATCGTTAATAGGTAACCCTATGACACGTACCCTTGTAAAAGTTAAATAATCTTGGGTGTAATCACATACCATAGTGTACCATTTTTAGGTAACTGTACGATGTGTAGCATTGTAAGAGTTAAACAATCTTGGGCGTAATTAGTTACAATAATGTACTGTTAATAGGTATCTCTACGATGTGCAGCATTGTAAGGTTTAAATAGGCTTAGGCATAATGAGTTATTATAGTGTACCATTAGTAGGTAACCTTACAATGTGTAGAATTTTAAAGGTTAATTATTTTATCATCTATTCTTTTGAGTGGACTTTTCGTACATGTAAGTAAGTTGTTTAGTTGCACTTTAATTAATTAATTTTATTAGTTATTTATTATTTTATTTATTTATTTATAAAATATTTTTAGCTACTCTTCTCTGCTTACATCTATTATTCGAGTAGGCATTTATTTTACTGAAAAATTCAGCGAATTCTTTCTGTCTAATGCAATATCTTTTTTTCTTCTCTTCAGTATCATTATAAGTAAGTTTCACCGTGTGTGCAAACACATATAAGTTTAGAAAATCGAATTTAAAATCCATATTTCGCATTTATGAAAAGTTACGGACGAAAATATCGAAATGTCAAAAAACACATAAAAGTAAATGTAGCATTTTTGAAAATGCACTTCGTTATAACGATTGAATAAAAGGATATCAATTGTTCGAAAGAGTAAAAGATTAAACTGCAAGCTATATATTCAAATAATAAAACATTTCCTACGCAGAATTAAACTTATAAATGCTTGCATGCAAAATACATACACCTAACAAACGTGCATAATACAAAACGCCCCATTTACCGTTTTCTTCGACCACGATCCCATTTTATTCCGCTAAATTGTTCTGTAATCGATGTTACAACAGTGTGAATAGCAACCACAAAAGTATGAGCCTAAATTCGCGTAGAAATGGAAGAAAGATTTCGAAAAATGTCTGTTCAGATGATATATCTGCCGAAGGGGGAAGATATAATTTTTTCACCGATAAATTTTCGCTTTCGTGTTGTCTCTTGCTTTCCTGGCGATTTTATTCTTATTTTATTCTTCACTTGCCATGACAGAAGCAATTTCATTCCTCTTTTTTAAATTCCAGAAAAGAAATTGTGGGGGGAAAAAATCAATGCATGCTTTAAGAAGTTGGACGACAGAATAAATTTTGCCTTTTCTGAGAAATATAGTTACATGCCCAGAGCTGTTTTTGACACATAATTCAACAAATTTTTGAACTTTAGTTGCAGCTTGGTTCGACATTTGTTGAATATATTTGAAGATCTTGCTCATTTGAAAGAAATATAAATTCGGGTATAAGGGACATTTTACGTAAGAAATGCTCCAAAGTATAGAAATGTATGAATAAATTGTATATCACTCTGACGAAAATATTTCTATGAAATCATATGTTTTGGAATGAATCTTTTTTTTTTTTTTTTTTTTTTTTTTTTTTTTGCATCTTTTTTTATTGCATTAGAGAGAAATTCTGAAAGAACGGATATCTCATATTTCAATTTTCAAATATTATATAGGATTTAACAAACGTATCTTATCCAAAGTAAATGCGAGGTTAAATATGAAATTTTCTATAGGATCTAATGTGGCATAGATGTAACTAAAATTGTGTAAAACTTTACAAAAATGTGCTGTTTCTTTCTCCGTAAGAACTATAGACTGCGTCATTTCCTGTGAGTAAGATTCCTAGATAATTAAATATTGACGTAATCCTGATAGAGAAATGGCGATTGGATATTTTAAAAATGATTTCAAATTTTATATTGCCTAAAATATAGAATAGTCATCTTCGCTATTCAAAATCGGGATCCCTGTTTTAGAAAACTACTGTTTTACGTTGCTCAAATGAACTGCATATAAATCTAAATGTTCTGTTCTCCATATTAATTTAGCTATATCAATCTAACTTTGAAATTACTTCATTTGCGGTTTTACAATTTCGTATATTTACTTGCTTATTATATCCAAGACAGGATTTTAGAATGAGAAACAATGTAAATGTATAGAATTCTCCATCTATGTTATTAGACATCTCTATTTATAATAAAAGAGAGTGCCTGTTAGAAAACAATGGGGAATGATATCGGCCCTGACTATTTTTGAATTATTTTTTTTTTTTTTAATATTGTAGGAGAAGGTGGCTTAAAATGATCCCTTTACGGAAAAATTTCGTGTAAAACGACATAAATGCTTAGATAAAACTTTGGCATTTAGCTAGTGTGTTTTACACTACATTTTGCATTACAAAGATACTTTAATAATATTTTACACTTAAACTGAGCAATGATAAAAATAGATTTTTGAAAAAGGGTCCAAAGGATCATTTTACCCTCACAATAGAGGAAAAATAATCCTTCATTTAAAAATATTTGTAAATTGCTTTTTATCAGCAAAATAAAGGATAGAAAAGTTATTATACATAATGAAATAAAATTAGTTTTACTATCAAATAGCATACACAATTTATTTTATGAAATAATATATATATATATATATATATATATATATGTTTGTGTGACGAATTCTTACTCCGTGTCACATAATATCCATGTAACGAAACATGAGTCCGGTAGTATTACGTGGGTTGGTATTCCGGTAACGTAAGCATCTTGGTAATGATGAGAAGTCCATCAGTTAACCAGTAATCCTTTATTAAGTTGAAGGTACAGTCTTGGCCTGAATGCAGACACCCTGAGCGGATATTCGTTCTAGTTCCGGACAGTTACACGACGGCACGATCGGCAGGAGGCGATTCTCCGTGGGCCGGGAGGCCTAGCGAAGACCGGAGGTTTTTCTAGCAAGCATTACATGACGAAAAAGCTCTCTCGATCACTCTGTTTTCGCGTTTTGATCGCTAGAACTCGATTCTAATTGGTTAATAAACTGCTGATTGTCTCATTAGATGAGGTTCTATATATCTAGGATTAATTAATATGCAGGACTTAAACACAGACACTTGCAAAAAGCACTTGACTCAGCTAATTTTTCTCTTACAATTTTACCATATTTCGACTTTTGCGTCACGAAGTCTTCTGTTGTGAAACAAAGCTCAGAGGCGCACTTACGAATTATTAGCGATTTCTAGATTTTAAAATGGGGTTTTAATTATTTAAATTAATTTTTTTTCCCTTTCATTTATATAAAAGGTGTCTCAAATAATTATAATTAAAAAATAAAAATAAAAAATAAAAAAGCAGTAAAATAGAATATTTGAAAAATATGATCCACATATAATAGATATAATAATAGACACACAATACTGTCAGAAATAAATTAAATAACGCCTATTTCCACCACATCTGATCCAAATAATAGATTCACAACAATCCACATATAGCATCCAAAACTATTCACATAATGGATCATTTTACCCAACAACATGGCCATCCATTTTAGATCATATTACTGGATGACGCCGAGAAACATAACAAAATTAGCAAGTGCAATATAGGGTAGGTGCTCCAGTGATTAGCATGCTCCAGTAATTGGCGTCTATCCCGAAATAATTAATAAATAACAAAAATAACAAAATCATATATTTTACATATAAGAATTTTAACATTTTATGTCAAACACTAAAGCATAGGGTGCTAATAACTGGTAAAATGAATAACTAGCAGTGTCAAACACTGAAATATAGGGGGCAAATCACTGATAAAATGAAAAACTGGCATTGTCAATTACTGGAACATTGAGTGTGTGTCAAATAAAAATTCATTAAAAATAATATATATTGTTATGAAATGTATATATTTTAACATTTATGTGGTTCTGAATGTCTTTCATACTATATGTACTAACTTAAGATTTCTAAAAATATTTTCTGATGAGTAGAACATTAAAAATATCAGAGATTGCTCTAAAAGTGTCAATCACTGGTGCACTCACCCTACATCTAAAAACATATTTCATTAAGCAAACCAAGTCATATTTCTGAACATGAAAGACTGTGTATCTAAACAAATGAGAAAGTTAGTGCTTAAATTACAAGAGATTTTATAAAACCCACATTTTTAAAGATTTCTGTTCGGACGCGTAACATTTCAATCGCTTGAATAGTGCTACTGCTTCTTCTTAACTTGGTACAACTAGTTTATATATTACCCATTAAGCAGGCTAGATGTTTCGAATAAAACAGATGTGGATCGTTTTGCCCGCTAGGATCATTTTAGGCTACTTTCCTCTACATATGTATACATATGTAATGTATCTTGTGTGTTTAGTTCCATTAAAAAAGAAAAAAGAAACGCTTTTTACTGGAACGGGAAACAAGTTATTGTATTTATTAATAGCATACAATATATATGTATACATCCCAGCATGCAATTTTGCATATATCGCAGCATGTATAATAGAATTTTAACCCTAATTTTAAATTAGAAGGTCCTGCACAGAAAGTTAAATAATTCTTACACTTAAGTTGAAAAGTTATAAAAAACGGCTAAAATTAAGAGTTTGTGTTTTGCATAGCAGGCTGGTATATCTACTGTACAACTGCCCATCAGCTAGTGTGCAAGAATGTATGATCATAACCTCCTTAACTAGATGCCTGTCGCGTAGCTTGGAAACATAGCAACAGTTGAAGCGTTAGACAGCGCCACCAGGTAGAGATTACCCATTCTTTTTTAATTTAACTGCCACCAATAACTTTAAGAAGTGATATGTGATTTACATAATCGACGTTTCTTCGATTCAATTTGCTTTTTATGTATATCATATCCCTCTTTAAAAATTTTTTGGTGGCTGTTGAATAAAAAAGTCGTGCTATCTGCACCAGGTGGCGCTGTCTACCGTTTCAACTGTTGTCAAGCTTTCGAGCAACGCGACAGGCATCTAGATTAGGAGGCTATGGTATGATACACAATTACATTTTTATGATTACCTTTGTTTGGTTGGGGGGGGGGGATGAAAACTCGTTCGTTTCGTGAATAAAATTTACTTATGAGTATGCAAATACTAACAAGTAATTTAATCTAATAAGTTGATTAATTTTGTATGAAAATGATAAAGGATTGGGAAAATGAATATAACTAATAATGCATTTTCTATTTTATATAGTTGCTTTACTTATAACAGAAACAATGCTTAATAAGATGAGTTAAAAATTGATAAAAAATTTCTTTCATCAAGCTTTCAATAGACTACGCCATTCTATATTTATAACATATTCTAGGTAAAATCTTATAAAAATAGATACATATACGAATATCTTGAAATCTGGAATTTTTATGCAGTACCTATACAATCTTTTTAGTGTATTTATAAAATAAATTGAGGAAACAACAGAACTTTGAGTTACTGTAGACAACTAGAGGGAAAACTATATATATATATGTATGTATGTATGATTATCATAGATTGAAAACAAATCAGTGAAAAAGCATAAATGTGTTTTTCTTTGCTTTTGTCATATTTTTTTTTTTCTTTTTCTGAATATAAATTTGTATTATCTTTATAGAAATGAAAATGTTTAAGTATACACATTTAGATTTAACTTTAAATTAATGCACAGATTTAAATGTTGCGGCTTTTTCATTGTTTTATTTCCCTAAGTAAACAATATTCTTTAAAATCTATAGTTATATGAATAATAAAAAAAAGGCTGAAAATTTCTTACAGTTTTATTTTTAAGAATAAAATTTTTTATACGTCGAATTTTTCTATCTTCTATAAGTTGATTTAGAAAGAATAAATAAATAAATAAATAAAACCCTTTTTTCCTTTTTTTTTTATTACTCCTTAAAATTTTTTCAACACTGTATTAAAAAAAAAAAAAAAAAAAAAAAAAAAACCTTCATCTTCAATTACAAAACTGAAAATATAATAAAAACCAATCATTATTTTTCATAAAAATAAAATGACGAAGTAATATTTAAATTAGGACAAAAACATTCTTTATTCTCTGCTAAAATATGAGTTTTTCTTGTAAATAAGGACATAAGAATCATTTTGTCTTTTATTTTTATTCCATAAAATAAAGTACTTTTAAATAAAGCGTTTATACAGATTGCATTTTTTTGCAAAAATGCATCTATTCTCATTTTTTAGATAGTAGCAGTAACCATAAAATAAAAGCTTGGATAAAATGAGTATGAATATTTGTATTTTTATTAGACAGGCTGTAATTTTGATTTTGTTTTTCATTCTTTTTATTTTTTTGCATGGTTTGTATGTTTGTGTGTGCATTAGCGAATGGTTTTATGTTGTATAATGTATAAAAGTATTTTTTATCATATATATTTTTTTAAGTTAAAATGTCATGGAAGTGTGGAGGTTCAGTCCGATTATTTACATAAAGGAACTAAGCCTAAATAAAATACCGTGTATTAGGATCTTTCTAAAGGAATCCTAGAGTTATTCACACATGTTTCATAGAACACCACGGGAAACTTTTAGCGGCTAAGCCGTAAAGCACTACTGGGTTCGAACCCAGCACCTCCCATCTACCAGCTTTACGAGCAGAAACTCTTGTCCAATAGTAGAATGAATATCAAAGAAAATGTCTTAAGATACAAATTTATTTAAGAATAAGGCACGAGAAAATTGTTGCAACTTTAAGCAAAACAAACACTTGCTTGAAAAAGTTTGTGAAAAGTATTAACTTCTTTAAATTTATTTAACTTGTTTATTTAGTTTTTCTTTGAGAGATATTTTGCTGAAATTTTTGGCAAAGTAATAAAGCTCAGCGTAATTTCTTCCTTGCTATGTTGCAAAAAAATAAAAAAAAAAAAAAAAAAAAAACTATGGTACATTATAAGACTAATAAAATACCTTACTGGAACTCGAACATCTAAGGTACAAATACAGGGTGGTCCGAAAAACATGATAGAAAGTATTTTAAGTTCCTGATTTCAAATTTTTTGATATAAGTATAATTCTTCCATATTGTAATAGCACACATATTGACATTTAAGGTGAATGCTTGATTACCGGAAATAATGAATAACCAATATGGAATCACTGACCTTGGAAAAACGATTATTTATTGTAAGAATATTTTTTGAGGCGCCATTGAGGTGCGGAAAATCCTCATCTCAGTGTCGTCTCACGACTGTCTCCACAAAGGGTCACGGTGTGGTGTGCCATATCGTCGAAGTGGATGAGTGGTCCGATATTCATTGACGGTATGGTCACGAAAGTAAAGTATCGAGAGTTTCTAGAGCATCACTTTGGCCCTGAAACGGGCTGTCTCAACATGATACGCCAGTACTGGTTCATGCAAGATGGGGCTCGTCCCCATAGAACTGCTGATGTCTTCCTGTGGCTTAAAACGACGTTCAGTGAGCGTTTGATTGCTTTGGATGAAGAAAAATTCACGGGGCACGGGATAGAGGGATTCCCATACAGTCCGGACCTAAATCCGTGCAACTTCTTCTTATGGGTTTACACCAAGGACAGAATCTATAGGAATCCCCCTGATTCACTTGAGGATCTGAAATTGACCATCAGAATCGAGATTGATGCACTTGATTCTGACACACTCCAGCGCTTTATGACAGAGTTTCGGAACTGGCTTTACAACACTATAGTCGGGGACGGTAGACATTTCGAGCACCTTGTATATTAAATGTCATTCATATCTTTATTCAATAACATAGGTTTCATGTTCTTGCATATTTTATTTTTTCCACAGCAATCGCTTACTTTCTATCATGTTTTTCGGACCACCCTGTAATATGGCATTTATTTTACGCATTTTATTTAATAGAAAATCTGACTATTATATTACATATTTATAGCAAATATTTGACTTACCTGACCGTTCATCGTTGCTTATAAAATTTCCCCAAATATCTTTAAATTCAACTATAAAATACATTAAAATATTTGCAACTTAGCTGTCATTTGTTGCATTTTTATCTTAATAAAAATATAGCTGGTGAAAAATCAAATATTATAACAACATTTCTATGTAAAACGGGACACATGAGGCTCATTGGATAGCTTGGAATATGAGTTGATACTTACTCGTAGATGTCCCATTATTACCAAATGTATTCACAGATCATTATTACTTAATAAGTATTTCTTTGATAGGTATACTACAAATGCTAAGCTCGCGTCTTCTGAATATTTTTTAAATTGAAGTCTAGCAGTCAGAATGGTTTTGAATTTCATATTCAGTTATCTATTAAGCAATTGAATTTATAATTTCAAAAAAAATATTTTCCAGGTTTTATAATCTTTACGTTATTCTAAACACTCAATTGTAATCAGTTTGTGGAAATATCTAGTCAGACAGAAAGTCGATAAGCGGTAATCTATTCAAATTAGGAGAGTGAGCAACAGCCTGGATAAGCAAAAAAAAAAAAAAAAGAACTACATCGCAATCTCAGCAGCAGAGGCCAAGTACGTCGTTGCAGGAAACTCGGCATAAGAGTCACAGTTGATTATAAATCTGCTAGAATATCTTGATTTAAAACAAAGTTTGTCAGTTATCCGATATGAATACAAACATTCATGTATATAGATGTTGCGACCAGAAAAACATCTATCAAAAACAAAACATACTGATATAAGGTATCACTACTTACGAAATCTTATGGAAGACGGTATACTTGACCCTGAATACTCAGGGCCCGACTTAGTCTAATTGGGGCCCGGGGCAAAAACTTATTTAGGGGGCCCCCTCTGCTTCATTACTTCAGTAATGAAGAACCGAACTTTACGGAGGTATTTAAATTTCTCACCTCATTATAGATACTATATCACAAGAAAATTGACTAGAACCTAAAAAAGCTGCAAAGTCTCCTCCCCCTCCCCTCCACCCCTCCAATGGTCAGATAAAATATAGTTCAATCCATTTTATTTCTGATTGTTAACATTGTCATCTAGCTGCGAAAAATTCATATTCTTGCTGACATTAGGGCGGAATTCAGCAAAATTTTCGCAATAACGATGGCTCAATTAAGCCGGATTTTACACAGACGGATTTTACACTGTACTGATATTTTGTTTAAAAAAAAGTTCATTAAAGAAGGAAACGTAAAATAAACTTTCTATTCGATTTGGGGGCCCCCTCTGATGTGGGGGCCCGGGGCAACTGCCCCGTATGTCCCTGCCTTGGTCATGCTCTGTGAATACTGCCCAGTTAAGTGTATGGCAACATATATTCTGACAAAACTTCTCCTAGAGCAAGTTTCGAAAAGCATCTCCAAATCGGAAACCATACTCATTCAGAAAACGAAGAAGAATATTGAAAACGACATTTCCCAAGTTACTTTTTCCTCACATGAACTCAAGATCTCCAAGGTCTATAAACTTTATTACTTATTTTATCCGTGATGTGAAACACGTTCACATTAATCTGTTTTGTTAAAACCTTTTCTCTAAAAATTGTTATTCCAGTTCTTAACTCTATTTTATTTGCTTTCAAAATTTCCGTTGGATTTACATTAGTAAATTTATCATCTTTTTATTTATGAATATATGATAAATACACAAGTGTTTGCCACCTTAAAATTTGCACCAGTGTTCGTCACACTCACAGAAAACATGTTTAAATAACCGTTAATTAGCATTTATGAATTTGGATCTACTCGTTTTAGATTTCCCGGTTCTAAAGAATCTAGCGCGGGTGGATGCAGATTCATAGATATTATTAAACGCTTATTGTAACATGTCTTTTGTGAGGGTGGCAAATACTGGTGCAAATTTTAGGGGTGGCGAACACTGGTGTTTTTATCTTATATGGACTTAAATTACTATTGGTTGAATCTATAAGGTATTAAAGATATGCCTATTTCCTAAGTTTTATTTTTACTATGAATCTATATGTATGTAAGTATGCTAATAATGTATATAAGTATAATGTTTATAAGTATAATGTATATAAGTATGCTAATTATTTCGCTTCAGACAATTTCTGCGCTTTCTAATCTAAACTAAAATTTCAACAAGATTTTTATTGCTCAAATATATTTATTATACAAAATGCATATAAATATAAAACATTGTATTGCTTTGAGCACGCCAGAAAATTTAGTATCATTGAAACTAAACAAATGTTATCATCATTATTATCATGGCATATTACATAACCTTATTCTAGAGGTTGTATTCCAAATTAACTCACTTTATATCAAAATGTAAATTAGAATCTGAAATAGTCCCTTTTCACTTCTGCAAATGCTTATATTCCAGGAATAACATAGCTTCATATGTGAGATGCTCAACAACAGATATTTACCATCAAACCAAATATTCACCATATCAAACCAAATATTTACCATCAACTTTTTATTTTCATTCAATAATAATAATAATAATAATAATAATAATAATGAAAGAACTTCGAAGAGTAATAATTATAGTAAACATAACTGGCTGAATAAAGTTGATGAAAAAATTCATATATTCTCTACATGTGAAATAATTCACATATAGCATACCCATTAAAAAATTTAATCTGCATGAAACATATCAAGAATTAGTCTAAAAGTTCTAAAAAATTTCTTTTTATTTCTGTTTATTTAAACAGTTGTTATGCACATAATCTTTTAATAACTATATCTTTGTCAATATATGATAAGAGTTACTTTTGTTCAAAGAAAAATCTTCATATAGATTAGAACCGGTAGCTTGGAGAACGGCTATTAACTTTAAAAAGCTATTTCTACTAAGTCCTCATGTGGGAAGGAGTTCTGCATATTAGTTATGAATAAAACAGCTCTTAAGCTATTATGCTAATTGAACTTCTTACACAGTAACTGGAAGTCATACGACAAAATTTATCAGAAATAATTAAAATAATCTGTAACTGAAAATCGTATTCCAATATATTGTTGCGTACTTGAGGGTTCGTGAGCTGTCCAAGAATGAAAGGCCAAACGTACAAAAATTCAGTAATTTATTCACAGCAAGTTCCAGAAAAATACAGGTCTATAAACCAAGTATCAGCTTCAATTCAAACAGTAAACACAGCTTAAACAACAGCTGTCAATAGCAAATCCACAGTACAAACTGTATAGCAATAACACATAAAGCAAGTCTCTTCCAAAGAGGCTCAAGAGCAATGCAAGCACTAGCGAAGCTGGCTGAAGACTGAACTGAACTGACTCTGACTGGCCTTGGCGAAGAAAATAGGTTTATATACTGTTCCATGGAATCCAGATTTTTCGAGAAAACTCTAGAAAGTGGTCAACCAATCAACTTACAGCTTCCATATTTGGTATATCCCATATAAGGATTTTCTCGCCAAGGTCGCCAAAAAAATCGCCAAGGTGGGAAAAAGTCGCCAAATTTGGCGCCAAATCCATTACCTGCCTTATTGGGGCTTTTTAATGCGTTTTTAAGGGAAAATAAGGCTATTTCAACGCTAAAACGACTAGAAATGCACAAAATTATCACTTTATCAACTTACTAAGCCTCTTTGAAAGAATTTATAAAAAAATAAACACAATTATTTACAATTTTGTAACACTGCCCCCCTCCCAAGGACTGCACGTCCCGGGCAGTGAAACCCTTGGTTAAGGGGCGAAACTAAACAAATTTACACAATTTAAAATACAAGAACTAAGTTGCACATAAAGGTAACATAGAAATATAAATTAAGTGGGAAATATTTGCAAAATTCACAAATATGTACAAATATTTATATACAAATATTTACAGTGCGCATGCGCAAATTTTATCAGTATTTACATTTTTAATTTTAATATTACCGGTAATTGTGGTATTTGGCTAGCCTGTTATAGTGCACCACCTTCGGTTTTCATGAAGGTGTTTTAGTGATCCGCACCACTAAATCATTCAGCCTTTTTAAGACTGTGTACGGTCGTCCCAGTTGCACTGTAACTTGGGAGAGAGTCCTTTGCGTCGAACAGGATTCCACAACCAGACCTTCTCTCCTTCCTGGAACTCATGTTGTGTAGCCTTTAGATCGTACCTTGTCTTCATTTTCTCCGTTGCAATGTGAATTCGCTCCCGAGCAAAGTTGTGAACGTCCTCAAATCGTGCCTGGAGATCTTGGATGTACTCCTCGGGCGATGAAGGCGCATCGGGTGGACAACCAAACAGGAGATCACAAGGGAGACGGAGTTCACGTCCAAACAGCATCTGGGCTGGAGTATGGCCGGTGGTTTCATGGACAGCACTTCGATAAGCCAGCAGGAACAATGGCAACTTCAAGTCCCAATCTTGCTGGTTCCTTGATACTAGAAGGGAGAGGTTATTCAGAATGGTACGATTGAACCTCTCGACCATGCCGTCCGACTGGGGATGTAAGGGTGTTGTCCGGGTTTTGTCTATGCCGAGTAGTTCACACAGTCCTTTGAAAACATCAGAGGTAAAGTCCCTATCTTGGTCGGTATGAAGTTGTAGGGGCGTGCCGTACCTTGACACCCATTGCTGCACTAGGACTTCTGCGACTGTGCATGCCTCTTGATTGGGAATGGGATATGCCTCAGGCCACTTGGTGAAATAGTCCATCACGACGAGGATGTATTTATTTCTCCTGGAGGTCCGTGGCAAAGGACCCAAGATGTCGATTGCAATCCGTTCAAATGGTGCTCCTACGTTATACCGTTGCAGTCTTCCTCGACTTCGTTTCTGCGGGCCTTTACGTGCCGCACAAGCATCACAGGATTTACACCATTTCTCCACATCCTCCTTTGCCTTGCACCAGTAGAAGCGTTCCCGAACTTTCTGCAGAGTCTTCATTACCCCAAAATGGCCTCCGGTAGAGCTACTATGCAGTTGTTCTAAAACAGCTGGAATTTTTGATCTTGGTAATAAAATCTGCCATCTGAAGCTTTTCCCATCATCAGATTCCCACTTTCTGTATAATACGCCGTTTCTGATATGAAGAGAGTCCCAAAGAGCCCAATAACTTTTCGTAACGGGACTAAATCTGGAAATGTCCTGCCAGATAGGTCTGTTGCTGGTCGTCTCCTTCAGCTGTAATATTGGCTTTATGTCAGGATCTTCCAACTGGGCTTTTCTAAGTTCTTCGTCACTCCATGGATCGGGATCTTGATCTGATGGTGTAGAGACTTGGCAGGCAACCGGATTTATCGGCAGGTATTTCTGTTCGGCTCTAGAGCAGTACTTGCAGCTCTCCGAGCAGGGCTTACGTGACAAGGCATCTGCATTACCATGTAGAGTCCCTTTGCGATGACGTATCTCGAAGTCATATTCCTGCAGGCGTTGTATCCACCTGGCAATCTGACCTTCCGTGTTCTTGAACTGGAGCAACCACGTTAAAGATGCATGGTCAGTCCGGAGCAGGAATCTTCTGCCATAGAGGTAATGATGGAAATGTTCTATGGCTTTTACGATAGCGAGTAGCTCTTTCCTGGTACAGTAATTTCGCTCCGGTTTAGACAGGCATTTACTCCAATAGGCAATGACATCTTCTTGACCATCAATTTCCTGCGACAGAACAGCACCGACACTCTCATGGCTGGCATCTGTATCAAGTATAAACTGTCTGTCGGGCTGTGGATACGTCAAGATAGGCGATGATGTTAAGGCCTCTTTAAGTCGCTGGAAAGCTTTTTCACATTCATCTGTCCACAGGAACTTCTGTTTGGCTTCCGTCAGCTTGTGGAGTGGTCTGGCAATATTTGAGAAACCCTTGACAAACTTCCTGTAGTAAGTGCATAACCCCAGGAAACTTCGTAGTTGGTGTACATTTTCAGGGCGACTCCAGTTCTCGACTGCAGAGATCTTCTCAGGATCAGTTCTCACACCTTCGGCAGAGATGATATGGCCGAGGTAGCTCACTTCACGACGGAACAAGTTACACTTGCCTGGATTCAATTTGAGGTTAGCCATTCTGAGTTTCTCCAGCACCTTTCGGATGTTTCGTAGATGGTCTTCAAAGGTGCGCCCCACAATGATAATATCATCCAAATACACCAGACAGGCTTCATAGGAAAGTCCTTTTAGCACTGTCTCCATCAGGCGTTCGAAGGTGGCAGGTGCATTACATAATCCGAATGGCATAACTTTAAATTGCCACAGTCCTTGTCCCGTTGTGAATGCAGTCTTCTCACGATCATCAGGATGTAATTCTACTTGCCAGTAACCGCTCTTCAGATCCAACGTCGAGAACCATTTATTGCCAGCAAGTGTGTCTAATGTGTCGTCAATTCTGGGAAGAGGGTAACTGTCTTTCTTCGTGATGTCATTCAAACGACGATAATCCACACAAAATCTTGTTGAACCATCCTTTTTCCGCACCAGTACTATGGGAGAGGCCCAAGGACTCGTTGATGGCTCGATGACATCATTGTGCTGCATTTCACTTAGAAGTTCAGTGACCTCTTCCTGTTTAGCAAATGGAAGTCTTCTTGGATGTTGTTTGATTGGAGGATGATTTCCTGTATCAATTCTGTGCTGGGTGATGTTCGTTCTCCCGACGTCTTCAGGTGTTCGAGAAAAAAGGTCTTTAAATTCTTGGAGCAGCTTCTCCGCAGCACATCTCTGTTCTTTTCCTAACTCTGCATTCTTGAGTAGTTCCGTTGTTAATTGCTCAGAAGACTTGGATTCGGTTGATTGCGTGGGG
Organism: Salticus scenicus; assembly: GCA_963930645.1. NCBI lineage: Eukaryota > Metazoa > Arthropoda > Arachnida > Araneae > Salticidae > Salticus > Salticus scenicus. The sequence goes on from OZ005648.1 coordinate 256,907,476, forward strand.
CGGTTGATGCATGTGACAGGAGTGCAGGTTGCCAACACCTCATCCTTATTCACTGTCCGGACCTTATCGCTGATGTTTGCGACTCGCACAGGAATAGTACTCTTTGAGAGATCAACTAGAGATGAAGCTACCAGAACTCCTCTTCGGCTATTGTCTGTATTCGGGTATTCAATCAGTCCATAGCGGAAGTATTGCTTTGTAGGTGGTGTTCCTGAAACTATTGTCTCTGTGTGTGGAGGGATGGAAATTTCAGACTTGGCTGTTATCTGGCAAATTGTCTGAATGTCTTGATTTTCAGTGTTAAACACAGCGATGTCTTCTTCAGCGATGTCCAATGATTAAAGGATCTCTTATATCAGCCACATATGCCATATGATGGTAACTGGCATTCCCAAAAGTGATGGCCAAGTTCATTTTTCCATATATTTTGATTTCGTCTCCGGTCACAGTCTGGAGTTTAACGCAGGGTGGAGTCCAGATGATCTTCTCTTTTAGTTCTTGAGCCAAATCCGTTCTAATGATGGTCACGTTGGCTCCCGTGTCCAGAATCATCCGGCAGGTGGCGTTGTTGACTTGGCCATAGACGTGAAGTCCATTATCGCCGCCACTCATCGATGAAACATGAAATACTGTAAATTGGGGCTCTTTAATTTTAGGCAAGCTCCGCCCCGCGAGATGGCCTCCTCTTAGTTTCCCTGTAGTGATGGTGAAGACGGGTGATTTCCTATAGTTGGTCGTACAGGGCAGTTCCTCTTCACGTTACCATCCCCTCCACAGCCCCAGCACTTTATCTTCCGGTCCTTTATTTCCTTTTTATTCTCCAGGCTGCGCAATCTCTTTAAGATCTCTTCGATACTTCTCTTCATTTCATTCTCATCAGCAGGCGTATCGTTTAATGAGACTGCTCTTATGGTATGGCGGTCTTTACGGGAGGCTTGTTGGGCTGCCTCTATCCTAAGTGCATAGCCTAAAGCTGATTCTACGTCTCTGATGTTGGAAAGTCTCAGCGCTTTTTGAATTTCTGGATCCCGAACAGCATCGATAAAGTACTGAAGAGCTAAGTCGTTTCGAGTATCAGCTTGACAGTCTGAGAATGCTAGGTGTGACAATCTCTGAATGTCCGCTGCCAGCTCTTGCAAACTTTCGCCCGTTTTCTGGTAACGGGACTTTAGCTGGAGGCGACTATAGTCCTTAGAACACTTCTCTCCGAAGCGTAGCTCCAGTGCTCTAGTCAGGGCCTCGAAGTCGTTCCTTTCTTCTTTAGAAACATTTCTCAGTATCTCGGCTGCATCTCCCCGTAATGCTGCTGCTAAGTGGACTGACTTGGCGGTAGAGTCCCAGCCGTTAGCTTCAGCTACGATGGAAAACTGGGTCTTATATACATGCCAGGAGGAACTGCCGTCGTAGGTAGATAGCTTAATAGATTCCTGATTCTGGCTTCTTTTATCTCTCTTTTCCGTTTCCTGGGGCAAGGAGATCAACTTCTCTTCTACTTTTCTCTCAAGATGTTCCTCTACTTTCTTCATGACTTTCTTCTCGAAGTTCTCTTCTATCTTCATAAATCTCTCTTCAAAATTCCTTTCTACTTTCATAACATTTTCTTCTATCTTCATAGCTTTCTCTTCAAAACTCTCTTCAATTTTCAAAACTTTCTCTTCAAAATTTTCTTCTATCTTTATAACTTTCTCTTCTATTCCATCCATTCTATTTTCCATCACCGTTAATTTGCCCTCGATCGATTCTTTCACCGTTGAAAGCTCTCTCTTCATCTCATCTTGATTCGATTTAATTTCTTCCTGAACTTCACCCAAACTGCTTTTCATATGCTTCATTTCTTCAGTCAAACCGTCTTTCAATTCTCTTTGCGATGTTTCCATTTTCTCTTGTGCTACTTTCATTTCTTCAGTCAAACCGTCTTTCAATTCTCTTTGCGATGTTTCCATCTTCTCTTGTGCTACTTTCATTTCTTCAGTCAAACCATCTTTCAACTCTCTTTGCGATGTTTCCATTTTCTCTTTCAATCCGGTTTCCATCTTTTCCTGTCCGGCTTTCATTTCATTCATCTGGGTAGCTAAGGTTTCTAGAAGTTTTTTCATCTCTTGCTCCATAGCCCTCGTTATAACCATTCACAGACAACCCCACCCCTGACACCAGAAATGTTGCGTACTTGAGGGTTCGTGAGCTGTCCAAGAATGAAAGGCCAAACGTACAAAAATTCAGTAATTTATTCACAGCAAGTTCCAGAAAAATACAGGTCTATAAACCAAGTATCAGCTTCAATTCAAACAGTAAACACAGCTTAAACAACAGCTGTCAATAGCAAATCCACAGTACAAACTGTATAGCAATAACACATAAAGCAAGTCTCTTCCAAAGAGGCTCAAGAGCATCGCAAGCACTAGCGAAGCTGGCTGAAGACTGAACTGAACTGACTCTGACTGGCCTTGGCGAAGAAAATAGGTTTATATACTGTTCCATGGAATCCAGATTTTTCGAGAAAACTCTAGAAAGTGGTCAACCAATCAACTTACAGCTTCCATATTTGGTATATCCCATATAAGGATTTTCTCGCCAAGGTCGCCAAAAAAATCGCCAAGGTGGGAAAAAGTCGCCAAATTTGGCGCCAAATCCATTACCTGCCTTATTGGGGCTTTTTAATGCGTTTTTAAGGGAAAATAAGGCTATTTCAACGCTAAAACGACTAGAAATGCACAAAATTATCACTTTATCAACTTACTAAGCCTCTTTGAAAGAATTTATAAAAAAATAAACACAATTATTTACAATTTTGTAACACTATGTAAATATAAATATTCTGAAAGTTAAAGATCGATTTTTTTCCTCTATAATATGATCATTAATATGTAAAGAAACATTCGTTAAAAGAAATGTGAAGCTTCGTAGGACTATATCTAATGTTTTAATTACTGGATGAAATAGAGATGACAGGCGCAGCACACAATGATGACTAGGCTTTCTTTCAGGAAACATCTTTATTGCTTCAGTAGTTCTAAGTCGGGACAGGGTAAGGCGAATGGAGTCTTAATCCGACACTCTGCCGATCCACGGACAGTTCAAGCGGCGCCCCGGGCCGCCGAATCTGTTGGGGAGCCCTGTAGAACCTGCGTAATTTCGGAGGAACGGCTAACGATAAGTTTATTAGCACTAGTAAAGCGTGGCCAGAAGTCTCCGTTTGTTTACTGTTTGGGCTTTTATACCTAATTTTCTGAGCTGCTGATTGGTTCTCTAGATCGTCTGGGCTCTTAAAAGGAATTTCTGGGATTAATTAATATGCAGCTCAATGCAGCGGCAGGTTCAAATTGCACTAGCGTCAGCGAATTTCGACTTATAATTTCGTTCCTTTTCTGATTTCTGAGTTATGAAGTCTTCTGCTCGGAAACAATCTTTAAAGGGGCAATTACGAATTATTCGCGATTATAATTTCGATTAGCGATTTCCACACTCTTAAATTGGGTTTTTTAATAATTTAAAGCTATTTATTTTTATCCCCTTCATATATATATATATATATATAATTTTCTTCATCCCTGTGTTTGCAGTCAAGCAATTTCTGTATATTGATACTTAATTATTCATCACATGTAGCACATTTAATTCCCTTAGCAAGAAAATGACGCAAATTATTGTTTAAAAATCTTAAGATTTATAAAACGTAAATAAGGTATTAGACAAGTTTATGTAAGATCTTCCATTAAGTACAACGTTTAATATGTTCTGTGTAATAATGAACATATTTAATTCATAGTCTGTTGATTCTCGTGGCTAAACCATTTAACATTCCCTACATATTTTCATGCGAAAATCATAACTTCAGAACTGGCTATTGGGCATATAGGAGATCCTAAATGTGTTTTTAAAAAAATGTATTTTCGAAAAAAAAAGTTTGAATCACCCATTTAATTACTATGTTAAATTCAAATAACAATTGGTTTAATAAAATAATTTTTTCAGTAAACATTACACTGTGGGATAAAAAAAAAAAAAAAAAAAAAAAAAAAAAAAGGTGTAAAATTACGCAGCAATATTAAAACAGCTTACCTGTAGAAAAATACTATAACCTAGTAGAAAAATGTTAACAGCTGCACCTGTGAAGCCGTACCATAGCGAGCTACAGTTACTCGTTACAGCTGGTAATATTTCTCTGCATAGTTGTGGCAAGTAGGCTGCCCCAACATTGTTGTGTAATATAGTAAAAAAAAAAAAAAAAAAAAATTACCGTGTGCAAATTACAAAAACTCGTAACACTTATTTCTTATCAAAATAATAGCACGGCTTTAAATGATATGAAACAAAACTAGGCACGAGCGCATTATCAAAGGGCACTTTCGCATGCTTAGAAATTTAATGGGACTACTGTATATGGCTACTTTTAAAACACCATTCGTTAAATTCCGAAACAGTGCTGTTTTTTTTTTTTTTTTTGTCTGTTTATGCAATAAACAACGGAGGATCTTTAGACACGGGCTCTTTTGAACCTCCACAGTGCCATCAGAAATCGCTCAAAACTGCTGCATAGTGGTGAGCGACCACCTTCCGTCTTAGAATCTTAGGATCCAGCCAACATAGAGAATACAAAAGATTAAAAGTTGATTAAAAATCGATTAAAACAAGGAAAAAAATATTGAAATATTGTACCATAAGAAATGCTAAAGTTTTAATTTCGATGCAGAACTAATAAACGTACAAATGTTAAGTTGGTAGTATCTTAATTATTTTCTTGCACATTGAAAAAAAAATGACCATCTAAATTACATGTTCTAAAATAGAATAAAATCTAAAATATAAGAAAAAAAAACACTCATTCTGATTATTAGTTATTCAAGTTTGCAAAAATAATGTTGGCAAAATTTTATTTGATAATTTTGAATGGTACATAGGTTTTTAGGTGTGCTGAAACCGAAAATAAAGCGAATTTTTCTCTATCGCGTATAGTTTTATGTCAATGCAGGGCGTCTACCGACACAATTTCTTCATTTTCAATAGTTTCTAGTACTTTTTATTTGACTAATTATATTTAATCATGGAAACATACTATTAAATTTACCACATAATTATTATTGATGGAAGAGTTTCAAAACTAATTGTGTCTAGACACCCTGCACTGACAAAAATTTATATGGGATAGAGAAAAACTGATTTCAGTTTCGGTTTCAGCACACCAAGAAATAGAAAGATAGCCAAAATTACCAAATCAAAATTTTAGATATACACCTGTGTCATTATTATTAATATTTATCTAAAGTTACGGTGAAAATCTATTTTTTTTTCTTCATTAATTTGAATAAATGGAAATTTAACTTATTAAACACATTTCCTATTATTAAAGAATTGCCATTGATTTAAATATTCTTTACATTATATACATTTGAATACGATAAGCTTCACAAAAAATGAAAGTAACTGCATAGCGTGAGCTAACGAAACAACCTTAACATGTAACAGTCAACGGAGCGTATTAAAACTGAACTCCCATAAGAAAACTATGCAACGGAAGCTTCTACAAATATAAAAGATCGTAGAACTTCTGATGCTCGACGAAACATAGCATAGATGAATGTTTTCAGGCAACCATATCACCTGATTTAAAGCAACAGAAAGTTCAGAAACTGGGTCAAATAAAAGCTATTCTAAAGACTAGTTTTTTACATATGTTGAAATTTGGGTGATTTATCTGAATTTAAAAACAGCTATAAAAATCACTCCACACATTTTAAAAATTCTACAATCGATATATTTGACTTATTTACATGATTTTAAATAATAATCAACAAAAACTTAGTTATTCGAATGTTTATTAAAAGATTTTTGAAATTGCTTTTTTAAACAATCGTAAGTAAAAAATAATAACTAAAAATAACTTTGCAAGAAAACACCTTAAATTTAGATATACACAAAAATATTAATTAATAAAGCACGAATTATTTAAGTACACTTGTCCTCCAATCAGAAAAAAAAGTAGGCATATCTGCAGTGTAAAAGCACCAACGCCATTGCTGTGCTGTTGCTATTTTGTGTGTCATGTTTCATACGTTACACTCGTGCTTACTTTTGTTTAATTTTGTGGGTCGAGCTTAATTTCATCGACCCGCTGTTGGAAGTTTTTGAAGTTTATAATGTTTTCATATTGTTTTTTTTATTATTATTCGTCAATACACGTCTAATTTTCATTGCATTTTACTGCGGTTTACATTATTACAATTTTCATTGTTCAACATTCAATATTAACTTTTAATGATTTCTATTATTTCTCATAATACAATATCTATAATATGTGTTACTACAGTACCAACCAATAAATAATTGGATACTTTCAGATTTAGACATTTTATCAAATATCTAGCAAAGTTCTTTTGGAATCATCTTGAAACTTTGGTAATGGTAGCGTAAATAACACGTTATACCTCATATATTTCATCAAAAATTGTGTCCTAAAAAAGAAAAGGTGATCAGTAAAAAATTAAAGAAAAATTAAAATGTTTTGGATCACCTTGTAAAAAGTAATGTTTGAAATGCATTTTGGCAGTAGCATGTAATTTAGAGGAAGTTTCTAAGTATCTGTATACATTGCATACATTTTCAAGAGGCTACCACGTATATGCATAGAGATATAATCATTTTTTTTTTTTTTTTAAACATTGAAAAAAAAAAATGCATTTTTTTAATTATATCACGTAAGTTATTAGACCCGGAGCAAAGACATTTCTCAGAAAATTTGGAATACTTTATTAGACACAGCAAACCAGAATCAGAATGCAAAAATGTGAAATATCTTACTAAATATCAAATGTATTGAGCAACTTATGTGAAAACCCCAAAGAAAGAGAGATATGAGATAGAATGAACAGAATTTCAGTTCGTCTCAAAAAAAGAAAGATGATAGTGCGTTTCAACAATATTTATTTACAATCAGCGAAAACTGTATTACCATTGGACATTGATTTAAGCAAAATAAAAATGTGAGTAAAAACACTTACAGTTTTTTGAATAACAATAATATGTCATTTTTACATCCCACTTCTCAATAAAATATAACATGTTTTTTTTTTTTTTTTTTTTTTTTTTTTTAAATTAAACATTAAATGTCAGACAATGTGAAATCTTCCAAATAGTTTTTTAAAATAAAGGCAGTTATTAACTCTTGCATTACTATAAATTGTTAAAAGAAAACACAAAACAAAATCAAGTACGAGGTATAATGTAACCATGTTTCCTTCGCTTCGCAGTGAGGACGAGTCCAAATGCTTGGAGGGGTACCAAATAAACTGTCAGGTTGGGTTTTAGTTAACATCAAATCATTCAGTATTCCCTTATCGTTTATTTTCTCTGAACGACATGGGTTTTCACCTCTAGGGGCTTCCATGGTTGCAAGAAACGGAGTTAGAATAAATTATTTTACATCAACCTTGCACTAATCAAATTGTAAATGGAATTTTCCCTTGTTTTTGAAATAAAAGAACAGACAGACAGATAAATTCTTTCTACTTTTAAAAGAATGTATCAAAATGGTACATAAAGATGTATTTTAAAGTAGTTCAAACTGCACTAGCACAAATATTTATAATAAGTTCTATTATAGTACAACAAAGAAAATATGTAAAACTAAAAAATATTTTAATAAACTGATACTTAAAATATTGTTTCATTCATATACATATGTGCTTTTTCTATTAATTTTATTATAGTGCTTTATTTTAGTATAAATTGAAAACAATAGTACTAAATTTATCTCTGATATAAAAACACGAAATATTTTTTTATAATAATAATAATAATAATAATACATCGTTTTCTTACAATTTCCGTGGATTTTTAAAAATGTATTAAAGAAAATAAATAAATAAATGCACGTTCTCATTTTTTCTTTCCTTTTTTTTTTTTTTTTTTTTTTTTTACTGTGCATTTTTATGTTCCGCCATTTAACTTATTTATATGTATATGAGGGGCAAACATTCAAACCGTGTTTTCTCCTTCAAATGCAATTTTTCAGAAAACACAAAAAACTGATAAATTAAAAAGTAACCCTTCTTAGACCCTAATTATCATTTGTTTAGTTGTATTATTGGTTACTAGAAAGATCTGTAGGCCTACTTTACCTAATAAACTTAGAGTTAATTAGAAAAATGTATTTGAAATTTGGAGAAAGCATGTTTTGACCGAAACACAGAGGAGAAAACATGTTTTGAATGTTTCCAATGTGGAGAAAGCATGTTTTGACCGAAACACAGAGGAGAAAACATGTTTCCAATGTTTCCAATGTGGACAAAACATTTTTTGAAAGAAAAAGTATGTAGCTCGAATATTGATGAAATAACATTCTTAATGTAATTAACAGAACCGATTTTGTTATGTAATTATAAAGTTAAATTAAATATTTACGCGTGAAAAATCATCATGGAAATTGTAGGGAAGTACTAAAATTTTTAAGCCAGTTTGAAATTTAAATTTTTAAACCAATATCTTCACTTAAGCAATTTCATGCTTCCTTTGTTTCTTCATATTCTGCATGAAAGTTATTAGTAATGATATCTTTATGCCATTTAAAAACAGGCTGATTTTTTCACTCTTCACCATACATCAATTGTAAAAGTTTGTCTATGTCATTCTGATGCCTTTAAGTTTAAGATAAATTCTCTTACCTTGTTTTTTTTTTTTTTTTTTTTTTTTTTTTTTTTATTATTATTATTAATGCTTAAGTGGCTTTTTCTATCCCCTGCTCTCTTTTCCTCAATAGGTTCACCAGCATGTACCTTAGTAACAATATTGGCTAGCATTGTACGACCTATTTTAGTTATAGCCATGAAATTGTTTTTACACACAGGAATTCTCCTACCACTGCTACAAGTAATAAAATAAGAAGCAGAAAATGCATGCTGTAAGCCAGATGATTGCGATTTTTTTTTTTTTTTTTTTTTTTTTTTTTTTTTTTGGGGGGGGGGGGGGTTGGGTTATTAGGTCTACGTCGAGTTACATTTTTTGTAACAACCAATGAGGCTATAATACAATCTTGTCGCTGTTTGTCCGGAATTTCGTAAAGTCTATCCCGAAACTTCTTAACGTCATTAGGTCTAACATCAGTGCATGAAAAAGTATTTATTAATAGAATGTTTGCATGGAGCATAAATGTTGTTATCTAAAGGTGCTGAATATCGTTTCTTTTTCACTTCTTTTCTTTTTCCACCAATTCTCTGTATTTTTCTAGTTCCATAATTAGAAGTACTCACTAATACACCATCTATTAATTCTTCCATTTGAAAAAAAAAAATAAATAAATAAATAAATAATAATAATAATAATAAAGTACACTCCTCTAAAATGAAGAAAACAAGATAGAACTAACGAAAAAACAAACATAAAAAGCTGGTACATGTACGAGTCACGCGACCAGAAAGAGCAGTACTGACTTGGTTGGCTGGAGAAATCACAGTTTGACTGACAACAGGCTCTGGAGGAAACACTGTTTGATTGAAACCCTAACTTTCTAAGCGCATTTATAATGTGATAAAAATTATTTTGGTTTAAAATAATAGTATAATTTTGTGCTATTTAATGTTGAGTTCACAGAAAAATCGCTAACTCATTTTTTTTTATTTTTGGAGAAAACACGGTTTGAATGTTTGCTCCTCATATATATGCTTACATAAAAAAAAAAAAATAAATAAATAAATAAAAATACATTTCTTTCAAATTTTATTAAGAAGATTATTGATTTTTTTTTCTTTTTTTTTTAAGAATATTTCTTCCAAAATGTTTCAAGATGAAAAAAAAATACATTTTTTTATCTTCTTCAAAAATAAAACTAAATAATTCCGTTCTTGAAATGAAACACTCATTTTAACTACTTATGTATTCACGACATAATATTTTAAATATTAGTTAAATTATTATTATTTTGAAATAAATTTGTATTGTCAAAGAAGATCTCCAAGTTAAATAGAAAAAAAAAAAAAATTTTGTGCATCTTATAAAAAATAAAACAAATTAACAAGCAGGAATTTTTATAATGAGGTTAAGAATTATAGCTTTACCGTTTTCCTTATTTACATTTCATATTATTTTGCTGAAATTATTTTTTCAAATGATTTAAATTTTACCAATTATTAGATTCAAATCAAATGGTATTAGCCATTATTTTAAGGAAGCTTAAAGCACAATTTATTTATTCATTTTCTTCTTCTTCTTCTTCTTTTTTTTTTTTTTTTTTTTTTCCTTTACCGAGTAATGTTAGCAGATGTTATGAGTAATTCCATAAATAAATTGATCTTTTGACACACACACACACACATATATATTTAAGTAGTACAAATATTCTATGAAATAAAAATAAAAGATTCAATATATTTATTTAGAAAGATTGGAGCGTAAACTTGAATTTTTTTACCAAAATTGTGAAAAATACTAGAGCCGGGAATCGAACCCGGGTTCTCCGCTTAACGTGCGGGTTCTCTGCCACTAAGCTACCCTGGCTCGGCATTTTTCACATACTACCCGTTGGCAAGGTCACCGTGTCTGCAAATGCAGATATAACAGGTGAGAATATTTTTCGTGGCCCATCTCCAATAGACCATGAAATTTTTAATTAGAAATTACATTCAATAATGCATCAACCATGAAAATCCATATAGAAAGATTGCAGTGTAAGGATGATTTTATATACCAACTATGTGAAAAATACCAGAGCGTGGAATCGAACCCGGTTTCTCTGCTTAACGTGCGGATGCTCCTCCACTGAGCTACCCTGGCTGATAACCCGCCAGTTTTTAAAGTGCATTTTTTCAATTTAACAATAATATTGTACAGTTAAAAAAAAAAAAAAAAAAAAAAAAAAAAAAAAAAAAAAAACTTGCTTTGATTAACCAAAAGAATTTGTTTAAAAAAAGAGTAATTTTCATTGGATAGATCGACAGGCTATGTCATAGATGTCTCTCTAATCAGCCAATGAGCGACTGATGTGCTGAATCAACAAAACTGTTTGGTAAAAACAACAAAGCATGTGCGTTGATTTAAACAAATATTTATTTTATAATAATAATAATAATAATAATAATAACTGTTTGGTTAAAAAACAGTATAATCAGGTTCTGATAACAAAAGTTTTCTTCAGGTTGTATCTACAAAATATTTGGCTTATTTAATAAAACATTTCTTTCTTTATTCTTCTTTCTTTTTTCTTTTTTTCTTTTATGAGTCTATGTGTGAGTAGAATTTAAATTCAATATATGAATGCGTTGAGAAATCAGATTGAAATTTTTAGCTTAGTTACATTTTAGTTTCTAAACTAAAAATTTTGAATATTTATGAATAAATTTATGAAATCTGTTACAATTTTTCTAATGAAATACTTATGTGCAATAAAAGTATGAATATTTGTAACAGTGCATGGATACATTATGCAATTAAATGTTTTTATTAATTTATTTAATAAAAATTTATATTATTTATTTATTAAACTAATTTTAATATTTTGAAATTTTATGATATTTGTTAACATAGTTTTTTACTTTTGATGTGTTCAGGCATTTTTAAGTAAATCCGACCAACTAAATACAAAAATGTAATTTGACATATGTAGTTTTTCAGAATTTTTTCAAATGATATAATTCAATATTACCATCTAATAACTTTTCTTTAAACATTTTTATAACTTAAAAGCAATAATTTTTGAGGGGTTATATCGTAAAAGTTTAATCATTACGAAAATTGAGTGAGCTAGAAACTTATTTTTTCTCCCTTAATTTTTCTGTACATACTCACTATCCATAGTTATTACATATTTCTTCCGTTGTTTCTTGGTCATTCGAACGGTGCTTTTGTAGAATCAAAGCTTGGCACTCGCACGAGCACTCGGTGTCCATGGCCTGGGCGTGATGTTTTTAAGAGGCACAAAATTTTATTGATAATTAAATGTATATTGTTTAAATCCAGTTCCTCTTCTAATTCAGTTGTATTTCATTTATTTCAAAGTTTTAATTAAAAATTGTCGTTATGCTTACAATAGTTTTTTGTTTCATCATTGGCTTCAAAAACACAAATATATTCATTCACCTTTCGGCCAAATACTGGAATCAGTTGCTCTGCTGCCTGTTCAGAAACCGGATAAAAAATGATTTGATAAGATTTATTTATTTTTTATTGATATACCGATTAAAGTAGTTTTCCCCAACTTTCAGTGATAAGAGCGGAGGCGGGAAGCCTGGTCTTTTGTTTCTTGCTTCATGTGATCCTTATAGATTTATACTTTCATCTATTTTAATTTAGTACGCAATATTGGACGTGATCTAGGTACAAAAATTTGTTAGTCTATCCCTGTATAAAATAGGGTTAATACGGTATATAATACGCATACACAATATTCAATATGCAGTTTTATGAAACCGAATAAATCAACATTAATAGCTGTAACTTACAACAATATGTACATGAGGATCAATTAATATGCAGAAAAATTTTATTAAAATATCTCAGCTATTTTCTGGTACTAAAAGTCTTTCCAATTTGAGTTCAATTAGTACATATATTTTTCTATGATTTTAAGTTTATTTTCTCCGATTTTGGTATTAAATATCCCGGTTAAAATATTTAATTGATTTTCATCATTTAATTTTATAATAAATTTTCTTGAGAATTTCTTTGCGAAGTTGAAACATATATAACTGTCTTACCATTCTGTAAATGTATGATTAAAATATTATAAAAATGTTAAATTCAATATTTTATAACTAATTTAACTACTTTCTGGCTTATCCCGAGATCAGCTTAAGGCCGAATTGCAAATGTTCAACTTTAAAGGTAAATTTTACTTGTAATTGTATACGTCTTTTTATTTATTTATTAATTTATTTTTAAGAAATGGTGTAATAATACGAATGGTGTAATTATGTTTTAAAACTATGCATATATGAAAATAAGCATTAAAATAATAATAATAATAGTAATAACATTTTTTTACTTTAAACTCGGAATAAATTTCAGCCGGGAATGGGTTAATTCATTAATTTTATTTTAATTATTATTAATTATTTATAAGCGTTGTATTGTTTTCTCATATGCTTAATTTTTCTCATTGTTATTATTTATTTATTTATTTATTTTATTTAACAAATTTATTTTCCTGAAATACAAATATCTTTTGATATATATATATATATATATATATATATATATATATATATATTAATTACATTAAATTTATACACATTTTAATATTTTATACATATTTCGATAAAATTATTCATTATGTATCGATATGAAATAATAATATTTATTACGCATTAATCTAGTACTAATTTTTACAGTTGCGTGCATTTATAGAAAGTTTTTAGCTGATCTTTAAAATATCCAAATCTTCCATTTCGAAGCAAATATTCTTGAAATATATTTTAAAGCTTTCATACTAAAAATGCTTTCATAACTGACGAAAATATTCCTGACATTAATATTGAAATCCATGCAATATTTCATTATACATTCGTCTTTCGGAATATTCAAAACTCTCATTGTAAATTGTTTCCAAAAGCAGCTTCTCTAAAAGTACATTTAAGGGTAGAAAGCTGCAACAGCATGCTCCACCATTTCATTAAGACTGCAATTTGTTTTACGATTGAGGTCGGTACTTTGGAGGACTCAGAGTCGTTTTATCCATTCTTTATGTAGTTTCGACTCAAGAAATACTCAAGGAATTTGATGGAATAAGAGCAAAGTATTGTGCTGCATCTCGAGAGTTAATAGTAGTGGATAAATTTCGGACATTCGTTTCGTTTTTTAATACTCTAGGTTCTCTTAGAGGCTTCAATAAAACCTTATCTCAGTTATTTAATGCGAATAGAAAGTCTGAGTGGAAATAAATTTCCAGCATTTTCTTGTCGTTAATGTTACGTTGGAAGATTAAGTTTACTTTCCAGGAACGTTATTTTATAATAAGCAAATTATTTTACTTTATTTACTTTTTATACAATTTCTATACTTATTAGGGAATATTTTATGATATGATCAGTCTCTGTTGGCAAACTAATGCATGCTATAATAGAAACTTTATCATCGTTAAATTTAGTGTGGCACTATTTCAGTGAGGAGTCTATAAAATTTCTAAAACAGTAAAATAAATAAATAAATTCGTATATATAGATTTAAAAAATTAAAATTATTTTCTCGTTTTTATTTATTTCAGATTTGTTTCTATATGCTTCCATTCTGTGTCAATAATTTAATAAGTCTATTATTTTCATGACTTCTACTTTTAGAAAAATAATATAAATGAATAAATTTGTGTTACAACAGTAATTTTTAACGTTTATTAATGTTACTGTTTTAAATCTTAAGTATCGATCTTGATTTGTTAAGTGAATTGATTTTAATTAGTAAATATCTTTATTTTAATTATTAAATATAAATTTATATATACATATATCTTTTTCATAGTTAAAATGGTTTACTTAAATTCATTTATTTCAAAGTAGTTTCTTCATGCATTCATTCTGTGTCAATAATTTAATAAGTCTAATCTTTTTCATTTATTTCTACATTTACATAAAAAAAAAAAAAAAAAAAAAAAAAAAAATTATGTTATAAAAGTAAGTTTTAACATTAATTAACGTTGATGTTTTAAATCTTAAGTTAAGTATCCATTTTGATTTATCTTTTAAATCATTCGATAAAACCAATGAGTTATTTAACTTTGGTGATAAATATAAGTTGAAATAAATGTTAAGTATTTGCTTGTTAATAATGTTGTATAAGAAGATGTTAATTAAAGAAGTTGGCTTTATTTATTTTCTTAGAGTTTCTAAATCATAAATGAGTCTTATAATAACGAGGCATGTTTATTTTTGCATTTGTTTATTCACTGTCATAGCTTAAAAAAAAAAATAAAAAAAAAAAAGTCGCATCTTTAGAATTTGATTTTAAAATTTTTCAATTTAAAATCAAAAGTAATTACGATAGAACCTAAAAAAAAAAGAAAAAAAAAAAAAGGAGGGGAGGGGAGTCAAATTCATATAGATTAAATGTGCTTTCATTTCATATCTATACTTATAAAAATTCCAAGTTTTCCTTTTGACATCCATATCAAACATAATATGCACGAATGAATTTATGTTATAGATTGTACGCACGCCTGCACACGGCTACAGACACAAGGTGCAGAAACACGGAGCGCTAATGCTAGAATACGATTCAGTTGTATTCTGGTGTAGCATATAAATATTTTGGTTAATCTGCATTAACTGAATTTCCTAATATCAAGAGTTTTAAGACAATGGAATGCAAAAATGTTAAATGTATTTTAATACAGTTTATTAATGAAAGAATGATTAAATTATTGGGATATAAAATTAGATTATAAACTGAATTCAAAACTAAAAATTGTACAATAATAATAATAAAAGTATTATTATTATTTATGATTTTTATTTATTTATTTAATAGCCTGTAATATTTATCTAAATATGCGAAGTAAGCAGATAAATATATAAATAATTTGTAGTAATAGTTATTGTTTGAATTTCCTTTGAAATAAAGTGGCAATTCCAAAACTTCTTTTTTTTTTTTTCTGAACTAATTTTACGTGTGGGTTGAAAGTTACAACACTGGTTCCCCCTTCCCCTTCGGATGATTTGAATTTCCACAAAGACATAATTTAATTTCCAATTAGGAAACAAACATAAACATAAGAATATTGCTATTTCTTCTGCAGTGTGCCACGCGTAAAACATTTCATGGCATCACACCGATAAATCCAATATTCTTTATGTCATAAAAGAAAAATAATTTTTGCGTCTCGATTTCAAAATAAAAGCTATAATCCTATACACATGAAATGTTTAAATACTGCACATGTTCGAAATTATATTTTATTTAGGTAATTGATTTCAGTTTTGTCGTTAACTATTAGTTATATATCGCGATTATATTTCATTCTAAACATTCCATAATTCCAATTTTTACACCATCGAATTGAAAAGTGAAATTTTATGATAGGGACATTACATAGGGATAAATGAAATCTTTTCAAAATTCAGCTATACCCCATAAAGTCAGGGTCAAAATAGTTGCTTTTGAAAACGTACAAAATACAAACATTTGTAAATAATCCTACGTCCGTTAGACAGCATTATTTTAATGATGCAACTTCGTTTACCAGTTTATAAACAAAATAATTTCTTTTTCATTTTACTGTTGTAAAAGTAATACTATTTTGCAAATAATAATTAAAGATTTGGAAATAAACGATGAATATTTAATATTAACCAACTATTAAAAAAAAAAAAAAAAAAAAAGCATCATTCTCGGCTCATTATCTATTTAGTTTAAATCAATAGAAAAACGTAATTAAACTAAATTGCTTTAGCTTATTGCTTCAAAAAAGATATACTCAAGAAAACAAATCCTTTGGGGAAAAAAAAAAAAAAAAAATAAATAAAAATAAAGTGTGCTTAAAAAAAAAAAAAAAAAAACTTTTCGGGAAAAAAAAAAAAAAAGTATTTCAGTGTAATTAATTATTCAAAATGGCATAATAATACCAGCGACTTAATTGGAAAGAAAATTTCCTTATAGTTCCGTATGCTTTTGCTAACACAGTTCATAAATCAAAGGTTTAGTTACTTTTTTGTATAAATAATATCAATGCATTAAATTACATCGCTAACTTTTATTACAGAAGAATTCTTAAAATTTTGGTATGTTGAAATTATAGGTAGGCTAAATTTATCTCTAACGAAGCATACTCCACAGTTTCCCAATTAATTCCAGAATAAAATGAATGAAATATACCACAACTAAAATACCTTAATTTTTATTTTAAATACGAATGCATGTATGATGATAAGATATTTTAACATGTTACTATTTTATGCTCACTCCATATTGCTGAGTATAAGTATGTAAAAAGAAAGAAAGAAAAAAAAATTGCATTTTTAATTTTTGAAAAATTGTTAATAAACATTATAAATTACAAAAGAAAAAAAAAACGCAACAGCTGTTTTAGATCACAAATCTTCATCAAGTGAAAAGAAAAGAGAAAGAAAAAAAAAGAATTCGACACGAATGCATCCTTTAAGTAGTGCACTCGCTCCTAGTAGGAAATTTAAAGTTACCTCTGCATATGGCTTCCTCTGAAATATTTCGGAGTAGCCTTAGAATATATCAAACTCAGAAAAAACAGAACTTTAAAAATCTATTTAAAAAAAAAAAAAAGTATTTAAAAATTGTTGCATAAAAAAATATTAAATGTTTGTTTTCAGAGCAAAACGAAACTACATAAAAGTGTTAATTGCCAACTCAACATTAAAAAAAATAATAATAAGTAATAATACTAATATTAATAAACTGATTTAAATACTATGTGATAACGAACGGGAGAGTCAAATTTTCGTGAATTTGATCAACAATGTTTGTTGCAGCAAGCAAATATAATATACTAAGCACTCTACATGTAATAAATAGACATCTGTAAAGTCCTAAAAAAGGACTTTTATCAGCCATCTCCTTTAAAATCATCCCTTAATTAATTCTATACTTGAGATACTTCAAAATGATATTCAATAATGACGATATCATCTGCAAAAGCTCTAAATTTGAACCCCACATGCTCGCAGAAGAGTACAGTTGGAAAGCACTAGAGAACTCACCCAAATTACAGAGTGTTCTATGTATATGCTACATAGTTGTTGAATCAACACGAATGACACAAACTCCTTACGCAAGATATGAAGTTCGCTGTTAAAATTTGCTGTAATAAAATTGGGTAACCTTTACGAAAGAATTTTGTAATTTATATGCTTCAGCGTTAAAACATGAGAGAATGTTCGTGCATTAAAAATGCATAAAACAGAATAATGCATGATTTAAGTATAGGTAAAGATGTCTAAGAATGAGTTTACATTAAAAATTATATTTAGGGTTTATAGTTATTTCATATTGAGATATACAATTTTTTGATCTGATGAAATCTAAAAAAAAAAAAAAAATTCCACATACTTTTGAGAGAAATTATTTTAAAATTTCCAGTAATAATTTCCATATATAGGGTCCTTCGCTAGCTATTAAAATATAGTGGTCTTAAACTATAAAATGATTGATAAACATATACAACTGCGTATTTTTTATACATATTTCCATTGCCCATTTCAATGCTTTTATGTGAAAACAACGCAGTAATAATGAATAATGATAATAAATATATAAATAAAATAAAATTTAGGGTAAGTGCACCAGGGATTAACACTTTTAGAGCAATCTCTGATGTTTTTAATGTTCTAGTCATCAGAAAATATTTTTAGAAATCTTAAGTTAGTACATATGGTATAAAAGACATTCAGAACCACATATATGTTAAAACATATACATTTGATAACAATTATTTTTTTCTTTATGAATTTTTATTTGACACCCATTCAATGTTCCAATAATTGACACTGCCAGTTTTTCATTTTATCAGTTACTGACCCCTATGTCCCAGTGTTTGACACTGCCAGTTATTCATTTTACCAGTTATTAGCAACATATGCTCCAGTGTTTGACATAAAACGTTAAAATTCTTAAATGTAAAATATATGATTTTATTGTTTTTCTTTTTTATTAATTATAGATTTCGGGATAGATGTCAATTACTGGAGCATGCCAATCGCACCTACCCTATTTTAAATTTAAGATATTGAAAATACAAACCGTTTATGTGTTTCTGTGTTATTAATTCTAATACCACGAAAATTTAAAAAACTTAAATTTCAATAATTAATTTAAAGATATAAGCTATGCAAAAGATGTAAGTTATGAAAGTAGAAATAAGTTATGAAAGTATGCACACGGGTAGATATGATTTAGCACGATCCTTCAGTGCAAAAGATGTAGCCATGAGTGCAGAATGAAAGCAGCAATGCAAGGGAGCAGACTCAAAAAAGTATCCATTAGCCGAGAGGTTCTGCTCTCGAAGCTGATAGACGAGAAGTGCTGTGTTCGATTCCAGGCACGATAGTTGGCCTATTCGTTCGCAGTTTTCAGTGAAAGCGTCCCCGTTTAGAAAGATTTCTCACGGAGAACATTTCAACCAAAGCCTAGGTCCCTCTTGTTTCAATTGGCAGTAATAATCTACAATAACCTATGTCTATACCTACAGAAAAGAAAAAAAAAAAAAAAAAAAATCGAAATTTGGTGTTGAAAGACCATTTTAAGTACGACATTGAAATCAATTCCTGAAAAGCATTTTTGAAAACCACATTTTGTAAATATCAAAATATATTTATTTCCGCATCTTTATTAAAAATATTTTAGGTTGCAAATGTGTCGTCCTTTCGTGTGATTTTAGCGACATTTATTAATCACTTGGTGACAATTATCACTGCGTCGCCATGCTGCCGTTAACGCTACTCATAATATAATCTCTTTGATATAATTATGCGAATGCGTGTTTAGATAATCTATACTAAAATTTGAACAAAAACAATTACTCCTTTCCTGAGATTCAGTAGTACACATAATATTTTGAAATATATTTTTGATAATGTTACGAATTTGTAAACAATAAGTTTTTTTTTTTTTTTTTTTTTTTTTTTTTTTTATGTAATTTTATTTAAGGAGGCTTAGACAGGCTATAAGTTGTAAATTTTTTGCGTTTCTGTTTCAATTTGATTTTAAAGTAGCTCATTTTTCTTTAAAAATCTGTTAAAATGCGTCATAAGAGAAAATTGGCCTTGGCGACGAAATTGGCCCCACATCAGCAAGTTGATCGCCCCTTAGTGACTTTGACAAGAAAATTCTTAATATCGATATATCGTTTATTGAATTTCTAAATCGAATATTTAACGAAACATCCTGAAGATTCTGATTAGACTATAAATAGGACCTCATTTCGGCTGTCGGAGTTCATTTGAAGCCAAGTTCTTGTAATGTTAGGCGTTCTCGTCTGACCGAGCCTCTGTTATTCAATACAGCTTATACCCTGTTTTACGCTTATGATACAGCTTATGCTGAGATTTTTTATGTTGTTAGCTATTACAAGCTGAGGTTTCTGGTGTATCTGAAGCTGATACTTGTTTGACAGACTTGTAATCTTCTAGAATATTCTGGAAATAAATTTTAAGTCTTTTCAAGACTTGACATTCATTCACATTTAATACCCGAATCCCGGATATGTAACAATGTGCATTATACCTCAAGGGGGAAAAAAATCCACAAAAAAAGTTAATAATTATTTTTTACTTGAAAGAATGTCGTTGATTTGTTTATATAAAAAATCTAAAAATATACTATATAAAATACTGAAATTTTACTTCCTGTATACAAAATAAATTATTTTACTCTTTCGTCATTGATTTTCTTTGAACAACTGGCTGGTTTAATATTTGAGGGGCGAAAATTTTAACAGTGTAATCTTGTTAAAATGTATTCTTTTACGTAATTCGTATTTTTTAACTTTTAAAACTTTTTAACTTTTGTGGGGTAATTTTTAGAAAAATTTAAAAAATAAAAAGTTAATTTTAATTTTTTTTTCTTTCGACAACATACTATTTTTTAAGTAAGCAAAGAACACTGTAAAATTTTGAATGATGCGTATTTATACATTTTAAAGCTACATACATATATATTCTAAATTTCGTTATCTTAAAATACGATATTAAAATGATACTAATAAACATATATAAAGTAGGAACACATGATTTAATGATATGTCTCATGTCTCATTTCTATAAACTGGAGACCAATCTCTCTGTCACTTTCTATATATATATATATATAAAAACAACCTGACAAATATGTATATACGAATATATGGATACATATGCAGACAAATAAATATACATTTTCACTGTTTTTAACTATATTATTTCAAATTTTATCCTACTGAAAAAGCAAAAAATATTGATTATAACAAATATTATGTCTACAAATATAGTGTAATGGTCCGGAAATTAGGGACAACTATTATAATTATCCTTGCATAATTCACCATTTCATAATGCTATTTTATAAGGAGCTTTTTTCTATTGTAACTTTGAATGTCATATTTTAACAATGCTATCAAAGAAATTTCCAAATCAACTTTGATTTGGAAATATATTTTCGCTAATAACAATTTATTTCGTAATCAAAAAAAAAAAGTTTATTTTTTATACTTTATAATAGTCGTCTCGAAAAACAAAAGCAAAAATATTGCCTAAATTCCATTGGCCGCTAATGAATTAGCCCTTCTCTTATCGGATAAAAGCCCGAACGCTTGACCAGTCAACTCGCGTAATTCGGACATCAACACATCCGGTAATAGAGGGATGGAAGAGCAACAACATAAAAGAATTCCCGGGAATTCAACTGATGTTTACTGGATTACGTGCAAGGGCGGGCCGGATGATTATTGTGTAGAATCAGCCAATCGTGATAAAGATCCGCCATGTATTTCCCCCCTCCATCGCGTCTTTCTTTCTTTCTTTTTTTATTATTATAGACGATTTAAAGAATTTCGAGGAATTTAGTGTGATTAAACAAAATACTTGGAGTGGATTATCCAATAAACATATAAACTATATATTTGCCATATAGTACATGTTTTATATTACAACTTTGAATAACAACCGTTATGAAACTGTTATTTAAAAAAAATTTATTCGGCCACAATAAGTATTAAAAAGAAAAGCATTAGTTATATAAAAACCAAATTATAACGTAAAATTCATTTATGGGAATATTTCATCTAATGCGTGTACGTTAATGTTCTTCAAAAACTAAATAAATAAATAAAAATAAATAAATAAATAAAATAAAATAAAATAAAATAAAATAAACAAATATAAATTGTATAAATATAAATATAAATATAAAAAATAAGAAATAAAAATGTTTCTTTAATATTGCGGTTCTATTTCCTGTACGCATAAATTATTTTATTTAACCAATTTATAAAGATTTTTCACTTGCTATTCTACAGTATGATTATGGATAAATGTTAAATTCTAGATCTTACATCTATATTTATCAAACAAAGTTGATCTCCATATACTTTTTATTAAGTTATCAGATGGTTAGATATGTCTTTTAAAATATTTTATATCAAACATTAAAATCATTTTATTGAAATTAATATATCTGAGTAAGTTATTAGACATACAGTTAAATTCATAGTTAAAAAAAAAAAAATAACAATAAGAATAAAAATCAAAATCAAAATCAAAGAAGACAATAAATATAATAATGTAATACATAGTACTATTTATTTATTTATTTATTCATTTATTTATTATTATTATTATTTCATTTGAATGGCAAAATTGCGTATGAAATTGGAAATTGTATCGATTTATTTAATTATCTTCTTAGAGCAGTTTTAATTTAAAATAACTAACTACAGAATTTTAGCATATAATTCTTATGATACGTAATCCAAATATTTAATTAATATATTGGGAAAAAAAAAAAAAAAAAAAAAACATTTTTAAAAATTGGCTGAACTATTTAATTTAAATGTAATTATTAAAACCATAAAAATTTAAAGATGTTTTTTAATAACTGAGTTCTATATATCTGCATCAATAATGAACGAAATGTTATATTTATAGAGTATAAAATAAAAAAAAAAGTTTTTTAGTAATATTCCCCTTGAGGCCTTAATTAGCTCGATAATAAGAAATCTCTTCGTTAAATGAGTGGAAAGATTGCAAGCAAGATATTAGTTCAAAAGTGTTGTGTTGTCTCGACATGATAAAGATTTTGACGATGAAAGAAATGACGATAAAAGAAGTAACAATACGCTAACAAACTAATAAACAAATGAATCATGAAGCAGCACATAAATAAAATATTATAGTAAATATGATTTTGCAATATTAATAATAAAATAAATAAATAAAGGTTTAAATATAAGGGACTTATATCAGACAGCCTGTGTTAATGACTTTGAAGAACAAATATTGAAAAAGAAAAGAAAGAAAGAGAAAAAAAAAAAAAAAAAAAAAAAAAAAAAACTTCACAATATCGGTGAAAATAAAGAATTTGGCTGGATTTGTGATTAGAATCCGATCTACTATATTGCAATATCTGAGAAAATCAGTATTCACTGATGTCTCACCTTTCATAAAGGAAACTAGTTGGTGTGCGTTGTGAAATCTGCGCTTTTCTTTATCATATATGTACATATATATATGTGATCTCATAAATTTCTACTTAATGGAAAAATACATTCACGTTAAGAAAACTGAATTTGGCTGATCACTGAGCATGGTCCACGCTAAAATACTCCCAACATAGTCTACTCTTCCTCCTATTCGATACATTTACCTTATCCTAATCTATTCAATACCTAATAGAAAAACACATTCTTTTCTGACACTAAATTGAAATAGATCACAGAGAGATTCTTCTTATTATTACTATTGCTATTATTATTATATTTTTTCGATTATGGTTATTATTATTACTTAGATTCCATCAAGCGCTAACGAACATTATATAAAACATTAGAACATTAACAATTTTTTAAAATATGTAGTTGAGATTCATTTTCTATTTGTCATTTTTTAAATTAAAACAGCTGTTATGTTGTTAAGCATCCATTTGATAATTTATAAACATTTCTCACTTAAAATTAGTATTTTAATTCACATAACTAAATTTATGCTTAATATTACCTGTAATTATTATTATCATAATTATTATCATCATATTTTAATACAATTAAAACAGTTTATAGAAATATTAAATATTATTTAATATAATTAAAACAGTTTATAGAAATATTAAATATTATTTAATATCATTAAAAGAGAAATATGTAGCTAGATTATTTTCCGGATAAATGACTTTTATTTGATTTTTATATCAATTTTCGAATAGGAGATAATCAGATTTATATAAACAGAAATTTAACAATTTCAACTCTTTGTAATATTTTAATAATTTTTGTTAAAATATATTTTTTTTGATTTTTGATCCAATAGTGAATTTTAATGTTTTCTTAGACTTTTATTAATTTTACTTCTAAAGAACTGAAATGAAGAGATCCATATAGTCATAAATCACTTATTCTATTTCTTGAGCCAATATTTCACTGAGCACAATGCATTCCATTTTCGAAAATGCACAGCCCGTTTGAGCAAAGCAATAATAATCACTTTTATTTTAGAAAAATTGTCAGGAGTCTTTTTATTGTGTGAATTCTCCGGGAATTAATAGCTTCCACTGAACCCAGCAGCAAGTAATTAAATATGCAGAGTTTGAATTTAAATTAAATGATTATAAGAGTACCGCCTTTTCCCAGTATTTCTTACGAAAACGAGGAAATTTTGTTTGAAAACAATTCTTACCGTTTAAAGATTGTCGACAATGGTAATGAATACGCGCTATTCAATGGACCGAATCGCAAAAGAAAACAAAGAAACAAACAAATTTGCAATTCTAAATTAAAAGTAGGAAAGTAATTTGACAGGGGTAATGTGAAATTTTCTTCGTTGCCTATCGACGTAATTAATTTTTAATCGATTAATGGAGTTTGAATCGATTTCTTTCTTTCCTTTTTTCTTTTTTTTTTCTCTCTTTTATTTAAAATAGATTTATTAAAGAAAACAGTGTTATAGCATAAATGAAGTTTTGCAGTGTTTAGAGTGAAGATTTCCCCCCTCCTCCTTAATATTACTTATATGATATTTTAGGATACATCTTCTAATTCTCAACCCCCTACATTACCCATTTATTTTCAACAGGCATTTCAAAAACATCCAATTCTCCTTTTCTTTCTTTCTTTCTTTTCTTTTTTTTTTTTTTTTTTTTTCTTTTTACTGATTTTAGATGTACACGGAAAGAAATTACTATGAGTAATAATTTTCAAAAAAAAAAAAAAAAAAGAACGGTAAAAAAGGCAAGTAATATCATCTATTGGCTCTAGACACGACTACAATATATTTACTCGTGATACTTCGCTCGTGAAAAGGGGGAAAAATATAATAATACAACCCGAGATAACTCGGGATAATTTGAATAAAAAAAATGTCTAACCCGAGTTAACTCGTGACAATAAGGTAGAAGGTTAAAATAAATTCATATGAGCCACTTTTAGACGTGTGAAAATTTTTGAAAATGGTCTTTAGATTAAAAACATGCATGTTAAAATAATATACAAAGGTTTTCGATATAATTAAAATAGCGTCTTCAGGTATGAATGTCGATAACAAAAGTCAATAATTTATATGTAAAAGTTTCGCTACAGTTTAAGGAAAAGAAATTATTTATGTAAGAAAATATTTATTTGGGGCAATATTTGTCTATGAAACTTAAAAAAAAAAAGAAATTATCGTTATCAATGATACTTTAATTATTTATTTAAATAAAAAACATAATGGTTCTTGAAATTTAAATTTCTATTTCCTTATTACACTTATTTCCCATAAAAATATTTATCTTACAGTCACAACACAATATTAACGCCTTGCCAAATCCGATACATATTTCAGGAAAATATATTACATTTGCCAGAATTCAAAGGTCTGAATTTCAAAAAGAATTGCTACAACTTTTTCAGGTTAAGGAGAAATAACTCGAATTTTTCATTTTTAAAATCCAAAAAAAGTATATTCTAAAATATCTATTAGAAATGAAAAATTACAGTGGATTTTCTAAAGCAATATTAGAAGACATGCAGAACTAATAACTCGAATAAGGTTTTAAACACTACTTTTCGAAGTAAAAAATTTAAACTTATTTAATCATGGAAGATTGCTTCAAAAATCTATTAAATACACTATAAAAAAATAGGTTCTTAAAAATAAGTATATATTGTCTCAAAATAGCCCCGAAACAATATATACTTAAATTTAAAAACTCATGAAAATTTTGAGTATATTAACATGCTCAAAAATGGGGTTGACCAATAAGAATCCGAATATCCCCATGTTTGACATGTCAATGTACTCAAAAATGAGTACATGAGTTTTCAAATTTAAGTATATATTGTTTCGAGCTATTTTGAGACAATATATGCTTATTTTTAAGAACCTATTTTTTACAGTGTATTTCTAATACAAATCACTGGTAGCAAAGTACAGTACAAGTTAATACAGTACAAAACAGTACAAAGAACATGTATTACAAAAAAGTCTTTCTTTGCACGAAATAACAACTTATGTGCTGTGTGTTTCATTATTTTAAAATGTAAGGGAAAAAGAATACAAATTTAATCAATATTAACTGTTTTATCAGTTCCTATATTAAAGTCTAACCATTTTCCAAGATATTCTACTCCCAAAGCTGGTAAACTGTTGGAGATGCCGAGTTCAAGCCCAGGTCTAGCTCGTCGACCGAGCCCTTGAGAATAAAAGCCATTTTATGAGTGAATAAACTCATTTTACTATTTATATTTTTCACTAACATTTTAGAAGATATAAAATAATAGTAAACTAATATAATAGTAAAAGAAGATGTGTATGTGTATGTCCATCGCTTTGTACACAAACAGCTAATCACAGAGTAACAGAATTCTGCATGAAGGTCCATTTTCACATTTCCTGATGCACCACGAAGTCCGATTTCCGAATTTTTTATTAGATTTTTAAATTAATTAAAATATATAAATTTTCCCAAAATGAACGACTCTGGAGAGAGAAATGTAAATGTAAGCATGTTTTCAGTGGAATGTTATCTCTGTGTCCAGACAGTCATGCTGATGACGTGATGGTCGTGCGCTCGATCCTTCAAAGGCGAATGTGTTACATTTTGCAGATAATTAATAGAAAAGGTGTGAATTGATAAAAGAAAATTCTGCTGTGTCTACACAGTATCCTAAGAAATTATTTTTTAATTAATTAAAATTTTTACCGCTGAGGAGATAATCTGGTGCTACTCTCTGTTGAGTGAATATGATAATCTGTCCGAGAAATGTGTGTCTAAAAACACGTAGTTCTTGAGTAATAGCAGCGCCACTGACCATCCACTTCCCACCTAAATTGAAATGCCCGGCTCAAGCAATGAGGATCCGGAACCAATAAAGCGATAGTATCTTTAAAACGTAGCATGGACCCGAGGTGTGCTTTTAAGCGATTTCAGTGGAGTTCTTTTAGTGTTTACTAATAAAGTGATTTAAATTATAGCGATTAATGTTCTTGAAAAATCCTTTAAATATAGTGCCTAGCGAAGCAGGCCAAGCCTGCTACACTGAGAAAAAAAATATACCGACTTCCACTAGAATAAATAAGTGACCATTTTCTAAATCCTTTAACTAGAAATATAGATTTTCGAGCTATGCGCATAAGGCACGCCAATAAACTGAATAGATGAAATTATCGAGAATTTCTAGTGTAAACATTTCTAGATGGTGAAACAATATTCTAAATCATTTGTATTGCCAGATATTCTCGCTTGGTTGTCTAGAATTTGGTAACAAACCAGAATTATAGTTGCTGAAACCCGCTTCTTGTAGTCTCATTTATTTTCAGAGGTTTTTAAATAACTTTTCCCTCGAGGATATAGGAAAATTCTCTAGAATTCTAATAGGGGCTTCTAGAACTCACTTTCAAAGGGGACTAGAATTTATAAGGATGATATGGAAGCATTCTTTCTAGAGCCACAATTTAGATTCAAGATGTCAGTTACAGAATTTTTTCTCGGTGTAGTTTAAGATAAAAGAATCTGCACAAAATGATACTTAATTGTGTTTGATTATCATAAATATTTAAAACTTATAACACGATATTACTAATATTGTTTTCTTACTTTATATTGATTTTTCTCTGTTTAAAGCCATTTATAGGCAAACGAAATAATACAGAATTAGCTTTATTTAGTTTAATTATTTTATGTTATAAACATAGTTCTTTAAAATTATAACACGGCACAAAATAAATTATGGGAAAAAATTATCTGATTTACAAGACCATTTATGCTTCATTAATTTAAAACTGATTGTGAACTTTTAAATAATATTTAATTCTTATAATATGTGCTTTTATATATATAACGAAAGAGTAATTTGCGCTTTGAAAATTGCTTTAGTTTTTTTTTTAAATAAAATTTCTATGTACAATTTCTATGTACAATTTCTGAAATAAAATCTCTATTTAGTTAATTGATTAAAATCAATATCCATACAAAAATATCGACTCAAATATATTTTGTCTTTCTTGAATTAAAAAAAAAAAAACCAATTATAGACTAAAATTAAAAAACATATTTTACAATTTAAGAAGTTCATTACTAAAAATTAAAGCTCAAACTGTCGTAAAATGCATTTTAATGAAAAGTGTTTTGACGTTAATTCAGGACAAAATTCCAAGATTATTTCTCCAAATTACTTTTCTCGTTCTCCTCCGAAGTTCAATTTCTTACAAATTACAGACTTCTGGAGCCTTTTAATTTACATTCGTAATTTATTTTCCTTCTCTAACATTAAGACTTAAAAATAGAAAAAGAAGATAGAAAAAAAATGTTTCCAAACAAGCAAAAGCAGTTTTAAAGATGAATTCTTTTCCTAGAAAAAAAGAATTTAAAGAAAAATGTGCATACAAACTGTTTAATTTAAAGTTGAAAATTTTTTTCATAGCAGTATGCGATTTGTTAGGGACAAAATTTTTCTCCAGCTTCTTCTTAAATTAAAGATAATGAAATAAAAATGTACGGTAATGAAACATATTTTTGAAGGATGTGGTGTTATTTAAAATACTGTGATTAAAAAGAATAATATATAATGGAAATTGTTAATTACCGTTAATTAGAAAGAAGAACATGTTGTGCTTTAAACCAATATGTTAGTTAGAAATTTTAAATGTCTAGACAAATAATAGTTTATATTTAATAAAAATTTAAACATTTCTTAAATTATTTTTATATATTTGTGTTGGATACTTTGTGTCTAATTAAGAACGATGAGAGATTGAGGTTGAGTAAGTTTTATGTGGCCCTACTACTGTACCATATGCAATTGGTGATGGTCTGAGACTCATCCTTAAGGCTGGCCCGGAGACATGCCATCACAATTTTTATCAATAATTTTTATTAATAATTTTTATTTGTAACGTTTGACTAATCACTTCGAAGATTGATAGTGTATTACGTATATTGAATGTCACTTCTCAAAATCATTGGTGACTATTGAATAAAAAAAAGGCCAAATTTGGCAACCCTGGTACACAGTCGCATGTTTTTATAAAATATCTCCTAAACATAGTTTTTATAGACACTGCTACTGAAATGCCTAAGGCAGTATTAAATGGAAATTGACTAGGAGAAATTTCTGAACACGTTATATGCATGCAATTTACTTGACCAAGTTCAAAAGAATCCAATCTTTCTTCATTAAAAAAAAAAAAAAAAAAAAAGGAATCTTCTACTATCATTAATCCAACTCTCTTAAAATGTGTAAGAGAATTTGTTTATGCTTAAAGACAGACGCATTATTTTTAACCATAATTTAAATGGAATTTCTCGAAATAAATCACCATTACTTAGAATACATCCTTTTCACTTTAAATCAAAACAAAACTGTGTAAGATAAACGGAACCTATTGGCGATATTTTAAATGACACATGAAATTTTATGCAATTAAATGCATGCTTTACGTTGTAAGGTAAAATAGGTTGAGTCAATTGCAGGTCACCCCAGGTAAGCGGTATGGAAAGTAAAATCGTAACGTAGCGCCGGAGTTGAGGCATAACGATGTAACCAGTGGTGAAAAGTAGAAGTAAATCGGAGTTCAAAACGCGAAGGCTGGGCCCAACGCAGAGTGACGTAATATATTGAAGTTGGGATGAGTTTACGCCGGCATGGAGTCACTAAAAGGAAAGTATGACTCGCACAGTTTGCGTAAGGTGTGTGAATACGATTAGTTATGGAATTTGGGGAGTTAAAGTGTTGGAGGTTGTCGGTTTTCAAGGTAGTTAAATAGTGGAGTGAGGAAATAAGAGAGTGTGTTGTTGATGGCGTATGAAGTAGAGGATTATCACGGGATAGAGTGTTGAGCGAATCTAGTGATTATCGAAGCATTATCGCTCTAGTGTGGAATAAGTAGTGTGATGGTAGAGAACGTCTCTTCGTTGACGGGACTTCGTCGTGTGTTTTGAGAGCCAAGCAGCCAGCTTTTCGCATGACCTAGTTAATCAATCTTTATATTTAATTTATTTATTTATCTGATTAAGTACTGAGTTTTTCCACGAGCAATTCCTCCCCAATATTTCGAGTCGAAATAAATTATTCACTTTATTTTAACCTAAAGAGTCTCCTACTGTTCTTTTCTAGATTAAGTACTAAGTTAGAATGGGGTATTTAGCAGCCAAGGCGAGCGCTCAGACCTTACAACGTATTGTTCAAAAAATTTATATTGGGAACGTTTCATGATTCAGAAAGCAAAATATGAAAGTTAAATTTTTTTCTGATAAACATGACAAAAGTTTTAGATACAAAACTTAAAAATTGCAAAGTTTTAAAAGCACGAGCGTAGTAGCAAAAAAATTAAAAATAAGTAATGTATAAATAATAAGTCTTATATTTTTATCATATTCATCAAAACTAATTTATTAAAACATATGTAATGTCTTCAAAATGCTAGATATAATGTTTTACTTTTAATTAAAAATGAATTTTGGGAATAATACCCTAGACAAACTAGTTGCAAACTGACATTTAAACACATAGCTATTTAAGAAATTCTTCATCTTTGAGTGGAAGAATTTAATTACTTTTCTAAATATGTTAACTCATATAGTATTAAACTAAGTTATTACAACCTCTGCTTGTCATATAGGATATGATTTCAAAATCTTTCCTAATTTTAAATCATTATTGATATTTTAAGAAGTATAATTGAATTCTCATAATTTTATATTATATATAAAAGAAGTAGAAATTAATCAATATGAATCTTTACGTATTTGAGAATGGTTGAGAGAGGCTATCGAATCACGAAATCTTAGCGTAGAGAGATATCACTTTCGCCTTCTACAGGGATAACTTAAGTTCGATTCCATCAGAGAAAAAAGCGTGTTTTTAAACATTGAAAAGTTGCACTCAAATCTGGTTCGTCTTTACACAGAAATGTATTGTTTCAAATAACTCAAATCTGAACTTCTCAAAAGCGTTCAATAATTTGAAAGTAAATCACTCAGAATGAGAAGTTGCCTTCCAATACGAAATTCTGCCCCTTAAACCCGCGTTTAAATATAGTATCTACATTTATATATATATATATATATATAATCAAGACTGATGTAAT
The DNA here is from genome assembly GCA_963930645.1 of Salticus scenicus. NCBI lineage: Eukaryota > Metazoa > Arthropoda > Arachnida > Araneae > Salticidae > Salticus > Salticus scenicus. The sequence continues at coordinate 256,938,666 of OZ005648.1, forward strand.
ATTTTAAAGTTTAATTGAAATTATTGAGACACTTTCTCCCGTAACGCTCCATGAAACTTACCAGATCTTGATCAAATTATTTAAGTGGCAACCTTTTTTGAACTCTAAAAAACAAATTGGAATTGTCATCAGTTATTTGTTTTCACATAATGCTGATAGCATGCATACGTACAGACCAACTGCTAAGAACTTTAATTTTGTATTTAAGGCACCTCAAAATACGATATTAAGCAAAAAGAAGAGCTGAAAATTTACTTTGTCTACAGTATACGTATGAAAAATTAATTTTTATTCATGGGCTGTTTTACTCGACATGGTAAAATCTAATAAAACCCTTCCATCAATTATATTCAATAGAAAAGAATTATTTCACTTAATTTTGGGTACCCTAGTATGTTATCTATAAATTATATACACACCGAATTGTGTACTTAAATTTAAACTTGTTTGAAAAACACATAACAGAACCTGAAATGCATTTCCAGCAATTTTCAAGTATAGCCCTCAATATATCCAAATTGTTTTCGATGGCCCTATGTAAACGAATGATGATTCATTTTCATACCATATTCTACATAAAATATGCTTTTATGCATATAAGAAATGACTGAACAATATAATAACTAGAAAGCCCTTACGGCTCAAATTAAAGCGTATCTATGCCTTCCTTCAAGATTTATCAAACTCAACAAACTAAATTCTTTCTCTGTCTTTCCTTATTTTTTCCTCCTCTCCTACATGGCGAATACTGGTCATGTCTGATGCTACAGCATTCCACGAAAGTGCTCTCGGGGAGCAATCATCCAGCGCATGGTGTTGCTATTAACCAACAATGTTCATAGGGTGTTTGGGCTTGGTATAAATACTGCGTGAACTTTGTATATAGACTGTGTGAAATTTGTACATTGCCTGTATGAACTTTGTAAATAGACTACCACTCGGCTCCGGTCCTCTTCACTTTCATGCAACTTTGACGCCTTTTGTCGCGGGAGAGCTCTGCTCTGGCGACCATTGTAATTTTTTTTCTTTTTTTTTTCTTTCTTTCTTTTCTTGTCTTTTTTTTTTGTTGTTGTTGTTGTTGTTGTTTACTTATACAATAAACAACGGGGGAGGATTAACCTTTGGATACGGACTCATTTGAATCTCCCCAGTGGCTTTAAAGCCCCTCTCTAAAGGTTAAAAACGCTCAAAACCACTGCATAGTGGTGAGCGGCCTCTTTCCGTCTTAGAATCTTTGAATTTGCTTAGCGCAGTCTATAGATGTTAAACTGTACCTACAAGAAATTTTGCCTTTTCATGTAATGTATTTGAATTATTTTGGATGTCATTGTAAATGAATCTGATCTTAACTAAAAGCTTAGTGTAGAATTCTTGTATGATACAGCTTTAGAATGCCGAGTTTGGGCTTTCTGCTGCAATTTGTTTCCTCAGATATGCTAATAATAGACATACAAACACTACAGACTGATTTACAGACACATAAACCAACTGCTAAAAACTTGTTTTTTTGGTTTCAGATGATCTCAAAATGTGTGGATATAACAAAAGATCGAATTCAAAAATTTGACTCAAAAAGAATTTTTCTTTTTTTTACTATATATGGGTAAGCGAAAGGATAACGTTAGAAATTTAAATTGTACTTCATTGTTCTTAAAAACATTTTTTTTTTTTTTTAATATGTAAGTGAAATGCAAATTTCCGCATTATTATAAAGCAAATGCAATAGTTCATTGCATAACAACATCAACAATGCAATTCTCATTTTTTTTTTTTTTTTTTTTTTTTTTTTTAAGTGCATATGTGAAGCAGTATCACTAAGATATTTAACCTAAACTTAACTGTAATCTGTATAGAAATATCATCTTGTATGCCTATTATGAATGTAGCATCAAAAACCTTCTAATTTCATATGCGACGAACGGGATAAAGCATTAATATTATACAAATTTTTAAACATTTAAATGATTTATCGCTTTCTAAGATATCACAAGAGTTAAGTTATAACGACAAAATAAATTTATACAGAAGCTTTTTTCTCATCCCCAATCTAACATTGAAATATAATTTTGAAAGATGTTACAGTAATTACTTAGAAAATCCCACATCATCATGAAACGTCATTTCAGTTCGAAATGAAACTTCGAATCATTTTTCATGTTCATTACCTTCGACAGTGAAACAAGCCCTTTACTTCCATTTTCCGTATCGACACGACGCCTGAAAGCGAAAAATAATTTCTCTGAGATCTTGCTATCATTCCAAAAGTACTTTTGATGAGTACGGAATGGAATCATTTATTTTAAATCATTCCGCTGTCACGCTTGAAGTTTCAAAAGTTTCGATTTTGCATCCATTAAATTCTAAATATGAGGTGAAGAGTTCCCCTTCTGTATCTTCTTGCAAAAGTCATGCAAATATTTCTCTTCTTCTTAACTAGATATTTAAAATAATGATTTGTTTTAAATAAATAATTATTTGCTTCATTTAACGACAATGTTACCGAAATGTTTTAACGATCTTTGAAGAAATATCTTTACACTTTACTTTAAATTCTTTTACACTGAATGTTTTCTAGCCGAGATGGAAAAAAAACATATATGGAGGAAAAAAAAAAAAAAAAAAAAAAAACTTTGATTAGTTTGTTTTAGAAACATTCTTTGTTTCTAAAAGTTGTTCTTATTGCATAAATGCTAATGTTGTGTTCATTGTAGTAAAAGTCATAGAAATACTTTTTTTTTTCATTAGTAAATGTTTAAAATAATAATTTATTTAAAATATTTAATTATTTGATTCATTTAAAGGCAATGCAGCCGAAATGTTTTAAACGATCTTCGAACAAATACGGCCACTCTTTACTTTTAATTCTTTATACGAGAGGGAAAAAAAGAAAGACCTTCGATTAGTTTGTTTTAAAAATATTTTTTGTTTCCTAAAGTTATCCTAAAATGTTGCATACATGTAAAAATATTTTTTTTTTTTTTTTTTTTTTACTTCCCCTTGGATTTATTGTAATATAAGTCATGCAAATACCTTTTTTCCCCTTAATAGTTAAATGTTTTGAATAATGATTTATTTAAAATATTTGATTATTTGATTCATTTAAAGGCAATGCAGCCGAAATATTTTAAACGATCTTCGAACAAATACGCTTACTCTTTACTTTTAATTCTTTATACTGGATGTTTTCTAAACGAGAGGGAAAAAAAAAAAAAAAAAAAAAAAAAAAACCCTTCGATTAGTTTGTTTAAATTTATTTTTTGTTTCCAAAAATTATTCTAAAATGTTGCATAAATGTAAAAAGATTTTTTTTACCGTTGTGTTCATTGTAGTAAAAGTTATGGAAATACCTTTTCTTCTTCATAATTAAATATTTAAAATAATTATTTAAAATATTTTATCATTGGCTTCATTTAAAGGCAATGTTACCGAAAGGTTTTAAATGATCTTCGAACAAGTACCCTTACTCTTTATTTTAAATTCTTTATACTAAATATTTACTGACCAAAGGAGAAAAACGCTGATAGAAAAAAAATCGAATAGTTTGTTTTAGAAATATTCTTTGTTTCCAAAAGTTCTTCTTTTAGTATAGCATTACTTAAAGAAATGTGTGTTCATTGTTCTAAAAGCATTCAAATACATTATCATCTTCATGACTAATTATTTAAAATTATAATTTGTTAAAGTAAATGATTATTTAATTCATTTAGAGGCAATGTTGCCAAAATATTTTAAACGGTTTTCGAACAAATATCTTTACTTAAAAAAAAAAAGGAAGAAAGAAAGAAACTTAGAAGCTTTTTCCCCAACAAAAGGTACTTCAAATACTTTGTTTTAGAAAAATATTTTCGTTTCAAAAAATCGTATTCTTTTAGCATAATATTGCATGAAGATATATAATAATAATAATAATAATAATCCTGTTTTATTCATTGTTGTAAAAGTCATGTAAATATTTCTTCTTTCTCATAAATACATATTTAGAAAGAGATTTGCTTTAAATAAGTAACTATTTGCTTCATTTAAAAGAAATTTTGCGAAATGTTTTAAAGGACCTTCAAGCAAATATCTTTACTCTTTATTTTAAATTCTTTGCGCTAAATGTTTACTGACCAATGAAAAAAAAAAAAAAAAAAAAAAAAAAAACATACGTGTATTTTTTTTTAAACAAAAAATACTTCGAATAGTTTGTTTCAGAAATATTCTCTGTTTACAAAAGTTATTCTTTTAGTCTAACATTGCATAAAGCTGTATGAAAAGAAATAACAAAAGAAAATTTTCATATTGTATTACTTGTTGTAAAAGAAATGCAAATTTTCTCTTCTGCATGACTAGATATTTTAAATAATGATTTGTTTTAAAAATTATTTGCTTCATTTGAAATCAATGTTTCCGAAATGTTTTAAATGATCTTAAAACAAATATTTTTACTTTTTATTTTAAATAACTTGCACTGAATATTTACTGACAAAAAAGAAAAAGCAATATTTCAACGAAACATTCCATAAATGTATAAAAAATCTTTTTGTAAAAAGGAAATACGATCATCATCTCCTATCACCTTTAAGAACGAAATTTCTCTTTAAATATGAGAAACATAAAAAAAAAAAAAACTTTTCTTAAGATATAAGTGTCAATTAGGTTTTAAGCATGTATAATTTTTATTCATTTCATTTCATTTGTAATTACGTCTTAATTAAAAAAAAAAAAAAAAAAAAAAAAATTAGTCGTGTTCATACACTATTCCACTCTTTTTCCAGACTTGTCTACCACAATATTTAAATTGCAATCTTCTACAGTATTTTTACCCCATCAGTTAAGGAGAAAATTTTTCTATATGAATACAGTGGTGAAAGAGAGAGAGAGAGAAAAAAAAAAGTGAAATCCTAGCATGTATACAGATTTGCCAACATTTCTAATTTAGTCCTCAACATTATTAGTGCCGACATTTTATTCATTCCACTTTTTTTTTTGAAAAGTAATTTTCCTCTTATTTAATAGTAATTAAATGTTGGAGAAAATTTTTCTATATGTAAAGTATTGTGAAAAAAAAAAAAAGGCGGAGACTAATAATGCTGTAGAATAAATTATATTTTTTTGTATCTCTGCATGTATATATTATAATATACGAAGCATGAAATATATTATTATTATTATTATTATTATTATTATTATTATTTTTTTTTTCTACAATATAATAACGAAAATTTTTCTTTCATGCTTTGCTCATTCTTTATAAAATTAATACACGAGTTTTTTACACATTTCATGAGGGACTCATACTTTTATATTTTCCGCAGTCTATTACTAGAGCGCAGGTCATGTTAAAGTACGTTGTTTTAAAAACAAGCCTGTTGTTGGAAACTTTCCTATTTTAATCAGTGAACTCCACCCTTTGGCGTCCTTCACGTAAAAATGCCCGCCACATGCATTAGTTCAAGACGAAATATACCTGCATGCAATGTTTTATACTGAATTACAGCAGTACTGTTAAATAATTTTCAATCTAAAAAGTTTAGTTTTACTAAAGTAGTGTAAAGTGGCATAAAATATCATAGAATGACATAGAATCATTCAGTGTGTAAAAAAATAGCTATCAGACTTAAAATTTTCGATTTCGCTGTTCATTAAACATAAAATTACCAAAGCTCAAGAGAAGACGAGTGGAGTTCTATACCTTCAAGTGATAAGAATAATCAGAAACACACACACACACGCTCGCGCATGCAGGTGTGTATGCACTGATGTATGTGTCATTTATATATATATATATATTGAAAACATTTTCAAACATTTTAATCGATGAAACCAAGTATCAGATGAAGTACTAGTAGATAAAATATGAATGAAAAGATTTTTGAAAATATTAAGCATCCTTTATTTAAAACATACAATATCAATACTTTTCCAAGGGCAAAGATTGATTGTTGCATGGAAATTAGGTGATATTTCTGTCTTACTGTATGCAATTTGCTAAAATTTTGCAGTAAGCTATGCCCAATATCAACCAAAGGACGTGTAAATAATGTCAAGCTCAAAGAGAAAGAGGAAAAACATACTTTTAAGTTCTCTTATGAACAATATTACTTAAAAAATAAAATGAAACCTAAGAATAAAAAATAAAACAAAATTATTACTTAATTTACAATTTCAAGATTCGTCGGAAACGACTCAGGCATACTATAATAGCCTCGAGGCTGAGTAGAGTTAAATTCACAGTTAGATTATGTGTCGTAGTTAACTACTATACTAATGTGTAAAAATAAAATTTAGATTAAAATTTATGTGCTGATTATATTAACTACTAAATCATAAAAATTAAAGTTATATTCGATTAAATTTTAATTTAAAACATACAAAGATATGAGATACGTAAATTCGCAATTTATAAGTAACGTGCGAATATGGAGAATTTGTTTCGTTGGATTCAAATGAATGATAGATGGAGGAATGATAGCGACCTCAGTTAAAGTGAAAGAAAAGTAATGACCCACATTTATTATTATTATTATTATTATTATTATTGAAGTTATTGCTTTTTTAAACCTAAACAAATGGTAGCGTTTTAAAAAATCCTATTAGAAAATCGGACACTTAATAAAAACATCATGCAGAAAGTAATGAAAAGTGATTAAAAGTTATTTATTAATTAAAAAACTCAAGCTGAGAAAAATTTTATATAAAGACAGACTAATAAAATCACTATACTAAAAGTAATTCGAGATTTATTATTATTATTATTATTATTATTAAAAACAAAGGGGAAAATATATATAAGATATATATATTAGTGTGTGAGTAATATGCAAATACCATAACAAGGATTAGAATAAATTAAAAATAAGATTTAAGTATTGAATTTACTAAATATTTAAGATATCCATAATGTCTAGCCTGAAAATAGATAGATTTAACGTTTTTACTTTTATAATTATCAGAACAAAGATGTTTTATTCTATATAACAGGCGTGGCCAACCCGCAGCCCACCACAAAGTTTCTTGTGGCCTGCGAGGAGACCTACGATATTTAAAGTTTGACAACTTTGGTTAACTGATCAAAAATTAATAAATACTTTCTAACGTTTCGAAGTAAAAATACCTTTCAATGATTATGTTAACTAAAGAACGTTTCTAATGAAAAATTATTAGTTTCCTTATTTATTCTTTTTATTATAGTTTTAATATATAGTCATAAATTTTTCCCGATTCTATTGCTAATTTATGAATGAAAATAATTTGAATTAATGTATTCTGCTCCGAATTTTCATCCTGCCCTCCACGGAAAAAAAGTATATACATACATGAATCATATACTCACAAACATATATGCACATACGCATACGTACAGTCATAAAATAATAATAATAATAATTTCCTTCCCCGACTAATTTTTCTGTAAATTATCGTAGAAACTAGCAGCTGATGCCAAGCGATTGGTAATAACATCTAGTTTTTAATGCAATTGCTAAATTTTGTTTAGGGTGTCATCTACAACTGAAAACTGAATTTATTGTAATAATTTTCATAATTCAAAAAATGTTTTTCAATCAAAAATATGCATGGCTACTCCATTCTAACGTTAAAAAAAAAAAAAAAAAAAATGAAATTTTAATACATTAATTTTTGGAAAGACATGAATTTATGTGTATTACATTTATTTAACATTAACATCTGCATATTTTAAGAAGTTATAACTCGTTGAAAAATTATGAGAAATATATAAACTATACCATTTTCTGGACTGATTTGATCCAAATAATCCAAAAGGTGCGGTCCGCATGAATTAAATGTATTTCCAATGCGGCCCACCGTTTCGGGCTGGACAGGCCTGCTATATAAGAAGTTAATGAAAATACTAATAAATAGTTTTATGTAAACATGATTTGAAATGAGTAAATATATGAACTTTAAAAGAAAATTATTTTCTCTTATCAAAAATATCAAAAATCTAAGTTTCTATTGTCATTATATATTTGTAAATCTAGAAAGTTTATTTCTTTATTTGTGATATCATTTTTAATTAATGAAAGACTATTAGAATAATTATCTATGAAGCTGTTAGTATTGCAATCATTAAAGTAAAGAGCGATAATATCGCCAATATAACCGTAGAACATTATGTCATTACATAACGAGAAGTTTCTTTCATAATAATAACGATATGTGATATACCTTTAATACTTCGGTAAATATTATGACTGTAAAGTATAAAATTATTATGTAATATGGAATTTAGTAAAGTTTTAAAGTAATGAAACCATATATATATATATATATTTTTTTAATATTATGTTTATGTTCATTAAAAAGGATTAACATAGTGTTATGTTAGTCATGAATGTCAATATTTTTGAATAAATTATTAAAGTCAAATGTACTAATGTTTGTAATATGTTTGAAAATTTTAATTCTATTAAATATATATATATATATATTGACCTGGTTATTGCACTGATTTACAGAAATGTACAGCAGTTGATATCCTTACTCATCGCATCTCCCTGCTTGCACATTTTTCCTATGGGTTATGTCAAGGGCTATATATATATAAACTCTCTTGCGATTTTATTGCGGCTATTGAAATAGAAATACATTCGAATTCCGTACCTATGATCAAATTAGTGGTTATATTTAAAGAAATTCGCCTCTGTCATTTTACACATAATGAAAGACTTGGGAAACTAAGTTTTAAATTATATGCGATGCTGTGTACAAAACTTTTTTAAACCATCGCATTATCTAAAACAATTTCAGAACTACAAACGTATCGTTTGATTTAATCTGTATTAATTAATTTATATTTTTTACATCCTAAATATTACGTACATGAGATATCTATAACTAATTCTAACAACATAGACAATTGTCGTGTAAGTTTTTACAATCAAACTATACATACATCTAAAACTCGAGAAAGAAAAAAATATTCCCATGCAGCCCAATTTACCAATATAGTTTGGAGCAGACAAATTGTTGAAACAAGGTTTTGTAAAAAAAAAAAAAAAAAAAAAAAATCAATATTTATTTTATAGAAATTGCCTTATGACTACAAACATACGAAACTCTAAATAAACCTTGATCAAAAAATATAGGCGGATAAAAAAAAAAAAAATCTTAAAGAAAAAACCTTTTACCTTCAGGTTAGTAAAAAAAAAAAAAAAAAAAAAAAAGAAAAAGAAGAAATATCAATAACGTCTTCGTATAGTAGAAGACGAAGTTCAATTACACAAATAGTGATCTTAAAACAAAGTTAAGAAATAAATACTGATATAAAAATCAATTTGAAATATATCGTATCTAAAAATGTCTTACATGATTACGAAAGAGCTGCATAGTATTTCCAGATAAACTTAAATCTAAATTAGGAACATTCTATGGATTTATGAACAGAATTATATTTGATTATGTAAAAGAATTCGTATATTTCTATCAAAGAATGGCAATTTATAAGAATTTTGAATCAGAATTGAGTTTAAAAAGTATTGATGTCAAGCAACTGTACATAAATAAATATTTTTGGTACTTTTACTGAAATGCCAACTAATAAAACGGTATCTCTTTTATAGACCAATCATATTTATCGATCGCATAAATATTCATTAAAAATTAAGGTGTTTGAATATTACTCTAAACACAATTCAATAAAATAAAATAATTCATTAGTGTGAAAAATTTAAATTCTTTTTTAAAGAAAATTAGCAATTTCCTCATATATATAAAAATAGCACAATCATAATTAAAAAATTATACATAATAAATATAAATTAAATAATGATAAAAAATGAATTTTGCGATACAAATTATAAGACATTTCTCGTGTTCGGTATGACTTATGATTAATTGTATAGGAATTGCGATTTAAAATATAGTTACATTAGAAAGTTTTCTTCGAATTTCCTACAGTAATTATATTTGAAAACTCGAGACGCTATTCGTAAATATGCAGTTAGTTCTATTCAGAAATGGAAAGTTATTTAAATGAATACGAATTTAGAATTAGATTTCTGTTAACTTTAATGATTTAAATAGTTTCTGAGCATTTTAATTAGTAATTTTTTAACTTAAACGACATTTTGTAATATTCAAACAATATGAATTTACATAATAATAAAAAATTAAAATTTCGCATACCAAAACTAATAAAATTATAATACATGGAAAATTTGGTGGTAAGAAAGATTAAAAAAGAAAAAAAAAAAAAAAAATATATATATATATATATATATCGGTAAAATTACACTATTAAAAATAATAGTTCAACGTTTCATAAAAAGAATAGATATAAATAAGTATTTTAGCTGCAACCAGTGGCGGATTTAAGGGGGGGAGCTGGGGGGCTAAAGCCCCCCCCCCAAAAAAAAAACACTGACATTCACAATGGAATATTGCAATTGTAAATTTTTTATTGGTCTAGAATAACACTTTGAAAAATCTTAGCTCCCCCCCCCAAAAGTCAAGTTCTGGATCCGCCACTGGCTGCAACCAATATTTTGGTGCTCAGTTTCCACCGTTTCAGTGGCATTTATTATTGGAATAGAACCACTGTGTGAAATGGTGAATTTTTTCACCAAAATATTAGTTGATGCTAAATCGGAAAAATTTTTTTTGGTAAAATACGTAAGATTTATTAATTAATTAATTTATTATTATTATTTTTTTTCAAGCTTAATTGTAGAAAAAAATATACCAATTAATTAAGTAAGAATTTAATTTTTGGTAAAAGTTTACATTAATTAGCTAAAATATATAAATCTAGTCAATTTTAAAGCCATTGGCTGTACTTTGTATAATTTCTCTAATTAAATTATAAATGAGATTGTGAATAATTATTAAGAAATTTACTGTCCCTATATTGCTTAGTTAGGCAAAGTAAAATGTACTAAGTTAAAAAGGAAATTAAAAATGTCTAATCTTGTTAAGGATATTGGGGACAAAAGTTTAATACTTAAAGTGATGGTAATTTAAAATAATGATTTAATGTTCATATAGATGAACAATTTTAAATCTTTAATGTTCACTACATATTTTATTTTAAAAATTGCTAAACAAATTTCAAAAATAGCTCGTAGACACGTGACTCATCATAAATATGTAAAAAGAAGAAGAAGAAGAAGAAGAAAAAAAGCAATTTTTATTTTTAAGATGTTTTTGGTCTGAATCATTTATAGAAACCTGATTAAATTCAAATAATATTTTTATTTAATAAATTAAAAAAAAAAAAAAAAATTAGAAATTGAAAAAGCTCGCAATTGTTGTTTCAGAACAAATAAATACCACGGGCTTACAGTGAAAAATTTAGACAAAAGTGCATCGTTAAAGCAACAAGGCGCATTGGTGCCTATTGAGTAATTAACAATTGACACCTTCTAAAACATCATTTGTTAAATTTCGGAGTACTGCTGCTATCTAAAGAAGTGAGAAGTAAAAAAAATTAAAATTTAATTAAAACAAGGAAAATATATTTTAAAATTGTTGTATCATTATCGTAATTTTAATAATAATAATAAATCTTACTAATTCTTCTGCATGATTTTGAATACAAATGATTTTTTTTTTTTTTTTTCAAAATCGTGGAAATGTTATGCCTAGTTTCAACAATGTTTCTCTCTTCATCAAGAATTTTTCTTTTTTTTTCTTTTACTTCTTATAATTTGTAAACAATATTCAACATTTTCATTCGCCGAAGTTTATCTAAAATATTAACCTATGAAATCACACAAATAATAGCAAGCATATACAATCGCAATGTAAGTAAATGCATAAAACTATGAAGAGTTCATGTTATATATTGTTTTAATTAATTATTATTATTATTATTTATTTACTCATCGTTTTCTTAGACAAATGGAAGAGTAATTTTTATTTATACTAATATTATTAGTGCTCTTAAAAAATTTTGATTCGGAAAAAGTAATAATGAGTGTATTTATAAGCAATAACTTATGCTAATGGTGACCAAAATCATTTAAAAACTTATGATAAGTGTAGCATTTATTAGCATTTACTATTACGAAATTTGATTACTTCCGAATTTACAGGTTCTTTTTTGTTCAATTATAAATAATTTTGTTAATAAAAAAAAAAAAAAAAAAAAAAAAAAAACTTCTTCAAATAAAAATATGGTACAAAGTATATAAAAATAATTATCTTCAATTTTATGAAGTTCATATCTTTCTGTTGACAGTAAATGTGCCGCTGGCACCATGATAAAACTTTTTTGATCATGAAAAGAGAAATTGATTTAGCGAATTCAACCGGTTTATTTTTAGCTTTATATTTCATTATATTTTGTCCATCATAAAAATTATAATTACTGAATGCTACAAAGTTTTGGATTAACCTATCTAATTCATTGAAATTGAACTGAACATATATTTTGAAAATTGTTGATAAATAGCTTTTACTTTCAAAGAATTGTGTTACTTTTATTATTATTTAAGTACCTGAATACCTTCAGAACTAAATTTTAAGTTAAAATATCGGTATTTTAATTTTAATACTGTTAAATACTAATTTGTTAACACTATAAAATTTCTTGAATTTTATTTGTATATCAATTAGAATTATAAGCTTTTCAATATTACATCGGTATTTTATGTACAGTATTTCATAAGTATTTTACATACAGGTAAATTTCATGTTTAGCATATTCACAAGTTTAAAATATTAATATTTTATACGAAACGACATTATAGAAAATATTATGTCAAACTAATGAATTGTTTCATGTGGGTTTTGAAAAAGGTGATAGACGGTATGAACTACACTGATAACTGAAACTCTAGTTTGAAGAAAAAAGAAGTCCAAAATCCTAATTTTCTGAAATCAAAAACAAAAGAAACATACTTCAGTAAAATCAGAATTGGAAATTTGCTGCACGTAGAACCCCCGGATTTCCCAAGTTTTAATCATTTCTACGTATTGTTGGATGGAGCATAAATTTGGTTGGATTTTCTTATTTTTATGTTTGGTGACTCCAAAATTGCGATCGCATTGGAGAAATCAAACTCATGAATATTTCCGATGCCTGTTTTTTTTACGTTAAACAAGCGTTTTTTGTTCCCTTCTTTTTTCTTGCGTGTGTGTCAACGCACAGCGGGTTAAAATAAATAAATAAATAAAAATTCAATTTTCGATTTTTGGAGCGAGTTCAATTCTTCAGATACAGGGATTAAATTGTAGATGCATTAGTTTTTTTTTTTTTCTTTTTTTTTTCTTTTCTTTTTTCGTTAAATAATTATTCATATTTAAAATTTAAGATTTTTATGAACAATTTGTTTTCAACAACTGCTTGTATTAAATTTCTGAACAATTGAATATTTATAAAATTCTTTATTTAAAATTATTACTGACTTAAAAAGAATACTGAGAGTGAATTTACGGACTGTGACAGTTTTTGATATAAATACTTGTATAAATTAGTCTTCTTAGTGATAGGTACAAGATGCATTCAAAAGAATGAGCAGATTTTTACACACACACACACACACAGAAAAAAAAAATAAATAAATAAATAAATAAATAAAAATAAAAAAAAGAGAGAGAGAGAGAGAAAATCTAAAAAAGTATTCAATCTTTATCAATGGTATCATAAAGGTTCTGTGTGTGCACGTTCAGCCACAATTCAAGACGAAGGCTGAATTCTCTTTACATTTTGCGTAAGGGGGTTGCTATTCATGGATACCACTGATTCTAATATCTAATGTTTTACGTCCTCAGTGTCTGTCGATAACGGTGGTGAAGTTTTCATTCTGTTCCATCCATTATCTACTAAACGCAAGCATTTAAAACACAAGGTATTATCTATTAAAATCAGTGGCATCCATCAATACGCCACCTTCTATAAAGTGTGGAACTAATTTAACTATCTTATTTATGCTATATGTATGAGTATTTGCAATACCATACATGAAACTTCAGTACTTAGTGAGTTTTTAGAATTTTGCTTCATTTATTTTTGTATGTTTCCTGTAAGAAATATTACGTTACAAAATCGAGTCGTACTTTTTGGTACGCCCTTTGTTACAATCGAATAACTTGTTTAACTAGCTAGAGAATCTGCAGATTAGAAGTCACAACGTCCTATATATATTACTCACTAGTGAGATCATTTTTATTCATTCCATATTATTGTGAATATAAGCAGTAAATTGCAAGTCATTTGGATGAATTCTTGAGCCTCTATCGTGGTACACATAAATTTTGTCTAGGGGAAGGTCGGGTTGTATCGGACACTTAAGCTTCTCCTCTATTATAAAATATTTTTACAGCTCAATTGGATTATATTGCATTTCATACAAAACTTTATGATTTTATAAAAATACCTTGCAAAACAATTTTTTTATGATAAAAATTTCAATCATTTTTTTACACTTTTTATAGACATTACATTTTTATCCATTTTATTTATGGAGGGTTGTATCGGACATGTAGAAAATGTGAAGAAGATGATTACTTTTGGATACACAAACAACTTTTTATTATTAGACAGAGCTACTTTTGAGAAATTAATAAAAGTACAAATTACAGGTCGTAAAACTAACTTAATTTCTCAAAAAATCTACCCACTTGCTCCTTACTGAAGCCTGCTGCCCTCTGCAAGCTAGTAGATTCAACACTCTTTAATCGCAGGACATTATGTCTTTTTATAAAATCATAATAGAATTCTTTCCCGGCCTTTTGTTTTGTTTTATTGAAACGGTGTTTTATTTTCAATTTCTCTGCATATTGATAGACGAGTTTCAAAAACTCTTCCCTATTTAGGGGTATTAGATGGTTGTCCAAGCTCTTAATATGATTGTATAATACCATCTCCTGTTCATCGCTGAATGTTCTTGGAAAAATTTTAACATTACCTAAACATTGTTTTATTTCTACCTCTTTACCTTTTGCATAACTTTCCACTTTATCTCCTAGTGTGCTTTTGGGAACAGAATATCTTTCACTCGCTTCTCTAATTGTCATTTCTTTCGTTATAACTTTTTCTACAGCTTTTTTTCATATCATTTTTCTCCCATTTCTGATGTAGTTTACCCATATTGTCCTGCAAAACAAAAGAATTCCTTGAGAATATAATTCTTATCAACCTTAATCTGTGTCCGATACAACCCGAAACACATCTGTCCGATACATCCCGAGCGTAATGGAATAAAACATCGATTACCACGTACGTATTAGTAAGCTTAAGGAAATTTACGGGCTGCAACTTAAAAGAAAACTAACGTTGTTTACAACAATACACAAGAAAACAATTTATTCTCTCTTTCAGACAAGCTATGACACACACACAATCCGAAATTATCATCGTTCACCCAAAACACTGATGAAAAATGAAAATTTTCTACCACGGTTCAAAAACACTGCCGCTTCTGTAAATATAGCAGCATCTCAGCTTTCTTCCTTCACCGAAACCGCTTGCCTTATAACAAGTGCTACCATCTGCAGCAAATATTAGGAAAGACTCTTGTCCTATACTAGCCGCCGTCCGATACTACCCGACCTTCCCCTATATGCCGTAATGATAAGAAATTATGTGATATGTGCCTGTACAAGAACCACAAGTAGTTTACACACACACACACAAATTATATGCAGCTACCATGTTTAAAAATTTGTCCTAGGTTGAGCCAAAATATAGTACTACATTTGCTGCAACTATGAGATGGTGAAAACTTTTACCATGATTTTGTACTACCAAAGCTTGGTACTACAATTTTTGTAACCACAAGTTGGGGTTATCTTCTAACGTGAATTAGTTTTTTTTACCAACAAGAATTACCAAATTACAGTAGAAGGTTTCACCATCACATAGTTGCCGCTACTGTAGTACCAAGTTTTGGTTCAATCTAGCACATTGCAGCAGTACCAAATTTTGGTTCAACCTTGAACTGAAATGTTTAACCGCGTAATTCTGTACGGCTCATAAGCATACACTGGTTCTCATAATTATACGGACACCCGTTTTTCTATATTAACTAAACACTGAACACTTTTATTTAAACAAATGTATTTTTTATTAATTTGAATTTCATTAATAGACTATATTAAAAAAGTTTTATCGTTTTTCTGTCTTAAAAAACTTTAAATACGGTCAAAAAGATGATTTTTCATGTGTTCACAATTATAAGGACAGCTCGAATCTTAGAAATTTTTTTCAGTTATTCTTTAAATTAATAATTTATGGGGTCTCTTTTTAGGGTGAAACAGTCAGACATTTTCTCTGGTATATACAATTTTTTTTTTAATATATTCAGTTTCAATACCATTTCATACAGCATAGATGATATTCTGAATATATTTAAACTATTTAAAATTGCTTTCCACTTGCATGCAATTTTCTAATATGATAAGTTAAAATTTTTTCAACTTTTAGCCCACGGGAAAGGCAATAAAACAGAAGTTCCTTTCTTCAAACTATTTCTTATTGCTCTAGAAGTAGAGCAAAACTGTAAGATCTTGTTGAAAAAAATAATATTGCCCCCAAAATCTAACAAAAATCTGAGAATTCCACGTTTAAAATTTGCGGATATTCTCTTGAAGTTCATAATAATAGAAAAAATTACTAAATTCATTCTGCCTTTAGTAGAAACAGCTCCCCAGAGCACCATAGATCCACCTTTAAAATGTCCGATTCATATCTGCCTTTAAAAAAATCTGCTCTGTCTTTCTCTATCTTCAGATCGTGCCTGTAACTGTTAAAACCATTTGATTAATCAAGAATAAAATGTTTTTCATCCGAAAATGCAAATTTTACCATTTAATATAGTCTTTATTCAACTTTAACACAGACGTTCTTTCCCGCATTAAATGCTTATTGATTATTACAGGTTTTTTATTCATTTTAACATATTATTAATTATTTTAAACATGCATAAATGTAGACCCCAACCTTTCGTTAAAAAATACGAGCAAATTCAGCAGCAGTCATTATGAGGAAAACAGTAAGAGGAATTATGAGTCTTCGATCTCTGTAAAACAACTCTGATTTTGCATCAGATCTCTTTCCTATCGAACCAGCAGTTCAACGTTTGATCACATTTCCTTCAGCAATTTTATATCTTCGAATTTCATTAGAAATTCGACGGACTGAAATTATCCTTCCACTTAAAAAACACACTTATCATACTTCACTACATGAACGTTCTTTTTTTCGAGGAATTATCAGTAATGTCCGTCCAAGAAAAATTGAAGGCTTATATATGAATTAATCTAGCCCAGTAGTTAACAAATTTGCATGTCAACAGTAATTTATACGCTAGTAAGTTAAATAAAACGAAAAAATCATGATTGTCCCTATAATTATGAACATCTAAAAACGTGGAGAAAAAGATATTTTGCATTATTTTTTGTTAATTTTGTTTCATATTAAAAAAATTATAGCAGTTTTTTGGTTTTTAGAATACTAGATATATTAAGTGCACTTAGTATAATCTTGTTCACAGCTATTTTTACATTAGTTATTTCAAAACATAAAGTGTCGTTATAAATATGAGAAGGAGTGTATGTACCAACATGTAAGTTAATCGGGTGATGTTTGTGTGCGCTATCGACAGACGAATTTAGCTATTAGAATACGCACCACAAAATCTACAGCTAATTATGTACGGCTCATGAACATGTTTACCAGTTTGAATGTCTATGGGGTGATTTTTAATTCCGCTATCGCGGTATACAGTCAGATATACAGACACAAAAACCTTTTTGAGATTCAATGGAGAGGACCCAACTGACGTTTTATTATCTACAATGAAGATATTTCAAAGATAAATAAATAAATAAGTAAATAAATAAATAAAACAGAATTAAAATTCAAATTCAAAAAGAAGATGAATATGAAATAAATACTGCAGGCAACTTTAATTCTTTAAATTAATCTTTATCCAGAAAATACATTCGTAGGAGTATTTTTCTAATTTGAAAAGTAAGTCCTACATTTTTGCGTTTTTCTAAAGCGTTATATTAATTAACGAAAAGGCTTTGGATAATTACATTTAAATCATTTAAGTTTTTTCCTCAGTAATCGATAATGTAAATGTCATTGATATATATATATATGCGTGTGTGTGTGCAAACCGTACTTGAGGTATTATGCACAAATACGTAAAATCAATATTTTAAATCATTATTCCTTTTACAGAATCGCTTAAAGTCAGGACTAATTTTTATATTAAACGAGATTTCCCGTTTCCTGATGCGCACATCTTAAGAAATACTATGATTCAAAATCGAGATATTCTCTTTGATACTCCATGTAATTAAAATTGAATAATTTGTTTAACTAATTACAGCGAAGTTATTTAAAAAGATTTAAAAAAAAAAAGTAGAAAGAAAGAAATGCTCCAGGAGTGCACAATTCTTTATATTAATCTTTCTTCCATTTTTATCCAGCAAATATATTCACGCGTTCGTGATCTTTCCATTACGAGGGGGAAAAATATATTTCGCCATTCATATTCGGATAGCAATCCACAAAACACACACACCTAATTATCTTTCATGTCTAGCTTTGTTTATGACTTCCGCAAGCAATTTCTTATTTTTTATGATCTATTCCCTAGTTATTCCCGTTTAGAATATTTTAACATGTATAAACTTTCTTCTAATATCTTTAATTTAAAATGCCACTGGAGGAGTGCATCCAATCTCCTTGTTTAAATGAAAAATGGAAGTTCCTTTATATTAAAAAGTCTCTAGTGTATGATAATAAAATATCATTTCACGGATGCAGATGTTGCGAAATTAGTTTAAGAAAATCGTTTTTTAATGATGTCAGCATTGAAAAAATGTTTTGATCTAGCTTCTGAAGATGATACTGTTTATCGATATTATGAATAATGTTATAGTTTGTAATGAACGTTCGTTTTCCTCTTATTTTAAAATAAAGTAATTAAGAGTACACGATGTTGATTGAACTTTTAGAAACTTTAAAAATATTTTATATTAAGGGATTTCAAACCTATTGTTATGGTTAAAAAAATGATGCATATTCTTTGAAATAAACAACAAAGATTAAAATTATATTATTGAGGAGAAAATTTATACTCACAGACCCATGTGCTATGGCATACCTACTGTATTTACTTTGTTGAATCACTATTTATTAAAAATTGAAGTTCGTCCTTTTTTTTTTTTTTTTTTTTTTCATTCAGTTAAATGGAAAAGTTTTATTTAATGAGTTTATTATATATATAATTAACAAGGAGATATTTTTTATAATCTTTGCAATTTTTTCTTCAAACAATTATTGATTTCATTTGTTTCATAAAAAAATTCAGACGAGTTTCAAATATTTTTTACTAAAAAATATTATGATACAGATTAATACTGTTTGTTCTCTTCATTGCCGAAACGTCAGTGGAGGCTTTCATGTGGAGACTGAAAATGTTTTTAGGTTCTGTCTGTGTATTTGTGCGTCTGTCTGTCTCACGACAGCAGCCACGAAAATCACGCTATTGACTTGCAAACTGGTATACATATTCATGCGCCGCTTGGAATTAGTAGTATAGTTTGGAGTGTGTATTATATTTTTAGTTTGTTTACAGTGACACGCAAAAGATTTTCTTATCATTACGGCCTATGGGCAAAATTTGTATGTATTGCAATAGCGGGCGCAAAAATACTCCGATTAACTTGCAAATTGGTACACATGTTTAGACGCTATACACAAATAGCTGTATAATTTTTTGTGTCAATATTGTCTATATTTCTTGAACAGGGATGCACCAAATGTTTTCATATCATTACGGCATATGAGCACATAACAGATAATCTTAACATGGTTACACTGCATCATGGTTACAACTCCACCTTAACATGGTTACACTGCATTCAACAAATTATAATTAACATATGTTATTGAGATGCTTAAAAGCATGTTTTCAGTAGAAAAATGTGTTCTTACACTTAATAATAAATGTACAGGGCCTTACAAAATATTTCCGACAAAGTTACGTAATTTTCCAAATTATGTCAAATTTCGAAAAATTATTCATGAGTAACATAGAATAAGTTGAACAGATTTTACTTGCATATATAATGTTTGTGGCTCCTTTACAGAGACGCACAAAAGAATTTCATGACATTAGAGCCTATGGACAAATTTTTATTTAAGCGCATTTGAATGCGTTTACGCTGCATTTAACAAAATGAAGTTAACATTACGATGCCAAAAAGCATGTTTTCTGTATAAAAAATTGTATAGACTAAATAATTTATTTACAGGACTACACGAAAGAAATCCAATGACATTCTCTAATGACCCAAATTATGTCAAATTTGGTTCAAATATTAATGAATTACAACGAGTGAGTGGTATACTTTTTATTGGTGCATATAATAACTGTGGTTCTTTACAGGGACACAGAAAACAACTTCACATTATTACGAACTATAGACGGTATTTCTTACAAGTGCGTTTCAACATGGTTACACTCCATTAAACTTAATGAAATAAACATACGTTATTGGAATATTTAAGAGCACTTTTTCTGTGAAAAATGGTTTGTATAGAATTGGTAATTAGTTTACAGGGCTACACAAAATAATTCCGATATATTATGCAACCACTTGACATGAAATTTGATAGAAGTATTTTTGAGTTACAAGGGACTAACACAAGGCTGCGAGTTATAAGGAAATATATATATATACACATTTTTGTTGTAGACAGACATATACAACTCGGGGATCAAGGAGCTGTAGCCCCACTCAGAAACGAACCTGTTTATATAGCTAGTTACACTGAGAAAAAAATATACTGCCTTCATCTAGAATGAAAAAGTGGCCATTTTCTAAATCCTTTAACTAGAAATTTAGATTTCCGAACTATGCGCATAAACTGACTAGTCGAAGTGATCGAGAATTTCTAGTCTACACATTTCTAGATGGTGAAGCAATATTCTGAATATTCTGAATCTTTTGTATGGTAAGAAATTCTCGCTTGATTATCTAGAATTGGGTCATAAACGAAGATCATAGTTGCTGAAACCTGCCTCTTGTGTTTGCATTCATTTGGAGATATTTTCAAATAGGTTTGACCTCGATAATATAAACAAACTCTCTAGAATTCTAGTAGAGGTTTCTAGAACTCTCTTTCAAAGGGGACTAGAATTTATAAGGATGACACGGAACTATTTATCTGAAACCACAATTTAGATTCTAGATTACAGTTACAGAATTTTTCTCAGTGTAATCACACGTATTTGTGTATAAATATATAATTATTTTAAATAATATGGAATAAATAAAAATGTTCTTTTGAGTAATGAGGAATCAAATAAGACGTCGATGTTCCTGATCTGCAGATTGAGTAGTTATATTTTAAATAGATTTATAAATTTTAAATTTAGTCAATTATTAACTGAGTTTCTTTTACTGAAATATAACTTTACATTTGTCTATCGATTTCAATATGCAAAGAAAGACTGATATCTTGAATAAAACTTTAATTAGAAAATATGATCAATATTGTATTTAATAAACTGGGTAATAAAAAAAAATAATTTTATATTTTGAATTGTACTTTATATAAACATTATCAACTTTAAATAAAACCTTTAACTTTAAATATATTATCAACTTTAAATAAAACCTTTTAATTTTGTATGTAAAAATGCTGAAGTGATAATTGTGAAATTTTAAATGTAGCGTTTTATCAAATTTTTAAGTTTTTCATAGGTATCTTAATAGCATTTATTCCTATGATATAATATTCAGACTAGATTATGGGACAAAGAAAGTTCTAAAAATCTATTGTTCGAACATGTTTCAAGTTCTTATTTCCCTCTAATTGTTTAATGGATGCTTTGCCGGTACTTTCATCTTCACTGTTAAACTAATAAAATAATTTTATCGTAGGTGATTAGGATTGTAACCCTTAAATATTGATAGCTCTATATATTACCGATTGAAGATATGTATTTGATTTACATATATATGTATACAATTATATTACGTTATTTCAATTATACACAAAAAACAGATATATATATAAGCCTAATTACTTTCATTAACCGAAAATTAAGCAGAGACGTTTTAAATAAATTTGAAAATGTAAAGGTTATATAAGGTCCATGAATTAAGTCAAGGTCCTTGAATTAAGTCATAACCATTTAAGACCGTATAATAGTTCAGATTCTTCACCATATCTTACTGAATATTTCAACCGAAAAATAATATAACAGTATTAAATTATAATAATTAAATTACTTTCCTGATAATAGTTGTATTATTAATAAGAGTTAATAATTTTTTTAATAGGTTATAAAAAAGCTTTTTTACCTTTTTTTAATTCTTTTTTTTTATTCCAGGGATAATACATTACTGATATAAGGATGCTTAATTGACTATGTTTAAAATTCTTTTTTGTTCCTGTAATTGTTTAATTGATGCTTTGTTAGTACTTTCATATGCTCTATTAAACGGATAAAATAAACTGTGACGTAGGTGCTCAGAATTGTAAATCTTGAATATTGATGGCTCTACATATTACCTATTGATCATATTTAATCTACACCAGTACAATTACAATTATATTATATTATTTTAATTATAATATAAATACGTAATTTCATTAACCGAATATTAACCAGATACATTTTAAATAAAAATTTTAAGATTTCAAAGTTATATAAGGTCCTTGAATTAATCAAATAATAAGTATTTACGTTAATATTATAGTTCGGATTCTTATTGAACATCTTAACTGGAAAATAATATAACAGTAACAATTTGTAATAATTAAATTATTTCCTGATAATAGTCACATTATTATTGAAAGTAAATAATATTATTTAAGATATGGTTACATATTTTTTTCTTTTAATTCCAAGGATAATGTTTTATTGATATAAGCATGCTTTACTTACTATTTATTCCATATTTGCGCGTCTAAAAATAAATCAATGAAAACGATTCCTAAATTTTAAAAGCAAGAAAAAGAATTATTTCTAAAATAAAATATATAAAAGGCCAAAATTGGTCTTTTCTATTTTATTTTATTGAGGATAAATTCCATTTCAAAAATTTCTGTTGGTCTTTTCTTTATATATGAATTCTAACAAAAACCGAGTCAAATTTTTAATTTAAATCGAGATTGCATGCTGAAGACAGAGAGAGACAGAGTGAGAGAGAAAAAAAATCAAAGGGATGCCCGTCAAGAAATGAAATTACTTAGAAAATGGGTTTCAATATTTAAAATGTTTAAAGCAAATACAAAAAGCCCAGAAGAAATTTTCATAAAGCTTTGGTGATACATTCTATTAATATTTAATATTTTGCGGTTTTTTCATTTCAAGGAATATGTTTTTAATAAAATGTTTTCGAGAGCTCAATATTTTTTTATATTTGAAACATATTATTTGAATGCCGGTAAAAATACATAAATATTCAAACTCTGTACTTCTGAATGTGTATTGAACGTGAAAATGAATTAAAATATTCAATGAAAAATTATTAATAGTCAGTAAAACCAGGGATCGTTGGGTATGCAATTTTTTTATGCTATATTATTAATCTTATGGATATTTCAGAAAATGAAACAGAAAATATATTTTAGCAATATTATATTGCTAAGGATTTATTCTTATGATATTTATTTATTCGGATGATAATTGACTGATGTTTAATTTAATTGTTATGTATGGTCAAACAAGATTTAATAAATAATGAAACAGTTTCATAACGATTATGTCATGTTCAGTTTTCTGATTCATTAAAGATGAAGCATCTGTAACAGTAAAATCCCTCGACTTTAGAATTTGTGTCACTTATTTAAATAAATCTGACGAAAAGAGTAATTGCCGTCGTTAACATTTTAATTGATTTATCATTAATTAATTTGATTAAGTGATCTTGAATATTATTGATGTTACTTAGTTATTATATTGATAAAACTGCATTATTAAAACTAAAAGGCAATTTCCAATATATTGTACACTGTAAAAAAAACCACAGTAAAATTACAGCAAAAAATGCTGGCAATATGGGTGCCAGCATATTTTGCTGTTAATATACAGCAATTGCGTTTTTCCAAGGAAACAGCAGCTTTGTCAATTTTACAGTAATTTGTGCTGTTTTTTTACAGCAATTTTGTATTTCAACTTTTACAGTTCTTTTGTAAATTATACAGCATTTTTTGCTGTTTTTTTACAGCAATTTTGTATTTTAGCTTTTACTGCACATTTGTCAATTTTACAGCATTTTCTGCTATTTTTTTTTACAGTTGATTTGTATTTTAGCTTTTACAGTAAAATTGTACTTTTTACTGCTTTTTCTGCTGCTTTTTACAGCAGTTTTGGATTTTACACTCCTGCTCAAAAGCTTAGCAAGATTTGCAAACGATCAGGTTTTTTCCATTTAAAAACTTATCTCTCGATGAAATGTTTTCAGACTTTGGGTATTTAAAGAATTGGGTCTTCCTCGTGTTTTTCAGTGAAGATTGGTTTAAGACAACATTTAGGGGGCCGGTAAAAAATTGAGAAAAATCAATAATGTTTGTGATCACCGTGTATCATTAAGCAAGCGAAATGAACCGTAACTTTAGAATATGTTAATGTAGATCCAATTCAATTTGTAGATGAACTTGTGTGACGATAGCATGTTAAATAACACAGATATAAGTATTTATTTTAAAGCTAAAAATGAAAAAAAAATCATATTTTTCATTTATAATATACAGAGTTTTTAACGCAAATTATTTCCACTTTCAGATAAGTAGGAAAAACACTTTTAAAATAATATACTGCAATCGGAATTAAAAAAAAAATTTAATATTTCGGGAAATATGAGCATTTTTATGAAAAACGTTTTTACTACGCATGTGGGAAAGATTAAAAAAAGTTTTATTGCATAGGTTGAAAGCTAGATATATTGGGCAACTTTTGTCAAAAGTGAATTTGAATAGAGTAAAAATTTAGTAAATTACACGAAAAAGAATGAGCTAGATTTTAGATATTTTCCTAGAGTTTGAATTTCTTAAGCGAATTTTCACATGCCGCGTAATTAATGTAAAGATCCAATTATTTTATCCACTTAGCAAAAGCTCTATTTTGTGAAAAAAGCTTTATCATCTTACAAATCTTAGTAAATAAACATAAAGATGTTAAAGTTACAAGCTTATAAGAGATTTTTCACAAAAATGTACATTTGGAGTGTAGCTGAAATAATTGAATCTTCAAATTAATTATGCGGCATGTGAAGAACCACTTAAGAAATTTCAACTCTTGAAAAATATCTAAAATCTAGCTCTTTTTTTTCCCCTGTATAATTTGCTTAATATTTACTCTATTCAAATGCCCTTTTGACAAATGTTGCCCAATATATATAGCTTTCAACCTATGCATTTTTTAAAAATATTTCTCAGATGCGCAGTGAAGCGTTTTTCATAAAAATGCTCACATTTCATGAGATATTAAAGATATTTAAAATCCGATTTACTGTATATTGTTTTAAAAGTGTTTATCCAAGTTATCTGAAAGTGAAAATAATTTGCGTAAAAACTCTGTATAGTATAAATAAAAAAAAAAAAAATGTTGATTTTTTTCTTTCTGTGAGCTTTAAAATAAATGCTTATATCTGTGTTATTTAACATGCTATCGTCACACAAACTCATCCACACATTGAACTTGGTCTATATTAACATATCCTAGAGTTGCAGTTCATTTCGTTCACTTAACGATACAGGGTAATCACAAACATTATTGTTTTTTGTCATTTTATTACCGACCTCTTAAATGCTGTCATAAACCTATCTTCACTGAAAAACATGAGGAAGACTTAGTTCTTTAAATACTCAATGTTTGAAAACATTTCATCGAGATATAAATTTTTAAATTGAAAAAACTGATCGTTTGCAAATCTTGCTAAACTTTTGAGCAGAAGTGTAATTTTTATAGCACATTTGCAGATACATTGTTTTATTTGCTAAAAGTGCAATTTTAAAGTTAAAAAATTAATATATGCTTCGATACCTCTATTATAACATTATCTTTAACTTTTTATGCATTTTTATTTTTTGGCATCTGTTGATTAACAGGCAAATTCAGTTTTTCTTTATAGTATACCTGCAGTAGATATAACTATATTTTTAGAAAATTTATGATGTTTCATTGCACATAGTATTTTTTATGGTAAAAATTTATATTGTTTACCTATGATAGCTGGATAATAAAACTTAGACAGAAAATTTAATCCGGTTATCATATGAAAAATAATGGAAATTTGCATTTGCAAAAAACATTGTGCAATAAAATATTATATAAATTTGCCGAAAATATGGTTAAAGCTACTTTAGAAATACAGCAGACAAAGAAAAAAAAAAAAAAAACGAATTTTCACAAGAATCCGTAGATGGCGCTGAAATGAGAAATGAAAAAATATATAAAAAATCGAAGATTGTGTGATAGTTGAAACAGTCTTGGAAAAATATACCTTGTGGTATCGAAACATGTTAATATTTTAACTTTTATTATATTTTTAACAAATAAATCAGTGTTTCATTATATTTAGTGTTTTATTCATATTTATATAGACATTTGTAGACTTTATTTAACTTTTTGATGTTATCTTTTTTATTTATTTTTCTAAGATTTTGTGTCATTTTGTAAATTTTATGGCATTTTCCCTTGTTAATTCCACAGCAAAAATTTGCTGCAAATTTTATTAAAAAACAATTACTCTGTAAAAGTAAAATTTCTGAGAATTTTTCTCTGATTTCAGAACAGTTTAAGTATTATGAGAGTTTGGTATCTTATTATTACATATTTATTTCATACATCATTTATTACATATTTTTACACCTTTCCCTTTCATGTGTAATTTTTATAAATTCATGCTTTACTGGCAGAGAAACTGAACTTTTACAGAGTTTTATTTATTTAATTTTTCTTTTGTTTCTTTTAGAACGCCTCATATACAGCTTAAGAACATAAATATTCAATCATATATAGTTTTCCATAACTATACCTATTAGGTACAGCATAGAATTAGATACAGAACAGCATAAAAATATTTTGTAAAAATTTTTATATTATGTTTTCTATGCTACACTGTATTTTCATATGTTTTCTATATTATCAAAATTATAAAAAGATACTAAAAAAAAAAAAAAATAATAATAATAATAATAAATAAATAAACAACTAAATTAAAATGTTTTCTATTTGCAGAATAAAGATAATATTGAATTTATTTTATTGAAAATTTTCAACTTACTTACCATATATGTTGAAAATTAAAAAAGAAAAAAAAATGGAAAATTTATGAGTTATTTTCTCAAAAAAAAAAAAAAAAAAAAAATCGAAATGAGTTATTTTCTTAAAAAAAAAAAAAAAAAAAAAAAAAAATCAAAAGCCTCCTTTCCCCTTTCCCTTCTTCTTTTTCGTCTTCTTCTTCTTCTTCTTCTTCTTTTTTTTAAATTAAGCTTTAATGAAAATTCAATATTTTATTTATACTATTCTTGCATTTACATATTTACATGTAAAACGAAGCTAAAAGGTAATTATCTAAAACATTAATATGGAACATAATTACAGCAATATCACGTGAAAACTGCAATTAAAAATGTTTAATTTTTAAACGAACTTGTATACATTTATTAAAAATTTTGTATGACATTTATTTACATATCAAAACCATTCATAATTCGATAGGTTATTCATCAACAATTACAACGCGCGGGGCATGACTCCATCTTTAATGTTATTTTTTCTTTGTTTATTTTCCATGCACGGGTTGATATTCATCAAGCACCTGGAATAAAAGAGATAAAAAAAAAATTCATTTAGAAAACAATAATCTCAAAGGAATTGTTTTACCTTTGAAAATATTACACACAGAGAAACAGCATAGGGCTATATATGTATATATATGTATGTATACACGCAACATTATGCATAATAGATAACTTCTTAATTTCATCTATAATTTAATTTTTTATTTCATTTGGCAGAAAAACTGACCAATTTTCATAAAAATCAAAATTTATTGGTAGAATAAAATCTGCTTTTATCATTAGCTTTGCCCAAATAATTTCCTTCTATTAATCTTTCTTATATAATTATGAGAAATGCCAGCTTTAACCCGATCCACCAGTGGCCAAGAGGTTCTGCTCTGAAAGCTGGTAGACGTAAGGTGACAATTTCGACCGCAGGTCGGGCTCGTCTGCCTAGGCGTTCCGAATTTCCAGTAGTTTTCTTCAAAACTTGCGTAAATATGATTTAGGACTCTGGAGGAAAAAAAAAAAAAAAAAAAAAAAAAAAACACTGGTGAGGGCGCTCTCCTTAGACCATGGCACATAGCGCAGTTAATTTGTCTTAACCCCAACACCGGCACACCTTTTTTTTTTCTTTTTAACCCCGTAATTCAATTTACATTTTCTTAAAAGCACATGCATTTTTATTAAGTATATTTCATATAAGCACATAATGCATATTTCTCTTCATCGAAATCAAATGTTGCTGCTGTAACAGATTCAGTACCTGGACACTCAACACACGCTTTTAGAAAACAATTTTTATTGTTAACATGACATAAACATTTCTTTAGAATATTTCACAAGCTAAATAAATCAATTATTAACCCAATAAACATTGTTATTTAGTTTTTCAATTTATTTTAAATAGATATATGCTTCATTTTCCACAAAAATGATTAAAGGTTTTTGTTCAAAATTGTTTAATACCCAGAAAGAGACATCTGCTTGTCACGAATAACAAGAAATGGTCTCTTCCCCTTCTTTGAAAGGTATATCAAAATATTTATTCAGGAACAATGATATCTTAGTTTGTTTAAAAGATTATTCTGAACCACTGATTTATATACAGATAGGAAAAGAAATTGTTATAAATTTTGCACAATATTTTAGAAAAATAGTTACGTAAATAAAAATACCTTTTAAGGGAAAAAAGTTTAGAGATATTTCACTTAGTAATGATCTTTTTATTACTTATTTAACTTTTTTTTTTAATAATCTATGATGGTGATCAGTCATATCCTTCCTGAGGTGAGATGGAATCATCGTTTAGAACGCTATTCCATAAAACAATGAAATGAACAAATAAATAAATAAATAAAAAATAAATAAATAAATAAAAATCTTTATTAGACGTACCCATTTTTTTTTTTTTTTTTTTTTTTTTTTTTTTTTATTGAAACATTTTAAAATTTTGTGCAATGAATTTCATACTTCATTTTGAGCAAAATGTTTCATATACAAGGAAAACAAATGCGGAAAAATATTTTTTAATTATGAAAAGTATGAAAAATTTTGAGAAAACTCAATCATTAATGCATTATTTTTTCATGCAATGGGCCAATTAGTATTAAATTTTGAGATATATGTTATTAATGTAAAATTTCCGAGAAATAAATAGAAACGTAACTTTCGCTTGAAGTCACAGTAAGAAAATCCTAATTTAAATGCAGTTTCTATGAGAGTAATAAATTAAATATCTCTGCTTTAAAGTGGGAAAAAAAAAAAATGAAATTAAACACTTTATTAGCAAAAATTGAAAAAAAAAAAAAGAGAGAGAGAGAGAGAAATAATTTCAGAAAGAAATTCAATTCTGAAAATTAAGCCTATAAAAATCGCCATTTTTAAAAAGAAAGACCTGACAAAAATAAGCAAATTTAAAACTAACTCTAAACGAAAATCGATGAACTTAAAACGACCTTTTTCAAAAATAGGACGAGTTTAACATTGCTTGAGAAAAAAAAAAAAAAAAATGATGGAAAAAAGAAAAAAATTCTAGAAATCTCTTTTAAAATTCACGTTTGTATTATACATACTAATTCCATAAGTTTGGAACCAATAATAAAAACAGTGTTTAAAATAGAACAAGAAATCTATAAACTTTCACAAATAATACAGTAGGCAAAATAATCTGATTAAGTAAAAATTAAATTGTACTTTCTCTCAACAAATAATATAAAAATTTACATTTCTTGATAAGAATTTCTATCGTACTTAATAATTATACAATAGGTTGTATAAAATAATGGACGATTTATGACTGGATCTTTGTCAAGTATATAAGTCTCATACATTTATAACAATAAAAGAATACAAAACAATTAAAATTGCACTTACCAGAAATCGAAGAGCAGGAATTAAAATTCACCTGCTTGAAGTTTCAGCTTCCTTTTGTCGGAATCTCTGGATAATAAAATATAAAATAATGGCGCACGCAGCTGTAGAACAACCAGATATAAAACATCAGCAGACGATTTCACAAATTACAGTAAAAAACCTAAAATGCTGTTTTTCCTCAGCTTGCGAAAAATTTACAGCAGATTATGCAGTTTTTCACCCGTTTTTTTTTTACAGTGTATTTAGGCAGCAATCAGAACAATGTAAAATTAAGATTGAAAAGGATACAGTGATTATCAGAAACAAAAATTTAACTTATAAGAAAAGGATTTAACGAATTTATTGCCTACAAAAAAATTCATTGTGAAGCCTAAATGAAATTATGTTGTATCCATCATAAAACTTTCTTCTATGACAGCCATCTTAAAGGTTAACATGGAAAAAAAAATCCTACATTTTAATTAAGATTTTCTGTATCCAGTTTTGTGCATTTTTAACCAAAAAATGGAGAGAAATAGCTGCTATATGTGAAATCACAGCATTTAAGTAATAGCAGCGCCAGATAACG
This sequence comes from Salticus scenicus, assembly GCA_963930645.1. Taxonomy (NCBI): domain Eukaryota; kingdom Metazoa; phylum Arthropoda; class Arachnida; order Araneae; family Salticidae; genus Salticus; species Salticus scenicus. Next base: position 256,969,316 of record OZ005648.1, read on the forward strand.
GCCGATATACGCCCGAATTGAGTCATCATTCTTTTTCATTATGACCATCTTGCATATCAAATGTGGTACATGCTGTAGAAGGTAAAACATATCACTGCTGTACATACTACACTGCTCGGCATGAAAATTGCCTCTGACACCATTTCAGCACATTCTTATGTAAAATGACTTCCTGAATCCGAATATGACGCCCATTTTGCCCTATAACCCACCGTTTTTTAGGAACGGCCCCCTATTTTTATCATTTTTCGGTGATTTTATGGCTATAAATTTGATTTTTAGGGGTGGAGGGGAGGTTTATTTTAATCATTAAATATCTTCTGCGGTGCTAGAGAGTTGGAAAATTCTAATACATGGATATTTGTGACAAGGAAAAATTTGGGGGAGGGGGGAATTTGACACTGAAATTATGCATTACATATCTTATATTTTTTTAACTGTTATTAATATTATTTTTTAAACCTTATATATATATATATATATATATATAAATATATTGTTTTTAGGTGTTAAATTAATTATTTTTCATTCTTCAAATCAAATTCATGGTTGTAAAATTATCGAACAGGGAAGGAAATTAAAGGAACGGGTGGTGTATCTAGAAAACGGTGGGTGACTGGGCAAAATGAGAGTCATATTCGGATTCAGGAGGACATTTTACATAAGAATCAACAAGGATGGTATCAGATCTCGATTTTTTTTTTTTTTTTTTTTTTTTTTTTTTTTTTTTTTTTGCAGAGCAGTGCTATCAGCATAGTGCTTCATAATGTTTCTCTCACGTACTAAGTGTTGTGCATTTATAAGCGTTAGAAGCTGAGATATCGGCCTTCAGTAAATGGGAGAAATCGTTGTACAGCTGCGCCATTTGTAAAGCAGTTTGCACTAAAAGTTGATGGGCGACAGCTTATGTCAAAATGCGACAAAAAAAAAAAAATTATGAAAGTCTGATTAGTAATTCTTGAGCTAGAGCTGCCATGAAATTTTAATCACACACACACTGACACGCAGGCATAGAGACATTAATTTTCTACAGAAGTTCAAGTCGTAATCAAAACTTTTCAAAACGTGTAAATCCACTGAACATCGAAAGTCGAAATTTTTCAGAAACAATCACCGCAAAATTTTTTATCTATATCTTTTAAAATAACATACATAATTTTATCATTAGAATATCTGGTGATTTTTGAGACAGTTATTGAACATACGCTCCGTAAAAATTGAATTCATCAACTTTTTGTACATTTTTTCTTTTCAACAAGATAGCTTCAAGGATTTTCATAGTAATCATTCGCATATCCTGCAAATAAAATTCATAATAAAAGAAATAATTAGTCAACCTTCTGTTTTCTTTGAAATTAGTGTAAATATGGGCTAGATTCCTTTAGAAGAGCCCAAACGGAGGATATCCGAAAAAAGTCATAAGACTAAGAGCGCACATCATTCTTAGTCCCAAACACCTTCACACAATGCTTCAATTTTTTTTTTTTTTTTTTTTTGAACATTATTTTCCGAATATTTTCCGAATATTTTTTTTTATAAAAAATAGTTATTTATAAAATGCATTTCATAAGTAGAAAATTTAGGGCCAATATATAAATTTTCAATAGTAATAAGTAAATTTAGCAACATTTAATTTATAAACAATAATCTCGTGCAGAGAGATTTGTTTTGATTTTCGATAATTTATAAATATAATTCATAACTAACTAATAACATATATATTTCTATACCATAAATTCTTTAATATTATTATTATTATTTTTTTTAATAAATATTTAAGAGATATTTATTCAGAAATCTATAATAGAAATTAAATATTATGATTATTATTGTTATTGTTAGTTTGAAAATATAATTTAAAAAGAAATGTAAGTGATTTACCGGAATGAAGTATTTGCTAATCAAATATACTTTATTTTCAAGACTAGAAAAGCTTTACTAACATTAATTTATATAAAGAAAGAAAAATAAATTAAATTCAGGAAATATCTGTTTGCTCCTTTTTCTTCATCTATTTTAGCAAGTTTAATTATTTTCTAGAGAAATATTTCATCCGAAAAATTCTATCAAAAACTTTATGTCGAATATAAACGCTGGCAAATACTTAATAGAATTTTTAATTTAAATCGAGATTGTAATCTCTAGTAAAAAAAATAAAAATAAAAAATAATAAAAATAATAAAAATAAATGTTGAAATAGTATGCATGATTTGATGTAAACTTGTATTAAAAAATACTTTTCAAAAATTTAGCATGAGTTTTTTCTAAATTAATGAAATAAACATCAAGGGAAATCAAACAAATTGGAAAATGAAGTTTCAGTTAAAAACATCAGATGCCTTAATACTAAGCCAAGATATTTGATTTTGAAGCTTTAACAATAATAATAACCGAGAAAATTAAAGCCATGCTAATATTTTTTTCTGTAACTATTTCCTTTTATTAGGCGAGAGACTTATATATTTCAAACAATATAGACGAATATATATATGTTCACTTTAGCGTAAGTAATTTAAAATGGATTTCTCTATTAATTGGTACTCTAAATAAATTATAAAAAAAATAAGTGCTAATATTTAAATTGAGTTGGAATAACTTTTATGTGTATGCTGTTGGTATTTTCATGTATCTATTAATTCCTAAATTTTATAATGAAATTAAGTTCTTCGATATATATATATATATATATAACTTTGGAAACGACTTAAAAATATATCAAAACATATAATTGAGAAAAAACGTGCGAAAGAAATTAAAAAAAAATAATATAATAACCGTTGTTATGAAACGCAAATTATTTTTTTTTTAGGTGAAAAATCGTACAAAATTAAATTCTGCTTAATACGGAATTTTATTTTTTATAGTTATTTTATATTTACCGTTTGCAAACTAATGTGTAAGCGTTTTTAAAATGGACCTTTTTTTTTTTTTTAATTACAAAATAAATATAAGTGGATATGAATATATTACTATTACTAACTCACCAGGTTTTGGGACAAAAAGAATTTTTCCTACTCAGCCTGACATAAATGATTATTAATTTTTCTTGCATTTAATCTCGCAATATCTATTGTTACTATTATTTTAAACGGAATTCATCCTTACTAATTACTCTATTCATAGAAAAATATATTACGACTTTCTGCAAATTCACACAATATTATGAGCACTTCTTCTGTATGTGATGAACAGTTTAGCAGCGTATCCGACTTATAGTTGGTGGTCAATCTGTAATCAGTATTATATTTTTATATTGTGGCTAGTAAAGTTTAATATCAATTCAAAATAGTTATTTTACAGTTTGAATTTTGTTATGCTCATTCATTAGAAATAAAATAATAATAATGATAATAAAAAAACCATTTGTTTTTGACATCATTCTTGATTTGAATCCAATCAACTTCATTACAAATTTTTAGTCAATTAATTTAGATAAATTCACGCCTCAGTATTATTTTTTTAAAATAAAAATTAAATAAAAAACCTATTTTGAAACATTTTGATCAAATTCTAAGTCTAGAGAAAAATTTCTTTCCGGTCTAACTAGTTTTTACCTTTTTGATTTATCGCTATTTAATTAATAAATATGTAATTAAGAAATTTTTTCAAATGGGAATTTTTTTTTGTTACCAACTTTAAACAAGGCGACTCATCAATCTAGAAATATGAACTTGGTCAATATTTTAACACCCCCCCCCCACCCTCCACCCCCACCCCCCACGATTTCAAAGATGACTGTATCTCAACATCTATTAAATATTTTAGTTTCCTTATTCGCGGGAAAATACATTTCTTTCTTTGCCGAAAACAATAAACTGGAAAAAGTTTAATCAAAAATTAATTTTCAATCTTTTATAAGAAAATTAATTTCAATATTAATTTAAATAAATAAATAAATAAATCTAAAATCTAGCAAATATAAAGATAATCTCGAATGTTGTTCTCGAATGGAATGCTTTTTAAAATATTTTGATTAGTTAAAATATTTCATCTCTTGCAAAAGTGAAATGTGTATATTTTTCTTTAAAATTTACTTATTGATGACACGTTGATTTTTTTTAAATCCATATCTCTTTAAGAATAAATATTTATTTCATGATTTTTAGAGCTCCAGTGTTTTTTTTTCCCCACTTAAATGTTTATTTTGTGCGTTTTGGTAACTAAAAGAAAGCTTTTAAAAAATCTAATCAGAATTTCTTAGGATACCGTGTAGACAATGAAATGTTTTCTTTTACAATTGACATCTTATCTATTAATTATCTGCAAAGAAAGTAACACATCCGCCACCGAGTACCGAACCCGACCATCGCATTAACAACTTGACGCTTTAACTGACTGAGCCATTGACCAACATAAGAAATACCTCATATTTACTTTCAAATGAAAACGCCTTGTTTTTTTAGCGTGACACAGGAACACTATGGCAAAATCTAATTTCATTAAAAAAGAACTTCTAAGTAAAAGAAAACTAATCAAAAATTCGAAAATCGGGCTTCGAGGCGCATCGGGAGGGGTCATTACTAACCTCCATGCAAACTTCTGTAGCTCTGCAATCAGCCGTTTTCCTAAAATGCTCCGAACATGTACATACACAATGACACACACACAAACATCTTATTTTATCATATGTATAGATTAACTTCAACTCTCGGTTGAACATGAAAACTTAAAAAGCGTCTAAAATCAGGGTAAAAAATTTCAACAAAATTTGAAGCAGTGTTTTTTTTAATCTGGCTGCATTATTATTTTCAGTTTTTTTTTGCTGAAAATAAGAAATCTGACAGTACATGGAATCTTTGTTGCTAGGTGGCAGAAGAATTGTGTCAAATTTTGCTGGAAACATGCACCCAACTTTAGACGCATCTCAAGTTTTTGCGTTGAACTAGGAATGGAATTTAGTGGTGAATACGGTCATAAGAAATTTTAGTAAAATTTAAAGAATTGACTATTAAATTATACTACCAGCTCGCTTCTTTGAGAAAAAAAAGTACAATATACTCTAATAAATTTCAGTAAAAATCGGAGAGTTGACCATTAAACTATACGGTCAGCTCCTTTATCTGAGGTAAAAGTCCAGCACCCGTTTTTTAGCAAATAACTACAAAATCTAGGGTGTTGACCATATATAAAAGGTCACTTTCTTTCTTCGACAAAAAAAAAAAAAAAAAAAAAAAACATTAAAATTTTACTGATATAATTTGTTTTTACGGTCAGAGACTGGAACATATTTTGTAGGACACCGACCGTAATTCAGAGTGCAATTATTTTAAAATGCAAAGTATTTGTGACAAAATGCTATAAAATTTAAAGTGATAACCGCTTATTAAAGGTCACTTCCCTTCTTCGAGAAAATGTCATGGCAGCTTTACGGGCTTAACTTTATTTTTAGGGTCAGTGACTGGAAAAGTTATTCAGAATCAGTGACTAGCAAAAGTGTCCTTTTTTTTTTTTTTCAGTGTATTTAAAATTTTCTTCTACTACTACTTCTTTTTCTTCATTTTTCTTCATTTTTTTTTTAGAAAATAAATTACTTTAGCAACTTTTTATGTAACGCTTGAAAATATTGGGTAAAATTTTTAATTTGAACAGAAATTAAGCGTAGAAAAAAGAAGAGACGAGGCAAAATACGCAAAGAATAGAAATTACCTGAAAAAAAAAAGGATTTCAATATTTAATATGTTAAAAACTGATGCAGAATGGTTTTGCAGAAATTTTTATGAAACCTTTAGTGATAAGTTTTTATTAATATTTAATCTATCGTCGTTTTTCAAGTAAAAAGATATATTTTTTAATAAAACTCTTCTATCAGCGCTGGATATTTTTATCTCAGCAAATATAGCTTCTAAACTCAAACAAAATGTTTTTTAAAACTTTCTATGTTTTAGAATATGCGTTGAAAGTGATAGAAGTAAATATTTGAAAATAAAAATAAATAACTAGAACAGCAAATATCAATATACATAATAGGGATTTAGAATGTTGCCAAATTCCAGATTATTAATTTTTGATGACTGGAATTTCTTTAAAAGATCTTTTAAGTAAGAAAGGAAAAAGTTTAAAATATAAGGATTCCAAATAAATAAATAATTCCAAACAAAAAATGATATATTAAATTTATAAATTTTAAATAAAATAACTCCAGATATTAGTTTAAAAAACGCAAAGAAAGGAAACTACAATATTTTAGTATAATAGTTTAACGTAAAAATATAAATTTTACAACGTAGTTTTTCCCTAATGACTAATATTAGATGGAAGTACACAATTTCAATTTCAATATTTTCCCTGCCACTTCACTATAGCATATTTCCCCCAAAATATTACCGATCATTTATATTTTGTTGTACCAAATTTATAAATTTTATGTAAAATATCTCGTAGTATTAGATTTAAAAAATACGATGGGAGGCCATTACTATCTGTAAGTATTATGCTTTAAAACCATGATATAAATCTTATAGTATATTTCCTGCCTGTCAAGCAATAAATGAAATTATACCTTTTTAATTACATTAATTTAGTTTGCCTCCCTACTTGAGCATGCTTTCTTTAAAACATTACCAATCTTTTTTATTTCGTTTGCACCAACAATCGTTCCATTTGCACGTTATTTATCTTATACTATTAAGTGAGCAATATTTGAATATATATATATGTATATTTCACTGTTCTCGAAAACGGTAGCTTGGATAGTCACGTGTTTTAACAAAAAAGGTGCTTTCCGAAGGGTCATTGTGCACATCGAAGTCAGAATTTCGAATTTTTGATTAGTTTTCTTTTAATTAATAAAAATATGAAAATAAAACTTCTCATTTCTAAAAGGACGCAGAATGGAGAATTTTAGGAGAGATTTGATTGGTTTATTTAATTTTCATTGATTTGAGTGTATTTCACATTGAATCACAACTACGTTATGAGAAATCACAAGAAATTTGATTGGTTTATTTGATTTTCATTGATTTGAGTGCATTTTACGTTGAACTAGAGCTACGTTATGAGGAATTAGAAAATATTTGATTGGTTATTTATTTGATTTTCATTGATTTGAGTGTATTTTACGTTGAACTAGAGCTACGTTTAGATTTTATTTAAAATTATTTGAATTTTTAATATTTTAATATTATGCGACTTTTACAGAGAACAAATTACGATTGGTGCCACAGGCGCCCGAGAGCATGTTTTTTTTTTTTTTTTTTTTTTTTTTTTTTTGGTAAAAATTTTCATGGGTCTCTGGCCAGCTAGCTCGTGAAGTCAGCTAGTATATTTGTAATGATGGATCTTCAGCAAGAAAGTTGGGGAAAATAACATCACTCCCCCTGCAGATCTAGGTTTAAAATTAAATGAATAGTGCGAATAGTTTATAATTGGTTTGAACCAATAAACATTTCGCTTTTACACCACTTACATATTCGCAATAAAGAATTATTTATGGAGGCGGGAAGAGGAAACAATTCCTCGAGATTAAAAAAATGAATAGTCACAATCGTTTATACTTTCTTTTACACGTTTGCACCTACAGACATTTCGCTCGTACTTTACATTTGAAAATTTGCAATAAAGAATTTTTGGTAAGAGGGGAAGTAGAGATCTGAGAAAACGACCTATCCTATTTTTTTAACGGCTATTTAAGATCGAATTACTGATTTAGAAAAAGTGCGATTTTGATTATTTCTCTGTGTGTGTCTAGCTTTCAGTATCAATTCTGTATAAATTCCCTATAACGGGAAAAAAAAATATCATAAGTTAGAATACATTTATCTATTTGCGATGAAATATTCGGTCATTTTATAAGAAAAATTTTAAATGAATAAAACTAAAACTTTATCATACTACTTATTTCATTTTTTAATCAAAATAAAATACCAAATTTTGAGGTCAAAACCAACAGTTTCGTAATTCAATATTAGTAGTAGTAACAATAATGATAATAATAAAGATAATAATAATTAAAAATACCATATATCTGTATATATATATATAAATTACGTGTCACGATGTTTGTCCGGGGTAAACTCCTAAACTAAGGAACCGATTTTAATGAAATTTTGCACACTGTGTGCAGTTTGGTCCAACTTGAGAGATAGGATAGTTTTTATCTCAATTTATTGTCACAATATTGTTTTATTGCAATTATTTGTTAATTATAGACCTTTATTAAAGTTGCTCCAAAATATCTGTGAGTTCCATTAATTTAATAGTTGCCAAAAAAAAAAAAAAAAAAAAAAAAAAAAAATACGAGTTCATTTTCTTTCGACATAAAAATAAATACATTTAATCAAACGTGAACGTTAAAAAATTATAAAAAGTTAAATTATGCATCTCACGAAAATTGACGTCATAATCAATTTAAAGATTTTATACACATTGATAAAGTGCTAATGTAGTTCTATCATAGATATAGTAATATATATAGATCTCTCATCCCCATGTTATCGTACAAAGATTTTTGATGCCGAAAAAAAAAAAAAAATAAAAGCTTTGGAAACAGCCATTAAGTGGTATTGAAAAAAAAAAAAAAAAAAAAAAGAAAAAAAGAAAGAAAGAAAGAAATATGAATTTGAAACTGTATCTGGAGTCTTCCACTCCCCTTTAGCAAATAAATTATTCATAAATTTTATTTGCTAAAATATTAGTATGTATTCCGGTGTGTATTCACTCGGGGAAAGACGGCCATATTTTGGTAAAAACGTCGTCTTTTCCCAAATGAAAAGGAATAACTTTTTTCTCCCCAATGATCACTCTATTCTATATATGCTATACTATATCTATGAGTTCTGTACGCAAGCGAAGTGTGACTCACTGACCGTCTGTGCAGCCAAGAAAAAGATTTCCTATGTCAATTGCCCACTGGATTTTTTGTAAGAAATTATTAAAAATCGAGGAAATTTATTTCCCGATTTTAATCCTTATATTTGGGTATAGATATGTATTAGTTATCGCGGGTGTTAGATTGAATTATTTTGCTGTCAAATTGACAAAATTTTAATTTTAAATTTCAAAACTCTGTCGCCCTTGGCTTTTATTATTATTATTATTATTATTTGGCGATCAAAAGCGTAACACGAAAATATACATGACAGATGTATGCATTGTACGAAATGTAATATGTATTATTCACTGTACGTATGTATGACATGTAATATGTATTGTACGAAATATTGTTTCATATTATTCATTACTCTTTTAATATAAGTTGTTAAAATAACCATGATTTTTGAAAGGAATTAAATATTTTCGCCAGATAATTTGGCGATATTCTTTTTTTTTCGCCAAGGATGACAGAAATGAAATCTATTCCGTTGCAAAATATTAGTATCTTACATCAGATATTTCATTTAGACATTTGAAAACAAATTTGACTTCAAACTATGATAGAATATTTATCATTTTCCTTTTAATTAGTATATTATTAGTATATTAAAATTTAAAAGCATGGTATATAAAAAGTTTTTTTTTTAATCTTATAATTATTCTTATCTTAATCCTCAATGTTTCCCATCTTTATTAACTTGAATTTACTCTCCGCGTTTGTAATGATCGATAGATGGCGCTCTCTGAACTGCAGTTGTTAGTAAATATAATAGCCACGTGGCTTTATACACGTGGCTTTCTCCACCATTACATCATGGAAAATCGATTGCATAATATGATGATATGCAGTGGTGTGATAATTTCACCTTAGCCCACCACAGGGCGAGCATTTCATTACAATCGCGGATTAAAATTTTAACATACTCAAAAACTTCTCATCACTTCGTAAAAATACACTAAACTTTTCCAAAATTTTTTTCTATTTAAAATGATACATGTATTTACTTTAAATGTCCAATATTTCATAAGATTTCCAATTTTAAAGTTTTAAAATATTTATCAAATTTACTTATTTTTCTGGTTTAGCCTTATTGTTTTCCTTTTTATAACTACAGCTGTTGCCCTCTTTAAAATATTTAAAATGATGAGGTCATTTTATAGTAAAATTATCCATTATAGCATATATTATATTTCACTCCTCCATAAAAATTGATTTTAAAATCGTCTGTTTCTTTTATACTTTTATTTTAATAGAATTTAATTTATATATTAGTCATTTTAGCAATTTTATCCACAGTAGCATTAGAAATAATATATATCACTTCTCCATTAAAATTTATAGGACCCTACAATAAAATTAATTTGTGCTTAATATCAACACTACGAAAATTTTTATCAATCGCTTCCAAATTTTGACCTAAGTTTCAAATCTCAACCCTGTGGGTTTTTACATCGGCTACAACGTTTTCGTCTTTGTTCGTAAATAATAATTTGACTGTACTAAATAGTTTACAGCCGTATAATTCAACGTATAACTTAGTCACAGCAACGCGTGGCCGGGTCTGCTAGTATATATATATATATATATATATAAAAGAAAATCTTCAGAAACACACATGCAAAAGAAAATGACGCAAAAAAGAAATTTGAATTTAAAGAAAATGAAAGAAATTCGTATAGATATGAATACTTTCGAAAACGGAATCTGTTAATATTTCAGAATATTGATAATAAAATAAAGAATATTTTGCTTTAAAATAAAGGCAAGCTTTTTCTCCAAATTCCTTCACATTGATATACATATAGACAGAGAAATAGATAGATATATGATAGATAGATAGATAGAGAGAGAGAGATAGATAGAGAGAGAGAGAGAGAACAGAAAATATTTTAATGGTCGACTAGACGAATAGAAAATGCTATATTAAAGAACTGGTATCAATCAATATTCAAACTTGAAAATTTCTTCGTACACTACCGTTTTCAAAAGGATATAGCCTTTATTCTTCAGGTGCAAAATACGGGCTACAGCCTCAAGAGGTTGACAAGTTTAAATATAGAATAGAAAATAGGTTAAAGAATCCATTAACGACAATATATGAATTTTTACTGGAGCAAAAGAATTAAAGTTTGAAAACAAATCTTTTCGTAAAGACAATGCATTTTCCTAAAATTCAACACTATTGGATTAATATATAATAATGATGATGATCATAATAATAATAATAATAGTTTATCACATAAAGTTCAGAAACAATGAAACAAAAACATGAAAGTATTTATTAAGAACTTTAAAAAACAATATAAGTGACTGAAGATTACACACTGTAAAAAAAAGGTATAATATATCTAATATATCATTTAAAAATAAGAAATAATAAGCGCAAAAATATTTTCTGTGATAGTGAGACAAAAAGTCAGCAATAGTCTCTAACAACGTAACTGAATTGTCAAAAAAATTTAAAAAACAAGGCGAAAAAAAAAATATGAAACTTAAAGGTACAAAAAAAAAAAAAGAAAAAAGAATGCAAATAACATAAAAATAAGGAAATATATACATATATATATTAAATCTATGTCAAATTAAAAAAAAAAAATGTAGGAGGTTAAAAAAATTTAAATAAAAGGAATAATAAGGGAAAAAATGTTGTGAAACAACCACACGATTTCCATTACAGAGCCATTTTTTGAAACACCAATTTCCCAGCTGTAAACCTGACCTGTCTAAACAGGATGACTGGGAATTTTTCTGTGATAACTACTTAATACATAAGAAACAATATATCCGAAATGGGTTTATGTAACAATTTTCAAGAAAATCGTTACAGCCGTTTTTGAAATACTGACATTTACCAAAACTTATCATACCCAATTGTTTACCAAAAGATTATAATAATTACATACAAAAGGATATCTAAAGGAGGTTAATATGGCGAGTCTGACAAAAATCCATTCAGACCTTTTAAAAGGAACGCAGTTGCGAAACCTGTAATTTAGGTGTCCATCAATTTTCCCAAAAGAACCAACTAATTCATACGAAAGGAAATTTCACAGAGTGTTTATATAACAACTTTGAAGAAAATCTTTAGAGTCTTTTTTGAAATACGGACTTACGGTCCCAATTCCGATTTACCAATTTTCAACAAAAGTTGGAAAAATCATCTGTACATAAGACTTATATCAATTTTGAAGTTTCGTAATTCTATCTTCATTAGTTTCAAAGATATGATAGTCAGAAAATTCCCCACACATACACACTTGCTGATGAATTGCCAAAAACTATTTTTTTGGATCAGGAGACGTTAAAACATGTAAATCAAATAAAAATATCGATATCGAATTTTGGACCGAATACTGTACTTCCATTACTTATACTTATGGTAGTTGGGTAACGGAAGTAAAAAGAAAGAAACATCATGGTCAAAAGGTGTTTATTTTCTTCAAAGATTCGTAGATATAATCTGTTAAATTTATAACCTATCAAAAATGAAATAATACACACTTCATTTATTGAAAAGTAAACACAGTCTTTTTTAATTTCCTTTCCTTTTTGAATAAATAAATAAAGTCTTAAAAGAAAAGCTTTTAATGGATTACCCAGTCAGTGGAATATGTGAGAAATTATTTTGTTCAAGAATAAAAATCGTTATGCGGAATTCAAATGATTTATTGTACAGTAAGAGTAATATTTGAGAATAAAAGAAGTTTTAAAACCGACTTCCTTTTTTTAATAGAGAAAAAATAAATGTCCTTTAGAAAAGAGCATAATCTAAAAGGAAAGACAAACCGTACGCTAATAGTTTTATTTTCGAAATTAAAAATGCAATTTTCATCGCCTGGAAATAAATATTTTATTCTATCTTATTTTATTTACTTATCACTTAGATGATCGAATATCTATCAGATTCATTGGAAATAATCATTCATTATATAAATGCAGTGACTGTTTTCGGAAAACATTTATGATTTATTTGCCCCAGGTGGAACGCAGGATATCAGTGAACGCTAATTTTTCTGTAAAAAAGAAAATTAAAATCGAATCATGAATTCAAATATCAATGAATTCACACCTTCTTACATTCTATATTCAACGTACTTCAAGTATTTTTTTTTTCTAAATCATTTTGTTAATTTAGAAATGTTTAATTTCATTTAATTAATCGAAAGGAAAGACTAAATTGCTTCATTGTAATTAAAGAGAGTTTACTAATGGTGCATTAAGCTAAAAAAACTGTATCTTTATCTATATATATATATATATATATATAATTAAATATAGTGAATGAATATCATGAAAATATAGTTAAAGTGTGGCATAATTGCCGGAAGTCAATGGAGGCCTACACGTGGAGACTCAAAATGCTTTTATCGGTTTTTCTGTATGTATGTCTCGCGATAGCGACCGCAAAAAATCGTCTTATTGACTTGCAAACTGGTACACATGCTCATGATCCACACAGAATTAGCTATATAGCTTTGTGTGTGCATTCTATTTATTGTTCGTTTACAGAGACTCACCAAAGTTTTTCTCATTATTACAGTCTATGGACAGAATTTGTGTATACCGCAATAGCTGCCAAAAAAAATTGTCCGATTTACTTGCAAAGTGGTACACATATCAGATGTCATACAGAAATAGCTGTACAGTTTTTGGTGCTTATGTTGTTTATTGATCGTGTACAGAGACGCACTAAAATTTTTCTTCTTGTTACTGCCTATAGGAAGATTTCGTTTAAATGCATTTTAACATGATTAAAACACTGCATTCAAGAAAATGAAATCAACATATTATATTGAGATTGAAATAAAAAGAAGAATAATAAATAGATAAAAACACATGAACATTTTTATCACTCTAAATAATAATTCAAGTTTCAGGATTCCAGTATTTTTTATTCAAGTTCGGAGCTTCACGATGCTCAATTCTTCTAATCTTTTGGAACACTGAATAGCTGTTGCCATTCTACAAACATAAACATAGAAAAACATAGATGCTACAATATGTAGACAATCAATCTGAAAATCAATTATCGTCTGCGACAAATATTTATAACACACTGGGCCCGGCTGAACAAAGTTCAGAACAAATAAATTATCCAGTGCATCAAAATTTAAACACAAATGTAATTCAGGTGTAAATCCAATTCAAATATGAATCAAGTGTCACACAAAAAAATATCAAGTAACTTACAAAATTCTTCAAGCATTTCAAGTACATCAAGATTCAACAATATATCAAGAATTGTTGTCAAGTTTTCATTTTCAAGTATCAGGTACATTAAAATCAAGAATACTTCTATAAAAACATTAATCAAAAAACAATTTACATTTTAATAATTAATTTAAATAGGAACTAATTTTTATCACGGAAACCTGTTTTTTTTTTTTTTTTTTACACTTTAAGTATAAATATTTACATTTAAAATAAAATTCTATATCATTATACACAAATTAAAATTCTTAAATATGTACATTTATGCAACTTATAAATAATAGTTAAATATCTACAACATATAATACTACAATCAAAGAATATACAAACAATTATTCTATCTATGTAAATTAATATGTACACTATGCAATTAATTTTATGCTAACTATACATAAAAAAAAAAGAAGAAATATTAATTAACACTCTAATTTCACTAGTAGCTGTATAGGCCTTTTAATAAGTCCTTTTTCAGTTTTCACTTCACAACTACGAATTAGACCATCTCTTCCTGTGAAAGTTTTTAAAACTTTTCCAAGTTTCCACATGTTGCGTGGCAAATGGTCATCGTGTATTATTACTACATCATTCACCTTTAAGTCCAGTTTTTGTGAATGATTTTTTACACAGTTTGCTGATTTTAGATTTAATAAATAATCCTTGAAAAATATTTTCCAAAAGTTATTCAACAGTTTTTCGCGATATCTATATGACTTAAAGAGTACTTCTTTAGTACTACTTACATTATTAGGATAATTTTGTGGTGGTAAATTCAATGTTTTTTCTTTTCCCAGCAGAAAATGTGCAGGAGTTAGGGTTTCTGACTCATCTTGCACATACGTCAAGGGACGATGGTTTATCATCGCTTCAATCTCCACCAGAATAGTTTCTAACTCATCAGGGTTACATGATGATCTGCCAAGAATTTTTCGTAATGTTGTTTTTACTGTCCGTACAAGTCTTTCATAAAACCCGCCCCACCAGGCTCCGCGTTCAACAATATATCTCCACTCAATACCTTTAGTAGCATAATAGTTCTTCACCTCAGGATGACGTAAAACTTCCCACATTTTTTTGAGTTCTGCGTCAGCTGCCTTAAAGGTACGAGCATTGTCTGAATAAATAATGGAGCATAGGCCTCTTCTTGAGACAAATCTACGGAAGGCCAGTAAAAACGTTTTTGTTGTAAGATCTTTTGTTAGCTCAAGATGAATTCCTCTAGTCACTGCACACGTAATTAATAGAATATAATACTTTGTATCTTCATTTTTTACAAAAAGTGGACCAGCATAATCCAGTCCCACAACATCGAAAGGATTTGTTTGTTTTATTCTAGCTGAAGGCAAAGGTGCCATTGCTTGTTGCATTGGTCGAGAATTATATCTTTGACAAATAACACATCTTCTTATAACACGCTTAACATTTTGCCTGGATCTAATTATCCAGTATTTTGTGCGAAGGAACATGAGAGTATTTCCTACACCTGTATGAAGAACGCGTTCATGTGCATCACGCACAAGTAAATCAGTAAAATGGGTTTTAGAAGGTATAATTAAAGGATGTTTTTCATGAAAACTTAATGATGACCGTTGTAATCTACCCCCAAGTCTGAGTACTCCTTCATCACTCAGGAAAGGGTTCAATTCGTAAATTTTAGAGTTTTTGGATATCAACTGTTCAGATTTTAAATATTTAATTTCATCTGGAAAATGTTTATATTGAGCTTCTTTAATTAAGTGTAACTCTGCAGCAAAAAGTTCTTCTGCAGTCAAAACACCCTTTCTCTTTTCATTTTTATTTCTTAAATTGTAAATAAATCTAAATACCCATGCAGTAATTCTAATTACTTTACTTAGTTTGCTATACTTTTCAATATTCAAGATTGTGTTAGAATTTTCTGCCAGCGAAGGCAAAACCGATGTCTCATTCACCTGCTTTTTCTCTTCTAATTCAGAATGAGAAATTTTTATTGATGAATCAAAATTTTTAGGCCAAGAACTCATAGGTTCAGTTAACCAATCTGGTCCTGAACGCCATAGTTTAGATGCTAACAAATATTCAGCAGAACAACCACGTGATAAAATATCAGCAGGATTGGTTTTACCACTACAATGTTTCCAATTGCTTGGGTTAGTTAAATTTTGTATTTCAACAACTCTATTTTTTACAAACAACTTCCAACGTTCAGGAGCACTATGAATCCAATAAAGTACTATCATACTATCAGTCCATAAATATATATTTTCCCCATGTATAGTAAAAGTTTCTTGCAGATTTTTGGCAAGTTTTGCTGCAGTTAATGCCCCTAACAATTCTAGCCTTGGCAATGTGAGTTTTTGTTTTATTGGTGCGATTCTAGATTTTGCCATAACAAACGCTATTTCTCCATTTTTAATTGATCTAAAATACGCGACTGCGCCATAAGCTTTGATAGATGCATCACAAAATACATGCAATTCTTTATCATCATTTTGATACAACTCACCAGGAAAATATTCGCGAGGAATTTCAAATTTCTTTAACGTTTCAATTTCTCCGCACCACTCGGACCACAACTGCCTACATTCGGGTGGAACATGGTCATCGAAATCTAAACCCAATTGCCAAAGATTTTGCATTATCAATTTTGCACGTAATACAAATGGTGCCAAAAAACCCACTGGATCAAAAATAGTAGCAGTTACTTTTAATATATTCCTTTTTGTGATCTCTCTACACTTATTCAATGTTTCGCACAAGTTATCTATGTTCAAGGATATTACATCTCTACTATTACACCAGTTCAGACCTAACACTTTAAGTGAATTATTTTCTCCTGATTCTGATTTGATTTTATCGCTACCATCCCAAAGAATTTTGAGTTCCTCTGAATTCGTACTAAATTGACGCAAATTCATCCCGGCATCTTTTAACACATTATGTGCTTCAACACTAAGTTCGAAAGCTCGCTCTACGGAATTTGCCCCATAAAAAAGATCATCGACATAAATCGAATTGTTTAACATCTGGTAAATATCAGGGTTTTTTTCTATTATTTTCTTTATGTGATATTTTATGGTGCATGCTAAAATGAAAGGACTGCAAGATACACCAAAGGGAACTCGTGTCATTCTATAGGGTTTCAAATTGAAATCTTTGTCTATGTATAAAAAACGTAATGCATTTCTATCAATGTCTGAAATACCAATCTGGAGAAAAGCTTTTTCAATGTCTGCGGTAAATGCATATTTATACAATCTAAATCGTAAGATTAGATCTAAAACAGAAGGATTTAAATTTGGACCTGGTACTAAACAATCGTTCAACGATATTTCATTATTAGATTTTGAGGATGCATCGAACACAATACGGACCTTAGTTTTTATTGCATTTCTCCTAACAACCGGAGAATGTGGCATATAATATAATGTATTCCCATCAAGAGTTTCTAAATTGCACGCCTCAATTATTTCGTGATTTAACTGATCGTTTATTATGCTGTCATAATTCTCTTTGAGCCATTCGTCATTTTTTAATTTATTAATCAAAGACATTAGACGCTGTTTAGCATTTTGAAAATTATCGGCCAATTTTTCATGATGAGACTTCCATAACAAACGAGCTACATACCTGCCATCACTGAATTTCAAATCATTCTCAAATTTCTCAATTATTAACTTATCATCATCCATATTTTCGTTTTCTCCTAAACCCATATTATCTAAAGTCCAGAACTTTTTCAAACAGTCATTAATTGAATTTTCCTCTTTTTTCACGTTCCGAGAAGCACCTATTGTAAACATAGAGGCACTAGATTGGTTCTCCCCCAAAGATCCTACCAAGGACCAACCAAACATTGAGGAAACCGCAAACAAATTTTTACTAATTCTTTTCTTTTCTCCAGTCTGTACCTCCCAACATGTATCAGATCCTAATAATATTTTTATTTCAGAGGATTCCCCATTATCCGCTAATTTCAAATTTTCTAATTTTAACAATTCCAAGATATTTTTAGAAGGTAATTTTATGACTGCTCCAGAAATAGTGTCTGTAACAAGCGCTTCAATTGTAATAAAATCATTTGGGCAATGAATACTTTTAAGAGTAACTTTAACAACATCATATTCCATTAACCTGCCCTCAGTATACCCAAAGGAATAAATACACAGACTTTCTTTCCTCAGACTTTTTAATTTTAGTTCTTTAGCTAAATCGGACTTTATAAATGATTTTTGAGAACCCCCGTCAATTAGAATTTTTATCAATTGACATCTATTATTATCTTTATCAGAAGCAAAAACAGAACAAGTTTGTAAATACACAACTTTATCAATTTTAGAAACATAATTCAGTGACAGTGATGCGACTACATTTTGCTTAACCTCAGTAAGAGTTTCTGATTCACGAACATTTGATTTACAAAATAACTTGTTATGGTTTAAACTATTACATAATTCACAAGGAGGGATTTTAACTTTACACCTAGATGACACGTGACCTTTTTTAAAGCATTTATAACAACGTCCATGAGTTTTTAGTATAGATCTTTTTTGTTCGTCTGTTTTCTCACATTTTACTAACTCATGCGTATTTTGATTACAATAAAAACAATAAGGTTTATTCACGACAGTTAAAGCGGAAGCAGTAGGAACGCTCATCCCTTTCGAATAATTACTTTTATTTTGCTTAACAACATAATTTGTATCCCTTTTCTTAGAATTTATAATCAAATTAGAAGCCTCCCTACTCTCAACTTCCAATCTAATAAAATCAAGAAGTTCTGTTAGGTTGTATTGACCCTTAGAATTATGTTTTCTATTAAATTCTAAATTCATATCATCAGGTAATAATTTTTAAATAACTGGTCCTAAAAGACTCCCATACGATTCTGATACAATTCCTAAGGAATTTAAACTTCTTATATGTATTTCACAGGAATCATAAAGCGTTCGTAGCGCTTTGATATTACCCGAGTTTTTAACAGGTTCAAGATTCAAGAGTTTATTCATGTGAGAAGAAATTACTAAATCTGTACGACCGAATCGTTCTTTAATCAATTTAAGAGATTCATCATAATTTTCATCGGAAAGCGAAAAACCAGAAATAGCACTTAAAGCAGGCCCTCCAAGTAAAGATTTAAGATATGTAAATTTTTCCACTTTCGTTAATTCAGTATTATTCCCAATAGCATTTTCGTATGAATTAAAGAACTCTAAAAATAAACTAGGATCTCCATAGTACCTTGCTATCGAAATCTTAGGCAATCGAATTTTGTTTTTATTTTCACCTTTAATTTCGGCAGTGTGGTCACTTACAGACGTGTTATTTATAATTTCAGAACTGAATTTAAGTTTCTTTTGTGCTCTAAAAATACATAAATTAATTTTTTCTTCATATTCTATTACCGAATCGCATTCTTTTTCAATTTCTGCTTCATTACCTTTAAAGCAATTTAATATTTTATCATTAATAATTTTTATATCAGATTGTTTAGAATTTAACAAAAAGAGATTTTCCTCAACTATATTTCTATCAAAAGTTTCATTTTTTATTTCCGATTCCAAAATATTTATTAATTTTGAAACAGACTGCCGCAAAGTTTTCCTCGCAGATTTAAATTTTACTAACTCGTCAGCCATATTAAAGAACACAATAAAGAACAAAAATGTAATGATAGAATATAAATTAAAAAAGAGCTTACCTTATTTTCTCAATTAATAAAAACGTGTTGAATATTTATAATTTACTCACATTGCCAATAAGCTATTAAGTGTTGCTGTAGATGAATGCTTTAAAAGCACATATTTATTTTTAAAACCCAAATGATCTCATCTTGACATAATGATTTCATTCTTTATCACATCCAGAAGGCAATATTCATAAATACTTCACGCATTTTGACAAAAAATAAAAATGAAATTTTCGAATGAAATCCACGACGAACTATAAATATCATTATTATCTAAGAACTTCGGTTTTAAATCCAAACTATAAATATATTGTAATTATCAAGTTATCATATTCCAAATTCGAACATCTGTTAAAATAAACATTCATTTAATTACAGTTCGTGCCCCACGTTGGGCGCCAAATGAAATAAAAAGAAGAATAATAAATAGATAAAAACACATGAACATTTTTATCACTCTAAATAATAATTCAAGTTTCAGGATTCCAGTATTTTTTATTCAAGTTCGGAGCTTCACGATGCTCAATTCTTCTAATCTTTTGGAACACTGAATAGCTGTTGCCATTCTACAAACATAAACATAGAAAAACATAGATGCTACAATATGTAGACAATCAATCTGAAAATCAATTATCGTCTGCGACAAATATTTATAACAGAGATGTTAAAAGCATATTTTTTGTAGAAAAATATGTGCTTAGGCATAGTAATTAATGTACAGGACCTTACAAAAATGTCTCGAAAATTTCACGTTATCATCCAAATTATGTCAAATTTCGAGTAATTTTTCATAAGCTGCATAGAATAAGTTGTATGCTTTATACTGATGTATATGATGTTTATAACTCGTTTATAGGGACACGCAAAATAATTTTGTGACATTAGAACCTATGAAGAAATTTCTATTTAAGCGCATTTTAACACGTTTATGTTACATTCGACATTATAGAATTAACATACATTACTTAGATTCTTAATAGCATGTTTTCTCTACAAAAGGTATGTATAAACTAAATAATTTATTTACAGAATCATACAAAAGAATTCCGATGCAATTCTGTAATTATTCAAATGATGTCAAATTTGGTTCAAATATTAATGAGATAAAGCGATAAATGAATTAATGAGATGAAAATAGTTGTATTTTTTTTTATTAGTGTATGTAATTACTGTGACTCGTATACATGGCATAAAAAAAAAAAAAAAAAAAAAAAAAAAAAAATCGCATCATTAAAGTCTAGAGGCGGGTTTTTTAAAGTGCATTTTAACATGGTTATATTCTATTAAACAAAATGAAATAAATATGTGTTATTAAAATGTTTAAAAGCATGCTTTTTGTAGAAAATTGGAGTCATAGAATTAGTAATAAGTTTACAGGGCTATACAAAATAATTCCGATAGCTACTTAATCATTTCGCATCAAATTTGGTACAAGTTTTTATGAGTTACAAGCAAATAACACAAGGCTATGAATTACAAAGAAATATTACATACACAGTGACAGTGACAGTGATACTAGACCATGCCTGAAGCTCAAGAATTTTCGGGTTTTTATCTTGGCCTGTCGATTGCTGTCCATTTTTAGTTCATATTGCTATTTTAACTTGTTGAATTCGTTTTACAATGTTCATTTGATTGCATTGATCTAATTACGTTCAACATGTAAAATACAATGCATTACATCGTCTTATAAGACCTTGTTCGGTCCAACTGCCCTATACGGTTTCTTTATACTTTTATAAATATAATAGAAAGATGTAAAAGAGAAAACCGAAAGAGAGAGCGCGAAAAAAAAAAAAAAAAAAATAGAAAAAGAAACAGAAGACAGTAAACTGAGAGTGTGACCATGAAGGTAGAAGCTTGAGACTGATATAGACATACAGATACAACGAAGGGTTTAGGGAGGGGGGGGGGTGCAGCTCCCCTCAGAAACGTATATGTTTATGTAGCGAGTTGATAATAATAATGACAATAATAATAATTATATGTATAATTATTTTTAATAATAGGGAATGAATAAAAATGATCTACTGAATAATAAGTGATGTAAATAGGACGATGATGCTCTTTATCAGTACCTTTAATCCAGTAGTTTTAATTCTACTAATTTAACCTATTTCGGATTACATATTTATACAATTCTCAAAACAATAATGAAAATTACAGATGTTCATGTCACACACTGTATTTGAACGCATATAATTTTTTAAAGATATGCTTAAGTATATTTATACAACAAACTGTTTTTTGTTTGAAAAACATCAGAGAAAAATATTGTCGTTTCAATATGCAATTATATGTAAACGAAATCAGATATCTTTGTTCAGTAATATATGCTTTATCAGATATGTCTCTTCAGAAACTATATTTTAAATTTTGAAATCGCTATTATCAACAGCAGCTCTAATATGCAGTAAAACGGAAAAAAATTAGTTTAAATTCGTTAAGCTTTTCTAAACAAATTTTACTTAAAAATAATTCAATGTAGAAATATATCATAATTGTAAACACATTAAGATTAACTTAACTTAAAAAATATCTTTTTTTTTTTTTTTTTTTTCCACTTTGCAAAAAAAAAAAAAAAAAAAAAAAAACATGGAAAATTAATTACAGTAAAAACTATTTCTTGAACTACATTCATCTCCCCCCCCCCCTCTTCTCTCTCTCTCTCTTACCGTACATATCCATTGAAAAAATATTCTCTAAAATATTTTCTGCTTAGTCTTTTTCCATTATGTATTCATTACGATAAACATAATTATCGCCAGTTTTTATTCCTATAACATCTAAATGCACCTCTTTCAGTTCGATATAGAGCAGAAATTCGTAACTTTTTTTGCAAAGCTAAGTATGTTTATCTCTTTTAAAACTCATTTAAACACGCAAATGCAATAAATTATATGTTTTTCCTGAACAATAAAATCCCTTTTTTCAACAGGAAGAATATGAAAATAGTTATTGTATTTACTTCTCTTTGTTAGAATTAAAAATAAATTAAGCTATCCAAAGTTGGACAATAAAACATTCAAAATAATTGCTATATATTCAAGGAAAAACTATTTATTTAGCCTTCTCTCTCATATATGTAAATGCTAGCAGGCATTGCCCGTTTGTCTGGTCACAATATTTAAATGAATTCTGAAAATTACATGCAACGTATTATTATAAAAATCTCATAAAATAAAAATTACACACGCACACATATATATATATGTGTGTGTGTGTGTATAAATCTTCGAAACTAATCAAAAAAAAATTTTTTTTCGCTATTAACCCCTCTTCTCGCCCCTGAATCCTCGGCCAAAGCAATTTGTTAATACTTTTTATAATGTGCGTTGAGAACACATAACCAATTCGCACACCAAAACATTGCCTTCCCAAAACAATTTTCAATGGAATAACAATTGGAAACGCGTTTTTGGCCGCCCCCACTCACAATGGAGGAAATGAGGATATTTCGCAAAATCCTTTTATAGTGCGTGTTGGGTACACACAGCACACCCGCATATCAAATAAATGCCTTTCTGAAATACTTTTGGACAGAGTTTAGGACTGCACACGCACTAGCGGTAAAGAAGAGCGGGAAATGCCGTAAATTATCTATCGTCGGAAAGTGATCCTTGAGCTTTCGGACATGTTTACAATGAAATACATTACTTTTTATTGCTCCTTGAAAAAATTTACAAAAGAAACCCAAGTTTTCAATGCCAATTATCGCAGCAGGAGGTTTGTCAGAGGAAAAAAATCTCCCTTCGATGCATTTGGCAGCTAAAAAAACTGCATCACAAGAAATTTGAATAGATCCGCTTGCCGCCTTAGTCCCGCGTATGACTGTATTAAGCTCTACGCTTGGAAACATATTTTTCACCACCTCCCCAGCCAAAAAGGAGAGGTAGAAATTTTTTATAGTTTGCGTTAGACACACAAAACCATTCCATACCAAAAATTAGCCTTTCTGAGATAATTTTGATCCGAGTTACTCTCCTGACTCCTAGGGGAGGAGGGGAACATTTCGCAAAATCTCTTTATAGCATATTTTGGATACACATACCACAACCACACATCAAAAAACATTTTCCTGAGATAATTTGGAACAGAGCTGCTCTTAGATATTTATTTTTGTCCTTCTCCCTTCCAATGGGAGAAGAGGGGATATTTCGCAAAATCTATTTCTAAAGTCTTTTAAGCACACATAACCAATCCATACACAAAAAAAGCCTTTCTGAAATAATTGAAAAAAGAATTAACGGAAACGTGATTTTTCTCCCCCCCTTCCCCTCAATCCTAAAGAAATCCAAAATTACTTGATAAAGCAAATTGGGTTCACATAGCACATCCATAGACTAAAAATTTGTCTCCCTGAAATTACTTAAAACAAAGTTATTCTAGAAAAAAATGTTTTTTTTTTTTTTTTTGTTTTTTTCCCCCCCTTCCCACCCACGTAGAGGAGAAAAAAAGGGATATCCTCATAATTTCGTCTCAGTTTGTGTTTGATGCATATAATATCGTCAGAGGATTTGACGATATCATAGGACGATCCTTACGGGAAGTATCCTTATGGCTCATCTTTGACCCCTCGCTCCTCCTAAATCACTTGATGATTTTATAGGGGATTCGTTTAATAAGAGCTCCTCCTAAATCACTTGATGATTTTATAGGGGATTCGTTTAATAATATTAGCTAATGGACAATATTCCTGTGACGTCACAGTAGGTAAAATCGTCGAACACGTGGCCGATATTTTGTAAACAAATTAGATTCAAGATGCCATTTTATTGTTACACATAACATTTTCCTAAATATTTTTCCAGTGAAACTTAATAATCAGATATCTGTTCAAACAAAAACAAAAGAGAAATGTAAATAACTGAATTGAATGATAAAGTTAAGACTATTGCATATCGTAAAATTGCAGAACATATTATGTATACACACACACATATGTATAATGAATAAAAGATTAATAAGAACATTTTATACACACACACACACACATATATATATAGACATCAAAGCTTAAATAATTAGAATTTCAATCACTTTAATAAAGGAATTTATTAAATGGAACATCCATTTAAATTTGTTAACATCGCCACAGTTCACATGGCAACATTTAATATTACATATGTTGATTAATATTAAAGTATATTACTGAAACTGGATTAAAAACAAAACAAAGGTATCACTATATCACTCTTACTTCAATTTCATACAATCTGTAACTCTTATAAATAATATTGCAAGATAAAAATTTGCAAGCCACAATGCTTTGCTATGGTAGAGTTGAGGATTGTTTACCTAACCAGCTGATATTCTTGTAGCCTCGAACCCAAAGTGGGAATATGGTCCACTGTTTCTGTTTCAATCTCATATCTCTAACTATGAAGGGAAGCTAACCTTTGAAAAGTCAACACAACTTAGGAACGTAATTTTTATAAACAACTTGAACAAATTTATTATTATTATTTTCTTTTTTTAATTTATTCATTATCATTTACTTCGAAATGTGTGTTTTCTTCCTCTCAATTATGAATCTCGCAATATGACCATCATTTCATTTTTTTTTTCCAAGTTTAAAATTTTTTATTTCCAACATTTAAAATTTTTAAAAACCGCCAGTACAAAGATTCCTACAAGCATTTTTGGAAAGACGGATTAATTGCAGATCCATCATTATCTCCTATTTTAATTTCTGTAAGTGTCTGTAAAGTCAAGAAGAACCAGTATTATACGAAAAATTCAGTCTTTTATCATAGATCTTAAGAAGTGGTAGGGGGGGGGACTTATCCACTCGTTAATTAATTTTACTTTTTTTAAATATAACTTGAAATATGTCTTAGTGTTAAAGATTGTAAATGTTGAATTAAACTCATCAAAATCTTCTTAAGCTTAATTAACTCGTCGACAGAAATAAATCACATCAGCCGAACACGCACGCACTTTGTAAAGATAACATATTCGCCCTCCTTTTCTGCAAAAGCGCACGCGAACATTCAGCGATATTTACTTAAATAGTTTAACTTGAGAAATACGTTCACTTTACGACATCTAAACTGAAAATGTTGACATACAAGTACAAGTAAACTTTAAAACTTTCCAACTTCTATAAACGTTCCCCAATAACGTTTCACACTTTTTCCGAAACCAACACAACTAAACAAAACTCGAATAGACATATCAACCTCAACTAACCAAACTATCCAAGGACAGTTTGTTTCCTTCGAAACAAATGCCAACTAAACGAAACTTAAATGAACATCCTACCCTCAACTTACCAAACTCTCCATGGACAATTTACACTTCCTCTGAAACCAACTAAACGAAACTCGAATGAATATCCTACCCTCATCTAATCAAACTCACTATAGGCAATTTCATACATGCCAATTTACTAATTAATGTTCCATAAAATTGTTAGAACCCGTCTCTTTCTCTATAAAACTTTATTTTTAGAGACATTTTCTTCAAATGTAATCACTATTAAATAAGAAGAAAAAAACTCGAAAAAAAAAAAAAGAAAGAAAAAAAGAAAAGAAAGAAAGAAAGAAAAAAAGAAAAAAAAAAAACTAGTGTAAAAAAAGGAGTGGGTGCTAACAATTTTACGGAATATTAATTAGTTAGCGGCAGGTATGAAAATTTACACTTACAATCTCGACGCGATTTCAAGTGAGTGAGGCCTATCTTGCCTTTTTTATCACTAGAAAAAAGATCAACAGAATTGGTTTGATTTTTTTAAGAGAAAAACTAGTCCCAAATCCCAAAAAGCGTGCTTTACAAAACACTTGCCTTACAAAGTTTGAAAATTGTTTTTAGTCATTTCTAGTCATCAGAAAGAAAGACTAAAATGTACTATTTATATCAAATTAACCAGAAAAGTCTAATTTTTTTTTCTGATATTTATTTTACTTTATTTTTATTTTTATTATTGTTATTTTATGTGTATATATATAAATTTTATGCTATATTCCTTTGCCAGAAATATTTATTTCGCTTTTCAAATATTTCTTTTATGTAAAGCCAACAAATTTTAGAAATCTAATATAATACATAATACCAGAGTTTACAAAAAAACTTCTAGGCGTAAAAAATTTAGCAATATATATTCATAAAAATTTCACACATGTGGTTAAACAATTTTTGCATTTAAAGTTAAGAAAAATATAAATTTATTATTTCTTTACCGCAAAACTTTAAGAAATTTATGTCGAAATTTAATGTTCGCCTTCATCTTAGTTTTCGAGAACGATATATTATAAAGACAGCTAAGAAAAGAAAGATTACGCTGTTTTAACACAGTTCTATCAAACAAAAATTTTGCACTTCTTAAAAAAAAAAAAAAAAAAAAAAAAAAAAAACTATAGCATTCATTTGTTATTTCAAAAGAAAAAACCGAATTTCAAATACTTGAAAATATTCCATTTTTTTTTTCCAAAGACAGACTTTGAAAATCGAATAAAAATAGACTAAAAATGCAAAATGTCTACGAGTAAATATCATTTGTATGCAGTGAATAAGTAGATTTTCTTAAATTATAAACAAAAAATAAAGAAACGTTATCCCCTGTTTAGTTTATCTTTTATTCACTTAGATTACTGTGGAATATTTTTGTATTAAAAAAAGGAAAAATTATTTTATCACATTTAATAGAAAAATACACAATATGTGAAATAAATAAATAAATAAATGTTTGATAGATCAATAATAAAATGGTGAGGTTATTGTATAGACAAGAATAAAATTTCTATTTTTGAATCCTTTTTTATGCTAGTATTCCTATAAAACCTATAACAAAAAGTATTTTACAAAAGAATTCAAATACTTCTTTTTTTCTCCATTTGTTTGAGAATTCAAAATATTCTCTGATTTGGGAAAACATAACGTAAAATTCCTTACTTTTCATTATTGACTAATTCAATTTACGATTGTCAGTGCATTAAACTTTCTGAAGAAGTCTGGGTTTTTTCCTTTACTATTTTAATGAAAATATTTTCAGCGAACAAAAAAAAAAAAAAAAAAAAAAAAAAAAAAATCTTTAAAATATTCAAAACTTTCTTAAGTCTTTGATATCTTAATTCTAGTGGAAAATAGTTTGATTCAAATAACATTTAATGATTTTATGAGGCAGGTGGTTTTTGAATGCAAAATACGAGAATTTTATATGTATGATAATGAGTAAAGTAATTAATCTTTTTTCAAACTTTTATTTATTTATTTATTTACTTATTTTTAATCTTAGAATGTTCAAATAATTTTTTTTTCATTTTTATATAAGCTGGAT
This sequence comes from Salticus scenicus, assembly GCA_963930645.1. Classification (NCBI taxonomy): domain Eukaryota; kingdom Metazoa; phylum Arthropoda; class Arachnida; order Araneae; family Salticidae; genus Salticus; species Salticus scenicus. The sequence continues at coordinate 256,997,282 of OZ005648.1, forward strand.
GGTCCATAAATTCGTAAATAATTAAAGTTTTTTTTTTTTTTTTTTTTTTTTTTGTAACTCAAAAAATAGTTTACGTTTCAGTCTATAGAGGGCGTTCAATGAAAGCTATCACTAGAAAATGCAAATTATTTTAAGAAATATTAATTAAGAACTCATTCTGGTGGGAAAACTTCTTGAATTCTGTTGATATGCTTGAAACTATATTTGACTGCATAAAAATAATCATATTAAAGGACGTTGGCGGTTTTCTTACATGCCGCGTTCTCTATCAACGAAAAATCAAACTGAATTATTATTATTATTATTATTTGTATTAAAAATATCCCTTCCGTGAAAATATCTTTTTTTTTTTTTTGCAAACCGTACTAAAATACGCCAATTCTTACAATTTTAATTATTTTTAACAATTTACGAAGTTACATATTACTCTGTCCTCAGTATCTGCTTATATAGTTCATTTAGTTTGCACCATAAACTGAACATTACGAATTGCAATGTTCGTGAATGACTCATGAAGAACGTAAATGGCAAACTCCATTTTAAAATATATTATCCCCTAGCTATTTTACACTCATTGTAGAATGAATATGCATGATGGATATATTTGCAACATTCGGTTATGACAACATCCTGAATGGTGTTGTAAATAAATAATAAAGCTAAGTTAAAGCGTTATGATTAAAGTGATATATATATATATATATGACTAACTTCAAATAAAATAATATAGTCATATAATTATGAAACAGCATTGTGCCTTAACTTTGCCTTATAAACACATATTTTGCATGAAATATGGCTACAAGCAATTTTTTTTTCTATCAGAGTCTTTAGATAAAGAGATGTTGCTGATGATAACGTTTTGGATTTCTTCAAAACGTTCTCTTGGAATATCTTTAAAAAACATTGAGCGATCTCTGAAGTAAATTAAATTTTATATATATATATATATATATTTTTTTTTTTTTTTTCCTAGTGTCAGTTTTTAGCTGTTGTTCGTAATTGTTGCAATTATCAAGTATTTTTTTCGTCTATTTTAAAATAATGTAATTTTTTTATGTATACGTTGAATTTGTACTGTGCATTAAATAAACGATAGAAATACATGTAATACACAAGCTCCGTAGTGAATGAACCACAAGACTACAAATCCGGACAATAATAATAATTATTATTCGAATACCCATAAAAAGCAGTATCATAAGTGATATTTTAAAACTGATCGGTATACTTTATGATTATTAGTTATTGAGATACTGTTCACACAGATAAACTAACTAGTAAACGAGTTGAGGTGATTTGAGTTGAGTACGTTTAATATCGCACTATAGCCTAACAAATGAACTAACAACGAATTAACTGACAAACTGATTAACCTCTAAATAGATAGTACATCAATTTTATGATTATGATTATTATTATTATTATTTTTCTGATTTTAAACACCTCAAAACGTGTAAAATGTTAAAAAAAAAAAAAAAAAAAAAAAAAAAAAAAAAAATGGTCGAATTTTTCACGAATATCTAATTTCTTCATACCTATAGTATAGTAAAGAACTTAAAATATTGGTTTATAAAATTATACGATAATAATATTATTAGCGTCTATCAAATTACACAGTTACAAGAACAATATTTTATCTTGAGTATTCCGTAATTGTAAATGAATGCATTTTAAAATATCTTCTGAATTGTTTATTGTTATTAATAGAAGCTCATTATTAAATATGTATAAAATTAAAATTGACGGGATATAAATAGTTTTCACGGAAAAAGTCAATGTATGGAATATTAAGATGCAACATTATTAAGTATATATAAAGTTTTCTCTATCTTCTATATAGTTTATTGATGAACATCTTATTTTGCAGTTATTGGTAATAAATATCTATTTATACTTATATCTTACGAACTGCGAGGACACAGATTTCTCATTTCGTTTACGAACCGGAGTCGTATCTCATTTTATATTTATATCTCCATTTATCTTAAGAAATATAAGCTTTATTTAACAGATATTTCCTAAGAACGCTTCTTCTTATTATAGCAGGATTTTTTGCAACCAATAATTCAAAGGATATAGCTCTCTGAATAAATAAATAATGAATATAGATTACATGTAATGTTAGATAATGCACGAGAAATTCACAGACGTATATTTAGTAAAAAATGCTTTCCTTTTCATATAATAAATAAATAAAGTGTACTAAATCCAACCTGGCTTTTATTTCGCTGGGGGTGTGGTTGTCAAAAATTGATGAATCATCCACCTTTAAGACCACATGCCTTGATGGATTTTAGGTTTCTAAAACTTTTCTGAAAGAAATTCTCGCTTTAATGTTATCATAAATATTTCATAAATTGTTAATAAAAGTTTGTAAAGTATTTAATGCATATATATATATATACTTTTATTTTTTTTTAGGTAAGGTTTGAAAAGATATTTTTCAAATTCTGAATTTGCTGTTTACTTATCGTTAAGTGGTAACATTTAACGTGACTAGAAAACAGATTAAAATAATGGTAAGACATTAAATTTTATGAATAACGTTTGCTTATTTTGAAATGTGTTATTTTTCAAAGTCATTTTCTTATTTTTTTTATAGGAAATGCTGAGACAATATTGTACAGTATTTTAAAGCATTCACATAAGACTGTATTCTAAATCTATATTATACTGTGCTTTTACATGGTTCTAGTTCAATTCAATGCTTTATAGATGTTCATTTTTGATTTCTGAATGTTTTTAAATGTTTTTTTTTTTTTTTTTTAAGTAACTGACGGTATAACTAAAATAAAAAAATAATAATAACGTCGAACAACGAAAATCTCATAAAATTTCCCAACGATGTTCTAACTTCTTTAATTTTTTTACACTATAAGATTTTTTGAAATCCTAAAAATAGTATTTTTATATTAAACCGGTAGCACATGTGCCTCTTTTCATTACGTTATCACATGTGCGGAATAAACTTTACCCCAATGAGTTTTCTTATGCCAATTTTTTCCTGGATAAAATACAATCAAAATTTATATTTTCAAATAAATTGTAAATTATCGAAAAATATTGTTCGACTAAAAAATAGAAACTCTTTTACATTTATTGCAAAAAATAAACATAATATCTAATAATAACCAGAAAATCATCCCAATAGTGTAATAACCCAGCAAAACCTGGGATGATGGCCAACACGAGGCCAAGTGTTGGCTGCCAACAGTAACAGCTGCTGACCCGTTGGTGGCAAAAGTTAAGGTGCCGAAGGGAATATGTTACGCCGGCCATCAGATGGCCACATTCGGCCGATCCACTGCTGGCAGCCTGCAGTAGAATCGGAATAAGTCAGTGGACCACTGATGGGTCATTGCTGGCAGCGAGCTATCGGTTAAAAAAAGGTTGTGGGCCACTGATGGCAACCAACAATAGGTTAAAAATCGTTAGTGGGCCAGTGTCGGGCCACCTGATGGTAAACATAATTTTTTCGTATTGTTGCTGGAAGCCTTCAGTGGGCCAGTTGTGGGAAACATAAATAATTATATTACTCCGGGTGTTTTTGATGGCCCTTTATATTTTCCCATTAACGGCCCTCTTCATTTACCGTCGCCGGAAGCCCGAGCCAATGTTATTCTATGGGGAAATTTTCTTTACAAATAACTCATTAACTAATACATATTTTTAAATTCTGTTTTCACATTCAGAAAAATCCCAACTGTTAAATTGACCGACCTTTTTTAAAAATGTATTTTTTAATTTTTAATATTTTATTTTGAAATTGCAAAATGAAAAAATTTCACATATTGAAAATTCTTATTTTGCAGCTTCAAAATAAAATATAAAAAATTAAATAATTTTTTAAAAAAGGTTCGTCAATTTAACAGCTGGAAATGTTCAGAATGTGACAACAGAATTAAATATGTATTACTTAATAAGTTATTTGTAAAGAAAATTTTTCCATAAAATAACATTAGCTTCGGTTTCCAGCGGCGGTGAGTGAAGAGAGCCCTTAATGAGCCAATAGTGATTTTGTTATGACTATTATTTTATTTTATTTTATTTTATTTATTTATTTATTGTGATACCTTACATTTTATTAATGCTATTTTCTATGCATTCAATATTTAATTTGGTTTTGTAGCAACAGAGGGTGATCAAACTGTTATTTATTTATTTATTTTTACACTTTTTTTATTTTGATTAAAAAAAAAAAAAATGCTTGACTAAATGATTTTGAAATGCAGACATGTAAAAACGTTTAAGAACTCACATTTTCTACTATCGATTTAGTCCAAAGTTCAATTAAGGGACCAACTATAAATTAAAGAAAAGCACAAATATTTTGGATCACCCTGTGTCATAAAAAGCTACAAATGACTTGTAACTTGAACACATTATTGCTCTTACTATATACAATGTTTGTAAGTTTTTTGTATGGGAAATACACAATCTTTTAGGCATATATATATATATATATATATATATATATATATATATATATATATATATATATATATATATATATATATATATATATATATATATATATATATATATATATATATATATATATTTATACAATAAATAAATAAATATATATATATATATATATTTATTTATTTATTGCATTTTTGGCAATTTTTTTGCTTATAACAAGAAGGAATTTTCACAAAATTTTACAAAACTCGCAGAAAAATTGATAAAACATTAAAGAAACATTATTCTGAAACATAAAATTCATATGTGTAATTTTCGAGGAGATTTGAGCATTTACATTCATTTTTATTTATTTATTTATTTTATTTTTTCTGAGCGTGCTCGAAAGATAGAAATTTTTTTATTACGTAAGCCGAAAACCAGATATCTTGGGTAACTTATACAAAAGTTTATTTCAATGGAATAAAAATTAAGCAAATTATTGGTAAAAGAACGAGCCAGATTTTAGATATGTTCAACCATGTTACAAAAGGTCATTTTTGTGAAAATCCCCTTATGAGCTCACAGATCGTACTAAATAAATAAGAGTATGTTAGAGTTACACGTCCAGAAGGATTTTTTCACAAAGAAGAAATTTTGAAACATGGTTGAAAAAATTTAATCTTCCAATTAAATGCTTGGCATGTGAAAAACCCCTTATGAATTTTCAAACCTGTATATACCTAAAATCTGCCACATTTTTTCGCAACAACTTGCTTAATTTTTCCTGTATTGAAATGAACTTTCGATATAAATTGCCCAATATATCTAGCTTTTAACTAATGTGATGAAAATTTTTATCTTTCCCGCAAAAGCAGTAAATAAAATATTTATTATAAATGCTCCTATCTCACCGAATATTACACGTATAAATGTGTGCTTTAGAATAATATTTTTCTAGTGTTTTGTCAATTTTTCTGTAAGTTTTGTAAAATTTTATTAAATTCCATTCTTGCTATAAGAAAAAAAAAAAAAAAGAAAAAGAAAAAGAAAGAAAGAAAGAAAAGAAACTTGCCCTTCCCCTCCCCTTGCCAAAAAAAAAAATAAAAAAAAAATACACATATTGTTTATAATATATGCAGCGTGTTAAGGTTACAAGTTATCGGTAGCTTTTCATGATATAGGGTGATCCAAAGTATTTGTGCTTTTCTCCAATTTGTGGTTGCTTCTTTAATTGCATTCTTGAATAAATCGATAGTGGAAAATATGAGTTTTTAAATGTTCTTTGCATATTAGAAGTTCAAGACCATTTCATCCAGTATTTGTTTTAAAATAATAATAATAATAATAATAATTGATTACCCACTGTATTTATAGTTCAATTAAATTTTTACAAGCATTTGATTCTTAGACTATGTTTATAAATTTAGGATTTCTAGTACAGCGTGAGAAACACTCAGCCGATCCGTTTTCATTAAAAATAAATCTATGATAAGCTTTTTATTACTTTTGTTCTATGCAAATATAAGATTTTGATAAGATAAATATATATTTTGTTCTATGTAATATTATATTCTTTGTAAATTTTGTTTCAAAGTGTTAAATTTCAAAACGTTTATTTAACTGTGTTAAGTTTTTTTTATATAAATAAATGTAACGTTGCAAGTGACTAGATAAAATATTGAAATAAAAAGTTTCTGTTTTAAGTATGCAATATACAGAACATTCAATAAAAAATATTTAAATCAGAGTTAAGGAGATGGTAAATATTGAAAATCGTTCTTTGGAATTTCTTCCTTAATGTCGTGATTTAATACATAAGTATTGAAATGTATCAGTATTAAGTACATTAAAATTTCTCATAAACTATTGAAATAAAATAAATAAATAAATATTCCATGCAACATAATTTTTAAATTTTACACTCGATTTTACATCATTGTAATTTATCAAAATTTCTAAACATATTTGGGTATAACTTTGTGGATTGTTTGAGAAGTTACTTTTTGAAAAGTATTTTGTACTTGTGTGCTAAATTTTAGAGTCAAACATAAAAGTATTTTTAACAAAAAAAAAAAACCTCACCAACCAATGCACGAAGTAAAAACCTAATTAATTTCGAATATATTGATACATTACAATACAATGAAATCAGGGTATAAGGGGAGAATTTATTAAAAATATTAATCGCATAAAACACTTAAAATCTTTTGATTTTTTTTTTTTTTTTTTTTTTTTTTAACGTATTTAAATAGTTTTCCAGAAATTTTAATATGCTTAGTATTGATACATTTCAAAGCATATGTATGTAAACTTTAAGAAATCTAAGACGCTAATTTCAAAGTACGATTTTCAATTTCGTCATCCCCTTAAAAGGGATTTAAAAACTACTAAAATACGGAGTTCTGACTCTGAAGAATAAAATAATAAGTTACCATAAATCGGAAAAAAAAGCAACAGTGACCCTTAGTCAGGCGAACAAAAGTGGACACGAGTGTAGCAAATGAACTTTGCCGCACTCGTGCCTACTTTGTTCACCCAATGAAGAGCCATGGTATTATTTCCACTCGAAACAAATGTTGCGAGTATTTTTTTTTTAATTATTGGGTTTCCTTACAAAGATTTTTATTATTAATAACGGTTCTTTGAAGCGTTTATTACTGTAAAAATAAATAAATAAATAATAAGATATTAAAATAAAATAAAAAGGCAACAGATGTCACCACTATTATCCTTAGTCAGGCGAACAAAAGTGGACACGAGTGTAACAGAAGTGCTTTGCTACACTCGTGCCTACTTTGTTCACCAAATGAAGAGCCGTGTATCACCAGAAACAAATGTTGCCAGTTTTTTTTTTTATTCAATTATTGCGTTTCTTTACAAAGATTTTTATTATTAATACCGGTTCTTTGGTGCATTTATTACTGTAATACATATGTGATTTAAAATTTATTTTTATTTATTTATTTTTTAATTTAATTTTAATTTTAATTATTTTTATTTTTTTACAATTAAATTATATAAGTACGCATTTTTTTCTTTTTTTTTTTTTTTTTTTTTTTTTTCACATATTTGCTGTCATAAAAATATAAATTAAACATGCATGCATGATCCTAGAAACCAATTGAAAACCATTTCTTTCTTTCTTTTTTTTTTTTTTTTTTTAAATTAATTTATTTAAATAACTAATTCATCTAAAGTTATGGATTACTTTTTTTAATCAGAAAACAAACTAACTGCCAAGGTTATTATTTAAAGCGCAGATTACAATTTCAGATTCAAATTCACATTTAAACTAGTATGTTGTGGCCACCACAAGACTTTCTTCTATATTTTCCTATACAAATTCACTCAGTAAAAATATTTAAAAAAAAAAAAAAATCCAAGTTTTTTTTCGTTAAAAGTAAAAAAAATTCGATATCTTTGTTTTAAATTATCACACATTTATAGTTCAAACATTCGTTTTAAAGGTATTGATGAGACTTTTCAAAAGATACCCATCTTCAAAATTTACACCACCCCGGGGGGTACTTCCCCCAGGTGGGGGGGGGGGGGGAGCGATGCCCCACATGCACAAATTTTTTTTCCTACTTAACTACTACTATTAGCAATAATTCATATTAATTTTATATCACAGGTTAAGAATAACTCTCATAATGTACATTTATACGAAATTTTGTCCTATTCTACCATGTTAAAAATTTAGACGAAATACGATCACAGCGCCTCCTGTTGTGCGATTGATCCCCAAATCTAATCAGCACCAGTTTATGTCAGGAGCCAACTAAATACCAAGTTTGGTTAAATTTCGTTAAAAAAAAAAATAATAATTAAGATTTTTTTTTTTTTTTTTGTAAGTTTTTTTTCGTAAAAAGTAAAAAAAATCGATAACTTTGTTTTAAATTATCACAGATTTATAGTTCAACCATTCGTTTTAAAGGTATTGACGAGACCTTTCGAAAGATACCCATCTTGAAAATTTACTGCCTTCGAGGGGGTCTTACCCCCCAGGGGGGTTCACGAGGCTCCTACACAAGCAAAAAATTTTTCCCAGTTGACTATCTCTTGTAAATAATTCTTGTAAATTTCATAATTATTACTAAAAAATAATTCTCCTTATGCACATTTATACAAAATTTTGCCCTATATCACCATGTTAAAAATTTAGAAAAAGCGGGATGGCAACGCAACCTGCGAGACGATTTTTACCAAAAGTTGATAGGCACTAATTTATGTCAAGATGCAACTACATACCAGTTTGTATGAAATTCTGTGCAGTGGCACCGGAGATACAGTCGCCACAAAATTTTGTCACACACACACACACACACAGACAGACAGACATTTTCTAAAAATGGTCAAATCATGTTCTACAGCTCTCAAAACGTGTAAATCCATCAAAAACCCGAGGTCGAAAATTTTTACGAATCCAATACTTTCTTCTATTGAATATAGAAGAAAGTAAAAACTACTTAATGCAGTTCGACATTTTTTGAACTGATAAGCGCTGTTGCTAACCTTCAAAGATGCTTAGACAGGAAGCATTTGTGGCCATCTGGTTATAATAATTGCTGACTAAGGAAAATATTCCAATTCAAATCTTACATAGCGAAAATGAAACAGGATGTTAAAAAATCTGTTTTATACACAGATTTAATGAGAATGACTATTATTTTAATTATCTAGTAGTGGGTGTACATCAATGATTTATATTTCCTTCTAAAGAAACCTTAATTTTCCTTAATTATTATTATTATTTGTTGAGAAATAAAACAATTTGAAAAAATAAAAATACGGGATGAAGAAAAATAATTTCGATTATTTACTTTTAGTTGAAAACCATTGTAGAATTACAGAGACACTGGATAAACATTTTAAAAAATTTATAGTCATATTCATTTAAAGTTTACTCATTGTGTCTTACTCACTTAAAGTTCAGCAGTCAAAAGTGATCATTTAAATTACAAATATAAACAGGATATATAATTTTATGATGCAGTATAGTGATAATAGTAATGCAGTTCAAAGATTAACGTCTGTGATAAGTATATAATATTTGAGAGAAAATTATTCTAATCTAAATATTTTTTTTTTTTTTATCTTCTTGTCTTTATTTATTTAATTGAATTTATTTTTATTTATTTGTTTTTTATTTATTTTGTCTCACATCTTTATGTGGCGAAAACTTTATTAGTTTGTGAGTGTTATCTGTGTTAATAATAATAATTTCGGAATTTAAAAGGTAATAATGCACTTGTTATTCATGAAATATGAATAAATTGATTCAGATTTAGGACCATCTTCACGATTCTTGACTTTTTGAATCATACTGGTGGTCAGGAATGAAAGAGTTCCGCTTTTTTGCCACCACTAATTTCCATAAAAAATTTCTGCTCTATAAAATCACAAAAATAATATAAGAAATATTATACAAATTTCTGTATTGAAACACTTTTGGCAGAAAAACCAAAACTCTTTCTTTGCTGGGCGACATATCTTTGGGATATAATAGAAAATCTAATACTTATTTTGATTATACTTTTTGCTATTTCTCTTTTAATTAATTTATGGCAGTACTTCATTTTCTATTTATATTTCTAACATATGGGAATTTTTAAATGCTGTTTACTATTTTACAAGTACATTTTTTTAAATACTTTATATATATAAGGATCTAGTCAAATATATATAGAAGGGAATATTTTTAAGATTTATTTGTTTGTTTATTTATTTATTTATTTTTTTTTTCAACCGATGCTCTCTGGATTAAAAAGAAAAAAAATCTTGGCTGACTGTTATTAACATAAACATTTATTTATTTTATTTCACATCTAAAAATTAATTCTCAGTATGTGTATTTATGCAAATTTTCCTCTCATACTGCCATGTTAAAAACTGGGGAAAAAATGGGATGAAAGCGGCATATTTTGAAGGATTGATCCTCAAATGTAATTAGCACCAATTTAAGTCAAAGTCCAACTAAATATCTAGTTAAGTTAAATTGTATTAAATTGTTCATAGAATACAGCGTTCAAAAAATTACTGATACACACAAAGATAGACAGATAGTTTTTTAATGAAGTCAAATCGTGTTCAGAACATATCAAAACGTGTAAAACAACCGAAAAACGGGAGTCGAAAAGTTTTACGTATCAAATACTTCTATCTTATACATACAGAACAAAGTAAAAATAAAAAGGTTACAAATTTATAATTGTCCTAATAACTTTCCCACAGTTATATTATATAAATATAAAGTTGGATCCATAAACTTATTAGCGCTATTAAAATAATAATAATAAGAAATAATAAGAATATAATTAGAAAATTAATGACTATCATAGCTCATTTTAAACGGACCAACGAGATATTTGCTGTACTTTTCTAGAAATCCTAATATTTTAATAATAATTCTAAAATCAAAAGCTTCTAAAACTGATTTAAAAAAAAAAAAAAAAAAACACAAAACCAAATTAAAAAATGAATCACTTACTCTTACACATTTTATGAGATCATTTAACTTTTTAGTATCTTGTACGTCGCAGACTTGGCACGAAATGGCGAAGCGAAATGAGAGGGAATTTCAAATCAACAGCAGGTGAATCGCAGCGCCCTCTATGCATTCGAATTGCATGTGATGGTCCGGTACCGGCCTTATAAATTATGGCCGCAATATGGCAAACATAATGTTGGCCGTGTGTTGGTACCCTGCAAAAGGCCAGCTGTTATTATGCCGCTTCTGAGCCACCGGCCTTTTCACTGTAGGCTGGCTTCAATGCTGGCAGCCGTAAGCGGCCCACTGCTTCAGCTACATGTGGCAACCTGCAGCTGATGGCAAGTGCAAGATGCCAGCTGTAGGCCAGAACGAGCCCATCAGTATAAGTTTTGCTGGGAATAGAAATCAATTAAATTATGTTCATTCGAGAGGGCATAATCTAACCGGATTTTTACGCACAAACTGTTAGCTCTCGTAAGCCCTTTCTCGAGAAATCTATATTTAAGTTTGAGTAAAAATTTAGTAACGAGAAAGGAGTGGGAGGAGTCCCGTTAAAACCAGCCAGAACCTTGACTTTTATCAATTTTTAGATTCTATATTAGCGAATTTTTAGACATTATATCTCAACTGAATATATCTCAAATCTGCAATGGGTAACTGATTATTGCATCAAAGAACACGCTAGTCTATGCTTTTTCGATTTCTGATTGTTTTGGATTTCAATTATTATTTCAGTAAACCGTGGTTGCACCGATTATTAGCAAACTTTTATAATTTAGAACTTTAACTTGAAAACGAGCTGAAGAGGATTTATAACTTGAAAACGAGCTGAAGAAGGCTATTGTTTTATGCATCAAATCGTATTTATATGTGGTCTTTCGATTAATGCTTGTTATGATTTTTTTTTTTTTTTTTTTTTTTTTTATGATTACAGTATGGGATGGTTTCCTGGTAAGACTTTTTTCTTCCTATCATTAGATACAAAACATTCACAATTCAAATTCATCCATAAAAAATAAAAATATGAAAGAAGAATTCAGAAAATTAAAAAATAAATGCCATACTTGTTCATGTTTAAAAGAACTGTTATATTTTTTTATTATTTGAATTGCATTTTTTGAAGTTATCTCATCAATTCATGAAAATTCAATTATCGTAAAATTATTTAATTATATTTCATGACATTAAAAAAAAAAAAAAGGAAGAAAAGAAAAAGAAAAAACTACAATTGAGGGAAAATGTTTTTAGTCACATGTTACTATAAAGCTTATAATTATCACGCACGATTTTTACACAGTTTTTATGAATAGTTCTGAGACATGGTAAATTTTATCCTAATACGAGCGCTAACATGTTGACGTATGAGTAATTGAAAAGTATTTCTGCCCTCTAAACATTATATATATGCATATATGTATATAGAGATAGATAATCAGAACGTAAAGTAGAAATGTATATATTACTAAATATTATCAGCACGTACAGTTGGAATTTAAAGATGATTAAATAATTTATTGAAACATTTAATATGATCAAAAACCAAAGACCACCCGAATCAAACCAAAAAGGAAATAAAAATCAGAGCAAAATGAATTAAAATAAATTGGAACAAGATAACAGCACATTTGCATTCTAACTTTATCAAGGGCTTGGTAGAATATATATATATATATATATATATATATATATGGATAGCAACAGGAAAAGCAACAGGAAGCCAGTAACGAGAATCGGGATCTAAGATAGCAATGCCAATTTCGCGGCGACTAAGCGCTGCATTGTTGTGATGAATTAATACCATTTTTTAGGACAAACAGGGCAAATTTTCTGTTCATTTTTGCGTTATAATAAATGAGCGCAATACTGTTTTGTAATCATTTTATTTTCTTGTTCCAAATGGTTTGAAGAGAATATGAACTTTGAGTCGATGAAAATCATGGCATAACGTTTCTGGCTGATAGAAAGGATTCTGCTTTCTTTGGAGCAGGTTCATCGGCAGAAGTCAACTGCTTAGACTATTCTTTTATTAAATATATACATGTTTCAACAGTATATATTTTAGCGCATGACATTAATCTACAGTAAATACTAACTGTAGATTAACGGCGTGAATAGTCATTCTAATCACGTCTGAATATGCCTAAACAATGATTTCTAGTGCTTACGCAATCTCCCTTTTTTGATCACCTGTTTGTAATTTCGCATATACTTTGCTGATAAATTTTTATACATAAATGTTTACGCAGAATATTGAAAATGCTCTCATTTAAGAATTCTACCTTCTTAGCTATATCACGTACTTTAACACAGCGTTCTTCTAACACGATATGACGTGTTTTTTGTAACTATTTCTGCAGTCGTTAAATCAATTTTACGGCTTGGATGTTCTGTATCTCTGTGTCTATTGTGCTGGTAGGACCCTAACGAAACTTCGAAGACCTTTTCTGAATATTTTTGAATTTCAGTAGACCATTTCTGTCCACAAAAATCCTCTAAAATATATTTTTCAGCTTTTCTTCAATTTTGTACGTTGTTTTTCTACCCAAAGGCATTGTTTTATTTAAATCTGAAATTCTCATTTTTCAACAATCAAATGAAAGACGTTCATATTTCAAATTTTCAAATAATCTGAAATTTTTAAATCAAATACATCACCACTATTTTTAAATAGAAATATGTAACATTTTTTTCTTTACTTTTCTTTTTTTTTTTTAATTATTATTAACACTTTCGCGACCGCATGTTTTTGTCTTTTTGAGAGTAAGCTCTGCCTCTGTGCGTTATTCTTTTTTACATTACATTACTTTAAATGAATATTTTCTGCATTCAAATTTATAATATAAATGAACATTCGTTACGATTATACTCTTTTTAATCAAAGTATTTCTATCCATAGCGCACTGATCGTACATAGGTGAATATTGGGTATATTGTGCAGAAATAATGTAGCCAATGTAACCTAAAGAACCGCCCACTGGCGGAGTTACAAATTTTCAAATGACGTAAAATCACGTCAGCGATTGCAAAAGTGTTAAGAAAACTGAAAATTGCTACAGAAAATTTCTGGTATGAAATCTCTCGCCTTAAGTGGGAAATATGGCAACTGTGATATTCGTTTTTATAAATTCTATAAATACAATTAACTTGTAACTTTATCAGCATGTTTCATTGCCACAAATAGTAATAAATTAAACAAATAAATATGAGACTACAATTAGGGAACGATTTTTTTTTTTTTTATAAGTAGTTAAAAATTGACTCAGAGTATCTAAATTACGCTATTTGTTTCCATATGCCACACTTCAGAAAAGTATATATATATATATATATATATTAAATGTCACTAAATTAGTCAAACAATTTTGATTCCAACACACTATGAAAAGTTATATTATGGTAATTCAGTGTTCCCATAAAAGAATACGTTTTGTTATTGATACAAACAATCATATTTTTCAAAATAAGTGTTACTAACACTGATATTGCATTATTCACTTGCAGATTAAATCTGAAACATTAGTCTTACATGAATAATAAATCGTTCCTTACTATTACACAATACGATACGGATCCCAAAGAAACTATAAGTTTTCTTCTATAATTCCTTCTTGTAGTTCAGGATTTAGGAGCTTTTATCGTTTTTTAAGACATGCTATTTATTTGCTCTGACTGTTTGTTGATTTTCAATAATGTGATTCTGGAGAAGAGATTTCAGTTCCTTCTAAACAATTCGGTGGAATTTCAATGTTTCTCTTTCAGGTATGTGGGATTTCAAAAGAAGATTTTCTTTGTTTCTGTTTTCTTGTGTTTATTTAAAGATTTACATTGTTTAGTATTTCAGCAAAGCTTTCAAAGCTTAACAAGGAAATAAAAATGAGTTAAGCAGTTTTATGAAATGCGCATAAAAAAGAAATGATATATATTTGAATTATTTTTAATTAAATTTACTGAATGATTTATTTTTTCTTGAATAACAATCTAATATATAGATGCACTAGGGTGTTTCTTAAACGGGAGAACTTTCTTTTCTTTCTTTCTTTTTCTTTTTATTTATTTATTTATTTATTTATTTTTTGAAACCCGATATGCATAATCTAGTATCTACATTTGAATTTCCAGACAATTCGACACGTGTTAACATTATCCCAGAGAGCTTATATTTTGCAAAAATGTGTTTAGGATCAAACAGAAAAAAATTAGAGGATATGCGTATCGGATTTCAGAACAAGAAAAGAAAAAAAGAATCCCCCATTTAAGGGACACCCTAGTATATATATATACTATATATATATACACATATTTAAAGCAATTTTAAATTGCGCTTTTTAAGAACATTTTTTAATTTAGGCTATTTTATAAAAATATTAAAAAATCAATATTTATCCGCTTGGAAGATGATATTTTATGTATGAAAATAAAAGTTTTCCAATTTTGGGACAACAGATCGCGCACTTTAATTCAACAGATTCTGGGAAACTGCTGAAATGTTTATCTCAAAGATCATTACATAATAAGATACCTTTGAGCTATTATGATGAAATTAAACAAATTGAACAAAATATTCATTATCTTTGTAATTGAAAGTTTGTATCTTCCATAAAATTTATTATTCTCTGTTTTCTAGTGTTTGCAGAGTTAGCAGAGTTTTCAACCCTGCAGATTTTTGAATACCAATACTTTTTAACAGAAATATTGTGTCTATTTATTGTTAAAAATTCTGTGATTAAATAAAGTGAAGGTGACTTTGCAATAAATGGAGATATTAAAAGGAAGGTTGGCAGTTTTACATTAGATATAAACTTGGTACATTTTTACTCTTAAAAATCTGAGTTCTCAATCCCGCCAGATTTTGATTACCAATAATTTTTAATAGAAATATTTTCTCTATTTATTATTGAAAATTCTATGATTACATAAG
Source organism: Salticus scenicus (assembly GCA_963930645.1). NCBI lineage: Eukaryota > Metazoa > Arthropoda > Arachnida > Araneae > Salticidae > Salticus > Salticus scenicus. Next base: position 257,013,103 of record OZ005648.1, read on the forward strand.
GTGAAATTAACTTAAATATATATATATATATAGCGGTATAAAAAGACGGTTTGGCCGTTTTATATTAGATATAAATTTGTTTACTTTTACTCATAAAAATCTGAAAAACAGATGCAATAAAAATAATAATATTATTAAATAACATAGCAACATCTTTTTCAAGCTGTCTAAGCCAAAATTCAACATTCTTGCAAATGGTTGCTGCTTTTAAAATGGAATTTTAGGATTCATAGTTTTATAAGATTGTAAATAAATTTGATTTACTTCTTTCTAATGTATAATATGAGAAACGGATCCAATATTTATTTGATAAACACTAGAAGAATATTTCCCTTTCAGAACTACAAATTAAAATAGTTCCAGATAATTTTTCGCACTAATAAAATTTTCACGATACTATTTCATATTAATTATTTTATACAATAAGAAATTTATGAATCAGTAACAGTGCCTCCATAGAACACACATTCTTGTATACATAGAAACAGATCTTTTCAAAATAGGTCAAATCTTTCTTATGATACACTAAATGTAGATATCTATAAAATCCCATAAGTTTGGAAATTTTTCGAATCTCGATGAATCTTCATCTCATTATAAGAAAAAAAAAAAAAAAAAAAAGCTAGGAATAGTTTATACAATGAATTGTATGTTATTGATGAAATTTAGTTAGCACTTATTACAAAATAATCGCTTAGGTATTTGTTTATATAGTTTTATTAATGAAACAAAAACTACAGCACAGAGATGCAAATATTTTTCAAAATTCATGCTTGCCAATCATCTCATTATGAACCGTACAATTTTTAGTACCCGCCTTTTTTTTCACACCAATAATTTTTTATAGTAATTTTAATCTTATTTAATCGTAACAACATTTGGAGAGAATAACTAAAAAATATAGTGGTGTGAGAAAAAGGGCGTTTTTTCCAGGGGGCGTTAACAATTGTACGGTTATTAATGAGATGGTTGGCAAGTATGAAAATATCCTTATTAAAACAGTATAAAAATTAAAAGAAGGTTTTATAAAATGTCTATATTTGCCTGGAAGGAATTTGCCAACATAGGCATAGGAAAACGAAGAATGATAAATAAAATGTTAAAATGTGATCAATACAATAAGATAATACTTATACTTTCTAGTAAAACCATGCCTGCCAACACTGTAATTAATATTAAGTAGTATTGTTAGTCCAAGCTTATTTTTCACACTGGTATTTTTGGAGAGTAATGTTCTTCAAATATAATTACGATTAAATAAGAAAAAAAGTACTCTTAAAAAATACTGGTGTAAAAAAAAGGGCGGGACTAACAATACTACGGAATATTAATTAGGATGTGAGCAGGTATGGTAAAACGCAATTCAATAAAAACCTTTTAAGTTCGTAATGCATATTTATCTCATGAATGGTAAGTGATGCATTAAGTGAGAAGAATATTAAAAATATGCATAAAAAGTCAAATGCTCATTAATTAGTGATTTGGATACTTCTTACACATGCAAATGAATGGAATTAAATTACTCATATCTGAATCAGTGTAATGATAAAAAATAAGTCATAAATTCCCTAAATTTTCCTGACATGAAATACAGAACATAAGAAAATTAATGATGAAATTTAAATTTAGAGATTGCAACCTTTAGTAAAAGTTTAATTTAATAAAAATTTTTTGCAGTCATAATGCGTATTAAGTACGGATAATAAGAGCTATGAAACGAGTGAAAAACACGAAAAACAGATATAAACAGGAAAATAAACTTATAATTAATGATTCGAATTCCTGTTACTTTGGAATTAGTAACAATAACATTAAACCGATTAAAACCATTGTGAAATGAAAAAAAATTTTCTTAAAAATTTTACATTTTATATTGAAATGAATTTCATCATATAAGAAAAAGACTGCTGAAAATTTAAAAGACCAATATGCATTCAACAGCAGAAAAGCAACCCTACAGTCTCTAAAAAAATGTAATTCAATAAAGCTCTTATTTTCGCAATGCATATTAACACTTTCGCAACCGCTGACGCATATTCACGTCATTTGAAAACCTGCAACTCCGCCAGTGGGCGTTTCCATCGAAATTTGTGTTATTTATTTATTAAGAATATACCCAATATTCATATTATTTTAATCAAATATACTATGGATACAAATACTTTGATTTGTATCCATATCAATAGGAATGTCCATATCATCCATAATCCATATCATCAGAACAATAAGTATAATCAGAATATATATCCATTTGTAACATAAGTTTAAATACAGAAATTATTGTTCTGAAATATTGTAACTTGGGAGAACAACGCCCGCAGGCGGACTTTAGTGTCAAAAAGACAAAAGCATGCGATCGCGAAAGTGTTAACTATGAATTGTAAGCTATATAAAACGTGCGAAAAATATTTAATATAGGCATGCACAGACAAATGCTGATTTAAGTAATGATCCGAATACATGCTACTCATGGAAATAAAATGAGAAAAATGACTACAAGATGACGTCATATCATTTCCTAAATTTAGCATTCAAGGTTTGGGATAATGTTAAAACAAACCTTTCTATTCGAAATTAAAGTGTGTTGTGTGGTTGCAAAGCCTTTTTATTTAATAATAATTTCATTAAAGACAATTCATATAAAATTGTAAGTTACTTTTTTAGTAATCTATATGTCATTTGAATTTTTCATGTTAAAAATGTGCTTTAGTGTATGTAAAATTTTTTATGTTAACTTTTTTTTTATAGTATATTGAAGAGAAATACTTTAATTGACGCTATCCTGGGTATAAACAACAACGACAAAAAAAAAAAAAAAAAAAAAAAAAAAAAAGCTAGAAAAGTGCATTATTGGCTCTTTATATCGAGTTATAATTTTTGAAGGAAAGTTTCAAATGTTATACAAATTTAGAACTGGAGTAACACTCTAATAATATTTAATTATTGAAGTAGGTCATGAGATTTAATGGAAATAAGCTTGATTTATTTATTTTTATTATTTTTATTATTATTTTAATATATTAAAATAGAGTCTAACTTTTTATTTAAACCACATAATTTGCATTTTTTTTTTTTCATATATTTCAAAAGATACAAAGCACATCACTAGATAAGATACCGCAATTTGAAAAGTATTTTCCTTTGGTATTTGTCGAATACAAAAATGCATAATCACTTCCGAATAAAATAAAATCCATCTTTATTTTTATGTGTTAATATATTTAATCACTAATTTTTTTAACGTTGTGGTTCACTTTAATATAAAAAAAAAAGAATTATGAAAGTGATTTGGTATAATCTAAGTGTACATTTTGAAAAAAATTGTTTATTCAAGTAAAAAACAAACAAATAAAAAATATATTGCTAAAAGATAATTATAATGAGAATAACACAAAAATCTTATTAAAAGTCCATCATTCAATTTCAAAATTATTTTAGCATTTTTCATCATTATACTAACAGAGTTTTTTTTTCTTTTTGTTTGTTTGTTTGTTTGGGGGGGGGGGGGGGAGGATGGGGAGGATGTGTTTTGTGTTTCGATAAAAACCTGTGAGAAATATCAGTAATAATAATACTGATACCCAAAATAATTATCAGTTTTTTTTTTTTTTATAGCTTAAATTTTAAAAAGAATGTTTTCTTTCTTATTCTTTCTTTTTTTTTATTACAGAAAAAAGAAAAATGATTGCTTTTATAATTACTTAAAAAAAAAAAGAAAAAAGACAGGAAAAGAGAAAAAAAAAAGACAGAAAAAAAATGAATTCAAGATAGCTTTGTGCGTTTAGAAATTTCATTAACTGGGAACTAAAGATAGAAAAAAAAACATAAGTTTATTCTCTTCAATTTCTTTCAAGTTTCATGAATAAAGAAATGTATCTTATGTTTTTGACAGTTCCACTAATAAGCTTCCATTATGTACTCGAGATTTCTTTATATGATTAAAAAATAAATTAATTTCATTCTCTTGATAAGAATCACCGGCAGAATTATTGGAAAAACAAACAAACAAAGCTTCTATGAAATATATTCAGTCGAAAATTTAATATTCAATGCTGCATTAGGAACAAAACTGATATGTGACAAAGAATTTAATAAAGGAAATTCGTAATAAACTTTTATGCATTCAGCGATGATTTATTCTAAATTTTCTATTTTCTTTTGAGTTAATATTACTTAGTTTTAAATTATTGCATTGTATTTTAGATAAAAGATTATCACTATTATTATTTTTTTCTTAATTTTTTTTTTTTATAAATGCAAAATTATAAAGAAATTTGAAAAAAAAAGAAAAAGAAAAGAAAAGAAAGAAAGAAATTTATTTATCTCTCTCTCTCTCTCTCAAAAAAAAAAAAAAAAAAAAAAAAAAAAAAAAAAACCGAAATCAACAAAATTATTTATTATTTAGTTTTTTGGAGAATATTTTATTTATTTCAGAATATCTTCTGAAAAGTCAGACATTATTTTAATTTTATATGAGCTGAGAAATTAAAAATAACATATTTGAAAAAGCGAGTATATTTATTTTTTCTCCATTTTTCACAGACTATTCCAGTAAAAAACGTATTCATTTTTATAAAAGAAAGATAAATGTAGCTTCTTAAAATACAAATTATTTCGCATTTTAAAATTGTTTGAATTATTCAATCTACTTTTATATATTTTAACCTAAAAAATTGATTATGTACTTTAACTTAAAACTTAACTATATAAACTAAAAATTTTCTGTATTTTTCACAGACTATTCCAGTAAAAAAAATATTAATTTTTATTAAAAAAAAAAAAAAAAAAAAAAAAGTATCTTCTTAAAATACATATTATTTCGCATTTTAAAATAGTTTGAATTATTCAATCCACTTTTATATATTTTAACCTAAAAAAATTATATGCATTTTAACTTTAAACTTAACTAAATAACCTAACTGTAAATTAAAAAAAGTAAAAAATAACAGAGGAGTTTATACCCAGTTTTATTCTATCCAGTTTTATCAATTAAGTTTGAAGTATACCATAATAAATAGAATAATTCATGAAATGTATGCGATTTATTTTAAAATCAATAAATATATTTATTTTGTGAAAATATTCAGAAACTGTCTGTAGAATTTTAGTAATCTTTTCACCAAATAAGCTAGTCAGTTGTACTGAAACTTCCCCTTTTTACATTTTGCTCAGTTAACTAATTTTCACAATTATGTCTTATACCTTATATGTAAGGAACGTATTGGGTTGTTGGGTTGTGAGGATTAAGGCTCATTGACAGCACTAGGGTCCTAGGTCTGAGGGGGAGTGCGCTGGGGTCTTTCTAAGGTGTCCTACCTGTATTTACGCCATTTTCGGAGAAAACCACGGAAAATTTCGAACGGCTAGGCCAACGAGCGTGACCTAGGATTGAACGCGGCACCTCACATCTACTAGCTTTGAGCGCAGAGCCGCTCTGCAGCTGGTGAGCTGTAGGGAAGTGAAATCGATAATTTAAACATCATATGCTTTGAAAGCAAAACGTATATTTCTCTATAGTTAAAAAGGTGCGCTTAAGGAGATTATCAGTTAATTTGACTGTAAGGGATATTCCACGTCGAATTGTTAATTTTTATTTTTGAAACAGTCATTATATCTTTGAATAAAATAGGTTTGATTTGCTAGATAAGTTTGGAGTGGAATGGGGAATAAAGCACTGCAATCAGAATTTTAAGTTCATGACACATTATACATTACAATAAAATATAACATGAACTATCTTTAATATTGAAAATCATATATATACATATTTCATTAAAAAGTTTACAAAATTCTCCGACAAAATTTATGAAGCTTTTAAGTGAGTTTTCTTTTCAAAATTAATAGTTGTTAGTTAAAATAAATCAAATAAACAATCATCCTTTGTTTAGACATAGTGAAGTGAATATTCCATAATAAACATTCTGGTGTTGTTAAGTTCACAAAATTTTAACAAATGATAAATCTGAACGTGAGAAGTTTAGGCTTTAAAGTAAAAAGAAAAAAAAAAAAAATCATTTTAACTCATTTCTGAAAGTGAGATCTTAATTTTTAAACAATTTTCAAAACCCATGTTAATAGGCTTTCTTAACCACGTACAATAGAAAATGTACTGTTTTGGATAAAATAAAAAAAAATAAAAAATAAAAATGTTTTGGCTATAATAACATGCTTTACTTTCCTAAATCTGAAAAACAGGCTTTTAGATGTTAGCCTGTATGTGTGTGTATGTCTGTATTGGATATAATGTGGAAATGATTTACACAGGTTGACGCAAAAGAATTTGAATTTATTCGGGGTGTATTTCCTCAAAATATATATCGATGTTATGCGTTTCTGTTAGTAAACTAAATTAGTCGAATTATTCGATGCTAAGTTTTTAGTGCTTTTACACGTTTTGAAGTCCCTTTTATACATTTACTAATATTTTAGTGGTTGGGCTAGATATAATAATAATAATAATTAGGGCTGTGCCGATTAACCGATTAATCAGTTCGGTTAATCGATCAATGCTTCGTCCCGATCAATATTTTTAATCGAGTTAATCGGATCGGTTAATTCGATTAAAAATTTTCAAAATCCGATTAAAATTTTCAAAACTACGAAGTAAAGTAAAAATGTTGTTCTGCCTACAAAATATTTTTTCGCATATTTTGCTAACACTCATTATAAGAAACATCCATCAAATAATAAAAAAGCAAAATAAAATAAAATAAAATAAATAAATAAAAATAAAACCTCTCAAAAGAATTTGTTGCACTTTTGTTGATAGAGAAAATGTAGAGGACAGTTATTAAACAAAATGCCGCTCCATGTGCATGCTGGAGCAACACCACCTGTCTGTAGCCTTCTACAGAAAATGTTGGTTAGGGTAATAGTATTCTCAGAAACAAAAAGCTTTCAAATATAGAAATGCTAAAAAAAAAAAAAAAAAAAAAAAAAGGAGGAGATGGAGGAGATGTCAACAGAGTTCCACAATATCTTCAAGCGTTTATTGTCTGTTCAGAATTGCTGATAGTAACTATTGAAGTAGAAACAGAAGATAACATTCTGTGTCCGAAGTGACAAAGAAGTACTAAAATATAAGAATTTGAGATTTTTATGATAATGATATGGAATTTTGCGAATTCGTTTAAAAATAGTGACAAGCGATATGAACAAATTCATTTAAGGTTTCTTTCAAAATTAATTGAAAAATTAATTTATTAAAAAAAAAAGTGAAAATACTTATATATATATATATATATATACGCACACAATATGAGAGTTTTATTCATCATTGAAATAAAATTATATAAAAAAATGAAAACCGATTAAAAATCCGATTAATCGACCGATAAATCGATTAATGAACTACGGTTAACCCAGTTAAAACTCTTAATCGATTCCCACCCCTAATAATAATATTAATAATAAACGAATAAAGGAAGTTCATATTTGCTATTACTTAGAAATCATGTGCAAATGTAATTTGAAATTTTTGACTAAAACGGGTAAGTTAAAAAAAAAAAAAAAAAAAAAGTGCTATAGGAGAATTTCTCTGAATAATTACAACTAAATTTTTAACGTTAATGGGAACTTTAAATATATAAGAAATGTAGATGCATTATTCAAAGAGGGGTTGACACCAACATAAAAATACATAATATATATGAAACATTTTTGAAAATTAGTACGGTAAGAACAAGTACAATAAGTGTTCCTCTAGATTATTTTTATAACATTTCAATATATTTATTTTTAGTAAATGTACAAAATAATATATTCATCTTACATTCGAATACTAGAGTTTTAAATTATGATAAATATTTCTTCTATCAATATATAAGGAATTCAATTTGCTTTCGAACATTTGAAATATGATTTCACATCTCTGACTTTATATATGTAGATTTAGATCTATTCGCTCAACTCCCCCTCATTCCCCGTAACTTTGGAAGAATTCGACATATTTGCAAATAAATGGGCAAAAAAAAAAAAAAAAAATGTCACATGTAGAGAATAATTCATTTTTTATGTAAAATGCAAAAATAAAATATCGCTATGTTATATAAAAGGAATGCATTTCACATACATGTAAATCTATTTTCGTCGTCAAATATTGGAATTTAAAAATCATTTTTCATGCATTTTGTGACATCTTTTGCGACATCTTTGGGTTAAAAATTATATTTGGGGACTTAAGTTGTATTATAAACATTTTCTGTGCGACCAGATTTACATATATTATTTTATATTCTTTGACGCATTTAAATAATAAGCATGTATGTCGTTCTCTTGTTGAATTAGTTTTAGATTTTATTTGTGGTATATTTGTATCGATTTATTTAGAAATAAATGTTTAACTTAATATATATTATTACTCATCCTCTTAAGATTTAAATTTTTAATAAAAATAAATTACGAACTTTTTACGATATGCTGGTAACTCTATCTCAGCTTCTATAGCATGAAACTCAACAAATTTATAAATAAGATGCCTATTTAGAAAACTCATACTGACAATATATTGATCCATATCTCTTTACAAACTGCCTGCTTATGCTACGCTACGGAGCATTTTTCTAAAATTTCCAACTAGTATCACTGAGCTCCATTGTTCTTAAGATTGGAGCTCAGTGACTAGTATGATCAAATCTACTGTGAAAATTTGCGATAATGAATACCCCTCGACATGTGATGTCATTATTATTCACTTTCTGTGATTTCCAAGATAGCTACATCTTTTTAAGATTTTCTTCGTGATGTTATGCAAAACTTTATAAGAGATGTTCCCCTAAACCTCTCCAAAAGCAAGATTTATTTATATCTCGAAAACTAATAACTGGAATGAGTTGCAAATTTTCACATCCATATTTTTCAGCATTAGAATTCGTTTTATGTAAAAATTAATATAGGTCATAATTCATAATTTTTTATATATGAATTTATTAATATTTTTTATGATTAAAAATATTTTTCTGAATCAAAGGTGATCATGCATTTATTTGGGTTTCTTCATTGTATCTCGTAATATGTATATATAATATACATATGTTAGTCAAGTTATTTTTTTTTTTTTTTTTATGAAAATATTAATAAAAGTTTGCGATATGAATTTAACATTGCATCTTCAAAATTTGAACGCTCGTAACTCTATAAAATATAAGTAAAATATGTAACAAAAAACTTTTTCGCATTGCCGCGAGCCAAAGAATTAAAATATAAAATCAAAATAGTGCATTACCATTGAAAAAAATCAAAGTTGGTGCACGTTTTAATATGTAGACTGCCCCCAATTCAAAATTTCACTTCATTTTCTAAAAGTATTCACAATTCCCCGTCGAATGATACCTATTTCATTTTTCTGCGTCGATTAGAAACAAAGTTACCTCGAGTGTTGCTTTTTTTCTTCCCCTCGACTGTACATTGTTATTTTGAAGACATGATGCAGCTACTTGGTAAATCAGTCAACGAGAAAAGAAGTGACTTTACTGCCAGCGGATTCATCGCTCATCGTTTTTCGTTGCATTCTTACGTCATTGTGGAGCTATGGCAACCTAGCCGGTAGAGCTCCAAGCTCGTAATGGGCTCTTCCCACCGTCGTCTGCTCAATCACGTGATAGAGGAAAACGAATAATCGAATTCTGAGAATCGAATTCAATTAAATATTGTTCTTAAGAACATAAATGTTAATATTTAATATAAAATAAAATAAAAGTAATATTGTGCATTTGTAAACAGTAGAATAATTGTATTTGTAAATTTAATAATTTTTAAAAAACAATTTATATGTTTATTTATTTTTACCTATAAGAATCGATTTTTGTATATTGTAGTGTAACTGTAACATTAACTGAACTAGCAATAAATAATAGCTTCTTGTGGAATGTTTACGGATTATCAATTGAAATTTTAAAATGTTTTCATTTAATTTAATTGCATAAAGGTGTTATAACAAGTTAATTAACTTAATTACTGGTCTAAATGGATTTACGTAGTACGATATTGCACTGTCACTGATTTAAGTACCAAAAAACAGAGTATTTAAACATGTCTTTATGAACATCAATAACAGGTATAAACTAAATGATGATTGTAAATGTATAGAGCAAACAAAAGATGATGAATAACGATATAAAATGGATTAAAAATGACGATGTGTAAAAAATAACACAGATTAAATACGATTGATCAAAAATAAGAATAGAAAATATGTTATTTCAGCAATCGCTCTAGATAAACAAGACTTTGTCTGCTATTTATTTTTCCTCTATCATGTGACCTCTGACGTCAGGTGGGAAGAGTCCATTGAAAGCCTGTGGGTTCGAAACTCGAGCAGAAAGAAGACGTTCGTATGCATTAATGATGGCTGGTTCACGTAAAATCCGTCGTGACCGAGATCTCCTCCAGATTCCTATCCTAATTTATACCTCTGGACGCCACCAAAACTGCAGGGCCATCCCTTTCGGGGAGGACCAAAACTGTGATGGCATATCTTCGGAGTACCCTTATGGATGAGCCCCAGATCGTCAACAATTTCTCATAGTGTAACATTAATGTGGTGTAAAACCCATGCACCTTTTAGTTCATTATTCAGTACAAAAGAATACATGATCTTCAAATAACTTTACTAAATGAAAACGTAAGTTAGTGCTAATAATTATCTCTTAATTAATGAACTTAGTGTAAAAGACAAATTAATTCCGAAAGTTATGTAATATTTCTATTAGTTGTGACAGCGTATAAGAAAAACCACCTACCGCCAAAAATCATTTGTTCTGTGCCTGATTGTTATCTTTACCATTACAACAATTTGGGAATAAATAATGCTTTTAAAACTGGTAGACGGGAGGTGTCGACTTTAAACTCAGGTCGCACTCTTCAGCATAGCCGCTACTTTCCCTAGTTTCCTGTTGTTGGACTTACGTGAATGTAAGCTGGAATCCGTTAGTAAGATCCACATAGATTACATTCCATTAATGTCTAAGCAATAAAACTAAACCCTATGCTATTCTATGGAGATATTATTATCAAAAACACCCATTACATAATCCATATTTTGGCATTCCTTTTTCACATTCAGAATATTCACATTGTTTAAATAATACTTGTTTTCTAAAAATAAATATATAAATAAATAAATAAATATTTATTTCGAAAAATGTACTAAATGCACTTTTGAAACGGTTTATTGTAACAAATTAATAAATTTAAAAAAAAATAATAATAATAACAGTAATTATAAAGATGAATAATAATTAAAAAATAGTACGTTTTGGCGAACAAAGGCTGATTTAGCTGTTGTGAAGTTTTTGAATGGGTAAGTGAATGGGTTTTTACATCGCACTAGTGCTGTACTATGGAAAATTGACCAAGATCTCGGACTGACCCCTAAAAGTGGTTTGAAGACATGCCATCACAATTTTTATTATCAAGGAACAGATGGCTCCTTTGTTTTGTATTTTATTATCATTATTATGACTACTGAATGGCAAAGTGAAGTTTTAAAAATTACATTTGGAAAAGAATATATCTAATTAATTATTTATTTTTTCCTTTTCGATAAGATTTCAGTGCCGGTAATGATAGGTGATGCGTATTCGTAATCTATTCACCATAACAAAATCAACTTTGAAGACAATTTCAAAAATGAAAATTCGATAATTTGTCATACAAAAATCCTCTATGTTTCTTAAAAATAATACCTCAGGCGATCACCGATGTAGACAAGGCATCCTCTTCGTAGAGGATCAAAAATGTGACAACATGTCTCCGGAACACTTGCAGATATAAAGCCCACACCATCACCAAAGGCCCACCAAAGCTCCAGAGGTGACCTCATCTCAAAATCAACCTCAACGTTGAAAAATGTTCTAGAAGTCACTTTTGTATAAGGCAATGCAAAAATTGTTTATTGCTTAGTACACATTTTTCCCTCTAGAATCAATTAATATTTTTAATGAATGAGTTTTAAAACCTTTAGCAATAGTTAAAAATATATATTTACGTTTCTCTAACTATCTAAAAAATTCCACTTAATAAAAAGGCAGAGTTTTATTTGCGCTACACAAATTTTTATTTTAAAATAACTTCTTTCAGTTAAATATAGACTGTATTGTGGAAGGTCAATATTTATTTTGGATTCTTTACGATAAAGCTCTTTCGCTTGGAAGGATTTACAGATAGAAATTTCCTTAATATCTGGCGCTGTTTATTTTGAGGAATTGATTTACATACATGAAATGAATTTTTTTGCCTGTTATTTTAGTGCTTGATATGTGACCTGATGCAGCATCAAATAAATAGAAAAAAGTAAACTTAGTTTTTTTTTTACGACTTAATCTTTTCAAAATGTATTTCCTATTTATTAAAATGAGATTTTTTTTTGGTAGAAATTACTTTTAAGTGCGTTTTTTATTAGAAATAAATCTCAACTTTCTAAAGTAGGATTTCTCAAAAAATAAAATTTTAATAGAAATGTAAACTTTTTTTTTTTTTTCCTACAAAACTTACATATTTACGTATAATTAAATTCCTTATGGAATAACAAATGTGTCAGTTTATTTGTAGCCCCTTACAGCTCTTTCCTGAAATTTTCATGGAGTAAGATTTTGATCTCTATTTCTCGTACGATTTCTCGTATGTCGAATGAAATCACCATCGTCTTGACATGAGTCTGAAAGTAAAATCTCTTCATCCTGGTGAGGTTCTTCAGGAAAATCAATCTACTCCATAGCTATGTTATAGCTATGTCAACTTACCCCATACCTAACTACAATCGGCAGCAAAAGTATTGAAGCGTAAATCCTCATTTTTCGTACATTTTTTTATAGTTTGATCGCTAATTTTTATCATCAACTTACATTTTTATAAACAGCATAAGACTAAGATAATGACTCGACAAATATTTATTCAACAAAACAGTATTAGGTGCCCACCTTTTAAATAGGAATTATTGCTAGCACTTCAGTAATTTTGCTGCTGAGTGTGTGCTAACTAAAACCACAGGAAATCCCAACTTAAGATGAATATCACAGAATCTCAAACATCAGATACAAAAACACATAATACATGCATACAACTATAGTCAATTTATTTTTCATAGACCTCCATAAGCAGCGCGTGGAATTTTTATTCATGGCGGTTCCCAATAGACTGATTTTAGAGTGAATGGTGCAACTATACATACATTCTAAACTAGTAAATTATCAGCGCTCTATCTCCACTGTGCCAAGAAACAAAAGCTGAGTGGCAACTATACCCTTATGCCAACCAACCCCGGTCTTCCCTACCATATTTTATAAAGCATAATAATAATCCTGTGCGGCACTCATAGTACTTTCTTTTAACTTACATTAATATAGCCATATTATTACGTTTTAAGATGTTGGAAAAGATAGTATATTTTAACATTTCTAACATAGTTTAAAAACATTTCAAAATATTCTCAGAAACAATTTTATTTGCACACCTTTATGTTTGTTTTAGGGATGATCACCACTCTCAATCTCCTCACCCTCCACTACTTCAATATTATACATCCACATTCGTAAAGCATTTAATTTACTAATTTATTTTTAATTATTGAGATATTTTTTCCCCACAACAGTTTTTAAAATTAGTTCAGTTCGTTTTTAATAGCCTTATGCACCCGCTATACATTTGCATACGCAAAAATAGTGTATCTGTATAGTGTTTAGCAAAGCAAAAAAAAAAAAAAAAAAAAAAAAAAAAAAAAGATATTTGAAATGTATCTTCAGCCATTACCAACCACAGCCCTAATTCATTCGAAATCTTTTGTGTGGCACTGTAAACGAAAGATAAATGCTTTTCACGTTATTTTCTTCATGAAAAATGCTTATAAAAATATATATGCTAATTCCGTGTTATTTAGTGCAATCTGTAGGTGTTTAAATGCATTAAAGTGAAATTTTGTCCACATATGTACGATATTTGCATTATTTTTCTTTACACGAAAGTTTAACTGTTTATTTGATCTCAATGAAAATGTTATCAAGTAATATCTCCATACGATACAGACTTAGAACATTTACTCAGAACTTTCCACTAGTATCTGGTTTTGAGTTATGCTGCTACTGTCATGTAGACGAATCTCAAATAATCTGAATTTTTAAATTCAGGGTGACTCAAAATTTGTAATTATAGCAAAATTTCTGTTTCGAAAATTTGGTTCTAAAATAAATCCTTTCTATTATAATATATAATTAAGGCAAAGGACAATTTCTAAATTATTTTCACATGAATAAGAAATTTTAAATTAAACTTTGGATCGTGGTAAAACACGCAAATTCCCTTATATTTGGTCGTAGGTTTAAATCCTGAGAATTTAATGATTTGCTCTATTGTTCATACTTATACTGTTATTTTATATAAACTGTATTATCTATATTACTATAATATACAGATAATACAGTTGTGTGTATCTAAGATATGTTTATCATAATAACAATAATAATAAATATAATAAATATATAATAAATTATACGCTAGCTTGCTTTGCCCGCTTCGCTGGTCACCATATTTAAATGAATCATTTTTTATAATGATAAGTCTAAAAAATTTAATTCCTATATTTATTAATTAGCCTTGAAAATATGAACGATAATCTTTTGCTAGAAATGAATTATTTTTGATATAATACATCTGTAAAACATAACCATGGAATGGCAATACTCTTAAAAGAGAAAAATTAATAAGAAACAGCCTGTTTTTGTTATGCAGGCGATTAAAATATTTATCTGTAACGTGTTATATTATAAATTGGAGTTAAGATTGCTATTTCTCACTACTTATTCTGTAGCTATTTAATGAAAGCACCATACAATCATAGTAAAGTATAGCTGTGTTTTCTCAATGAAAATACACGTTCCCATCGAATGGCATCTAGAAAATTACGGCATTTTCAAAGACGATAGCACTTCAGTTGGTAGAATTTCTGAAAGGGAAATCATTCTAAAATGTTATATATATATATATATATATATATATATATATATATATATATATAATTATATTTAGGCACTGCTCCATTTTAACGTATTGGTAGTAAAATTTTTAAATCGAATTCATTAAATTTTGACAAAAACGTAATTTTAGAACGTTTTTTTAAGCTTTTAACCACTTTTTAATTTAGAATTTTTAAAAACCTCTATTTCAGGAGAATGTATAAATTAAACATGGCGCACATATCGAGTTTCTAGCTCCATTATCATTGTCGAAATAATATAAAAATTTGATTTTTCCAGAGGATTTTTCCTAATTCCCTAATATTGTGCATGCACTAGAGATGTCAACCCTTCCCCTTTTGTTCCTTCTTCTTGTTCAAGTTTATCAAACAATGAGAATTATTTATTTTAATTTTTATTTAATTACATATTTTCTTCCAAATTCCAATACGCATAATCAGAAATAAGAAATTTTATTTAACAACAGGAAAATACAAAATAGCTCTAAATAATCTGCATGCTTATTTTCAAACAAAATATATGTTTTGATTCGTAAATAA
Source organism: Salticus scenicus (assembly GCA_963930645.1). NCBI lineage: Eukaryota > Metazoa > Arthropoda > Arachnida > Araneae > Salticidae > Salticus > Salticus scenicus. The sequence goes on from OZ005648.1 coordinate 257,028,608, forward strand.
ATCAAAAATTTATGCTTCGCTTGATCTTGAGATGGAATATTTTGAACTGTTTATTTTTAGACATCGATCCAAGTAAAAAGAAAGAAAAAATAAAGAAGTTCCTTTGAACTAATCTTAGATAAGCCTTTTCAGATTGTTCTCTTGTTCAAGATTCTAACAAAAACTTTCTTTTTTTTTTTTTTTTTTTTTTTTTCAATCTCTTGAGATAGTATTTTCTTCGTTTGAATAAATCCAGAAATTCTGTTGAAATATTCTGTATAATATTGAAAAAAAGAAATAAATCAAAATGAAGGATATATTCGAAAATTCACCCTTTTGGCAATGTTTCAGCATTTAAAAGGAAAAAAAAAATTACTGTTCAACAAATATTTTTACTAAGCTGTACTTATTGAAATTGAAATACTTTTCATTGGTTTTATGATACATATTTTCTCCACGTCTTACATAATATATTTTAAAAATAAGATAAGTTGCTTGTATTAATTGTAAGTTACTCATTTATTTATTCACTTCTTTTTTATTGATCAACTATATCTTTCATATGTTATAAAGCAAAAATTATGTTGCCTTCAAATGAGTCCAGTCTTTCCTGTGGTATTATCAAGAAATTTCATACATCAGAACTCTGCTCTGTAAGTTTATATTTCTTTAATTTTTGCATTAAAAAAAAAAAATAATAAAATATCTGATTATTTTGCCCTTTTTTAAAAATTGCTTCTATAGAAAATAGGCAGACACAAAGCAGAATTTTCACCGACTGAAATATTAAAATTTTATCAAAATCTTTTTCTAAAACTGTAACTGTTGTTTTCTGTTTATTACAGAAAGGATGGTGATTAATAAGATTTATATGAGGAGTATTTTATCATATTGATATTTTAATGCATGATGTACAACATAAATAAACTAACATGTGCGAGAATTATCTTTTTCGTACCTAGCTTTGTTTAATTTCATTAATTTTATGTTCGAAAATGTACATACATACTGCACAATATTCCCTATAATTATCGCTTTAAAATTTGCTTTTATTAATAAGTGTTTTTGTTTAAAAAGCAGTTTGTAAACAGTAGAAAACTGTCTAATCTAAAGAGAAAGTTAAGTTTAATTCCAATACCATGTGATATGTAACTTCATTAAATTGATATTTTGTGACATGATGAATTGAATAAGAAAGGAAAACTATGGGAATGTTATTATTTTCATATTTAAGTACAGGTCCGCTACATTAAAGTTTAGTATAATTTTTTATAAAAATAAAATTTCTATTTTCATCACAATATCTAATATGTAAATCATCAGATGTAGCTACTATAAAACTTTCTATCAATATTTCGATTAAGGGGTCTAGAGGGCTTTTAAATTTAAAAATAATAAACTTAAAAAATATATATATATATATGTATATTTGTTAAAATATAAACAATTTTGAGCCTTTTGATGTCTCATTTATGATTGTAGATACTTTAGTTAAAAATTTATAAAGAAATATGTAATTGGTGTCAAGACAGAAATTTGTTGCATATCCTACAGATATTTTTACATGAAGAGCACCTATTGGCTTTTATATGGTCTTAAATTGTTTGAATAAATTAATTTCATATTAGGACTTGTTTTCTTTCAGAATATTTACGATTTTCTGACTTACCAGTAAAAATAGATGTTTCAAAATGCATACACAAAGTTTGAAAAGCTATATTGTAGTTTCTACATTGAATTGAAGGTTAATTTAACTGATTTTACAAACATTTAAACGTTATAGAAATTAGGTTGTGCTCTTTAACATGACAAGTCATATAAGTATTCACTAATGAATTCAGTGAGATGACTAGAGGGAACATTTCCGTCAGATATTTCTTATTTTCTGTTCATAAATTGTCAAATAAAACTAAATCCCTTCACCTCCGCGCAATTTCTTGATGTCCCCCAAATATCTGAACAAAACAATCATTCGGAGATAAAAAATGTTTGTATTTAACTGTGCCATGACTATAAAATATAACCGATAATTGATATATTGTATTTATAAAATTGGAAATCTTAAAATCCTAAACAATCTTTTCATATTTAACCCCTTTAAGGTTTATACTTTAAAAAATTTAAAAATAAAAACTTGCATTTTATAGTTCTGACTGAAAAATATCGAAGCACGATCTGTATCCGGAAGAATATCAAGAGTTATTTTTCTTATTGTAAAATTCAAAAACAATATTTTTTTAGAATTTTTAGGATAAAGGTTTTGGACAGATTGGTTTTGAAATCGAATATTTTATTTTTCCTTTTTCTCTATTCTTTATTTACAGAAATTGATCCATGCAAAAGACAGTATTAGAATGTTTCTGCTTGTTATACTCAGATAATATTATTCTACCAATTCTATTGTAAATATATTTTAAAATTTAGTTTAGTATATATATATTATTTAAACAAATTATTTTACAGTGTGCCTTGCGGGAAAATGTTTTTTTGCAACATATAAAACCAAAAGAAATTTGCAAAATGGTGTATTTTGAATAAGTTACTAATAATCTTCAATAAATATAATTACAATTAAAGAGTGATCCTGTCTGTTAGAGGAGTAGAATTTTAGTAAGTGCGAGTTTTTTTACAATGTGCCTTACAGAAAAAAAAAAAAAAAAAAAAAAAAAAAAAAGATACTAAAAATTTTTTTGTATTGTTCCGCTACTGAATTTTTTTTTCAACGTGTCTTTTCCGTAGTGTGCGTATAATTCCGGAAAATTTTTGTAATACGACTATTTTTTTTTTTTTTTTTTTTTTTTTTGGTGTACATGTATTAGAACTGGTTTGTATGCAAGGACATACAAAATAATTCGAATTTAATATGGTCTAACACACATAAATCTCATAGGTGCATTTCAAAAACTTTATTTTTGACTAAACATCCGAAATCAACATACATTTTTTAAATACATTAAAGGACATTTAATGTATTGAAAACTTACTTTTCCGCATTCATATTTACTTACTTTCGATAACGCAATGATATTTAGTTCAAAGACTCGCCGTACATGGTACTGAAAATAACGGCTACACGTGTTTGAATTGTATCTGATGTTAATGTGTCAAAAATTCTAAAAATAATAAAATATTCTTATTTCTGTTACAAGGCAGATTATAAAAGGATTTAAAATATAAAGTATACTCACTTATGTTGCCAAAAGACAAATGATAAAAATATGCTAGAATTAAAAAAAAAAAAAAAAAAAAAAAGTAGGGGAAAATAAACCTAAAAAATATACGAGGTCACGAGCCATTGTATTGCATTTTAAGTAATTGTTTCTGCAGGTTTTACATTTTTCTTCTATAGGAGGTTGGATTTTATGTCGAACTAGTGTTACACTATGGACAACTGATGACGGTTTGAGACTCACCTCTGAAGGTAGTCAGTCTATAGGAATTTAAGTACAAAGGACATACGTGTATAAAATGAGCATAAAAATATTTTTGTCTGTCCTCTGGACCTCATATGAGAATATTTTTTTTCTACAACACACATTAACCATACCTTTCGGAAAGTACTACTTTTAAGACACTCCTCTTATTAAAAATTGACTAAAAGGGTATGCCAAATTTTGTTCGCCTATTAATATATACATAAATTTCAGCATTGTCCAAAAAAAAGTATTTGTCTAATGACAAAAATTTATTCCAATTTCAATGTTAGTCGAATTTTACAGCTCTGCCTTTCAATTGGGAGAAAAATATGAATATGAAAATTAAGAACGGTTATACAAAAGAGGTAGTAAAGGAGAGTAAGTTTTATCTTTCAAAAAATAATTACTTTTTCTAAAATCTTGCGAGAAATCTTGTGTAATTCTTGTTAAACTTTTTTTACGAAAAGAAAAAAAAGAAAAAAGATTATCTTACACATTTCTGCTTTAAACAAACAATATTGTTCAGAATATTAGATATGGAAAAGATGTTAGTTGCGGAAACTAAATTTAATTTCCACTTTTGAGAAATACGTATCTAAAATACTCCAAATTTCATTTCCTGTTTCAAAATGTTTTGCAAGATTTACATTATTTAAACAGGTAACTGTGTTTTGTAGTTCATAATTTTGAAAACTTTACAAAAAAATTACCTAGTATCATTGCAGTTTGTAATTTTCTATGTTTGTATTAATATGTATAACAGTTTTAAGCTCCAATTTTTAATTCATCTTTTAATTACATTTTTTATATTTATATTTATTTATTTATTTATTTATTTATTTATTTATTTATTTGTTTATTTGTTTATTTATTTTTTAGGGGGGGGGGGGGGATGTTCTATTTTCGTTATATGAAGAAACAAGGAACAAATGTTTTTATCAATTTTACGTAATTTGCTGTAAATATCATTTCTGGAACTTTTCTAATGAACACATGTTTAAATTAATTTCACACTTTATTTATTTAAATATTAAACATTTTATAGATGAAATTTGATATTACACTTGCTGTAAAGTTACAAAGCTATCATAACAACTTTCCGATTTCTGAAATTAGGTTTGTTTTCGTCAAATATTTTTTTAATTTTCTTACTAATTCAAATTATATCAACTACTTTATGGTAAAAAATAGAACACCACAGTAAGGCTTAAGATTTCTTTATAACACAATCAAACTGCTGATAATAATATTATAGGTTTTTTGGAAGTTTATATCGCATATGGTGCTTAAAAATATTTTGAATAATTTAATGAAGAAAATAATTCTAGTTTTGTTTGTTTTTATTACCTGTATACTATGTTTAAAAATACAAGAAAAAGATTTTAATTAGATAGGAAGGGATGGATTGTAATTAAAGTTTTAAAGACAGCATTTTATCTCGAGTCTTAAAATACATCTATACAAAAATTAATCCAAATATCTTAAAAATTGTAAAATTTAATAATTTTTCAAACTAACTGTATAACATAGTTTTCAATATTTTAATTTATTTCGGAGTATTTTAACTCCTTCTTTATTTCGCACCACTTTATTTATAGAATATTTTTGTATCGTATATAACTACAATAAAATAAGAAAAAAATTACTCTTAAAAGAAAAGTGGTATGAAATAGGGGAGGGGCTAAAATTGCTCTGGAAAAAATTAAAAAACTGGTATAGTCGGTAACAAAAGTCTCCGAACACTAGCAAAAATTCCTATATAAAAAAGTACACTTAATACAGTTTTGTTAAATAAATCCTTGTCAAATCCTGTTCTTAGTCAGTCTAAGAACAGGATTCGACAAGGATTTACTTAATAAAACTGTAGTAGGTGTACTTTTTTATACAGGAATTTTTGCTAGTGTTCGGAGATTTTTGTTACCGACTGTAACTCTGGTATACTAACCGATAAAACATTATTGTATAAACCAAACCAAAAATTAAATATTTGAATATATATTTTTCTTTTGATACTAAAATTTTTCAACGACGAAGCGTCGACAATATAAAATGAAACAAATTACATTATTTCCAAATTATATTTTATGAAAATTATATTATTCCAAACAATCCCTCTTTAACAAGCGTGTAATTACTTTTATGTATTGTAAGTAAAAAAATAACCTAAAACTTTTTAAAAGTTCTCTTAGGATTTAACTGAAACTTGATCCTAACGTTAATGAAACATAACAACCTATTTGAGAAGAATTCCCAAATAAAGGAGTTTTAAAAGATTTTTGTGGTTTAAGAATGAACTTTTATCTCTAATTCCTTGTCTTCACGTTCTAAAATGCTCTTTACCTCGTTATCTTTTGGAAATGTCTCTTAGCTGTAAAATCCTTTGGGTATTAGCAGTTAATGGCTGAAGGCCACTTAATCGAAGTCTGACAATAAAGTGGAATGTCTTTTCCCTTACCTACCTTGAATGTTTTGGAGATTATTGTAAGTTTTCCTGAAATAATGAAGTTTGTTTGTAAGTACTTTTCCGCTTTGAAAACAATACTTCGAAATAATAGTAGACGAATATAAGTAAACAAAAGTGCATTTTTCTATGTAGTTTAAATATACGTGGACATATAATATTTAAGATAACAGTTAAATTATTGTATCAAATTTGAAATGGATTTTAATGACTGTCTTTTTAACCTTTTATCTATCAACGGTACTTTTAAAGTACCCTTAGTTTAAAAAATAAATAAAATCGAATTTATAAAAGAAATGTCAAAAGTATTTTATTTATTAAATTGGAAAACATATATCTCACTTTAATTTCAGAACAAGGAACTAAACACTGCATGTAGCCGATTTTGTTCCAGAAAAGATTTAATTTTATAGAATGCTCTTACTACTTTTGCTTGGCATTTTTGACGATCTCCATGTGTGTTATAATTAATTCCTTTATTACTTACAGAATCTCCCACAAATCTTAGAAAAAAATATAAGGAACATAAAAAGTAAATACTTTTTTTTTTTTTTACATTTTTAAAGGTCCAAATATGTTTTTCGACCTCTGTGTACCAGTAGTATACTAAAGTACCACTTCAGAAAATCATCATTAATTACTATGATGAGGTGATTTTTTATTGCAGATATCCTTATGTTTAAGTATATTTTTTGTCTGTTTCATAATGCTGTAGATAAAGGGTTAAATAATGTAATATGCAATGTTGCCTAACACAGTTCTTGATATTCTTAAAATTACTCAGCATGTAAATAGTCTGAAATCACATTTTAACACAAAAAGCCAAGTTTTTCTATATTGTCGTCTTATAACTATATGTTAATAATTATATGTTTCAAGGATTTCTCGTTGAGTTTCAATTTTTTCTTGTTTATAGTGTTTTTTGTTATTATTTGCAGTAATTATTATTTTCACTTTAACTGTTTCTTTTGTTACCACATGGTCTTGCAAAAGATTTGGGGAAATTTAGCCTCCCAGCACTTTCGCTTATTCTACTCCTCCCGTCTTCGTCTCTGGTGATCTCTGCTTCTCCTTCTTTTGCTATTTTTTTTTTCTGTCATATTTCGTCCATACATATATATATATATATGTATATATATATATATATATATATATATATTGACCCCGTGTAGATCATTCCATTTCTTAAATTTATCATTTTTTAATGAAAACGAAAACTAAGTAGACAAAACAAAAGCTCAGTACATGTTTCAGATTTTTTTTTTTTTTTTTTTTTTTTTTTTTTTTTTTTTTTGTGGGGAATTTAAAGTAGAATTACCGATTTTTTTTTTATTAAAAAAAAAAAAAAGAAAAAAGAAAGAAAAAAGCTCTGAAAAGATACATTTTTTCGGATGTCGTCTGTAGGGCACAAACTTGACTTTATTTCAACATTTAATGTTATACTTCTATAAGGTGAAAATCATCCACATTCATCATGGAAAATAAATTTAACAATTAATAATTTTAATTTGCAAAAATTTGTGCCAGAAAACACTGTAGGAATTTTTTTTCTGAAGTCCTCAACATACTAGACTTTATTTCTCTCCCCCACCCCCACACGTCTAAAACTATTTTTATCTGTCTTAGGTTCAGACAGCAATAATTGTATCTTAAATCAGTTTAAGGTTCACTTTTAAACACTTGGTTAGTTTAAATAAAATATTTTCCCACGAATTTTAATAATTATTTTAATACATTGTAAAGAAAAACTGTTCTTCTAAAGATTGATTTAAAAATGTATTTTTTTAATTTTACATAACAAAAATTTCCTCAAGGAATTACCGTTATTTTTTGATGGGGGAGTGGGTCCTTTTGGAGAATTTAATTCCCTGTATCTCTTACACAACACCATACCACTACGTACTATAATAGCAGGAGACTTGGCGTTGGAATATTAAAACAGGAATAAACTACTACGTCAGAAACGCCAAAGAAAAATTATTGAGGTGCATACAGCTGTTTCGGTAGCCTAAAGCGTACCGTCATCAGTGCAAAAAAAGAATGCATTCTTTTTTTGCACTGATGACGGTACGCTTTAGGCTACCGAAACAGCTGTATGCACCTCAATAATTTTTCTTTGGCGTTTCTGACGTAGTAGTTTATTCCTGTTTTAACACTACGTACTATATTTGTAGCTAGTCAAATAAACTTTTCTTACTTTAATAACCATTTTCTACATTCTTCTACATAGAAGAGGAAGTATTTGATTCGTGAAATTTTTCGTCTTCCAATTTTGAAGGGATTTACACGTTTTGGGGTACCTTGAACACGATTTGACCTTTTTTAAAGAATGTGTGTCTATGCGTTTGAATATTCAATTTATGGACGCTGTATCTTACAAAAAAAAAAAAAAAAAAAAAAAAACGAACAAAATTTAACCAAACTTGATACTTAGTTGTACCTTGACCTGAACTGGTGCTGATTATATTTTTGGGTTAATCGCTCAGCAAGCGGCACTGTCATCCTATTTTCCCCATAATATTTAACTAGCAGGCTACGCCCGCTTCGCTGGCCACTATATTTAAATGAATCTCCAAAAGAATTGGATCATTATTTATTTTTCACATCACATTATAAATAAAAACTAAAATAATTACATTGGAATCGCTCTAGACCTCGCATCGGGTACTCGCTGACTACGGCAGCTCTTTCTCTGCCCGCACTGTATCGGGAGCAGTTTACCACTGCCTGCAGAAATCTCTTTCCTATGTATTTCAATATGGGTATTTATTGACGATAGGTGGGTCTGCCATTATTTAAGAACTACGATTTTAAAGATAACTGTATCTCAGCGTCTATTAAATATTTTAGTTTTTGAACCAAATATTTTATTGCTCATGCTATTTACACTGTGTTACAATTTGATTTCCGACCAATTTAATGAAATAAAATAAAAAGTAGATTTTCTTTTAGAAGGAATTAAATACATAAAAAACAAATAAATTCCAATCAGTTTAATCATTTTTACTATATACTACCATTATTTCCTGACAAATACTATAAATTAGAAAAATAAAAAAAACTTTTAAAGAAATTAAATTAACAAATGAAAAATAATTGTTGTTATACTACAAAAATTATACACAAACATAACTGTTATAAATACGTTTTTAAATTTTAAATTTAATATATTTAATTTTTTCTGCTGCATTACCATTTTATTTTCAATAAATATAATAAATTAAAAAGAGAAAAAAGATTCGCCCTCAAATAAATGTACTAAATAAAAAATAAATTGCATAATATAGCCGTTGCTAAGATACACAGACGATTACAATCGAAGAATAAATTCATGAAAAATGAAACATAAAAGCCAATGTTTAAAATCGAAAAAACATTAATTTAAAAAATTCAGATTCGAAATTCTAAAAAATCTCGATGATGTGCACACGGAAGCTTTGCGATCAGTAGTGTGTAGTATTGTTCATGTTTAGATAAATGTATTTATTTTCCTGTAAAAATAAACTCGTTTTTTTTTTTTTTTTTGCAACAATTAAATTACGGATTAAATTTAAATGGCTAATTTTTTTGCTATTATTAGCTTATTATTTTCATATTATTATTAATTAAAAGAAAACTAAACAGAAATTCGAAATTCTGACTTCGATGTGTACAATGATACTTCGGGGGGCACCTTTGTGTTAAATCTCGTGACTGTCCGAGCTACCGTTTTCGAGAACAGTGAAATATATATACAAATATTGCTCACTTAATAGTATAAGATATGGTGTTACAGGACAAAATTTCGCCTAAATGTACGTAATGAGAATGGTTGTGACATTAATGTAAATTAGCTAGGAAAGCAGTAGTAATACTAGAAAGAAAATTGTGCGCATGTAGGAGTATCGCTCCCTCCCTGTGGAAAAAGTACACGGAGATGGAAATTTTCAATATGCGTATCTTTCAAAAGAACTCATCAATATATTTAAAACGAACATTTGAATCATAAATCTGTGATAATATAAAACTTATTTATTAATTTTCATTTTTAACCCCCCCCTCCCCTCAAAAAAAAAAAAAAAAAAAAAAAAAAAAAACTTCAGATATCGGCTCAAAATTAACTTTATTTCAGCATTTCGTGTTATATATCGCTGATATGAAAATCGTCTGTATTGATCATAGAAAATAGTTTTAACAGAGAATAATTCAATAAATAATTTGTACTACGTGAATATGTATAGGGAAATATAGAAAAAAGTCTTGTAGCGACCACAACATACTATTAGTTTTGCTTGGAATACCAGACAAAAATTTCAACTTTTATTATATCAAAAAATAGTTTATCTAACATTGGGTCGCTGAAAAGTTCGTGAATGATTTCAATATGACTTTATCCATTATTTAATTATTCATTGCAACAGAAAAGATTACCGAGAAACTAAAAAATTCGTAAAATCTATTGTTTTTAACCACACTGAGAAAAAAAAAAAAAAAAAAAAAATATATATATATATATATATATCGTCTTCATCTAGAATGAATAAGTGGTCATTTTCTAAATTCCTTAACTAAAAATATAGATTTCCAAACTATGCGCATAAGGCACGCCAATAAACTGAATAGCCGAAATGATCAAGAATTTCTAGTCTACACATTTCTAGATGGTGAAACAATATTCTGAGTATTCTGAGTATTCTGAATCTTTTGTATTGCGAGAAATTCTCGCTTGATTTTCTAGAATTGGGTAATGAACCAAGATTATAGTTGCTGAAGCCCGCCTCCGTCTCTTGTATTCGCATTTATTTGCAGAAATTTGTAAATAACTTTGCCCTCGAGAATATAGGCAAACGCTCTAGAATTCTAATAGGGGTTTCTAAAGCACGCATTCAAAGTGGACTAGAATTTATAAGGATGACATGGAACTATTTTTTCTAGAGCCACACTTTTGATTCTAGATGTCAGTTACAGATTTTTTTTTTTTTTTTTCAGTGCATTTCAAGAACTGGGATACACTTCGATTTTTCCTAAATCCTACTAGTCATGCTTTTATTATGTGTTACTCACATTTCGCTATAAGTTTTGCTTTTTAAACTTTTTTTCCCCTCTTATTTTACTAATCTCGTATTTCATCTCCATTTATGGCTTGGGTCAAGGAAGATTCATTTTGGTAACCAGTAAGTTTAGAAATATTGGAAGCACGATTCAGTTTGCATCGCTCTGTCAAAAAGAACGCAACTTATATATCTTGTTTCTAAAGGTATTCAAGTTCTTTAAATTGAAAAACAGAATAGATTTATCAATTATTTCTAACTTAGTAACATTTTCAATGATAACCCATAGATTATAATGACTTAAATTACGGATAAAGTCACCTATGAAATCAGGCACAAACTTTTGCAATGACGAAAAGTAAAATCTATGCAGCTTCTGAAGATTATTAAACATTTTTCAACATGACAAAGAAGTTATAAAAAATCCAATCCTAAAAGGAAATTTTAAATTGAACGATATATAATATTATATTAAATTGCAGTACACAATTATAAGTAATAAATTTTACAGAAAAGATAATTGTATCTATACAAAAAATACATCTTTATCACGTCGAAAATTTTACACACGCACATGCGCGCACACACACTCACATATATATATATATACGCACTCACATATGTATATATATATACATATATTAATTTATTTATAATAAAAGGGAAAAAGTCTTCAATGCATAAATAATTAAAAAATACATTATCTCATTTCTTTCAAAACAGATTAACATTAATAAAATATACATCAATCAATTACCTTCTTTAGGCATTTATTTGTCCGATTTTTTTATGTATACTCTAATAAAAAAACTGTAATTCGATATTTTTTTCAGTTAATAAATAAATCAATAAATATGGTGTACGAGTTAGAATTGAAGAGAGGTATGAAACCGATTAGATGTAGACATAAACAATTAAGAAGAATTTCATTATTATTATAATTATTATAAGGAAATTATATCAAATTAATGATTAACCGTTAGAATATCTTTAAATAATATTACGTAATATTTATAGTAATAAGAAAAAAATCCAAGAGAAACTGCAATCTTAGATCTTGTTTATTAACAAGCAGAAACATGCGTTGTAATGAAAGTTCCTCCGACAGTATTTTTACTCCTTTTAAAAGGATTCTCTTTCTTCTAATACTGTATATTTTTATGAGAATTTTTCCAATAAATAAGTATTGGTAATGACAACACATGATATAGAAATATTTCTCAATATTTTATTTTTATGACAATTTAAATTTCATTAGTAAAACATGTTTTTTTTTTTTTTTTCTTAATTTTTTTAATACTTTGCTTTTTGTTGCAGGTAAGAACTACAAAATATATTTGGTATTTATTCTTGAACTTAGTAATTTTGGAGAAAATGCAAAAAAGAAAAAAAAATATTCCAGGTAATGTTTTTTTGCCTGTATAATTATTTTTTAAATAAAATAAATAAATATTTTATAACATGCTGCTTTAATAATAATTTTTTTAAATACATAAATAAATATAGCATGTTTATAAAAAAAAATGGTTTATATAGAAATTCTATAGCTAAATTTTCTCTCTTTTTCTCTTTATTTGGTTAATCGTCCACGCACTTACCGAATGGTACATTAAACAGCAACAATTGTATTAAAGTGACAGATTTATTTTTATTTTTATTATATTCAGTTAATTCAATAACAATGGTTACAAAATTGTATTTTTGAAGAATTTTCTATTCAGTTTAGTTCTAAATTCACTTTTTTTCCTTTCTTTGGATTATATTGTAACAATAAATCGTCTTTTTTTCTTTCATTTTAATTGGAAAAGCTCCTTATATCTTTCAACAGACGGTAAATCTTATTTTCTTAGGTTCTATAGTTTTTTTTTCTTGTGAAAAACTGTAAATGGAATCAAAGAATTGATTCAAAGAACTATCTTTCTCACTAGGAGTAAATAAATTGTTTTCCATCTAAGCATATACTTCTGATAAGTTATTATGGGAGTGTACAGTACATATTAGATATGAAATGAATGAATATGTAATGAATAAATATATACTTTCTGTTAGAATGAAGTTTTTCCAATCACCATCATCAAAATTTATTTCTTTCACAATAAATAATTTAAATATTAGAGAATATTTGCTGTTTACTTGTTTCGTAGTTTTTTTTAAATATTTCTGTATACTGTAATTTAAATTAACAAAATGAATATTCTCCTGTCTTGATCCTAGAAAGTAAAAAATGTATTAAATAATGTTGAAAACTTAAAAATGACGTAAAAATTACACTTACATTCGAAATTTATATTCGCAAATTTGTCAGTTTTAGCGCAGGTGTGAAAAGTGTAATTTATATTTTTTATTTATTTTCAGTCAGCATAAAGTACATTACCTTTAATTTATTTAAAATAAAAAAATTGTCAAACTCCCTATTACCTGCTCCTTGTCATACTTTGAAGGAGTGATCCGGTGAGACCTTTCCTAAAGTTACTGCATTGTTAGGAGCTTTGTATGATCTCCTTGTCGTGGAACTCTCTTGAACGAATCCTGATGTGCTTGGGAATTATCTGAGAGAAGCAGAAATGCTCAACGGATATTTCTGAGCAGCTCTTATCTTTCGATTAATAAATAAATTAATTAATAAACTCTCATGGTTGTACTTTTGTTAGAGGAACTGAAATTCCGTTCAATTTCTATCGAAGGCAACTTTTGGAATGTTCACGACTTTTTGCATGACTTTTTTGTATTCATTTCAATATGATAGCTCAATATGTTTGGCTAATAACTTAATAAAAAAAACTTTGATTTAGTAATACAGTGTGTCCCAAAAATATAGACAAAAGCATAAAATACAATTCACAGTAAAAATAAAAATGGGATGAAAAATGTTTACATGTGTATAATTATAAAAACTGCATGAAGCACAAGTTACGACATTTGTGTTAGAAAACACAACAAATGCTGTATTTATTTAGAAAACAGAAAATAGGGCATTCCATAATTATAGATAGTATTTGTTTTATAGCTTACATTTAAAGTTGAAGAACACAGTTAGAAATGTTAGTATTTAATCGTGTTTTCATTACCTGCAATCGCCTCAAATACATGGTTTTCCACCAAAAATGCTATGTTTTGCATTACCTCCTGGGTCAGTTCATATCATGCTTGCTCTATTGCTATTATAATATTCTTGGTCAAAAAATATTGCCGTCCATTTTCATATACTTTTCGTGTTAGATATCCCCACACGTTCTCCGTTGGATTTCAGTCCAGGGTATCTATTCTCCGATCCGACTGCCGTAGCGACCGTCCTTAAACAACGACAGTCGTCAAATCAAAAGTCAGAATGTGACGTCACGTGATCAAAATAACGACTGCCACAGTCGGAATTGAAGTATAGTCTGGTCGGAGAATAGATGCCCATATTAAGTGACGGCAAGTCCATGACATTGGTATTATGCATATTAAACCACATCTTTGTCGAGTTAGATACATGAATAGGTGGCCCTGTCTTGTTGAAAGACACAGTTTTTCCCTCAAAAAATGGTCCTCTAAAATTTGCCGATAGTCATAGGAGCTCATTTTCTTGTTACAGATTGTCAAAAATATTAGTCCATTAAATCCCAAACCACCCCAAATCAATACTGATCCTCCACCTTTCTGTCTACTAAAATAACTTCTTGGTTCGTTTCTTAAGTCATACTAGTAAAATTTACATCCATCTGGCCCATCCAAAATTCACATTTTCTCGTCACTAAATATTGTTAACAGCCATTTATCAACATAAGACATCCTTTTCTTTGCCGAGTTTAAACGTACAGTTTTGTGGTGTACTTTTAAACATGGTTCCTTTAACATTTTTTTGAAACATATTTGTTTAAATTTCAGCATTCTTCTGTGAATGGTATAGTTTGACACTCCTTGGATGCAACTTTTTGCAATGAAATATTTTTTCTAGATGTCATGCTTAGAATGATTCTGTCATCGCGCATGGATGCAATTCTTTGTCGACCAAAACATTTCTTACTAGACCAGTTGTCCCCATTATGCAAAATTTCATAAACACTTTTAAAAAAATCTCTTTAAAATCTTAGATATCTCTTTCGAATTTTTGTTTTTAAGTTTTAAATTCAAAACTTTGACGATTTCCTCTTTCGAAATCTCTTTACCTCCAGGCATTTTGTCGAGTTTATAAAAATATCGATTTGTCAGTCTAAATCAACCCGAAAAATGGTTCCAAAACAAAAAAGTCAGAATAGCAGGCGATACACACCTTCAAATAATCTGGTGTGTCACTCACACAACTTTCTCTTACCCTGAAATTTAATACTATAAATACAGGTATAATATAAATACAGATTAAGAGGTAAGATAACGAGTACTGTTATGTAAACTTTTGTTAAACAATTCAAATTAGACTTCGGAAGAGTTTTATATGATAATTAGTTCTGTGTGAGGGGGGCTACCGCCCCCCCTTAACCCCCGTTTCATTAATGCACCTACATTTATATAGAATTTAATTCGGCTATTAAAAAATAATTCTGTTTTTAAAAAATTATTTATTAAAAAATTATTATTTAAAAAAATTATCTTTTATGATAATGCAGAAGAATTCCATATTAGAGAAGTAGTATAACACTAAATATCCAAAAAAAATCTATTTTATTCTCAATATTTAAAAAAAATAAAAAATAAAAAATAAATAAAAATATATATATATATTTTTTTTCTAAGTTCTTTTTTGTTAAAAGTAAAAAAAAAAAAAAAAAAGATGATAACTTTGTTTTAAATTATCGCAGATCGATGGTTCAACCATTCGTTTTAAAGGTATTGGCGAGCTCCTTTGAAATATACCTATCATGAAAATTTACTCCCTTCGAGGGGGAACCCCCCCCCCCCCCGAGGGGAGGCGAGGCTCCTACATACACAATTTTTTTTTTCCCTGTTGACTATCTCTATTGCAAAAAATATATACTCGTTTCATTTGGTTTAGTGCAGTCTATAGATGTTAAACTCTACTTACCTGCAATTTCCCCCATAGACGTAATGTATTTGAATACTTTTGAGTGTCCCTGTACACGAACCATTTGCTTGATCTCAATGAAAAGTTTAGTGTAGCATCCTTATATGATACACATTTAGAAAACCGAGTTTGAACTTTCTGCCATAATTTGTTTTTGAGATATGCGGATAACAGACATACAGACACACAGACACACAGACATACACACAGACCATTTTCTAAAAACATGATTTTCGTATTCAGGGGACCTCTGGACATGTAAATATAAGAAAAACTCGCGTTCGAAAATTTGACCCAAAAACAATACTTTCTCTACCTTATGGGTAAGAGAAAGTAAAAATGTAAATGAACAATCGTCTGCTGATTATTTTTTTTTAAACTAATAATCCTTCTAAGAAAAGTCAGATGATGTCTATATGTATGGGACAGGGTATATTACGTTTTTAAAAATTTTTTACATAGTTTTTACCTTTTTTCTAATTTTTTTTACAATAAATCCGAATAAATCATTTAGAAAAATTTATCTGAATCATTTCTGAAAAGATATATCAGTTACAATTTTGTTCATAACTTTTGATTAAAAGTGTTTAAAATCATAAATAAAGTGACATAATGTTCAGAATTGCTCATGTATTAAAAAAAAAAAATAAATAAATAAAGGAGGAGGGGAGATTTCAGTTTTTTGTTTAACTTGAATTTATTTAGTCCTCCAAATTAAATAAATAAATTCATAAAAAAGATTTTATATAAAAATAATAATAATAATAATAATTTTAAACTTTTCTGATAATACGAGTGTAAATATTTTTTTTAAATATTTGTTTTGTCTATTCTTCAATTCAAGTCCAAAAGAAATAAAGGCGATTCCAATCCAGAAAGGTTGGACGCTATCACCGAGAAAAGCATTTCCCAGTAATTTTATCTGTGACGGTTTCCTTCCACCCCTATTTTGATAAAATCGCAGCAGAATTGACTCATCCGTAAAAGCTCTCATTGGACTCTAATCGAAAAACAAATAGTATGTTATTTATATGCTGGATATAACATATATGGAATTTAGGGGACTGAGATATTTAAATTAAATATATGTTCTATATTTTCTGAAAAAGAAAAATACCATCAGGGCCCGACTTAGACTACCTGGAGCACCGGGGCAAGCCTATTCTGGGGGCCCCCTTGCAGTGGCATAAAAGCTCTTTAGGTTGCAGAATTTCTGCATACGCTTGTAGATGGGCCCCTTCCAGAAGGGGGGCCCAGGGCATTTGCCCCGTATGCCCTTGCGTTAGTCAGGGCCTGCAAGTAATAATAGAAGGTGTACTTCTTTACTTACTCTGCACTTTAAATAAAATCTAATAAATTTATTAATAATTTGAAATGTTAGTTTCTTAGTAGATTCATGTATGGTTGCATTTGGCACAGATCGAAATTTTTTTTAAAGTTGAATTTAATATTTGGAATGGATACATTTTTAATAAATCTTGTTTAATTACAACTCTTCTGTAAAAACACACATTTTTGAGTTTATTCTAATGCTTTTTACTTTTTATTTTAATTTTATATATCCACGTATTATAAATCTAAACAATATGATAAGTTCTAATATTTACTTAAAACTTATTATTACACTTATCTTTTCCATTTAAGGAAAGTTTACATCTCTTCCTTTGCAAATAAACATTAATTTCCCATTGCAGATTTTAATCTCTTTTGTTAGCTTAATCTTTAGGATTCCTCTAATTAAATTTCATACTATACATTCAGTTATTTTAATGAATTATTAATATCTGCCAAGTGCCATAATACACTTTACTTGTCAACTGAAATTTCATATTTGATTCTATCTGTTGTATTGAAGAGAGGTTTAAAGGGAGGCATTGTTTCAAGGCTTAGTTACGCGAAAAGTGAAATCCAACTCCAAAATATTTGCATACATTATGCATCGTTAAATTATGTATGCAGTTTGGTAAATTTATACGCGTTAAAGTTTAGAAATGTCGAATTATATCTGAGTTTACAAGAGTATACTGATAACGTAAAAATCTTAAAGTTTTAGATCTTAGATATCTTTTTAAAAGTTTTTTCTCTTATAATGTAAAATAAAAATGTGGGTCAGAGATATTAAAGATAAACGAAACTTTAACTTTAAAGAGCAATCAATATTATTTTAATAAGTGTCACATTGTTCCTAGTTTAAGATATTTAAAGTAGTTCTCGTATTCAAGATTATATCAAGGATAAAATAACATGATGAAGACATTACCGATTCCATAATTTTAGCTTCTGATGCATGAAAGTTTTAGGTACTGAATTTCGTGGCAATAATGTTGTTTTGTGTTACGGTTGTTTAATTTTCTTAAATATTTGACCTTTAGCATTAACATAAATCATTGCTTGATTTCTAGGAATTTTTGGTTGCTTTATGACGTGAAGTTTTTCTCACTTTTCAACTATGTTCAAAGTTACGATTAAAGATCATCGATTACAAAGCAAGAATAAAAATGAAAAGATAAGGTTGAAAATATGCCGAAAGTTTTATAGTTGATGTCAATTTTTAAATTTAATTTTTCATTCGGTGAGAATTCAATCTGTACTAAAATAAATAAATAATAAATAAATATAAATATAAATAAAAATATGCTTTTTCTTTCTTTTTTTTTACTACGAGAATTGACTGTTTTTTTCAGTCTGACGTGTCATTCCGTCATTTTTTTTTGTGTTTCAGCTTGAAAGTGTCACGTCAAGTCTCTTCATCGAGCATGGGTCTCCCGCTATGCAAAGGTACACTGTTCATCCTATTGCTACCGAATTTCCAAATAATCCGTTAACTATATTATCCGCGAAATGCATATCCACGATTTCAGCTGTAGTAATCTTAGGAATGTCCTCAATGAGCTGTTTAAATTTTCAATGATTAGTACTAAAGTCTGTCCGGGGAATATCGTCCGCTAATATTTTTCGTAAATGTTTTTAGCTTAAGTTTTCTATGCAATTTGGAGTTATTTTTGCATTCTTAACCTCTTCTAAATATTTTTAATGAATCATTTTATGTTATTTCAAATCTCAACAAACTATCTGGCCGAAAATGTTACATTTGTAATATAATTTCTCCCATTAATTTATTCTGCCTACTTAGAAAAAAAAAAAAAAAAAAAAAAAAAAAGGTATTAAAGTGTTAAATGTAGACTTTTAATCAAAAATAATTTCTGACCACTCTTTTGGATTACTCTGTATTATACGTTCTTTATTTAACTATATTTAATTAACTATAACCTACATTTTGAAAATGAAGCTAAAACAAGACTTTTTTTCACTGCAAATAAAGCGCCTGAAAGTGGAACATAAAAACAACTGAAAATGCATTTAAGACACATAAGTGTCTAAAATAAAGCTTAGACGTAATAGATGTCTTAATTTTAAACAATCGTGTGTCTTAATAGATTCACTGTGAATGAGATCACTTTAAATTCACAATGTGTCTGAAATACCAATTAAGGTGCAAAAATGTGCGAAATTTCAGACGGAAAACTCGTCTGAATTTTCAGACACTTGCATAACTTAGCAAATTTTTCATATAGAATCTATTTTAAACAACATGCTTATCCTGTCTAAAAATCATTACGCATTCAATAAATACAATATTATTTTAAATAATAAATAGCCAAACTATTTAAACAATGTTTATTTTATGATATTAAATTTTCAAGGAAAAATACTCTAGAGATGTGTATCATATTTACATGGAAATATGTTTTGTATAATTTATAAAACAACATTTATGGACGCGAAACTAATATGATATATGTGTACTGATAAGTATAAAGGATTTAAGTCCAAAAATGTCGATTTTGAGTTAAGTACATAGTCAGACTCAGAAAAAAAATCTCTATCGATTGGTATAAAGTATTTAAATCCATGTCATTTAGTATTTGAGAAAATTCATAGGGAAAAAAAGATTCAAGTTAGAAATTTAGCATTAATCTTTGGTATAAAATATTTAATTCGATTTTTCCCTTTATTAAATGAAGATTGACAATCACTGAATGATATAAAGCGTATAAACCAACATAATCCTTTTTTCCTAATCGATTCTGCTCATTAGTTTTTAGTTAGTTTAACTTTATTTTTCGTGTCCTGAAAAATCAAGAATATGGACTTAAATCCTCTATATTTATCAGTACAGATATATATATATATATATATATATATATATATATATATATATCTGTATAGAGATACTACTGATCCGTATATATATATATATATATATATATATAATGATGACCAATTAAGCATAGTAGAAGCCAAGCAACAGATACAAGATCACTGAAACACCAATGACCAAAAAGATTAAATTTTTTTTTTTTATCCCTGGATGAAATACACTAATGTAAAGAAACCAGATTTATTAATTAACAGCCTGCAAAACAAACGAATCAATAAAGTAACACAACAAATCTTAACTTAAAACCATAAACTTTATTAAAATTTATGAAAAAATAATTTAAGAAACTTAAGATAGGAAGGACGGAGGCAGGCGGCGAGACTTGTGACTTGCCTGTGGGGTTAAACTAGTTTCACGCCGGCAACACTCACCCAGCCTGCTACGACCAGAATAGGAGTCATATGGATTTAAAAAAGCAAAATTTCAAAGCAGATGAATAACAATGAAACCACGAAGCAACAATGAAATTCACTGATTGATTACATTGTGTTTAATAGTATGATTAGAAATTTAAGAATAGTTGACAACTCAAAAAGGAAGAAACTGAAATTTTATTGGAAAAAGAAATTTTGCATAGTAATACAAAGTAAATGCAAGAAGCCTTCTGCTTCTTTTTTTTTCTAATTTCACAATCCCATCAAACCACTCAGTCTTACAACACCACCCCACCTCCGCAATCAAACATCTGCCCACCCAACCACCACCTTTTTTATTGTCTTTTATTATTTTATAATTTTTTTGTTAATATACACAAAAGTGTACAGAGCTTTTTTTTTTTTTTTTTTTTTTATTGTACTGACAGAGACATGGTTAAGGATATAAAATAAAAAAAAACAAAGTTTTTAGGAAAACCCATTTTAGCAGTGGCTGTGATCAGTTTATTAATATTCTTGTTTTTAAACTTCGCAGAGCATAAATTATTAATTCGAAATAAATAGTTAATGATGATGTTTCTAAATACCGAAAGATGCAGACAGGAATTAAAATGTGTAAATAAGTTTACTTTAAAACTAAAATCTTGCCGTTTGTAATAGATATCTGTGTAAATTTTATTACCATCAATGATTATTTTGAGATCTAAAAAGTTAATTGATTGATTAGTTAAAGTATTTTGAGTTAACTTTAAATTAGGAGGATAGTTTAAGGAAAAGTCATTTTGTGAGTGCTTGTTGAGATAAAATACAATAATATCATCTATGTAACGATAAAATCGAACATCATCATTGCAAATTTGCTTTTCATAATAATAAAGATAGAGATCTCCCAAAATACTGGAGCTACAATTTTCTTGTGGGATTTCTAAATGTTGCAAATAAATATTGTTGTTGTGGAAGATATAATTATTATGGATGACAAAGTTAAGAAGTGTTTTAAATTTTTCTGCTTTAAAATTGTGAGGAAGATTAATTTGAGTTTTATATTCCTGAAAAAGACTGTAAATGATATTACTAAGATCTGATAACTCAATATTATTGAAAAGATCTTGAAAGTCAAAAGTCATAATATTGTCTATTGGATCGAGCGATTTGATATATTGAATTAATTGAAAGCTATTTTTAAGACAGTGTAAATTATAAACTTTGCAAGTACAATTGTAAATTTGTTTTAGAATATCCAGTAGAGCTTTATTAGCATTGTTGTTATAAGGGTTACACCCAAAAGTGACAGTGCGAAATTTAATTGGAGATTTGTGAAACTTAGGTATGAGAGCTATATAAGGATAATTAAAGTTATTGAAGGGAAGTTGAAGTAGTTTATAGTAATTATGTATTTTTCGGTTATTAATTATAAGATTATTATTAGTTAAACTGAAGATGTTACTATTAGTGACTGAAGAGT
The DNA here is from genome assembly GCA_963930645.1 of Salticus scenicus. Taxonomy (NCBI): domain Eukaryota; kingdom Metazoa; phylum Arthropoda; class Arachnida; order Araneae; family Salticidae; genus Salticus; species Salticus scenicus. Next base: position 257,050,560 of record OZ005648.1, read on the forward strand.
TTAAAATAAAGAGATAGTAGGATGTACATATAACGGCATAATTATTAGGTGATTTGTCAACATAAGTGATCACAAAGTCATCCTGTAGTGATTTGATTGAGTTAAGAAATATATATATATAATCTTTTTAATTAAAGTTCTCTCCTATTAATATATAGCTCCTATTAAATGTATATATAAACTAATTTTGATTAAAAAATACATTTTTAATTTAAGCTGTATCATATCATATATATATACATATTAAGATAACCCAAGCAAGTAACATATAACGAAGAATTTGTAAATTAACAACGTTGAACAATTTGTGTATAACTGCTTTTTTTTTCTCCATTTAAGATTTCTTTTCTTCCACATACTTACCAACACTTAAATGTAAACCAACATTTTTCTTTTTTTTTAGTACAAATGTTTATAGTTTTTTTTTTTTTTTTTTTTTTTTTCTCCCACGTGTCAGTTTAATGAAAGAAATCTTTATCGTAACATCATAAGCTGCAACTTTCACATATTTGTTATGCTTAAAAAAAAATTCAAATATTCTAGATATGAAATTTGAGATAATAATATTTATTAACCTTTAGATATATTATTGATAGTTTTACGGTAAAAAAAAACCCGAATTAAGACATAAAACTACGATTTGTTTTGCGAATACGGGAGTATAATTATCATAGAAACAAGTTTCTCCATGTTCTGTGGTGACATGATTGATATAATAGGACACTTGACTCCGATATCAGGTTTCGGATTCCAGGATCAGTAGTCAGCTCGATTCCAGTGCCGGGCAATGGAAAATATTTCTGTAAAGTTATTTATAGTTTATTTCTTTAGAAAATGTACTGAAATCTGTTTTTAACAAAGAAACAGAATCACACACCACATTTATTTATTTATTAAAAAGCCCTAAAAATGGCGATGTTTTTATACGTTAAAAATGTCAGTATTTAAGACATTTATAATGTCTTAAATACTGTCTTAATGTCGTAATTCCATGATGTCTCCATTCCTTAATGCTTAATTCCATATGCAAAAAGCAGTCTTAAAAAGGGATTTTTTTTTTTTTTTTTTTTCGTTTAAAATGTGACCATTCATTTGAAACACTTTAGCTAAATTTAAACCGTTTGCGTTTACAGTGTATAAGCACGTTTTAGCACACATGACAAGTTTAAAAAATTTTTATTCATTCAGTAAATTTGCATGTATATTGTGAACACATAAGTTAAAGAAATAAAGTAGTAGAGTCTTTTACTTATTTTTTTTTTTTCATTTTTACATAGATTAGTAATGCTCCCATAATTCGTAATACAATACTATTGTTAAAAATCAATTGGAATTGCTCTCTTTTCATGTTTTATACCCAATCATTAATTTTATTATTTATTCAACTTATTTGCAATTTTTTTGTTGATTATATGTAACGATTAGAATAATACTTAGAAAAAATATCAAACCAATTTAGTTGCTAAATTTACATTAAAAAAAAAAAAAATTCTGAAATCTAATACCCAAAAATTTATCATATTTTAATTTCACATTTAAAATTATACTCACATTCGGATTCAGTTTAAATATGTATTGCATAAAAGTAAGTTTATTAAAGTAAGAGTAAATAAGTTTTGTGGCTGATTTTTTTTTTTTTTTTTTTTTTTTAATCTCTTTAGAAAAATAACAAAATTAATCTAGCGTATGTGCTTATTGCATCTTATTAAGGCTTTTTGTCACCGATTCATTTCCTGACACAAAATATATAAGCTGAAATATCACTCTAATTTACGATTAGAATTTCAGAATAGTTTACACTTATATACAATGTTGCCAAATCTGGTGGATTTTTTATTCAATAATCACAAAAAATTTTAAAAAGTGATATTTGATATACATAATAGACGATTAATTTTCGAGGTAATTAGGCAAACGTTACAATTAAAAATTATTGGTGATTATTCAATAAAAAATCCGTCAGATCTGGTAACTCTGCTTATATATATATATATATATATATATATTTAAATATCAATTGCAAAGTAAAAATTTTTTTTGTGTAAAGTTTAAATTTGAGAGAAATCAAGCTATAGACTCTCAATTACTATTTATCAAAACAGATTATTTCGAAAAGACTTATTAGTTCGAATATTTCATAAAGTTTGACATTACAGAAATGTATGCGAAAAATACGATTATTTCCCTTTAGGGCCAAACATCGTAACTTCCATTAATCGTAACTTCTTTCTTTTAGACCTAATCATAATTTCTCACGAAGTGCTTCAGTCAAATTGTATATCTGTTCACTGTTCAACTATGCTTATATCCCATAACTTATTGTATCTTTCCTAAGTAAAATTTCTCCCTCTTACTTAACTGGATAGATACTCCAATATCTAGGTACTGTGAATGAGATGATAGCCTGAGGTCCAATCGAAATTCCAATTTGGGATGGAAGAGGCGCTTATTGGATGCAATTCCTTGATGAAGTGTGTCAATGCTTAGTTGAATTCAGAATTCAGGCAGTGGCTGAAATTTCCGATCAATGGAACATCATGATCGCGTGTTACTGCCAGGTAATTGCAATATCAGATTTCGGATGCTCTTAACAATGGAGATAATGCTTTATTTGGAAATATTCAAAGAAAACCTCTTCTGCCTTTATATGTGATTTTCAATGCAAAATATAATTTATTCATATAGTATAACAATTGTTTCTTTAAATTAGTAAAATAACAGTGAATTTAAAATCAGTAATATTCGATAAAAATAAAAAAGAAATATTGATATATGTGAACAAAATTAATATTGGTAAATAAATATGGTCTTAAAGGGGCTTCTCGTATCTTCAGTAAGTTGCACATTTTTTAAAGAAACAAAAGAAAAATCAAATCAATCTAAAGTTTATTGTAATCCAATTCTCCTTGTTTGACTATGATAAATCGATTTCGGATTTTAAGTTTTATTTGAACCACAACTATATTCATGAGGTCACATATATGGCTTATCAAAGAAATAATAGATAATAAAAGACCCGCGTATAATCATCTCACATTTAGCAAGGTTTCGGATTTAACAAGAAAAATTGTGTATTCTGTTTGGTGTAATGTTTGATATAAATATAATAAAGCATATATTTTTACCGAACGGATTTATTTATTTATTTTTTATTTATCAGATTTAACGAGGGAAACAAGTATAGAAATACATACTATTTGCAAAAATAATAATATATAAACATTATATATAATCTGCAAACTATGTGTAACAAGGGCAAAATGAAACAAGTAAAAAAAAAATAACATAACAAATCCAAAATAACTAAGAATATTGGAGACTTAATTCATAATACTTTCCCTTTAACAACCTCGTTCTTAAGGGCAAATTATTGCAAGAAGGAAATATATATATAATAGCAGGAGACTTGGCAGGACTTTTAAAGAAATATATATCTCTACAAAATTTGAGTTTAAAGATCTGAAGTGAAATTCTCACACAATTTATGAATTTCGCAAGTTTTTGAATCCACAATTTTTTTTAGGCTTTCTCATTAACTCTTGAGAAGAAGAAAAATCTTTAAAATTAAGTAAAATAATGAATCCAATCAATGAGTAAAATAAAGTTGAAGATGATGTGTTAACGTTGATCCTACTTTTCACTGATGATATCGTTCCGGAAGTAGTAAAAGGTTCAAAACTTAATGTAGGCAATTGTATTGACCCTGAATAGAAATTTCTTAAACACTGATACGTATTTCAGCTGTAGTATCATTACAAAATCATATACAAATGATTGAACATGGTTTAGCAAAATTTCGAAAAATCACATAATTATCTTTGAATAAACCATTTTTTCGCTTTTAAATGAGAATTACCAAGTAATTCATGAAAATACTTTTTATGTGTAAAACTTTTTGCACATATTTGAATTCAGATTTATTGAGCAATCGGATTTATTGAGCACTTCTTTTTCTTTTCTTTTATCCGGAGCTTCTTGTTATATACGAGTTCTGCAGTATTATTATTTTTTTTTTTGTTTTAATTTGAGTGTTACATTTCGATTACTTAGAAAATAACCTAATACCAAAAATAAATTCAAAGTAAAAATTTACTAACATCATATATGTTTATTTACAAGGAATGTTAATCTTCTTAAATATCCTTATTTCAGAAAATTATCTATAGACATGAGGCAGCTTCAAGGCTTTACTGAATATTTAAAGCAAAACGTACAGTCGGTAACAAAATTGTCCGAACACTAGCAAAAATTCCTATGTAAAAAGAGTATACTTCATACGGTTTTATTAAATAAATCCTTGTCGAATCATGTTCTTACACTGACTAAGAACAGGATTCGACAAGGATTTATTTAACAAAACAGTATTAACTCTACTTTTTTTTAGATAGGAATTTTTGCTAATGTTCGGAGACTTTTGTTAGCGACTGTACCTCCCTACAGCTACGTTCATGGAATTTCAAATTTTAATTAATTTCAAAGTAATTTTTTTTTTCACATTACTTCTCTTTTTCACTTTTGCGTTGTATTCTACACGTGATATTTTGGCACCCACATTCTGATAATAAAACTTCGTATTACAATCTCCTTTACCTGTCTTTACGCTTTTGCCAAATATTTTCAAAACATCTCGTATAACAATTTTATAAGATTATGCTTACGATATGAAAACTATGGTTATGCAAAATATGAAGCTTGGGAGCCCTGCTTTGTTTGAAATTCAAACAGGAAAAATTGACTCGCTAATAATTATATTATTATAGTTTAGCTGTACTGAAATTCCTTTAAATCATTTAGAACAGTGTAGTCAACTCATCCCTATTACCCACTAGTATGCGTTCCATCTTTTATGGTGGACGGTAGGGGTTTCGTCCAATACAAAAGCACTTTCTTTTCTTTTATCTATTTCTTTCTTTCTTTCTTTCTTTTTTTTTTTTTTCTTTTGACTTAAAAAAAAAAAAAAAAAATTCCAATGGGAAAGTGCTTTATTGATATATGCTTTAACTTTCTATAAATCTATTTTGTACATTTTATAAAATAAAGTTATTTCCCTACTTTATGCATCAATGTTTTTGTGGAACAGGTGGGCGGTTAGAAAATTTTGTTTCTAACAGACATGCAAAAGTGGGCGGTTGGTATAAAACGGTTGACTATCTCTGATCTAGGATATCAGACCGCTGAAATATACATTGTTTTTAATACAATTTTATTTTAAATAAATTATACGTACATACCTACACACACTGGCCAATGAATTAAAAACCTCTAAGAGTTTTTATAAATGCTCGCTGGCGGTGAAGGCATGCAAAACCTGTTACAAACCTTTGGGGAATGCTCTGCTTGTATGGAAATGGTCCGCTGGTGTTACTTAAGGATAATCAAAAAGCCATGCAGAACCTGGATATATTGATATATTAAGTGCAACCCTGAATGTTACATTTTTACTCCGAAGTTAACGGATACTTTGTGCTGGATAATGTAATGCTACCATACATCGTGTCAGAATCGTTCAAAATTGGTTCAGTCAACATCAATCTGACTTCTAACAGTTTCCGTAGATGCCGCAAAGCCCGGATCTTAATTCAATAGAAAATGTTTGAAACATGTTGGAAAGGAGTATCCGTCAGCATTCATCTCTTCCACCCAATTTACAGCATCTTAAAGTCTGTGTAGCCAATGGATGGTAAAATCTGTACATAAATGAACCCCCAAAGCTTGTAGAAATGCTGTCCACACGAATACTAGCTGTTATTCATGCAAAAGGAGGTCCAACGTGCAAAAGAAGGTCCAATAAACTATTAATTTAAAAGTTTCTAATTCATTGGCGAATGTGTGTACATATACATATACATATATATATATATATACACATATACACATATAACAGCGATAATTTGCAAACTATTAAATATTTTTTTCCAGTTATGCTATTTTAACATATAATAAACCAAAGAAAACATATCGAAAAAAGTTACAGCTTCCAAATCATGTGTGCATTTTAACTAAATTCTTTCGTTCACATACCACTATTTTTAAACTTTGTTACTTTATTTATTGTTTTTTATGTATGTTCCTAAGATATTTTTTTTATTATTATTAAAGAATACTTAGTAATTCGTACACACTGCGCGCATATATAAATATATATCATACATAAACAAATCTAGTGAAAGTGTATGTTTCTTTTTAAAAGACTCGATTTACGGAATTATCCTTATTCTAAAAAACAATAAATGTAATTACGTCAAAGGGAAAAGCATTAAAAAAATGGTTTTTATTTCTCTTTTAGTTTCAATTTCCAGAACGAGATAATTTATGATTACCTATAGGTTTTATGCAAATTACAACACGGAATCTGTTATCTCTACTGAATCAGTAAAGTGAGCCATTTTCAGTAATCTTTATGAATAATTAACGAATCGTAAAAAATCGTTGTAGGAAATTGGCATAGTGACAAATAACTTTATTCTTAAAATGTAGATATCACGCTACGTTTTCAAACCTTCATGCAATATTTTTAATTTCTTTATGCCTGCTCTATCGAGAAATATTTCCATTGCGTAATATAAAGTATCCTTTATAGTAAGTAAAAAAGAAAAAAATAATAATTATAATAATAAAAATGAAAAAGAAATATAAGCTAGTTGCATTAAAGTTGCTTTATTTCATATTTTGACATTGCGAAAGTTTAAAAATACTCAAACATACAATTTTGATGTTGTTAGGGCAATTTTAGTATTTTCTTTGCCTTAATAGAAAATATGTTTCATGGCAAAGAAAAAGAAAAAAAAAAAAAGCTGAATTAAAGGAACTTTACTTTTTTGGTCACTACGAAAGTTTAAAATTATGCAAGCATGCAATTTTAAAGTTAATTGGAACCGAAAAGGAAAATAACATGCGAATAACATTTTTAATGTGTTTGAAATAAATGTGTTTAGAAAGCTTTTTTTTTTTTTTTTTTTTTTTTTTTTTTTATTAATTCAGATATCTTTCAAAGCATTACATAATTTATCTAAAATAATTCATAATTCTAATTCCTTAAGTGACTTATAGTAAACCTTCTTCTTTCATTATAAAAACTTAATTAATTAGCTGGCTTTATAGAAAAAGTTGTTATAGTTTACTACAGCATCGATACAAACGTAATAAAGTAAATAAAGTTCTAGAGACTAAAAGGAATATACTATTGATGAAAAAATATGTTACTCAAATATGTATAATTTTTGATACAGTAAAAAGAAATTCATAATTAAATTTATTGTACTCTGCAATAATCTTTCAGGCATATATCTAGATATATAAGTGAAAACAATATATTATATATAGATAAAGTTTTGTAAGTTCTAGATAAAACATGTTTCAAAATATTATAACTATTTTTGACGTGAAATATTGACTTATAAGAAAGGAAATCTTTATAACCCTGACGAAAATTTACAACAATAAATAATTAGAAAATACATTTTTACGAAAAAATAAATTATCTGAATATGTCATAGCAATTTTTCTCTCTAGAATTTGAATTACGAAAGATTATAATGAAGGACAATTGATATAAATTGACAGATTTAATTACTAAAGTATTTACTTTTAATTATGAAAACAGGGAAATAACATAAATTCTTTTGCGTCTGTAAAGAAAAATTTCTTTGTCTTTCAATATGACTGGTGTAGAAAGCATTTACTAATTTGCATATGCATTATTTCTTATTCATTTAATATAGCTACTTGAAATTCATATTTAAATAAACAATAGCAGTTTGTCATTTTGAATCAAATTAATTTACAGAATAAAGTTAAATAAAGACGTATAATTTATTTTTGCGCAAGGAATTACATATACAACAATACGTTACCTAATATTTAAGTTTTATTAACAACGTAATTATTTTATTGTATATTTGAAATCAGTATGTAAACGTGATAGCGCAAATTTTTATTCTTTTTTAATACGCAGTCAGTACGATAAAAATATTTTATATAAATCAATTTAAAGAAAAATAATTGGCTATTTACATTAACGCAAAGAATAGCTTACGCATTTTTTCTTCCTTTTGCTTCTTTTTTCTTTCTCTTTTTTTTTTTTATATAATATTTTTTCAGCCTCAAATATAGTATGAATATAATTTTAGAATTGATCGAAATTTTTATTCATTAATAATTAGATAATAATGTGATTTATATATATATATATATATATATAAAACGATTTTATTAGAATTAATATGATTGCACCATATGGAGCAATTAATAAAAAAATTTAATATTTAAAATATTTATTTATTTATTTATTTATTTTTTTAGTTTTATCCAAAATTTATTCCTTGCCAGTTAGTATGCTAAAAAAAAAAACATAGTTTCGAAAATAAAAGTTTTAAATGCGCATTTCGTGAAATTTCCGTTAAAAAAATGCTGCTATATAGCCATCTGCCGAATAATATACAATAAATATTAATCGCTGTGTATGCCCTAACTGAATATACATAATTTTTACTTTCCGAACATTGCAGTGAAGAAAGTATTGTAATCATGTCAAAAATCCTAGTTTGAGATTTTGATACTTCTACAGGTTTTGAGGTCACATGAATTCATATTTACTAATTTTACGATGATGTAAGTGCATGTGTATGTTAGTGAACACGATAGCGTCTAAACGCTTTGTTCCGATGGGCTGGAAGTTTGTACATATGTTATAGGTCGCCATAGCACAAACCCTATTGATTTTGATGAATATAGCACTTATAGTTTTTTAGAGGGACACAAAAAAAATTTCTTTATCATTATGATCTATGGGACCAAATTCTTTAAAGTGCGATAGCGTCTAAATGTTGTAATCGACTGAGCTGAAAATTTACACACATGTTACGAATCACCATTGCACGAGCTGTATAAAGTTTGGTAAATTTAGCCTTTGCAGTTTTTTTACAGGGACACAGAGAAGAATCCTTTATCATTGTGGTTTATACAGGCCCAAATTTTTTAAACTGCGATAACGTCTAAACGCCTTATACAACTGAGCTGAAAATTTATGCACGTGTTGTAGATCACAGTCACACTAACTATATGAAGTCTGAATTATGTAGCATTTACAGCTGTTTTAGTGGAATACAACGAAAAATTCTTTATCATTGTGGCTTATTGGCTCAAATTATTTAAAATGCGATTGCGTTTAAACGCTTATTTGATTGAACAGAAAATTTATACACATGTTAAAGGTCACTGTTCCACATACTGCATAGAGTTTGGTGAATCTAGCACATATAGTTTTTTTTTACAGGGACACAGCGGAAAATTCTTTATCATTATGCCGTAAGGGCTGAAATTCTTTAAAATGCGACAGCATCTAAACGCCATATCCGATTTCTCTGAAAATGTATATACATATTATAAATCACCGTCACACGAACTCTGTGAATTTTAGAGAATCTAGCACTTAGAGTTTTTCCCTTTTTTTACAGGGGCACAGAGAAAAACTTATATATCATTCTGGTTATGGCTTCAAATTATTTAAAGTGTGAAAGCGGCTAAACGCCTCATCAAACTGAGCTGAAAATTTATATAAATATTACAGGTCACCGTCACAAGAACTGTATACAGATCTTGGTAATTCTAGCATTTACATATTTTTATAGGGACACAACGGAAATTTCTTTACCATTATCATTTATAGGCTCAAATTATTTGAAGGACAATGCGTTAATTGAAACAACATACCATATAGAAAAAAAAAATACTCAAATACCCTGTTATAATTTTATCTTTTGTTTATTTAATGACTTTTTCTCTTACTTTATTTATATAATCATTAATTACTTAATGTTCGGAAAGTCGAGTGGAGTCACATCAGATTTTTCATAATATGTATCTCAAGTAACAAATTTGTTGCATAAGTATATATTATAGAAACTAAGAGATAGCCTACCTATAAATATAAAATATTGCAGTATAGCAGCGCCATGAATCACTAAAAGATTTTGGTATAGTTTTCACTCGAATTTAATTAGCACAGTTCTTTCATCATGGCCATCATATATGAATCAGTGCGTGCAGAAAAAGGGTTTAGTTCCTTATTCTTTCTTTTTTTTTTTTTTAAATTGATATAGCAGTGGATTCAGTTCTTTTGATGGTACCCCCATCAATTTATAAAGGAAAGACACCAATCTAATAATTATTTGATGTAGGGAAGAAGAATCAATTTTCTTGTTACGAGCAATGCTTCAGTCCTGGACTAAAATTCTTTCTATTTACGGTAGATTTATGCAGCAGTTATGCAGCAGACTATTTATGCAGCAGTTTTTTTCCCCTTTGTTTTGATCAATTTTTAAACTTTTGTTACTTATCTGTTCGGTAGATCGCAGCACTATTCCAAAATTTAACAAATAATGCTTCAGAGGAAACTAAATACATAAGTCACTTGAATTTTCTTAGTGGACGCGAGTGCGAATTGCTAGTTTGATGATGCACTCATGTCTAGTTTTTTACATTTAATGAAGAGCTGGGCTATCATTTTCACCCGAAACAACTTTTACGAGCGTTTATAGTCGATAATGTTTGCTTATAAAGTGTTTTATTTATTAAATTAAATGTTATTTGAATTTAATGAGGTTAACTTATAGATGTTTCAAACCAAAAATTTCTCGAAAAGGAACAATGCTATATATATATATTTTTTTTTAGTCCGCTATGTGTTTAAAAGCCGTTAAAGGGTTAAACGAAAGTTATTGCACCATAACAGCCCCATCTGTTCAGCCATATGTCGCAAAATCTCATCATCAGTACTTATGTCAAGGATCGACAAAACATAATTTTATTGCAGAATTCTGCTTCGTGATATACAGAAGTTACGTACCCCACAAACGTTAGATAACACACACACACAGACAGGCATTTTTTTAATAGTCACATCGAATTCAGGACATTTTAAAACGTATAAATCAACAGAAAGCCGGAATAGAATAATTTCACTAATGCAATGTTTCTTTTTATGCATATAGAAGAAAGTAATTTGTGTTTTGGACAGATTTTGCACAATACATCAACGATAATTTTAAAAGATTTCGTAAATTATTTAGTAATTTAAAAGTGTAAGAAGAATTAACTGTATAGACTTAACTTCGAGTTATGAAAAAGGATAATTTAAGGATTACCTTTTATGACTCATTATTATAAAATAAAACATTAAAATTTATTAAAATTTTTCCTTTGATATTTCCGTTTTCCATGAAGAAACGTTTATGACTATTTATGTGCTCTTGTAAATTGGAACACTAAATATTCCTTAAAACTGTTAAATACTATGTAATCAGTAATTTTTATTTTTGATAATTATATTATGCATGTGGAATTTGGCTATGTGACAGTCAAGTTTGTCCATGGATATACAAAAAAAAAAAAAAAAAAAAAAAAAAATGTACTTTGAATGAAATGTGTTTTTTTTTTTTATAATTATACAAAAAATATGCATGAACACGAATTTTTTTGCGTCATGCGGAAACATTAAATAAAAATGTCGTAAAAAACACCATAAATTAAAATGAGTTATACAACAAATGTTTAGAAGCGAAATGATGCAGACACCAGTGTACCAGGAAAAACACAATGTGCTTGCAATTTTTGAGTAGACGAAATTTCCTGCTTTATTATTTAAACCTAAAAAGTTGTTTTTATTTATTTTATTTTTCTCTTATTTTTTTTGCAATTGATTACGTTTACCAATAATGTTTTCATTTTTCATCACTTTCTTCATAAGCATACTTACTATTTATATGTCAATAATTCTGTACAATATCGGTAGTACCATGTGAGGTTTTATTATTATTATCTATTATGTTTTTAAATAAAACCAACGATTTTAATTAAAAATGATAAATATAAGATGACGCAGGATCAATACAATAGTTAATTTTATCTTGAAATGCACAGATAAAAATCTTAAAGCTTTACAGAAATTAACATACAAAATTTTTTTAATTGTGTATCTTCTTCTTTTTTTTTATTCTTTATTAAAATGTTTAGTTAAACACTATATACTTAATGTAACATCGCAAATTCTAACTTTCTGCTTTGAACATTTTGATTATATATTTACAAAGTAAAAAATAAATAAATAAATAAATAAAATAAAATAATAATAATGTAATAAATTGCTATTTCAATTTTCTTCTTAAACACGGTATATAAAATCTGCGCATTTCCTATTCTTCATTTAATTAAATTTTATTTATTCGAAATATAATTACATAGAATATCTCATGCAACAAATATTTTCCTTTTAAAAGTAAGTTTGTTTATAAACGTTATAATGTTTGAGATAAAATGTATATTCAAATTTATTTTCCTTTTCCCGAATTTATATTTACACGTTTCAATTTAAATAAAACTGCGAATGCAAACTTTTTTTTTTTTTTCTTTAATGTATGGAAAATTTTAAAATTTATGGCCGCTGTTTCGTACCGTAACAGCACTTTAATAACAAACAGTGTGCCTCCTGAAGAATTAAATTTCTCAACATTTAAATGCGTGGGCATGTCTTTGAATGTTTATGTTAATTAAGATTATTTTACTTCCTTTAAGAAATGCGACGGCAAATATTAAATTCGTACTTTAAAATTTTTGAAGTTCTAACGTCTTGAAATTCCATTTCCATGGTTTGAAGCTTTGTAACGCACATTTGCATGAAGATCGAAAATGTAGCTAATGGAATAGTTAAGGAAACTGAAATCTCCGGTAGAAAATTAATTCGTAAATAGCAAAGCAATTGAGTTATTTTCTGAAAAGATGCAGTAGTGTAAATAATAAAACAGCATAAGGTTTGCATTTAAATTTGATCTATTAAACATTCGCATATTATTTTCGAGACGTGTATACATAAAATTTTATTGAATTGCATCTTTTAGCAAAAGCGGTAAACTGCTGTGTGTAAGTAAACGTTATTGATATTAGAGAAGAAACAAATTTATTCTGGATGTTTATAAATATTATAATTTTGTAATGGTAATAAAAATGTGATTGGTTTTAAAAACTCGGTTAAAATGGATGTTTTCTTTCTCTTTTTTTTATTTAAAGAGGAGTGGTTACAATATCCCACTAATGTGATATCAGAAGAAATTTCTAGGTTAGATTTTGATCTGGATAGACACTCTTGATTAGCCTTAACGGCCCTCTTCACATACCGTCGCCGGAAGTCCGAGCCAATGTTATTATATGGGGAAATTTTCTTTACAAATATCTTATTAACTAATACATATTTTGAAATTCTGTTTTCACATTCAGAAAATTCCCAATTGTTAAATTGACGGACCTTTTTTAAAAATGTATTATTTTTTAATTTTTTATTTTATTTAGATATTGCAAAATGAAAAAAAAAAAAAAAACACATATTGAAAATTCGTATTTTGCAGCTTCAAAATAAAACATAAAAAATTAAAAAAATATTTTTTTAAAAAAGGTCCGTCTATTTAACAGCTGGGAATTTTCATAATGGGAAAGCAGAATTTAAAAATATGTATCAGTTAATAAGTTATTTGTAAAGAAAAATTTCCCATAGAATAACATTAGTTTCGGCTTCCGGCGGCGGTGAGTGAAGCGGGCCCTTAATGTAATTTTTTACTTTGTTTTTAAAACCAGATTCTTTATGTTACAGTAAATTGTACGAGAAGATGAACACCCTCATTTGTTTTATTCGATTTTAGGAATCATACTTTCAGTAATGTGATGTTTTCATATCTTTATTAAATCTATTATTGGTTAACTTGTTTTTCATATCATTATTAGAATTATTACCGTAGATACAGTAATAAAGCATAGATTAATCATTACGTGGAAACATGTAACCCCTCGACAGACGGTCGTTAGTGTGAAAGTATAATGGCGTTTGTATTAGAAACAGTTTTTATAGAACTGGAATACACACGGATGTTTTAGAAAATGAAATTTATGAATAATTTATGTGTTAGTAATTTATGTAATAGTAATATTATTATTATTGATTTATAAGACAGTCAAAAATATATTTGTTTTGTTAAGTTTGTTTTATTACTCTTTTATTTTATTTTATTTTATTTTAATTTGTATTTTAAAACTAGCGGGCTTAATCTGAGCCGCTGCTATCTACAAAGACTTATGAAAATTCCGTATCGCTTATTAATATAAAATCTTAGAAAAAAAAAATCTATTAAATGATAAGAATAAGAATATTTGCATCACAATAATAACGAAGCACCTGATTATAAAAATTATACTTTTCATAAATTAGTGAAATGTACCAGATACATAATGATATGTCGAATATAACTTACTTATTAAAATATATGTCATTTCCTTTATTAAATTTATTGGAACAATTGAAGCCACGCAGAACTTTGGTATTATAATTTTATTATATTACCGAATTTCAAGTCACTTCAATATCTGTTGCAAGAATCTTCCGTCGTAATAAAAAATATCAGGTTCGACAACATGAGGATGATACATCTACATAAATTATTATATCAATGATAATTACTGGTTATATAAATTGTAGTAATTTATTTTACTTCTTGTGGATCATTATGGCATTTAATCATCTCTTTTCTTGCATTCTATTACTTTTCTACAATATATATATAATCCATGAGGGGAAAAAAGGTCTTTTTTTTTTTTTTTCTCTCAACGAAGCATTCTGTAGCAGCCCATTTTGCAAAACTCTTTTTTTTTTTTTTTTGAACAAAGTAAAAAAACATTCAAAAAGAAAATGAAGAAAAAAAAAAGAATTTAATCTATTTTCTGGGCATTTTTACATACTTTATCAAAAATTTAATCTTTTTCACTGCAAACAATCGCTGTGGAAAATTATAAAAAAATGTTTAGCTAAAAATAATGTCTATTCATTATGCTGTATTTTTACATTGTGATGTAATATACATATTTGCTGTAATTTTTACTGACTGTGTGCTATAGTTTACACATTATTGTAATCGAAGAATGCACGTGTTTCAAAATAATCAAAAGTAACTAAACAAAATTTCAAAACCCCAGAGAAAAGAATATTGAAATACGCCTGATTATTTATTTATTTATATTTAATTATTTTGCACATAGAATTAAGACATATAGTTATTATTGTTGCCCGGAAATATACTTATTGAACAAATTCATTCACACGATGCACGATTTTTTAAAATTTAAATATGAGAAATAACATAAAATTAAGTGCTGTATCCTTACTTAGCATTTTGAAAAATAATAGTGAGATGCCGGTTTCGATTCCAGGTCGCGCCCGTCGACATAGCCGCTTGGGGTTTTCCGTGTTTTTTTCCGAATCTCGTGTAAATACGGACTCGGACCCCTTTGAAGGACCCCCCACAGAGGGCATTTCACCTAGGACTCTGACGTAGTCACTCGGCCTTAAACCCTAAAACCAACCATTTGAAAAAAAATAACAATAAAACCAGATAAATAAGTTAACGAATTTATTTAAAAAGCAAAATAGAAGACATATGCTGTTAAAAGCAACAGTAGCGAGTTTTTCAATAAGAGTATTAGTCTAAAAATTTACAACAATGTGCAAAATTCTTTAACGTTCAATGGTTTAGCATTAAAGCCAAAGATTTAATCATTTTTTTTCTTTTTAATGTTCAAGTGCAAGAAGTTTTTATTTTCTTTATTTTAATCAATTTTTATGTTTTTTTTTTTTTTTTTACTTTTTTATTCGTTAAATCGCAGCATTACTTTGAAATTTAATAAATTATATTTGAGAAGAAGCATTATGCAGATGTCAATTTAAATTTCTTAATAGTCACGTGAGCCCCTTGCTGCACTGATCATGCTCTCATTCCTAACTTTTTCACCTGATGAAGGACTGTGTTATTATTTTGACTTGAAACAACTTTTATAGGTGTATTCCCTTTATGGCATTTATTTAGAAAGATACTTATTTAATAAATTAATTATTATTTGAATTTAACCCAGTTCAGATATAGATGATTCAAACAAAAAATTATCGAAAATTAAAAAAGCTGATTTTACTTTTCATTATTTATTTATATATTTATTTATTTTGTGTGTGGTGTGTGTTTATGCTTATCTATGTGTTTAACAGCTATTTTTTATGTTAGTTTATCATTTTGCTAAAGAAAATGTCTAATGAAAGTTAAAGGTTTAAAACATATCGATACGTCGATAATTTCACTATCGTAATCTCGTAATTGCTATTTCTGTAAACTTTCGACATTTTAGAGGTGCTGAGACACTTTAAGATTTAGTTTGGTCATTTTCTAGTAACACATAAAATTGGTATCTTAACAATTATTAGAAATTTAACTGTGAACATTTTCTTCAATATTCGGTGCAAAACAAGAATTCACAAATCACTCTTTGAAAACCTAAATGTTAAATTCTCCTTTAGCAAAAATTGAAATTCCATTTATTCGAAGATTTTTTTTTTCTTTCAGAAATAATATTGTTTGTAATTGTAGAAAATCCCAATGATTCTGTATCGTCATAGAAACCTCAATTCACTAACAAGATAAATATAGGGTAATCAATTACGTTAACTTTTATTTTCAAATATTGCCCTCCACAATATATGCTGCTTCTACGCAAAGATTTATTTTTCAGCTAAGATTTATTCAAAGCACGTTCAATCGCGGTACCTTGAAAGAAAAAATAAAACTTCTTGAGTGATAAATTGTTTCGAACCACTAATAATATATTTGAAGAATAATATTAATATTGAAATATTCCTGAAATACAACATTTTCATCACTAAAAGGTATTATTCATATACGTGAATATTTTATCAGGGAATGCAATATTTTTTTATATTTTGTTATGTGATATGAATATATATTGAACTAACTCAGTGAAGCTTAATACAGCGTTTTCTCATGAAATATTCCTATATTATACACATGAAAAAAAAAAAAAAAAATATATATATATATAGAGAGAGAGAGAGAGAGAAAACAGAACGTTCAGTAGTAATATAATATTATCAGTGCAAACATTTGAAATTTAAAGATGATTTAATTTCAGTATTCAAACAATTATTCTGATCAAAAACGAAGACCACCCAAATCAAACCAAAAAAGAAATAAAGTAAAATCTAAATAAATTATAGCAAATTGGAATGAGACAAAAGCATTATTTGCATACTAACGTTATCAATGGTCTGTATATAATAATAATAATAATATTCATATAAGAAAAAAAAATAAATAACTAAAAACTTTTTTTTTCTTTCTTCTTCTTTGTTGAAATCCCAAGTGGTTTTTGAAAATTGTAGAAATGTTTTGATGTAAATTCTACCGATAAATTCAAATAGACGAATTGTACATAGCAAATTGAAATAAAGTAGATTAATATCATAATTATAATTTACTAACGACTTTTGAATACAAATAATCGCTACGAAACTACAATAGGGCTCTTAAGATTTTATAATTTATTTGTAGTATTTCTTTCTTTCTTTATTTTTTGTGGAAATTTTGCGTAAAAAAATTTCATTTAATGCTAACTTTTATTTAAATGTTTGTGTAAATTTTTCACCTTATAATATTTTTACATTCATAGTCAAATGGTCATTCATAGTCTTTTATATTTTTATAATTTATTTGTACATTTAAAATGGCAAAAAACATCAAATTAAAGCGACTTTTCATTTATATATCTGTGAGAAAAAGTTTTTTATTATTATAATATTTTTACATTTCTTGTTAATTGACAATTAACTTGTTAAATATAATGCAGTTAATTATAATATGGAAGTAATTGACATTGACAAAAGTAATAAAATGATTAAATGTAATGTTCCCCCCCCCACCTCAAAAAAAAAAAAAATATATATATATACATATATATATATATATATATATATATATTCCTGATAATTTATTGGTAATTTCAAATTCTTTAACATTATGATTAGCTTGAAATAGAAATTTTTTCTTACTCATAATTATTTATTTATTTATTTATTTATGTTTAAGTCTATCAAAATGTAAAAGAATGTATTGCCCTCAAAAAGGCATTTTGATTGTAAAGTAATACAAAAATTGAATGGAAGTTCAATATAAATTAAACACAACTTGTAATAGTAACCGCTGCGAATTATGGACACAAGCAATTATCATAGCAAAAATAAGCGAATGTCCCATAAATTTTATAAGAAATATTAAAAATAAATAATTTCAGAAAAATGTATTATTATTATTCCAATAGAGACGCGTAAACAGAAGTATATAAATACACTATTGTATCTAAATTTAAATAAAAATAACCCGATTTTATCTTATTAAAATTATAATATTTTTTTTATACATAGAGACCCATTTAATACTTATGAAAACTGAAAATCTCGAAAACATTCAAAAGGTATATTATTTACATGAATTTTCAGTCTTCGACACAAAGAAAGCTATATTTTTATTAATCATATTTGAGAATGTGAAAATAAAAGTGCTCTACATGCAGAATAAAAGTAATCAATCTTACGAAAGTACTTTCCATGTCCAACCTCTATAGTTTAAGATTATCCGTCATATTCTTACCACACATTGATTTTCATATCTTAACTTTTTTGAAATATTTCTGTCATACTGCTACACATAAGGAAAATTTCTTGCATATGCATTTCGAAGCATAGTTTTCTTTGAACGTCGTAATTTTAAGTTTTATAAAAATTTATATTTTGAGTGTGTGTGGGTATGTGTGTGTGTGTAATTAAATTCTTTAGAGATAATATAAAATTCTTAGTAGAAGTAATATAAAATTAATTTAGAAGTAATATAAAATTAATTACAACTCGATTAATAAGCAATAATTCATACACATAATAAATTAACAATTTTAAATTTATTTTAAATTTATATTGTTATATATTTAAGCAAGCAATTACACGTAACTTATTTTTGTATTAATAATATATATATATATATATATATATATATATATATATATATATGCAAGGACGAAATAATGTATCATTAAAGAATTTGCAGGATGCATATTTTCATTTATTTTTTTCGATTACGACTAGTTTTACTAGGCTCTACGTGTTATGAAATATATCGAAAATAGCACTGTTTTTGTTTACAGCTCTGCTAAAAATTCAAACTTCAATTAAAAAAAAATCTTTTAGTTAATTATATTTTGAAGAAATTGGTAACATTTCAATAAGATCGGTTTTGTAGTTTATGAGAAATCGTACCCACACCTTTTTTCTAGCGTCTTTGGAAACCAGGATTTAAAGGCTGAATTTTCAAAATGTTTATAAACTAGGGAGCTCTGCCCCCTGCTCGCTCCGTTCACCAAACCCCGAAGGAGGCTTCGCCTCCTTCCCGACTCACTTTACTTATTGACACATGCAGAACTCTGCTCGCCTATTCGCTGCTTTCTTTCACTGAAAAGGAATATTAATGGTGCATGTTACAAGGCAAAAGCAGAAAATTATTTTGGAAATCCTCATATTCAATGTCAAATATAATATATATATATATATATATATATAATTTATATATTTAAAAAAAAAAAAAAAAAAAAATCTAAATAGAATCTAAAAATAAAAATAAAATAATTTTAATAGTTTTACTTTTAAACTTCTCATTTAAGATTAAAATTAATTAAAAGATTTGTGATAATAATTGTAATTTTAATATGTGATTTTATTAAAATAAAAATATATTAAATCTTTGAATCTTTATTTCGCTTGCTATGTACTTCATTAATCAGAAAGAAACTCTTATTTTTATTTATTTTTATTTTTTGTATGAATTAGAAACTGAATTAATTTAGCAGTTTTATTTTGTTACAAACCTATAAAAACATTAGCTAAAAGTTTTGCCTTTAATAAATAACAATATAACTATTGCGACAATTCCTTTAAAACAATGTATTAATGCGATAAAATTAAACTTGCATTTTTAGTTTTATTTTTCAAGAAAAAATGTCTATTCATTTAGTTTTAAAGTTAAAAATAAAGAAATAAAGAAATAAAGAAAAATATATTTTCCATTTTTCTATCACAAAAAAAAAAAAAAAAAAAAAAAAAAAAAAAACTTGTCTTCTCATTAATTATTATTTCTGACTGTCAAATAATTTAATTCTTTCAGAATCGCACAAAAAGTGATGATAGTCGTATTGATTAGAAAAATAAAACACCCGAACCATATGAAAATGATTTATTACATTTATTAGATTTTCAATGAATGTATTTATGACATTTTTTTTCCCGATAACATAGTTGTATTAAAAATTATGAATGAAGGAATAATAGAGAAATAATTATGAAATTAACCATATTTTGGGTGTTGGATAATTAGAAAAAATAAGAAGTTGCAAATTTACCAGCTTCATTTTCAAAACCAGAATTATGAAAAGAAAAAAAAATCGGTTAGATTTTAAAGGTTAGAAGTAATTTGTATTAGCAGCTTTTTTTTTTTTTTCACTCATTATTAGATGCATTTATTATATACATTATTTTATAAGTGTTTTACAAAATATATCAGTATGTACAATATATGCATCTATGTATAACATATTACATTAAATGCTCGACAAAAACATGTACAAGAATAAATAAGAACAAATTACTGTGATTAAATAAATAATTTTGTTCCGTTAATATATTTATGTTATTTTTATACCAAGTAGTATGTTGTGGCCCCCACAAGACCTTCTTCTATATAATTTTATGCAAATTCAAGCAAAATAAAATATTTATTAAAAAATCATTTATTAAAATTATTTTCCATGAGAAATGCAGACGATTTTTATCTGAGAGAAATATAACAAAAATGCCAAAGAAAGTCAATTTGGTGCCAACATCAGAAAAAATGCAATTTTTCTTTTTTCTAAGTTTTTTTTTTTTCGTTAAAAATGAAAAAATCCATAATTTTATTTTAAATTATGACTGATATGTGGTTCAGCCATTCGTTTTAAAGGTATTGGCGATTTTTTTCGAAATATACTCATATTGAAAATTTACACCCCCCCCCGGGGGGTGTAATTCCTTCCCAGGAGAGGGGGGGGAGGAATGCTCCTACATGCACACACTTTTTCCTAAGCTTCTATTACAGTTATTAATAGTCCATATGAATTTTACTAACGTAATTTAAAAATGACTCTGAAAATGTACATTTATACGAAATTTTGTCCTATACTGACATGTTAAAAATTAAAATAAATAAATAAATAAATAAATAAAATTATATCGCATTCTCACCTGCGTAGTGAATGATGTTATCAAATGTAATGAGCACTAATTTAGATCAAGTTCCTCCTAAATACCAAGTTTGGTTAAATTTCGTTCTTTGGTTCGGGAGATACAGTGTCCACAAAATTTGTGATACACTCACAAAGACACACAGACATACTGACAGACAGAGAGTTTCTAAAATCCTTCAAACTGTGTTCAGGACATCTGAAAACGTGTAAATCCATCGAAAAGTGGAATTCTGAAATTTTCATGAATCCAGTACCTTCTCCTTATGCATATAGTAGAAAGTAAAAATGAAAGAAATTACTTCAAGAAAGTAAATCTTTTACTGCTATATATAAATATTGTGTTTAAATATATTAAAAGTATCATTGGTATTTTCATATGTACATACGTATATTTTCATATGTGATATTTATATAAATACGTATAAACATATGAATTTGTACATTACTAATAATACATATAAACGTATATGCTTTATTAATAAATTAAATAATTCTACTTTTCAAAGTTTCGCAAATAAATAAATAAACAAACAAAC
The DNA here is from genome assembly GCA_963930645.1 of Salticus scenicus. Taxonomy (NCBI): domain Eukaryota; kingdom Metazoa; phylum Arthropoda; class Arachnida; order Araneae; family Salticidae; genus Salticus; species Salticus scenicus. Next base: position 257,072,294 of record OZ005648.1, read on the forward strand.
AAATTTAGTACTTAATCAGAAATATATATATATATATATATATATATATATATATAATTTAATTAATGCATTACATTTTTTGAAAAATATTTGAAATAAATTTCTCAAATATTATCAGTAATTTAAATGTTTATAGAAGGTACTCATTACATGCGTCAGAATTTCACATATGGGTTACGCTAACCCAATGTAGAAAAATCGTCACAAAAAAAGTGAAAACACAAAATAACAATGTAAGCAAAATTTGAGTTTATAAAGTTTGATTTGCGTATGAAAATAGTCTTCAGATGTTCTATGCTGTATATACGTAATAATAATTCAAATGTAATAATTACTGTATTTTTTAGCGTATAATTCGCAAGTCAGATAAATCATTGAGCACGTCGCGAAAATTATTCATGCAAGTTCACAAATTTTGTATAAATTTTGATAACTAAAATTATTTTTAACCATTATTTTAATATTTTTTTGATCAATTCCAGCCCACTTGCAACATTTCACCATTTTATTTTATTTTATTTTATTTTTTACAACATTTAAGAAATTTTTTTAAAATGACTACAATAATACTAAAAAATTATCTAATTTTAATCATCCAAAAATATATGCATTTTATAACCAAACGTCAAGTGAATCATAAAACCTTTTAATACACATATTAAAGTATTCAACTCTAAAATAGTTTGATTTTATTCAGGTTTCTGCCTATAAAACTTTCAGTTTGAAATGCAACACATTTTCATGATTTAGAATAAAACAAATTTTTTAACGCGCATTTCTAATTGATGCGAAGGATTTAAAATATTTTTCATATCATATCCGTATTTCTGAGTTCCTATCCTATAAGTACCAAAAAAAAAAAAAAGATATTTAAAACGAATGATATTAGCGAACGAACATTTTAGGTTATGCTACCCAGTGTGGTAAACACTGGATTTTTTAAGTGTAGTAACGGAGGCTTAAATATATATGTGCATAGATATAAAGCATGGATAACAAATTAGCTCGAATGTTAAATTAGACGCAATAATAATAACTAAGAATTTAAAAAGTAAAACACAATAACGTTCTGATTTTGCAATATCTGTTGGCGAATAAAAAAAAAAAAAAAAAAAAAAAAATCACTAACATAATAGATAGTAATGTATATATTTATACTAACATTTTAAAATAAAAATTATGCATTATTGCCGAAGAATAATTATTTTAAACAAATTGTGTGTAATTATTCATTTTAAAGACACCAATTTCTTGATAAAACATCTAAATTTTAATTAAAAACTGACTCCGCGTCAGAATATCAGCTGCGTAATTTATCTTTAAATAAAATCTTTTTGTAAAAAAAATAGAACCGACTCCAAAAAGCAACTATTATTCAAACAACTAAAAAAAAATGGGTATGAAATGAAACAGTAAATTGCGCCTAAAAGTATAAAATAATTTCCTTCGCCAAACAATCTATAACACTACAGATAATCATAACTTTTGAAGTCGGCGCAAAATTAACTAAATTTAATTATTTTTTAAAGGTTTGTTTTTAGATAGGTTGTAACAAATGCTGTTGTCTCGAATGATCCATTTTCATGTTTCCTTTATTATTTTATCACTGTATACAATTGGTGCATTAGTAGCATCTACATAGAACAGTGAACATTCTTTAAAATGCGGTATTTATGTTTCTACGAAGTTAGAGTTTCCTTTGCAAATTTGGTATAACCTTGTTAACCATCATCCTTGGTGGCTTTTGGATTTGGCGATCGAAACATACACGCAAGATGCATATTTTCGTAATATATATTGTACGATGTATTGTTTCATATTTTTGATTACTCTCTTAATATACCTTATCAAACTAATCATGATATCCCAAAGAAATTAAATATGTTTGCCAGATAATTTTGCGATTTTTCTTTCACCAAGGACGTCAGATACCAGCATCTTCGCCAACATTTGCTGCTTACGAAATCTCATTTGTTATCTTGAATCAAAGTAGTTTTCGGCTGCGTTTTGCAGGTGACAATGTGAGGTATATTGAATAAGATTTGATTTTTGTATTGAATAAAGTTATCAATTTTTATTTAATTTTGCGCCGACTTCAAAAGTTATGATTATCTGTAGTGTTATAGATTGTTTGGCGAAGGAAATTATTTTATACTTTTAGGCGCAATTTACTGTTTCATTTCATACCCATTTTTTTTTAGTTGTTTGAATAATAGTTGCTTTTTGGAGTCGGTTCTATTTTTTTTACAAAAAGATTTTATTTTTCTCTTTTCAGTGAAAACCTATTCATATAGCAGAACATCAAAAGACGTTCGTAAGCAGCTTCACTAATCACAACTTCCAAGAAAAGTGGCATAACTCAATAAATGGTTTATGTCACTGAAAAATACATGAAATGCACCCAATGTGAACAAAAAAGTTTGATCTCCATCGATAAAGTTATCCACTCGAGAGACATGCCAGTTGAGAGTTGTGCCAGTTTTATTCTAGTCAAGTTATTTTTAAGTTGATTTTTCTCAAATGCTGCATTTTTAAGTTGTGTCACTTTTCTTGCCTTTATCGGATATGAGCAAAAAACTATCTGTTGTATGAACATACGTTAAGTTAAAAAGTCTTTAGAAATGTAAAGAACGAATACGCTGTATTCGTATTAAAAAATTGTGTTAGGCATATATATTTAACTTTACAGTGAATACATGTCACCCGCTGCGCTGGAAATTGTGCAGCGTAAAGTTCAAACAAAGAGCAAAATATGCATTGCAGTTGACGAACAGAAGTTTCAACATCGATACTTACATACTGCTTTTATCAGTGTAGCTGCATGCGTTCAGCAGTTAGAGTGAGAACAGACTTTTGTGAGTATCCTGTAATTTGTTTATATCTTAAAGAAATCATAATGAAACATATTTCAGGCTAAGATCAATACAACAAAAAAAGTATTAAAATTAAATCATCTCTTACGAAGTTAAAAGCTAACAAATTTCAACAACAACAACAATGAAAAACATGGTTTGTATTGAGAACCTCTTCCTTTATGAAGTCGGTTTAAAACGTCTATTCGTTAATCGATGTGACCGCTTACAATAACTATACTTTGAATTTTACATAGCATAAATGTCACCCGCCACGCTACAACATATGCAATGTCGTTCAAGTGTGCACAAAATAGGAAATTGTAAATAAACAAATGCACGTTTTAAGCGTTCTGTTTTTAGCATTAATGTCTAAACTATCTTTTCGTACTAAATCGATGATGCTCTGCAATTTTATAATTCACTTTTTTCCTCTATCTTGAATCGTTTCCGAGATAGGAACGCTAACTCCACTGTTTTTCACCAGCATGTGACCGTTTACACTAACAGTACTTTGAACCACAGAGTATACGTATCATCCGCTACGCTGGAAAGTGTGCAACGTAGTTCAAGTGTGCACAGTGTAGGAAATTGCGAACAAACAACTGCACGTTTTAAGCGTTCTATTTTTAGCAATAATGTCTAAATACTGTCTTTTGTAAAAAGTCGATGATGCTCTACAACTTTGTAGTTAACTAATCTCCCATCTTGAACCGTTTTTGAGATAGGAGCGCTAATTCCGCTGTTTTTTACCAGATAGCGTTTTATTTTCTTTAGATTTCAAAGATATTGCAATGGGATCTACTTCAGACCAAGATCTTTACAACAAAACAAAAAGTATCAAGTAACCGTATTTTGAGCTATATAGTGTTTGTCTCACCAGCTACGCTACAACGTGTGCAACGAACAAACAAATGCACGTTTTTAGCATTGTATTTTTAGCATCAATGTCTAAACTATCTTTTCGTACTAAATCGATGATGCTCTGCAATTTTATAATTCACTTTTCCCCCCTGTATTGAACCGTTTCCAAGATAGGAAAGCTAGCATGAATGTCTAAACTATCTTTTTGTACTAAATCGATGATAATTTTCAACTTTGTAATACACTTTTTTCTTTAGAACCTTTTTCGACATAGGAAAACTAACTCCGCTATTTTCCACCAGGTGGCGTTGCAAGCTGTTAAACCTTGGACTGCATGGCCACTTTGCTATACTTACATACCATTTTTATCATTATATCTGCTGCCGTTTAGCAGTTAAAAGAGTTGGGACTGATTTTTTTGGGCACCCTGTATTTTCTTTAGATCGTAAAGATATTACAATGGGACCTATTGCAGACCAAGACCTTTTCAACAAAACAAAAATTATCAAAATCGGAGCATTCGTTCAGAAGTTATGAGCTAACAAACATAAAAAAAACATACGGTTTGAATTGAGAACCTTCCTTCTTTTTTGAAGTCGGTTAAAAAAGAGAAATTAAATTAACCCAATAATGAAATTATCTTTTAAGGGCATTGCTTCACGCGCTTCACATGCTACAAACTTTAAATTGCAATTTAATTATCCAATATATTAAACTGAAATGGGTATGAATTAAACCTGACTTTCAGATAGGTTTAATTTTCTTTCTTATTCAGGTCTTAAATTAACTAGAAGGAAAAAAGAAAAAAATATCAATTCTTAATTTTTGTCACCTTTCTAAGTTTTTCTTTTTAATGCGGTTATTTTTCAAGAAAAGAGGAAACAGAATATTAAGCAGTTTTAATAAATCACTTTTTATTAAATTTATTCTTCATATAATCATTTGCTTAATTTTTTATAAAAATCACAATTCTTTGAAATTTAGAATAGTTTAAAAGAATGACAAATGCTAAAAAAGTAAAAGTAAAAGTAAAAAGAAAGAACAAAAAAAAAAAAAAAAAAAAAAAGAGTTAAAGGCACACAATCATTATCATTATATTTTTAAATTTATACTCATTTATATCATAGAAATGTAATTAACTAATATATATTATTCAAAAATTTTAATTTTAGATACGTTTAAATTTTCTTTTAAATTATTAATTAACTGTAAATAAAGTGGACAAAAACACTTCTCATTTTTGTCATATTTCTAAATTCCCCATTTTTTGTGTGGTTATTTATAATACAGAATTTTTTTAATATATGAATTTGAATGATTTTAAGACGCTCTTATACATACGCCATTTATTGTATAAAAATATTTACTTAATGTCATAGTAAGCCCATACTTTTGGATTCTTTCAAAATATCAAAACGACTGTAAAAATTGAAAAAAGAGTAAAGCCCATAAGACAAAATACTCTTATAAATCATTTTGTTTCAGTAATGGATTTGTAACTAAAAAAATTGTTGAAAAAAAATTGAGCTTTATTAAGAAACTTAAATTTTAAAAACAAACATTATAAATACAACATATATTATTAGAGACATCATAATCTTATTTTTGATTCATCACCTTTATTTTTAATCTTAGATATCTTATTTCAGTGATATATTCATGTGAGTCGGTTAAGAGTCAAAGATTTACTATTAAAGATTTTATGTCTTTTTTCATATACATACATATTACGAAGTAAAGTTTACAGATTTTTTTTTTTTTATGACACTACTCAGATCCGGCTGTAACTCGACATATCAGCCGAATTATCATAAAGATTGGTAGGAGCGCAAAAAATATTCCATAAAATAAAAATTCCGAAATTCGCCGCTATAGTGCAAATGACGTTTTAGTAGTTCGCAGCTAAAAATTTATGTAAAACTCATGCAAAACTTGAATATGACGAAATATTTAAAATTATGTAAAAAATCAAATGTCTTCTTCCCCCTTCCAATTTTATTAAAAGACATTAAATGTAACTAGCGAGCATAACAAAAATATCATAAAAAAATCACAATGGTATATATATATATGTATGTATGTATGTATAAAGAATGAAAAAAAAAATTAAAGAAATTTTCATTAAACATAATGCACTATTTTTGTCAACCAGACTCCATACAAGAGCATTAGCAACGTAAGCAAATGTCAGCTTAAAAAGAAAAAGTAATAATAATAAGTAAGGAATTATGTCTCAAAACATGGATTTTTATGATTAGAAGATTATAAGTTTGTCATATTTTAAGCGAGGAAAAAAAAAAAAAAAAAAAAAAAGCTTTGAAAACTGTCTATTAGTTAAGAAGCTACACATTCACATTCAGACATACCGATAAAAGCTTCAAACCTTTAACACCCCTCCTTTTTTTTTTTTTTTTGCAGTCAGAAGTTTAACACAAAACACGTGAAAGGAAAATTATAAAGAAAATCTTATTGTATGTAATTTTTAAAAATATGTTTATTACATCGAAAAATGTTGAATACCTATCACATGCGATAATGTATCCTAAAATAAGTAAACATATATATATATATATACATATATATATATATATAATGAAATAAAAACAACAAGAATTTCTGTCTTTCATTTTCATTCTTCCTTTCTTTTCTTTTTTTTGTTTCTTTATTTCTTTTTTAAATTTTGACATTGTGAGCTGTAATAAAATGTATTTATGTTTCTTTCTCCTCAAGAAATAGCCTGATATATAGAATAATTCTTTAAGAAAATGAAAAAAAAAATATATATATATATATTTTAACTTTAAGATTGCTTTCTATGGTTTTATTTATTTATTTTCTTTTATTTAACAGAATTTACCGTTAAATCTTTCAGATGTTTTATTTTTCTGCATTTATCCAGTTGCTATTTATTTTCCGAAACAGCCGGTTAGACCATTGTAGTGATTGAGCGCTAAATGATTGTAGGGTCACAGATGTTTCCTTCGGTAACATCCGACAACTAATTACTGGGGTTATCCGTATTACATGTTTCTTCTGATGTATCTTGTACAGTAACATCTTGATAAATAATTGCTTAAAGTATAAGTAAACAACATGAAAATTTCATTCTTATTAAATAAAAGGAGTCTAAAAAGTAAAGATGATTAAAAGAAAATTTTAATATACTGATAAAATACACATGCTGCTGCGTAAAATTTAATGATAGTTTAAATTTTAAAAAAATTATTTTTTCCCCCAAAACTGAACTTGTTTTCATTGAACTATGACATTTGACACGATCTAAAAAAATTCAATCTCGAATCATGGTGCATATAATGGCAGCAGTGTGTCCAGTAGGGAAGACCGGAGGACAATGGACCAATTTTGGAAATTTTAAGTGTTTACTCTCAAAGTAATAATTTCTTGCTATTAAAAATATGTGTGCATATTACCTATATATTGGGTTTTATGTTTCACTCAATCAAAAGCAGTAATTATGTTTACTTTTTTTATGTGAGTTTTTAATAGAAACTGAAAAAATGGACCATTGTATCCCGACCCTGGGGTACAATGGTCCATGATACGGGTCAATGTAGACCACAGGTCAAATTTAAGAAGTATACTAATGTAGTGTGTTTTTTAATAGCATAAAATGTAGAATATATTATATTTGTTTATTTATGTCTTCGATTCATACAAATAATGTAAATTAATGAAAATTAAAATTAGAAAAGGATACACCAAACGATTTTTGTGTCACTGAAAGTCTGTTGTTTTCTTGTGAAGTTGTAGGGTCTGGAAGACTCATCACTACAATAGCTTGAAAATTTACAAGAGATATATCAACACCCTCAGGAAAAAATGCAGAGATCTTGATTAGGTTTTCGTTGCATGAATGTCACAAAAGCAGATATATTATCTTTTATTTCTCTGATTAAACAAACAAAATGTAAAACCGTCCTTTTCGTCAAATTTATTATTATTATTATTATTATTATTATTTTAATTGCATTATTTAATTCACTTTGTTACGGCTGTATGATATTTGTAAAAAATATAAAAATACAAAAGTAGTTGAATGGTTATTAAAAATAAATAAGAAAAAACCTCAAAGTAAATTGCTTTCCTATTCATCGTCGAAGACATAATAGATCTAATTAAGGTTAACTATGAAATTTTTAACTATAATTTATAGCTAACACTTCAAAAATGTTGATTTCGTAAATCAGTTTATTATGACAGAGAACTGGGGTAAATGGGCCATGGTCCATTGTACCCCGTGTGGACCTCTGACAACAAATGTAAAAAAAAAAAAAAAAAAAAAAAACTTTAAAAAATCTTTTAATGAGATTAAATATAATAATAGATGACCTTAGCACTTTATTGTACGAAATAGCCTCTTCCAGACCATAATTCTTGAATGATGAAAAGAAAAAATGTTTAAATCAAAATATTTATTTTGGCTACCGTAAACTAGATTTCACGTATAAAATGGCTAAATTGTAAGTTAGGTATGAAGTTGCTGGCTAAGTTCCATCATTGCAACGCTGCATCTATGTACCAAAATACAAACCATAAAAAAAAAAAAAAAAAAAAATTATAAGGAGTGGTCCATTGTACCCCTCTATACCCTATATTGTTGCAACGAATTAAATTTATATCCTGCCTCATTTGCCCTGTGGCAGTAAAGGTAGATTTACAGTCAAAGGTATAAATGAAATTTCAATCACTTAAATTAAAATCGGCCATGGCGACAAAGTGTGCAGCTTGGCGACAGATTTGACAACTAGGTGACTAAATTTGTCAGAAAGTGGTCGTTTAACACTCCCGAAATTTCAAAGCAGTATTTTCAGTAGGAAGCTCTGTTCTGGAATATTAAATTGGATTCTAGCATAGAATTTATAAAAAGTGCTCCAAATTCCAGCTAATAGAATATATATATATAAGAGTGGATCCACGATCCCATGAGCGATTGCCCCATAGGGATTGTGTTCCAGAGGGTTGATCTTTGTTCATGAGCCAGCAAAATTCCTTCTACATGAAGTATTTAACGCTGATTGCTCTTCTTTCGGGGAACAAGTGACTTTCTTATTGGACTGTTTACGCAATTTTTTTAATACCGATTTTTGTGGTAAGAGTGACAGTTCCATTGTATTACTTTGAGAATATTATTTGCATCGACAGTTTTGTTGCACTTTTTTAAGAATATGCGGGAAATAAAGAGCATTCGCCGACTAGAACCTGTCAGTTGTTTTAAGAACTGCTTCCTTGACACCAGAAAGCATATAGCTTCGTAACAATATGTACCGTAACTTATTTTATGGCACATAGGATAAAAGTATATTTGCAAATATCTGCGTCCAAAGAGTGTGCTAGCGTAAACGAACGGTGCATGTGCCATGCATTTACCAGGAAACTGTTATTTTGTAATACAGATGCTGTTTATGATGCATATATATTTTTCCCCGTATTTTTAAATTTAATGCACCATATATATATACTGTACCTATACAGTAAGCAATCAAGATTGCACAAATAACGTATAATGCAACAGTATTTGTGCTGTAATTTTACTATTCATTGATTTTCTTTTTCTTTTTTCTTTTTTCTTTTCTTATATTGATAATAGCAATTACGAAAACAACAGCAGGAATAAAAGGAACAATCTCGCTTCCTCTTCTTTAGAGAATTAAAAGAAAAGTTTTACTTCTTTGAATGGAGAATAGGAATTCTCTGTATGTTTTACTTAGGAATAAATCAGTAATACATGCAAATTTTATGAGCTATACCAAATTGATTAAAGGGCACTAAATAAAATTCTAAAAAGGAAAATAAGAGAAAATATATTTTCTCCAAGAAAATTGTTTGATGTTTAAAATAATACGTGTTAAAATAAAAATAAATGAAAAGGAAAAGGAAAAATGGAAAAATGAAACCGATATTTTAATTTTAAGATTACATTCTCTGTTTTGATTTTCCTTGTTGTGTTTTTGTTTATTAATAACCACCGACTTTGTAGCTCTCAAACGAATAGACCCGTTTCGATACAACAAAAACTTCATAGTCTAGAATCGCGTAATAATTGTTTCGGCATTACGACGGAATAATTATATCAATTTTTCATTACAGAGCAATAAAGATAGAAGTGCAATCAAAAAGTGAAAATGTAATATATTGCCATGCACCTAGATGATGGAATGTTGTGCTTAAATATTTCGAACAAGCAACAAAAGTAACTTTCAAACAAGCAACAACGGTTACTTGTTCGTTCATTTTTATCGTGCATTATTAAGAATTTCGTATATCACGTGGTTCATTATACTTTAATTTCGAAATTTTTCGCATCCTGTCCATAATAATACAAATGTATTTAAATTTCAGTAAAAAATTCTGAAATTTAAAAGTATATAAAAAATTGGTACAAAATGAGTTGCGGTTTTCATGTTGCTTCTTGTATTAACATAAGCCTCTACATTTATTCGTCTGACGAAGACTTGTGTTAGATTATGTGGACCTGAAACGGTTTTTGCATATTTTTGCAATTTATGGTGTTAAATTCTAAAGTTTTTATTCAAAATCAATATTTATCCGGATCTTTTTACAACCATAAAATCATTTATCGCAGCGTAACTATAAAAACTAGTATCGCCCAGTGGTCGAAACTCGACCATTTTTTTTTTTTTTCAAAGCGAGGCAAAGAAAAGTTATTGCCTTATCCTAAACGGAATGCAACTGCAACACAGCTGCGGCAATTGTTTGCCGATATTCACTCTAACTGAATCAGCAGAGTTTTACTTAATATAACTATTTCTCTCTGTAGATGTTAGTGTGATACAGCCCAGAAGCTAATAGGTACCATGTCAAACCAAGGCCCAACCAAGGCCCAGCCAAATATTAAATTCTGTTAAATTAATTCGATTGGTTCATAAAGTACAGTGTTTGAACAAAAAAAAAAAAAAAAAGACATTTTTCAAAAATGGTTTAATTGAGTTCGGGAAATTTCAAAACGTGTAACTTTATCGAAAGTCGAAAATCTAAAACTTTTCTGAATCTTATATTTTCTACTTATATATGCAGAGGAAAGAATAATAAATACACTTTTTAAAAAATAAAAATAAGTAGTCAATTTCACTTAATTAAAATGCAAGAAAATCTCAAAACGTGTAAATTCATCGAAAACCGGAAATCAAAAGTTTTTATGTACCTTCTGCTTGCTTCTTCTACCCACAAAAGCTAGCAATAAAGACACTTTTTTAAACTAGTATGTTGTGGCCACCACAAGACTTTCTTCTATATTTTCCTATATACATATTCAATCAGTAACAATATTTAAAAAAAAAAAAAAAAAAAAAAAAAACGATTTTTTTTAAGTTTTTTTTTTTTTTTTTTTTTTTTTGTAAAAGTAATACATATTCAACCAGTATTAATATTAAAAAAAACATAAATAAAATTTTTTTTTTTTTTTTTTTTTTTTTGTTAAATGTAAAAAAAATCGATAACTTTGTTTTAAATTTTCACAGATTTATAGTTCAACCATTCGTTTTAAAGGTATTGACGAGATCTTTCGAAAGATACCCATCTTGAAAATTTACCCCCACACATGCACAGAAATTGTTTCTTAGTTAACTATTACTATTATCAATAACTCATTAATTTTGCAGTCACAAGTTAAAAATAACTCTCATTATGTACATTTATACAAAATTTTGTCCTATACTGCCATGTTAAAAATTTAGAAAAAATGCGATCACAGCGCCACCTGTTGAGCTATTGATCCCCAAATGTAATCAGCACCAGTTTATGTCGGGGACCAACTAAATACCATGTTTGGTTAAATTTTGTTAAAAAAAAAAAAAAAAAAAAAAAATACGATTTTTTTTCAAAGTTTTTTTTCGTTAAAAGTAAAAAAATTGATAACTTTGTTTTAAATTATCACAGATTTATAGTTCAACCATTCGTTTTAAAGGTATTGACGAGATATTTCGAAAGATACACATCTTGAAAATTTACCCCTCCCGAGGGGGGTACTTCCCCCCAGGGGGGGAACCGGTGCCTCGACATGCACAAATTTTTTTTCGTAGTTAGCTACTACTATTATCAATAATTCATATTAATTTTACAATCACAAGTTTAAAATAACGCTCATTATGTACATTTATACGAAATTTTGTCCTATCCTGCCATGTTAAAAGTTTACATAAAATGCGATCACAGCGCCATCTGCTGGGCGATTGATCCCAAAATCTAATAAGACCCTTTCCATGTCAGGGTCCAACTATATACCAAGTTTGGTTGAATATCATTCATTGGTTCGTGAGATACGGTGAAAAATACGAAAATTTGTCCTATACTGCCATGTTAAAAATTTACATAAAATGCGATCACAGCGCCACCTGATGGGCTATTGATCCCCAAATCTAATCAGCACAGTGCCCTTCCAGGGTCCAACTATATACCAAGTTTGGTTGAATTTCATTCATTGATTCGTGAGATACGGTGAAAACACTAAACCACAGACACACAGACAGACAGACACACAGAGAGACACACAGACTGACATTTTTTAAAAACTATCAATTCGTGTTCAGGACATCCCAAAACGTGTAGATCCGTCAAAAAACGGAGGTGGAAAATTTTCGCGAATCCAGTACTTTCTCTATATTACATATAGAAGAAAGTAAAAATAAGTAGCCAATTTCAGTTAATTGAAACGTAAAGAAAGCTCAAAACATGTAAATTCAGCAAAAAACGGAAATCGGAATTTTTTCCGTATCGTCTACTTATACATGCAGCAGTTAGTAACAAATCCATTTTCCTTTTATTTAGTATATTAGTTGAATATTTATTGTTTAAATATCACCCTTTGAAATGAAATGTTTATGTTTACATTCGAAACTGAAAGTTTGCCTTTTTTTTTTTTCTGGAGTTTTGTGATTTTAAATTAAAATTTATCAATTTTACAGAAAAAATAACTCAATCAAACACATGTAGACAGTAACTTATATATAACTGTACCCAAATATCGGAATTAAAATCGGCAGATAATTTCCGTTATTTTTTTAATAATTTTTTAAAAAAAATCCAATGGACGATTAACATAGAAAATCTTTTTAATGGCTCCATGGACAGACAGTGACGTCTCACTTCGCTTGCGTATAGTGATGCTACATTATACAAATTACTGTGTCTATGGTTTTATTTGAGCTTTATGAAATTGCCAGATTTAACAACTTTCTACTTTTAAGTATTTTTTAATATAATGGAATACGTGTATAAAAGAGAAAAATGGGGGAAAATGCATAAAAAGTTAATGTATTTTTAAATACCTTCTTGACATCGTAAGAAAATAATATTTGTATTCGCACCTTTCGAATGATACCATTTTCAACCCTCTACTCCCATAATTAATATGTTAAAAAGGGACTACAAATTTTATGCTTGCCTATTAATATATAGATTACTTTCATTGTTTGGAGGCACCTACAGCTAAAAGTACACTGTAAACATTTTCCGTAAAATAATGATTTATTATACTTTTACTTTACTCTCATTTTACCATTTATTTATAAAACAGTAAAAACACTGTTAATTTACAAAGATTTCTTTAGACAATGCCTAACAAAATTGTCGCACAGCCATTTAACTGGAGTGAGGGCAATTAACCGTAATTTTACTTCAAGTTTCACTGCTTCACAACGCCGAAAATTTCAATTTCTTTTACGGCGGATTGGATTCGGCATTACTTAAAAAAAAAAAAAAAAGTGATTCAGTACAATCCTTGTATCCTACATGAAGGGATACAAGTACACTGTACTTGTAAGGTAAGAAGTAAGATTCTTTGACTTTGTGTTATATTTATGTATAATTTTAATTTATTTATTTTACGGTATCGTAACCATAAAACCAAAATATATTTAAGCAAGCGTTACCTAAAAATACGGTGAATCGTATGAACAGAAAAATGCCGTTGAAATAACAGTATTCTTACGGCGAAAATTTATATAGTGTAATGAAGGGAATAAAACCAAATATTTCATAAGAAGTCTATAAAAGATATGGGCAGATGTACAAAAAGTGACCGATAGGGATATTCGGGCGCTGCTGTCACCTATGCGCTATAAAATTTGCATTATCTATCTCGAATGTATAAATTTGCACTTATTGCCTGTGGATCCTATTCTCCTTAACAGAAGAAAACTTTTCAATGTCATTCACTTCTGTCTGTATTTTTTTATTCGAATCTTAATGAATCTTTATACATAATCTATTGTCCGTGAATATATATATATATATATGTATTAGTATTAATATTTTTTACAGCTCCAAAACCACATATGAGCTGGGGAAGCTCCATAATCTACCTCAATTACGCACATGTTTCATAATGTGCAAGTAAGAATAGCGCCAAAATCTCCCCATTGCTCAATCTGAAAACTACTTTTTTTCTTAGCGTAAATCGTCTATCCATAACACCCACAGTCTGTATAAGTTTGTAAGTTTGTAAGTAACTTTGTAAGTATCTTTGTAAGTTGTCTGTGTAAGTTTGTTTTCATTCAATTCACTAATTTTAGCTGCAGATGCCTCTAAAAAGAGAAATTTATTTTATGGCTACCAGGGATGGAACACGGGCGCACAATTCATACCACTATCAATGTAAGAAAATTTTCTTCTTCTTAAATCAACGATATTATACTCAAAGAAATTTCTTAAATGAATACCGGTATGAATTCTGCGCCCGTGTTTCATCCCTGGGCTACTTTGTATTTGTAGCATATTACGTTACGAACTGCATTATCAATTGCAATTTATATTAAATTTTCCATTCATTGCAAATAACAAAAAAGGTAAAGTTATCTCATCACCATCCTGTATTTAGCAATATATTACATTAAAATTTGCTTTATCGACTGCAATTTATATTAAATTCTTCATATATTCTAAGTAACGAAAAAGATAATGTAATTTTATTGCGATTCTGCATTTTGTAGTATATTAAATTACGAATCGTAACAGCAATTGCAATTTATATTAAATTTTCCATATATTATAAATAACGAATTTACAAATAAAGTATTTTTCGCAGAACATTCAAACTATACATATCTATTCAATGCACTAATCAATTCCCTTTGTTCTTATTTCTTCTATTCCTTTTTATTTTATTTTTTCCCTTACATCTTGAAAATCAGATTATTTTACTGTTTCTAAAAATAAAGGTTTATACTAGTTTACCCAAAGAGCACTTTTCTAAACTGATTAAACCAAAAGTGTTTACACGTAACGTCCTTATATTATGCTGCGTGAATGTGAGGTTAAATTCTTTCGCGATTTGTTAAAATCTACGGGGAAAAAAAGTTTTTAGGTTTTTTTTCCGTAAAACAATTGTGAAAATGTGCTAAACCAGCATGTTACTTTGACCTTTTCGTCCTTCATTTCATATTACTTTCTCTGAAAATTTTTATGAAAAAAAAAAATATTTTGTTTCGGTATGAGAATGATTTCTTTTTTTCTTTTTTATATATATTCTTTGAATATATTTTCGGAAAGATTAGTAGTATTAAGGATTTTAATTACACGTGAAAAAGCAAGAATATTTCTCAGCAATTGTAATGCCACATTGTATATATTTAGTCAACTGGTACTCATTAAAATAAACCGTTATGAAGGGTTGGTCGAGTTGTGGGAATTAAGGCCGATTCACTGCACTAGGGTCCTAGGCATGAGGGGAAGTGTCCTCCGTGGGGGGTCTTTCTAAGGGATCCTAGCCCGTATTTACGAAAGTTTCTAAAAAACCCACAGAAAACTCTGAACGGCTAGGCTGACGAGCGTGACCTAGGATCGAACCCAGCACCTCACGTCTACCAGCTTTGATCTCAGAACCACTCGACCGCTAGTGAGCCCTCTTTATGAAGGTAAATCAACACAAACAACATTTTTTCTAATATTTTTTGCATATTTAAAATAATATGATTTTATATATTATTAATTTATAATTTTAAAGCCTAATTTACCGCTTTCCGTAATCTTTGAAAACACATTCATTCCTTTTACTTCTTCTTATTTATTTATTTATTTTTACTTATTTTTGTATATATATATTTTTTTTTTCAAATATAAAATTTTTATCTAAAAAAATTTCAAAAAAAAAAAAAAAAAAGTTTTTTATTTAAATTTTCTATAAAATTACAAATATAAATTAAAAGGAAATCTAGAACTTTACCATTTTTGATATATTAGTGAGATACGAAAATAATAAAAATTCAAAAGTGAAAACTCAAAATATTTCAGTTGGTATTAGAATATATGAATATGCATTAAAAATCTAATCTTCTTTTTAACGCACTCATTTTGTCATTTATAATAGTCATAAATTTTACCTTCCAATACATAGATATAATTTTAATGTTAAGATGATATAACTTTAGTTTTAAACCATTATAAAACAATACAGTAAAAATAACATTACAATTTTTAAGTTTTTCTATAGTGGTAAGGCGGTACATAAAATAAAAATGTCTATTAAAATTTTACAGTAGCTAGAAAGCATAAAAGTTGGTAGAAATTTCTATGCAATTAATTTTACTATAAATAATATTACTGTATAAATGCTTAAATTTAATAGCTCTAACAATATTTCTTTTAATTTTAAAAGATTCTTTCCAATATTGAGAAATACTTCAAATACATTGAATTTTATTTTTAACATTTGAAAGCGTAAGTCATAAAATACACAGCAAATAAAATGGCAGCGCAATTAATTTGTGTGCTTTCAATATGGTAAGTTAAAAACAGTTAAGTAAGGTATATGAGTATACCTTTAACCCATTTTATCCCAATTTATTAATTTAGGTCAAATTTGAGAAAAAGTATTTTTTTTTAAGGTTAATTAAACCTAAAGAAACTAAATACAACAAAATTTGAAATATATATATATATTCTGTATAAGAAATCTTATCCACCTTGCACGCAGGACATTGTAATAAAGAGGATGAAATTTGCACTTATATGTTTTAGTGTTCTCTTCAATAGTGAAAGTTGTTTTCGAGTATAAAGTTTTGCTTTATCTGTATAATACTTTCGTATTTACATAATATTTCTCCAGAAAGAATTTTCAACAGCAAATAGAAGATAAACCACGCCCCCTAATGTAATGATTAAACAAAGATTCCAGATGGAGGAGGAGGTGAGACACATAACACGCAAGCAAAATCTTATATATACCGTTCTATATTCCAGCTGACAAAATATTCGCACCAATCAAATTCTGATTTCTATATGCTTTTTTTCAGCTGTCCTTTAAATAGGACAATGGGATAAAATGGGTTAAGAGCAGAATTTTAATAATCTAATCCTTTTATTATAAGTAACGTGAGCTAATTTTGCATTTTGCGTTTATTAGTTTCATTTATATTCGTGAGAAACAAGTACGTCATTAAAACATTCTGGGAATTTTAAGCTAGTATATTTATTATTAAATTTGTAACTAGATTATTTTCTACCATATCCGTAGAAAAAAATGCTCGATTCGTAAAATTTTCGAATTCTCTTTCGTATGTTTTAAGATGTTATGGAAATATTTTGACCAATTCTAGAATGATATCTGTGTGTATATGTGTCTGTTTTTTTGCGTGATAAAATTTTGTAGCAGACTATGGCTCATGGAGAAATACACAAAATATGATAGATTTATTTAATTAATAACAGTTGACATTAATTAGTGTTTATCACTTTTTGATTCATATTGTCCAAAAAGTGTTTTTGATTAAACAGTATATTGTTAATTACATTTTGATAACACATCAACTACTATGTTGCTATGTCCCCTTTTCTGACAAAGCTATGTTTCAGCTTCTACGGTTTATAATTGTACATAACTTCATAAGTTTAGAAAAAGCAATGTTATTTCAATTTCTCTCCATATCGGACGACTGGTAGCGCTGCAATACCAGAATTTTCCCTGTTCACAAAAAAGCTATATTTCGATTCTATACAGTACAGATGAACCTAACTTATGTAAGATCTATATTATACATAAAAAAAATATGCAGTTTTAATTTTATTGCATATCGGCAAAAAAGTAGCGTTGATATACTACAATTTTTATTTTCTCCGTTTCCTGGAAGGCTGTGTCTGAGTTTGTATGATATATAAGTGTACCAAATGCATATGTGAGAATGATATAATTAAAAATTATTCTAATTCTACTTGGGTGTATGTTGGCCGACAGTTATATTATTCTTACTCATACTCTTGCGCTTTTGGATGGATAAATCTTATTATCTATTCGTTAATTATTTCAGAAAACTACATGCGTAATATCATTGTGAAGAGGTTTTTTTTTTTTTTTTCTTCTTTTTTTTAAACATGTTAACAAGTTTTGTGATGACTGCACCATACTAGTTTTCCGTATAATGAAATTGCACATGTTTAATATTTATTGACTGTGGAAGGTTTTGTTTTTTAAAATTAAGAATTTTTCTTTCGAATTAAAAATATAAACACTTTTATTTAAAGCTTGTTAACTTTCAACTGTAAACTATTTGAAAATTTATTTACATGTTAAAACTTATAATTTATCGCAACACATTAAATACGCCATAAGTTTAAATAATTCCTTCAGTAAATTTTCTTTTCTTGAAAGTTAAGATCTGAAAATATTTTTCATTTCTTTCTTCGAAATAAAATGTAAAACCTTGCAATCAAAATTATTGATTGCGGTAAAAACAGCTTTATTTTCTTTCATTTGAAAACAAGAAATGTAAAAGGGAGAAAATTTTTGTCGATTATCAAGAGATTTTTTTTTTTCTAAAAAAAACATAAATATAGTTTGATGCCTCTAAATTAATGGTTTTAGAAAATAGCAGGAGAAAAAAATACTTTGTATGTGTATATATATATATATATAATGTTTGTATGTGTGAGATTTATGATTCACATTTTGCCTTAAAAGATGTTTTAATTTTTCTCCTTTAAAAGCTTTTATCTTAAGCTTTTAAAGGAGGCTTTTTTAGTCTGCGATTTAAAACTTCGCACAAAATACTATTACTGTATTTAGTTTAACTTGAACATTCAAAGTTGACTATATATATATATTTAGTCTATTATCTATTATCTATCTGAATATTTAGCTTTACAAATCTTTGTCCATTTAAGAATTTGTTTTATATTTTATATTTTATTTCTGTATCACACATTCGTTCATTTGTAAAGCCCAGGTGGTAAAAATACAAATGAGATTTTTTTTCTTCTTTTTAATGGAAAGTAATAAATAGTTAGAATAAAAAGTTTTTCCGTTGTTTTAATCAAATATTTTTTTTTTATTGTGAAGCTTCTTTTGAGTAATAATATTGTATTCTTACACGAAACTTTGAAATGAGTATTTATTAATGCAAAATAAATAATAAATATCTTATATAGAAGTAATTCCTATTTATGTTATGATGGGGAGTGTAGAACTTTCCCCTTTTTTGTCCAAATTCTAATAGGTTTTAGTTATATGTTCATAAAATTATTCTTTACTTAATTATTTGCTATTAATCTAGCACAAAATTCCCCTGAGAAACATTTTAAGTGTAAGTGTTTCGTTATTTTTTCTTCGGACACTGATAGATAAATCTCGCAAAATTGATATGCCAAACATATTTAAAGAAAAACAAATTTATCGTGCCACAATATTTCGTTTTTTACCTAATAGTCTGCGATTTAAAACTTCGCACAAAATACTATTACTGTATTTAGTTTAACTTGAACATTCAAAGTTGACTATATATATATATTACAGGGAAGGAAGTAAAGTATATAAATAAGAAAATATGTATATACATTAGATTTTGTTATAATATTGTTATGTTTACGAGTTATGTTACAAGATTATATTTGTTAAAACTCGCCTCTTGTATTCACATTTATTTACAGAGATTTTTTAATGAGTTTGAGCTCGATAATAAAGGCAAAAGCTCTATCATTCTAATAGGGGTTTCAAGAACTCGCTTTTAAAGTGGACTAGAATTTATAAGGATGACATGGAACTATTTGTACTAGAGCCACAATTTAGATTCTAGATGTCAGTTACAGAATTTTGTCTCAGTGTATTTTTGACCTTTGTTCCTTCTGTTCATGTGCATTCATCATTTAAACGAATAATCATTCATGTATTTCTGATATTTCTATGTGCACCACAGTGTCAGAAAAGCATTTCCGGCTCTTCATTGCTATATGATTCCGAATCACCAGGATATTACCTCTCCTATAAGTTCTGAAACGTGGTACTTAAACATCCTTTAACTAAATATATTTTTGTGTGCATTAAAATAAATATATAAAAACTTAAAATATACAAGAATGTAGCTATAATCTATTATAACCAAGTTATTAGAATTTAAGCGAAAGAAACCAGATTGTATTCCTGCCCTGGTCACTTTTTACTCTTGTAAAAACCAATTCAGTTTTCTATCGAAAATTTGTAGTATATCGTTATAAGCTATTTTTTCTCTTTTGTCGTCTTGTCCCTGGGATTTTTTTATGATTACTTATCTTCTTCTTATTATTATTGTAATTTTTATTATTATTCTAGGTTGCAATCGTGGATTTTGTTTTCCCCTGTCGTATTTAAACTTATTGGAAACAATACTATACGGTCAAAATATTTACGAATAACATCGTTACGCATAGTATGTTTCTTTTTTTCTTTTTTTCTTTTATTATTTTTATTATTATTATTAATATTACTATTTACCTGAAAATTTCGATGTCTTTATTGTATTATTGTTAATCGACTTCAGTTAATTGGAGACTTTAAATTTATCTATCAAACTTAAAGTATTTGTGGAAAATTTTTATGCTCGACACATCTTTTTTTCCTCTGTTTCATTTTTTCTTTTTTTCTTCTTTTACAATTTCAGGAAACACCAAATTAAGAAACATCTTTATTATAAAAATCGTTTATATTAAAAAAGCTTGTATAAATTTAACCTACATTTATTTTTATTTATTTATTGTTTTGATCAAATTTCTGATTATTACTCATTATTAAATGTGAAGTTCAAATCACAGTTATACAAAATATTTAACAGAAAATTATATCCTCTTAAAAAAAAAAAAAAAAAAAAAAAAAAAAAAAAAAATCTGTACTTTTTTATGAAGTCTTATAGTCAGTTTTAGCAAAATAATCTTACGCAAGGGATAAAAAGTCCACAAAAGATTCAGTTTTTTATATTGTAAGAGATAAAAGTTTCAAATAAATCGTTGATTTTTCTTCTTCTATATTTGGTACATTTTAGTCCTTTACCCCTCTTTGATCTTCTCCTCCGTACCTATACTTACGCCCACACCGACCACATTCCAACTTTTCCCACGTAACACATAGAACTTTCTGTGGATCAATAGTGTAAACCCTTATCTAAATACGGAGGAGAAGAACAAAATGATGTTTATTCAAAGAATAACCCCTAAACCTATGATTTTGGGAAAATTTCTCTTTCTTCATCGTTAAAAGACAAACATCTTCCATGTTATGTGTGTTTTTTATACAAACAACGAATTTTTTATACAAACAACGAAAGAAATTCTGATATTTCATTCTTTAACTCACATGCTAAAGAATAATTCTCTTTTCTGCACATTTATTATAAAATATTTCTTTTATACCGAAAAAAAAAAAAACTTTTATTTATTTATTATTTTTTTGGTGGGTGGGAGGAGAGGGAGGTTTGGAAGCAAACTTGCAAACTGCAGCAAAATGTATTAATCAATCCCAAATCATTCTTTTTTTTTTTTTTTTAACCAATGAAAACATTAGTTGGTAGATTTTGTTTAAAAAAAAAAAGCTACAAAATCGATTTTAGTATTACATTCCCTCTTTACAAAATAGTCAGGGAAGGCATTAAATTTTTATATTCTAAAAGAAAAGGGTTTCAAGTAAATCGTTGATATATTTTTTCTTCAATATTTAGGGCATTTTATCTCTTTAACCCGCTTTGGTATTCTCCATAACTAAACTTACGTCCACATCAACCACTTTCTAATTTTTCTCACATAACACATATATCTAGCACTTTCTACGAATCAATAGTGTAAACCCTTATCTAAATACGGAGGAGAATGAAAACTTGTGTTAAGAATAGCTTCTCCAGCAAGATTATGTTTATTCAAAGAAAATCCCCTTCAAAACTATGATTTTGGAGAATTTTCTCTTTGTTCATCGCCAAAAGACAAATATAAATGTTATGTACGTTTTTTATACGAACAACTAGAAGTTTTGATATTTCATTCATTAACACATATACTGGGGAATAACTTTCCTTCTTGCTCATTTATTTTGAAATTTATTTATTTTATTTATTTATTTTTATTTATTTATTTATTTATTTATTTATTTGGAAAATTCAAATCAGATCGCTTAAAAGTAATAATAAAATTTAAAAAATATGTTATTTTAAATAATATTTAATATTTTCTTTGTACTAGATATTATTGTTTTGAAAATAATAAAAAATACAATTTTAAAAATTTAATGATTTTTATAAATTCATGTTTATTCTATGGAGTACTTTTAGAGTTCTCAGATTTTTTTTTCCATGGATCATTTCGCTAAGCAACAGGAGATTGCGATCTTTTAATCAGCTCGACGAACAGTTTTGACTATAATTAAAATAGACATTTTAATGGAGCATGGTTAACTATAATAAATTAATTAATAAATCTTTGAAAACTCCATACCTTTTATTACGGAGACGATGTAACAGCTTTCGGTAGCGGTTCCACCCCGTCCTCAGCAACCTCCTTTGTGGCTGGCGTTGACACCAAGGGCTGTTCTTTGTGTACTCTCTCACGTTCTTCTAGAAGGTGGCGCCATACTTGATTTAAACCTGCGTGTGATTCGTAGCCATTACAAGAATCACGGACACTTATAATTTCGACTGTTTCACGGTAAAATTCATATTCAGGATTGTTAAAATTTGCGATTTCCATTACTTTATTAAATTTTATGTCAATGTTATTGTTTTGGTGAACCGTGGTTAATTCAGTGGTTATTTTTCTATATTTGATGTCGGTCATGTGATCGTTGAGTCTAGTGCTGATTTTTCGTTTAGAAACCCCGATATAGCAACCGGTACTGTGGTTGGGATGGTCAAAAGGAATCTTGTATATGCCTGCAGTTTCAAGAGGGGTAACGGGATCTGTATCGTTACGAATTATTTGTTAAATACTGGGGTTAAGTTTAATGGGGATATTTAATTTATGTTTTTTAGCGATGTTTTTTTTATTTTAATGGAGGCTCCTTGATCGTAGGGTACTGAAAAAATTAATTTAGGGGGGGGGGGGGACTTTTTGATTGTTAGGAATAATGTTGAGATTACGAATTCTTTTTCTATAAAATTTTTCAACTAAGTTTTTATGTTAACCTGCTTTTAAAGTTAGATTTTTGATAGATTTAATTTCATCTTTTAGATCAATGGAATTATAACAAATTAAAATAGCGCGATTTATGCTGGATTGTATTGCGTTAATTTTGATTGTATAAGATATTCGGCTATAATTGCCAATTATTTCTTCACTAGAGGTAGGTTTTCGGTAAACGGTGGTGTTAATGCTGTTTTCAGAACGTTTTATTTTAACATCTAGGCAGTTTATTTCGTTATAATTTTCAGTTACACAGGACCACGAAAATATCATCAACATATCTTGTCCAGAAAACTATTTTGTTTTTTAGCGTTTTAAAGATGGTTTTTTTCAAGTAGTTTTGATTTATATTCGGCAACGAAACCTAATATAGGGGATCCCATTGGGACCCCTTTATTTTGTTTAAGTATTTTATCCTTAAATTTAAAATAGCTTTCGCGAAGGATTAAGTTACTAGTAGTGATTAAAGTGTTAGCAATTTGATGTTCATATTTTTCTTCAAAGGGATTTTCTTCGAGGGGTAAAGATTAACTATATTGAAGCTCACAAATCGTAATCTTGCTGAATTTTTAAGTCTCTAATCCGCTTGATGAAATCCTCTGTAGAATTTAAACTATTATCTAAAGGGGAGAGAAGTCCGTGGTAAATATTAGTCATGTATTTTTCTAAAGTATAAGTGGGCCCCTCTCCTTTATTAACTATAGGACGGTTTTTTTTTGGGGGGGGGAGGAAGGGGGGTGTTATAATTTTTATATCGACCGAACAGACGAGAGGGGGGAGTGTTAGGAGCATGAATTGTAATATGAGGGAGGTGGTTGTAAGTCCAGCTTCCATTTTTTATGAGTTCACGGGTTTTTTCTATTAGTTTTTTATTTGGGTCATTTTTAATTAAGGTGGTACCTATTTCTTGAATGGTTTCGGTCATTTTTTAATTGTAATCGGCTTCATTTTGAACTATCAAACCTGTGCGAAATTATCGCACTTTATTTCATTTAATATTGTGCAATAGTGAAACCAAAATTATTCAAAGAAAGATTTCAAAATAAAATTCATGGTTGAGGACCCAGTTTTCATACTTCCGCAGGCAGTACAGTTTTATTATAGAACCTCCATGACTCCTTATAACTTTTGTAGCCATATTGGCGAGGACATTTTATTTATTTGTTTCGGTATTATATTTTGTTTAAAAAAATCTAATTCCTATTTTGATTGCACTTTTTATGAATGCGTTTTTCAGTCAATTTATAATAATAATTCATATTCTGTATATATCTTTAAAGTATTGCTAGGTTTAAAATGACGCTTGCACAGATAAAAAAAGAAGCAACTTTTAAAAATACATTTTTCCATAAAATGGTCGCATAAGACAAATGTTATTTTTTTTCTTATTAGACCATTAAGCTGAAACCGCGTGCTTAAATATTGTCCATTTATTAATTTAATCCTTGCGAATTTTATTAATTATATCACTATCATTTCGACAAAATGTAATCGTAATTGATCCACGTTAAAGAAATATTATATAGATTGCAATTTTATGGGTTTTATCAGTGAGGGTACATGTTGTTTTATCATTATTTTAAAGATTTTTAAGGGCTTTTATATCTTCACAGTTGATATATTTGTTTTTTAAGGTTTTAACTATTTATTTTTGAGCAGTATGTCTAACTTGATTTTTAGTGCGTTCAGGAACTTTGTTTATGGCAGCTTCATATTTAGCTATGCTATCGTTAAGATTAACTGGCTGTTCTAGGATAACTTTTGGACCCAACTTTAACAAAGCATCTTCATGATTATTGGTTTTACGATCTGAAAGTTTAATATAAGGCAGTGGCGGCTCGTGAATCGAAAATAGGTGAAGAGCTCAAATATAATATTTAAGTATTTTCAATGCATGATTTTTATTAAGAATGGTCTTGGCTAAAATTAACTAAAAATACTTATTTAAATGTAAATTTATATTCTATAAATGAATACAGTGTAAAATACAGTGTGTCTCTTCACCTATTTTCTGTGCACGAGCTGCCACTGATATAAGGACGTTCATTAATTTTCTGTAGTTTTGGGTTACCTTTATTAATCCAACGTTTTAAGTTCTTATTGTGTTTTCTGCAAACACGGTTTCTTTCTATATTTTTAAAGACTTCTATTTTGCTTTTCATAATACTAAACTCATCTTTACTACTAATTTCTATCTATGTTTTTTTTTTTTTTCTATTTCAATTACAATCTTTCTGTTTTTGTAAAACTCAGATTTTCTTTTTCTTAACGGTTTAGTCAAAACGTTTTTCTCAAGCTGTTTAACTTGTCGTGGAAAGTTTCTAATAATTTTTTTATTTTTTATTTTAAACAATTTGAGAATAATTTTGAAATCTCTACAATCCTGAAGAAAATTAATATGTTCCTCGATTTTAAGCTTTTTACTATACTTCTTCCATTTTGAATACAGGTGACTCTATCTATTTTTTGAGTAGGCAAGAGACAATTAAAAAGTCCATTAAAACGACCCTTGAAAAATATATATAAACACCTTGTAAGGGATAGCAAAGTAATGCTGTAATTAAATTTCGTACTTCACAAGTAACACATGAATGCGGATGTTTGAGGATTTGATAGAGTTAGTTCCGATCCTAAGCTAAAATCGTAATTGACATTATGCTAATATTTTTAGAAACTGAATTGTATAAAAGAACGAAGATTGCTTTTGAGTTGGTCAGGTGAGTGAGTTGGAGAGGAGTTAAAGTTAGTCGGAGTGAGATTTGATGGAGCTGGCTGTTAGCGGCTTAGGATATAGTTAGATGTAAGTCATGTAGATAGCAGTGACAGGGAATCCTCCTGCTAATCGAAAGGTTACTCGGCTTTAGAAGCTAATTTAAATAAAGGTAGTTGAGATCCTTTGCGAATAATTAAGTAAAGAAAAGTAAAGTAAAGTAATGGGGTTATTTATTAATATCAAAGTATTTAAGAGGACTGCCCATTTTAAGTAGTAAATTACTAGATGCCAAAGTCCAGCGTCCCCTTCTTATTTATGCTCAATTAAAGTTTAATTGGTTTTACAAATCTGACTCTGTCGTTTCTTCATAGTTTAAGTATTTCAATTACAGCTGGAAGTCAATCGAAAGTTAATTACGTAAGTTACAGCTGCAAGTTAAAGTTAAATTAGCATGGAGAAGTTTAATTCTCTACAACCTCCCACTAAACAAGGGTGAAATTAAAACGTTAACGTTTAAATTTAAATCCATTTACTAACCAAATGGAATTTTAAAATTAGTATTACGATTAAAAAGTAACCGGGATTCTATTAAAAAAAAGGGGGTCTATTAACCAGACACTAAAAAGTAAATGTAAACACTTCCCACTAAACGGGAGTGGAAAAGATTAAAGTTTACGTTTAGATTAAAGTTTATGTAAAGTTTATATACATTTGCTACGTTTTAGCTAGTTGGTGAAAAAAAAAACATATTTCGGAAATTTTGATTAAAGGTGTGTTAATTTAAATTTCAAAGAAATGTTCATAGCTATTTATTTTGTTTATGTGTTTTAATTTTTTGTATAAATCGTTATATGTTTTCACAAATAAATAAAATATCCAAAATTATACGATGGGGTCATGTTGAAACAATTACAACTTACAACCCTTCTATTTCGGTCGATGCGGTCTGTTTCGGTCGATGCTTTATTATGTTAATATGATTTTATTATTTTATAATGAGGAACTACAAAATGAAGTCTGAAAAAGCTTCATAGAGTCAAGACATACGAGTTGGCTACAGACGAAATTTTCGAGAGAGGTACAAGTATTAGACACTCATGGAAAATTAGCCTTCTTCCTAAGGCTTCATCTTGGAAACGGTCTAACAGCGGATTCGGTCTGTTTCGGTCAATGCTTTATTATATTAATTTGTTTTTCTTGTTTTATAATGAGGAACTATAAAAAGAAGTCTGAAGAAGCTTCATAGGGTCAAGACATATACGAGTTGGCTACAGATGAAATTTTCGAGAGAGATACAAGTATTAGACACTCATGGAAAATTCGGCTTCTTCCTAAGGCTTCATCTTGGAAACGGTCTAACAGCGGATTCGGTCTGTTTCGGTCAATGCTTTATTATATTTATTTGTTTTCCTTGTTTTATAATGAGGAACTATAAAAAGAAGTCTGAAGAAGCTTCATAGGGTCAAGACATATACGAGTTGGCTACAGATGAAATTTTCGAGAGAGATACAAGTATTAGACACTCATGGAAAATTCGGCTTCTTCCTAAGGCTTCATCTTGGAAACGGTCTAACAGCGGATTCGGTCTGTTTCGGTCAATGCTTTATTATATTAATTTGTTTTTCTTGTTTTATAATGAGGAACTATAAAAAGAAGTCTGAAAAAGCTTCATAGGGTCAAGACATATACGAGTTGGCTACAGATGAAATTTTCGAGAGAGATACATGTATTAGACACTCATGGAAAATTCGGCTTCTTCCTAAGGCTTCATCTTGGAAACGGTCTAACAGCGGATTCCGTCTGTTTCGGTCAATGCTTTATTATATTAATTTGTTTTTCTTGTTTTATAATGAGGAACTATAAAAAGAAGTCTGAAGAAGCTTCATATAGGTTCAAGACATATACGAGTTGGCTACAGATGAAATCTTTGAGCGAGATACAAGTATTAGACATTCATGGAAAATTAGGCTTCTTCCTAAGGCTTCATCTTGGAAACGGTTTAACAGTGGCCAACACAAAAGACACTGGCTTGCAAAGTCAGTTTGCATAGACTTGAAAACCATCTTAACTGACACACCCGAAAGACAAACATTAGAAAAATATTTTGAAGAGATAATTAAAAAGTAACACAAACATAAAGAGAAAGGAAATGATTAAAGAAAAAAAAAAAAAAAGAAGTTAAAAACATAAAGAAAATGATTTTGACTCCAGATACAGATTCTGAATCAATGGAGTGGGATCATTTAACTTCCGGAGATGCCTGAAGAATCTCTGAGGCAGAAAAATGGGTACAATGCTTAATTTACAAAGTAGGGGCACAGGTTAAATGTGTAAGAGGAAACAATATACCATTTGTTTGTATTAACTGAAGTTCTGACTAAAGCTATTGATTAGTTATTTAATTTTCTCTTTATTTTACTGTAATTCATTTCATGTAATTCCTTGTTTTTATACCAAGAAGATATAATTTAATATCATATATAATTGTCTTTTTATTATTATTATTATTAAATTAATAAATGACTGATAACAAAACACATTTTGAAATGTTGTCGCTTTTATTATTAGCATTTCCCTTATATCTGTGACAATTTACCCCACGTGTGTTACAATTTGTCCAAGATTTGAGGCAAATTGTAACAGGAAAAAAAAATTGATAAAATATTTTATATGCGAAAACAGACAAAATTAACGAATGTCATTTTATGAATATTATAGATTAATATGTATTCTATGCAAAACAGCAATTATAAACAAAAAAACATTATACAACTGGCCAATAGCTCCCCTACTAGTCATTTAAAGAAAGTCACAATTAAAATTTTTGCAAATGTATATTTCTCTTGAAAAACACTTAAATTTTATTGCAAATTTTAAAGTGCATACTGTGTGAATCAAGGACTTTCGTAACAACAGATAAGAAATTTTAAACCTCTTTAGAAATTTTCTTTTTGTTATAGACTTATATAAATTAACCCTATTTATTTTTTTTTAACTTCTTAAATCAGAAATATTATCACTGATTAATTTACACATCTTAAAGTAGATAATATCTGAGCCAAGAACTACCGTATTAAGATATTTGTAACTCCACTTAAAAATATTTCTAACGTTTTTTTCATGCAGACATCAATTAAAACCAAAGCTCTTTAGCTTTTAAGAACCAATTCCTTTTTATTGCATCATTAAAGAAGCTTATTTTCTTTCGCAATTGATGTAGACTCATGCTCCTTATATATAACAAAAAAAAAAAAAAAATCCAACTAAACATAATGCAGTTTTTTCCCTAATTATAATACCAATGTTTATTGCAAAAGGGTAAAATTAAAAAAAAAAAAAAAAAAAAAAAAGAAAGAAAAGTCTACCTTAGATGTCTCTTTTAAAGTTCATTTACAATGGAACGTGTAAATACAATTTAGAATTTGAAAAAAAAAATATATATTATTGATTAAAATATTTATAAATTGGAGTAAGAGCATTTTGTTTCGGCTAAAGGAATATCCATTAAAACAGAAAATTGAGATATTGTAATCATCGATCCCTTTCTTAGATTTAATTAAAAGTAATGTTATTGATATAATTACAAATATTTTTCCTTCTTTATCAGTAAATAATTAAAAGAAGTAGTTTGTATATGAAAAAGTAAAAAAAAAAAGTTTATTCTATTTTTTTTTTTTTTTTTTTTTTTTTTTTTTTTTTTTGAGTTAAACTAAATTTTCAACATATGAAAATAAATAGCCAATATTTAACAGGTAATTTAATATTATTGTGATACTAAACTTGTAAATTAACTCTGAATTCAAATTTAATGCAAGAGCAAGGCTATCCACATACTCAAATGTATGCTATTAGTATATGCTTACAAATAGTCATATAAAACTTGTGTATATATTAATATTAAATGATTACTTCTATTTCTGTTACAGCAATAGTTACAATTTTTTGAATAGATAGTCTTAATCTGATCACTTTGATATTTTTACTTTCTTCTATATTCAATAGAAAAAAGTATTGGATTCGTAAAAAGTTTGGGGGTTTGATGGATTTACACGTTTTGAGAGCTGTAGAACACGATTTGACCATTTTTAGAAAATGCCTGTCTGTCTGTGTGTGTGACAAAATTTTGTGGCAACTGTATCTCTGGTACTGCTGTACAGAATTTCCTACAAATTTGTATGTAGTTACACATTGACATAAATTAGTGCCTATAAACATTTCGTAAAAATTGTCCAACAGTTTGCGTTGGCATCCCGCTTTTTTAAAATTTTAACATGGTGGTGTAGGACAAAATTTTGTATAAATGTGCATAAAGAAAATTATTTTTTAATAATCATTATGAATTAAAAAAATATATTCATAAAAGAATTATTTGTAATAGAGATAGTCAACTGGGGAAAAAAATGTGTATGTAGGAGCCTCCCATCCCTCTGGGGGACAAGTCCCCTTTCGAGGGGAGTAAATTTTCATTATTTTTCATTATTTCAAACGAGCTCACCAATACCTTTAAAATGCATGGTTGAATCATCGATCTGCGATAATTAAAAATAAAGTTATCCATTTTTTTTTCCTTTTTAAAATTTTTTTATGTAATATTGAGAATAAAATTGAGTTTTTTTGGATATTTAGTGTTATACTACTTCTCTAATATGGAAATCGTCTGCATTATCATGGAAAATATTTTTTTTAAATATTAATTTTAATAAATTATTTTTACTGAGTGAATTTGTATAGCAAAATATAGAAGAAAGTCTTGTGGTGGCCACAACATACTAGTTATATTTGGCATTGTTTGTCTTGCAATTAAAATTTAAAATAAAACATTTGTATGAGACTTTAAGATTTAGTATTATTATTGTTGTTGTTTTTGTTTCTACTGCTATAAACCTTCATGGTCTAAAATAGTTCTAAATTTGTTTTGAATATAGGATAAGGTAGTGATAAATCTCTTATATGCCCACATTTGATTATTTTTTATGACATATTAGTACATGTCTGTGTATAGATATAGAAAATATTATCATTGCCCTGAATATTCACTCTGAAAAACCAAAAAAGAAAAAAAAATCTTGTTACTGACACCTAGAAACTAAATTGCGTCTTTTGTAAAAATATTTCTATGTCATCCTTATAAATTCTAGTTTCCTTTGTTGTCGGATTTTAATAATCGTTATTAGAATTCTAGATCGTTTACTGATTGTGGGGTGAAACATTATTTAAAAATCTCTGCAAATAAATGCAAACTCAAGAGGCGAGTATCAGTAACTAGTCTTGGTTTATGTCGATTCTAGGAAATCAAACCAGAATTTCTCGCAATACAAAGGATTCATATTATTCATATATTCATATTATTCATAAAATTATTTTACCATCTAGAAAAGCATGTACTAGAAATTCTTGATCATTTCATCTATTCAAGTTATTTGATTACCTTATACGCAAAGCACGTAAATTTATATTTCTAGTTTAGGAATTAAAAAAATGACTATTTATTCGTTCTTGTTAGAGAGGATATATATACATACATACATACATATATATATATATATATTGTGATCCGAGGAATTGTTTTGATACTGAAGTTGATTCATCTTTAAATTTCATAAAAACATTTTTGCACTGATTATATTAATGTTTTTCAATATATATATATATATATATTTTTTTTTTTTTTTGCACCTACGTAAAGATTGTGCATGTATAGACCAAATTTAAAAATTCTTACAAGTGAGTATTAAATAAAATAATGAATATTGATAGTATCATTATTTATAAAAATGAATAAATAAATAAATATTATTACATTTTTTTTTTCATTCATCTTGTTAGTCACACCATACAGCAGCAGCATTTTCTAGAAAATCTCAATCAATCATTGATGATTTTAATGTACGATGCTGAGTGTGCTAAAATATCCAATAAGCTAGAATATGGATAGGATATGAGCACAGCACTTTACCACCCGATCTCTATCTCTGCAGTGACAATTATAGATTTAGGACGTCACCTCAAATTGTATTGGAACCACAAAATATGCACTTTTGGTGGTTTATGTTCGCTTGAATCTAATCTTTTATTATATACAATTTTCTTTTTGAATTAACAGCTCACCTATTTCCCAACATTTCGATATTTTAAAGAAGATTTATTCCCACTGTTTTTAAATATAGCTTTCATGCTTAAGATTACGAAAAATTCAAATGTTTATAAAATAATTTCTGGCATGCAGTCTACCAAAAGCGGGATATATACAGCTATGAGCTTATAGAGACCGTGATGTACAATATGTTGAGATGTATAACTGTCTACTTCCAATTGATAAGTAAACTTAGTCAAGCGTATTAATTATTTTATAGTGATCGATAACTTTACTGATGTATGATTACAACTCACTTTTTAATTTTATTTTCATTATGAGAGCAAGTGAGTGTCATTTTTTAAAATTAAAATTATTGTTTCCCATTTTGAACTTAAGAATGCAACACTAGGGTGCCAAACGGTACATTTGTATGCAAGATGAAAGGAAACAAAATTAGCAAAAAGACATAACATATGTTACTGTAGATCTGCATAACTTTAAAGAAAGAATTATGCATGATCAAAGATTACGGAAGAACGAATGCAGGATTGTATGTGAAATTAAGTTATAATTTAGAGGTCATAATAATATTTCGTTACATTAAAATAGTTTTCTAAGAATGTAACATATTTTTATAATATGTGATAATTTACATTACATTAATCTTAGACTACATTTTTAAAAACCATTGTAATCTTTTGCTGTATAAAATAACAAACTAGAAACACAAAAAATGTTGATTTTTGCATATTATGAAGAAAGAAATGAGGCTAAGCCAATTTTCATAGGAGGTAAAAATGTGAAGTTCATTAAATACATATTTTTCGTCGAGTCTTCAAATATTAAAAGCAGGGAAAAAAAAAAAGAAGTAATCTTTTTTTTTTTTTTTTTTTTTTTTTTTTTTTTGTATTTTAAAAATAATATTTCTTTGGGAAAAAATAATAATAATCGGTTGTATGACCACACTTTTTTTTTAATATTCTTTACTGATTTCAGTAATTAAGATCATCAATTATATCCTATTAACATGAAATAACAGTTCTTCATGAAGATAATTCATTTTAATTTTTCTTTTGTTCAGAATAATCATTCTTAGTTCTAAATATCAAAATAAGTCCTAAAACATTTTTCTAATTTAACCTAGTCCATCTTTTAGCTCCGCACGGTATTTTCCGTGACTAACTTAAATAGAAACGACAAAAAAGTGCAGCTTCCTATGATTGATTTTTGTATTTACCATCCACCTACTTACGTAAAATGCGTAATTGGGGGAAATAGCAGGGACTAATTGCTGTGATAAACTATTAGTATCTGCATGGTTGACAGCCAAATTTATTTGTAACTTCTGACACATCTGACAGTTTGCAAGTTACTGCAAGTTGCTTTTATAGGAAGTGCATAGAGTGGTTTTCGAAGAGAAACCAACGTAATATGTTTTTTTAATGAGAAGAGGAAGAAATAAACTGTGAGCAAAATATAATAGAATAATAAATGAACCACTTCGGACTAATGAACATAATATTTAGTCCTTCAAATAATAAATAAATTAAAGTATCTGCGAGCATTATCTTGTGTAATTATAATTTTCCAGTTAATGCATTTGTGAATTTATAGATATAACTTTTACGCGTAAAATCTTTCTGAAATTATTTCTCTAATTTAGTAATGCTGTAAATGTACATTCTTTTTAAAGTCTCAAAATATTTTATTATCGTTTAAATAATGTTGATAATAAAGCATTTTCGCTTTAAGTAATTTTTCGAAACACAAAAATATTTTCTATAAATTTTTAAATTTCCGATACATGTACTTCGAAATTTAAATCAATGGGAGCTAATAATAAATATAAAATAAAACAAAACAAAACAAAATAAGTGAAAAAAAGATTTTTTTTTTTTTTTGTTCTACTTGTTGTTTAACTAAATGAAATATTACACTCACCAAATGAGTTATAATATTAGATATCACTTTTTAGATGTAAATATATATTGTTTCGTGTTTATCCATGTCATTAAAATTCGTTTGAGAGATACATAAGTGTATGTGACAAAAAGAAATCTATAGGATTTCGTATTCCAAGTAATATTTCCTTCAATTAAGACGAGTTTAAAAACACAGTAAAATATTTCAAGTAATAAAAAACTAGATATCATAATAATACATGTTCCACGAATGGTCCAGAGTTTATGCTCTAAAAGCTGATAACGGGGTTTGTCGAGTTTGAACCCAGATCTCACTCATTGTCTAGCTGTTCAGAGTATTCCATAGTTATCTCAGAAACTTGGACCCTTTAGAAATACCATCCATGGAGAGTATTCCCACCATTCCTAGGCCACTCGTATAAACAATTACTCTTAAACCAACACGACTTGAACAGGTCATTTTTGTTTGATCATTAATGTATTTAATTGGCCTTACCCATATACACATATATACCAACACTATCACTTTTTGGTAGTGTACAGTTTACAACTTTTATATTTAAAGCGGACATCACGGACTGAAAAATTACCGAGAATTAAAATGATTTTTGTTATGGTTAATCTTTTTTTTTTTCCTTTTTCTTGAGAATTCGCATTAAAATAACAATATTTTGTAAAAGTATATTGTAAATAGTAATATTTCAATATGCGTGTAATGAAATGTAACAATATGGAGAAAAAACATAAATGAAAGAAAGAAAATTTCAATAACACTTAAAATCAGTTTTTTTTTTTTTTTTTTTTTTTTTTCATAGATTGATTACATTGGTCTGCAATTTTTATTTATTTATTTATTTTTTGAGATCTGATACCATTTTTGCTGATTCTTATGTAAAATGTCCTCCTGAATTTGAATATGAATCCCTTTTTGTCCAGTAACTCACCGTTTTCTAGATACACCACTCCCCTCCTTCAATTTCCTTCCCTGTTCGATAATTTTATGACCATGAATTTGATTTGAAGAATGAAAAATAATTATTTTAACACCTAAAAATAAAATATATATATAAAGTTTAAAAAATAACATTAATAACAGATTAAAAAATTATACAATATATAATGCACAATTTCAGTGGCAAATCCCCCCCCCCCCTACACACACACACACACACATACCGGTTTACCCTACCAAGTGAGGTCCCCGTAATTTTGCATTCATTGCGAGGTCCACCTAAAATTATTTATATCTCCGGTATAAATTAACATATCGAAATATAAATTATTGTTTTCTTAATTATAGACATGGGAGAACCCAGATGATCCAAAATTTTTTTAATAAATTAAATATAAAATTTCCGCCTTTTGCATTCAAAGCGAGGACCAGAAGAAGGGAAAATTTGTGGGTTTATTAGGGAATATCTTCTTAAAATCCCCAGTAAAAAGGGATTGTCTCGTTTAAAACCGGAATGTCAGCTATCAAGTGCGGGGAGTCAAAAACCACATTCTTTTCTTTTGAATAAAACAAATATCGGTCCACGTGTTTTTACATATATTACGCAGAAAACATACATACGGGAAAATAAATTGCACTATTTGAAATTGTTTTTTTCCTCCCGTCCTTTTAATTATAAGAGAAGTAAAAAAGAAAATATACAGATACATATATATATATATATATATTTGCATTATTCAATGGACAATTATTTGTACATTTTCAAAATAAAGTGATATTTTGTATTATGGTTTGTTAACACATAAAAAATTGCACCAAATTTAATTTTTTTATCCGATTAAATTCTGAAGTCACAATAAAGTTCACAGCTTTAAGAGAAAAAAACGTGTAGAAAAACTTTTAAAAAGAAAAAAAAACAAAAAAAAAACTGCCCAAAACTGCAGACTATCAAAACATTTCGGAACAATAAAAAATTTGAGAAAGGGGGGGGGGGGGTATTTTTTTCCAAACTGCAATTATTATAATATTTGTTTCAAATACCTTCAGATTATTTGCAGATTTTTCTGCACTTTTCTTTTCTTTTCTTTTTTTTTTTTTTTTCCTGGTTTTCCAGGATATAGCAGCTCGAAGAGATATACTGGTTGTATACTTTTACTTATATATTTAAATAGTTAAACTAAGTTAAAGTTTGAGGAGATAATAATATATTTAAATTACATATATCATTTAGATATTTCATAAAATAAGTGTAAAATCTTTTATTTTTAAACGAACTCAGCGAAGTTCAAACTAACACCTAAAATTAATATTTATGGCTAATTTTTAACTTTTCTCGAATAAGGTTTAAAATTCGCTGTTATTTATTTATTTATTTATTTATTAACGTTTATATATAATTCAACATAAAAAACGAAGTGATTTTTAATTTATCATAATTTCAAAAATACAAGATTGCCTGTTTGCAGATTTCACGTAAGATGATTTGAAATCTAGGAGACAGACAGCTCGAAAAAATTGAAGTTATAATGCAACGTGATCTGACAAAATATATATATATATATATATTCTAAAATTTAAAATTCTTTTAAACTGATAATTATGAAATATAGCTAAGAATCATATAGAATATATGTATATCAGCGATCTAATACAACAATAATAATAATAAAACAGAATGAAATTAAGCTGTTTATTTAGATGCCAAAATGCCGCAGATAGACAAGCATAGCTTCAAGTTTTTAAAACTCCCCTTTATTAATGGGAGATTAAAAACAACATTTTTTCACAAACTTAAAGAAAAATGTATAAAGATATAGGTCGTCGTTTCTTCTAAAATATTAATTTTCAAACATTAAATTACTTATTGACTGACATGGTTTTTAGTGTTTGAAAAGTGCAAGTAAAAACATGCGAGTAAATATCGACATTCTAATTAAGAGTGAGAAATCAGCAGGGTATGAAAATTTTTTGTTATTTATGGGTATTTACATTTCTTTCGAGTGCAGACCAAAGATACCTATATTATAAAATGTATAATATAATATATGCGCGTGAGTATATTTTTATAAATATAACCTATATAAGGATATATTTTTATAAATATATCTTGTATATTTTTATAAATATATCTTATATATAATTAATAATCTTACGAAATTTACTGTTTTTAGAAAAAACCCTGCAGCTTAAAGCAAACAGTTTTCATATGTTATTTTCAAACGAAAGATTTCTTATTTTTTTCTTTTTCTTTCTTTCTTTAATTTCTAAAAGCTACCATTCATCGAGGATTATTAAATGTAAATATATATATATATATTAAGAATCTTAAATTAAAAAAATATCTTTGAAAAATTTTTTCAAATAATATGTAAGTGTGTGTGTGTATTTTCGTTTGTTTAACCTACAAAATGCAGACCAAAACCCGGTTATACATCAGCATTGCGAGGACACATTTCTGGTCCTCGGGAAAATAGGAAAATGTGGGGATCACGATTGGTAGAGTGAATCAGTATATTTCTTCTCATACATGAATATATTTTTATGAATGCTAGAGATTCCATATTAGTTTTTTCATCTCCCAAAATCAAACAATATTCGAGGGAAAAAAAAAAAAAAAAAAAAAAAAAAAATGCAGGTTCAAAAAAGTTGTTTGCCATGTGTTATTTTTAAATGGAAAATTTATTCATTATTATTATATTATTATTTCTAAACATCGTTTGTTGAGAAAGTTCTTCAGATATACTTAAAAGCGGTTCTATTTTATTGTTATTATTATTCATATATTAATATGATTTGAAAGCTGCAAAAATGCCAGCTTCAAATTCTTTTTTTTTTTTTTTTTTTTTATCTATGCAAACGTTTCTGGAAGATACGTCAGTTTAAATAATAATAACAATAATAATAAAAGTCTTTCAATGAAAGTTTTATCAAACATAGTTAAAAACCACCCCAAAATAATTGGACAATTTATTTAGATTCTAAAATGAACAGATAGAAACACAGACAATGTTTCAAGATTATAAAGCATCTCTCTCTCTCTCTCTCTCTCTCTCTCTCAATCTATCTCTGTCTGTCTCGTTCTTTTTTTTCTTCTTTTTTTGGGGGGGGGGGGGAGGGGGGTTAAAAAATAATTTTATAGACACTTTAACAACAATATAAAAACATCTGTGTTTTTAATCTTAAACATTATATTAGTTTAATATGAATAGGAGCATTTAGTGCCCGAAATATTCGCAAGTGAACAAAAGCACATGCTGCCAGATGGGCAGCCAATTAAAATAAATAAATTAGCAGAGTATGAAATTTATTTAATATGTATTTGTGTGTATGTGTGTTTATTTTCTTTTGTTTACCCTACTAAGTACAGACCAAAGCTCGGTTACACATGAACACTGAGAGGACCACATTTGGCCCTCGGAAAGGAAAGATGCGTGGATTTCTATAGGCCAGTTTTACTATTTTTATTTATTTTATTTTTTGCGTTATTTATAAATGTGATTGGAAAGAGGGAAAATTGAGAGCTCGAAATTTTTTAAATATTATTTCAATGTGTTCTGAGAAATAAAATAAATAAATAAAACTTTAAAATATATACATATATATTAAATCAAATTTTCAGTTAATATGCATGTGTGTATGTATTTGCGCTTGTTTATCCTATCGAGTGCGGACCGAACTTCGCCATAAAATATTGCTTTAAATTTTTAAAGATCTTTGAAGTGACATTTCCTCAAGCATAGTCCAGAATCAGCAAGAATATGACATTCCTCTAATAAAATATACAGCAAATAATTTGGGCTATTATTTAGACGCTAAAATAGAGCAGATGGATAGTTAAAGAGACAAAGCTTCACTATTCTTTTTTTTTTTTTTTTTTTATGAGAGAATAAAAACGATATATTCATAGAAATTTTATGATAAACATGATAAATATACAAACATCTATATTTTTATTTTTAAACGTTATTTTACCATTATAAGACCATTTATTCCTTAAGAAGACCATTACCCTTAATAAGACCATTTAGTCGCCGAAGATATCGCAAGTAAAAAAAGTGCATATTGCCAGATGGGCAGTTTAATTAGAAGTGAGAGATCCGCAAGGTCTGAAATTTGTTTATTATGTATGGGTGCGTGTATATTTGCGTTTGTTTATCCTACCAATTGCAGACCGAAATTCGATTAGACATCGACATTGCGAGGACAAAATTTCTGGTCCTCGGAAAGAAAGAAGAATGCGTTGAACTCTCTAGGTAGCATAAATACAGTGGAACCTGTAAAAGTGACCACCTTGGTAAAGTGACCACCTGACTAAAGTGGCCATTTTCCTGACTAAAGTGACCATTTTCCAATTTTAAAGAGACTTTATAAAGTGACCACCTGCATATAGTGACCATTTTAGCCGGTCCCCAGGGTGGTCACTTTAGACAGGTTCCACATGTATTATAAAATATATAACATAATATAGATATATATATAGATGAGTGTATTTGTTTACATAATATTCGAGATCCCATAAATGATTTGTAATTTTTTAAAAATCAACCGCTTTTCGAGAAAAATCCTGAAAATTTAAAGAAACAATTCTCATACATTATTTGTAAGTGAAAGATTTATTATTATTATTATTTTATTTTATTTTATTTCTAAGTGACACCCTTTTTTGTGGAAGTTCTTTAATTACATATAATAGCGTATTTTTTTTCTTTCTAAATATCATTTGTTGAGGAAGATCTTAAAAAATGTCTTTCTTTATACTCTTATTTTTTTCTTTTTTTAATATATGTATTAATATAATTTCAATGTTAGAAGATTGCCAGCTCAAATTTTTTTAAATATCAATGAAATAATAATAATAATAATAATAATAATAATAATTCCTTTTAAATTAAAAAAAAAAATCTTTGAATCAAACTTTCATCAAACATAGATAAGATTCATTAAGATCATATCAACGTTCTAATTATATAAAAGACACCTAAAAAATTTTGAGCTACTTATTTCGGTGCCAAAATACCACAGATACATACATAGTTAGATAAAGCTTAAAAATTATGAAGAATCTCTCTTCTTTTTTAAAGATTAAAAATGATATTTTTATAGAAACATTAAGAATTTAGAAATCTATATTTTTAGTTTTTAAACAATATATTGTTTTTAGATGAATAAGATCATTTAGTGCCCAAAAAATTATCAATTAAGCAAAAGTACATGATGCTGGATGGGCACTCTAATTAATATTGAGAAATCAGGATATGAAAAATGTTTAATATATATGTTTATGTGTATTTACGTTTGTTTACAATGCCAAATGCAGACCAAAACCCGGTTATACATCAGCATTGCGAGGACACACTTCTGGTCCTCGGGAAAACAGGAAAATGCGGGGATCACGATTGGTAGAGTGAATCAGTATATTTCTTCTCATACATGAATATATTTTTATGAATGCTAGAGATTTCATATTAGTTCTTTTTATCTCTCAAAATCAAACAGTATTTGAGAGAGAAAAAAAAAAAAAAAAAACTTTGCATTTTTAAAGAAATTGTTTGCCATGTGTTGTTTTTAAATGGAAAATTTATTTATTATTTTTATTATTATTATTTCTAAACATCATTTGTTAAGGAAGTTCTTCATATATACTTAAAAGCGTTTCTATTTTATTATTATTGTTATTATTATTATTATTCATATATTAATATGATTTGAAAGCTGAAAAGATTGCCAGCTCGATTTTTTTTTTTTAAATTTCTGTGCAAATGTTTATGGAAGAACCGTCATTTTAAATATTAATAATAACAATAATAATAAAAGTCTTTGAATCAAAGTTTTATCAAACATAGTTAAAAACCACACAGAATGTATCAGCGTTTTAAAAGACATCCCCAGAATAATTGGGCAGATAGAAACACAGACAAAGTTTCAATCTCTCTCTCTCTGGGTGGGTGGGGGGGGGGGGGGTTAAAAAATCTTTTTATAGACACTTTAAGAAAAGTATACAAACATCTGTATTTTTAATTTTTAAACATTCCATTAGTTTAACATGAATCGGAGCATTTAGCCGAAATATTTGCAAGTAAACAAAAGTACAAGCTGCCAGATAGGCAGTCAATTAAAATAAATAAATTAGCGGAGTATGAAATGTATTTAATATGTATTTGTGTGTGTGTGTTTATTTTCGTTTGTTTACCCTACTAAGTGCAGACCAAAGCTCGGTTACACATGAACATTGAGAGGACCACAATTGGTCCTCGGAAAGGAAAGATGCATGGATTTAGGCAAGTTTTATTATTTAATAAGGAAGCATCAATAAACTGGCGTTGTAAAATTATTACTTACAAACTTTGAATAAACACCATAAAATGCAATAAACTCGCAACAATTGTTTCGGGTCGAAAAAACACACGACCCTTCATCAGGCGAATAAAGTAAGCACGAGTGCTGCAGTCAAAGCGGCAACGCACCTGCAAAATTACTTACTCGATGCTAAAAGCCCAAAAAAGCAACAAATTTAATAAGGAAGCACCAATAAACTGGCGTTGTAAAATTATTACTTACGAACTTTGAATAAACACCATAAAATGCAATAAACTCGCAACAATTGTTTCGGGTCGAAAAAACACACGACCCTTCATCAGGCGAATAAAGTAAGCACGAGTGCTGCAGTCAAAGCGGCAACGCAACGGCGCAAAGCGGCAACGAAGCGGCAACGCTGGTGCGTTGCCGCTTTGACTGCAGCACTCGTGCTTACTTTATTCGCCTGATGAAGGGTCGTGTGTTTTTTCGACCCGAAACAATTGTTGCGAGTTTATTGCATTTTATGGTGTTTATTCAAAGTTTGTAAGTAATAAGTTTTATTATTATTTTTTTCATTTTTTATTTATTTTATTTTTTACGTTACTTATAAATATGATTGGAAAGCGAGAAACTTGAGAGCTCGAAATTTTTAAAATATTATTTCAATGTGTTCTGGGAAATAAAATAAATAAATAGATAAATAAAACTTTTTTTTTTTCTTTTTTTAAGAAAAAAATTATTATATCAAATTTTCAGTTAATATGTATGTGTGTATGTATTTGCGCTTGCTTATTCTACCGAGTGCGGACCCCCCTTCGCCATAAAATATTGCTTTAAATTTTAAAAGATCTTTGAAGCGACATTTCCTCAAGCATAGTTAAAAATCTTCCATAATATGTCATCGTTCTAATAAAAGATATTGCAAATATATTGAGCTATCATTCAGACGCTAAAACAGAGCAGATGGATACTTAAAGAGACAAAGCTTCACTATTATAAAGAATTTTTTTTTTTTTTTTTTTTTTTTTTTTTGTCAGAGAATAAAAACGATATTTTAATAGAAATATTATGATAAGCATGATAAGTATCAAACATCTATATATATATTTTTTTAAACATTGTTTTACCTTATGATGAATAAGAGTATTTAGTGGCCGAAAATATCGCAACTAAAACTAGTATGTTGTGGCCACCACAAGACTTTCTTCTATATTTTCCTATACATATTCACTCAGTAAAAATATTTAAAAAAAAAATCGTTAAATGTAAAAAAAAAAAAAAAAAAAAAAAAAATCGATAACTTTGTTTTAAATTATCACAGATTTATAGTTCAACCATTCGTTTTAAAGATATTGGCGAGATCTTTCGAACTATACCCATCTTGAAAATTTAACCCTTCCGCCCCCGGGGGTACTTCCCCCCCAGGGTGGAAGCGATGCCCCCACATACGCAAATTTTGTTTCCTAGTTAACTACTACTATTATCAATAATTCATATTAATTTTGCAATCACAAGTTAAAAATAACTGATTATATACATTTATACGAAATTTTTTCCTATACTGCCATGTTAAATATTTAGAAAAAATGCGATCACAGCGCCACCTGTTGAGTGATTGATCTCCAAATGTAACCAGCACCAGCTTATGTCGGGGACTAACTAAATACCAAGTTTAATTAAATTTCGTTAAAAAAAAAAAAAAAAAAAAAAAAAAAAAAAAAAAATTTCAAAGTTTTTTCTATTAAAAGTAAAAAAAATCGATAACTTTGTTTTAAATTATCACAGATTCACCAGGGGGGAACCGATGGGGGGAACCACATGCACAATTTTTTTTTTCCCTAGTTAACTACTACTATTATCAATAATTCATATTAATTTTGCAATCACAAGTTAAAAATAACTTAATGTATACATTTATACGAAATTTTGTCCTATACTGCCATGTTAAATATTTAGAAAAAATGCGATCACAGCGCCACCTGTTGAGTGATTGATCTCCAAATGTAACCAGCGCCATTTTATGTCGGGGACCAACTAAATACCAAGTTTAGTTAAATTTCGTTAAAAAAAAAAGATTCTTTTTCAAAGTTTTTTTTTTATTAAAAGTAAAAAAAATCGATAACTTTGTTTTAAATTATCACAGATTCACCAGGGGGGAACCACATGCACAATTTTTTTTTCCTAGTTAACTACTACTATTATCAATAATTCATATTGATTTTATTGTCACACGTTTTACATAACTCTAATTATGCACATTTATACGAAATTTTGTCCTATACTGTCATGTTAAAAGTTTACAAAAAATGCGATCACTGCGCCACCTGTTGAGCGATTCATCCTCAAATATAATCAGCTCCAGTTTATGTCAGGGTGCAACTAAATACCAAGTTTGGTTAAATTTCATTCATTGGTTCGTCAGATAAAGCGTCCACAAAAAAGTGATACAGACAGACAGACATTTTTAAAAAACTGTCAATTCGTGTTTTGGACATCCCAAAATGTGTAAATCCATCAAAAAACGGAGCTCGAAAATGTTCGCGAATCCAATACTTTCTCTATATTACATATAGAAGAATGTAAAAAAAGGCATATTGCCAGATGGGCATTTTAATTGGGAGTGAGAGATCCGCAAGGTCTGAAATTTGTTTATTATGTATGGGTGCGTGTATATTTGCGTTTGTTTATCCTACCAACTGCAGACCGAAATTCGATTAGACATCGACATTGCGAGGACAAAATTTCAGGTCCTCGGAAAGAAAGGAGAATGCGTTGAACTCTATAGATAGGATAAGTATATGTATTATAAAATATAAAACGTAATATATATATATAGAGAGAGAGATAGATAGATAGATAGTTAGA
Source organism: Salticus scenicus (assembly GCA_963930645.1). Taxonomy (NCBI): domain Eukaryota; kingdom Metazoa; phylum Arthropoda; class Arachnida; order Araneae; family Salticidae; genus Salticus; species Salticus scenicus. The sequence continues at coordinate 257,116,215 of OZ005648.1, forward strand.
TGAGTATATTTTTTACAAAATATTTGAGATCCCATAAATGATTTATAATTTTTTTTTTTTTAAATCAACCATTTTTTGAGAAAAATTCTGCTGTTTTAAACAAACAATTCTCATATGTTATATTCAAACAGAAGATTTATAAACACAATTTTATTTCTAGACTATACCGTTTGTTGACGAAGTTCCTTATTTATATATAAAGGAAGCCGTATTATTTTTTCCTTAATTTATTATTATAATTTTTAAGATGAAAAATTGTCAGCTTCAAATTGTTCTGGAAAAAAAAAAAAAAAAAAAAAGAAATTAGAATTAAAAAAGCTTTTGAACCAAATTTTCAACAATTATTTATGTGTAGGTTTATTTTTGTTTGTTTACCCTACCAAGTGTAGACCGAAACTCGTTCACACATTAACATTGCCAGGACCACAGTTGGTCCTCGGAATGGAATGATGTGTGGATTTCTGTAGGCAGTTTTTTTCTCTTTTTACGTCATGTATTAATACGATTCGAAAAAAGGAAAATTTGAAGCTCCATAATTTTTAACTATCATTTCAGTGTGTTCTGGAAAATTAAATAAATATAAAATTACATACAATAAAAAAAAAAAAATTGAACCAAATTTTCAGTTAATATATATACTATGTGTGTGTATTTGCGTTTGCTTACCCTACGAAATGCAGACCGAAACCCGTTTTCACACCGGTATTGCGAGGACCCCCATTTTTGATCCTCGGAAAGAAAAGGAAATGCAGAGATTCTACTACATAGGAAAAATATATTAAATAATAAATATAAATGAGTATATTGTTATAAGTATTGGTTGGTTAGTTGGCTGTAGGATTTAAGGCTGATTGACTATGCTAAGGCCCAAGGCTTTATAAATATTGGAAATTTCATATATGATTTATAATTTTCTTAAATCAATCACTCTGAGAAAAATCCTGCCGTTTTAAACAAAAAATTATCATATGTTGATACAAATGAAAGATTTATAAATATAATTTTATTTCTAAACTATACCGTTTATCGACGAAGTTCTTTATTTATATATAAAGGCAGCCGTATTATTTTTCCTTAATTTATTAATATGATTTGTAAGATGGAGAATTACCAGCTCAAAATTTTTAAAATATCACTCCAAATTGTCCAGAAGAAAAAATAAAATAAAATAAAATAAAATAAAATTAGAATTAAAAAAGCTTTTGAACCAAATTTCAAAAATTATTTGTGTGTAGGTTTATTTTTGTTTGTTTACCCTACCAAGTGCAGACCGAAACTCGTTCACACATTAACATTGTGAGGACCACAGTTGGTCCTCGGAAAGGAATGATGTGTGGATTTCTGTAGGAAGTTTTTTTTCTCTTTTTACGTCATGTATTAGTACGATTCGGAAAAAGGAAAAATTGAAGCTCCATAATTTTTAACTGTCATTTCAGTGTGTTCTGGAAAAATAAATAAATATAAAATTACATACAATAAAAAAAAATTGAACCAAATTTTCAGTTAATATATATACTATGTGTGTGTATTTGCGTTTGTTTACCCTACGAAATGCAGACCGAAACCCGTTTTCACATCGGTATTGCGAGGACCCACATTTTTTATCCTCGGAAAGAAAAGGAATTGCAGAGATTCCATTACATAGGAAAAATATATAAAATAATAAATATAGATGAGTATATTTTTATAAGTATTGATTGGTTGGTTGGTTGTAAGATTTAAAGCTGATTGACTATGCTAGGGTCCAAGATCCAAGGCTTTATGAATATTGGTGATTCCGTATATGATTTTTAATTTTCTGAAATCAACCACAGTTTGAGAAAAATCCTGCAGTTTTATATAAACAATTCTCATATGATGATACAAATGAAAGATTTATAGATGTAATTTTATTTCAAAACAATACGATTTATCGACGAAGTTCTTTACTTATATATAAAGGCAGCCATATTATTTTTTCTTTAATTTATTAATATGATTTGTAAGATGGAGAATTACCTGCACAAATTTTTTAAAATATCACTCCAAATTGTCCAGAAACCAAATTTTCAACAATTATTTATGTGTAGGTTTATATTTTCTGTTTATCCTACCAAGTGTAGACCGAAACTCGTTCACACATTAACATTGCGAGGACCACAGTTGGTCCTCGGAATGGAATGATGTGTGCATTTCTGTAGGAAGTTTTTTTCTCTTTTTACGCCATGTATTAATACGATTCGGAAAAAGGAAAATTTGAAGCTCCATAATTTTTAACTGTCATTTCAGTGTGTTCTGGAAAAATAAATAAATATAAAATTACAGACAATTAAAAGAAAAAAAAATTAACCAAATTTTCAGTTAATATATATACTATGTGTGTGTATTTGCGTTTGTTTACCCTACGAAATGCAGACCGAAACCCGTTTTCACATCGGTATTGCGAGGACCCCCATTTTTGATCCTCGGAAAGAAAAGGGAATGCGAAGATTCCATTACATAGGAAAAATATATAAAATAATAAATATAGATGAGTATATTTTTATTAGTATTGATTGGTTCGTTGGTTGTAAGATTTAAGGCTGATTGACTATACTAAGGTCCAAGGTCCAAGGCTTTATAAATATTGGAAATTTCATATATGATTTATAATTTTCTTAAATCAATCACTCTGAGAAAAATCCTGCAGTTTTAAACAAACAATTATCATATGTTGATACAAATGAAAGATTTATAAATATAATTTTATTTCTAAACTATACCGTTTATCGACGAAGTTCTTTATTTATATATAAAGGCAGCCGTATTATTTTTTCCTTAATTTATTAATATGATTTGTAAGATGGAGAATTGCCAGCTCGAAAATTTTAAAATATCACTTCAAATTCTTCAGAAAATAAATAAAATAAATAAAATAAAATGAAATAAAATAAAATAAAATAAAATAAAATAAAATAAAATGTAAATTAAGAAAGCTTTTTAACCAAATTTTAAACAATTATTTATGTGTGTGTTTATTTTCGTTTGTTTACCCTACCAAGTGCAGCCCAAAACTCGTTTACACATTAACATTGGGAGGACCGCATTTGGCACTCGGAAAGGAATGATACCTGGATTTCTGTATATAAGGTTACATAATATTGGAGTATCCACCAATGATTTATATATATATATATATATATATATATATATATATATTTTTTTTTTTTTTTTTTTTTTTTAATCAACCACTTTTTGAGAAAAATCCTGCATGTTTAAAGAAACAATTCTTATAAATTATTTGTAAGTGAAATATTTATTATTATTATTATTTTTTTTATTATTTTATTTTATTTCTAAATGGCTCCATTTTTTGGGGAAGTTCTTTAATTACATATAACAGACTTTTTTTTTTCTTTATTATTATTAATACTACTTTTATTATTTTACATCTAAATGTAATTTCTTCGAAAGATCTTTAATTGAAGTTAGTCCTATTTCTTTTTGTTGTTGTTATTAACTTTTTAATTTGATAATTGGAAGGTTGTCAACTTGAAAATTAAAAAAATGTATAACAATGCAAGGTATTCTGTGGGGAAAATATATATATATATATATATAATAACATAAAATAAAATAAAACCAAAATATAAGAAATATAGTTAATAGTCATCCGAAATATATCAGCCTTCTAATGAAATAGACGTTAATGAAATTCGGCTACTTATTTAATTTATCAAAAATGTCACATATAGGCACATAGACAGACAAAACATCAAGGTTACAAAGAATCCTTTTTTTTTTTTTTTTTTTTTTTCTTTTACTTCAGGTATTAAAAGAATAATATTTTTATAGAACTTTTCAAAAATATATACAAGTTTCTATTTTTTTTTTTTTTTTTACATTATATTAGTTTAAAATGAATAGGAGGATTGCACAATTATTTTCTCAGATATATATATAAACATATGTTATATATTAATTATTAATATATACTGTTGTAAGCTTGACGATTCTTCCGAAGTACTGTCTAACAAATTATAACGTTCTTCGAGTAGAGTAGCTAGCATAACTGGTTAATGGGGCACGATACTCCCCCCCCCCTTTTCTGTAAAACATACAGTAATATAATAAATAAGATGAAATCGGGGATAGTTTTGTACCTCTCTAAACATAATTTGTATTTTTGCATTTATGTAAACTGTCAAAAATACTGGGAATGCTTCCAACAATTTTAAATTAAAAATGTCACCCAAACGGAAAACTCTTTTTGTGTGTGTTTGTATTTGTGTGACTGTGTGAAATCGGCGTCTTTGAAAAATTCAAACCTATAAAGACCTTACACTTTGGTTTTCAGTATTCAAAGAATTGTGAAAACTATACCTTGTAAAAACTATAGAGAGACGTTTATCATTTTTTAAAGCGTATATTATTTTAAAAAGCATATCTTCTGAAACATGCGACATCCCAAGAGACCAGATTTTGCATTTCTGAGAAAAATTAATAAAAATAACCTGCTCAAAATACCATTTTTTCTATCAGGAAAGCAACTAAAGAATTGTCATTTTCAATTGAAATTCACAATTCACAATTTTTAAACCTCTTTTGAAGGAGGGTGTTACAGAAACGAAAAGAGGCCTTTACTTTGTGCTGCAAGTATATTCTTTTTTTTTTTTTTTTTTTTTTTTTTTTTTTACTTAAGAATCCTAGGTAAACCGCCAAGACTTTACCTCTTTATGGAGACAGAGAGCGGCCTTATTTGTCTATTCATGTGACTGTCATTTCACCACACCTTTAGATTAACGGAAGAATGGATTATTTGTCTGGTCAGATTTCACTGCAGAGTGGAGAATGTGCAACAGACATTCCGCGAAATATCTGTTGCTGTCACCAAAAATTTATTTCTGCTTTCAAAACTTTATAAATATTATAAGAAATTAAATTTCCATTAGATTTATGCAATACCATAAAGCAGTGTTATATTGTCTATAATAATGATAGTTAAATCCGATGCATTTTATTTTGTTTATTTTAAGATAGGAAATATACAGGGTTTTTAACAACTTCATTTTATAAATTTCTTTTTCGCCCAAAATTTATTTTTTATTTTTACAAAAAATAACAATTAACTAAAGTGTAAAGAATTATTAAATCGCTGTGTTAAAAAGAATGCATGATTAATATATATATTAACAACTATTTTCTTTCTTTGATTTCTTTTTTATTTTCTACATGTAGTGCTTTGAATATATATATATACACATATAGCAGCTAATGCAAACGGAATATGAAATTTAAAATATGTAAATATTCATTCAATATTCAATCGCAAAAAAAAAAAAAAAAAAAGATTGTCGGTAAATTTCTGAAAAACGAATAAAAGAACAGTAAAACTAAGAATTCTTTCATAAATAGAATTTAATACGTATATGTATATGTATTGCAGACCAAAACCCGGTGCACGTCAGAGTTGAGAGGACCACATTTCTGATCCTTAGAAAGAAAGGAAAATGCGTAGACCTCGATAGGTAAGATTAATCAGTGTATATCGTATATATTAATAGCGAAGAGCAAAAAAATATTACACTTCACTTTAAGCGGATTTGTGCGTTACCGTTTTGACTGCAGCATTCGTGCCTAATTTTTTCGCCTGACGGAATGTCGTGTGCTCTTTCGACCCGAAACAATTGTTGCAAGATTATTAGATTTTATGGTGTTTTTTCAAAGTTTGTTACAAAGTTCTTTTTATATTTATTGAAAATCAAATGGTAATGCAATAGAAAAAAAATAAGTATATTAAATTTAAATTTAAAAACATATTTATAGCAGTTATGTTTATGTATAATTTTTATAGAATGCAACTTTTTACTTTTCATTTTTCTTTTTTTTTTTTTTTTTAATTAATTCCTGTTAAAAAATTATTGTTATTATTATTATTATTATTATTATTTATAGCATTTACTGAAAAAAAAAAAAAAAAAAAAAATATGGTAGTATATAGTAGAAGGGATGAGACTGATTAAATCTTAATTAAAATTTAGTTGTTTTCTATTTATTTAATTCCTTTTAAAAGAAAATATACATTTTATTTTATTAGTACTTATATTGGGCGGAATCAAATGGTAATATGGTGTAAAGAGAGGGGACTATAAATAAAGTGCATGATTTAAAAGCTAAAATGTTTATTAGATGCTGAAATACAGTCGTCTTTAAAATGGTAGTTCTTAAATAATAGCAGATCCACTTGTCATTGATAAATATCCAAATTCAAATGCACGAAACGACCTTTCTGCATTCAGTCGGAACCTGGACCAAATGGAATGCGGGTAGAAAAAGGGCTGTCGTAGGCAGCGGCTAAGTTTAGAGCAATTTCAGTGTAGTTATTTTTATTTTTATTTTTTATTTATAAGGGAATATAAAAAATAAACATTGATTGATTTCTTTTGAAAATGTATTTAAATATATTGACCAGCGAAGCGCGCCAATAAACACATGAAAATAACTTCAGGAGTTGCAATTCCAGTAAAGCATAGAAAAAATAAAAAATAAAAAGAAATAAACTATGGATTTTCCTTCGCGGTCACTGCTATAAACCGCCAAATTATCGTCAAAACATGTAGCTAAGTTATATATATATATATATATATATAAATGATAGATATCGTAATAAAATATAACCTTAAAATGTAACAATTAATAGATACAAAACAATACCAACACAACAATATATATAAGCGTTATAAAAAAATAAAAAAAAGTTAAAGTAGTTATAATAAATATAAAAAATATTAAGAATTATACAAATAATAATATATTCAAACCAAAAAAAAAAAAAAAAAAAAAAAAAAAATGATACTTTTCTGTTTTCGGAATCAAATTCATGGAGATTACAAAAAAAAAAAAAAAAAAAAAAAAAAAAAAAGTTTTAAATTTGGTGTTGCGTTTGACGAATGAACTAGCGACGCTTTAAAGGAATTTGCGCTGAAATTATTTTTCACAAATAATTAAATTTAAATAACATTTCATGACTCGAATTTCATTATTTTAATTAAAAAATCACTTTATTTATTTATTTATTTATTTTTCATTATTCCCTATTTATCATGACATGTGGCCTCTGTTTTCGATTTGGAGAATATTACAATTCTAAAAATAAGTTCGTTTGAAAATATCGACCTCTGTAACATGATGATGAGCGAATGCCGGCTAGTACTTATAGAATATGTAACATTGCGTAAATAAATATAGAAAGTATTGGTACTCAAATGGTTTTAAATTGACGCAGACATATTGAATTTCTCCCTGAGTTAGTGTCATTTTTCTGTCACTCATGCGAAATAAATAAAAAATAAATAAATGTAATAGCAAACGAAGAATAGGATGTTATTCAGCTGCGCTTAAGAATAGGAGGTACTACTCAATTGCGCTCAGGGTTTTCATCCTCATAGTTATCAGTTACGCCTAAATCAAATCCCCCCCCCCCCCAAAAAAAAAAAAAAAAAAAAAAAAAAAATCAAACGCATCAATTGCGTCCAAAGAATATTTCCTCCCCAAAAGCATAAAAATATCAATTGCGTTCGTAGGTTTTAGTCCCTCCTAAACCCTAAGTACAGAGAACGGTAGAACAATCTTCTGGTACGATAACGGCATAATGTAAAATTCGGTACAAAAGCGAACTTTTTAAGACGCAAACATATTGTCGAGTGCCAGCTGATGTCACAAGTAAAAAGTCTTTTTATTTAATTTATGCATAATGCATACGCATATTTTAGGTAACAAAAGATGTATTAGCGAATCAGCTTAAATTTCCTTTATTAGGTGACGCTTTAATTTTAAAATTTCTTTCTTATTCTGACGCAATACATTCAACAAAGTAACTATACTGTAAATGCTCAATGTAACGGTCGTCAATCATTAGTATGATTGTCAGTCGTTCAACATTAGAAATTCTATTTAATAAAACTTCAGTATTCGCAATATGGCGCCATTTGATCAGGCGGATCTGTTTAAAATGTAAGAGGATACTGTGAATACTGCGCGATATATTGGTGCAAAGTATAACAAAGTTTTTCTTGTATATGTAAAAAAAATTCCATGCTGTTCTATATTTTTCAGTGAAAACCGCATAGAGTTAGAGTCAATACTTTTTGAATAATGTTCTTTTTTTTTTTTTTTTGTGACTTTTGGATTACATCATTTTACTCGTATGAATTATTTTGCTTATTACATTTGTTAACCCATTAAACGCCGCTATATGAATTCCACTGAAAATTTATAAATTTTCGTATATTTTGGGTTTCAATGTGCATTTCTAATCATATATACTTAAAAAAAAATATTTTGTTAGAAGATATGACATGTTTCCAAATGGGTGATTTGACACCTAATTGGGGTAGAACAAATGTTGAAAAAAAGGCAAAATCCTCTTTAATTAGTTTTCTTGATCCCTGTTTGTTATAATTTAAGAAAAGAATTGTTTTATTTCATATCCAATGTTTTAAACCCCTGTACTCAAATGAGTTATTTTTCTTGATTTTTTTTTTTTTTTTTCGTCGCTGATGTTTTGCATCTTTGTTTGAATAATTGAAAAAAAAAAAAAAAAAACGAAGCTGGGAGTTTTAATATTTAATGTAAAAAAGAAAAAAATATATTTATCTTAATTACTTGCAGGGGAAAAAAATTCTTAAAAAAATTGTTCCCACAGCGGGAGCTTTGACGCCTAATGGGTTAAATGAAAATAAAAAATTAATATTTGTGTTAATAATACAGAATACTAAATGAAACATCTTGATAAGTAAACATATTCTGTACTTCCACGTGAGATTAATAGTTTAATATCTGTATAATATGTCTCTAACGTGAACCAGTTAGGATTATATTTTGTAGAAACGATATGATAGTGACAATAAAGTAAGCAAAGAATTCTTTCCTTTCTAGAAATTATCATTTTTTACCTTCCGGTATACAAGGGAGAGGGGAGCGTGACAATGAACGTTTTCAGTAATTTTTCTCGCGAGCGCAATTGATGCATTTTTAACAATAGGGGGGATTAACGTAAGTGCAATTGATGTGTTCCTGAAGAATTACCCAACAAAAAATATCAAGTTAAAGCTTTGAAAATATCGAGATCTACTTGAATAACATTTCGTTTCGTTTTTAAGAACTCCTATAATGTTGCTTGTAAATATCTCAACGTTACCACACGCGACGCGGAATTTTCTTAGGAATGAAAGATTGCTTTGAAATACAGGAGCGGTTTGTCCAAACGACGCTTCTTTTGTGAAGGTAGTTAAAAACGCTATCTCCCAACAGCTGCTATGGATTCAGCTGGACGGATCAAATTTTGAAAGAAGAGCCAGCCAGCTCATTAAAGCAATGCAAAATATAAAATTGCATTTATTATTATTATTATTATTATTATTATGATTATTATTATTATTAATTATAGAGTTTCATTTATTTTTAGAGTTTTATCATAAACTGATTCAAATTGCGCGTTCCAATACCACAGTTCTTAGCCTCCGACTTTAGATTGTCACTACGGGGACGAGATTTATTGCTTATAACCGGTTGAAAGCGAGGATGGGGGGGGGGGGAGTAGGGAGCCTATATATTTAAAAGATAATAAAAGCTTCCTATGTCATACTAGTTTAAATGGTAAAATTATGTTCGCGTCACCTCAAAAATGTGTAAATCCGTTCGAAACCGGAAATAGAAAATTTTTACGAATCCAATACTTCCGTCTATGAAAACAGAAAACAATTATTATTAGATTTTTTTTTTTTTTTTTTTTTTTTTTTTGTAAATGTTCATAAATTTAATACTAATGAGAGTAATCAATACAAAAGAAACTGTAAGGGGAAGATATACAACATTTCTCGTGAGAAAGTAAACAGTATTATTATTTTTTTCATTTGAAGGGTGGAAAGGGATTGTAAATGAAAGACCGAAAATTGGTCTATGGATTTTTCTCTACTGATATATTTACGAAAAGACATATATAGAAAAATGATATTTATTACTATATTTACAGGAAGTTTCCGATGTTCAAGGGTACCATTCTTTGCGTTACCATTTTTTCCATGGTCCGTTAACTATATTATATAGTCTTTAATTAAATTTGATTCTTTTACAGAATCCATATAATTACATATTAGCCCCGTACGTTTAAGGGAACCTAACACCTTTTCAACATCATTTTTAATTAATTAATTAATTAATTTTATTATTTATTTATTTATTTAAGAATTTTATTTATTTATTTTTTCTACAGTTTTCTATATTTTGTCACCAATTTTTTTGTTTTATCTATAAGAATATATATATATATATATATATATATATATATATAACTAAGAGATAAAAACGTGATTTAAAAATTTAAAGGCGATGAATTTTCCAATTAAAGAAATTCGTAAGTTATTTGGACTTTACGATTTACTTAACATTGCAGAATAGGGCAAAATTGAGCATAAAAGTCCATTTAGAGGATCATAAATATATCAGACAAATTCAAAAAACATTTATGATACTTGTTTGAACATGATTGACTACAAATATTCTAACAGAAAAATTTCGTAAGTTATTCGTAATTTAAGATTTTATCAACATAGCAAAATTAAAATTTTTCCATATAAAGAGGAATTTTGTGGATTCTTGCATTGGAAATAGTAGCATGAAAACTAAACTACGAAACTGACTCTAAAAAAATAAATTAATAGATTAGAATAAGATAAATATATTGAAGTGAACGGTGGATAGCCTATTGGACGGGGATTTCATTCTGTCACTTTTTCAAGCGTTTCATCAAATTCATTTCTCTGAACATGCTATAATATGTCTCACTCTAGAAATTTATGAGAACATATATATGGTGGGGGAACTGAGCGGAGTCCATCTATGCCAACTAGTTTTAAATTGAGATGTACCGTTGAAATTTCGTATTACCTGGTTTTAATGCCCGATAATTCGATTATGAATATTGTTGAAAGTTTAAAATTATTAGGAGTGGCTTGAAGGAAGGGGGGGGGGAGGTGAAAGGGCAAAAATGTAGAACAACAGTTACAGCGTTTAAAATAGATATAATTAGCTAAGGCCCGATAAATCGATTGCGAATATTTTTGAAAGTGTAAAATTATTAGGAGGGACAGTAAGGGGAGGGGCTGAAGGGACAAAAATGTAGAAATGGAGTTCGGGAGTTGACAATTGGCATTATTAGATTTTAAGACCCGAGAAACCGATTGCAGATATTTTCAAAAGTGTAAAATTATTAGGCGAGACGGGAAAGGAATGTGAATGGGCTGCTGTAGAAATAGTGTTAGAGCGTTTAAAATTGGTATTATTAAGTTTTAAGATCCGATAAATTGTACGGGTGTTTCGGGTTCGGGGAAAACTACGGACAAACTACGGAACGTCTTTATTCTTTTAAATTTTACAGACTTTCGAATTCCGATACTCAGTTCATATTTTCCATTAAGAATTTTTAACGCTATTCAGATTGGATTTACGCACGTTTCCCCCCCAAAAAACACAGAAAAATCAGATAAATCTTATTATAGCAATGTTTATATTATTTTTGTATCTCAGCTTCTATTTAACATAATTTCAAAAGTAATTATTTTAAAACTTATTTGAATTGAAATTGAAGAGCAGATCTCGCAAATCAGTCACCAGATAGCGCCTTAATATAATAAAATTTCACAATCTCCAATTCTAATTACGATTAAATTACTTATAATATATCATTCCAAAAATATTTTAAAGTACTTTTTATTGCGGACTTTTAAACTGATATAAGCCGTTCAAATTCTGTAACTACGGAAAACCCAAAACGCTTTTATTCTTTTAAATTTTGCAGAGTTTCAAGTTCCGATACTCGGTTCATATTTCATACAAAGGATTTTTAACGGTATTTAGTTCGGAATTACACAAGTTTCGAAGAAAACTACGGAAAACCTAAACGCCGTTATTCTTTTATATTTTGCAGAGTTTCGAATTCCGATACTGTTATATGCCTTATTTTTATATCTCACGCCAAGCACCGTTAATAATCAATAAATTATTACTTACTGAAGGGAAGTTCTATACAGAGCAAAAGATATTGAAAAAGTTAATTAATGTTGAAAAATAAGTTTAAAATTTTCCATAGAACGACTATATCTTTATCAACAGTAATTATAGTAGCAAGATTTAAAAAAAAAAAAAAAAAAAAAAAAAATGTTGTTTCTGGATATATGGCATCATACATAAGAAATCTGAACAAACTATAACAGAAAATAATAAAATAATAATAATTAGAAGAAGGAGCAGATGACATCGTGGTTTAAGTATGGTCAATAATGGCAGGCGTTCGACTTTCCCTAAATCCTCCGAGAGATCAAAAGTCAAATAAAGATAATTACAGAAAAAATTAAGAAAGCAAAAAATTAGTGAAATTTATCAATAAATCAATGAAAAATTAAATAAATAAATAAATAAACAAAATAAAATAACGGAGTAGATATACGACAAAAATGTAGAATTTTTTTTTAAAGATTATTGTGCCCAAATCCCAAATGCGACGTGATTTTTGGTAAGTTTATCGCATTTAGGAAATTTATGATCTTTTAGTAAACAAATAAATATGAAAAGAAAGAAAAAATAGTTGAACATTATACGCTTAATTCTGAACTTGTGTTTTGGGTCATTTCTTTTCAAGAAATTAAAAAATTGTCTTTAATTTACGAAAATATATACCCGCGTCGCATTTAGGAAATTTTTGTCGAATTTAAGGTACTGTATATCCTAAATGCGATATTGAAACTCTCTAACTGCGATATTGCATTTAACGCATGGAAGTTACTTGATGAATGTTGTTAACAGTTTACAAAGGTGGTTAAAAACTCAGGGATCAAAGCAATCAAACAGGAAAATATAGGAATATTTTTTACATAAATGTAGGAACATAATTTCAAGAGAAGATTGAGAGATTCAGTAAAAACGAACTTTCTCTAACATTATTTTGTAATCTCGGAATGATTAAATGACTTCGTAAACAAAACACCCTAATTTAATCTCATCTAATTTAACAGATAAAATGAATGAACAATACTGTTTACTTTTTACATTATTTAGAAAAGAACATATTTCCAAATTTATCATCTCTTGATTGTCCAGCTTTCATACCAGTTTATATCATTTAACATAAATCCACATATTATTTTCAAAATAATGACACCTCTTTTACATCATAATGCTTAAAAAGTCAAAAAGAAAGAAAAATTATGAACCTTCAATTTAAATGCATGTTAGTTAACTACATGTAGTGCCTATTTAATGAATTGCCCCCCCCCCCCTACCCATACTTCCACAAAAAAAAAAATAATAATAATAATAATAAGTGAAAATTAATATTAAAATGGAATTATGAATTCTTTTAATGCCTAGCAGGGAAAGCAGAAAATAAGTAAGAAGAACTTAAACTGAAGTACCAGAATATAGGAAATATAGGAATACTTTCAGCCCTGAAAACTGTTATTGACTTCGGTTTGGGTGTGTCTGTCCGTCTGTTCATATGTCTGTCTGTCCGTGCACTGACACCCATAAATATTCATGGAAATTTTTGAAACTGATATATGTTATGCAAGTTCACTATAGCATGTTCTTTATTGATAATGGAGTGCATATCTCTACTTATTTGTATACAGGGGCACCCAAAAGTATTCCACAGCATTGTGTTCTATGGAACTATTTATACTCCTCACACATAGTAGAATAGTAGTATTGAATCTTTCATTTTTTCCTGCGATATGTTGAAAAGAATTCATATGTACATAAATGAAACAGAAAAAGAATTATTTAAAAGGGGAAAAAAAAAAAAAAAAAAAAAAAAAAAAAAAAAACGATTTTAAAAATAAAAGAAACATAATGCCACTAAAAGTTATTAAAAAGCTGTATTTCATTTATGAAGACGACCAAAATTCATTTCCGGTGACATTTTTTTTTGTCCGATTACCGTTTAAAATTTACATACCGGAGAGAGGGGGTAGGGGATAGAATAAAGATATACATAAAGAATTTTTTTCCTTGGCTAACTATTACTATCAAATGTATATTTTTACATTGAACAGAGAAAATCAATTTTGGTATATAAATTAATTTTTTCCTATACTGTAATTTTAAAAGTTATGAAAAACTATCATAAAATAGACGATGACAGCGTCAACTGTTAGGCGACTGATTATCAACCGTAATCAGCTTTAGTTTAAATCAAAATTCAGTTAAATTCGTCCATTGGTTCTGGATACAACCGACCAAATACAGAATTTTTTATATACACAGAGAGAGAAACACACAGATATTTTCTAAAAATAGTCATATCGTGTTCAAAACGTCCCAAGACGTGTAAATATATCAACGGTCGAAAATTTCCACAAATTGAATACGTTCTTCTTATAGACACAAAAGAAAAAAGGGATAGATAGACACACACACACACACAAAAAGGTGGGGGGGGGGGGCAAAAATTAATCATGCATTTCCTTACGTCTTTATTTTTAAAACAAAAAAATTTTACTCTTAAATTACATTTTATGTTGTTAGAACTAAAAATTTTCGTTCTTTCTTTCTTTCTTTTTTTTTTTTTTTTTTTTTTTCCAATATAATTTTCAAAGTTTTTTTTTTTTTTTTTTTTTTTTTTTTTTTTTTTCAGAACATTCTTTAGAACTTTTCCAAAACAGGACTCTTTATGCCGCATCCTTTTATTTCATTTATAAAGAGATTTCCTATTAAAATTTCTCTAAAAATGCCGTTACATCGAAAATATATAAGAAAACAGAATCGATAACTGAAATTGTTTACATAGATAATTACATGTAAACAATTTAATATACGTATTAATAGTTTTTAAGTAAACTTAGATATTAAAGATTTTTATTACTTTTTCCAATATACAGTGGTGGACATAATTATAAGACACCTATCTAATTTGACAAATAGAGAAAGAAAAGATTCAGAACTTAAAAATGTTTTATCAAATACTTCAAAAACATTAATTTATTCTATTATCACACATAATTATTTTATAATAATGATATTTTTATACAATTTAATAAAAAAAACTTAAAAACATAATCGACAAAATTATAAGACACTAACCGTTTTTTTTTCAAATACAGTGGTCACCATAATTAGCAGACACTAATGGTCTAAAAGAAAATCCACTAACATGGTTATTCAATATTTGGTGGAGCTGCCATTGTTTTTTATAACATGAAAGATGCGATTCGGCATCGAATCTATCAATTCTAACAAAATATCGCAACACAGTTCTTCCTAAGCACATTTTATAGCATTCTTTAGGTCTTCGACATATATAAACTGCCTCCCATTTCGGTAAACCGCACGAGCTAAGATCCCCCACAAGTTTTCGATGGAATTTAAGTCTGGGGAGCGAGAAGGCCACGGGAGAACATTGATACTTGCTCTGAAAGCTACTTTTTTTGTTTCGTGTGATGCATGAATCGGCGCGTTATCGTGCTGGAAAGTGTAGTTTTCGCCACAAAGAAGTTCACAGTATATGGCTAGTTAATCTTTAAGAAGATTCTTATACTTTTCGGAATTCATTCTTGAACGCACAAAAACAATATCCGTTTTCCCTTGAGCCGAAAAACCATCCCAAACCATTACTGAGCCTCCACCCATTTGGCAGCTCATTAGTACATGAGGAGACTTCCGTAAATCATGCCAATAATATTGAAACCCGTCAGGACCATCCAGGTTAAACTTTTTTTTCATCAGAAAATAACACATAGTGCCATTTTGAGGTCCAGGCCATAGTTTGTTTAGCGAAGTTTAGACTCTCCATTTTGTGCCGGCTTAGAAGCCGTGGTTTTTTCTTCAATTTTTTATATTTCACATAGGAAGCACTATGCAACACCCTGAGAATGGTTCTTTTTGAACAATTCAGTTTCAAAGCATTTTTAATGCCTGTAGTGGTCTGGTCATCTTATTCTGTGTAGCGAGCGAAAACACATGGCGTCTGTCTCTCGAGGACAAGCAAGGAGACGTCCAGATCTTTTAATCACCGATCCATTAATTCCTCTTTTCAAAACATTTCTAATTGCACATCTAGAGCGTTTAATAACTTTGAAATATTATTAATTGAAGCACCAGTTCCATTTAATCTCCAAATTTCGCGAATTTCACTTTATTTTAATTCTGTACCTCGTGGCATGTTTGTAAATGAGTGAAGTCGGTTATCGTCTGCTTTAGTTAACTGCTGACGTCATAACAGCGTGCAGAAAATTTGCATACTGCACATTATTTTCGAAAAAAGCAGGTGTTTTAATTAAAATGCTAGGGTGTCTTATAATTTTGTCCATGGTATTTTTAATTTTTTTTATTAAATTCTATAAAAATATCATTTCTGTAAAACAATTACGTGTGATTGCAGAATAAATTTATGTTTTTGACGAATTTGATAAAACATTTTTAAGCTCTGAATCTTTTCTTTCACTATTTGTCAAATTAGATAGGTGTCTTATAATTATGTCCACCACTGTATTTATTAATTTCATAAATTGACAATCTAAATCATCTTGTTAAAATGGCCGTATTTACTTGTTTGCTGAAGTAATATTAATAACGGGAATTGGGCTTCTAAAACAGCAGTTTTTAATCTGTTAATTATCATTTTTGACAACTCCTTCCACTTCTCGGCCTCACCAGTGGTCAAGCAGTTCTGCGCACGAAGCTAGTAGACGAGAAGCACCGCTTTCAATCCCAGGTCGCACTCATCGACCTGGCCGTTCGGAGTTTTCCGTGACTTTCTCTGAAACTAGTGTAAATACGGGTTAGGACTCCTTAGGAAGATCCTCATGGAGCGCGTTCCACTATATGCCTAGAACCAAGTGTAGTCAATTGACCTTAACCCCTTCAACCAACAACCATATTCCTTTTCCTTTTTCGCGTCTATAATTGAATACTGATATTAATCAGTAGTGTAAAAAGGGTGATTCACCAACACGGTGGTGGCGCGGTGGCGCGCTGTGGCGCGCGCGCCTCCACCCTGTTGGAGCGCGCCACCGCGCCACCACCCTGTTGGTGAATACACCCTTTTTACACTACTTAGTCATCATCTTGGACGAGGGGGTGTTGCCACCGGAAGAATAGAAACTTTACGTTGCCACCGGAAGAATAGAAACTTTGACTATCATCTTGGATGAGGTTTGGTGGGGCCATCTATTGGGGGGAATGGGAATTTTTTTCCTAAATTTCGGGACTTAGTACTTTTTTCACAATTTTGGGGACTTCAAAATTTTTTCGAATTTTTTGCAGAGGGATTAGATAACGTCACGATCTTTTGGGACTTAACCTGAAAAGAGATACATACAAAATTTACAATTAGAGAAATAAGTGAAAGGAAAATGTATAGAAAAAAGTTAGAAAGAGAATACAAATTTAAGAAAAAAGGTAGAAAGAATAAAGTTAGAAAAAAAGAGAAGAAAGAGAAAGAAAGAGTTCACCTTGAGCGCCTGGGAGACTGCCCTCCCGAGGCCCTGCGGTGCCCCTTTTCGCTCCGTAGAGCAAGGCGGGAGTTAGTTCCTTTTAAAAAAATAAAAATAAAAAATAAAATAAAAAATATCAACCTGATGAACTCATCACATAGTTTTCTGGGGATGTCTTCAAAGCATGGGTTCAGACAATCTTCATAGGTGCGAAACAATTTAAAATATATACAGGGTGCAGGAACAATCTTCATAGGTGCGAAACACTTGATATATACAAGGTGCAGGAACAATCTTCATAGGTGCGAAACAATTTAAAAATATATACAGGGTGCAGGAACAATCTTCATAGGTGCGAAACACTTGATATATACAGGATGCAGGAACAATCTTCATAGGTGCGAAACAATTTAAAATATATACAGGATGCAGGAACAATCTTCATAGGTGCGAAACACTTGATATATACAGGGTGCAGGAACAATCTTCATGGATGCAGAAACAATTTAAAAATATACAGGATGCAGGAACAATCTTCATAGGTGCAGAAACAATTTAAAATATATACAGGATGCAAGAACAATCTTCATAGGTGCAAAACAATTTAAAATATATACAGGATGCAAGAACAATCTTCATAGGTGCAGAAACAATTTAAAATATATACAGGATGCAAGAACAATCTTCATAGGTGCAAAACAATTGATATATACAGGGTGCAGGAACAATCTTCATGGATGCAGAAACAATTTAAAATATATACAGGATGCAAGAACAATCTTCATAGGTGCAAAACAATTGATATATACAGGGTGCAGGAACAATCTTCATGGATGCAGAAACAATTTAAAATATATACAGGGTGCAGGAACAATCTTCATAGGTGCGAAACACTTGATATATACAGGGTGCAGGAACAATCTTCATAGGTGCGAAACAATTTAAAAATATATACAGGGTGCAGGAACAATCTTCATAGGTGCGAAACAATTGATATATACAGGATGCAGGAACAATCTTCATAGGTGCGAAACAATTTAAAATATATACAGGGTGCAGGAACAATCTTCATAGGTGCGAAACACTTGATATATACAGGGTGCAGGAACAATCTTCATAGGTGCGAAACAATTTAAAATATATACAGGATGCAGGAACAATCTTCATAGGTGCGAAACAATTGATATATACAGGATGCAGGAACAATATATACAAAAATTTTCACTATGGATGCTGCGGTATTCTGTAATGGCCATAAGCCAGACTGGTGATTCCATCATCTAGTAGATACCTCTTGTCATCAAAAGGAGATAAACACTTTTTGTTTTGATTAACTGTATAGAGTTGATGACGTTCTTGTAGGATTCTGGTTTGTTGCTCATACGTGGCTATCTCCTTTTGCAGGCATTCTTGATAGTCTTGAACACTTAATTTCTTCCTTACGATGCAGGTTGATATGCCTTTTGCTGTCTTCTTTTCACCACCAGCTGACTGTATGGCATACATTTTTGGCTTTAATCCAATGAATTTGTAAGCAGCTTGACTGTGGAGTTCGTCTTTAAACTTTCCAAGGACCTTTTTGTTAGTTGTAGAATATAGCGGATGATTTTCTGGATACTCTGAGAAGTCAAAATGGTGCTGATCTTCCTTCATATCTTGATACATGTCTGCTGTCTGGATACAGTACGTCAAGGAGTCTGTATCCGTGAACAACAAAGTTGCACGACTTTCATACTTTTTCATAACGAAATTGTAGTGAAAGTCGTACATGAGCAACTTTGCTAATTCAAGGATACAGAAACCCACGTATATCGGCCTATTCATCAGGATGGTGGGTTTTGTTCTCTCCACAGCTACGAGGTTATTGCAAAATTCTTTAAAAGTTGTAAAATTCGGTGATGCAACTAATTTTTGGGCTCTGACTTCATTGTTACACAGTTCTATGTTACGACGTTTTCTCAAATTTTCGATGGTCTTTCCATAGACGCTATTGTTCAACAGTTTAAAGAAATCTTTCTCAAAGCTGTTCTTTGCAGATTTTCGTTTATCTGTGTTGAAGTCTACATACTTTTTTAGCCAGGGTGCTTGTCGAAATTTCAAAACCTTGTTCACTTTTAATAGCTTCATTCCAAGTTTTAGGTATAACTGTAGATTTCTGTAATGTACAACATACTCTGATTTATTGTGAAGGTTTGGAATGAGTTTGGGTGTTCCTGAATACTTTTGGTTCTGCAACAAGGACTTGGCATAGGTGGAGAGCATTTCTTCTGTCACGGTCATTCTTTCAGGTGCAAGTGGGTAGCTATTGTGGAGGTCATGCAGATTTGTCGGGTACTCCAAATTCACTTCAAAAATGAAGCCTTCAGCTGCATCTTCGGGTATGTTCATGATGAAATCTTCAGTAATGTTAGAGGGATCCATCCATTGAAACTTGCCATAAGGCATGTACTGGGACATAGCCCAACCGTAAAGGTTGTTCGCATCCCAGTACATGATATAACTAGAGGGCTTACTTGAGTCGTAGTGAGGAGTGTGCGGGTTGTTTGCAACAGCGAAACGGTGTGAAATCTGCGACACACCCCCGCGCACCCCTTTTTCAATAAACAGCAGCATGTTGATATCCGTAAGCAGCTCTAGCTTAACATCAGTCATCTTCAGACAGGCTTGCCAGGACAGTCCAGGAGAGGTGTATAAATGGGCAGCATCGATGTTATAATAGTGTAGGCAAAGACTTCTGAAATTTTGGAACACATCGGCAAGAAGCAAAACATCTGTCTTCACATACAGGTCGTGATACTCGCCGAGGTTTCTTATCTGGAAGACTTCCCATACGTTTTTTGCATGTTGATAATCAGACTCTTCAACGGCTTCATTCGTAAGTGAGTTGAAAAACGCTGAAGGAGGCGGCAACACTGTTTCTTGGAATTTGTCAAATCCGGTGATGTAGTCATAGGGATATACTCCTTTTCTGGTGAGGAGACTTAGATCGGTACTTGATTCAAACTGGTCTTTTAGAATTTTAAACTGACTAATATCCAAATTCTTCACCAACTTTTCTAACGAAGCAGGCAAAAATTGGAACGAGTCAAGAAAGACGAGCTGTACAGGACTGTCTGGTTTCTTTAAAGTGAATGATATATATTTTTCTAATGTTGTTGCGATGACTTGTATCTGATGGTCTTGAAAATGGCCTAATTCTGTCATGATATGATGGGCATCATAGTTCTTCAAGTTGTGGAAAACCACGGGAATCTTCTTTGGCTGCTTAAAATTGAGATTGCAGCTAGCATGGGCGGCACCTCTAAAAACTCCAGTTTCGTGATTGTGATCACGAACTTTAATGCATCCGGGTAACAGGGGTTGACGACATATGCAGCACCTTGTTGCATTTTGGAAGGCCTCCTCTTCTTGGGCAGAGAGCTTCATTGGCTTAATTTCTTGGAGTTTTTCTTCAAGGATATCTTTTTCCATGAGGATATTTTCTAGAAAATGCTTGACTGCATTCTCTCCTCGATAGCTAAAGATGGGCTTCACAGCTTTGCCATCAGACCCTACGATTACATAAGCGTAACCGCAGGCTGTATGACGGGCTGTATGTTGCAAGTAGGAGTTTGATGAGGATGGAACAGCAGATGCAATTGGCTCGAGCAAACTTTCAAAATCCGCATAGATGATATAGCTGATGGGATGTTGAAGATGGGTTCCCGTGAACTCTAGTATATTTTTATCCTTGCTGGGCATCTCAATGGCTTGAGCAGTGTGTTTTTTGCAGTTTGTTTCATGGTCTTTTAACAAAAGTTCTGTCGAAAAACCATGCAGGCACCTATAACAATAATACTGTTTGCAGCAGTGTTTTGTTCGACCACCCATCAGTCTGGAAAAGTCGCGGATTAAACAGTAGTGGTGGGCACCTTCTTCGTTCTCAATGAGTAATAAATTGATAGCTTCAACATCTTCTACTTCGGAAATTCTTAGAATGGTCACTTTAGAGTTTTCGTAGCCGAAGACGTTGATTCTAAGATTGTTCAGGTTTTCTATGAGGCCTATTTTTGAGATGGGAACAGGGTACTGAACATTACCCATCTTGATTTCCTCTTCATGAGGTAAATAGTGGGAGACTCGATGAGGTTGGCTTGTGTAGTCTAAATTCAGTTTGTGTGCTAGCAGACACCATAGGAAGCACTTGTTATCTCTGTTCTGTATATTTAAGATAGCTTTCTTGGCGAGCAGTTTAGCTGGCAATTCTTGATAGCTACTCGCTCTCAAGGGGTTATATTTAGCAGACTTGAATTCTAGGTAGTAGATGTTTCTCAGCACCCAGCCGGAACCTCTCTCTAAGAACTCTTCGTAGTTTTGAATAATCTTCATAAATCCTACACTTATTTGATCATCAATTAAGTCAGGAGTGTGTTGCTGGTAGCAGGGCGTTCTGAAGTACGCATCCATAATTTCCAGCTCTCCTTCGGCTGTCTCTCTTTCAAAGCAGACTTTTATTACCAGGTACCATTTGATGGAATCTTTCTCATACAATTCCTGTAGGATGTTTTCATGTATCTCGGCACGAATAGACTCTAAAAAGATTTTCACATCGTACCGAGTGGCTTCAGTAGGTTCAATGAGCACCGTCTTAAACGTGTTCAAAGCTTGTGTATAGGGTCGTCTTCGAGAGAGTGGTGGAGGAGTCGTTTTCGGTTTCTTCCGGCTCTCACTTAGGCTATTTGAATGCTGAAGTCGCATATGGTTCATTAATGATGACTTAGAGGAGAAGGTGGACTGGCATTCTTTGCAGGGGTAGTTATGACTCTTTAGATGAGCGTTGTACTCGTCCAGACGGCTAAACTTTCTTTGGCATGTAGCACATTGATGGGTGGAAGTGTCAGCATCATGCAACTTCTTATGTCGGTTTAAGGCATCCTTTCTGGAGAACTCCTTCAAACACACAGAACAGGAGAAACCCTATAAAAGAATAAAAAAACGATTTTTTAATTAAAGTGTTACAATTTTTAATCAAAGTGTTACAATTTTTCGAAATATCACAAAAACTTTAAGAAATAATACATACTTTAGAAGGACCGGGCTGAGGATCAACAGATTCTTGTAATTCACTCGAGGAGTGATGCGATTTTCGGTGTCTGTTTAAAGCATCCTTTCTGGAGAATTCCTTATGACAAATGAGACACACGAACATTTTTTCTGTGTTGTGTGTTTTCTTGTGCCTAGTCAAATCCCGACTTCTAGAAAAAGATTTCCCACAAGTAGGGCAAACAGGTTGAACCTATAATAAGAAAGACAATTTTTTAAACTTTTGTAAAAGGGACAATTTTTCAAACTTTTGTAAAAGGAAACACTCTCATTTTTAATGTAAAACAATACATACCTTAGAAGGTTCAGATTGGGCTTCAGGTTGGGCCTCAGGTTGGGGTTCAGGTTGGGCGTCGTCGTCCCATTGGGGGTTTCGCCACTCCTCGTCATTCATCTCGGCAACATCACACAGCATATGAAATTCGTCATCGGGTATACCGAAGGAAATACCCAACTAAAAATAAACGAATAGGATGCAACTTAAAAAAATTTTAGAAAAATAAATTCTTCTAGTTAAAGATTTGATATACAAAAGGTTATACAAATCTAACTTTTATACAACATAAATAAATTTAATCTATTCGATGAGTCATTAAATAAACGAATCATTTTATAAACATAGGATGCAACTTTAAAAATTTTTAGAAAAATAAATTCTTCTAGTTAAAGATTTGATATACAAAAGGTTATACAAATCTAACTTTTATACAACATAAATAAATAAATCTATTCGATGAGACGTTAAATAAACGAATCATTTTATAAACATAGGATGCAACTTTAAAAAATTTTAGAAAAAATAAATTCTTCTAGTTAAAGATTTAATTAATCTAACTTTTATACATACACGCTACCATTTTAATAATCCAAATACACTATTTTATCTAAACATAGGATTAGGTATGCAACTTTAAAAAATTTTAGAAAAATAAATTCTCCTAGTTAAAGATTTAATAAATCTAACTTTTATACATACACGCTACTATTTTAATAAACCAATACACTATTTTAACTAAACATAGGATTAGGTATTCAACTTTAAAAAAAATTTTTGAAAAATAAATTCTCCTAGTTAAAGATTTAATAAACAAAAGGTTATGCAAATCTAACTTTTATACAACATAAATAAATTGAATAAGTATAATCTAATTGATAGCTTATCAAACGATGAGTCATCCTAAACATGTCTGAACACTAACATTTTATTGTATAAGCTATGCGATGACTCATCAAACGATGAGTCATCCTAAACATGACTGAACATGAATCTACTTGAACACTAACATTTTATTGTATAAGCGATAATTACTATATAAATCACAAAGTATAGGATGTTTCAAATTAAATAAACAACACTAGTTGATGAAAGTTATAAGTAAACTGATTTTCTAGTTAATAATTAAATTTTTTTATTTATAATGAATGCAAATTAAGTTTCTCATAAGTAAACAATAATAATAATAACTTTTTGATTTGAATAATATAAAAAGCACCTTTAAACGAAGTATGAGTCATAAATTTTGTAAGGAAATAAATTATTAGAATAATAAATTTTTAGTTTAAACTTATGAGAATAAGTTTTAATTAAATCTTCTAATTAAAAAGTTTTTCACTTATAAAATAATTTCTATGTCATATGATTGTAAAAAAAATAAACTTATTAAAATTTCTATACAAAGTTTTTCACTTATAAAATAAATAATTTCTCAGCATAAACAAGTTTTACACATACTTAAATTTCACTTTATGTAGTTTATTGAATGAAATAAAATAGATTTCGCATTTATCAAATTAAAGATTCGAAATTAAATTTATGTTTAACATAGAATAAATAAAATAGATTTCCCATTTGTCAAAATAAAGATTTGAAATTAAATTTATTTTTAACACATATTATAAATAATTTCTAAGCATAAACAAGTTTTACACATACTTAAATTTCGCTTTATGTAGTTTATTGAATGAAATAAAATAGATTTCGCATTTATCAAATTAAAGATTCGAAATTAAATTTATGTTTACCACATTATAAATAAAAAAATAGATTTCGCATTTGTCAAAATAAAGATTTGAAATTAAATTTATTTATAACACATATTATAAATAGATTTTCACTTATAGAATAAATAATTTCTAAGCATAAACAGATTTTACACATACTTAAATTTCACTTTATATAGTTTATCAAAATAAAGATTCGAAATTCGATTTATTTTAAACACATATTATAAATAGATTTTCACTTATAGAATAAATAATTTCTAAGCATAAACAGATTTTACACATACTTTAATTTCACTTTATATAGTTTATTGAATGAAATAAAATAGATTTCTCATTTATCAAAATAAAGATTCGAAATTTAATTTATGTTTAACACATAATAAATAAAATAGATTTTCACTTTGTCAAAATAAAGATTTGAAATTAAATTTATTTTTAACACATATTATAAATAGATTTTCACTTATAGAATAAATAATTTCTATGCATAAACAGATTTTACACATACTTAAATTTCACTTTATATAGTTTATTGAATGAAATAAAATAGATTTCTCATTTATCAAAATAAAGATTCGAAATTCAATTTATTTTAAACACATTATAAATAAAAATAGATTTTAGCATAGTGTAAATCAAATTTATTTTTAACACACATTATAAATAGATTTGAAACTCATTCTATTTTGCATAGTGTCAATCAAATTTATTTTTTAACATATCGTAAAAAGTAATAATAAATTAAAGAATTCTTATTTCAATTTAATATCTCATATTTCACTAAAAATGATTAAACACAGTTAGAAAATCAATGATTACTAGATAAATATATACTTACTGCATTTTCAACATCCATAGCTTGATTGTCGTTGGTGTATCCTTCCATTATAGAGGTACGGGAAAAGCACAATATACGATGCGGTAAAAACACAGTAAATGTACGGGAAGAAAATTTCGCGAACGTCGCTAAAGGAGAGAGCACAAAGTACGTCTTGCCTAGACAGTAGATAATCTACGAATGACCCGAGAATTGAGTTGCAACGGCTTATCTAGATAAGGGGTTTTCCCCCATGCGTCACCCTGACTCACCTCTGTAGATCTTACGAGAAACTTCTCGAATTCTGATTCACCATAGAGGTTGATTCATTTGCATATTTCCCCTCGTGGATTTTCCAAGGTGAGTCACCTCCTCCGTGTTCGTACAGGTATAATATCTTACGGGAGATATGAAACATACTCATTTGCATATTTCTAATGAAGAGATAATGTCTACACTTTTAATTAATGGAAAATAACAATTATTATTTCAATTTGATTATTAAAAAAAAAATTTTCAAGTGGATTGTTTCATGAATAAATGGTTTTATTATATGTTTTACGAAATAAAATATATCTTTTCGAAACAATATTTTTCCCGAATATAAGTTATTAAATGCATAGGAAATGGTTTTATTATATGATTTAATAAATATACCTTTAAAATAAATTATTGAATCCCTAGAAAGTGAATCTTTTAAAAATATGTTGTTTTATGAAATAAAATAGTCATTTCAAACTTATAAATTCATTGAATCTTTTATGAAATAAAATATTTCTAATTAAATCTTTTAAGAAATAAAATCAATAAAATATTTCAAAGACAGACAGACACAGATATTCAGTTTCAATCTATTTATTGAAATTCCATAAAAATATATACACACATTACTTATTGGATACAATTGTTTAAAGAAGTCGTTTTCATAAACACACATTACTTTTCGGATAAAGTATCTTCAATATATTTTTCATACAAGGTCATATTTAATTGTTTAAAGAAACCGTCGTTGTAATGACAGGAACAATTAATTTTTTTAACAATAACATGCATATTTAATTTTAAAAGTATTTCTTCACGATATAATTGATATTTTTCAAACATAGATTTCATTAAACACTCGTGTGAATTTTGATCGTCTGAATTAAAAACACATCCGTCACATTGAAATAAATTTTCAATTCCTAACTGAATTTCATACACGATAAAATCGAGTAAGATTTCTTTAGCACTTTGCTCATTTTCATGAGAAATACACACAAGGGGTTTATTTAGAATTAACATAGGAAGTTGAACGGTGAATATTGCATCAATAATAAAATGAGTTATTCTCATTTTGAGTTCTCTAAGCCTAAAAATTTGATCCTTGGACAATTTAATGACATTCGGTTTTAAATAAAAGCCAGAAGGATTTAAAGAAAACATTTGCTGTAAACTACAATAATCCTCATCTATGTAAGCCATTATTAATTGATTGTTAGAAATAAAACTATCATTTACTGATTCAAAATTAAAATTTTCAATCTTACTTTGAAAATAATACCATGTCTGAGCTGTCATTACAACGCCTTCTTTAGTAGGTATCCATTGACCCGTGGGTAATTCTTTAAAATTACGAATGTGGATTCTCACATTAAAATTCTTTTCTATTACAATTTGTAAAAAACTGCTAAAGTTTAAATTAAATTCACCTCGTATAGGATCCCAAGATTGTTCACGTACCCATTGGTTTAACCAATCATTCACATTCAATTCTTCACACATGTCTTGAGAACAGTTTTTAACAGAAGTATCACAATGAGAGTTTTTTGAAGTATCACAATCAGAGTTTTTCAAAGTATCGCATGCACTAGACGAAGCATCACTTATATCAAGTCTTGGTTTCTTTAAAGGTGGCATGATAGGGTTGGGTATTAAGTGACGAAAAGTCAGGCTGATTCTCATATCTTTGATGCTAGGATTCGGTGCAATGCCGTGGGTAAACAGTTCGTTCGTAGGCTTTAACATACTGTAGAGAGAACCATGTTCTAATGAAATCAAAGTAGAAGGTGTTTTAGGCTTCTTGAATTCAATTGTTCGTTCGGCACAAAGCTGAGGACTACGATAGGGAAAGTTGCATCTAATCCACTTTCGTTGTCTTTATGTTGAGGTATGTAGCTGTATCCATTGCTGTAGAGGTTTAGCAGAACATAGTTGAAGGTAGAAGCCGTCCATTTTTCCACTCGATCCCGCAATTCCAATACCAGACGTGTCCAAGGGTTAGCAGGCACATGAGTTCCGCTGAAGGCATAACTCAAAGTTGAATCGCCGTATCCCAGAACTTGTCTTTTAGGCTTAAAACTTTTTCCATGAATTCTAAAGGTTGGCGTGTAGAAAGGTAAAGTTTTTAACTCGGCAAAATACCGATCTGCTTGTTCCTTTTCTATGAAGTTTGAAACATACTGGACATTCAGTCCGTTTTCCGTGAAACTCACTGCAGACATGACGAGACAACCAACACACACGAAATCAAATGGTAGACTGAGCCGTGATCGCTGATAAGCAATCTCTGATAAGATAAGACTCTCGTCACGTGAGCAGAGGTAGCCAATCAGATAACTCGTGACGTCACTCACCACGTGACTGAGTATAGCCAATCACATTACTCGTGACGTCACCCTAATCACGTGACCTCGCGTCGCTGATAAGAACTCTCCTTATCATTCATTTCTCTCAAGGCAGCCGTTGGAGTAGGACGTGTTTTCAGGTAAGTGTATTTTATTCTATAAATAATCACACGTATGGATCGATACAAATTCATTTTATTTAGTATGTTTCCCAGGTTACAGGGTTGAGTTTAACAACAGGTTTTTTTACAATAAGTTTCTTTTTCGGTTTGACAATGTTTTTTCTTGAAGACAAATATCGATTCTTAATAATACTTTGGGGTACTCCCATATCTTTCAAGGCTTGCAAAAATTCACTTTGTCCTGTAATAGGTGGTTTTTTATTCACAGAAAAGATGAAATGAAAGAGTTCCGCTAAATTAGAATGCTCCATGGTCCTTCCGTTGTAAGTAATCTCTCCTTTCGGGTTCCACTTAAACTTGTTTGAATGAGACTTGAGAAAATTTAATAAGGCTTCGGCTTGTTTCTTCATGGGTTTAGCTACAGACGATAACACAAAGGTTTCATAGTCTTCTTGGGGTTCTTGTTTTATAGACTCCACTTGTTTAGGTTCCACTTTTTCAGGTTCTTCTTCGAGTTGTTTAGACATCCAAGGCAAATTATATTCTTGCAAATCCATTTTTCTTTTTAAGAGTTCGTAGTAGTGCTGAATTTTTTCGTGATCCGGTAGAGAACTATTTAATATTTTAGCCATAGCTAAATCAAATTCCGTCATTTGCTTTTTAGATGGCGTATGCTTAGAAAATTCTTCTTCCGGTACCAACGCATACTTAGCTGCGAATTCCATTGATGATGCCGGTTAAAACAGACAATGCAGCCGGAATTAAAATATTTAAAAATCCACCGTGTTGAACAATCAATTTTTTCTTGTTGAATAAACTTCCTTTCTTGGTACCAATTTTTCGAAGAGTCGTCTTATATTTCCTTAAAGACCTTTTCTGATGAGAGGAGAGAGGCACGTTTCCTTTTAATACGTTCAGGGTACATTCGCAAATAGCCTTCACAGATCGAGTCGGTAATTTTTTTAACAAATGCTTGCGTAAGGTTTGAGGACAAGACTTTATAAGCTCCAAGTCTCGAAGTTGTTTCCTCGTTAACGTCATGATCCCAAATGAATTAAAATCGGTAGGGCTTTCCTTTTAAACCTTTTTTGGGCTCGTACACAAATTGGGTTTCCCCCGGTAATATACGCGTTCTGAGTCGCATTCCTTCGGGGGTTTCATTCCTTAAATCCACCAACAAATAAGAGAAGGGCTGTTTGGTAGCATCCTCGAACACTTCTTGAAAAAACTGAGTTGATCTCGGGTATAATTGTCTGCCCAAGTGCGTAATTTGGCTCATGTCCCGACGATTTTTAAAAAGTACTAAGTATTGACTGTTTAAGGAAATACCTCTCATTTCTTTACCTTTATGAAAAAGGTTTTGAGTAATAAAGATAATACTTAAATTTAAATGGTGACTTCCTTTGGTAAAGAGGTGGGTTAATCGTTCATCACCCCCACATTCCACCATTAAATCATCTAAAATCATTAAAGAATGGGTACCTAAATATTCCCGATAATTAGAGGGAAACCCTTCCACGAATGTCACGTCGGGAATTTCCTCGTGAAGCTTTTGAGAGATGCCGTAAAACCAAACGACTTTATCGGGTTGAGGGTTAAACATACGCCGTCGTTCTGCCAGTAAATCCCGCAGAAACCAACTCTTACCGACCCCCGTGGGGCCTGCTAAGAGCATTGTAAAAGGGTGTTGAAAGCGTGGAAACTCCATTCTAAATAAACACAGACACATAAGTTTACATTATAAATAGTTTTTTATTGATAAAAAGGAGCACGTGTGCGAAATCGTTTGGATACAAAATTATAGACTCTATGGTCGTTACATATATTTTCAGTTACAAACTGCTTTAAAAAATCTTTCAAAGTTTTGTCACGACATCGGCAATAAATATAATACACACAAAATTGACCACAAACAGCTGTCACATGACTTTGCAGCGGAAGTGGATTAAACACCACTCGTGAAAATTGAGATACATAGTTCGATATAGGTCCTTTAAAAAAGTTCGGCTTGTTTCCATAGGAATCAAAGAATTCCGCTTCTGTAGGGGAGGATAGGTAGAATGCCACCCAGTGGCTTCCGGCTTCTGTAGACTTGTGTTGCATACAAAACATGCAGGATAACGCTCGATCTTCTTGGGTAATTGATCACTGGGGAAAACACCGGAAAAGTATTTCTTGGTCACTGGATCGTGGGATAAAATAGTCTCGATTTCTATAGAATTCATTTCAAGAGGTATCTACTAGATGATGGAATCACCAGTCTGGCTTATGGCCATTACAGAATACCGCAGCATCCATAGTGAAAATTTTTGTATATATTGTTCCTGCATCCTGTATATATCAATTGTTTCGCACCTATGAAGATTGTTCCTGCATCCTGTATATATTTTAAATTGTTTCGCACCTATGAAGATTGTTCCTGCACCCTGTATATATCAAGTGTTTCGCACCTATGAAGATTGTTCCTGCACCCTGTATATATTTTAAATTGTTTCGCACCTATGAAGATTGTTCCTGCATCCTGTATATATCAATTGTTTCGCACCTATGAAGATTGTTCCTGCACCCTGTATATATTTTTAAATTGTTTCGCACCTATGAAGATTGTTCCTGCACCCTGTATATATCAAGTGTTTCGCACCTATGAAGATTGTTCCTGCACCCTGTATATATTTTAAATTGTTTCTGCATCCATGAAGATTGTTCCTGCACCCTGTATATATCAATTGTTTTGCACCTATGAAGATTGTTCTTGCATCCTGTATATATTTTAAATTGTTTCTGCATCCATGAAGATTGTTCCTGCACCCTGTATATATCAATTGTTTTGCACCTATGAAGATTGTTCTTGCATCCTGTATATATTTTAAATTGTTTCTGCACCTATGAAGATTGTTCTTGCATCCTGTATATATTTTAAATTGTTTTGCACCTATGAAGATTGTTCTTGCATTCTGTATATATTTTAAATTGTTTCTGCACCTATGAAGATTGTTCCTGCATCCTGTATATTTTTAAATTGTTTCTGCATCCATGAAGATTGTTCCTGCACCCTGTATATATCAAGTGTTTCGCACCTATGAAGATTGTTCCTGCATCCTGTATATATTTTAAATTGTTTCGCACCTATGAAGATTGTTCCTGCATCCTGTATATATCAAGTGTTTCGCACCTATGAAGATTGTTCCTGCACCCTGTATATATTTTTAAATTGTTTCGCACCTATGAAGATTGTTCCTGCACCTTGTATATATCAAGTGTTTCGCACCTATGAAGATTGTTCCTGCACCCTGTATATATTTTAAATTGTTTCGCACCTATGAAGATTGTCTGAACCCATGCTTTGAAGACATCCCCAGAAAACTATGTGATGAGTTCATCAGGTTGATATTTTTTATTTTATTTTTTATTTTTATTTTTTTAAAAGGAACTAACTCCCGCCTTGCTCTACGGAGCGAAAAGGGGCACCGCAGGGCCTCGGGAGGGCAGTCTCCCAGGCGCTCAAGGTGAACTCTTTCTTTCTCTTTCTTCTCTTTTTTTCTAACTTTATTCTTTCTACCTTTTTTCTTAAATTTGTATTCTCTTTCTAACTTTTTTCTATACATTTTCCTTTCACTTATTTCTCTAATTGTAAATTTTGTATGTATCTCTTTTCAGGTTAAGTCCCAAAAGATCGTGACGTTATCTAATCCCTCTGCAAAAAATTCGAAAAAATTTTGAAGTCCCCAAAATTGTGAAAAAAGTACTAAGTCCCGAAATTTAGGAAAAAAATTCCCATTCCCCCCAATAGATGGCCCCACCAAACCTCATCCAAGATGATAGTCAAAGTTTCTATTCTTCCGGTGGCAACGTAAAGTTTCTATTCTTCCGGTGGCAACACCCCCTCGTCCAAGATGATGACTAAGTAGTGTAAAAAGGGTGTATTCACCAACAGGGTGGTGGCGCGGTGGCGCGCTCCAACAGGGTGGAGGCGCGCGCGCCACAGCGCGCCACCGCGCCACCACCGTGTTGGTGAATCACCCTTTTTACACTACTTTAATCGGACACAAACAGTGGTTAATAAATAAATAAATAAATAATGGACAGACATATAGAGAAAAATTTAAATTACAGAGAAATGTTTAATTAAATATCTGTATTTTTAACAGCATTAAAAGTTTGCTTCCTTTTAAATATTAGTACTTTTCGCCTTACTAACCCATTTAAAAAAAACTTTCAGCATGAAATTTTTGTGCTATGGGATAGCAAGTGTTACTCTGAACTGAATGAACAAAAGCTTTTCTGTCGGTATCACTTTTCTTGAGAATAGAATTCCCGAAAGTTGCACCCATACTCCAAACCGCCTTAAACGTGAACAATAAATTTTCTGCCTCAACCTATCTTTAGGCTAAAAGGACAGGTGTTCTTTCAATCTCGTTTAGAAGAAAGAGAGAGAAGAATAAATAAATAAATAAATAAAATAAATAAAAACGATGTACTGTAAAATTCAAATATATGATAAAACGAATTTTCGCGTTTGAAATTTCGACCTGTTGGAAGTTGGAAGCACGGAATCAAACAGATATTTTCGGCCCCGTGAAATAAATAAATAAATAAATAAATAAAAATAAATAATAATAATAAAAAAGTTATGATGACCGCCCCCGCTGACCCAGTTAAGCCGACACCTATGCCAGAATAAAAACCAAAAGACATGGTTTTAATATATTGTGCAAGTTTTGTTTAAAACTTTAAACTCATTTTTCTCCGAATTCATTTTTATAAGTTCTAATATGTATAATTCCTAAAAATTTTTCATTTTTATCTAAGATTGTTTTGAAAGAAATTTAAGGAAATATAATTCTCATTAAGAAAATTAGGCATAACATAAAACAGCATATTATTAACTTACAAATATTTATTTATTCATTTATTTATTTAAGATATATTAATTTTTAAGCATGGCTACATTTCTATTAAATTTTAAAACAAATATTTTTGTCATATTGAGTGGAATGTATGAAATGTTACGCTGTACGTGAAAAAAATAATAATAGAAAATTGAACAATAAATGGAAAAAATAAATTTTCATGTTCTGGGCCATCTTATTTATAAAATTCTGCAATTATGTAAGTAAAATTACTATTTTGATTTTTGTTTCGAATGTCAGTTTTATAAAGTCGAGTAGAATAACACAATTCGTTTGCAATCAAAGTGGAGAATTTTCGGAAAATTTACTTTTTAAGAACTTTTTTCTTTTTTCTTTCTTTCTTTCTTTTTTTTTTTTTTTTGTTTATATTGTAGTTAAAGCAACGCACACGGTTGTTACAATGACATAGCTGCAAAGTTTACTGAAAATAAATTCTATTGTCGTATTTTGCATCAAATATACAGAAATGCTTGAAAAATTATATCAATAATTACACTTTTAATCAATTATCAATATCTACACTTATAAACATTTCAAAAGAAAAACTACTGGTAATCATTTGTCTTTAGTTATTTATGGAAAATTACAGAGAAAAAAAAAATGGAGATATTAAAAAATCTATTTTGTATAAGTTTTAATGACTATAGTTAATTATTGAGGAGACTATGTTTGTAACTTAGATTTTTTTTTTTTTTTTTTTGAGAAGTTAAATAAACAAAATAAATGAAAATTGATAATTTCGATTACTTACTTTTAACTAAGAATTATTGTAAATTTACAGAGAACCTGGATAAATATTTTAGTAAATTTATATAAAACGTTATTACAGTATACATTAAGTAACCCCAGCAAGATAAGTGCCGCAACTCAAAAATGTAGTTTAAAAAAAAAAAAAAAAAAATCACTTCAAAGGTAACAATAAAAAAATTCCCTAATCTACAGTAAAACGGATATAACAGTCTCTCAGGTAGATAAATTGCGAAAAAGAGTAGAGAGGTGATGCTTTACGCGTACGTAGGGGCACTTCATATACACTTTTCAATTGCATAAACTCATAATTGTCATTTTTTCACTGTGTTACTGTCCTTGCCGGGGTGCGATATCACAGTTCTTAATTGACTTTGTTACATAATATGTCTAAAAGTTTTTCATGTTCAGAAAGATTGGGGGTCTCGTGCCCCCCCCCCCCTTCCCGATACTACGCCTATGAAGATAATAACCTCAATTTAAAAACAAGTGTACAAATTTAAGGTTGATATCTAAATTTAACTCAAGCTAAAAATTTTAACCCCAACATCTCCCCCTCATGAAAAAAAGTAAATGAATAATAAATAAATGCCAAATGCTTTAAAATTTGATTTTTTTTCTTAAATTTTTTCTTTTCTTTTATATATCAGTAGATATATATATCTCAGGCTATATACATTTATTTTCCATACATTATCTAATAAATGTTGTAGATAGTTTTAGTACAATTAGGTCATTTTAAAAGCCCCTCCTAAAGGATCATCTTTTTTTTTTTTTTTTTCTTTCTTTTCAGATCACAGACAGAGGAACTATAACCGAAATAAAGAAAATTAAGGCTTTTATTATAGTATGATTTTTTTAAGCTTAGATCAGTTAAAACCCGACTAATTTTCTAGCATATTCTTTCATTAATTTTCAATTGCATGTGAAGCTTTTCATGAATTGTTATTCCCGAACAAGAAAATTGAAGAGTAGTTTCCGCCTTTCTATAAAGTTCGATTTTTTTTTTTTTTTTCTGTGAATGTTTTTAAATGGTTTTCTGGAAGTGCTTTATTATAGAAAAGTTGTCTTATTTTCCCAAAAACCCTATGCAATTATAGTCGAAATTCAACAAATGAAAAGATATTTTATACAAATAAATATTTAAAAAATTACTTACGAGTATTATAAAGTTAATATCTGTGACAATGTTTATATATTCTATATTTCAGCTACTTTATCTCTTGAAAATTTGATGAAATTACTTTTGAAGAATGAAGCAAAGCCAAAGAAAATTTAAGGCTTATTATTAAAGTTTTAAAGCTAATATCAATAGAAATTGTCTGATTTCTAAGACATTCCTTTTCAGTCTTAAGTAAATTAAAATTTTCAAGTATTATTGTCTCCGATCAAGAAAATTGAACAGTATTTTTTGCTTTTCTATAAATTACGGATATTTAATTTTTATTCACTAGACGTTTTGATTGTTTTCCTTTCCTTTCCTTTTTTTTATATTTTTTTTTTTTTAGGGGGGGAGGGGCGTGGTTGCCTAGACAGTAGAGTGCCGGGCTCGTAATTGGAAGATTGCAGGTTTGATACTCGAGCAGACCAAAGACTGTTGTGTACACTAATGGTGACTGGTGCACGTAAAATCTGTCATGTCAATGCCCTCCATGTTCCCATGAAAATTATACCTCTGGGGGTCATCGAAGCGGGATAGCCATCCCTTCCGTGGAGGATCAAAATTGTGATGGTATGTCTTCGGACCACCTCTCGAGGCGAGTCCCAGACCAATTGCCTATTGCGCAGCCCTAGTGCGACGTAAATCCCAACCAACAATTGACAAGTTAGAAGAGATTTTATAAAAATAATGGTGTAAAAAATTAAACACTCCTATAAAGTTGCATAACCACATTCATTTTCGCTCGTAAGTGTATGAAACTTTTCATTTGTTCTTATTCCCCAACAAGAAAATCCAATGGTGTTTTCATTCATTCATTTATTTATTTATTTATTTTTTTTTTTTTTTTAATAAAGTACGGAATGATTATAATTTTTTAAGTGGATGTTTTTTAACCGATTTTCTGGTAGTGATAAATAGTGCTTTCTTATGGAAAAGTTGTAATATTAACCCAAATTACTATAAAATATTCATTCCCTTTCAACACTTCCTTTCCCGCGCGTGTACACTTTATTGTTCTATTATATAATTTGTAAAATGTTTTGCAAAGATTAGTTGGAATTCTTATGTACGAAGGCTCAAGTCTCAACTCCTTTAAATTATAAATTCACAAAACGTGATATGTATGATTATCGCTTATAGCTGCTCTGTTTCAATTGTTGTATTATTGTGAACGGACCAGTAATTGAGCAATTAATGGAAATTTCTTAAAGATTTATCATTGTCTAATATAATCATTGATAAAATTTTTGGATATTTAACAACTGGAAATAATTTCTTTCTTATTTTCTCTACAATTATGTTATATAGAATAATAGTTTCAAAGTGGGATTAGATTGGATTTTGGGATTAAGGCCGATTGACTGCTGTAGGTCCTAGGCCTGAGGGGGAGTGCTCTCCGTGGGTGTCTTTCTAAGGGGTCCTAGCCCGTATTTAAAAGGTTTCGGAGAAAACCACAGAAACACCGAACGGCTAGGCCGACCTGCGCGACCTGGGATCGAACCCGGCACTTCAGGTCTACCAGCTTTGAGCGCAGAATCACTCGGCCACGGGTGGCCCGTTTCAAAATAGGATTTTGTTAGTAGTTTACCCATTACCTCCCCCCCCCTCTCCCCGAAATGTACAAATTTGTTTAAAATTTTCAATTTATACTATATTCTAAAGAATTAACATTGTGTACTATAATTTGAACCTCTTCCCAAAAAATTAACTACCTACAGCCTTAGATAGGAGGCGAAGTATATCAAAAGCATGTTTTTGTAACAATTGGGTCAAATTTGTAAATTTTAATTGGAGGGGGGTTTAATTTAATAAATTCTAATAATTCAACTTTAATTCTAATAATTCAACATTAAAGATATTTGAATTCATTGTCTATCACTGTCCTTGCGTTTTATTGATTTTTGAAAAACAAAAATTTTTTTTTGGTAAAAATTCTATTTCTCCCTTTTCCTCTTTATACAAAACACTATAATTCAACATGAAGTATTTCTCAATGGAGGAACCAATTTATTCGTCTAATATCTTTACAGTCAAATTCATCGATAGGCGTTCTTTCATAAACATGCTTTTTTCCTTTTGTCTTTTCTTTGGAATCAAATTTAAGATAAAGGCTCTTTGGATTAATTAGGGTAAATTAGGACTAAGGTTTAGTTAAAGTCAAGGTCATTGAAAGCCCATGTTAACTTACGGAGAAATTTGTCCCATTATTATTCATTACATATTATACATTTTTAGTTCCCCATCATGCTATAGGTAAGGTAATAGTGAAAATTTTCGACATCGGTTTTCTGACTTTTTTACACGTTTTCAGGTGAGGATTCCGAAAATGACAAATTTTGTATGGTGTCCGTCTGTAGGGTGTCTGTTAGTTTGTTAGTCCGTTAGTGTGTTAGTATGTTAGTTAGTCTGTGTACACAATATCTCAAGAAAAAAATTTACGCAGAGAAGTTAGATTAGTTTTAAAATATTATTTATAATATTTTCGTCGTAATGATGTCACACTACTTTTGAAATTTTATTTAAGATACTCGCATGAATATCATTGACTATGAATTTCCCAATATAAAAATTTCGTAAGTTATTGGAAATTTACGATTTTCTTAACATGGCAGAATAGGGCAAAATTTTACGTAAACGTCAATCTTGAGTGATATTTTCATCGTAAAGACGCCAGACCACTTTTTAAATATTATTTAGGATACTGGTATGAATATTATTGACTACGAATTTTCCAATATAAACATTTCGTAAGTTATTTGGAATTTACGATTTGCATAAATGGCAGAATAGGACAGAATTGAGCATAAACGTCCATTTTGAGGATCATAAATATATCAGACAACTTCAGAATAACATTTAAGATACTTGTTTGAACATGATTGACTACAAATATTATGATAGGAAAGTTTCGTATGTTATTCGTATTTTAAGATTTTATCAACATAGCAAAATTGAAAATTTTCCATATAAATATGCATTTTGAGGATTGTTGCATTGGAAATAGTAGCATGAAAACTAAAATATGAAACTGACTTTCATGATGTTTGAATGACCTTGATAAATCCTTTCAGAAGTTTTAGTAGACACCCTGGCAATTTTCGTAGTCTGTTTTCTAAGAAGAATTATCTGAATAATTATCTCGCCGTTTTCCGCTAATTTCTCTCAGAATTTTAAGGACTTTATTCACAATTATCTTAGTACAATACCTACAAACTTTATTTCCTCTTGAACAAGTCAAATAAAAAATGTGTACTGATATTTTGAATCAAATTTTATATACTGATATTCAATTCAAATTTAAGGTGAAAATTAAAGACCGAAAATAAAAATGAACCAATAAACAAAAATGCACCAGAGATAAAATTTTGAGAAATACTCCTCTCAGACACAGCGATCACCCCACTTGAAAATAGACTCAATTTTTTTTTCTTTCTCCTTTTTTTTTTTTTTTTTTTTGTCTGAAATTGAAGTATGAATAGTATTAGAGTTTATTTCATTCTAGTTTATATTTCATTTCTTAATTTACCTTTTAAATTTACTTATTTCTGTACTTTGTTAAAATTTTTAATCTTCCCCCCCCCCCTAAATTAAATAAAATTAGTATCGCCCAGTAATCGAATCTCAAGCACCTTTTTTGAGTAAGCACAGCGCCTTGTTAATTCACCCACACTTTCCCCGGTCACGGGATGATCGTAAGTTTCAGACTTTATCAATACACTGCAGAATGAAGGCCTCGCCTAGGGGAATCTGACCTGTTTCTACAATTCTTCTCCATTCTGTTCTTCTAAA
Organism: Salticus scenicus; assembly: GCA_963930645.1. NCBI lineage: Eukaryota > Metazoa > Arthropoda > Arachnida > Araneae > Salticidae > Salticus > Salticus scenicus. Next base: position 257,154,898 of record OZ005648.1, read on the forward strand.
CTTCACAATTTGATCGCTCCAACGACACAGTGGTACCTTCCTCGGTCTTTTCTTATCTTTTAGAATGCAAAATACGACTTTGGCGGTCTGTCTATCCTTATTTCTTCTCGCAAGGTGACTCCATTTTAAATTCTTAACTCCAGAAATAACATCCTTAACTTTGGTTTGCTTAATTATCCAAGTGTTTGGCTTTCTGTCTCTTCAGGTGAATCCTAACATGTTTCTCTCCATACATCTCTGAGTTATTTGATGTTTTTGTATTGTTTTATATGTTAATGTCCAAGTTTCTGAAAGCATAAGTTAAAACAGGCAAAATGCACTGATCAAAAACTTTTCTTTTCAAACAAATTGGGAAATTGCTTTTGAATATACCGCTATTTCTTCAGAATGCTCTCCACGCAAGTTTAACTCGGTTGTTAATTTCTTTCATGGCGTCCTATTCATCGGAAGGAAGATATGTGTAACAGCATACCGTTTTTAACTTATCCATATCAATAGTGATCCATATGAATCAATACCTTCAATGAAGAAACAAAGGAATTTGCCATAATTTTTGTCTTACTGATACACTGTGGGTCATTTTCAGTCCACATTCTTTGCATTCTTTGTTTAATTCCTGAAGCATTTCTTATAAATCCTCAGATGACGAGGTAAGCAGTATACTTCTCGTAAACTCTCGTCTTCGCGTAAACTGAGGCCCCATCAATGGTCGAGTGAATATACTCTCAAAAGCTGATAGACGTGAGGTGCCGGGTTCGATTTTAGGTTGCACTCGTCGGTCTAACCGCTCGACATTTTCTGTGCTCTTCTCCAAACCTGGCGCAAATGCGGGATAGGATCATTAAGAAAAACCATCTGGAGGGCATTTACAACCTTAGGCCCAGACCCATATGCCTATAATAGTCAACTGGCCTTAATCCCCAACACCAACACCTCATAAACGAAATTTGATGAAACATGTTGACCTTCCTTATTTTGTTTATTAAATCTAATATTAATTCCGTAGGAAGTCTCACCTATATATGCTGTATTAATATGCCACCATATATACATAATCGTTATTATATATAGATATATATTATAGCGATTTAAATATGATTTCTTTCATGGTGAAAATATTTTGAAATATAATAATCAGCAGGCGTAAATATTGAACTAAAATAAAATTAATTACAAGATAAAAAGAACTTTTTATATACCATGTTTTTAAATTTTCTGTTGAATCATATAAACGTTAACGAAGTCAGCGGGGATCCGAATTAATTGGCTCAAAGTATTTAAAAAATGCATTGTCATCGTGTTCTGAGCTATTCTGAAAGTTTCAAATGTCTTGCTATTTGGGAAGTTATATGATTGTTGAATCATAAAAACACTACCGAAGGCAGTGAGGGCCCGAAGCAATTGGCTAAAAGTATTTTTAAAAAATGCTTTGTCACCGTGTCCTGAGCTATTCTGAAAGTTCCAAATGTCTAGTTAGTCGGAAAGTTATGTGATTGTTAAATCATATAAACGTTACCGAAGGCAACAAGGACCCGAAACAATTGGCTAAAAATATTTAAAATGTGCATTCTCATCGTGTTCTAATTTATTCTAAAAGTTTCAAATGTCTAGCTAGTCGTGAAGTTATATGATTGTTGAATTATATAAACGCTACAGAAGGCAGCGGGGTTGTTGTTGTTGTCGTTGTAGGATTTTTTAAGGCCGATTGACTCCTTATGTGTACTAGGCCTATGAGAGAATGCCCTTAGTGGAGGGTCTTTCTAAGGGGTCCTAGCCCATAGGACCCCTAAAGGACCCTTCAGAGACTGGCAACTGAAAGCTTCAACTTCAGTTTCTTTTGATATCCCTTTGATGTGGTTTTTGAGAATTGAAGCTCGCTCCAGCCCTCGCTCACAACCCCCGTAGTGCGATAATTGCATGGGAACTGGTCTCTTTTGCAAAAGAGCAATAAAAACTAATGCCCTTCATTGTAAATGTGTGCAAAATTTCAATGGTCGCTTTCGGACAATGGATAGTTTATGATTTTTGAAGCTCTGCTCGTTGCCAGTATCTGAAGGGTCCTTTAGATCCTACGGGCTAGAACCCCTTAGAAAGATCCCCACGGAGGAAGGCAGCGGAAACCCGAAAACATTGAGTAAAAGTATTTGAAAAAAATGCATTGTCGTCGTTTTCTGAGCTTTTTTAAAAGTTTCAAATTTCTAGCTAGTCGGGAAGTTATGTGATTGTTGAATCATATAAACGCTACTGAAGGTAGCGGGGACCCAAAACAATTGTCTAAAACTATTTTTAAAAAAATGCACTGCCACGGTGTTCTGAGCTATTCTGAAAGTTTCAAATGTCTAGCTAATCGGGAAGTTAGTTAAAACTCGATTGCAAGATCCGTACTGGACTAACAAATAAGAATCGATGTTAATAAAAACGTGGTAATAATGTAAATCATGCAAACAGTTTTGTTATTTAAAAATACAGTGAAACTTGTTTAATTCGAAATTCTGGATAATTCGAACTTTTTACTCGGTCCCTTGAATTTTGTATTAAAATAATGTTAAAGAATCATGGATAATTCGAATTCTATTTTGGATAATTCGAATTTTTTGTACGATTACCTTTAAAATATTACTGTAAAATTCGTTCCCGAGATTTTTCTCAGCTAATATATTTTAACAGTCTTTTAAAAGAAGGATAGGGAAATACAAGAGAAGCCCCTAACTAGTGCATCAGAAGATATGGTGCATATACATGAACTTCGAGGTTTTTTTTTTTAATTGAAAGTCATGGCTAATGAAGAAGGTTCTATTTTTGTATCAAGTCATATGCTATGACACAAAGGTTGTACTTAAATAAGAATTAAAAAAATATCTGACTATTTTTAAAAAAGTGTTGAATAATTAAGCTCGTAAAAAATATTGATTTAATGGGAGGGGGATGTAGCAGTATTCTTAGATATGAAGTTTATGTGTTAAATGTTAAATATTTGATCGTAGAATTTTAATTTTTTAATTTATCTCTATAATTTATCCGTAAATAGTATATGTAATTCGAATTTTTGGATATTTCGAATTTTTTTCTGGTCCCTTCAACTTCGAATTATCCAAGTTCTACTGTATCTACATATTTTGTTTTTATTTTCTTATATAATATATTATACAAGAATTGTATATGCATCAAATAGTAATCGTATAACGAAGAATAAAATCAAAATCAAATGTCACGAATAATAATAATAATTTTGAATTGTAACAAATATTTTGCTTTGAAAGACCATGACCCTTGAACAAGCGATAAAAAGGTCTGCTATCACACTGTAATTATGCTTATTTATTTTATTGGGTGAAAAACGGCGTCTAATTATTTTGACTGAAAAGTATTTTTATTATTAATTAGTGTAGGTTTCTAATTTAGGTTGTTGTTGCATAAAGTTCGTATCGTTTAATAGAAAATATTATATTTCAATCCAGTGTATCTGCATTAAAAATTACAATTTACATAAAAGATAAAACAGTTATGTTTAGTTTAACTCGATGTTTTAAATTCCAATCCATTAATCAAATGAAAATTTTGCCATGCAATGACTTCAGTGTGTTTAAGCATTATACTGTAACCAACAAAAGGTCTTACTTTAAAGTATAACAATATATATATATATATATATATATATATATATATATATATATACATAAAAATAAAAAAAAAAAGCAAAAAGGATTTGTTGAATTAAAAAATATATATTATTATTATTTCAATTTAAAACATTTTTCACTGTACTAAAGAAATAATTCTTTCGATTTGAATAAAAGTTTTAATTTCAAGTTTTAATTTCAAGTTTTAATTTCATTAAAAGAGAGAGAAAGAGAGAAACTCTTCAATTTAATATATATATATATATATATATATATATTCTCCTGTTTATTAAATAATTTTCTCTGTTGAAAAAAATATAACGATAATTTATGAAGTTGGTGATTTACAAAAATATTTGTAATATTAGAAGTAATTTGTAAAAATTACTCAAATCGGAAACATAATCTATAGCAACTTTATGAAAGACACACATTTTCAAAAAAAATTCACAGCAAGAGACTTAGCAGCTTTGAAGATATCCACAAAAATTCCTAACCCTCCTTTACATTCAAAGGGGTGTGTCATTTGACAGTTTACAAATGACATACGACACATGTTTTCCGCTTCTACAATACGAATACACAGGGGAATTTCTCACTTCTAATAGACTCTTAATAGCGCCTGAAGCTTTCTTACGAAACGAAATCCCTACATCTATATCCCTACATAACATGAATCCGTGTGAAGAAAAGAGGATAATAGATAATTGCGTTTTAGAAACAGCAGCGCCATCTATGTCACACACTTCACACACACATCCGTACATTATAAACAAACCGAGGACCACCAAAAAAATATATGAGGATCTTTGTATGACATAGTAGATTACGAATATGGGTCGATTTCGTTCCGAGGTCCGGCAAAACGGTCCTCGCAACGAAATTGGTCCTCGCAGTGTTGGTGTGTAAACGGACAGTGGTCCTCGCATGGTAGGGTAAACAAACGCACACACACACAAAAAAAAAAAAAAAAAAAAAAAAAAAAATCCCTTGTCGCAGATGCCCATGTTTCAGAATTTTCCAACTCTCTAGCCCCTCAGAAGGTATTTAACGGTTAAAATAATCCTCCCCCTTCAAATTTATAGCCATAAAATCACTGAAAAATGATAAAAAATAGGGCGCTTTTCTTATAAAACGTTGGGTGGTAGGGCAAAATGGGCGTCATATTCGGATTCAGGGGTCATTTTACATAAGAATATGCTGAAATGGTGTCAAAGGCAATTTTCATGCCGAGCAGTGTTATCTAAAGAGGTATTTTAAAATATATTAATTCATATTATCTAAAGAGAGATATTTTGAAGTGTTCATTTTAAATTTTGAATATTAGCGTTCGTGCAAATTACTTAATCGTTGTACTATAAACACCTAGTTTTGAAGGTTTTTGTAGTTTTTTATTATGATTTAAAAATTATTAATATTATAATTTTTTTTTTTTTTTGGTCTTCATATAGTCACTTCTACATTTATAAGATTAAAAAATTGTTTGATTCTCAGAATATGTTTTTAATGAAGAAGTAATTAAAAAAATAACAAACAAAAAGTACATTACATCACTTTTTAAAGCTTTGATGTTAGCTTGGTTATCTTTATTCCTGCATTACTACACAATTAAGGAATTAAAGAAAAAAAAAAGTATCTATTTTTTTAAGAACATCGTGAAATAAGGCATTTATTGTTAAAATATTAATCATATGGTCTCAATAGATTTGTGACAGCTTTTCGAGGCAAATAGCAAAGTATGTTCACTTAACGATATTTCTCTTATTTAAAAACCGATAAACTTTCGGTTGAAAGATTTCAACTAAGAAATTGAATACTGCATTAGCATTAGCATTTCAGAAATCATAAGTGGCTTACGAATGCTAATGTGACATCCACAAACTGAAAGTCGGAAAAAGATAACATATTTAAACTCATCAATTAAGTGGTAGAGTTTATTAAAAAGCTCAAAATAAAAGTACTCCATCAAATAAAGGAAATTTTACCATAATATTTCTTTTTTCTTTTGTGTGTTATTGAGTAACTTTCATTTTAGTCATTAATCCAGAAAAAAGAAATTATTGGTAAAAGTTTTGTACTTTGTATGTAAGTATGGTGATTTATGCGACAATCCCTTATGGAAATTATTCTTAAATTCATTTTTTTTAAATATGAAATTTAACAGCTTAACACGTTGAGTGTCATGTTAGTAATCGGTGGATGACAATGGACTTTCCGTTTAGGCAGCGTCAACCACCGTTTGGTGTCAGTGTCAAATATGATATAAAACTAAAAGAATTACATCGTTTTAAATAATTATGGAAAATTTATTGAAATTCACTTAATTTTTATTTATTACATGATTATATCATTAAGGAATTTTAATGGATTTTATTGAAACACTGGGAACATACCGCGCTTCTAAGCAGCGCGTGTGGCCTGTCCGGGATTTCCTTAAGAAATCGCGTGGCGCTCAGTGTGTTAATAGTGTAATGAAAACTAAAATAGATTGAACACACTATAATTGATTTATTATTTTAATATATGGAAGTGTTCTCTACAAAAATTAAATTGTAGAACACAATCCGTAACATAACTCTGTCAAATAAAGTACAGTTTTTCGGTAACTTTTTTTTTCCTTTATTGCATGTTACTGAGACGTTTAATTAATTATTATTTTTTTTTTTAAATATATATATATATATATAATAGTTATGTTTTTAACTAAAGAGATTTATAGAACAGTCACTTTTATTTTTATTAGAATAAAAAATTGTTTGATCATCAGAAAATATTATTAATGAAGAAGTAATTAAAAAAAAAAAAAAAAAATGTACATTACATCCCTTTTAATAGCCTTGGCATTAGTTTTGTTAACTTTTTATTCTACATAACTATGCAGATAGGAAATTTATAAAAAAAAAAGTAAAACAATAAAATATCTCTTTTTTAAGAACATCGTGAAGTAAGGCATTTATTGTTAAAATATTAATCATATGGTCTCAACATATTTCTTACAGCTATGCTTGACAGGCAGCAAAATATGCTTACTTAAGGATATTTCGTTCTTTTTTTTTTTTTTTTTTTTTTTTTTTTTTTAAGATAAACTGGCAGTTGAAAGATTTCAACTAAGAAATTAAATACTGCATTAGCTATTGCATTAGCATTAGCATTCCAGAAATCATAAGTGGCTTACGAATGCTAATGTGACATTGATAAACTAAAAGTTTGAAGAAGATAACAAATTTGAACTCATCAATTAAATGGTAGAGTTTATTAAAAAGCTAAAAGTAAAAGTACTCCATCAAATAAAGAACATTTTACCGTAATATATATATTTTTTTCTTTTGTGTGTTATTGAGTAACTTTCATTTTAGTCATTAATCCAGAAAAAAGAAACTCTTGGTAAAAGTTTTGTTTTCTGTATGTAAGTATGGTGATTTATGTGACAATCATGTATAGAGATTATTCGAAGACTTATTTATATATATATATAATTGAACAGCTTAATAGTGAAATTAAAACTAAAATAGATTGAATACACTATAATTGCTTTATTGATTTACCATGTGTTAGTGTTCGCTACGAAAATTAAATAGTAGAATACAATCCATCACATAATTTTATCAAATAAAGTACAGTTTTTCGATAACTTTTTTTTTCTTTTTTGCATGTTATAGTGACATTTTATTTATTATCCATTTATTATTATTTTTTTTAGCTTTATTCTTTTATTTAAGTATAGTGATTTACGTGATAATAAGTTATTCGATGTATATTAATATGTATATTTTATTTCTTTTAATGTAAAATTGAACGGCTTATAGTAATACATGTATAATATCAAATAAATAAATGTGTATGGTTTACACATGGAGATTTTCTACACACAATATTACAGTGCAAAGCAGAAATGTATCAAGTAAAACACGGATTTTTGTAATTTTATTTTTCTTCTGGGCGTTATTTAAAATGTTATATTTTAGTTACCGTTTTATTAAATGATGAAAGAAATAATGTATATTTTAATACAGAGAGAGATTTTTCATAAAAATTTTTATTCTTTTACATTGAATACTGATTTGTGGAGAATTTTTATTTATAGAGTACTGATCACTGCACAGATTTTTTTTTTTTTTTTTTTTTTTTTTTTATGTTCGTATCCTTTAAATGATAAATTGAACAGTTAAGAATCAAACTTGATCATAGATTAATGATATCTATGCTCTAACGCATAGAAGTATACAACCTACCAAATAAAGCACAGTTTACGATAAACATTTTGCTTCTTTACATCATTCAGAAACTTATACCATTTAGTTACTATCTCGTCAAAAAGAAATTTTAAGCTATAAAGATGAATCTTGCTAAAAGTTTTATTTATTTATCTTTAAGAATGCGAGGAGATTTATAAATATTTCATATAGATGTATGCATTTTTAAAGTGTAAATCAGCTGATAGTGAAACGAGAATCGGTTTAAATTAAATCAGAGCCTTCTAAACTAGATGCCTTCCGCGTGGATCGGAAACTTGGCAACAGTTCAAGCGGTAGACAGTGCCACCTGGTACAGATTAAGCGACTTTTTTTTATTCAACTCTCACCAATAATTTTAAGAAATGATATATGATATATATAATCTACATTTCTTTGATTCTATTCGCCTTTTATGTATACGAAATCCCACTTTAAAAAGTTTTTGGTGGCTGTTGAATAAAAAAGTCGCGCAATCTGTACCAGGTGGCATTGTCTACCGCTTGAACTGTTGCCAAGTTTCTGAGCCACGCGGAAGACATCTACTTTAGGAGGCTATGATTAAACTTATTACTTTAACACACGAATGTCTGTGGTACACATTTTATGTTCTTGGCTGCTCTTTTTAAGAAGACTTGATCAAAAAATATTAATTTCAGAAAAAGTAAAGTTTTTCTTATGTGAGTCATTTAATACGATCCTAAAATTTAATCACTATGCCGTTAAAAAAATTATGAAGTAGTAAAGAATTTCGCTATGAACAGTTATTTATTAACATATGTATTGCGATTTATGAAAAAATAATTTATTTTAAGCCACAGATTTTATTCTGATATCCGTATTTTTTAAATCTTTAAATATACAATTTGTAGTAAAAAAAAAAAAAAAAAAAAAAAAAAAAACATCAAAATATATTAAACATGTAGTAATTAATTTAAAACATGTAATTTTGCGTTACATGTATTAATATATTGTATAAAACTACTTAATTTAAATCTTCAAGTTAAAAAAAAAAAAAAAAAAAAAAAAAAAAATGATGATTCGAAAACCAATTATTTTAAAACTAATTTCAATCTTTTTATGATTTTATTCATGACTAATTAAAGTCTTCTCTGATATGCATTCGCTCATAATTAGTGTTGTTGTTGTTGTTGCTTATCCTCCTTGTCTGACGGAGTCAGACAAGATCCACGAGTTCGTTGACTGTTAGGAAGTCAAAGACCAGAAGAGGATTGGTAAAAAGATCCTCCTTAGAGAGTCCCATGCATTCCAAAAGGTGCTCAGGAGAAGCCTGATGATTTTGGCACTTGGTGCAGGTAGCGAAGGTTTTCCTGCCCTCGTTGAAAGTGAGGTACTTGATGTGACCACTAGCGAGTCTTGAGAGTACAGTTCGGTTACGTCTGTCACACGGGAGGTCAAGAGACAAACCCGGTATTGAGCCCTTGTACCAATTATGAGTGGGGGGAGTTTACCACTCTTCCGAGATTTTTGAATTTTCCCGGGAGTATAACTCCAGAAAAGTAAGTGCGGAGGAGGGAGTTGAAGAAATCCAGAACCTTCCTTAGCAAGATTAGTATTGAAGACAATAGAAAGATTCTAAAGAAACACCATAAACAGAACATTATTGAAACACATAAATGTTGTTTCGGTTTAAAATAGCAAGTATAACTCTTCATCAGGCGAAGAAATTTCGATACGAGAAAAGGCATTAAAATACCAAGTTTTAATATTTTTATTTTAGACAAATGATACGATTTCATGGTATTACTTTATAAAACTTTATTTTTATTATTGAACTGCAGTGTTTTTAAATTCTTCTAATATTGTACGGTATCAATTGTTTAAATTAATATTGCATTTACGCATATTCAACCAGATCCTCCTAAATTAGATATCTTCCGCGTGGCTCAGAATCTTGGCAACAGTTCAAGTGGTAGACAGCACCACCTGGTACAAATTGCGCGACTTTTTTATTCAACAGCCACCAAAAATTTTTAAAAGTGGGATTTTACATACTTAAAAGGAGACTAGAATCGAAGAAACGTCGATTATATGTATCATCTACTTCTAAAAAATATTGGTGACAGTTGAATAAAAAAGTCGCACAATCTGTACCAGATGGCGCTGTCTACTGCTTGAACTATTGCTAAGTTTCCGAGCCAAGCGGAAGGCATCTAGTTTAGGAGGCTATGATTCAATAACAATTCAACCAGTAATTTTACTATTACTGAAGTTACATAAATGTATAAATAATGCATGAAAGATATAAGATTAAAAATATTGGCGTTGTTAGTTCTTATATGTTCTAATTTTATGCATTCTCGGGAAAATACACCATTTAAATAATTTTAAATCATATTCTCTAAATCTCACTTCTAAAAAGGAAAACTCTTAAATAATTCTCTTTCAAAAAGAATAAACCTTCTTGAATAAAAATGTTTCTGGAATTTCAAAAAAAAAAAAAAAAAATGTTTTTTAATCGAAAAATATTGAAAAGTAATTTACAAAATGTATCCATAAAAACCTTTTTTAGAGGTTTAAATTTGATGAAAAAATACTTTTCTCTAGAGAGAAAATGAAATGCAGGAAAAAAATATTTTTAGCATAATAATTCTGCATAAGAGATGAAATAAAAGAGACACTAAAAATAAGCGATATTTACCCGAAAGCAATATGTATATGTATATATATATATATATATTTAAATTATAATATTCTTAAAAATAAAAATAAAAAGAATATTGTAAAGTAATAATAAAATAAATAAATAAATAAATTTGATATGTATATATATATATATATATACACACACACCAGTGTATAGCTCCTCTTTTTATGTATATATATATATATATATTAATTATCAAAGTATAAAATTAAGAAAATGCATAACAAATAAATTATTTCTGTTTCTGAATTTACTACTTACTTTTACTATTTTATTGAGGAGTGGTTCGGATTCTAAATTTTGTTCCATTGATTCGTATGTTTTGATGATAATTTGCAAAGATCTTTGGCTCATATTGTTCAATGAAAATGAAAGAAATAGTTATATTTCTTCTAAAGGGATTTTCTAAGATTTCAGGACTGCCAAATACCGTAAAATGGCTTGGTAAGAAATTTAGGAAAATGTTTAAAAATGCATGATTTAGCAGCAATAAATAAATAAAAATATAACTAAATAAAAATATGCAACAACAAGCATTAAAGTAAAAACTTACCTGACACCGGTAAATTTACTCTAGAATTTACAAAAATGTAAATTCATCGGAAGACAGGAAAAGAGTTCCGAGTAGCTAAACTCATTTGCTGTGAATTGCTTTGCAGATTCCCACTTAGATTCGCTTAACATATATGATCATCACTTAGATTAGAATTATCAAATATGGAAAAATACATGAATAATACTATAGAAAAACAGGGAATAAATAGGATTTCTGGTTAGGCATGCTATAACTTTATTTATTCTCACAAAAACACATCGATTGGAAAATATTAAACTGTGTTCGCAAAATTTCTATTCTCAAAAAAATGTCTTTACAAAAAGTTCTCTTTCATCTCTGCCTTCAGAATTTAAAGGAAAAACAAAAATAAAGAAAAGAGAAAACAAAAGCAAAAGAAAGCCCCTAAAATTAAAAGTTATATATTAATTTGTCAGAAATTATTAAAAACTGATTGCTAAAGTGTTTTAATAAAAAATAATTTAGATGTTTAATTTTGATTTAATATATATATATATATATATATATATATATAGAGAGAGAGAGAGAGAGAGGAAATAGTAATATATGATAAAAGACTAAAAAATATTTTTTGTAAATAAAAAAAGTTCTTTATATGACACAGAACAATAAAAAGACTGAAAAAATTATATATCTTTCTTAATAAAACCTATCGAATTTTTCTTTTAAAAAAAGTAAAAAGTAACGAAGAGTAAGGAAGAAAGAAAGAAGAAAGAAAGAACTGTAAGTTTTTATCAAAATGCAAAAAATTGGGTTATGCATAAAACTTCAAATATCTCGATTCCTTAATTCCATTTTTTTTTCACTTGTCATTTCTCAAGGGGTGCTTTAAATTCTTCAGTTTGTACCATCGATCGATTCGTTGTATTATTTACAAGGCCATCGCTCATATTGTATTGAATAAATGAAGAAAAACGCTACATTTTTCTAATAGGAAGAGATTTTAAATTACAAGATTTCAGATTTTTGAATAGCAAGACTACGGAATACCATAGAATTACGCGGATTGAGAACCCGAAAAATGCAGCAAAAATGTACAATCACGAATGTTAAAACAAAAATTTGACAGAATATATTAAAATTACTCTAGAAATTATAATAAGCTAAATGCATCGAGCAAAATATAAGGGAAATAATGCAATCAGAATTATGGAAGCAAAAAAATTAAAATTAAAATAAAATAAAAATAACTGACACCACTAAAGTTGCTGTAAAAGTTATAATAAGGTGAATTAATCGAAGAGTTGGAAAGTTGTTCCGAGTAAGGCATTTCAATCTCTGAATTGAATTTGTGGATTCTCCCCTGTTTAACCAGCATAAACAGTTAATATAGAATTTTTTAATTTGGAGGAATGCATGAACAATGCTCAAGAAAAGTAGAAATAAACCTAGAGAAGTATTGATTATGCATGTTACAACTCTGATATTCTTACAAAACTTCATCGTAATATTTTCAGGAAAATACGTTCATTGAATATCAATTCACGATGTTCTTTAAATCTCAATTCTCATTGGAAATTTAAAAAAGAAAAATCTCTATTTAAATTATTACAACCTTAAGAATGATTAAAAAAAATAATGTATATATGTGAGTCACGAAAAAAAAATATTGCAAAGCAATTTGCAAAATATTTCAATAAAAAACCTATTTAGAGGTTTACTTTTGATAAAAATAAAAATAATAATAGTAATTTTCCTCTAGAGAGGAAATAAAATACATGATATAAGACTAAAATATAATTTTTTAACTAAAACAGTTATGCATATGAGTTAAAATAACAGAAAAAAAAAAATCCTGAAAAGAAAGAGAAATTCCTCCGGGGGCAATGCTTATTTTATTTTATTTTATTTTATAAAAACCCATTGAATTTTTCTTTAAGAAAGAAAAAAAAAAAAAAAAAAAGTAAGAAAAAAGTAAGTTGTTTTATGAAAAAGAAAGAGCTATAAGTTTTTATTAAAATATAAAATCAGGAAAATGCATAAAACTAAAAATATTTTTCGTTCTGAATTCCATTCTTTTTTCTTTTCTTTTCTTCATTTATTGAAGAGTGCTTTCAACTCTTCAATTTGTTCCATCGATCCATTCATTGTGTTGATTACTTGCAATGTTCCACCGTTCGTATTGTTCTAGGTAAATGAAGGAACAAGGTAGGTTTTTGAGAAGGAAGAATTTTTAGGTTTCACAGAAAAATTCTTATTTTATAGAGCGTCTGTTATATTTTATTTTTTATTTTTATAAATTATTATTAAAATTTTGGAGATTGTATTCTTGCATTGTTTTGATTTTCTTTGATTTTTTGCTTTTTGTTATTTTTCATGATTCATCAACTAAATATTAAGTATTACCTGAGAGCTATTTTTATTATAAGGAAACAATATAATTATAGATCTTGTAGGTTCATGAGCTTAAATATTAAATGTTTAGGTTAATAAGATAATGAGGTTTTTGTACTGAAAAAATACATTTTACTCAGATTTTATAAAATTATTTTTAAATAAGTCAGAAAATAGTATTATCCGTTTGTTACATAGTCTTTCATTCGTTGTTAACTACATACCATTTGAAAGTCAATTGAACTATGTTTTTATACTTTTTGTCAAAAGATTTGCACATCATTTTTAAGTTGACCTGGCACCATTTATTTCTATTCAGTATTTATAAAATGAAATACATTAGGTTTGTTTACTAAAATATATATTCAGACAACAATTCTTATAGTTTTTGATTTCTTTGATTTCTTTTTCTTTTTTTTTTTTTTTTTTTTTTTAGATTTCAAATGTTTAAATTGCATTTTCTCAATTGACAGTTTTTCATGAATTCATGATCTTCAAAATGCAAAAAAAGTCCACAGATATTCAAGAAAATACTTTTTTTTTTATATATAATGTTTAATGGATACAACTTAAAAGAGTCAGGGATGGGTTTTGAAATTTATTAATTTTCGAAAAAATAAAATAAAAAAGTGCTTGTCTGGGTAAAAACTCGGGGAAAAACCCTGCTTTTTGTTATATTTTTATTTTAATATATTTTCTTTTTAAGGATATTACAAAATCCTATCTAATTCTTTTAAATATGTTCATTTTTCAACGCAATTTTAATATTTCAAATCTTTAAAATCTATATAAAAAACCATAAGAATTTTCATTTGAATACATATTTTGTTGAACACAAACCTAATATAGTTCATTTTATAAATACTAAATTGAAATATTAACTTTAATATGAAACAAGCTTTAATATGAAACTTACTTCAGTCGTGCTGTCAAAGGTGTCAAGTCAAGTCCTCTTAAAATGAATTAAATAAATTTATTCTGTATGTTTATGTTTAGATTTTAAGAACATTTTTTCCCTTTATTCTATCCAAAGATGATGAAGGTATAATAGACTTTTTAAAAAGAAATTGAAATAACTACTAAGCATGAAAATGTGGTTTATTTACTTTGTTTTGTCCATTTGTTATTCAGCAAATGGATTTCGAGAACAGACTAGCAACTCTGTTTGTTCTTTAACCACGTTCCTTGCGATCATGGGAGCTTCTGAGCAAATGCTGACTCAACAAGTCCAGTGTTAAAATAAGGGTGATAACCCTTGTGGTTGAGAGCAAATAGCGCTAAAGGAATTCAAATGACTGGATGAAATCTCAATCTGCAATTCAATTTGGCACTCCCCCAAGGATTTTGAATCGTCATCAAAGCTAGGCGCAATAAACATTGTTACTCTATACTTTATAATTATATAAGTGTATTTTATTTTTTTCCGCCACACTCATTTATGCAATACTATATTCTTAATGCTTTATCATGGATTCGAGTAGCAACAGCAGATAATGTAAAGGCATTTAAAAATTACTATTATTATACAAGGTGATTATAATTAAAGTTACGATTTCAAAACGCTATAATTTTAAAACTACCCATCAGAGCGATTTGATATTTTACCAGAGCAATCGTGAGGCAACGAAATTTTGTTTCAGGGAGGAAAAAAGTAGTTCCAACATGTTCCTATAGATGGCGTGGTCAGGAGGATGTCAGGGGAAACACCATGGTCTCATTAAACACAGGAATGTTGTTATTAATGCTTTATCATGGATTCGAGTAGCAACAGCACATAATGTAAAGACATTTAAAAAATACTATTATTATACAGGGTGATTATAATTAAAGTTACGATTTCAAAACGCTATAATTTTAAAACTACCCATCAGAGCGATTTGATATTTTACCAGAGCAATCGTGAGGCAACGAAATTTTGTTTCAGAGAGGAAAAAATAGTTCCAACATGTTCCTATAGATGGCGTGGTCAGGGGATGTCAGGGGAAACACCATGGTCTCATTAAACACAGGAATGTTGTTATTAATGCTTTATCATGGATTCGAGTAGCAACAGCACATAATGTAAAGACATTTAAAAAATACTATTATTATACAGGGTGATTATAATTAAAGTTACGATTTCAAAACGCTATAATTTTAAAACTACCCATCAGAGCGATTTGATATTTTACCAGAGCAATCGTGAGGCAACGAAATTTTGTTTCAGAGAGGAAAAAAGTAGTTCCAACATGTTCCTATAGATGGCGTGGTCAGGGGATGTCAGGGGAAACACCATGGTCTCATTAAACACAGGAATGTTGTTATTAATGCTTTATCATGGATTCGAGTAGCAACAGCACATAATGTAAAGACATTTAAAAATTTCTGTTATTATACAGAGTGGTGATAATTAAAGTTACGATTTCAAAACGCTATAATTTTAAAACTACCCATCAGGGCGATTTGATATTTTACCACAACAGTCGTGAGGCAACGAAATTTTGTTTGAGGGAGGAAAAAAGTAGTTCCAACTTATTACTATAGATGGCGTAGCCAGGGGAACGTCAGGGGAAACGCCATGGTCTCATTAAACACAGGAATATTGTTAGCAACACAGCGGAATAGCAGGAAGCAATAAACTTCAATGGTTTACTAAAAATTTTTAGCAAAAAGACAAAAAATACGGGTTTACAGCGGCAACAGTCATAGTGAAAAGAGAAAAAGGGTAGCTTCATGAAACAAATACTTTACGGATAATTAACGGTACATTTCGGAATTATTTTTCTTTTTTGTTCTTTTGCCAAACAAAATTTCATTGCCTCACGATTGCTTTAGTAAAATATCAAATCGCTCTGATGGGTAATTTTAAAATTATAGCGTTTTGAAATCGTAACTTTAATTGTAATCACCCTGTATGTAAATAACAATCATATAATATTTCTTGTTATTCCACTCATAGCAATTAATGTTAAATAAATGTAATAGTTCGAAATATTTTTTGTCGATTTATAAATTCTATTTAAATAGTTGTAAATAGCAGTTCACTAAAAGAAATGCCAACACAATCAATGAAGTAGAAGCATTATATTTATAAATTGTATTTTTTATTGTTGTTAATTATGATACGATTTTTAAGAAATAATATATGCTGTATCAATGTTAAATATCTTTTACATTAAAAGGTTTTGCTTAAATAAATAAATAAATAAAAAGTTGCTCGTTTAAAACTATTTTTCAAATGACAAATGTTAGTAAATTTTAAAACAACTAATTATTACATCAATTATTAACAATGATAATAGAAAAAAATAAATTTTGTTTTTAATTCTTTAAAATGAATTTTTGAAATTTCAAAACAAATGTGATATTTCATGGTAACATTTCTTGATTTATTGTAAAGAATAAATAAAAAATTACTATAAAAGGTTCAGAAGATAATTAAGAAGTGTGAAATTAGTATGCAAAGGGTATTTCAAAAAACTATAACTTTGGCACTAATTAATTTGGTTGGTTGGTTGGCTGTTTGTGGCACATAATTAATTAAGTATTGATATTAAAAAAGCAAAGTACAAGCATGTGTAAAACGGAGTATATAATTTAAAAGAATTAATTAAAATTTTCAAGAAACTCACTTTACAGAAAAACAAAATTTTAGATTTTAAAAGTCTTTCCGTAGGAAAACAAATTTTTAGTGAGTGACATGTAACATATGCTAAGAAAGTGATGTACAAAATTTTAGTTTTTATCATAAAATGTCTAGAGATATGTTTTAACAAATTACAAATTACATCTGCTGGAATATTCGAATTTTAAATAAGTAATACTAGAAGTTTATGTATGATGATAATACCTCCTTAAAATTAGTGAATTTGTTGAAATTTTACTTAAATGTTATTCACACGAGCGGATTTTCCGATTTACCTAATATGTGGTTTTTTACACTGTTAAAAATTTTAACAGAAATATTACAGTTAATCATTTATTTTAAGTATTATGTAACATCACAGAGAAAAATAAACGGAAATATTAAAAAATTGATTTTATGTATGCATTTTATGCCTAATATTAATTTAATTAATTGTTGTAAAAAGTACATTTGTGACTTAGAATGCTTTTTCTGAAGCAGAAACATTCATTTTTTTTTTTTTTTTTTTTTTTTTATAAAGGAATTAAATAATAAAAATAGAAAATATTACCGAATAAAGATTGAGAATATCGATTACTTACTTCTCGATTACTAGCTAAGAATTATTGATAATTTATAGAAACTCTAGATAAATATTTCAGTGAATTTACAGATTTTTTTTTTTTTTTACAGTGAATTTTTCTTTCCTTTCTTTCTTTTTTATCTAACAATATGGATTTTCTAAATAGTGAAGCTATATATTTTTTAGAAAAGCAAATTGCTTATGATTTCTATAAATTTAAATTCATTGCTTTATAAAATTATTCCTGCTTGCTATGTTTCTAATGATTGTTTCTTTTTATTTTCCAGGTAAGCTTACTAATTTTATTGAATAATAACACAACTCACTGAAGTCAACTTATATGGCATTTAGTTTACAAGATCCATAAAGTTAAGAAGACAAATATACATTTATAAACAACCAGAAATATTTCATGAAATTTTAATGTAAGATCTTTTACTTTACACTTTTTGGTTGAAACGGATTTTAACCCAATGTTAATTTATGTAATCTGATTAACTATTATATTTTTCGATTTGAACTACATGTTTAATAAAATAAATGGTATTATGATTCAATCACATTTATATTTATTAGAAAGTGTAGGCGTATAAGTATATATATATATATATATTTTTTTTTTTTTTTTCAATGTATTTTAGAAATCTTTTCCTTAAAATTTTAATAACTTTGTGGTTATTGCACTTGTTCTGAGAGAAATTTTATGTAAAAGATTAAAATTAATTTTGATGATATCTATAAAATTTAGAAATTTTAATGATGATTGAAAAAATTTAAAATTTAATAAAAAATAAATAAATAATAATTAATAAATAATTAATTAATATTTAATTAAATTTAATTAATTTTTTTTATGTATTTATAGTTAAATATATTTTTTTAATAATCACGTGAAAATTTATTTAAGCAGTACAATTTAGATATGACTATTTAATGTTAATATTTTCAATTACAAAATTAAATTTGATTTCCGAATTTCTTATATCAAAATCAAAAATTCATATGGCAATTGTTTCCCCAGATATTTGTTTTTCAAAACAGGTGTAATTTAATCCTTAGTTAATATTTCGTTACACATTACTGTAAAATGAATCTTTCTAGTTTATTTATATTCCAACACATTCTATTAAAAGTTTTACACCAGCTAACATAGAAATAAAAAATGCTGATTTCACAGAAAATAATCTGGTGTATCACTCACACGACTTTCTCTTACCCTGAAATTTAACACTAAAAGTACAAATTGGATATTAAAGCTTAAGATAACGAGTACTGTTATGTAAACCAATGTTAAAACAATTCAAATTAGGCTTCTGAACAGCTTTATTTGACAAATAATTCTATGTGAGGAGGGGCTACCGCCCCCTCAAACCCCCGTTTTATTATTGTATCTACATTTATATAGTATTCAAATCTGTTAATAAATTAAACATTTTATTCAAAAATTTTCAGACAACTTTACACGCATCATTCCTTAAAACTTACACATCTTGAACAAACTTTTCTAGTAACAAACGCATTAACTTCAAAATACATCGTTTGGATCACCTGAAATTATTTATTTTTAATCTAACCTAACAGACGCAGTCAAAGATCAAACTATAAAACTTGACTTCGCTATTCAGGAAGCCTCAAAACGTCTAAATATACAAAAAACCAAGTGATGAATATTTATCTTTAAAAAAAAAAAAAAAAAAAAAAATACATTATTTATTATATGGCTATGACAACTTAATTTCAATTCCTGGGCAGCTTTCCTGGACATGGTAACATGTTATAGTAAAGCACTTCCCCTTACAAATAAAAAAGAATGTTATGACTTAAATGTTGGCAGCCGTGTATATATTCTGAACGTTATGTACACATCACATGTTGCACCTAAATATAATCCTATATTAATAACACATAGCATATACTAAAGTACACTTCCACCAAATTCCAAGTATTGTCACATTATAATCTAATTCTTTTGTGTAGCCCTGTAAACGGACAGGAGATGATTTCTATACCATATTCTACATGAAACATGTTTTTACGCATATAATAAATATATATTCGTTTCATTTGTTTTAGTTCAGTGTATGGCTATTACACTCTATTTACCTGCAATTTCCTCCATATACGTAATGTATTTGAATTATCTCTGGTGTCCCTGTATACGAACCATTTGATTCATCTCAACGAAAAGCTTAGTGTAGCGTCCCTATATCATTTATATTTAGAATACCAAGTTTGTAATCCCTGATGCTATTTGTTCTTGAGATATGCTGATAACAGACAGGCACAAAAACGCACACAGAGAGACAGACACGCAGACCAACTGCTAAAAACACGATCTTCGTATTCAGGGGACGTCAAAACGTGTAAATATAACGAAAACTCTCTTTCGAAAATTTGACCCAAAAACAATACTTTCTCTACCTTATGGGTAAGAGAAAATAAATAATCAGGTGTGTCACTCACACGACTTTCTCTTACCCTGAAATTTAATACTATAAATACAGGTTGGAGATTAAGTGATAAGATAACGAGTACTGTTATGTAAACCTATGTTAAGCAATTAAAATTTTCTATCGTTATTTTTTAAAGAGGAAAACCCGTAAATTTAAGTTATAACAATTTTTCTACGGATTTTTTAAAAATAAATTTACGGGAAACTTCTTTTAACAAAAGAATTAAAATAATTTTACGAATCTTCCTTGTCATTTTTTCTCCATGGAAATTCCGTAGTTTAAGATAGATAATTTTACACAAAAATTGAAGTTACACATGACTAAGAAAATTGTATTTTAAAAACCAACAAATCTTATATGTTAATTACAAATTTATATTAAATATTTTAAGGTTCTGATTAATCTTCTATAAGAAACAAACTACTAAAAAATAAAGAGTATTTTTACATATAATAACAGGAGACTTGGCGTTGGAATATTAAAGCCCGAATAAACTACTACGTCAGAAACGCCAATATATATATATATATACATTTGAGATGCATACAGCTGTTTAGGTAGCCTTAAACGTACCGTCTTCAGTGCAAAAAGAATTGATAGAATTGAAAGAATTCAGTGCAAAAGGAAAAGAAAATATTCTTTTTGCATTGAAGACGGTACGCCTAAGGCTACCGAAACAGCTGAATGCATCTCAAATATTTTTTTTCTGGCGTTTCTGACGTAGTAGTTTATTCGGGTTTTAGTATTTTTACGTGATGAAAATATATGCAAGATTTTTCTAAACTTTTCTAAATGTTACTTATATCATAAACTTTTCAAAAAAAGTTTTTTTAAATTTTTTTAAAAGTAAAATTAACAAAATTTTTAAGAAGTGTTCAAAATATTCTTCTTTATTATTATTATTATTTTATTTTATACATATTTCGGTGTTTTTAAATGGTTTCTTAATTAAAACGTTAATGGATAAAAATCCCCACTTGTAAAAGTTTCTGTCCATTATTTTACTTTTTTAATTTCTTAAATTGAATATTTTCATTTCATACAAGTTTGCTGCATGATATGAAAATCATCATTTCACGAAATTCTCTTAATTGCCCTACCTTTAATATTTAAACATTAATGAACTATCTGCACTAATGAACGTCATTTACACGAGCTAAAAGTTTTAATTTGATTATTATTCTCGGGTTTAATTACATGAATTTCTCTTAATAATACCATCTGAACGGGTGAAGTGTTCTGTCATTCTCGAAGATAATGTAATATGTTAACAAAATCTCTAACTTTTGACACTTATTGTTATCATCAGCAAATCATTGAACTTAATGAAATTTCCCCTTTAAGCTTTTGAAATATAAAAGCGAAAGTTAATGTAATCTAAGATATCTGCTCGTTATCAAATAATATTAGCTGGATTTAAGTGAAGAAGCCTTCAAGATTAATGATCCAGCTCTGTAATGATCTTAAGACTCTAAATGCGATTATGAAAATTGCAGATATCATCAGCTTTCGATAGCGTTCATCATCTCTTGTTTTATGACAGGCTGTCAGAAGATAAACTGATTGTGTCACATACGTAAAATATATATAGATACGTAAGAGTTTTTGTCACATAAAAGAAGATACAAGAGGTTCTTAAAAAGGAATGTTTGATTTTTGATTTTAAAATAAGAAACACTCTTCAACGTAACAACTTACAATTATAAATTTCTATTTTTCCATAGAATATAATATGAAAAATAAAAGTATATGTTTTAATAAATGTTATGTATTAAATTTACAAAATATACGATGAGTAAACTTGACTTGCACAAAGCAAGATTATAAAATTTCTTTTAAAAGAAGAATTAGTAAACATTAATTTTCATTAACAATTTTTAAGTAGAAAATTATTATTACTATTATTATTTGTTCCATTTGCCAAAAGAATTAAAATAAAATAAACTGCACAGTTTGAGTTTGTTCCATTATTTAAATTTGCATTTTAACATTATCGTAGATAAAAATTCTTTTCTTCCCTCAGGCTAAAGAAAAATGTTTTTGTTTTTGTTTAAGCTATATTTGTTCTAAAAATATCCGAAATGAAAAATTCTTTTATTATGCATCTGAATTTTTAAAATATTGAACGACATACATTGATTTTTTTTTTCTGATACATACAAGTACATCAGAGCAGTAGTTGATTTTAAAGTTTTTTTTTTTTTTTTTTTTTTTTTTTTTTTACTCTTTAAAATTGATTTCAATTATTTTTGTTAGTTTCTATTCGAAATAAAACATATTACTTAATGATCTGACTTGACTTTAATGTTAATAAAGATTAGAAATATCTTATATGAATTAAAAATAAAGTTGTGATTCAATAAAATTTATCTTATTGCTATACATTCTTAATATTTCACACACTTTTGAAACTGACAAGAAAATAAGTATTTTAAATCTTTGTTTATTTTCTAAAAATAAATTCAATTTTAATGCAGGGCTCCTGCTTTTTTATAGTATGAATCCACAATTGATCTCTAACAAAATACTTTTTTTTTTAATTTATAGTTTTTTATTTTAATTTATTTATTTATTTATTTTATTATTATTATTATTATTATTATTATTATTATGACAAAATTTGCTATTCAATAAGTGGTGGAAACAAATAAGATTTTAGGGAACTCTCTATTTAGTAATGAGAATTCTTGTGTAATATTGTATTATTTTTCCTACTAAAAACTACCAGCGGCTGTGCGGTCCTGCGCTCAAAGTTGGTAGACGTGAGGTGCTGGGTTGGATCCCAAGTCACGCTCGTCGGCCTAGCCGTTCGGAATTTTCCGTGGTTTTCTCCAAAACTTGCGTAAATACGGCGTAGGACCCTTTAGTAAGATCCTCTCCTACGGAGTTCACTCCCCCTCAGGCCTAGGAGCCTAGAGCAGTCAATCGACCATAATCCCCACAACTCATACTACTAAAAAATTTTACTACATTTAAAAAAAAAAGTATCACAAATGAAATTATACTTTATTATAAGATTGAAGTAAACTGCCTGAAATATTGGAAAAATTTCACATAACAATTATGAACTATAAATCATTATTAAACAAATCCTACTTTACAAAAATATCAAGCATGCATAAAACATTACGTCTACTACAAATATGTAGAGAAAAGTCTTTGAGAAGGAGATATGGCTTGTATTTTAAACAACAAGATACTCATGGCATAAAATAAAAATGAAAATATATCAGTAGTTTCCCTTGTGATTCACTTTAGTAAAATTTGTTGTTATCGGAAAGATAGCAATGCGCTCTTCAAAAATGCTAGATATGCTTTTTACTCTAGGGTAAAATTATTGACAAAAGAAAAGCAAATGGGGCATGAACTTTTCCTAAAATACATACACGAATAGTTACATAGAAGAGAAGGTATTGGAGTAAAAATAATTCAATTCTGTCTTTAAATAAATTGGATTTTGAACAACATGAACTTGGAATTGAAATATATAAAAAAAGTGTATGTTCGGAAAACTTTCAAAACATCGCGTTGATTCTAACAATTTAGAATTTACATTAATCACGTTTAAATTCACCATTCTGGCCTCCCGTCTTGAAAGCAAAGTTAATATTTTTCTTCTCTGTTTATGACTAAAAGGAACTTACCCCGTAGTTGAGAGGTTTTACTTTCAAATCTGGTACACGCGAGATACTGGATTCGAACCCAGGTTGGGCTGTCAACCTAGCCATTAAAAATTTTCCGTTTTTTTTTTTTTTTTTTTAAATGTCTTATAAATATTTGTTATGGTACCTAAGAAAAACCCACTATAGAGGGCGGCATTCTCCTCCCACACAGAACTCTAGCGTACTCAGATGGCTTCAGTCCTTACACGATAACCACAGCATTGACAGAGGGTAAGCAGGTATCACTATCAAGACATACATTTCATACCTTTGCATTCCTATTTTTGGGGTAAAAGGAGAATTTTGTCTCTGGTAATATATAGGGTGATTCTAAGGCCATGGGACAAACTTGGAGAAGAGGTAAAGAGACTACATAGAACCCATGACCGCAAACGTCATTTTAACCCTTTAAGTACCTCTAATTCATTGTTTGCTTGTAACTGCACTGTGTAAATTTCGCAAAATCATGAACAATGTTCAAATTAAGGCAATTAGTGCGATAAATATATCGATTAGAAGTATTTATTACTACGTATATTCATTTATGTAAACATTAACATGCAAAACTTTTTGTAAAAAATGTAACATTCGAGAGTCACGCCCATATATGTATTTTTTATTGTTAAAAAATAACAAAAAACATCCTGTTTTTAAAGGGTTAAAGTGACGTTTGTGGTCGTGGGTTCCTATACAATTCTCAATCTTTGTGATGTTCTCTACCTCTCCAGCAAGTTCGTCCCATGACCTTAAAATCACCTTTAACCCTTTCTGTGGCAGAGTAATTCTTCTCATTTAAAATCATGAGTCACTGGAATTTAAGAATGATATTGGAAGACAAGAAATAAATGAAGTTTTCCCTCTAAATTATATATGTAAAATGGTATTAAAAATTTTTTGGGATGAGTTTTTGCACTTGGGAATTAAAATCATGTGTTGGTATAGCTGCAACACCACCCTTGAAAGGGGTATAGCACTAATCTCAATGAAATAGAAAAGTAATAATACTCTCCTTTTCCTGTGGATATTAGCTTAAGGTTGAAAGTGATTTCACAATGCCTAAATGAAGCATTATAAAAATATTTAACTGCACATAACCAGTAGTAATTCAAATAAAATTACGCTTAATTTTTAAATTTCGACATTTATTATAGAAACTCTGATAAGACATTTTTAAATGCAGCTTTTATATTGATATTTTGTGAAAGAAATTTTAATATTGCAGTGGCCCCAGAATATGTGTATGTTATTCGAAATATGCGCTAACAGATATAAATAAGTTTTAGCTAGTATTGAACTTAGAAAAATACTTTTTATTTCCAGCAATATTTATTGTATATACTTTTCAGTTAAGAAAAATCAGTTCTTTATTATGCAAATAACCTCCCCCCTTTTCTTTAACAAATTAAATTACCGTTAAGTTTTGAACAAAACGTTACAATTTGTAAATAATCACACAACAAATAAAAGGAATCACTAAAACACGCTGGGAAAAATAACAGATATTTTGATAATTAAAAATAATGTTGTGGGTTAGCATCTTATCATTTTCTTCTATGGTCAAAATTTAATGAAGATGTACACTGAGACTCCAAAAATTATAGTACAGCCTGTTTTCTCGTTTTCTTCTTTTGCGCATAATTTTGAAACAAACCAACATATAAATATAAAATTTCAATAACACATTTGTTATCAAATTATTAATCGAATCATTTATGACTTTAATACAAGTAATAATTTTTAAACTGATATAACTTCATTTTTTTTAAGTAAGCATTGGAAGAAATAAAAAATTTAGACAATTTTAGGAAAGAAAACTAAATAAATAATCTGTTGTGTCACTCACACGACTTTCTCTTACCCTGAAATTTAATACTATAAATACAGGTTGGAGATAAAGAGGTAAGATAACGATGTTATGTAAACCTATGTTAAACAATTCAAATTAGGCTTCGGAAGAGTTTTATATGATAATTAGTTCTGTGTGAGGGAGGCTACAGCCCCCCCCCCTCAACCCCCCGTTTCATTAATGCACCAACAATTGTATAGAATTTAATTCGGTTATTAAAAAATAATTCTGTTTTTAAAAAGTAATTTATTAAAATTATTATTAAAAAAAATTATCTTTCATGATAATGCAGACGATTTCCATATTAGAGAAGTAGTATAACACCAAATATCCAAAAAAAGTCCATTTTATTCTCAAAAAAAAAAAAAAAAAAAAAAAAAAAAAAAAAAACGATTTTTTTTTCTCTAAGTTTTTTTTTTTCGTTAAAAGTTAAAAAAACCGATAACTTTGTTTTAAATTATCGCAGATCGATGGTTCAGCCATTCGTTTTAAAGGTATTGGCGAACTCTTTTGAAAGATATCCATCATGAAAATTTACTCCCCTCGAGGGGGGACTTCCCCCCAGGGGGAGGCGCGGCTCCTACATGCACAAATTTTTTTTCTCAGTTGACTATCTCTATTACAAAATATACATATTCGTTTCCTTTGGTTTAGTGCAGTCTATAGACGTTAAAATCTACTTACCTGCAATTTCCCCCATAGACGTAATGTATTAGAATTCTCTTGATTGTCCCTGTACACGAACCATTCGCTTGATCTTAACGAAAAGCTTACTGTAGCATCCCTATATGATACACATTTAGAATATCAAGTTTGAACTTTTTGCCATAATTTGTTTTTGAGCTATGCTGATAACAGACAGACACGCACACAGACACACACACAGACACACAGACATACACACAGACCATTTGCTAAAAGCATAATTTTCGTATTCAGGGAACTTCAGAACATGTAAGTATAACAAAATCTCGCTTTCGAAAATTTGATCCAAAAACAATACTTTCTCTACCTTATGGGTAAGAGAAAGTAAAAAGGTATGTCGAAGGGGCATTATAGATAGATGAAGGTACACAGGCATCCAAATGTTAGCTTAAAATCAGATTTTTCCTCCTGTATTCACTTTTCTGTGTTTTCTTTTTTCTTCTGTTTTAGTATGTGATTAACTTTAAAAAAAATAATAAACATTCGACTATGGAAATTGGATGATTTGTTTGTTTTAAAATTAAGTTTTATTAATTTGACGACACTTGATATTTAAAAATTAATAATTATATTTTTTCAAAAAGTTCTTTATGGAGGAAAAATGAAAGGGAATACAGGAAGATAAATCCGATTTTAATTTAACATTTCGTGGCATGTACACCTTCAACTATCTGTAACGCACCTTTGATACCCTTTTCAATTTAAATTATCTTTGCTATGATTGTTTAAAATTTTCATTTCTTCCAATGCTTACTTTTGTTTTCAAAAATTGAAGTTATAGCAGTTTAAAAATCATTATTTGTGTTAAAGTTTTATAAAATTCGATTATAATTTGGTAATAAATGTGTAATCCAAATTTTATATTTATATTTTCATTTGTTTCAAAATTATGCGTAAAAGATGAAAACGAGAGAACAGGTTGTACCTTGACTTTTGGAAACTCAGTATAAGGGGGGGGGGGATGTATTATTTACATTTATTAATGTATTTAACAGGATTATCACGGTCATGATGTTTTTTCCATCACTCGTTTCGAATAGGAAATTTTGATATAAATTAAGCTTATAAATTTGCCATGATGTTTATTGTTCGAATCTAGTAATTTAAGCTTGCTTAAAAATTCAGATGTCATAAAAAGACCATTGATCATTGCAAGCCTGTTTGGTAACACAGGGACAAGAAACCATTATTCTAAATTTACAGAAAGTTATTAATTTTGAAAACTTTTTCAATCTGCACTGTTCATCACCGTTTCTTTGCTGGGATTGCTTTTGAAAGACGATGGGGGTGGGGGGGGGGGATTCTTAGTTACGTACCTAGTCCTTATACTGATTTAAATAATATTTTTATTTCTGTAAAATTTTGCCTCAACTTTTGTAGTAATAGTAATGAAATGAAAAGAGCTATAAACATTTTAACGTACTATAGGGCATAGAACTTTCATAATCTTATACGTATAAAAATGCAAATGATTCATTTAAAAAAAAAAAAAAAAAAAAAAAAAAAAAAGAATGTTTTCATAAAATAATGTCATTGATATCACAATCAAAAATAAAATAAAAATGTATTGCCTCTAGACTTTTATTCTTGCACTAATATTAATAAATTCTCTAATATTAAATACTTTAAAGAATATTTAGATATTTTTATTATTATTTCTGGTACATTGATTACTAAAATGAATCATCATAATGTATTTTACTTTATTTATTGTTTTCTTCTAGATTAACTAATATAGAATGAAAATATAATTAGAAAAATTTCAATATATAATTATATTCGAATCTAAAATAAAATAAATGTTATTCTAAATGCTCTAAAATATTCTTCCGAACTCTTGTGTTTTACTTAATAATAGTGCATGTCCCAATGCAATTCAGACATTAGATATAACATAATCAACTAATAACTTCACCAGATACACTACATATTTTATACATTATTCGTGCGCAAAATTTTACATACCACAGAATTGTTGCCCTTTTTTTAATAATTATTCCAGTGAAATGGTCTTTTAACAAAGCCACACCTTAAAAATAAAAGGTTGGAGAAACTGATCTCTGAATATGCTTATGAAATAATACTTTATATCTCGTAAATAATAATGTATCTTTATTAATATTTTATTAAACACCAGAAAGTAAAATATCTATTACCTGTAGGATTTTGACTCAAAATCTGCATCAGTATCATATTCTTTAAGACTCCGCAACAATCAAGTACATTTTTTTTTTCATTACCGTGTAATTCAATGGAAATTTGTTTGATACATATAGTAAAAATATTATTATTATTTCGATTTTTTTTTTTATTCTAGTGCGCATTTTATTATTATTGTTCATTATTTTTTTTTTTTTTTTTTTTTTTTTTTTTATAAATTTATATACTTTTGAGATTAAAACATGGAGCAATGAGTTTACTTAATGAAATAAAATACTTAAATTACAGAAATGGAACAATGTCGTAGAACTCATAACGCTATTAATGAAATAAAGTTTTCTACTTCTTAAATGAATGATATTATAGCTAGAGAAATAGCTTAGAGAAATCTGTATAGCTTTGAAAAATCTCTTAAACAAATACCCATATGATTTTGCGCCAGTATTCCATCCCTAAAAATAAATTATTAATTCTTATTTTATTTATTTATTTTTTTTTTTTTCTCACTAAGATAAAAGGCGACATGTTCAGCAAGTGGAATGTAGAATTCGGAAAACTTCATTTTGGATTGAGATAGGCTTATCATACAAAGCAACAAAAATTCCATAGTTTTACATGGAAACGAAGAAAGGGGAAATTTGATTGATGTACAGACTCAATAAATCATGACAATGGCATTTTACTGTGCATTTTCACTTTTACTGGGAATTCTTAGCCTAAACTCTTTTATTCCTTTAATATTTTAAGTGAGTTATAAATGCTATAAAATATTTTGGGAAGTATTTCAATAATTTTAAATTAAAAATATATTCTAACTTTTAAATTGAAGACACTGTGCCGGTACATAATAATTTGCTTTTTATAAATTGCGTTAGCATATTTGCTAAAAAAAAAAAGATGATGATGATGAAAAAGAAGAAATAAAAATTAAATATAAATTATATTTATCCTCTTAAATTATTTTTGTAATTAATATTACTCCACGCATCAAATAAGTACGTATTATTTAATAAACTATTTTAATGTTCGCAGAAAAGTAAAACAAATGATGATACAATGCGTCGAGCTAACAGGCCTGGTGACAGCCCTGGTTTAAGAAAATAAACATGCTCTGCTGCAGCACGGATAATAACGTTTAAGTTAGTACATTTAATTAAATATAAGCAAAACTCTTTCCTTTAAAAATCTAAATCTGGATAGTGTTCAGATAATAACGTAGATTTTTACGAAAATCAATTGCCATATAAATATATATATATCACTTTCTATAAGGAGATCCTTTTAGATTTGAACGAATCCTAGTTGTAAAGAGGATTCTTTTGAAATCCATTACATGCGGATAAGAAGAGAAGGCAATCATCCTTGTTTCGGTTATACGATCCTGTCGTAAAAGTAAAAAGCCGAAAGCATCATGTTTTGAGGAAAACGAACTTTATTTGAAAAGAAGAATCTTCCTCCACCCCTCGGTTGCCAGATATATTTTTCTTTTGAAATAATGATACTTTTCTACAGAGAGAAAGGTTTTTTGTAATGGGTACACGTAGGAACACTTATGTGATTTTCTGTGGTTTTAATCAGAGTAATTGGATATACTTGTGTAGCACATATTTAAATATATTTTGTTGTATTTTTTTCTAAATATGAATTAGACTATTCGCAAAAAATAAAAGTAAATAAATAAATAAATATATTAATGTTAAAGAAAGATTAATTAAGATTTTTTAAAAGAAAGTTTTTATGAAACTAATCTGTAAGTTAAAAAATATTATTAGCCATTATCATGTAACTGCTTCAGTAAAAACTGTTAATATGACTGTTTAATAAAACTAGTATTTTTGTCGCCATTACAAAACTTTATTCTATATCATTCTATATAAAAGCGCCACTATAATTAAACATGCACAAAAGATTAATATACAATCTCTTAATATAATCTTATCTCAGATTAAATACTTTACATATGTAGTTTGTTTTATTTTTAATAAACAGATACTGAGAGGTAGCTATGTGAAAGTCATAACGATTGGATAATAGCAGAACCCCCTGTCGGTCGATATACACTGAACCAAAATAAACATTTGTTTTCATAATGGTTGTCTCACTTACCAAATTTGGTGCATTGTATGCCATAGAAGTTGAGATTTAGCCTTTATTTTCATGGGGAAAATTGCAACACATCCATGCAACTTATCATCCCACCAGCACCAAAATTGAGTCCGCGTAGTCTTTCACAACGGCCCTCTCATATACCAAGTTTGTGCAATTATATACAATTGAATCTGAGACATAACCATCCCATTTACGGAAAAAATGTAGCATAGCATCGCCACCTATCACCCGATATGCACCCAAAATGAATCAGCATGTTTCACAATGGTCCTCTCACACGCATGTTACACAATGGTCCATGTTTCACAATGGTCCACAATGAATCTCGTCTGCTTCACAATGGTCCTGTATTTTTCGTTTATATACAATAGAACCTGAGATAAAGCCTTTTCTTAAATGGGAGAAATAGCAGTACAACAACATCACCTGTTGAGCGATTACCATCAAAAGTTGATAGGAACTAATATAAGGCATGGTGCAACTATATATAAATTTATACGTAATTTTTTGCAGTAGTTTTTCAGATAGAGCTGAAAAAATAATTTTGTCACACACACAGACACACCGGCAGATATTTTCCAAAAAATATCAAATCGTGTTCTGTACTTCTAAAAAAGTGTAAATGCATCGAAAACTGAAAGTCTCAAACTTTTACAAATCCAATACTTTCTTTTATTGAATACAGAACAAAGTAAAATAGGGAAGGGGAAGCGAAAATTTCATTTCTGCGTTTCTAAATGTTATATGTTTTCCACATTAATGTATTATTAAGACGTTTTGTACAAATTAGTTTATAGTTAAAAGCTAGTTATTAAAGCTATAAACTTAGACAGCAAATACGTTTTACAATGCCTTTTCTCTAAACTGTGGATTATGCTGTTCTACAGAAAAAAAATACCATTAACAAAAAAAAAAGTTTTTTGTTTTTGAAGTGTAATTATTATTTTTATTTTATTTTATTCTTCATTTTTACAAATCTATTTAAGGAAACTGATTACCATTAAAAATTGTGTATTAAAAAGTAAGTTCTCGTTCACAAATAATATGACAGATATAAACACAATATCTGTGGGTAATATTTAAGTGCACATGGGTAATATTTAAGTCAGTATTATTAAATGAAATACAAGCAATGGATTTTTCTGAAAAATCTTGTTTAGGTATTATCACATAATTATTGCTAAAACCAATTCCTGCATATATATATACATATATATATACATATATATATACACATGTTCCTTTCTATTAGAGATATTCGTTCAGATTTGAATGAAAGTTCGTTGTAAGAAGTGAAGGAACTATTCCTTGTTTCGGTTATACGACCCTGTCTTAAAAGTAAAAGTTCGAAAGCATCATGTTTTTGGAGAAACAAACTTTATTCGAAAAAGATAATCTTCCTTCTCCCCTTCTGTTGCCTGATATATTTTTCTATTGAAATAATCATGTTTTTCTAAAGAAAACTAAAATGGATGAAAAAGGATTTTGTAATATTGGGTACACTAAGTGATTTTCTGTCTGTTTTAATTAAAGTAATTGGATATATTTGTGTCTTACTATTTTTATTTTTATTTATTTTTCATGTATATATTATCTTTTACCTTTTATCTTTTTTATTCAGCATTTAAGATTAATTATAGGCTAAAAAAAATATTAATGATAAAAAAAGATCAATTCAGATATTTCTTTTAATCTTTTTTTTAATATAATCCCTAAGCTAAATTTTATTATTAGCAATGACTAATAAAGGATTTTATAAATTTTCTTAATTATTTCGGCCTGATTATTTATGTTTCTGTTTTTAAAGCATATAATTTTTTGTAGTAAGATTTAGCACTGTAAAAATTTTAATATATGTTATTGTAAAAAATCTGGAGTTGAAATTTTAATCAAATCTCATGACATGTTAATGTAATTAAAACATTTATAGTAGTTAAAATTGAGGCCAATTATGTAGAATTTTCAAATTATTATTTTTTTAAAGTAGATATGTGTTATACTTGTTATTTTCATTATAGTTTTTGTGAAAGTTTTAAAAGAAAGATATAACAACTGGTTAGCTTTAATATTCTATATCAACACTAAAAACACCCTTAGATGTAACGGTATTTATATAAAAAAGATACATTAATAAAACATTAATATGTTATGCTTTTACAAAATATTTTATAAAAACCTACGTGATAAAATATTTCAGACATTTATTCGATTAAAAATAAATAGTAATTCACTAGAAGTTTTCTGATTATTTACAGATTGCTAGTATAAGAGTAGAAAAAATGTTTTACTTTGGATGATTTTCTTTTTTTTTCATTTAAAAGATTTTTGTTATATTTTCCACTATAATAAAATGTAATACAATTAAAAAATTCAATTTATGTTAAAGTATTCCTGAAACAAAAAATTCTAAATTTAATCACTAAAATAGGTTACTCTACGTTTGCAATAGAAAACTATTACCTGTTTCAAACAGAAAATTTATTATTACTGTGTCACAAGAACGTGTGTTGTATATATTTATAAAACATTAGTTCAGGCTTTACTAAATTTTGAATACTGTTATGTATATATAAGACTTAAAATAAAATAACCTTTCTGAAATTAAATAAAACTAATCATAAATAGTGACATTGAAAATATAATCATAAAAACTTCCGAGCTTTACAAAAACTGACCTTTTGAATAATATGATCTCAAAATAATTCAGAACAAAGCTGCAGAATTTGAAATCATTATTAAATTAAAATATAGATGTTTTCTTTATTTTCAAGAAGAACTTCTTATGTGCTATGTATAGGAAGTCTGTTTAGCAAAGTAAATCCTTAATTTCATGATCAATAATTTAAAATTCACGGTTAGCTATATGCTTTGTACGTTTTCTCTAATCATGCGGAATTTTATAAATTTCAATTTTATAAATTCAATCCAGCATAATCAGACAGAATGTTTATTCTCTTAAGAGGTCCTCAAGAATTTTGTTCTACTGCTCTGCTCTTCACCCAATTCGAAAGACGTGTTTTATATGTAAAATCATATGTGTGTATTTGTGTGTGTGGGGGGGGGGGAGGGAGGAGTTAAAGTTTAATTGTCTATGCGAGAGGTTTAGACTTTGAACATCTGTTCCAAGCAGTACCGGAACATTCCCTAAACGTTCAAAAATAGTTCTACATGTACGTTCTAATAAAGTTAGAATTGAACGTTATTACGGACATTTGCTTGTCCATCAAGAAGACGTTCAACAAAGAGATAAATTATTAAAATTAGTAAATTACAAATGCGAATTTATTCACATCCGACAACAATGATTAAGATTGTCTCTTATCAAAACTGATCATATCACATGATACGGTTATACATTTTGTTTCATAAAAAGTTTTATCAAAAGTTTTCTCTTTATTAAATGCTAAATTACATTCATTCAGCAAAACATTTTTCAATATTTTAAATTGCTACGTACTCAAACAGTAAAACCATAAAAAATATGATTTTTTTTTTTTTTTTTTCCCAAGCATTTTTCATTTAAAACTGTTCTCTGTTTATGTCGATAGCGAAGGGAAAATGAAATATGCTTTCACGTTATTCGTGAAAGTCTTTACAGAAAAATCCATATTTTCTAATACCCAAAGAAGCAACCACTATTTTCATCAATCCTTCTTAGAATTTACTACTGTGCCAAAATGGCTTGCGTTGTATCTTTCTCACTGCTGCAACTTGAACAGAACTTCCAGAGGACATGATCTCCAAATCCCTAGA
This sequence comes from Salticus scenicus, assembly GCA_963930645.1. NCBI lineage: Eukaryota > Metazoa > Arthropoda > Arachnida > Araneae > Salticidae > Salticus > Salticus scenicus. Next base: position 257,189,201 of record OZ005648.1, read on the forward strand.
TGACAAAACGTGCCTTGAGCTTTATGGCTGGTTGTAAAAGTAAAATACAGGCGATTACCCCCGAGTTATTTTGGGAATGGTTTTTGGGAGTGGCTACCCCTCAAATACTCTTATTCGCCATTCAGTTCTGAAAGAATGATAGATAAAAGAGATAATAAAGAATTCAATTTAAAAGAGGAGAAAATTTTTCGATCATACTCTGCATTACGAACTGGAATATGTTTCTGATAATTTCTGTAAAACATATAGATGTTATTAATTTCGTTTTGATTGGAAAACAAAATTGTCATTTTTTAATAGTTAAAATTATCGTATATTGCATTGTGTTGACGTGTTAAAATTTGGTTTATGAAGTTTTTTCTTTTCTTTTCTTTCTTTCCTTCTTTCTTTCTTTCTTTATTTTTTCTTTATTTTTTTTTATTTTTTTTTTTGTTAAATTTATGATGTAGAATTGATGTACCCGTCCAATCCATTTTAAAAAATATTAATCGAAAAATTTATTATGTAACTAAACATTTATTTCACTTCAACAGCGTACGCATTTTAGTGTTAGGGCAAATTAACTATACGAGGGCTCTAGTCCTGGTGTTGTTCCCTCTGTGGATGTTCTTTCTAATGAGTCCTATCCCTATTTACGCGAGTTTCGTTAAAATTCAGGAAAAACTACGATTTGCTAGGTTAACGAGCACGACCTAGGATCGAACCCCGAAGATCCCGTGTACCAACTTTGAGCGCAGAACTTCTCGACCGTCGCGCTTGTGTGACATCTTCAATAACTTAAAGTGAAAATCACGATTATTTTTGCTATAATTTATACTTAAAGGTTAAAAAAATTAAACCTTGCTGCCAAACATTAGCCGTAAATCTTACGGTTTCCTTTGGAATATTGGGCAAATAGATGGAGAATTACGGCATACGTAGCAAATAAAACTTAAAGCACGACTTACCCATGAAATTTATGTATAAAGTGTAGCAGCGAGGTTTCAATTTTACATTATATATTACTAACATGAAGCAAGAGACCTTTAGCGTAAACGGAAAATATCGAATATAGTAAATGCAAAATATAAATAAAACGTATATAGTATTATAGTATATAAATTGTTGCATAACATATTAATTATTAAATGAAAGCAAAACCGATCTAAGATTAAAACTTATAAATGCCTTTTTAATGGTATTTAAATCAACTACAATTTATTTTCTTTATATTTATATTGCTTTACGGTTAGAAAAATTGACTTTACTGTTAAAAAAATCCTGATTTTTTTTTTTTTTTTCTCTCTTTTTTTTAAAATATTGATTTATGATTTCGGAAATAATGATTTAGGAACCTGTGTTACGATATGAAATAATTCACAATATTTCTTAAGGTTTTATATTTTTATTGTTGAAAAAATAAATGCAATTTAAGCAGTCATAAATACCTCAGTAAAAGTATACTTTTATTAATTTTTATTCTGCTTTTTTTTTTTTTTTTTTTTTTTTTTTTAAGGATGTTTCTTTTTTAAATTACGCAAGTAGGCAAAAGATTTCAATCATCATGTGACATACTTTATTAATATAGCACTATCACTATAAATTATAAATTATAAAACTAATTTAAACTTTTTATTTCATCTATGTATTTCATATAGAGCGTTTACTTAGTTAGGATATAAAATCATTCTATATGTATAAAAACTGGAGTTTTAACAGTATTTCACATTTGCAACTATAATGAGATATAGTAGGCTATTCCTTATTTAAAATTCTTTAAAATAAAGATTTCAGCAATTATCTGAAATCTTAATCTTTAAAGTCCCTTAAACAGCTTATTAACTGCTTTTCAAGTATGTATATAAATTCAAAATATATTTTTTCCCCCTCAAATATTTGATAAAATGTTTCAATCCGGACAAAAGCCTCAACATTTAATACCTTAATTACAAATCAAGGAACTTGATTTTTCAGTATTGATTATTATTTGAAAAGTTTAAAGAGACATCTGCAAAAATTTAAGATTTATTAGCAGGCCAAGTTAATGGATTGCCTCTAATTAACATTAAAAAGACTTCTCAGTGAATGTCAAGAAAATCGTTTGGGAAAGACCTGCTTTCATCCATCTTAAGGGGAATTTTTAACCTGAAAGCATTAATTTAAATGCTTAAATAACTGCTAATGATAGGAAGCAATAACAAGAGAGAAATTTATGTAATTTTTCATATTTTGCTTACAATATTTGGAGTATAAAGTTGTTAGCATAAATTTCAAAGTCGTTTAAGTGAGCGCAAATTGACTGATTTTCTAGTGTTTACGTTAAATCATAAGATTTCTTTTTTTTTTTTAATATTTCGCAAAATATCTCAGTAACAGTAAAAGCCTCTAAATTAAACGAGTTATTATAAACCAAGGAGTTAGATTTTTTAATACAGGTTTTAATTTAAATTTTTTTTAAAAAGGCTGTCTAATCATGCTCTAGCTACTGTATAATTAACGGAATAAGTTAATGGATAGCCTGTAATTAACATAAAATTTTCTTTGAGTGGGTATCAAGAAAATCATTTTGTAAAGGACATTTGTTGATATTTCATGGAATTTTAGACTCGAAAGTATTTACATAAATAGCTGTTATGATTGCTAATGATTGGCATCGATAACAATTTCTTTTTTCATAAATAATATTTTAGAAATTATTCTTAAACGATAATTTTAATGTACATACTTTCTAATTAATGAGATTTTCATAGAAAGTGTAAATATTGGATTGTTAGAAATTTACACGATTCCTTTTTTAAATTAAAATTAAAATTCTTTTTGCGAGCATTTTATTTCTTACTTTACATTAATTTTCCGATACAGAGTAATACAACTAAAATCTACAAAGATTTATAATTAATTAAAACAATGGCAAGAAATATATTAATTATAGGTAGAAATAAATTAATTATGCAAACATTGCTCCATGAATTTATATTCAGCTTTGTTAGTTTTGAATTGAAAAAGAATTTTTCTCTGCTAGTCTAATTATAGACTAGTGGATCTGCAGATCAGGAGCCTCAACGTCCTATTTACATCAGACATTATTCAATAGGTCATTTTTATTTATTCCTTATTATATAATCGTATATATTGATTCAATCGACTTGTTACCATAATCAGATACATTCCTGAGGGGGGCTGCCGCCCCCCTCAACCCCCCGCTATGTCTCTATTTGCATATCTTATAAAGTGTTACGGAATTGTAAATAATTGCATTTATTTTTGTATCAATTCTTTCAAAGAAGTTTAGTAAAGTTAATAAAATGCTAACTTTGTGCATTTTTAGTCGTTTTAGCGTTAAAATAGCCTAATTTTCCCTTAAAAACATTTAAAAAAGTTCCAATAAGGGAAGAAATGGATTTGGCGCCAAATTTGGCGACTGTTTCCCTCCTTGGCGATTTTTTTTGGCGACCTTTGCGAGAAAATCCTTATTAGGGATATACCAAATATGGAAGCTCTAATCTCATTATGAGATACGAGAATTTTCCAGAACAGTCTGTGTTCGGTAGAAAAGTATAAAAGGAGCATTTTTTCGCCAAGGCAGTCAGTCAGTCTCAGATCTGTGTCAGTTTCGTGAAATTCTTGCTTTGCTTTGAGCCTCTTTAGATGAGACTTTCTTTATGTGTTGTTGCTAAATAGTTTGTACCGTTGTTTTGCTGTTAACGGCTGTTGTTTAAGCTGTGTTTACTGGTTGAATTGAAGCTGATACTTGGTTTATAGACCTGTATTTTTCTGGAACTTCCTGTGAATACATCACTGAATTTTTGCAAGTTTTGCCTTTCATTCTCGGACAACTTACGTACCCCCAAGTACGCAACAATATGTATTCTTAATGAACGACGGTCTTTTATTATTTCCCTGAAATTCATAAATACCAAATTTCATAACTACCAAATTTCATACAAAAAAAAAAAAAAATTACATAGCATATCGGAAATATTTTGCGTAACCTTTAAACTAATTTCCAATTCTATGCCCACAATTATCAACAAGAAAACATGCTTTTAAAATTCTAACATAAATTCATTATATTTGATGGGGTGTAACCATGTTAAAATAAACTTTTAAGAAATATCGACTATAGACCGTAATAGTACGAAATTATTTTATATATCCCGGAAAAGTAGCCACAGTCATTATAAACGCCAATAATAAAAATAAACTTAATTAATTATAACTCATTAATTTTTCAAACTAATTTGACATCATTCGGATGATTACAGTACATACTCGGAATTATTTTGTGTGGTCCCATAAATTATTTAGTCTATACATAAACTTTTTTAAGAGTAAACATAATTTTAAGCATCTTTATAATGTATGATAATTTTAATAAGTTCAATGCAGCATAAACGCATTAAAGTGCGCTCTTAAATAAAAGTTTGTCCATAGGCTCTAATGCTACGAAATTCTTTTGCGTGTCTCTGTAAACAAACCATAAAATTTCTATACACCTGTAAAAACTATTCAGCTTACTTTGCGTTTAAAATTAATAATTGTTCCAAATTTAACATCGTTTGGATGACTACGTGACATTGTCAGAACAATTTTGTAAGGTCCTGTACATTAATTAGAAAGCTTAAGAACACATATTTTCTTCAAACAACATAAGTTAAACATCTTACTCATGTACGCTAGTTTAATTTTCTTGATTGCAAAGTAAAGATGTTAAAATGCGTTTAAACGCAATTCACCTCATACGCCGTAATGTGAAGTATTTTGCCGTGTCCCTGTCTACAATCCATACAATCCATAAAAAGTATAGGCCTAAAAAAATAAATAGCTATTTCTATACCGAGCCTGAATATATGTGTCAATTTGCAAATCAATCGGAGAATTTTTGCGGCCGCTATTGCGGTACATACAAATTCTTCCCATAGGCCGTAATGATAAAAAAATTTGGCGTGTCCCTGTACACGAACTGCAAATGGAATGCACACCCAAAACTATGCAGCTAATTTTGTGGGGATCATGAACATGTGTACCAAATTTCAAGTCAATAGCGTGATATTTGCGGCCGCTATCGCACGACAGGCAGACAGACAGACGGACAGACGGAACACAAAATCCTGTTGAGTCTCAACAGAGGCCTTCCACTGACGTTTCTGCAAAAATTGGAAGTCAATAGCTTGATTTTTGCGGTGGCTATCGCGGTACATACAGATTCTTACCATAGGCCGTATTGATAGAATGACTTTGGCATGTCCCTGTACACGAACGAGAAATGGAATACACACCTAAAACTATACAGCTAATTTCGTTGGGCTCATGAATATGTGTACCAAATTGCAAGTCAATAGCGTGATTTTTGTGGCCGCTATCGCAATACATACAAATTCCTCCCTTAGGCCGTAATGATAAGATAAACTTTGGCGTGTCCCTGTATACGAACTACAAATGGAATATATACCAAAAAATATACAGCTGATTTCGTGGAGCTCATGAATATGTGTACCAAATTTCAAGTCAATAGCGCTATTTTTGCGGCCACTACCGCGATACATACAAATTCCTCCTATAAGCCGTAATAATAACAAAAACTTTGGCGTGTCCCTGTATACGAACTACAAATGGAATACATACCAAAAACTATACAGCTAATTTCGTGGGGCTCATGAACATGTGTACCAAATTTCAAGTCAATAGCGCTATTTTTGCGGCCGCTATCGCGATACGTACAAATTCCTCCCATAGGCCGTAATGATAAGAAAAACTTTGGCGTGTCCCTGTATACGAACTACAAATGGAATACATACCAAAAACTATACAGCTAATTTCGTGGGGCTCATGAACATGTGTACGAAATTTCAAGTAAATAGCGCTAATTTTGCGGCCGCTATCGCGCGACAGACAGACAGACAGACGGACAGACAGACAGACACAGCCCAAAACCGTTTTGAGTCTCAATGTAGGGCCTCCACTGACGTTTCGGCAAAAATGTAATTGGATTTACAGAATACGGCGATTATTTTTTTTTTCTTTTCGCACTTGTTTGTTTTATTTCAACCTTCTTAAATAAATTCATAAATAAATTATCTTTAATTAAAACATTGCCCTTTTTCAATTATTAATTAGACATCATATGAAGGAGATATTATATGATATGAATATCAGTAAAGTATAATTAAAATTACTTTTTTAAATTATATTAACCTTTGTTCATGAATATAGAAAGATAAGTAAGATAGAGACGTTGCTCTAAAAATATACATTTAAGTAAGCTCAATGCACAATATCTGTTTTCTTATATTGTTCTACTCTGTTACCATACCTATCTTTATATATATATAAATTTTATTGACATAAACTCAAAATATCTTTAAACAATGATTAAATTCAAAATTTATGTTTAATGTTATTGAATATATTATTTCAATAATTGAATGTATCATATTATTAAATGTATTAATCAACGATAAAACTTCTTTTTATTGAACGCATGAATGTGCTGCATTATGTATTATGTATCTGTAAATAATAATAATAATAATAATACATTAAAATAAAACTTGTTTAAAATCTTTTAAAAACTAAAGAGATTCAATTCATTGTACTCCATAATTCATATTTTAAAAATAAAAAAACGAAATATGTACATATAATTATTTTTAAAGATACATTTAAACGCTATGTATTTATAAATTATTCATTAATGCAGCACAGTCTTTATATTACCTTTTTATTCAAAAGGTCCATTTTTATTCTGAAATCTTCATTACCTCTTTAGAATTTTGTTACAAAGAACCCATACCTTTTTATTCATTACAATATAAAAATGGTGCATATGATTTTCCTTTCCATTATTTGAAACTTCTTTGATTTTTACGCCAGCACATTTAACTCCCCTCCTCTACACTTCAGCAAAGGTAAAAATATTATTTTTCCATTCATTTCACATTTCTTTCAGGGGTTCTAAACGTGCACAAACAGCAAATTTATTTTAAATGATCTCGCGAAAAATGCTTTTTAATATAATGAGCAAGTTTTGTTGCAATTTTTCGTAAGCGGGAATGCATATAAAGTGGAAAATGATATTATTATTTTTGAAGTAACAAAAATTCAAAGAATGTCATTAAAAAAAAAAAAAAATCAAAATTAAGATTTTATTTTTATTTTTATTTTTCTCCATAAAAGTTATAAATTAACGAATGAGAATTGCCTAAATGAACAAAAAGAAAGATAAAGACAGTTATTGAAATTATTGCTTCAGAAATAATCTTATTTTTTTTTTCATTAATAATTCTTATGTTTATTAGGCATGAGTGCTGCAAATAAAGCGCAGCGGTGCGTTGCCGCTTTGTTTGCAGCACTCGAGCCTACTTTGTTCACCTTTCGACCAGAAACAATTGTTGTGAGATCTTGCCTTTCATGGTGTTTATTCAAAGTTCTGTACTTATTACTTATTAATATATTATTTTAATTTCTGAAAAAGAAAAAAAAAAAATCTAGGAAATCAATTATAGATATGGAATTTTTCATTTTACGTCCCGGAAATTTTCGGTGGGAGTTACTAGATTCAGACGCAAGTAATGATCGTTTGCGTAAAAAATCGGAGTTTTCTGTAGTTTTGGGAGAAACTCACATAAATATACCCATCTGAAAGTTTCCCTACGCAGACTTATAACATTCGATCAAACAATCGGCATTAAACTGTAATTTTTGTTTCTAGATTTTGAATTCCACAACAACACATTCATTTTGCGATAAAGCTATAAATACTTCTAAATTTTTGAAATGATAAAAATCATGAAATTTGAAATCATGAAAATATATATATGTCTATTTTTTAGACTTTAATTTAAGATGTAATTTTTAATAATATAACATTAATTTGCTAAATTAGTTGTTACTATACGCTGGCGTTTAGTCACTTTTTATGCGAGATATTTTTTAAAGCAGCATAACTTATAAAAACTTACCTTTTATATTATTATTATTATTATTATTATTATTATTTTAAGTTGAAAATACTGAGTTATCCATATAAGCATCATGAAATAAATTTTTCTTGACAAAATTAAAAAACACTGGCAATTTCTGAAAGATTTAAAACCTATCCATTAAAATCTTGCATTCACCGAAAAAACAACAAATTAAAGAAGAATAATGAAGAGGTGAAAATTAAAGTTCTTATCTGTTTCTCGAAGAAAAAATGTTTTTATTATCTAAAAAAAAAAAAAAAAAAAAAAATAACCGAATAAGTAAATAATAAATAAATATTGCGTGGAGTTAATAATGGAATACATTATTAAATGTAAAATTTCTTTTTAGAATTTTGATTCCTAATAAGATTGCTGAAATGTAACATGCAGTTTTATAATAGAATTTGTTATTTAGTTGCTTTTTTTCATTTCATTTGAGATTATTAATACCAAAGGTATTGTCAAACACATTCAGCATTATAAGGAAAGAGATTATTGTATATAACAGGGGCTCACCAGCGGCCGAGAGGTTCTGTCCTCAAAGCTGGTAGACGTGAGATGCCAGATTTGATCCCAGGTTGCGCTCATTGGCTTAGCCGTTCGGAGTTTTCCTTGGTTTTCTTCCGAAACTTGTGTAAATACGTCTAGGATCCCTTAGAAATTATCCATGGAGGACACTCTCCCTCAGGCCTAGGGCCCTGTGCCTTAATCCTAATACCAATAGTACATAGAAAGGCAGACTATATTTGTCATATAATTTTAATTGACAATTTATTTAATAACATAACTTACAAGATTTTCCAGCTTCGTTGGTTGCTATATTTAAATTTATTTTAAAAAGAGAATCACTAATTTTTTTTATAATACATTAAAAGTAAAAACTAATAAAAAATTCATAAAAAAGCTTAAATAGATAAATTTCTTTTGGTGATTGTTTTCAGAAAATTGTTGCGCATACAGTGTGATAGTTAGTGTCCTTGACTCCCACACGATAGGCCTCGTGTTCGAATCCCGGACGGCATGTCCTTGATAGCATTAACGATGGTCGCCCATCGGGTGCTCCTTCACAAATTTCCAGCAGTTCAGCGACTACCCTGTTAATGCTCACTCACAAATACCGCGCCATTTAGATTAGAAACATGATTAATTTAAAATAAATTAAATATGTACAAAATTGCTGAAAGCATTTTATTTTTATTGATGTTAAAATTACAACTCAAATAAAAAGTAAATAAACGTGAAAAATTGCATAAAACTTTCATATATATATATATATATATATATATATATATATAATAGAAACTTCAAAAATCTAAATGTGTTTTGCATATCTGACAAACATATTTTTATCTAGATAAAACTCTTCACAATTTTAGTACGTGCGACTGTTTTTCCATGAATCGCAAAGAGACAGAGAGTCAAACATATTGTTTTATTACTGTATATTTACAAATACACATAGATGGTTTATTTTTGTGGTGTCATTACAGTATTCTACACTCAAGTTAATCTACACCTATCTCTTAATATAAAGATTCAGATTCTTACAGTCTATTCTTACTAACCTGTTAACTCTTTTTAGTTACGCTAAAAATACAATAAAAAATATTTGATAAAAAGTAATTGTATAATTTTATAAATATGATGTTAAATAACTGTAAATTAGAGAAGAAGTGATTGTGGTGTAGCCGTATATCACAGAGAAATAATAGATTACTTGTATATTTTTTTCTGTCTTACTTAATGATTCGTGAGACAGGTAAATTTATCAGATCCTTCTTCAGGTTGTTAACAAAGTTTAAAAGAATGAATTTGGAACCGATATACCAGATGGTTCAAAGTGATTCGATGTTTTTTAAGCATGGGCACTAGAAACAAAAAAAATTTTTAATTATTTGGGAAATCGATCTCACAATCCACTGTCCAGTCATAAATTGAAGGTATATAAAAATCTCAGTCACAAGTAAGATATATTTCTCCCTACTTTTAACAACAATAATATACAATTAAATATATTTTTTAACACCTTCCAACAAGGTTGAAAAGTGTTTATGACATGGGTTTGTCTGTCTGTATGTCTGTCTGTCCGTCTGTCTGTGTGCGCTCTAACTCCCGTAAATATTTATGGCATTTCTTGAAACTGATATATGTTATTCAAGTTCACTATCGGATGTTTGAAAATGGAGTTTATACCCTATTGAAAATGGAGTTTATACCTCTATTGGTTTGTGTACAGGGACCCCCGAAAATATTTCAAAGCATTGTGTTCTATGAGAGGCATTTCTATAAACCATATTTTCATACCCTTACTGTACAAAAATCTTAAAAAAATTGAAATATGTTATACAAGTTCACTATCGGATGTTCCCTACTGAAAATGGAGTTTATACCTCTACTGGTTTGTGTACAGGGACCCCCGAAAATATTTCAAAGCATTGTGTTCTATGAGAGGCATTTCTATAAACCATATTTTCATACCTTTACTGTACAAAAATCTTAATAAAATTGAAATATGTTATACAAGTTCACTATCGGATGTTCCCTGTTGAAAATGAAGTTTATACCTCTACTAGTTTGTGTACAGGGACCCCCTAAAATATTTCAAAGCATTGTGCTCTATGAGAGGCATTTCTATAAACCATATTTCCATACCCTTACTGCACACAAATCTTAATGAAATTGAAATATGTTATTCAGGTTCACTATCGGATGTTTCCTGTATAAAATGGAGCAAATACTACCACTGATTTGTGTACAGGGACACACAAAAGTATTCCAAAGCATTGCGTTTTATGAGAGATATTTCTATACACTAAATTTTAATAACTTTACTTTGCACGACGATTTATGAAATTGAAATGTGTTATTTATAAGCACAAAAGAAAATGCTTTGATGGAATATAGCATGATTAGCATTAGATTTACAGGGTGACACAAAAATATTCAGTTATATAAAGAGCTATAAATAAATATTTGCTAAAAGTGTACTTTCTTTTACATTAAGCGTTTTTAACACTTTCTAACATTTTTAACACTTCCCAAAAAGGTTGAAAAGTGTTAACGATTTCGGTTTGTCTGTCTGTCTGTCCGTCTCTCCGCGCTCTAATTCCCGTAAATATTTGTGGAATTTCTTGAAACTGATATATGTTATTCAAGTTCACTATCGGATGTTCCCTTTTGAAAATGGAGTTTATACCTTTACTGCTTTGTATACAGGAACACCCGAAATTAGTTCAAAGCATTGTGTTCTATGAGAGGTATTTCTATAAATCGTATTTTTATACCTTTACTGTACACATATCTTAATGAAATTGAAATATGTTATTCCAGTTCACTATCGGATGTTCTCTGTTGAAAATGGAGTTTATACCTCTACTGGTTTGTGTACAGGGGCACCCGAAAGTATTTCAAAGCATTGTGTTCTATGAGAGGTATTTCTATAAATCATATTTTCATACCTTTACTGTACACATATCATAATGAAATTGAAATATGTTATTCAAGTTCACTATTGGATTTTCCCTGTATAAAATGGATTATGTACTAACTCTGTTTTATATACAAGGACACTCAAAAGTATTCTAAAGCATTGCGTTGTATGAGAGATATTTCTATAAATCAAATTTTAATAACTTTACTTTCCACGAAGTTTTAGGAAATTGAAATATGTTCTTTATATGCACAATAGAATGATTTACATAGAATATAACATGATTAGCATTAGATTTACAGGGTGCCACAAAAATTTTCTGTTATATTAAGAGCTATTATTAAAAATTTGCTAGAATTCTACTTTCGTTTACATTAAGCGTTTTTAACACTACCTAAAATTTTTTTAAGTGTTAATATTATATCAATTTGTGTACCTGTCCGTCTGTCTGTCTGCCCGCGCTCTAACTCCCGTAAATATTTATGAAATTTTTTGAAACTGATATATGTAATTCAAGTTCACTATCGGATGTTTTCTATTGAAAATGGAGTCTATACCTCTACTGGTTTGTGTACAGGGACACTCGAAAGTATTTCAAAGAATTGTGTTCTATGAGAGGCATTTCTATAAACCATATTTCATACCTTTACTGTACAATATCTTCATGAAATTGAGATATGTTACTCATGTTCACTATTGGATGTTTCCTGTATAAAATACATTACATACCACCACTAGTGTATGTACAGGGGCACTCAAAAGTACTCTAAAGCATTGCGTTCTTTGTGAGATATTTTTGTAAATCAAATTTTAATAACTTTCGGAAATTGAAATATGTTATTTTTTTGCACAAAAAATGCTTTGCATAGAATATAGCGTGGTTACTATTAAATTCACAGGGTGACACAAAAATATTCAGTTATATTAAGAGCTATTTATAAGAAATTGCTAGAATTGTACTTTCGTTTACATTAAGCGTTTTTGACACTTTCTATCATTTTTTTAGTGTGAACATAATTTCAATTTTTGTATATGTCTGACTGTTCTTCTATCCGTCTGTCAGTCTCTCTGTCTGTTTTTCTGCGCTCTAATTCCCGTAAATATTTATGGAATTTCTTTAAACCGATATATTTTATTGAAGTTCACTATCGGATGTTCCCTATTGAAAATGGAATGGATACCTCTTCTGGTTTGTGTACAGGGATACCCAAAAGTATTCGAAAGCATTGTGTTCTATGAGAGGAGTTTCTATAAATCATATTTTAATACCTTTTTAATGTATAAAAACTTTAATGAAATTTTAATATGTTATTCAATTCCCTATCGGATGTTTCCTATGTAATGTAGAGTACATTTCTAGCTGGTTTGTGTACAGGGGCACTTGAAAGTACTCCAAAGCATTGCGTTGTATGAGAGTTATTTTTATAAACCAAATTTTAATAATTTAATCTTCCACAAAGCTTAATGCAATTGAAATATATTATTCGTATGCACAAAAGAGTGTGATTGCTATGTAATAAAGTATGGTTAGCATTAGATTTACAGGGCCGCACAAAAATAATCAGTTACATTAAGAGGTATTAATAAAAATTTGCTGGAATTGCAATTTTGTTTACATGAGCGTTTTAACACTTTCTTATAATTTTAGTGGGAATATGATTTCAATTTGTGCATCTGTCTGTCCTATTGTCTACCTTTCTATCTGTTTTTCTCCGGCTCCTATTATCCGTGAATATTTTGAGATTTTTTTTAAAAACGATACACTCATATTCCATATGGAATGTTCCCTATTTAAAATGTCATTTATTGGTCCTGTACAACTAGTTTGTTTACAGGGACAACGACAACAACAAAAAAAAAAAAAAAGCCAATGTTTTACGTTTTATGACAGAATTTTTTAAAAGTTATATTTAAAATCTTTCTACTACAAAAATCTTAAATACATTGACATGTATTATTAATATTTTAAAATATTGTTTTGTATAGAATATGATATGATTAACTTTCAGATTTGCAGGGCTACAGTAAAATATTCAGTGAGTTTAAAAGCTGTAATTATAATCTAACGGCTGCCTTTTCTTTTGTGTTAAGCCTTTTTAACACTTCCTAAAATGCCTAAGAGTAATTTTAAAATCAATTAGTCTATCTGGATGTTTTTCAGTCCTTCTGTCTGTTGTGCAATAACGTAGGCAAAGAATATTAATAGTTATTCGACACAACAATTGCGTACAGTTGGAAAGTGTTACTAATCAATGTATACTGCATCATTTTTCTTTCTTGTAACTATATTCAATCAGTGCTGCCAGATTGAGGGAAGTTTTTATTCGATATCCACCACTAAATTTTAATTATAACGGTTGCTTAATCATTTCGACGACAACTAACAAAGAAATCTTCGAAATGATTATCCAACCATTTCACTTAAAATTTAACGGTGGATACTGAATAAAAATTTCCCTCAATCTGGCAGTTTTGCGTTCAAGTTCTTTTATTTATTTATTCATTCATTCATTTTGTGAAATGAGATAATGTTATTAGAACGTTAATGATAAAAGTTTAAATGACCTCTCTATCCATGTTCAGACAAGAATAAGTTTGATAACAAAGCTCTGAAAAAAAAAATACCATTATTGCCGATTCTTGTGTAAAATGACCTCCTGAATCCGAATATGACTCCCATTTCTCCCAGTCACCCACCGTTATCTATACCCCCCCCCTTAATTACTTCCCCTGATCGATAATTTTATGACCATGAATTTGATTTGAAGAATGCAAAATAATTAATTTAACGCCTAAAAACAAAAAAATATAAAGTTTTAAAAATAACATTAATAACAGATTTAAAAAATACGGGATACATAATGCATAATTTCAGTGGCTAAAAAAAAAACTTGTCGCAGATGTCCATGTTTTAGAACTTTCCAACTCTGTAGCCTCTCAGAAGATATTTAACGTTTAAAATAATCTCCCCCCTTCTAAAAATCAAATTTATAGCCATAAAATCACCGAAAAATGATAAAAATAGGCGGCCATTCTTAAAAAAGTTGGGTGGTAGGGCAAAATGGGCTTCATATTCGGATTCAGGGGTCATTTTACATAAGAATATGCTGAAATGGTGTCAAAGGCAATTTTCATGCCGAGTAGTGTTATCTAAAGAGAGATATTTTAAAATATATTAATTCATATTATCTAAAGAATTAATATTGTTTGAAGTGAATATGACTCCCATTTTGCTCAGTAACCCACAGTTTTCTAGGTACACCACCCCCTCCATCAATTTCTTTCCCTGTTCGATAATTCTATAACCATGAATTTGATTTGAAGAATGAAAAAATAATTAATGTAACACATGAAAACAAAAAAAATATAAAGTTTAAAAAATAACATTAATAACAGATTAAAAAAATATAAGATATGTAATGCATAATTTCAGTGACGAACCCCCCCCCCCCCCCCAAAAAAAAAAAAAAAAAAAATCCCTTGTCGCAAATTTAGAATTTTCCAACTCTGTAGCCCCTCAGAAGATATTTAACGGTTAAAATACCCCCCCCCCCGTCCTAAAAATCGAATTTATAGCCAAAAATATCACCGAAAAATGATAAAAACAGCGAGCCATTCCTAAAAAACGGTTGGTGTAGGGCAAAATGGGCGTCATATTCGGATTCAGGAGGCCATTTTACATAAGAATATGCTGAAATAGTGTCAGAGGCAATTTTTATGCTGAGCAGTGTAATCAACGTTTAAGAATCTGATATAAGTAGATATAGTGTCACTAACCAAATGAATATTAATTATGGATTTATTAAATAACTTCATCTTAGTTGGAGTATCTAACAGAACTGTTAATTTATGCACTATCAGAATTTTATATATCTATACACATACATATGCATCGTGATTCCATGATCAGGGGGCAAACTTGGAGAGAAGGAATAGAACATCACAAGGATTCAGAACTTTGTGGTAACACATGTTCCGAAACGTCCCTTTAAGGACCGAGTGATTTTGCGTGGATATGGGCGTGGCTCACCAACGTTGCATTTTTTTAAAAAAGAGTTTTTACATGCTAATAAAAGTTTTTACAAGCTAAAAGAGTTTTTTCATATATGCTTACATAAATAAATAAATAATATTTTTATCAATGCATTTTATCGCAGTTATTGCAATAATACGTACATTGTATATCGATTTGCGAAAGATTGAAACATGTAAGATTTTTAAATTTCCACAGTAAGCGGGGTTAGTAGTATACAGTAGCCCAAAACAATCAGTTCTAAAAGGGTTAAAATTATGTTTGGAGATATGGGTTCTTATACAGTTCTGAATACTTGTGATGTTCTCAACTTCCCCTTCAAGTTTGTCCCATGACCTCGGAATTATCCTGTACACACACACACACACACACATATATGTATACGTATATATGTATGTATACTAAGGGTATATGATTTAAAAAAAAAGTAAAATATTAAACACAAAATAATTTCAAGAGTATTGCGCATATTAATATTTGATAATAATCTTCATAACCACATTTTAAGTTATTAGTTTAATATTGATTTAATGATGATTAAATTATAAAAATTTAATATTTGATTTAAATAATAATACATAATACATCTAAAAGAATTATTAGCTCGCTATTTTATAATGCTGACTATAACTACCTTTCTGCTATCATAAGAAAATAAACAACTCGCAGTTTTGTATAGAATTTCTTTTATTTCTTTTTACTGTAATCTTAAGATTAATTTAATTTATATAACCTTCGAGGAAAATTATCAACTTCATCCTAATTAAAACTTTTTCTAGTTAACCATTTCAATTTCCTTTTCCTTTTTCTAGTAAACAAATATTTTCTTACTTTCCTCCTTTAGAAAGCTGGCTTTGATAAATATGAAATTCAAGAGAGCTTTGTGCTTCTCCAAGTTTTAGCCCAGTACAATTAGAAATTCCATTATCCCGAGATAATGAACTGATTTATAGGATGCATAATAATATTCAAATCCTTCCATTCAAATTATAAACGCGCCGTCCAAACAAAAATGGAAATTTCTCTAGATTATCTAACAGGATAAGAAATTTTTATTTGGAAAGAGATTTTTAAAAGATAAAGAATGATAAATATGCCCCAAAGTATTTTATTTTTAAGTCAAAATTTGAAACCCCATTGAATTGTTTTGTGTTTCAGAAAGTCATTACCAATGCACTTCAAGATTTTTGAAAGATTTTGTATATTTATAATAATTCTTTCAAATTGATTTTTCTTTGAAAAATGTTCATTTTGCTGTGTAAGCAAAAATGAATGTATTTTAAAGCAGAATATGGATGTCAGTTGAAGTTATACATGATGATATGATAGATCCGGCAGGAAAAAGAATTGTTTCCTTATTGGAATGCTGTATTAGTTTAATATATTTTAATATTTTAACAGCAACAGCTTTGAGATATTTAATTAACATCTTTGTTTTATAATTACGTGCTTTAAAAATATATCGTTGAAAATTATTCAGGGGAAATATAAAGACAACAATATTCTGCTCTTGAATTAAGTTTCTGAATTTAATGTTTTTTTACTTTCCGAACACTATAGTGAGGAAAGTATTGTAATCATGTCAAAAATCCGAATTCGAGATTTTGATGTTTCTATATGTTTTGAGGTCCCCTGAGTCCGTTTTCACTATTTTTACGATGATGTATGTATGTGTGTGTGTATGTGTGTATGTGTGTATGTGTGTATGTGTGTATGTGTGTATGTCTGTGGGTGAACACGCTAGCGTCTAAACGCTTCGTTCGATTAACCTGAAAGTTGGTACGCATATTGTAAGTCACCATAGTACGAACCCTATAGATTTTGGTGAATCTAGCACTTATAGTTTTTTTACAGGGACACAAAGAAAAATTCTTTATCATTATGGCCTATGGGAGCAAAATCTTAAAAGTGCGATAGCATCTAAACGCCTTATTCAATTGAGCAAAAATTTAATACACATATTATAGATCACAAATACTCATTCTGTATAGATTTTGGAGAATCTAGCACTTATAGTTTTTTTACAGGGACACAAAGAAAAATTCTTTATCATTATGCCTATGGGGCCAAATTTTTAAAAATGTGATAGTGTCTAAACGCCTTATTAATCCCAGCAAAAAAATTGTACACATGTTATAGATCACAGTTGAACTAACTGTATAGATTTTGGTGAATCTAGCACTTACAGTTTTTTTACAGGGACACAAAGAAAAATTCTTTATCATTATGGCCTATGGGATTAAATTTTTAAAAGTACGATAGCATCTAAACGCCTTATTTAATTCAGCTGAAAATTTATATGAGTATTATAAATCACTGTTGCACTAACTATAAGCATTTTGGTGAATCTAACATTTATAGGTTTTTACAGGGACACAAAGAAAAATTCTTTATCATTATGGCCTATGGGAGCAAAATCTTAAAAGTGCGATAGTATCTAAACGCCTTATTCAATTGAGCAAAAAATTTATACACATATTATAGGTCACAAATACTCATTCTGTATAGATTTTGGAGAATCTAGCACTTACAGTTTTTTTACAGGGACACAAAGAAAATTTTTTTATCATTATGCCTATGGGGCCAAATTTTTAAAAATGTGATAGCGTCTAAACGCCTTATTAATCTGAGCAAAAAATTTGTACACATGTTATTGATCACAGTTGAACTAACTGTATAGATTTTGGTGAATCTAGCACTTACAGTTTTTTTACAGGGACACAAAGAAAAATTCTTTATCATTATGGCCTATGGGACTAAATTTTAAAAAGTACGATAGCATCTAAACGCCTTATTGAATTCAGCTGAAAATTTATATGAGTATTATAAATCACAGTTGCACTAACTATAAGCATTTTGGTGAATCTAGCATTTATAGGTTTTTACAGGGACACAACGAAAATTTCTTTATCATTATGATCTATGGGCTCAAAGTTCAGTAGCGTTAAATAAAACAACGTGTAATAGATGGAAAAAAATACTCAAACAATCTATTATGGTTTTCTCTCTTTTGTTTGTTTAACAACTACTCTTTCTTTACTTTATCTGCAAAACTGTTAATTACTCAATGTTCGGAAAGTCGAGTGGAGTCACTCCAGATTTTTTTTTTTTTTTAGTTAAGTCAATACCGATATAATTAAAGTATCACAAGAGTCTGCTTGCACAGCTGGAGTACGTCAGGGTTCAAAAGAAGGTTGCGCTCGTCAGCTAAGCAGTTCAACGTTTTTCGCGTTTTGGATCATGTTTCAAAGATTCTTAGGTCTGATGTTCAAATAATTGCGCTTAATCTACACACAACCCCTACCAATTTTCTTCAGAATTTTATTTTAACCCTTTAATGAACAAGGTAATTACGCTCATTTAATACGGAAAGCTAGTAGAATTTAACCCTGTGCGGCGCAAGAGAATTCGGATCATTTAAATTATACTGCCCCCGGAATTCATGAACTAAGTTAAATTAAAAAAAACAAAAAAAATAAATTTTAAGGTTAAAAAACCGGCCTTTTCTGATATGTTAAAACGTAATTTTTTCCAAAAAATTTCTGGGATGAATTTTTGCAGTTGGGAAGTGAAATTAGGTGGTATAGGAGATATACCACCGCCCCTGAAAGGGTTAAGGTCACAGTTAAAAAATTAAGAAGCACACACACAACCCTGTTATTATTCTAGAAATCATACAAAAATATGATTTTTGAGAGGGTTTTTCCCACTGCTTTCATTGCGCATGCACTAAAAATAACAAACACCCACAGTAAGTAAGCAGTATCTTTGTCAGATTCGGTTGAAATCGGTTCAGTGTTTTGGGAGGTGATGCAAGAAATACCCATACACCAACATGCAATGAATTACATATATTAACAGATTTTCATATTTATAAATTAAAAAAAAAACTGAAGATATGTGAAGTACTTTGTAGCGTCAATTCATAAAAAATGTAAAAGCCATAACCGCGACTTCTTTGCAAATGTGTAAAAAGCCTTAAGCAAAGAATTCGTAAATTATCGGATAAAATGTTAAATTCACATTCTAACCCTAGCTTTATAATTCTTGTTATTTAATGTAACACTACATATAAAGAAAACAAATATAAATATAATAGAGTATTATAAGTAACATTTTAAAAATAAATAAACTATTGACATAAAATAGTTAAAATGAAAGTGTTACAAACAACAAAAAATTTAAGTATTGCGCCTTTAATTTTCAGTTGTTCAGGTTATAAATATATGTAATAAATCTATTATTTACCAACACTTCAAAATAAATTTTGAACAAATGTTTAATGTTTACGCTTTGAGAAAGGATGGAAATAATTTCTAAATTTTCTCCAATTCCTCTATGCAAAGAGATGCTCGTGTGCACCATTTGTTGAAACAAAGTTTTGACTTTCGGGGGCAATACTATCGATTCACAGATGGTGGGTGCACGCAACACTCGGAAATCGATATAAGGAAATGGATGGGGGAAAGTTTTGAGGATGATATTGTTCCATCATCTATTGTGACAAGAGATGGAAACTGCTAACTCCGTGTTGTCATCGAATATTGGTATCTGAAACAAACGAGCTCATTTTTTGCCGGGCATGATGTATGGTGCAGAAGAAAAAAGGGCAAAAAGGAAAAGTTCAAAAATATTAGAATATTAAATCACCTTTAATAATAACTCTTATTAAACTGGTCTGAAAGAAGGAAAAAAAAAATCCGCTGTTTTTTTTTTTTTTTTTTTTTTTTGGTAAACTTTGTGTATTCAAGGATGCTTAATTAAAAATGACCACCATTTCTGGCCACCACATTTTTTTTTCTTTTTTTTTTTTTTTTTTAGTACAACAGTACGTACTATTTCGTTCAATCGGCTGTTTTTGCGTCGTTACCAATATTTATCTATAACCTTCAATAAACATGCAAACTTTATTTTTTTTCTAAATATATAAAGCTGAAAATTTGTCATTGTATCTGTCTGGGTTTTTAGCACGGGTTAATAGATTTTTTCAAAAATTGGTACACTTATTACTCCAGATAAAATCTAGCTAACGCCAGAGTTCAATCGTATAATAAATTCAAATGTTACTAAATAAAACCCCATTTTAACTTTAAAATTATTTAAAAAAAAAAAAAAAAAAAAAAAGCCAAAATATATTATATATATATATATATGTATATATATATATATATATATATGTATATATATATATATATATATGTATATATATATATATATTATATAAAAAAAAATGAACATGCAAACTTTTTTTATTTATTTATTTATTTATTTTTACTTTCCGAACACTATAGTGAGGAAAGTATTGTAATCATGTCAAAAATCCGAATTCGAGATTTTGATGTTTCTATACGTTTTGAGGTCCCCTGAGTCCGTTTTCACTATTTTTACGATGATGTATGTATGTGTGTGTGTATGTGTGTATGTGTGTATGTGTGTATGTGTGTATGTGTGTATGTCTGTGGGTGAACACGCTAGCGTCTAAACGCTTCGTTCGATTAACCTGAAAGTTGGTACGCATATTGTAAGTCACCATAGTACGAACCCTATAGATTTTGGTGAATCTAGCACTTATAGTTTTTTTACAGGGACACAAAGAAAAATTCTTTATCATTATGGCCTATGGGAGCAAAATCTTAAAAGTGCGATAGCATCTAAACGCCTTATTCAATTGAGCAAAAATTTAATACACATATTATAGATCACAAATACTCATTCTGTATAGATTTTGGTGAATCTAGCACTTATAGATTTTTTACAGGGACACAAAGAAATATTCTTTATCATTATGGCCTATGGGAGCAAAATCTTAAAAGTGCAATAGCATCTAAACGCCTTATTCAATTGAGCAAAAATTTTATACACATATTATAGATCACAAATACTCAATCTGTATAGATTTTGGAGAATCTAGCACTTATAGTTTTTTTTACAGGGACACAAAGAAAAATTCTTTATCATTATGCCTATGGGGCCAAATTTTTAAAAATGTGATAGTGTCTAAACGCCTTATTAATCCGAGCAAAAAAATTTTACACATGTTATACATCACAGTTGAACTAACTGTATAGATTTTGGTGAATCTAGCACTTACAGTTTTTTTACAGGGACACAAAGAAAAATTCTTTATCATTATGGCCTATGGGACTAAATTTTTAAAAGTGCGATAGCATCTAAACGCCTTATTGAATTCAGCTGAAAATTTATATGAGTATTATAAATCAGTGTTGCACTAACTATAAGCATTTTGGTGAATCTAACATTTATAGGTTTTTACAGGGACACAACGAAAATTTCTTTGTCATTATGATCTATGGGCTCAAAGTTCAGTAGCGTTAAATAAAACAACGTGTAATAGATGGAGAAAAATACTCAAACACTCTATTATGGTTTTCTCTCTTTTGTTTGTTTAACAAATACTCTTTCTTTACTTTACCTACAAAACTGTTAATTACTCAATGTTCGGAAAGTCGAGTGGAGTCACTCCAGATTTTTTTAATAAATAAAATACAACTGAGGAATACCGTGCTAAAGAAGCGATGAAGTTTTAGTATGGAACTTCCTGATGAAATTTGAAATTTGAAATTTGGCACCGAAGTAGCTCGGGCGTTTATCGCAAGGATCTTTATTTATGCAATTGTGATAGCCATTTTAGTTTACTACCTAAATGACAACAAAACTTTAAAAGCCGCCAATTGGCTCCTATGATAATGCTATACAAAAGACATTTTAAGAAATGAATATAGTAACTGACACAATGGAATGAAACTCAGTTACTGCATGTCTTTATACGGAAGATTAGATTAAAATAAGTCCTGCTATTAATATTATTAATACCATATTAATTTCTGTGTCGTGAAAAATTTTATATCTATTACTTAAAAAACAAAAATAGGCTTAGGATTATTTACTTCATTATTTTACTTTTTATTTTTCTTATTCTGAGGTTTGCGATAAGAAATAACTAACTTTATTACATTTAAATAAACATATTCTTTCGTATACATAAACAAAGAATTCCTTCACGATATATATCGATAAATACATGTAAATTTAGTATTTGTCACACAGAGATATTTCAGCTACCACCAGTTTTTTTCTGACAATAATCATTACCCTATTTAAGCACAAAAAAAAAAAAAAAAAGAGTAACTGCTGTAATAATACGATAATTTTTTCTGTACGGTAAGGGAGGTAGGAAGTCTCGTTCTTCTGTATAACTGACAAAACAATAGCAGTACTCTTTTGCATTTTGTGCTCACTCTTTTCGCCATTGAAAACTTTTCCTCCTTTTGATTCCCATCCGAATACACATTCGCTTTCAGTATTGGTTAAAAGCAACAAATTATTATTAAAAATAGATTTATAATCAACAATAGAGTACCAGATTTCGCATTTACATGCAAAAATAAACTGATAATGTAAGTATAAAAAAAAAAAAGTAAAAAAAAAAATTCTTATACATTTTCTTTCTTGCGTAAATGTCAGAAATGTGTTATAATCAACGTAATAACACAGTAAATTAAGAAATATATACACATATATATCCATCATAGGATTATTTCTTAAGTGTATAACAAATCTTGTAATCTTACAATTACCAAAAGAAAAATAAAATAAAAGAAATATAAATGAATAAAATCGAAAATATAATTGAAAACAAAAACAATAATATCATGCAGCTTTTTTTAAATTATTATTATTATTGAAAATTATATTAAAATATTGAAATAAATAATATTAACAAATATTCACTTTAAATTCGTGTAGGAAAAGTTCGTTTTTTATATGCACTTTAAATTATAGTTTTCCGCATAGTGTTATGTCTTGTTACAATATTTTAACACTTCATGATAGGTATTTATATTATTGATCATTCATTCAGTGTATTAAAAAAATGATGCATGAATTAAAATTTATTGGAAGATTTCCCATTTGTCTCAATAAGACACCTAACATGATGAATGGTATAATGTGATTTTGAATCTATAATAATTTATAAAATAGCGTCATAAAAACAATGGAAATACTTTTTTGACTTTATACAATAAATAAATAAATAAATAAATAAATGAAAATAGAAATAAACTCTAAGCTTATTTTCTTTTTCAATGTAATATATCAAAAATTCTACAGAAAACAGAATTTAATTTAGTACTACAGGACTTGTTTTAATTTATTCTTCCATTTAAAGGCATGCAGTAATTGTGTTTTATTACCTATCATCGATTACTGTAATCTTTTCTTTTCTTTTTTAATTTCTTTAGTATAGCTTTAGCATAGGATCCCCTTGGCGGCTTTTAAATTTTTGTTGTCATTTTTCGATGAAGTAAAATGGCTATCGCAAATGTGTAAGTAAATATCTTGGCGAGAAACGTCTGCGCTACTTTGATGACAAATTTAATGTTTCGCCAAGAGATTCTGTACTGAAACTGTTTCATTTCTTTAGCACGATTCTTCTCAATTTTATTTTAATAATTTTTTTTTTTTAAGTTTGCATTTTCATTTTCTTTCCATATAAAACGAAATATATTTACTTATTTATTTATTTATTTTTAGAATCAATTTGTTTTCCTCTTTATAATAATTTTAAAGTTAAAATTAGGTTTATATTTAATACGTTATGAACCAATTATATGATTGAACTAAAAAATACGGTCTTAGCTATATTTTGTCCTGATTAATAACTGCACCAATTTTTGATAAAATATAATTATCCGGATTAAAAGTCCGAACAAATACAATGACAAAGTTTCAGATTTATAAGTTTAGATAAAAACAAAAATGGTTGCATGTTCATTCCAGGTAAAAGATAGAAACTTGTAAGGGAACTGTCTCAAAGAAATAGTACAACCTGTCGTACTAAAAATAAAGTAAAATAAATAAATAAGTAAATAAAATTGTAGATTTTATTCCATCAGAAGTTCAGTTATTTAATTATTAATGAATATTTATTTTATTTTTCTTTTACTTTGTTTTCTTTACTTATTCATGTTTTCACTAAGTAGTACAAAAATGATGAGCAAATGGAAACTTAATGTTGAATAACTGGAACTTACAGATTTAATCTTAGCAAACAAATATGCACACACACTTACAGATATGTATATCATACAATCATTATAAAGCGAAGACACCAAGAAATAGATCATGATTAAATTTATTAAGAATTTAAAATACAACCGTAGTTCCAAAAGATAACATATTAAACTCTCTCACACACACGCACATATTAATTACATTAAAACGAAAATAGTAGTAATATTTTCTTAATTGTTTAAAGTTAAATATTGATACTGAATAACTTGAAATTTACATAAATATTTCATCATTAAATGTAATATCATTGTAAAGAAAAAAAAAATCTTTGGGTAATAAAATGAAAGATCTGAATGGGAGAGCTGTATAAAAATTCCATTAAATAAAACATTCTAGTCACCTGTAGCAGATCTTTTTTTTTTTCTCTGTACACAACCTAAAATTTAATTTTTAAAACATATAGATGCTTCACTAGCGTGCTTTTTGTGTTATATCTCTTGCATAAATGAAGTGCATATATTATATAATCAGTTTACCACAAACTGATATGTTTCGGTAAAAAAAAAAAATTTTTGTTTCTAAGATGCGCACAGACTCAGCAGCGGCCAAAAAGTACGTCATCACCTAGGAAAAGAAAAAAAAAATTGCAATGTTAATTACAAAATTCATTATTTTATCCACATATCTTAGATGTTGCTAAATAAAATATAAGATTATTCTAAATTTATATTGCATCATATAGTGCTTCCGAATTGTCATTCGATTTCTATAAATAACCAAACGTAAGAGGAAAATGGTCATTTGTCTCATTCTTTAATCGATCAAAGGATATCTCCGTACAATCAGTTGACGGAAGAGAAAGAAAAAATATGTAGAAGTTGCTTTATATATAAAAAGGTCTTGTACATACGTTGTCTCTAAAAATTTATATGCAGTCAACTGATAGTGGCGAAGACGATTCAATTGGAGTGTGGTGATGTTGAGAGAATAAAGGCTAAGTTAGGCTGAAAGAGGGCGTCCATAAAATCTGACGATTGATATAAAAAATGAATGACTTTCTGTAATTGTCATGCTAGTGATTACAAGTCGATTTACAGGTCGAACTAAAAAAAAATAAAAAATAAAAAACTGTTGTTTTGATTTAAGTACATGAATTGTTCAAAGACGCCTTATGGAATATAGTCTGCATGCGTATCGCCTCAGATGATAATAATAATAA
The DNA here is from genome assembly GCA_963930645.1 of Salticus scenicus. Lineage (NCBI taxonomy): Eukaryota > Metazoa > Arthropoda > Arachnida > Araneae > Salticidae > Salticus > Salticus scenicus. Next base: position 257,214,862 of record OZ005648.1, read on the forward strand.
AGAAAGCTTACTTGCGAAAAATAATGCAGTGTCGATTTCCAAAAATCGGCACAGTCGTAAATAATACAGAGCACTTTTTAGGAACAAAGACTGTATGAAACTTGATTATTTTTTGAAGAATTTAAATTCAACCAACATGGATCAAACTGTAAGCGATATGTTTTCGGGGAAAAATAATGTAAAGATTATCCTGCAGACTACATACTGCTTACTGGGATGTTCCCAGAAAGTTATGCGGTCGGGGGGTGCACTTTCAGTTGAAAATATGGACACCTGAAGTTTATTACTATAATTGTGAATGCATCAGTTTTTTCCTAGATCTTCGAAAATTGTCGAAATTTGCATTTTCAGTTGGACTCTGCACACTATCATACAGTGAAATCGGTAATTGTGATGCAATTTATGCATGCATGCATGATCTAGTTGGATAATTTATAGGTTTTTCTCACCACAACAAAACGAATTTGCAAAAGAAATTTTACCCTTTCTTAAATTCTCTTTGTGCAGGCGTATGTTACAAAATTTGGTATTAAAGTTTTAGACCGTCTTAGGAATAATCCTGTACTAAATTCCATTGGAAATCCTCAGCATAAATGGAAATGGAAATTTCTGCTAAGAAACTTGTCACTAAAACAATACTGCAGGAACGCATTATTAGGATTTGGCTGCATGGGTTTTTCCGGGATTACATTCAGATGTTCATATGGTCCATCCCTGACCGTTACAAGGTTGTCATCGTAGTATGTGGAGTTTTCTCAATATATTGAAGTGGTGCTTATGAGTGGACACATGTCTAAAGTACGTGTCTACTTTTCCATGTTTTATTAAATAGTGCATTTTTTAACCTTCAATTTTTTCAGAATAGTAGGCAAAAATAATTTATTAATCCTATTGATAAGAATAATCATTCAAACTTGTTTTATCATAAAACTATGACTTTTACATTAAACATATATATAAAGCGCATTGTTTCTACACTTTTCTACATTTTATCAGGCGATGCAGTTTTCCGTCTGCCATTGTGTATATGCGCATATATATATACGTATTTAAGAAAAAAATTTGCACCTGCACCTTTAATTATCGACACAAATTTTCTAATAAAACCTTACAGAAAAAATAAATAGACTTTCTTTCAATAGTATGAAAAACTAATTTAAACAATCATCATATTTCTATAAGCAAGAAGTTATCGAGTGTGCAGATTGTTGAAACAAACTTTTGACTTTCAGAAGCAATAGTATATCGATTCATACATGGTAGATGCGTAAAGATCTCGGAAATCAATATAGGGAAATGGATGGAGGAAAACTTTTGAAGATGATATTGCGCCATCAATTACTGTTACAAGAGATGGAAACTTGTAACCATGTGTCATCATCAAGTATTGGAATCTAAATGAAAAGTTCTATTTATTTTTTTTTTTTTCTTACAGAAGGGATAAATATGAAAGAATTAATTCTCTCAAGATTATCAGTTTTTAAATTGTTACATAAAAAATTCTTATTAACCAATGTAGCACAATCGATTTATTTTTTAACCAACATACTAATTAATTCGCACTAATTGATTAAGCTAAGGAATAATTTGGCGTTTGATACGAATGTATAGTTACGAGGTTTATCTCTGATTGCATTTTATATAACCTAAAATGAGAAAAATATATTTTAGATTACATATACTTACTAAATACCTTAATATGTTATTGAAAATTAAAAAAATTTAAAGTTTGGATTATAGAGGCAAAACGTGCAACAAAATACTGTAAGAAAGTATAATTTTTTTCCAAAATTAAGATGGATTGAAATTTTTTTACCAAAATGTCCTCTTAGGTAGAAATATGAGTTGTCTTCTATTTAAAAATGTAGAAAAGAAAGTTATGTGAATATGCATATAATCTATGTTTTTAAAAAAGAATAAGAAATTACAACTTGTTTTTTACTATTAAACTAAACCAAGAAAATATTTCATTTTATCAATAAATTTCTTTAGCCGAAACATTATTGTTTCATATCATGCATTGCTTAATAGTCGCTAATATCACTATAAGTATTACATAAACAATGCATGACTCATATCGTGGCCCCTTTCATTTTTACGTGCGTTTTATTTTTGTTTATTTATTTATTTTTTCTACAACTATTTTCGAATAATATTTTTTCTGAAACTTTTAGTGGTATAATACTTTTTAAGAACATAGTGTTTGTAAATTTTGGTAGCAAAATAATAAAAAGCACGTAAAAAGCAGGACCGCTATGATCACCCTAGTATCGAAAACAGTTGTTAATTTCATTTGTGTTTACTTTTCTGCATAGCCATCAACCCTTTTTATGGCAATGTATACATTTGAAAACTGCAAGAACCTTGAAGAGTGCATTATTTTATTTTTATTTATTTGACATGTATGTGCAAATTCAAGCGAAATATACAGAAAATATATACATACATATACTTTTAACCAATATACATGAGCAGTCCCCCCTATCTTATCAGTAAACTGTTGCAGAAAGACACCGAAGGTGACATTCGTCAGGAAAGTTTGTTCTCTTTTAAGCTATTTATTAAAAAAAAATTGTTAAGGGGCATATTTAAATTGTGTCAAACTTTATTTTTTCAATGGTAACATACTATTTTGATTTCAGATATCAATTCTACAGGAAATTTTATCCCCAGATATAAATTTCGAAGTCGTCTGATGTATTTTAGGAGTCATACAGTCGGCAGCAAAAGTATCCGAGCACTAGCAGTATCCCCTGTCTAAAAAAAGGACACTTAATGCTGCTTTCTTAAATAAATGCTTGTCGAATCGTGTTCTTAGACTGACTAAGAGCATGATTCGACAAGGATTTATTTAACATAGCAGTATTAAGTGTACTTTTTTGAAATCGGAATTATTGGCTAGTGCACGGACACTTTCGCTGTCGACTGTACACATCTAGATTTTCGAGCTTCTAATGTTAAATTGTGATTGCATATATGTATATATATATATATATATTCATATCTCCTAATTATTTATTTATTTATTTATTTAATTTTTTTAATTAATTAATTTATTTTTTTATTTAATTTTTTGCTGATTTTTTTATGATGTTAATAACAGGTTTTACAAATATATTTATGAGTTTTATTAAGAATTTAATATTTTTTATCCATAGAAAAAAAAAATCTGGAGTGACTCCACTCGACTTTCCGAACATTGAGTAATTAACAGTTTTGTAGATAAAGTAAAGAAAGAGGAGTTGTTAAACAAACAAAAGAGAGAAAACCATAATAGAGTGTTTGAGTATTTTTCTCCATCTATTACACGTTGTTTTATTTAACGCTACTGAACTTTGAGCCCATAGATCATAATGACAAAGAAATTTTCGTTGTGTCCCTGTAAAAACCTATAAATGTTAGATTCACCAAAATGCTTATAGTTAGCGCAACAGTGATTTATAATACTCATATAAATTTTCAGCTGAATTCAATAAGGCGTTTAGATGCTATCGTACTTTTAAAAATTTAGTCCCATAGGCCATAATGATAAAGAATTTTTCTTTGTGTCCCTGTAAAAAAACAGTAAGTGCTAGATTCACCAAAATCTATACAGTTAGTTCAACTGTGATCTATAACATGTGTACAATTTTTTTGCTCGGATTAATAAGACGTTTAGACACTATCACATTTTTAAAAATTTGGCCCCATAGGCATAATGATAAAGAATTTTTCTTTGTGTCCCTGTAAAAAAACTATAAGTGCTAGATTCTCCAAAATCTATACAGATTGAGTATTTGTGATCTATAATATGTGTATAAAATTTTTGCTCAATTGAATAAGGCGTTTAGATGCTATCGCACTTTTAAGATTTTGCTCCCATAGGCTATAATGATAAAGAATTTTTCTTTGTGTCCCTGTAAAAAAACTATAAGTGCTAGATTCACCAAAATCTATAGGGTTCGTACTATGGTGACTTACTATATGCGTACCAACTTTCAGGTTAATCGAACGAAGCGTTTAGACGCTAGCGTGTTCACCCACAGACATACACACATACACACATACACACATACACACATACACACATACACACACACATACATACATCATCGTAAAAATAGTGAAAACGGACTCAGGGGACCTCAAAACGTATAGAAACATCAAAATCTCGAATTCGGATTTTTGACATGATTACAATACTTTCCTCACTATAGTGTTCGGAAAGTAACAATGTTAAATTAATATTTAAAAAATATATATGTATTAGGACCTATATTTTTTAAAACAGAAATCGATTTCTAGGACCTTAAAATACAAGTATACAAATTTACAGCTCATTAGACCAAACAATTCTCGAGTTACACTTCTAAAACTATTGAAAATCAAGTTTGGGAGCCATATAACGATTAAAAACTGTATTTACAAGCTCACAACAATCAATTTTGAATTTTATTGCAGACGATAAAAAGAAAAAAATTTAATTTACATTCATATTTTTTCTAATTATTTTAACAATGATATTTTTTTTCAGCTGAAATAAGTTGTCCTACATTATTAGACATGTGTAATTTAAATACAGGACTACTTTGAAGAATTGCATGCATTAAAAAAAATATAGTTAAAGACTAAAATTTTAAAATTAATCTCTTTTCTTACTATACTGGATTATGTTTTCGTAATTTTCGTTAGAAGAATTGCGATTTCTATAGTCGCCATTATTAATAGTGTTGGAAAGGTAAATTAACCTATTAAAATAATATAATATTTTTACAGAATAAATCATTTCTTTATTGAGCTGGGCAGAGCTTCACACTTGACTGATTAAATTTTATTATATATAACACTTTTTTTTTATTATAAATAACATCAAAAAATGTATAATAATTTCCGAAATGTCTGTTAGACTTACCATAGTCTCCTAAACTAGACGCCTGTCGCGTTGCTCGTAAACTTGGCAACAGTTGAAGCGGTAAACAGCGCCACCTAGGATAGATTGCGTGACATTTTTATACAACAGCCACCAATAATTTTTAAAAGTGGGATTTGACATACATAAAAGGCAAATAGAATCAAAGAAACGTCAATTATATATATCATATATCACTTCTTAAAATTATTGGTGACAATTAAATAAAAAAGTCACGAAATCTGTACCAGGTGGCGCTGTCTACCGCTTTAACTGCTGCCAAGTTTACGAGCAACGCGACAGGCATCTAGTTTAGGAGCCTATGGACTTACACGTTGAGACTAAAAATGTTTCTGGGGTTTGTTAGCCTGTTTGTTCCGCAATAGTGATCACAAAAGTCAGCCAATTCGCTTGGAATTTTGTATCGATTAGCTTAAATTATTTACGAATCTCCAATTAATAGATCTCCAAAATTTTGATGGTATGTCTCCGGACCATCCTTAGGGATGTGTCCCAGACCATTGCTAATTACACATTGGGCAGTACTAGTCCAACGTTAAACACAACCAACCAATTAATAACTGTATAGGAAATTTTAAAAAATGCATCCGAGGACTGGTGTTGAAAAGTAATGAATAAAAACTGCTTAAACTGTAAAAAATTCAAATTAATTTCATTCAGGCTGTTTTGATGCTCTAGATTCGTTTTCTGCTGTCAAATTAGTGGGTAAACATTCGAATTTTTAAAGGTGGACCCTTTTTTAATATGTAGATGACCCCTATGTTATTTGTTTTCTACATACAATAAAAGTAGACATAAATCCCTGTCGATTGGTGCCTACTGTATATTTCTGCGATAGTTAGGTAATGAGATAAGTGGGGGTGTTCCTTTATTTTTGGTGGAGGGGGGGGGGGAGCTGTACATATAAATCTGTTAAAATTTTGCATTTAGCTGGTAATGAAATTTTAACTTTTAGAATTATTTCAATATGGTTCATGAAATTTAAATTCTTAGGTTTTGTTAACAGCTCCAGGGCCCCAAACACAAACGTCCCACATTTTGTTTTCTTTTTTTTTTTTGACAAACTTTCTTGAATCTCGTAACTAGTGTTAGTTGCTTTTTCACGCTTGTGATTATACTGTGTTTTTTTTTTTCCCTTGCATCTGTTCTCCCCCCCCCCTCCAACCCCCTTTTTTTTAGTTTTTTCCACATATATGGTGATATGTACATAGTATGTTGCAAATTTATTTTATATATTTATGAAAAACATGTAATGATAGATAATGATAAAAACGATGTAACATAATTTTCATTTTCATCCCGAGTACAAAATTCCGAACATGTTTTATTCATTCAATTTTTCAGATTCAAACTCATGAAATATTACCATATTCGAACTACAAACATACATACGTATACATATATATTTTCTAAGTAATATTTAACATTATTTTGCCTACTTACATTCTCAGAAAATAACATGAATATATAATTCATCCTAAAATTCCTTTATGTCTTAATTCTATATGGTATTTTAGAAGATTTCTTATTAGCATTTTATTTGTAGTATATTTTAATGATAAACGTTGATTAAAAAGAAATCTAAAGAACTCAATCAATAATTTAAAATTAACGAACTATTTTTCTGTTCTGGTTTCGATTGTATGAAAAACGTCTTGTGTGTAAGTAAAAAAATAAAAAGAAAAATAAATAAAAAGATAAAGATAAAATAAATAAAAATTGGAATTAATAAATCTGCGTTAATTAAAATCAATAAAAGTCTAGACATTATTGTTGTATACTATTGGGAATAGATGAAACTAATATGGTAACAGTGGCGTTCATAAGTTTCCGGCCAGATAAAAAATTTGTTATTTTTACAAGAAAATTATGCACAATCGAAATTTAATTGGCTTAAAAACAAGGAATATGCAAATTAATAGAGGTGACGCTGCGATCCTACACTGGCGAATGAACATATAAGCTGCGCAGAGAGAAATTCAACTATCATACACTCAAAAATTTTCGGACCAGTGAGTTCAATGTTGGTTTTTTCACCTGCTGATTTCTGGTAAGGCCGTTTTAACGTTTTGTATTTAAGAAACATATCTTGTCGGACAAAATGGAAAATCAGTTCGAAAAGTATTTTGCGTAAAAGAGTTATTAGTTTATCCAAGAAAGGTAAATCCTCTCGTGAGATTGGAGAACTTCTGTCGATGGGAAAATCCACAGTAAACGATATTTTAAAAAAATATCGAGCTAGTTTTGGATTGCATGACATGCCGTGAAAGACCACCGTACAAGTAGACAGATTAATAAAAAGGAAGTCAACTGCTGATCCATGTAAAACTGCTAATGATATTGCCCAAGTATTACGGAAAAAAAATTCTTGCTGATGTCAGCCGCGTGACAGTTTCAATGCGTCTGCATAATGTAGGACTATTTGGTAGAGTTGCCGAGAAAAAACCTTTCATCAGTAAAAAAAAAAAAAAAAAGACATCCCGACGTGAGTTTGGATTATTGCTGCTCTGATAAAGATTGGTCAAAAGCACTTTTTTTCGTATGAGTCAAAGTTAAAGTTCGGATGAGTCAAAGTTGATGGGAGGCAATATGTACGACGACCTCAAGGTAAAAGATACGATTGCAAATACCAGGTTCCTACAATAGAACACGGTGGAGGACACGTTATGGTCTGTGGAGTATTTTCTGCAAAAGGTGTCTGTGCTTTTAGTACAAATCCACGGCAAGATGAACGGACCTATGTACAAAGACATTTTGCAACGTCATTTACTACCATATGCGCGAGAGAATTTGAATAAAAATTCGGTATTTCAACAGGATAATGACCCTAAGCATAAGTACACGATTGTGAAGACATGGATGTCCACAAAAAAAAAAAAAAAAAATCATGCAATGAAGTGGCCCTCACAATCACCCGATCTCAACTTGATAAACGTGTGCGGGTGCATAAATACTCAAATGCCGCTGATTTTTTTTCAAAAAATGCACAAGGAATGGAAGAAATTTACTCTTCACGATATTAAACCACTTATTGAATCTATGCCTCGTCACTGTGCTGCTGTTATTGCTACTAAAGGTATGGCTACCAAATACTGACATTATTGTACACTGTAAATTTAATACAACCTTTTTATTTCATAATCGACCAGTGTGACCGGATATTTTTGAACACGTGTATTTGTTATAAAAATGAACATTCCCAATAAAATTACTGAGAAAATGTTTTCTTCCTTTAAAATAAATTTCTTATTATAATGCCAAAATTATATATAAGTATTAATTCCAGGCACCGGAAGATATAAAAGTAATTCACAAAATTTGCAATGCATTAGTTCTGGCCGGAAACTTATGAACGCCACTGTATATATATATATATACATTTTTCCACTGAATTATAACTTTTTTGCTAGCATTTTTCACTACTGAGTGGGAAAAAAAAAAAAAACGCTTTGGTAAGGATAAACAATGGCGCCTTGGTAGGGAAAAATTGTCCGTAAATTTATCTGAACATAATACTTTCATTTCATATTTTGTAATTAAAATAGAATATCTCATCTAGGTTAGAACTAGTCATAAACGCACAAAATTCATAGTTGTTAATATATATATATATATATTACACTTTCACCAAATTAATCCTTATTCTCGAATTGTAGCAAACTGCTTTATATTCTTTTATCGAAAAATCATTTCTAATACAAAAAATATTAATAATATTGCAAGCACTTTTCATTAAAGCAACGTACATTTAATAGGCTCTATATATTTCCTTGAGGTCTGCGATAATGAGCTGCCTAAAGTACTCGCAAAAAATATAACTTTATATTAATTACCTTTCAGCTTGAAATCATAGTTATAAATAATGAGCATAATTGTGTCTCAAAAAAAGAAATGTTGAAAAAGGGCTTTGCGTAGATGTTAAACGAAGCAAAAATTTTAAAGCGGAAACTAATCTTGCTAGGCATAGCAGCTTATTTTCACGGGAAGAAGAGCAGCCAAGAGTTTGCTGGGTCAGCACTTTACCTTGCAACATTTTTTTTTTTGCTCTTACTCTTTATCTAGCATCTATTGATCTGGTTCTAAAGTGACGTTTAAAGAAAATACCCCTTTTGTTTCTGTTGTGTTCCGGAAAATAAATTTTCTTCCGTTCAGCGATTAGAAACCACTAGAGATGCGGTGAATAGAGAGTGAAGGAAAATAAAGATTTGGTGCTTGAGATCTAAATGATTTTTATTTTCTCAGGTACGAAGGAGACGAAGATGAAAAATTAATTCCGTTTTAAAACGTGTTGTTTTATCTCACTTTTTATTTATTTGTTTGTATATTTTTTATGATTAGGAAAGAAAGAAAAATGAGAGTCTTCTATTTTACGGATTTAATTTCTTTTTCCATCATTCTCTAGAAAAAAAAATGATGAAAACATTTCTGAAAGTAGTAATAAGCACCACAGGTGTTGTAATGTTATGGAATTATTATTTATTCTGGCGTAGTTTTACTATGCAATTAGGTTGAAATTTTAGTATTGGACCCCTTTGGCGAATTTTAAATTTTTATCGCCACTTTGGGGATGACTTTTTTGTAGTGTAATATCTGTTAAAAAAATCTAGTACCTATTTCAATTATTCTTTTTTATGTTTTATTTTTTAGTTAATTTATGACAAAATTTTATATCAACTTTTTATTTCTAATGCATGGCTAAGTTTAAAATTGCGTTTGCAGAAGTCAAGAGGCAGTTTTTAAGAATGTACTTTTTCTGTTAAGTAACACACATTAAACATAGACAAATTACATGATTATTGTTAATGTTTCATTGTTTCTTTGCAGAATTTCATAATTTCATAATTTATTTATATTTTTGAGTAATTCACTGGTAGAGTTAAAACAATTATCGCTGTAATAGAAGACATGTATTCGGTAAAAAATGTCCGAGCTTCTTCCGGACCAAATTTCAAAAGACGGTCCTATACTGAAGTTGTCCTGCGATTAGTAATAAATTTTCTATAAAAAAAAAAAATTAATTAAAAGCTGTAGTATGTTAATGTTGTTGTTTTTCTAACATAGTTAAGTATAAGCATGTTAACATTGTTTATGTGGTTAGCTATATATGTTCCCTATATAGGATATAAATCAGAATTGAGTGCAGTTTTACCACTAAATTACTATTGCTGTTTACTCTGCCCTATTTTAAAAATATGGAAAGCTTTATATTGCCTATATAAGAAATGAAAATAAATAGAAATCAGTACAAGCTTTAAATTATTTATTTTTAAATTTCAAGTGAACTATCCGTAATTGTTGAACTTTCCAACTCAGCTTTACAGTACTGTTTGTGCATAGATAGAAATCTAATTCCGCTGGTATGGTAATATTAGTCAAGTACTTACACATCTGGTCGTCCAATATTAACAGACTTAATCGCTAAATCGCAAAAAAAAAATCTGTTGTTTGATTGGTGCTGTTACCACAGTGTTTCGAATTCGGCATATCCTGACAACAACTTTTGAGTACAGAACATCTTTGGCTACTGTTAGGGACTAGAAAGACGAAAAAACACTGAAGAAAGCAAATTTTGCAATACAGTATTTACTATTATTAGTATTATTATTAAGGTTTTGTTTCTATATTTATAAGGTGCCTTATATAATTACTTCATTGCCTACAAAAAATATTATTCCATTGATAATCTTGATCAAGTTCAAAGTTAAAGACTATAAAAGATCTCTATTAGACTATAAAAGATCTCTAAACACAGATATCTTTTAGAGATAATTTAACTTATTAGATTATATTTTTAATACTGGTAATCATATTTTACGTGGAAATCACCCCCCTCCCCCCGTTTTCGGGAAACATTCCAGTACAGTAGCGTCACCTATTGGCCTATTTTCATCTAAAATGAATCAGCATAATATCTCATAAAGGTCTTCTCACATATCAAGTTTTTTTTTTTTTTTAAACACAATAGAACCTGAGATAGAGCCTTTCATAAAATTACAGAAATCGCTGAATATCAGCGCTATCTATAGAATGACTGGCACCGAAAATTCATGGGTATTAACATATGTCAAGGTGAATCTACATGTAAGTTTATATGCAATTCTGTGCAGTAATTCTTGAGATATTGCTTTCCCTTAAATTGCAGAAATCGCAGTACAACAGCGTCACTTGTTGAGAACATTGTATAGAAAGTTGATAGGCACTGATTTATGTCATGGTGCAAACACAATATAAATTTATATGTATTTTTTTTTTTTGCAGTAATTCCTGAGAAACAGTTGGAACAAATTTTTTTTAAAACACACACAGACAAACATTTTTCAAAATTTATCAAATCGTGTTCTGAATCTCTCAAAACGTGTAAATCTATCAAAAAACGGAAATCGAAAATCTTTAAGAATCCAATACTTTTTTCTATTGGATTTAGAAGAAAGTAAAACAAAAAAAAAAAAAAAAACTGTTTATTATTTAAATTTACGGATTTTTTTTTTTTTTTTATGAATTTTTATTCTGCCACCATTTTAACTTTAGTCATACGAATCGGGCAAATGAAAACACAACTAATTGAATGATAGAAATTGCACTATTAATCACTCGTATTTTAATGCTATTATTATTATTTTTTTTTTTTAGCATATAATTTTAAAAATTAGACATTTAAATTTATAATGCGATTGACCAGGCTTTTGAATTAAAAAATTAACTTTAATAATTAAATTTAAAATTTTTGTTATAAGAGACTTCATATTTAAATTAATATTTTTCAGAAAGCTATAATTGCCATGTCCATGTTAATAGTAGTTAATAACATGTTAATAACAGTAGTACGTTAATAGAATAGAATAATAGTGCAATAGTAAAAAGTAGGAAGGTTACATTCATCCAACATTTTTCTTATTCATTTTCTTCAGATATGGAAATTTCTTGCTGATATGTTCACGTATATACACACATACAAAAAAAATTAATTAATTAATTAAATGTAGTTTGATTGTATTACTCAATTTTCCATATAACTTTAGATTTTAGACTGTCATATTCATCAATATGTTTTATTATTTTAGTTATTTTTATTGTTTTATTTTCATGCATGAGATGACACGTCTTGATATGTAGAATTTATATGTCATTCTTTTCTGCCTAGATAAAGTAAAATCTGATGAGGATAGGAAAAATACAATCTTATTTTTAGAAGCTCCCTCTTCATTTTCTATAAAATCATGTTATATTAAAGGTAGATTCTGTGCCATGCCATATAAAACAAAGACCAACTTATATCCCAACCACATTGATAAAATCTGCAAGATAGCAAGTATTATCAAGCATGAAACAATTGTAAAGTATTTTTGCTGTTTCAGCGGTTATCATTTACCAAATTCGGCTATTGTGTAATCCTCCAATTCGTGTTCAATTTTATGCAAAAATAGAAATATCGTTCCCCTATGATTTACTCATAAATTTTCGACATTTCGTAAATCGTATTTATATTTTCAGGATATATGAGATTTTTATGGTAATTATACGAAGCATTGCAGTAGTAAAGCGGAAACTGTAGAAATACTAATGAATTTGTGTTACAACGTAAATTATGTTATAAAAGACTTTTTTTTTTTTTTTATTCCCCTATGTATGACTGGTGACAAATTTTGCTTGTATCAGAATTATCAAATAAATTAAAAAATATCCTTTCTTTTTTTCGAGCAAAAAAACAAGAACATATTTAATTAATGTTATATATTTTTATAATTTTTTGCAAAATATTTCATTGTCACCAAGAAAAAAAAATCTAATCATTTATACTAATTATTTTTTACACAGTGCATAAGCACAGAGGTGCCAGCATTTTAACTTATTGCGGAAAAAATTTAGCCCCGCCTGTATTCCCGTACCACATTTTTTTTTTTTTTTTTATAGAATGAATATGTTTTAGTTTATCGTAGTTATATGTTGGAGAAAAACATTCTAAAAACAAAGTGGTGTGAAATAAACGCAGGGCTAAAAAGGTTCCGGAATAAATTAAAATGCTGGGAACTATGATAAGCGTAATATTAAAAATTTAGACCTAATCAAAAACTGCCATTTAAAAAAGTAAAAGGAAACTATAAAATTATAATATTTGTAACCTACGATGTTTAATATTAAAAACTGTATTAGAAATGCCTTATAAGATTCAATTTTTAAGAAAACAAACAATCTTTTGTAATAAATTGTAAAATAAAGTTCCTTATAATTATTGAAAAATGCTTTGCACAAGTGCTAGTTTAATAACGCATTTACAAAAACTAGTACTTTAACCCTTTAACGTTCATTGGTTTCGCAGCGGAACCAAACATTTGACATAATTTAACAATTTTTATGCAGCAGTGTTTTAAACATTTCCCCCTTGTTATAATCAAGATTTAAACTTTTGTTTCTTTTCTGTTCGGTAGTTAGCAATTATTCCAAAATTTAACATGCTTCAAAGGAAGCTAAATGCATAAGTCACTTGAAGTTTCTCAGTGTGCGCGAGTGCGAATTGCTAGTTTGATGATGCACTCGTGTCTAGTTTTTTTCATTTAATGAGCAGCTGGACTATTACTCTCCCCTGAAACAACTTTTACGAGTTTTTGTAGTTAATAATGTTTACTTACAAAGTGTTTTATTTATTAAATTAAATATTATTTAAATTTAATAAGGTTAACTTATAGATGTTTCAAACCAAAAATTTCTCGAAAAGGAACAATGCTAATTTTTTATTATAAATATTTATGATCAGCTATGTGTTTAAAAGCCATTTTTAAAAGTAATTTAGTAATTTTTAAAATAAATTAAGTAGTGAACGTTAAAGGGTAAATGCATTGTGCAGATTTTATGGTGTAATGGGTTGCACTCTGGACTTTGAATCCAGCAATCCGAATTCAGATCTCGGTAATGCATTGTAAGCTATACTTCCGTTTATTACTTCCGTAGAATAATGGAAGTATTGTATTCCATAAAAATTTTCTAGTTTCACTTGATTAACATGTTTTGATGTCTTTTGAGTTCAAAAATGTGATTTTTGGTAATTGGTCAATGTGTATGTGTGTATGTGAGTGTATGTGTGCATGTTTGTGGGGAACCTTCTGACTGTCATACCTGAAAAACTATTAATTTCAGAACGACGAAACTTCAAAACTAAAACAGGTCTGGTGTGCAGATGAATGTTCTAACTTTTGGTGGAAATTCGAAAACCAGAAAGGGACCGTAGATATATACCTTAAAATCAGCTCTAATGATTTTTCTTCAACATTGCTATATAAATACCTCTTAAGATACCTTTTCATATTTATTAGTTGGATAGCTCAGTAAAACCAATAAACTTCCGGTATAAATACGTCAATTTTAGATCTTAGAAGTGCGTTCCTTTTGAGACGATTCTACGTATTTTCTTAAAATTCATTGTTTTTTAGATATCCTTTCGTATGTAATTATTATTTTCTGGTGTAAAGATGAGACTGTCATGTTTTGCTTGAAACCGTCAGTGGTACCTAGAGGCGGTATCTTAAAAACTGCTATAACAATTTTCTTTAAATGTACTATATGAACATTTTTTTAGATGCCCTGCATTAGTTGGATACAACAGAAATATTAGCAAACATCCTGCTTAGGTAGGCTAGTTATCGATCTCGGAAATGGATATTTGAACAAAAGGGCTCTGACAATGTTTTTTTTTTTTTTAACTCGCTGAGTAAACTCTCTTTTATATATCTTCACGACGTATGTATCAATTTGCGTTTACATAAAACTTATTAGGTGTCTAATTTGTTAAATCAGTTTAATGCCTTCTGACCGCACTACTTGTAAAAATGGTACATAATAAGTATGGTAGTGGGTAATGGAGATCGTGTGACTATTTACACACCAGATTTTTACAATTTTCTGTTATTTCGTTTTTCCATAATTTTTTTTTTTTTTTTTTTTTTTTTACATTTTGCTTATTTTTTTTTCTTTTTTCTTTTTTGACTCTGGTAATCCTCATGGCAGAGCGTTTTGCTCAACTCTGGGGAAAGGCCGTCGTGTACATTAATGGTAGCTAATGTAGTTAAATCCGTCGTGACTGAAGTATTCTCCATGATCCGTAAAATTAATACCGCTAGAGTTACCGATGTAAGGGAGCCATTCATTCCATGCAGGATGAAAATTGTACCGGCTTATCTCCGGATCACCACTAGGAGTTAAATCCTAGTCAGTCACTAAGAGCTCTAATGCGTAGTCTCTATCTCTCTCTCTGCACGTGTGTGTGCACATTTTCTTTTTCTTTATTTTCTTCTTTCTTTCTTTCTTTCTTTTTTTTTTTTTTTACATATTTTTTATTTTTACATATTTTTTATTTTTTAAAGTAATCCTGAAAGCCATACTAATTATATTTGAGGATGTCTAGTATACTTTCTATAAAGAAATATATAAAAATTTTAAAAATATAGTATCTGTAATCTTCTATATAAATAAAGAGAAGTGTCTGTGTGTCTGTCTGCGCTCTGGTGCCCACACTATTGATAGCAGAACTTCTAAATTTGGCATATAGGTACCTGGGACCCTGCAGGTTTGCACCTCATCGAGATTTTTTCGAATTTCGAATTTGAATTTTTAAAATTAATGTTTTATCGATTTTAAATATTGGCTTTAATGCTTCATTTTTCATAATTTAATTCTTTGATTGTAATCGTCTGCGTATCTTAGCAACGGTTATTTCACTATTTATTTTTTGTTTAATACATTCATTTGAAGGCAAAATTCTTTTATTATTATTATTATTATTATTATATTTATTGAAAATCAAATGGTACTGCAATAGAAATAAGTTGTTACGTTTATGTATAAATTTTACAGTATAGCAACTTTTTATTTTTCATTTTTTTAATTAATTCCTTTAAAAGAATTTTTTTTTTTAATTATTGTTATTTATAATATTTATTGGGTGAAAAAAATGGTAGTTTATAGTAGAACGGATTAAACTGATTAAATTCGTTTTTCATGTATTTAATTCCTTTTAAAAGAAAATCTACTTTTTCATTTTATTTTACTGCACTGGTCGGAATAAAATCGTAATATAGTGTAAATAACGGGGGCTATAAAACACATGGTTCAAAAACTAAAATATATAATAGATGCTGAGGTACAGTCATCTTTAAAATCGTAGTTCTTAAATAACAGAAAATCCACAAGTTGTCGATAAATACCCAGATTGAAGTGCCCGGGAAGGACCTTTCTGTAGACAGTGGGAAACTGGACCCGATGCAGTACGGACAGAAAAAAAAAAAAGAGTTGCCTTAGGCAACGGGTACCCGAAGAAGCGAGATCTAAAGCAATTTCAGTGTTTTTTTTTTTTTTTTTTTTTTTTTTTTTAAGTTTTTATTTGTAATGTCATGTAAAATTTAATACTGATCTAATTCTTTTGAAAATTCATTCAAATATAGTGACCAGCGAAGCGGGCGTAGCCTGCTAGTAATACAATAAAGTTATTTAATAGAGATAAAATAGGAAACGGAGTTTGGAATAGAATAAAAACCTTATAACTTGAATTACTTCCACTTAATGCAAAATATTTGATTCGAATAAAAGAAAGATAACCCTATAAGAATAAATAATAGGTTTAAATGTGTTTGCAACTAGAAGTAGAAAGCTTTACTTATAACGAAAGCTCCGTTCATGGAAATCTTATCTGAAAGAAGTCTAGTCACGTTGCTTAAAAGAAAATGAATAAGAATCATTTAGTTACTTTTTTTTTTTTTTTTTTTTTTTTACTCTTCAGCAAACTCTAAATGAGCTTATAGAGTTTGTTTCAAATTGCTTACGAAATTTTTGAAATGTATTTTTTATAATAAAAAAATTTCAATGTGTATTTGATTACTACAAATATAATATGTTACAATATTTTTCTTTTAATTTATGAAAATATCCTCACGTCTTTTATGCATACTATACTTCAAATATATTTATTGTTTTTACAGGATAGCTGTTAGTCAGGGTGCTCTGAAAAAGCTGTTTACGTTAAAAAAAAAAAAAAAAAAAAAAAAAGTGAGAGTGAGAGAATGTGAGACAGAGAAAAGAAAAGAAAAAAGTCTTTTCTATCGTCCTCTATTTGATAATTCAGTTGGATTTTATATAGCCAAAATATTCTGTTTTCCATAATTTAATATTTTAAAAGACTTTTTCTGTTGAAAAACAGTGTCTATATATGCATATATATTAGGGGGACCGGAAAGTAATGTCATTTTGAATGAATAAAATGAAACCGGAAATTTTTGTTTAACAGTGTTTACATGGTATTTTACAAATAACCATCTTATAAGTTACCTAAGAATATCTTAAATTTTGTCCAGGATAAATTTCCGATGTCAGTATTTTAATTCAAAACGACATTATTTTCCGGTCCCCCTAATATATATATATATATATATATATATATATATATATATATTAGCAGTATGGCAGATTTTTTAGCAGTACAAGGCTAGAGTATATACAGTAAAGCACTGTTTATGCATCTTTCAAGGGACAGACGTAAAAGGACGTATAAATGAAAAGACGTATAATCGAAATTTTAATAATAACACTTTGATTACTACAAATTTAATTACACCTAATCAAAATTTGTATGGAAATACTAATTAATAAATGTTCTTAATTTAGTAAATGTATATTACACTTTTTTAGATTTATTATAAAAAGTGAGAAAAACCAAACTTTTAATGCATGACTGGGTACTAATTATAAATATCATGTATTGAGTATTATATTACATTTCTTAAGAACTATATGAACACATTTTGAATATTAATTATATGTATCGTGTATTTTTAATAATAAACATACGATTTATGATTTATGTCCATACAAATAGTTATTTAATAACATTAAAAATCTTTAATATTCGTCTGATTTGCTGCTTGTCTATGAGTATTAAAAATTCTGCTAGGATTCAATTGATTCTTTGATCAATATATATTTTTTTTAATCTTTCCTGTGTTCCTCCATTTAAGATGCTTTTTATGAAAAATCTATTAGAATGGAAAATAATGCCAGGTCGAGGAATTTTACGAATTTTAGTAGAGTGGAAAAGACGTATAACCGATATTAGCGGCGTATAAACGAATAATTTTTGCATTAAAATGAATAGGAATGAATCGGGACTTCACTAAAAGGACGTATAAATGTAAAAGACGTATAAACGAGAGACGCATAAACGGTGCTTTACTGTATTTGACTAGAGAGAACATCCTTCATTGAAGAATGAAACTAAACAGAAAAAATCACATGACGAGTGCTCATGAAGAGTTTTCGCCAATGAAGGTCACTTGTCACACCTTCAACCCACTTTCAAACAAGAGGTGTCAAAGACTTTTCGCTGTGTCCTCCAATTACGGACCGATCTGTCCGTTTCACTCGTCACGTGACCTATGAGAAATATCCTCAATCTTCGTTACCCTTTAATAAGGAATTTTAGTATTGAATGCGTTCATTAGTCAAATATGTGTTCTAGGAAAATCACGGACGAAGATATATAATACTTAAAATTAATTTCTCTATATTTGATACAGAAAATAATCACTTTCTACTGAGTGTAGAGCATTAAAATCTATCCTACGGAATGTGCTCTGTATGTTGAATTTTATATCTTTCACAAATCTTGTAAATTTCTAAAATTAACACTGTAAACGTAAATGTCTTAAATGCAGTTAAAAAAGTGTCTTATATGGATGATCATCTTTTAAGCGAAAAAAAATAAAGGTCTTGTTTTTTAAGACACCATTTTGCATCTGAAATTAAGACATTGGAAGTGTCTTAAAACGCCGCCATGTGCTAGGCTTTAAAACACTGCCATGTTAGGCTTAGAAACACTACCGTTTTTAAAGCTTTTTTAATAAATAAATATATATATGTAAACGTGCGTTTTTATGTTTCTCTTAAAGATATATTTTAGAATTGTTTAGAGCATATATAAAATATTTATATTAAAAAAATAGTAATACACAGCGTTAGGAATCGAACTCACACTGTCCACGAAAACCGAAACCTGGAACCAAGCATTGTGGAAGTCAAGCATTTTTAGTCTCGCCTTTATTTCATACCACTTAATTTATAGAATAGTTTCCTATAATATATAACTACGATAAAAAAGAGAAAGTACTCTTATAAAAAAGTGGTTTCCAAAAAAGCCGGGGTCAAAAGCGCTTCGGAATAAATTAAGGAACTTGACAATTCTGCATATGAGCGAGATATGTCCCGGAAAGTCACTAAAAGAACTTCTAAAATTTCTAAAATAAATTAAAATTGGCTGCTGAAACAAAAAAATTAAAAACAGAATATTATTACAAAACGCAGTAAAAAAGTTTAGTTCTAAAACACGGATGAAAGTCCAGCTTTTTTTTTGACGACAACGAAATCCTACATTCACACCGGAATGAACTTCTTATTTAAGTACATTTATATTTACACAGAGATAATGCGTTAAAATAAATGTACTTTAATGAGAAGTTTATTCCGGTGTGAATGTAAGATTTCGTTTTTGTTAAAAAAAAAAAAAAAAAAAAAAATGGGTGGGGACTTTCATCTGTGTAAAATGTAAGATACAGTCTAAACTAATGAATAAATGTAGCGAGATTTTCTCACAGAAACAAACAAACAAAAAGATAATATATATATATATATATGCTAAATAACTCAACCTTTTTGTACGTGATTTACAAAATACAAAATATTCAGTAGCAAATGTATATTATAACCAGAGCTCGAAGTCTCCGCCCTTTTCTGAGGACACTTTCAGAAACGGGATTTTTTTGGTACTGCTATTTTTATACAGAAATATAAACCGTATTTTTATAGTAACGTGTCGTGATATAAGAGGAAAGATATCATAGAAAAATAATGGTAGTAAAAAAGCCCCGAAAGTGTTCTGATAAAAGGGCGGTGTCTCCAAGCTCTGATCATAACGAAAATAAATTCACGCACCTGAATATTTAGGAAGCATGTGAATTTCCTGAAACATTTTAGTATCTAAAATATTCGGTGTCTGAGAGATTTCGCACATTTACAAATCCTTTAAATTTTCTAACGCAAATGGAATGGCGAAACATTTCCTGTTTATATTCCGTATTTTTTATATATTCATCCACGCGATTTCTTTTAAACTAATTTATATGAAGAAATCGCCTAAAATATGTTACACGCATTACATAAGTAATCTCATATTGCACGCGTCAATCAACCATTAAAAGAAATGTATTGTATGAAATTATTAAATAATTATTGAAAAAATACGATATAAGCATGTAGGGGATTACTATTATTGCCGTGTTTATAAATTGCGCAAACTCCAACAAAAAAAGTCGCATCAAATCAGTAGATGAAACTACTAATCTGAAAAACTTTCTTAAGAGGGTTCAAGTTGATTAACTATGTAGAATTTCTAAGACTGGGTGGAAAATCACCGATTTTTTTTTTTTTTTTTTTTTTTTTTATTCTAGCCCGTTATTTACCCGGGTTTCTGAGAAAGCCACTGATGAATTTCAAACGTCTAAGGTTCGAACCCAGAACTTACTAACTTTGAGCGCAAAATGTATTGGTCACTTCCGTATTTATAAGGATTTTAAAAGGATAATTCTTTCTTTATTTTTCTTTGTATGCTTTTAAAATGTTATATTCATTTGTACATTACAAAATAAAACATTTTAGAAATGCAATAATTTTTTATTCATGATTTTCGACTCATCAGAAATCATTTAAAATACAGCAAATATAATATTTTTCTACATTTAGAATAGAAATAAATTATCCTTTTCTAAAATAACAGAAAAACGTATTGAAAACCTGTTTTATTGTGATATTTCTAGATGCTTTTACTACTTTCAGAAAAACCCACATAAATATTATGAAGAAAAAAGAGGCTCTAAGAATCCTTTTTTTTTGAAAAACTGAGGAAATACTATATATTGCAGGTATATTCACGTATGAAAGAATCATAAAATCTTACCGAGTCTGCGTTTTTCTCAACCAACATTTTCACTTAAGGTAGCGTTTATAGAAAAATGATCTTTTTATTTCTATGTGAATGAAGAAAAGATATTTCTCTGTTGAGGGATTAAATTTCTCTTTTCTTACCCTTTCCCAAGTAATCTTATCTTTCTATAAAAAGGTTTATTGTGCTTAAGTTTTGTACATTTAGAAATAGTAATAATAAAAGAGATTCGATTGTCATGAAAGATACGTGAGATTACGAGATTTGATGAGAATTTTCGAATACCTAAATGCTTTCATTTTTCCTTTTCTTTTTTATTACATTTTATCCTTTCTGATAAAGTAAGACTAAGATAACGAAACTATAATTATTTTTTTTCTTCTTTATAAAGTGCTTTTTTAACAAGTGTTTATTGCATCTGCAAATTTCTAATGTTAATTTCACAAAATTTATCGATCACAAATTGTTTTGGAAATTTATACATTTGTAGTAAAATAATGATATAGCAAGCCTATGCAAATATTTTGTATTTATTTTAAGTAAGTCATTTATTTTTTTTATTGAGATTTTATAAAATATGTATAATTAAAAGCAATGTTTTATGAATTAAACATTTCAATGTAATTTTTTATTTCATTTTGATCTATTTTTTAATAAAATAAAAACATCTAAAATTGTAAAATTGACTTAAATGAATCATTTACTTAGTGCCATAACATACCTATCTTTATGTACTGTTATATGAATTAATAATACCTATTTGGGCTCATCATAACTTAGCTGTCTTTAGAAAAAGGTTTTCTTGGCAACTTCTAGGCTACACAAGTGGTCTAGAGATAGGAAATATCTGGTAAGCGAGATGCGTCGGGTTCGAATCTAAGACGTGCAAGTTAGCGTAGCCGCTTGTAGTTTCCCATGGCATCCCAAAAACTAGTGAGATTAAGAGCTATGACCCCCCACTCCGAAATCTGCAAAAACACTGGCGTACACATCAGGCCTAGGACCCTCGTAGTCAGTTGTTCTCAACCTTAAAACCACCAATTTCGGGCAACATCGCAGTAGAAGCCACTTTAAAATTAATGTACAGTCGGGAGGAAAAATTCAACGTAATTTCGCTGCTAATCGATGTAGAAAAATGTAATAGGTATCATTCGACGGGGAATTGTGAACACCTTTTGAAAATGAAGTGAAATTTTGAATTGGGAGTCGTCTACATATTAAAACGCGCACCAACTTTGATTTTTTTCAATAGTAATACCTTATTTTTATTTTATGTTTGAATTCCTGGAGTCGCAGCAATGCGAAAAAGTATATTGGTTGTATATTTTATTTTATTTTATTTTATTTTATTTTTATTTTTATATTTATTTATTTATTTATTGTAGAGTTATAAGCGTTTAAAGTTTGAAGGTGCGAATGTTCAATTCGTATCTTAAACTTTCATTAACATCTTCACGAAAAATGACTTAATCGATATAATTTTTTTTTTTTTTTTTATTTTTTTTTTACGAGATACAATGAAGAAACCCAAACATAATCCATGGTCACTTTTGATTCTGAAAAATAGTTTTAATTATGAAAAATAATAATAAATTCATATTCAAAAAAATTATTAATTATGACCTATATTATTTTTTTCATAAAATGAATCCTAATGCTGAAAAATATAAGTATGCAAATTTCCAGCTTATTTCAGAATGACATAACGAAGAAATTCTTAAAAAATAACAGAGAAAATTAAACAAAATATTTTAAATTTTTATTTATGGGTCAAGCTATGTATAACTTCAACGTCAAACGCAAATAAATTAAAAAAGATTATCTTTAGGCATTAGTAAAGTAAGCACAAGTTCTCGTTTTCCAAAGAAAACAATGTTCTTTCATTGTTCTTCTAAAACAAAACAATATAGAAAAAGAAAAGAAGCGTATTCGTGTTAAACCCCTTAATTTACGTTGGAAAAATTATACACAAGAGGTATTTACCTCCTCAAGTACTGGTGACAAATTTTGAATCTTTTAAACGAAGACTAAAAAGACAAATTCAACTAAATAGACAGGGCTTACTGTTTAAAATAGGAAAAAAGGTGGAACGCAAAAACTGTCAATTAAAAACAAAAAACGAAAGGAATTGGAATGCAAGGCAGATTTTTTAAATCGCTTCTTAACTACCATCATAGTTAAAGGGTTAATCATATAGTTCTTACATTGCTTTTTTGGGGTTGGTGGTGAAGAGGGGGGGGGGGGTATTATTTTAAGGATACTTTTGTGTTTAAAAATTACTTATATAAATATATTTTAATTAAGAAACTATATTTTCATAGAAATTATAAAACAAATCGTACAGTTTAAAAAAGTTAAACCGACTCAAAACTGATAAGTACGATTAAAATTGTTTAATGTTCACTTCATGATACCTTACAATAATTTATCTGAAAAGATTTAGTTTATGCGTTGTTCTACACATTTATATAAATGTAACTCTATTATTTAGTTCGTATATTGTATCAAAAGTAAAAGAAAAGTAAAAGAAAAATAAAGTTTTTTTGGTGATCAGTATAGCCATGATAGACGCTTTTTAATTGAAAAATATCGCCCATTTTTTCGACCAATCTCAATATTTAAATATAATTCTTAAAATGTATTATCTAATAAAGTATTTAAGTATATACGCATCTATTATAAAATACCGAAATCACAGATAGCAAAAGGGATGTAAATATGATAATATTTACTTTTATAATTCATTTTTTCTTTAAGAATTTCTGGTGTAAAACAATAAAATTTTGTCTCGTTTTTGTACGATCGTAATTTTATTTTTCTAGATTTACAGATAACCCCCTAACTCATTTTCGGTTATAACTCTATGAATACTAAAGATAAAGCATACAAACTGTATACTTTTCTGCACTGCCAGACTCTCAGAAATTCAAATGTGAAGTCTAAATTGGGTATTGCTTTTGAAAAAAAAATCAAAGTTGGCGCTCATTTTAATAAGTAGATGACCCCTAATTCAAAAATTCTCCCCATTTTCAAAAATTGCGCTTAATTTCCTGTTGAATGATGTCTATTAGATTTTTATGCGTCAAATAATAACAAAATTACAACGGGTGTTGCTTTTTTTTTTTTTTTATGACGGAGGACTATAACTCTCAATCTACGGATTTTTACAATACCAGTTTTACGATAGTTGGACATTTATCGAAATCGAAAATTTAACAAAAATATAATTGAATAATTCGAAAGGGATGTTATAATTTGAAAATAATAATAATAATAATAACAGTTCTTTGTACTAAACTAAAATCTGCTTTTGCAAGAATTTCATTAAAATATTTTATTTTATTTTATTTTATTTTTTATTTATTTATTTGAAAGGAAAAGAAAAGAAAAGAAAATTAATAATAAACAGTATCAAAACGGACAATATCGAAAATGTTTTTTTTTTTTTTCCCTATTATTTACGTATTTTATTTTATTTATTTTTTATTTATTTATTTATTATTATTATTATTATAATTATTATTGCTCAAAACAAGACTTTTCTAGGTTTTTTTTTCACTCTCTTATTAATTGACGATTATATATTTTAATATATTTAGAGTTAAAAAACAATAAAAATAATTTTGTCATCTACAAAAAATCTAATAATTAATGACAATAAAGAATACCTGCTACCGGGATTTAATTTTTTTTCTCCGACTGTATATTGTGAATATTTTATTTCACCAAATGTAGGTTTGGACGTTATTACAAACGGTTAACCCTCTAGTGTTTACACTTTTGCTGCAGAATGACTTCTTGCAAATTATCATGTGGAATCTGATCGTATGCTAATTAGCTCATTTTGTTTGGCATGACCTTTTTTTTTTTTTTTAGGACGGAGGACTATTAATGCCAATCTGCGGATTTTTACGATACCAGTTTTACGATAAATGGACATTTATCGAAATCGAAAATGCATCGAAAATATATTAATTGAATAATTTGAAAGGGATGTTATAATTTCAAAAAATAAAAATAAAAATAACTAATAGTCCTCCGTAGTAAACTAAATTCTGCTTTTAACAGATTTTCATCATAATTGTTTTTTCTCGTTACTTTTTACTTTCTCTTACCCATAGGGTCGAGAAAGTATTGTTTTAGGATCAAATTTTCGAACGTGAGATTTTGTTATATTTACATGTTCTGAGGTCCCCTGAATACGAAAATCATATTTTTAAAGAATGGTCTGTGTGGATGTCTGTGTGTCTGTTATCAGCATATCTCAAGAACAAATAGCAGCAGAAATTCCAAACTCGGTATTCTAAATGTGTATCATATAGGGATGCTACACTAAGCTTTTCGTTGAGATGAAGCAAATGGTTCGGGTACAGGGATACTCAAAAGTATTCGAATACATTACGTCTATGGGGGAAATTGCAGGTAAGTAGAGTTTAACATCTATAGACTGCACTAAACCAAATGAAACGGATATATAATTTTTGTTATAGAGATAGTCAACTGGAAAGAACAAATTGTGTATGTAGGGATCCCGCCTCCCCCTCATCCCCCCCCACCTGATGGGGGAAGTCCCCCCTCGAGGGGAGTAAATTTTCATGATAGGTATCTTTTAAAAGTGCTCTCCAATACCTTTAAAACGAATGGTTGAACAATCGATCTGTGATAATTTAAAATAAAGTTATCGATTTTTTGCATTAAAATAATAATAATAATAATAATATTGAGAATAAATTCAACCTTTTTTTTTTTTTTTTTTTAATATATATATATATATTTAGTTTTATACTACTTCTCAAATATAAAAATCGTATGCATTATCACAAAAGATAATTTTTTTAAATAATAATTTTAATAAATTATTTTTTTAAAAACAGAATTATTTTTTAATAACCGAATTAAATTATATATAAATGTAGGTGCATTAATGAAACGGGGGGTTGAGGGGGGAGGTAGCTCCCCTCACACAGAACTAATTATCATATAAAACTCTTCCGTAGCCCAATTTGAATTGTTTAACACAGGTTTACATAACAGTATTCGTTATCTTACCTCTTAATCTGCAACCTGTATAGTATTAAATTTCAGGGTAAGAGAAAGTCGTGTGAGTGACACACCTGATTATTTACTTTCTCTTATCCATAGGGTCGAGAAAGTATTGTTTTAGGGTCAAATTTTCGAACGTGAGTTTTTTTTTATATTTACATGCTCTGAGGTCCCCTGATTACGAAAATCATGTTTTTAGCGAATGGTCTGTGTGTTTGTCTGTGTGGATGTCTGTGTGTCTCTTATCAGCATATCTCAAGAACAAATATTAGCAGAAATTCGAAACTCTGTATTCTAAATATGCATGATATAGGGATGCTACAGTAAGCTTTTCGTTGAGATGAAGCAAATGGTTCGTGTACATGGACACTCAAAAGTATTCAAATACGTTACGTGTATGTGGGAAATTGCAGGTAAGTAGAGTTTAACATCTATGGACTGCACTAAACCAAATGAAACGAATATGTATTTTTTGTAATAGAGATAGTCAACTGGGGAAAAAAATTGTGTATGTAGGAGCCTCGCCGCACCGTCTGAGGGGTGAGGGGAGTAAATTTTCATGATGGGTATCTTTCAAAAGAGCTCACCAATACCTTTAAAACGATTGGTTGAACCGTCAACCTGCGATAATTTGAAATAAAGTTATCGATTTTTTTTTTTCTTTTTTAACAAAAATAATTTTTTTTTTTTTGTATGTAATATTGAGAATAAATTCAACTTTTTTTGGATATTTAGTGTTATACTACTTCTCTAATACGGAAATTGTCTGTATTATCATGAAGATATTTGTTTTAAATAACAATTTTAATAAATTATTTTTACTGAGTGAATTTGTATAGAAAAATATAGAAGAAAGTCGTGTGGTGGCCACAACACACTACTTATTTGGTGTTAGTGGATGTGCTTCACTAATAATATTTTACCATTTCCAGGAAAGCTGTTCGAGAACTGAAATAAATTCCTCATAGAGATATGGTAAATAACGTATGTTTTAAGCTAAATATTCATCGCTTGTTAATTTTTTTTTTTTTTTTTTTTTTTTTTTTTTTTTGTATATTTACACGTTTTAAGGCTTTCTGATTACCACAGTCAAGTTTTTTAACATTTGATCTTTGTATGTGTCTCCTAGAGTAACTTAAAAACAAATAATTTTAGGAGATCCAAATGTTGTATTTTGAAGTTAATATAAGTTTGTTGTTGGGAAAGTTTGGTCAAGATTGATAAGTTTCAATGAATGTTGCGTGTGAAAATTGTCTTTATAATTTTAAGTGAACTTTTAATTTTAATAACACAATTAAATTCTATATAAATGTAGGGGGGATTAATGAAACGGGGGGTTGAGGGGGCGGTAGCACCTCTCACACAGAACTAATTATCATATAAAACCCTTCCGAAGCCTAATTTGAATTGTTTAACATAGGTTTTAATAATATTACTCTTTATCTTACCTCTTAATCTCCAACCTGTATTTATAGTATTAAATTTCAGGGTATGAGAATGTCGTGTGAGTGACGCACCAGATTATTTTTCTTAGAAAGAAGAAGAAAAGAAAAGAAAATTATTAATAATCAGTGTCGATTTTTTTCCCCAAAAAACTTTAATATGGCATAAGACGAAATTTCGTATAAATTCACGTAATGAGAATTATTATTTTTTTCCTCTTTTATCACATTAAGTTAAACGCATATTTAAGATAAAATCGATAGAAATTCTGTAAATGAAATTTTAAGGAATAAATATAAGAAATGCAACAGAGTTAAAGCATGCTTTTGTATGAAAGAATAGAGTAGAAAAAAAAAATCCTAAATTAAAATGTATTTTGTAAAGAATTTTACATCGATTAGAAAATAAAAACAAACTTTGATTTTTTTTTTTTTTTCAAATTCTTGCATAGACAAGCACGTTTTAATTTTTTTCGGAAAAACTAATTAATATATTTCAAAATCCATCTGTAATTCTTTTAAATAGGTTTTATTAAATATCCCCAAAACAAAATATTAAGTCTTTTCTTAAATATCTGTAGAATTTTAAGTATTTTTTATATTATAAACTCATGAAAAAATGCAAATCTTAAAAATACAATTTAAAGATTTCAATTATGTAAAAAAAAAAAAAAAAAAAAAAAAAAAAAAAAATATTAAAAAGTGTTAGAATTGTTGCCTGAATATATATTTTATCGAACAAAACCTAAAATAATTCAATTTATAAATATTAAATGGCTTCTATATAAAAGTATATGCCTTTAATAACCATTTATTTATTTTTTTTATTTGTCTGGGATATATTTTGCAGTCAATTTTTAAACCATTTTCACCGCAACGATTTTGTCCAAAGTGTGCAATCGAGTTCCGAGTCGATGAGAATAAACTAGCAATCATTTCGGTAATTTATTTATTATTATTTTTTTTTTAATTAAATTCCATTTAATACGAAATGCATTGTGATGACAAAATTTATTCAATTTTCTTTTCTTTTCTTTCCATTTTTTTCCTTTTTCCTTTTCTTTCTTTCTTTTTTTATCTTTTAATTTTAGATCGTTGTCATTAAAATATTGTTTTGGGATGAGGAGTAATAAGTGGAAAATAGAAAACCTCTGTGCAAAACTATAGCAATTTTATAAATCCAACATTTAAATAGTAAACATCGCATATCTTTAAAATATTAATTTTTTCAGATATTAATAAGTGCGTCTTACAAATACGTGTCAAAATGTGTCGTTAAAATTACGTTCAAATACCTTGAAAATCCTCGAAATAAAACTATTTATTTTCTTTTATTTTTCAGAATGTGATTTACAACTGTGTCTTATAACTTTCAAAAAATGCAATCTAATATTTTGCTTATTAAAATATATGATCTACCATAGCGTCCTAAACTAAATGCCTTCCGCGTGGCTCAGAAACTTGGCAACAGTTCAAGCGGTATACAGCGCCATTTGGTACAGATCGCGCGATGGGGATTAGCGCAAAGTGGGATTTGATATACATAAAAGGCGAATAGGATCGAAGAAACATGAGATTATATATATCATAAATCACTTAAAAAAATTATTGGTGTCATTTGAATAAAAAAGTCGCGCAATCTGTACCAGGTGGCACTGTCTACCGCTTGAACTTTTGCCAAGTTTCCAAGCCACGCGGAAGGAGGCTATGGCTCTACATTTAGGAGGCTATGGATCTACATTTCAGCCTCAGACAAAAAAAGAAAGCAATTTGGCCTATTTGGTTCAGAAAAAAAAATAATAATAATTTATTATTATATTATTCTTTTTTAAGGAATTTTTATAATGTATTAATATACTTGAAATTATAGCTAAACAGCATTCTTCTGATTTATCAACTTGCAAATAAAGTTGCATTTTTCTGAATTACACTATAGCATTTTATTCTAATTTTTTCTGGTTGTTTTATTTTAAAATCAAATCAATTTTTAAAGAAGTAAAATCGTTCATGAGATAATAATTTTTCTATATAAAAAAAAGTGCATTTTACGATTATTTACAGCAAATACGCACACAATGTACGTAAAAATAAAACGACAGGGAAAGCAATAATCCTTCTCTTAAAAGAAACTGAAGATATATTACATATTTTGGGATATACACGTATGAAAAAATCATAAAACCCGGTGAGTGTGCGTTTTTCTTAACCAACATTTTCACTCAAGGTAGCGTTTATTGAAAAACGATCTTTTTTATTTTAATGTGAACAGAGAAAAGATTTTCTTTACTAGGGATTAAATTTCTCTCTCTCCTTTTTTTTTTTTTTTTTTTTTAGCTTTTTTTAAAAGTAATTTTACACTTTTCTTGAATGGTACTTAAATTCTGTAAATTCGGAAATATTATTGAAAAAATCGTATTCTCTTGTGAAGTAAGACATGAGCGATTATAAGATTTGATATGGTTTTTCAATAACAAAGTGATTTTTTTTTTCTTGATTATATTTTATTCTTTCTTATCGCTATATTTAGTGAATAAAAAACTCTAGTGATTTTTTATGCTAGCATTTTTAAATAAACAAGATACTCTTTTCGTCATTTCTACACTGATTTTTTTTTTTTTCTAACTAATAACTAGAAAATAAATTAATTGTGGCTCTAGTAAAAATAGTTCCATGTCATCTTTATAAATTGTAGTTGCATTTGCTAGCAAACTCTAGAAACCCCTTTTAGAATTCTTGAGAGCTTTCTTATATTATCGTCGTTAAACTAAAAATATCTGAAAAAAAAAAAAATATATCTGAAAAATATCTGAAAAAAATAAATTAAAAATATCTGAAAAAAAAATATCTGAAAAAAATATTAAAAATATCTGAAAAAAAATTTAAAAATATCTGAAAAAAAATGCGAACACAAGAGATGGGTTTTAGTAACTATAATTTTGGTTTGTGATCCAATTCTAAGAAATCAAACGAGACTTTATGACATTACACACGATTCATAATACTCATAATATTGTTTCACGATCCTGAAAATTAAAGCCCAGACATTCATCTATTCAGATTATGTGTTTATATGCATGACTCGGAAATCTATATTTCTAGTTTAGGGATTCAGAAAATAACTACTTATTCGTTCTAGATCAAACTTGTCCAACGCAAAACTCTTTGCGGGTCGCATAGGAAATCTAATTTACACAGGCATTCTACAAATGCATGAACTAACACACATATAATAATTGTTTTTGCGATGGGCTGGTGTGGATTTAAAATAGAATATATGTATATTTTTATTCATAAATATATTTTTATTCATAAAATAACTATAAAATAGTCAAAAACTGATAATTATACATTCATAAATATAATAGAAGGAATCAGTTATTCATCTGATAACATTTTGTTGACATCAATGAGGGCGATATTTGTTTCTTTAACAACCTTAATCAGTATTTTCATTAAAAATTCACAAACAATTTATTAACTTTAGATGTTATAACCGAAGATATCAAATGAGAAAATCGGAATTCTGTCGTGTGCCGCAGAGGCTTACACGGTGGGCCATATGTGGCCCTCTGGTCGCGGTTGGACAACCCTGTTCTAGATGAAAGCGTTATATATTTTTCTCAGTGCGATAGCTCATACATACACACACACACACACACACACACACACACACACACATATATATATACATATATATATAATCTGATTTATTAGAAAACAATATTTTATTGATTTTTTTTTTCTTCCTTTGTTTGTTTATTACTAATTCGACTTATTTTAAAAGAAAATATTTAAGTCTGAGGTTTTAAGATTTTTATTTCCATTTATTATATATACATAGTTGTGAAAATTTTAATTTGTTCCGGAGCATTTTTAGCGCCGCCTTTATTTCATACCGCTTTTGTTTTAAGAGTTTTTTTTTTTTCTCTCTCTCTTATTTTATCATAGTTATATATTGGAGAAAATTATTCCATAACTAAATTGGTGTGAAATAAAGGTTTGGCTAAAAATGCTCCGAAATAAATCAAAATGTTAGCAGCATACGAGGTAGACTATGTATATACAGTCGAACCTCGTTTACTTGAACACGCTTAACGTGAATTACTTTTAACACTTTCGCAACTGCTTTCGTTTTTTTTTTTTTTTTTTTTTTTGTGTGTGTGTGTGTGTGTGTGTGTGTGTGTGTTTTTGACAGCAAGGTCCGCCTGTGGGCGTTATTGTCCCAAGTTACAATATTTCAGAACAAATTTTTTTTGCATTCACATTTATAATGCAAATGGATATACATTATAATTATACTCTTTCTAATCTAAGAATCTGTATTCATAGTATAATGATTGTACAAATTTGAATACTGGGTATATTCTTAGAAAATAAATAACATACGGTATTAGAGCTGTATTCAGAACTGAAATGGGCGGTTTTTTCTATTTGTAAGATGACGTTGGATATGCATATTAATGCGTGAAATATAGCAATACTGAAGAATAATATTGTATCTGTTACAACTGTTCAGACAAATTCGAAAAAAGTGTCTGATTTGAATTTTATCAATATGTGGCCTTATAGGAACTACTTTGAAAAGGACTAGAAATACGAAAAAAAAAAAAAAAAAAAAAAAGAAGAAGAAGAAGAAGAAGAAGAAAATAAGAAAAAAAAAACAATTTAACCATTTAAAAAAGCCATTTAACCATTTAAAAGAGCCATTTAGTTATATAGAGACTTTGTTGTTCATACTATGTACCGACTATCAAAGTACTCTTACACGATAGGATGAACTCTTGCCAATTTTTACGCATTTTTCGCAACCAGTATTTTTAACAGAGATCTTTTAAAATTTTTGTAATAGTTATAACTGAGTAAATAAAATTAAATTTGCACTTAATTAAAATGATATATAAAAAAATAATAAAAGTTGGCAACGAAACAAATCAGCTTGATTGACTCCAATACGGGAAGGCAGAAATTTTCAGTTCATCCTGTAGATTTTGCGTCGATATCAAAAGTTTGAGAATTCGTTTCTGATTTTTTGCATACACTAGCTTCACATCTGAAGCAAAATGTATTGTACTTTTTTCAAAGAAATTCATACAAACTTTACTTTTTGAACCGTGGTGAATTTACATTCTACTAATGATAGTATAAACAATATTTCTTAAGAAATTATTGTAGCCTTTTATGCAAGACTTATCTAACAATGTATTTTTAATTGTCGCAATGAAAACGCATGAAGCATTTTTCGTTACTCAGTAGGATTATTTTCTATTGAGTTATGTCCAAAGTTTAAGCTCTTTTAATCTTTTCATGGACTCTATTTATTGGTTATTTTAAAATGCAAATATTTAAACCTCAAGAAAGAAATAATATTTTTTAGTTTGAAAATGATGAATTACTTTTAAATAATAATTATTATATTACTGTTATTACGCTGTCAAATAAACACGAGATATTCAATCCCTTGTACATTATCTTACAGGGGTCGTATTCTCCGCCCCCCCCCTTTTTCTTTAGGGCACTTTCAGAAATGAAAAATGCCAGACTTTTTTGCCACCAGTATTTTTATGGAGAAAATGTAATGGTGTTTTCATAGTAATCTATCATGATTCAGAAAGATAGAGATTTTTCTATAAAAATTCTGGTGGTAAAAAAAAAAAAAAAAAAAAAAAAAAAAGAAGACAGGAATTTCTTATCTTCGAATCAGTCCTAAAAAAAAGGCGGAGATTGCGATCCCTGATCTTATAACTTTCATTTATTAAATATTATTTTTTATAAAATTCTTCAACAAAATTTATTTATATATATATATTTAGTTACTTATACGCATACAATTGGTATTATTTGAATTATCATTCGGTATACAATAATTAAGATTTTAAGTAAATAATTCGTATGTTAATTATTTCTTTACTGTTTAATTAACGTTTTGCATTTTTCAGTTTTATTTCAAATTGAATAATAATATGAAATAATTTGCAGAAGCACTGTAATATATTTATCATATTAAATATCAAAGAAAAGGCTATTTGAGATAAAATCGTATGACTGCATCCTACTTCTAATGAGATAAACTGTATTGAGCATTAATATAATTATGGGATATGTTTGGGCTATAATCAAGTGCAGATCGCGCTTCAGATTAATTGTCCCGCATCAAATGAATGACATATTAGCCTTAAGAACATTACAATAATGGATACTTTGTATCAGGAAATAATTTATTAAATTGGTTTGTGTGATTAAATCTCGAAAAAAATGTGCAAATAATTTTGTATAAAAGATGTACATTTATTTGTTCCTATGTAGCAAATACGAGACCACATAATAATAGCAGCGTATGAATAAAATATATTTAAGAAATAAATTTAATGTATTTATGAATCAATGGACATTATTCATCATACTAATTAATTCTTATCGCATGCACGTTTGGCTACCGTCTCATGAAAAACTAAATACACGGTAACTACCAAAATTTGCGAAATAACTCAAGGATTCCAAGTTGACTATTTAAATTAAATTATTTCAATTAGTTAAAAATGTATCAATTTAAAACCAAGAGCGAGTTCAAAATAAGCGGTGCAACAAAAATAAGTCTGCCTACAGCACTCTAAATTGCCTGAAGTGTTTGGGCAGCAAGCTGCAAAAAACGCCAGTCGAATAGGTTAATAAAACCTTAAAGTACAAATTTATATGTAATGGCTTAGCAGGTTTTCAGAGATTTCAATGATTTTTTTTTCTTCTATTTTTAAAATTTATAAAGTTATAAAAAAGAAGAGATTTTCTATTATCTTCCTTTTTTTTTTTTTTTTTTTTTTTTTTTTTTTTAAATTCGTTTAAATATACTGACCAGGGAAGAAGGGAATAAAACCTGCCACAAAATACCTTAAATATCTGAACGTTTAGTGATATATAACATTTATATATTTTGTGTGTTTTAGAATTAGGTAAAATTAATACAAAGTAAATGTTAAAAAACTCCAAATTCTTTTATATATTGAGCTGCTACTTTATTGCTTCCAGTCTGCAGTATTTTGAGTGGACTTCGTTTTCTTTTTACTTTCTCTTACCCATAGGGTCGAGAAAGTATTGTTTTAGGGTCAAATTTTCGAACGTGTTATATTTACATATTCTGAGGTCCCCTGAATACGAAATACATGTTTTTAGCGAATGGTCTGTGTGTCTGTCTGTGTGTCTGTTATCAGCATATTTCAAGAACAAATAGTAGCAGAAATTCCAAACTCAGTATTCTAAATGTGTATCATATAGGGATGCTACAGTAAGCTTTTCGTTGAGATAATAATAAAAATAATAATAATAAATAATAATAATATTGAGAATAAATTCTACTTTTTTTTTTTTTTTTTTGATATTTAGTGTTATACTACTTCTCTAATATGGAAACCGTGTGCATTATCATGGAAGATAATTTTTTTAAATAATGATTTTAGTAAATTATTTTTACTGAGTGAATTTGTATAGGAAAATATAGAAGAAAGTAGTGTGGTGGCCACAACACACTAGTTACTTGTTGTTAGTGGATGTGCTTTACTAGTAATATTTTACCATTTCCAGGAAAGCTGTTCGGGAATTGAAATAAATTCCTCATAGAGATATGGTAATTAATGTATGTTTTAAGCTAAATATTCATCGCTTGTTTTTTGTACATTAATAAAACGGGGGGTTGAGGGGGGCAGTAGCCCCCCTCACACAGAACTAATTATCATGTAAAACTCTTCTTAAGCGTAATTTGAATTGTTTAACAGAGGTTTACATAACAGTACTCGTTATCTTACCTCTTAATCTCCAACCTGTATTTATAGTATTAAATTTCAGGGTAAGAGAAAGTAGTGTGAGTGACACACCAGATTATTTCCCTACAAAATATAATACGGAGCACAGAGTGCTCAGAAATAATTTAAGACTGTTCATGATTACGATCTGCTGCAATTTGCTGCGCTGTTACTTTGCTGTTTTCTTTACAACTCAGGACCTTCTCCTTTCTGCGCGATCATTCACCATTCGGTGATAATCACAATTTATTCGTTTGGACCAAGTGTTTACCTGATACTCCATTCTTGATACACTCTCACTATATACTGTTAGTGGTGATTTTAGAAATGTGGTAGTTTCGCTAATACTTGCTCCGTGCATCCAAGCTCTTACTTATTACTCCCATATTCAAGGTTCATCGAATCACGTTTTCGTCCCATATTCACAAGTAATTCGCCTGTGCTACTCTCTCTGAAACTCAGCTTTGTTTTTTCATACTACTTCACCGCTCTAGTAGCAACATTGTGTTGTAGTAACTCATCTACAGAAAACTTCTTCTGATCATAATAAAGTAGCCGCTCAAAATATAATCACTCGCTGAAACTGGCGTAAAATCAATGTATTTTAAAACTATAGAAGCAACCTAACAGAAGAGATAGTTAGCCAACACGACATATTTCTGATGTACAATAGGGCTGAATGAAAAAAAAAAAAAAAGAAAAAAGAAAAAAAAGAAAGAAATAAAGAAAAAGACATTTTTGTTGAAAACGGGTACTAAGTAATAGTTGTTATTTGGCCCTATGAGAATTTTTGTGAAACATTATGTATATTGGATATCATTTTAATCCTGCGCAACAGGTCTAAATTTGAAATATCTTCAATTTTTTCCTCGATTTTTCTGTATTTTTCATTCAATTTATATTTATAAAAATTAATTTGTCAAAATGTTAATATAATAAAAATGGATTTGAAAAGTTATGTACATCTTTTTTCTGTCACTCACTGAGAATTTTCAACTTACGCATGCTTAAAGTTTGAAAATTTTGGTCATTTAAAATATATTTCCGAGAATTTTAAATTTTTGAATTATTGTCGAGAAAAAAATCGCATTATTTTTCAAATATGTTTTTAACACACTAACACTACTTCAGATTTATTTTGAGAATATAAATTAAGAAAAAAAAAAAAATATCGAAAAAAAGTTACAGTTATTTCGAACTTTAAGGCATCTTGCCCAGACTGATGATGATGTAAATAATAATAATAATATTTTGAGAAGAATGCTTATAGGACAAACTACAATTTTTTAAAGGTATCCGTTTTCAATAAAACAAGTTTCCTTTTTTTTTTTTTTTCTTGCGATCCACGGAAATGTACAAACATTTCTACATGCAACAACATATATATACATATATATATATATATATATATATATATATATATATATATGTATATATATATATATATATGTATATATATATATATATATATATATATATATATATATATATATATATAATCAAAATAATAGTAGTGTTTGTAATTAAGAAATACATCGTATTGTTCAGTATTTCATGGCTAAACAAGGAGATTTAAAAAAAAAAAATATCTGCACACTTTTGTTATAGAAAATAAATTTCATGACCTCTTTCATATTAGATATTTCACAAAATCTCACACTGCCTGAGATGCAAGATTTTTATTTATTTATTTTTTTTATAAAGTTTAGTTTATTTTAAATTAAAATAGAAAAGTTGTGTTCTCATTTGAAATAACTTTCAAATGCACGTATGTCAGTTTTATTAATAAGTGCCTGCAGGACCAGTGGTCACTGAATTGTTTTTGTTTGTCCATGCAATTAACTGACAATCATTTAGTTCTATTTTTCGGCTTTGGATATGTACGTAAGACGTATTTCATCGAACTTGTTGGAGCTGAGATAACCTGGTCCGAAGAGCACCGAACTTGTAACTGGAAGATTGCAGATTCGAAACTCGAGCCGGCCGAAGATCGTGGTATTCGTTAAACCTTTGCGGCGCAAGGTAATTGGGATCATTTAAATTACACTGCCACCGGAATTCACGAACAAAATTAAAATAAGAGGAATTGAAGACATTTTCTGCTACGTTATAAAAGTAAAAGTTTGCTAATAGATTTCCTGGATGAGTTTTTGCAGTCGAAAATTAAAATTAGGTGATGCTGTAGTGGCATCACCGCCCCTGAAAGGATTAATGGTGGGTGGTGCATGCAAAATTCGTCGTGTACCCCTAGTACTCTATTTTCCCATCCAAAATAATACCCTTGGGGTTAGTGAAGTGGGGAAGTCATTCCCTTCTTAAATGGTCAAATATATGAAGGCATGTCTTCGGATCATTATTAGTGATCAGTCCCAGACGTCGCTAATTCTCGGTATCGTAGCACTAAAGTGCCATAAAACCTGTGCAACTTTAACCACGAAGCTTATCTAAAGAGTTTTCAATTTATATCTTTATTTTTAGTGCTGAGTTTGTTTTAAAAAAAAAAAAAAACCCTTAAAATGAAATTATCTAGATTGTTTTCTTTTGCCTAAATTAATATATGAAACAGAATTTATGAAACCCATTTCAATTATTTTCTAAAAAAAATTCTACATTTCTGTATTTGTAATAAAAAATAGTTTTTGGATTCATAATCTTAATAGAATTAGCTTTAATTTGATTGATAACGAATAATTAAGCAACAAATTATAAAATCTCCCCCATGTCCACTTTTATGTGGAATAGCTGATATACTAAGAGATCCAAAATATATGTTACAGCGAATATAACTTAAAATAATAGCCATAGAAGCACACTTACACTTACAAAACTGGTTTACATCAAAAGTAGATTTCAGATGTAATTTTATAAGTGTCTGCATACAAATTAAAATGTGAAATTTAATTTTTGTACAGTCCCTCCTTTTCCATCACACACATTTAGAAAATTATTGTCCTTCGTCTAAGAAACTCCATCTTTCTAAGGGAAATAGTCTAGGAGTTATTCAGTTTTTTAAATAATGACTTACACCAGATTACTTGTAATTTGGAAACCAATTTTTTGGTGAAAAATTCATTAGGTTTGGTACTAACTATGAGAAGGTAAAAGTTAAATAATAATACATTGTTTGGAAACATCATTTAAATCCATTGCATCTAAAATTACCAACTTTAGAAACTTTAGGATATAAATAAGTGTTATGTTATATTATGAAAAGTTTAATAATTGAATTCCTGAAGGGGATCGTCCATTAAATGCACGGACAGACAAACCAACAAATTCAAGTCATTAAAATATTACATTTTGTCAGAAAATTATAAAAAATTTCATCAATTAATACTTAAACCGAAATATTATTCAATATGGAACACCGTCATCGATGCTACTTAAAACTATTAAACATGGACTGTAAAAATTGTTTAGCTAATGCAGATTTTAATATAGTGAAAAGTAGATGTCAATTGATGTAAAACATAAACCATTTGAAGGGTAATGAAATTAGAATTTTGTCCTTATAGGCATCCCCTTAAAACTTGGTGATAAATGCTCAAATTCTGAAAATGCGATAACTCAGTAATTTTTCACTTATATATATATATACTTCTTTTTCTTAGTTTGAGGGCAATATTTTTCTAAATATAAGCGACAGGAAAAGACGGACCGTATGCGAATTGAATTTTATATTTCAATATGTATATTGAACAAAAGATTGTACAAAAAATGCCATACCCGAAAACTACTCTTAATTTGAACGAAGATTATTTTAAATATATCTATATATTAACAGATATACAGCTTATTTTCTCTTTACATTCGTATCATTTATAAAACAACAATTAAGAAGCAATGAATGCATTTATTTAACATTGCATGAATAATTTTGTTTGAATTATCTTTAAAATACAAACTCATCCCAGCCTAAAATGCTGATTATTTGTTCATAAAATATGGTAGCTTTGATTTCAAAATTTAAAAGAATGCGCTGGTGATATAATGAATGTGAAATTCATTACACCTATAAAGTAAAAACAATAAGACTGGTGTAAACAAACTGTATTTAATTGAGAAGTTTAGATTAGAAATCCATTGAATTATATACTATATGGAAAAGCCTTAAAAAAAGTATCGTAATCGAAACATCCTGTTAAAAAAAATCCAACAAATCCATTTATTGAATAACTACATTTACTCAAAGTTTCGTGACATACAACTTTCACAGATTTTTATTTGTTATATAAGGAATATGTAAACAGAAATTTGTAATTTTTCATAACAATAAGCACGTTTCTCATTCTTGAGAAAACATACTCAAAAAATAAGAAGAAAAAATGTATCAAAATAACCCTCTATTTTACTTTTCTTTCCGAATCAATAACCAATCATCAAATTGAAAATGTGTAAAAGAAAAAAAAAAATAGATCTCAACATTTATTTTCTTCCATATTTATGAGTTGTTTTGTTTTTTTGAGAAACACTTTGTAATATGAAGACTTTTGACGAAAGTTATGTTTTTTCGTTTAGTCACGAAAAATGCTATGGTTACCTGGATGTGCTTAGAAGTATACTGAAGTATTTAGAATTGAATCGTTAAAATAGTTAAGATTTCTTTATTAAATGATTTCTTAAAATTTTCAAAATTGCCTATAATGTATTTACGAGCTTTTATTAGATTTATTTGTACGTATATATTTAGTAATTTAATCGAGTTTTTACAATTTAATTTTAAGTCACCTCAAGACGTTTGATTGACGAGAATTTTACAGACGAATCAAGAATCAATAATATTGTACTGTTCAAAATTTTAAATGATTAGAAATGATTTTGTGTTATTTTATACTTAATTATTCGAAGTCTATTTAAAAGAATTTTCCAAAAATTATTAGCTTAATACATTTTTTTTACTTTTCTTGTTAATTGGGTATAAATAGAACTATTTTTTTATGACTAGAAATGACTGAAAATAATTTTCAATCTTTGTTTGGCAGAAGTTTTTTTTTTTTCATTTTTTTATCTTTTGTAAAACACGTTTTTTTTTGTTTTTTTTTTGAGGAGTTGGGATAAGTTTTTGTTTGAAGAATAAAACCAATTTTGCTGCTTTATTATTATTATTATTATTTTTCTAATGCTGTAAAATACAGTAGAAATATATTGGCTAATATAATACTGATAAAAAATATATTGTATTGGCAATTTTTCAAAATTGTAAATATTATTGAAATAAAAAAAATTTCATACTTAGATAAAAGAAAAAAAATAACAAAATTAAAATAGGGTTCATATTAGGCGATTTATAAAGAGAGAAAAAAAATCAATACATATTTCAAGGTAACTTATAATAGACAAATCTCCCAAAAAGTCAATAAAAT
Organism: Salticus scenicus; assembly: GCA_963930645.1. Taxonomy (NCBI): domain Eukaryota; kingdom Metazoa; phylum Arthropoda; class Arachnida; order Araneae; family Salticidae; genus Salticus; species Salticus scenicus. Next base: position 257,255,382 of record OZ005648.1, read on the forward strand.
TAGTCTATTTTCATATTACATATTTTCTTGTAAAGAAAATATGTCCACAAGTTGTGTTTTGAACATAACGACACTTCAAGGGCTAATATATTTGGATAATTAAGATTGAAACAGAAACTTTCAGCTTATGTTGTTAAGTAGTATTTATTGAGCAAAATCTTAAAAAAAAAAATCATCAGAATTCATCTAGTGTTTGGGAAAAACGAGAGATAAAAGTTGGGCCATAAGGCACCATGGTCCGCAAGGATCATCAAAGCTCTATACTCCTCTTAAATTTATACTGTTATGTTTCAGTAAAAAATTCTAAAAAACTGGTGCTGAATGATGAAATATAAAATATTTATAAACAAACACCATATATTCATACAAGCGAACAACAACAACAAAAAAAAACTATTTTTGGTAAAAGTTTAAAACACAGTCTGTTTTAAGGCGAGAACAAAAAGTTACACGGTTATAACATGAAAGCAGCGACGCAACTTTAAGCACGTAAACTACATTTTTCACTTCATGAAGATTATTTTTTTCGCTTGTTGAAGGATCGACTCGTGTTCCTAAATTATACCGACTTCAGACATTCCTATCTGTGCAGATGGAAGTTGGATATGGAAGATGCAATTAGAAGTTGACTTTTGATAAACAACTAGCAATGAATCCCAGAATATCGCAAATACCTTACTAGATATCTCTATTGCTTCGTTATTTAAACTAAATATTTCTTAAAGGCAAGCTATTTATTAAGAAACAATAAATAAATTAATTATTCAATTAATTAATAAAAACCTAATTTAACTGGTCAAAATTCATGAACTATAAATTTAAGAAAAATTTAGAATGAAGTAAAAGCTTTTATATAAGCGGTGAATCCCAGACTATCGCAAATAACCTACTAGATATCTCTAGTGCGTCGTTAGTTAAACAAAACCCTTTTTCTTAGAGGTAAGCTATTTATTTAAACAAAATTGTTTAATTAACTAATTAAAACCTTATTTATCTAGTCAAAATTCATAAAATATGACTTAAAGTAAATTTTAGAATGAAGTAAAAACCTTTATGTAAGAAGTACTGTGCTTCAATAATTAGATCTTTGAGTGCACCATTTACACAGACTTTACTCATTCAAGCTTCTCAGTCGGATGAACGCATAGGTTTTTACAGAGCCCATTCAAAATGATTTCATGATAAGTATGAAAATAGTTTCAGTGATTTTGCTGTTATCTAATTTACATAAAACAGCTTTTATTTGTGTGCATTCATTAAGAATTTTAGTGCTTCCAAATGATTTATCCCACTCTATTGCCTAATAATTTTCGCTCTGGCCTTTAGTTGTCAAGTCCCGAGTTGAAGACCATGCTCAAGAGTGGATGTTTGTAGTTGTTCGGAATCCATTTCCCGTGTAAAGATCCTTAATATACAAAAAATGTCTGTTGAACGATATCTAAAATAAAACTAATCCGAATGATTGATATGCAAATGATATTTTATAAAAAATAATACACCGATAGAAGAGTTTTAAAATTTATGTAATATCATTTCATGTCTAATGAATAGTTTTTCAATTATAAAGCATTCTTTACTATATACTAAATTACCCTAGAACGTGAGTCTTTGGACCATCAGCTAATAATGGTTCGTATGGTTGGTATTTGGTTAGTTGCTATAGTTGGCCTTAGGTCTTTTTTTTTTTTTTTTTTTTTTTCTGTCCCCTTCGTTGGCATTTTATTTGTTGAGGTAGCTATGGTTGGCCCACCATAATGAGGAAGCTTATGAGTACAACAAAAATTTATGTGTTAAATTTGCATATAACGGCTTATTTCTAACCATTGCGTAACTCGAAAGAAATATATAATTTTATTATAATTTGAAATATTGTCGACGTTATTGGTTATTCGCAAATAAGTATAAAAATAACAAACTATTAAATATTAAAGTGTATTACCAATGTAAAATATTGCATATGTGCCAACGGTTTGCCAACGATTAGGCTATCACTCTAGCCGAAGGCCATTTATAATCGTTGGCTAACAAAAAGCCCAACGTTGTTTTAATTTTGGCCCATATAAATTTTGTTTCTTGAGTACATTTGAAATATATATTTGAACAAACAATCGCCATATTTTTTGTTATTAAAATATTAGGTTTTTTGTAATTTATATGATTTCTAAAAATGTTCCAAATATCTAAAAATGTTTTCTCTATTCTTTGGTCTAAAAAATCTATAAAAACGAAAAATAAGAAAAAGTAAAAGTTATTATTTTGCTGTGACCTCTGAAATTTATAACGTATTTTATTTTTCAAAAAAGAAAAACAAAAAAAAAAGAAGAAAAAATATATTATATGGAAAAAATAATTTAAAGAGCTAAAGGTCATACTAGATGTTTCCCTTGGTAATCCTTAACAAGCTCAGTTCTGAAAAATAAATTTGAAAGAAAAGCAAAAGAGGGAAACGGAAAAAACAGGAGCAGAATTATAAAGAAGGAAAAAATAGATGGATGTTGGTATGTGTGTCTACACTGCAAAATAAATCAGGATTTACAAAAATAATGCTGTAAGAGAAAATTTCGTAAAATAGGTTAAGCTTTTTAATAAAGAGAGACAAATTGTTAAAGTGAATTACTCGAATTTAACAAGCAAATGAAAAAAAAAAAAAATCTTTTGTTGAGAAATCGCAAAGTCTTTACTAGATTAAATATTTTATGAAAACATATTTATTTCCTGGATAATTTAAGAAAAGTTTTCTTGCTACAAAGTATAGCTGATATATAATATTTTCTTGTTTTTTTTTTTTCCAAGTAGTGCATGTTTATTAGTTTTAATTTATATTTTCAGTATCATTACTCTGCTCTGAGATTTTATGAATAGTTTACATTTTTAATCAACTAAATTAAAAAAAAAAAAAAAAAAAAAAACTAATAAATAGTCATTTATTACACAGTTCTTCGAAATGGTACTTCTTATTTATTTAATTATTTATTTTTCACTGCGTTGGGTGTGTCTAACGTGTTTTGATGCGCTGAATTCAGAAATGATTGTCTTCTCTTTCTACCACATAAGGAAGTTTCACATATAAAGATGTAGATTGGGAGAATTCATCCAGAAGCTATAACAAATTCGAACCAATTTGTGTATAAAATACATGAAAATAGGCTATTATTTATAACATTTTTATTTTAATGTGTTTCTTTACATCGGAGCTCCTTTTAGGGCCGGCGCACATTGAAGCATTGATTTGTGAAGCATTGAAAAGGTGGCAAAATCAGCACACGCGCAGGTTTTCCTGATATTGGTCCGAGAGTCCCTTGTGTTCGGAACGCAGCTGCGAGCGTCAAGTGGTTTCTTGCAAATCAAAACAGCATGGAAGTTTTTCTGTATATTTCACATAATTGCTTTTCCAGAACTTTTTTTTTCGATCCTAGATAAAATAATAAGTACGTATCTATTTCTGTATCAGAATCTGATTTAGAACTTAAGTCCATATTCGCAGCCATGACAAAAAGAGAAAATACGGAACAGGAAACGCTCTTTCCGAATGTCAACAAACGTGAATCGCGATATAATACTGCACGGCAATATGCGGTCATCCTGCATCACGCAGTTTTTTCCGGAGCAATGTCGCCTAATCTGCGTGACACACCTACGTCTGAATGTGCGCTTTGGCTTAGAGCATTTTACCTTGTGCACGGTTTGAGGGCCTCCTGGTGTGGTGGGATTCTGTATACAGCATCCATCAATAATCTGCTAATATGTTAATACTCCTTCTTTCTTGATACCTAATTTCCAGTTCTGATGAAATAGCGCTGCTTGCTCTTCGCTCACATCATCCAGATTTTCCGGAAAATAACTTAGATGGAAGTTAAAAAAGTGGAGCTTTAAGCTCAAACCATCCCCTTTTATGTCAAAACTGTACGTGACAGAAATTTTAGAATAGTTTTTCCTTAATAAGTTTTCAAAGATACATCAGAAAAACATATCACCTTACAGAAAAACAAAAATCATTGTCGACCAGTGTTATTTGAATCCATTGGGTTAAATGTTTTGAAAATATGAATTAAAAATAACGCAATTTTAACAAACTACAAATGTGTTACTTCAAGTGAAACATTTCTGTTTGTTTTTCAGTACTTTACAGGCATCATAATGATGCAAAAAAAAAATATATATATATTAGAAAAAAACTTTAGCATTGAAATATCTTATAAATGCCAAATTTATGTAAATATTTAAACATAAAGATTAAGGTGAAATTATTTTTTATTTGATATTTTAAAATAATTTTACCTATAAACAATTCTTATAATGGAAAATCTGAAACCATTTTATAACTTATTCCATACATTTAAGAAACTAGAAATGCTAAAAGACTCTAAGGAATGTGCCTTTTGCAAAATCTTGTCCATATTCTTTTTGACTAAATACTTTTTAATACATTTTTAACTATACACAGTATCTGCATATTAGTGAAATAACTTTTTTTAGAAGGACAGAATCCAACTGATTTCACGAATAATTAAATATAAATAAGTAGCTAAAAGATTGAACCTGTGTCTTCGGCATAACGCGGCGATGCTGTATCAACTAAGGCATATGTTTGAATCTAAACGGTACAATAATACTGTTAAAAATGAAGTACTCAGAAAAGAACTAACGGGCATACGCATTTAAAAACGGGTAATTTTGTTTCAAAATGTTGTAGCGACGCCATTAACGTCATTCTAATGTAGATAATCCTAACTTAGAAATGGACAACGGGTTAACCTTTTGTCCAGAGGTACGTCTCTGGATTACTACCTAGACATCCTCTGTTCGAATACAACCTACCGCAACACACATCACATTCCTTCATTGGTGACCGCGGACGAAGCAACAAGCTTTCAACTCCGCTCTATGGCAATAGATGGCAGCACCACAAAACCCCTCCCAGCATCAAAAAGCCTGTGAATCGCTGTTCTCACAGCACAAAGTCTGTCACGCCCCCAGCCTGCAACTCGCCGCATCAACAAACACAACTGCTCCTTCAACTTGGCAAAACGGGGCAACTGACAGCACAATCTGGTCATCGCTACCGTCTTCAGCAGTAATATCGCTCGTACGACGGAGTACTCACTGGAGGAGAAGTACTGTATAGACGCCATTAACGTCATTCTAATGTAGATAATCCTAACTTACCAATGGATAACGGGTTAACCTTTTGTCCAGAGGTACGTCTCTGGATTACTACCTAGACATCCTCGGTTCGAATACAACCTACCGCAACACACATTTTCCTTCAATGTAAAACATCCGTTGTCTCATTTACGAAGTATCGCATGTTTTCAAATAAATAGCTGTTCACTTCATAACTTTCTAATAATATGCTGAACTAAAAGAACTTCTTTCGTGAAATTTACACACATTCAAACAGAAAGAGTTCAAAAACAAATTTTATTTCCTCAAATTTTTGGAAATATATTTCATAGGGGTTTTAGACTGGTTTGTGGAAGAATACAACAGTGAGAATCTATGCTTGGGATTTGATTTCACGAAAGTCTATACCATTTTTGAACATGCCAATACACTCAATAATAAACACTTGGTATTTTCAAATTTGAGCGTATTTGTTTCGGAGCTGTTTTGATTATGAAAGAAGCTCAAAATTGACTCAATTTTGCTCTTTTGTGTGATATATATTTTATTTTTTTTTATTTTTCAGGGAACTCGATTGTAGTAAATATGGAAATAACGTTCTGAAAATAACAACACAATCCTACTCATGAATTTAGATTTATTTTTAAAACTTGAAAGGTGACCATTAAAGGGTTAATTCTAAATCTTGTTTATGCTTAGAAATTTGCAATTTACCATGAACATCACCCGTATAGAATATATTGCGTTTAAAATCACTGGTTACATAATGGTATGACAGAAACTTATGCGTGAGTAAGCATCCAAAATTATGACGTGTTATCACTTTTTTTTTTTTTTTTTTTTTTTTTCACAGATTACACTGCTCTGAAAAAAAAAAATTCAAGATCTGATAAAATTCTTGTTGATTCTTATGTAAAATGACCGCCTAAATCCGAATAATTCCCATTTTGCCCAGTCACCCAGTTTTCTAGATACACCACCCCCTCCCTCAATTTCTTTCCCTCATCGATAATTTTATGACCATGAATTCGATTTGAAGAATGAAAAATAATTAATTTAACACCTAAAAACAAGAAAATATAAAGTTTAAAAAATAACATTAGTAACAGATAAAAAAAATATAAGATATGTAATGCATTATTTTCGTGGCAAATCCTCCCCAAAATTTTTCTCCTGTCGCAAATGTCCATGTTTTAGCATATTCCAACACTGTAGCCCCTCATAAGATATTTAACGGTTAGAATAATCCTAACCCCCACCTAAAAATCAAATTTATAGCCATAAAATCACCGAAAAATGATAAAAATAGGGGGCCATTCCTAAAACAAAAGTGGGTGATAGGGCAAAATGGGCGTCATATTCGGATTCAGGAGGTCATTTTATATAAGAATATGTTGAAATGGTGTCAGAGGCAATTTTCATGCCGAGCAGTGTTATTGTAGTACACATAGATATAACTTGAGTTTTATGATGAACGGTGGTCAGTGATCAAGAAAAAATAAAAACTATTTTCTGTTCTAATAGAATTACATAATTATAGGTAAGCATTTAACCCTTTAACGTTCAATCGTTGCACACAGAAATCAAAATATTGACACCTTTTAACATGTTTTATGCAACGATTTTTCACAATTTTACCTTGTTTATGTATACATTTTCAACATTTGTTCCTTCTGCATTCGGTAGATAGCAGCATTATTCCAAAATTTAAAAAATGATGTTTCACAGGAAGCCAAATGTAGAAGTCACTTGAAATTTCTTAGTAGGCGCGAGTACACTTTGATACTTTGATGATGCACTCGTGTCAGTTTTCTCCCCTGATGAACTGCTGTGCTGTTATTTTGACCTAAAACCATTGTTACGATTTTTAGTAATTTACAGTAGTTACTTACAAAGTTTTTTATTTATTAAATTAAATATTATTTAATGTTAATCAGATTAACACATATATGTTTCAATCGAAATATTTTCTGAAAATTAATTTTTTTTTTTTTTTTTAATATATTTAAACTTTGTAAATTTAATGGCCCTTTTTGAAATTAGTTTAGCAATTTTCAAATGAAAATGAGTAGTAAATTTTAAAGGGTTAATTAAAACAAAGTATTCGGTCCTATTATGAAAATTTCGGAACGAGGAAAACCAATCCTAATAGAAGGTGGCCCCTTAACAGAGATGCAAATGCATTGAAGTTTCATTGTATATTCCTTTCTTAATTTTTTGTCGGATAGTATTTTCTATTCGGGATATATTATTATTTTTATTATTACTAAGTTGAAGAAATATTTTCTTCCAAACCTATGTGTGATAATCTAGTGAATTACTAGCCAGATAGCAAGAAAGTATGTTTTATTCACATTTAAAAAAAATTTCCTTAATCTATATTTTTGTAAAATTTCTTATCTTCAAAATATGTTTGATTGATTACTCACGGAGCATATACACCTGAATATTTTTAGGTGACATATTTTTTTCACCCTCATAATTTTTTTTATTAGTAAAGTTAAACTTACGAGTTCTGCAATTTTACTTTGTCGCTCTCCAAATAAAATTCCACATTATCTCCTCCAAACTGAACCTTTAATGATTTTTCAAAGTTGCAGATTAAAAGAAAAAGAAAAAAAAATTATAAGTAATGTATGTTAAGAAGGCTATTAAAAAACCTAATCATTAGCATAAAATGACATTTTACAGAAATTCGTCTTTGATATTGCAAAATCTATTGTAGCGATTTTCAGGAATTAATTTTTTAATCTTTACAGAAGAAAAAATTTCTAATAAAAACCTAACTATCAAACTATCCCTCGTTTCATAAATTAATTAACAAATATGGAACTGAAATTCCCTAAATGTTTTCGATGCTTATGTTGAAATATATCTAGCAACAATAAACAATAAACTAATATGACGAATTATGCAATTAATAAACTATAGCAATTAAGAAAAATGGATTATTTTAACAAAGAAACGGAAGTTTCTTTGTAAATAAGTATTAAATAATTTAAATGCTAATTTATTGAATGAAATTTCATCTAAACCTAAACGATAAAATGTCTTAGTGCTACTGGGACATTTCATTGTTTAGGTGAAATTTAGTTTTAAGCAGTGTAAACAGTGTTCAGTAAAGCAGTGTTCTTACAAAAAAGTAAAATGTGTACGATAAATAACCAATAAACTCACATTTTTATTTGTTTTTATTATATTTTGCTTAATAACTTTGCCTGGGGAGTTTTTTTTTTTCAAATAATTTTAGGAAATATTTATTAATTCGTTTCGTTAAACACCTCTTTATGCGATAGTATTTTATATGTCGTTACTTTCTGAGATATTCTGGAGATGTGGTCCACCTGATATGGCTTTTGATAAATGAATTTGAGAATATTGCGCATGAAGAAAATGCGTACATCCCCCCCCCCCCTTTAAAATAAAGAATTTTTTAATTTTCTGACCGCCGCGATCGGATGTAACTGTTTACTGAGCTATTATTTTTTCCGCAAAACGTTTATAAATCGAAATTACTCTTATTATTATTTTTATTACCTTATATTAAATTTCGAAAGTTATATAATATCGGAAGATTTACCTTCATATACATAGTTATAGTTTTTAATGGAAAGATGATATAAAATTCGTTTTAGTATTTACATTATAAAACCACACAGTGAAATCAACACTACTATTTTTTCCTTTCAAAAGCAGTCAGGTGATTAAAAATGTCTGATTTTGTTGCGAGCAAATTATAACTCGAAATTAAGCACAATGAATAAAGTTCCTTTACGTAAGATTTTCTATTTTTCAAAGTTTTTTTTTTTTTCTTTAAGCAAAAACGTACATTTATGCACGATAGATAATATCTTTTTTTTTTTTTTTAGTTTTTTAAACTCTAATTTTACACAGTGTATTTTACGTACACGAAAGTGAGCAAACTGCAACGATTAGAAAGGGCGATATAAAAGTGGAATAAATTCTCGTCTAATGTAATACATATATATTACACATACAGGTGGTCGAGTGGTTCTGCGCTTAAAGCTGGAGGACGGAAAGTGCCCAGTTCGATCCCAGATCGTTCTCGTCGACCTATCCGTTCGGAATTTTCCGTGGTTTTCTACGAAAGTCGCGGAAATACGAGCTAGGACTCCTGAGAAAGAATCCCACGGTAAGCACACCACCCCAGACTTAGAACCCTTGTGTACACATACACAACCATTCTATCATCAAATTTATTTAGCTTGTAGCACATTTTTTTAAAACAAACTTAAGTTATAAATAAAATTATTTATATCCGATATAAAAAAATAAATCCGTAACATACTCTCGTTTAATTTAAATAATGTATAATAATGGCCTGGATCCCTGGAAGGAAAAACTACGCAAGAAAAAGTGTCATGATATTTCATTATAAAATAAAAATGATTAATCTTAAAAGTAGATACAAATATAATGAAAAGAAATCTTTCCTCATATAGATTTTTATCTAGCAAAATCACTTAGTAAAATGAATTTCTGCATTTAGAGCAATGTTTTTGCACGCAAATCTCAATTCGTGTCCATATTTTTATCTAAAAGATGAATAAGATATTGTTTTTGAAAAATCGACACATTTTGTTTAAAGTTGCTTTGCTTATCTGATTTTTATCTTACGTTGAAATTTTTATTCTTTCATGTTGCAGCACGTTTTGCTGTCTCTTAAAAATTCAAAAGATTTTAAATATCGTTTAAATCTGATATCTTTAATTTTTTAAAACATACCTAAATTAAATGGTGCAAGAAAAAATATAAGATGGGAAAGATTATTTTGGTAAATGATGTTAAATTTTTTAAACTGCTGATTGATGTCGTGTACGTATTTTGAAAAATGTTTCCTGGGAGTGTTATGAAGAGTCTCCATATTTAAATTCCAAAAAAGTTCACGGAGGATTATTAAATGATTATTACTTTTGAAGGTTTGTTATACCGTTTATATAAACAAACAGTCTTAAAATCAAGTTGATTGTCGCTCATGGATAACAGAATTAAAAGTTATTTTCTATAATTTCTGAAATGAATGTGAGTGAATTTAAACATTTAGACAGATAACTGTTGATTTTTTTCATCAGAAATTGGTTTAGATGAGCAAATTTATATACTCTATCTATGGTTTATGTTTCTCTAACTATCGCATTCATACTATAAAGATAGATGCCAACATGAACAGTTTTTTAACACCAGGGTTTCTTTACAAAACATTTCATCATATTTTATCACAGAAAACTGCTAAAAAACATGTTAAAAATTTCTATTAATATTTTCTGGTAGAAAAAAAAAAGTACAAGTTGGCAGTTGGGTATAAACAATTTTTTCTGTAACCATTCCCGTATATCCCCCTATAACCATAAGATAAACTTTTGAGCCAATTAATACTTCTTTTATAATGTTTTGCTAAGTTCAGTGCGGCGATCCTTTAACTAAAATCCAAGTATTCGAAAATGGCAGTTGAATTACGTAAACGTGTATTTTTTATAACTTAAACATATCAGATGAAATTTACAGAGTTCTTGTTTGTTAGGAACAAATACACTTTTTTTTTTTTTTTTTTTTAACCCGTCATTATATCAGAAATCAGATATATTTTCTTAAAAGGTAACATTCATTGAGAAAAAATTCTGTAACTGACATCTGGCATCTAAATTGTGTCTCTAGAAAAAACAGTTCCATATCATCCTTAAAAATTCTAGTCCTCTTTGAAAGCGAGTTCTAGAAACCCCTATTAGAATTCGAGAGCGTTTGCTTATATTATAGAGAGCGAAGTTATTTAAAAATCTCCTCAAATAAATGCGAATACAAGAGGCAGGTTTCAGCAACTATAATCTTGGTTTATTACCCAATTCTAGAAAATCAAGCGAGAATTTCTCGCAATACAAAAGATTCAGAATATTAAGAATATTTAGAATATTTTTTCACCATCTAGAAACGTGTAGACCAGAAATTCTCGATCATTTCGTCTATTCAGTTTATTGGCGTGCCTTATACGTATAGCTCGGGAATCTATATTTATGGTTTAGGGATTTAGAAAATGACCACTTATTCATTCTAGATGAAGGCGTTATATTTTTTTTTCTCAGTGTTCGGAATATGCGAAGTGTAGAAATAACAAGTGATTTCAGTTTGTAAATTATTACATTATGCAGTAGGTACTACGGAATTCAAATACTTGTGCCAGTAAAATTATGACATAAAAAAAAAAAAAAAAGACGAACAAGGAAGATTCTCCTCTTTTTTTAATGATTGATATCTTAAGGTAAATGTTTCACATAAGTAGATGGTGTTTTATCTGCAGATGCAAAAATATGATTTTCATTCTCACGCAGAGTAGAAAATTATCGCGTTTATACCCAACTAAGCGTTTGATTTATCCAAGAGAATTTTCCGACCATTAAATCAAGATTTTAATTGCTGATTAAATTGAGATCAAATTAAACAATAAATAGATTCGGTCTAATAATAGAGTAAAATCCTTGAAACTTGTTAAATGTCAATATTTTTGTAAGATGGATTTAAAAAAAAATATATATTGCAAACATAAGTTGGCTTTTTTTCGTCAGTTCTATTAGTTCACAGAAATATTTAAGCAAAATGTACAATGATTTAAAAAATATTAAATATGTCAAAATTTGAAATTGGCTTGAAACACATTTGACATTTATTAGGACTAAATTTTCTATAGCATCATCTGTATTAAAGATATGCTTTCTTATTTTACTTATTTTCTCAAGATGGTTTTAGAAAGATTTTCAGAAAGAAAAAAAAATCTGAAAAAATATTTCTATTTCTTTTAAAGTTTTTAATTGCTTTGATCCTAATGCTGATTGATAAATAAGCACTTATTTCCATTTATACTAATAAACTTGGAACCTTTTTTGTTATGAAATAATAACTAAAATTTTAAAACCAATTGAATGTAAAGTAAAGCAAATTACGTGTAAGGTTTTCCAGTGTAGTAACAGGAAAAAAAAAAAAATGGAAGGTTTATTCTTTTATGTCATAACTATACCGCTGCATATCCTCTTTAATATAGTCAGATATTCTTGCATAAGTTACAGTGTAGGATCATATTATTATTATTATCACAAATATTTAGACATACACATAAGTTAAGAAGAAAATTTCTTAAACTTCTAAATTTTTTTTAGCATTTTTTAAATTTATTTTTATATTTAACAGAAAGAATTTCAATAAATTTACAAAGCTAGAAGAAAAATGGCAAACTAGAAAAAAAAAAAAAAAAAAATATATATATATATATATATATAGAAAATTTTTAAAACGCAAAATATTTACATTTAATGTACACTGATATATTAACAGTTATAATAAATATTTGTTGACTACGCATACATGATATGTTTAATCTTTATTTATTACATATGTTGAAAGCCAGATACAGGGTGGGCAAAAATTTTGTAAAAATTTTAAAATTCATAAAACCCGAAAAACTAACCAAAATAAAGAACGTTTTGCAGAATAAGTCATGGGAGGTTTTTTTTTTTTTTTTTAAGATAAGAAAAAAAAAATAATAATTCAAAAAACAGCCGATAGGTGGCGTTTCGTACATAAGTGAAAGAAAAGGCACGCAAATAACAAAAAACAATGTTACCAATTCATTTATTAAAGCAATATATGTTTCACATGTCCACCACCAAAGGTGACACATTGCAGGCGTGTCACAAATCCAGCAACGGCAGAGTGCAGCATGTCCGGCTGTATACATGACAGCTCTCGGCGGATTGCCTCTTTCAGTTCAGACAGATTGGATAAAAGGGAACGATACACCAGGGATTTTAAATATTCCCATAGCCAAAAGTCTGCTGGTGGATAATCATCTGTCTCATTTGCATATTTCCAACTAACAAGGGAAGTATGAATGAGTAAAATTCCGATTTAAACCAAATCAAGCTTAAATTAAAGAACGTGGTCGAAAACACAGGATAGCGTTCAAATTTGCTGCAACAACTCCCCAGGGGGCAAGAAATGACCCTTAAACTTTCATATGCTTTTTATCAAAATCGAAAAAAGAAGACACCAGCTCGCAAAAGCGTGGTGCTGTGGCAAGGTCTTGAATTCGTGTTACGTAGTTCCTGCGTTCGAGACCCGACGGAACACTTAAGCTTTTTTTTTTTTTTTTTTTTTTTTCTTTCCCAATTATGCATATACAGATATATTATATGTATACTTTTTTTTAATAAAATAAGGGAAAAAATTAAGGAAGAAAATTATTAATTTTAATTTAAAAATATATTTAAATGTTTAATTAAATTATTAAAACATTTTATTTTCAACTGAAAAAGGTATATTTTTAATTTTTCTTTGTAATTTATATAAATGACGAGTTTAAGAGAAAATAAATTTTATTTACACATTTTTTTTTTCTTTCCTAAAGTGTCAGTTAAGTTTTTTATCAATATTTTACGTCAAAGCCGCTAGTAGCAAATAATGATCGTCTGCTTTTAATTTTGTTATTCATCGTACATAAAAATGAATAGTATTTCTGTTAAATTATTAAAACATTTTATTTCGTGCAAAAAAAAGTTTTTTTTTTTTTTTTTTTTTTTTTTCTAAATTAAATAAATGAATAATTCAAAGAAAAATATTACCTTTATTTATTTATTTATTTATTTTTGCTCTATATAAATTCTTAATTAATATTTTTTTCCAACACTCCTAAAGCATAAAGCGCTTCCAAAAGCTGATCGTCTGCTGCTATTAATTGAATTATTTTTAATGCGGAAAAAGAAAGAACTTTTACTTATGTAGTCATTATTGTGATAAATTTTCGTTTATACGTTGCGCTTATAAATTGAAAAATGCTTATGTTTTGATAATTTTTATTTATTTCTAATCATAGTCATTATTAACTTGACACTAAATTTGTAAATTTAAACATATATATATATATATTATTTTTTTCCCGTAAAGAGATAATTTTACCCTATATTCCTTAATAATATCTTTGTATAGAGTATATTTATTTATAATTTCATAATTAAATTTCTTAATTATTTTCTCTAAAATTATTCACTTATTTTAATATTTTGTTTTATTTCATTTATATACATATTAATAATAATATTGATAAAAAAATAAAAAAAAACAAGCAGCCGTCTGGTTTTGATCTCACGACCTTTCGCACTGGAATTGAATACTCTAACCACTATCCCACACCGTCTTGCTAACGGAGTCTCTTTCGTAGGTTTTTACAGAAACAACTAAAACTTTTAGGGTCGTTTTCTCGATCCATGGGGGGCTGTTGCAGCAAATTTGTACGCTACCGTATGTTTTCGACCATGCTCTTTAATTTAAGCTCGTTTTTGTTTAAATCGGAATTTTACTCATTCATACTTCCCTTGTAAGTCATTCGTGCAAGCGCCATTTGTCGGATGATTTTTTTTTTCCCCTTGCCTTAAAAAAAATCCCGTGACCTATCAATGCTAAACCTGCAAGCCGTTTTTTATTTTGGTTATTTTTTCGGGTTTTATGAATTTTTAAAGTTTTTATGGGCATTTTGCCCACCCTGTATGTAGGATAACTTATATGAAAAGTTCAGTCGAGTAGAATAACAAAAAAGGTATCCTGAAACGAACGAGCTCAATATTTTATTTTCTAATAATTGGGAGGTTATAAGAGTTTTATCATAAAAAATTAATTTTAAAACGGGGCTGAAGTAATTGGTCTCCAAATTAAATACGTGATATGTGAAAACATACCACAATAACAAACTCTGTGTGCTTGTCGAAAACTGATTGATTAATTTCTATAGATTTTTTTTTCTCAATATATATATATATATATATATACCGGGTGATTCAAAATAGATGTTACAGCGATTATCTCGTAAACTAAGAAAGATAGAAATGTACTTTCAATTACAAAATTGGGGCAAATTAATAGTAGATTTTAGATATGGCATTTTTTTTTTTTTTTTTTTTTTTTTTACAAGGGGCAGTATACATATTAAGTACAAAATTTAATTTTTATACGGCATATCCCATCATATGACTTATATTTAGAAAATTATTCTCCTCAGTCTATGACTTATGACTTATGACTTATCAGGGAGGGCAGCCCTCAGCAGGACACTGAGAGCAAGGGCACATCGACCAGAGGTCTATTGTACCCAGACCCAAACACATCCTTATGAGAAAAGCCTCGTAGCTGAAGCAAAGCTCAGCAGACACCTGACAGGAATATCCTGCAGCTCCCAAGGCTCAATAAGATGCCGACCAAGATGCTCAAACCTGTAAGCAGAAAAGTCCTCACAGTCACACAAAATGTGCCGAGCAGTCTCCTCTTCCAGACAACAACCACGACAGATGGGATCAGAACTGATACCCATAATGTTCAGATGTCTCTTAAGGGTACAGTGACCAGTAAGAAGGCCAATAACCTTCCTCAAACCATTCCTGTTAAGCTTTAAAAGCTCCTTATGACGAAGACCAGGATAGTCACGATTAAGCTCTTTTGCTTGCCTTTGACCATCAGAATTACGCCATAGCCTATAGTGCTCCTTACCAAAGAGCTTGAAGATAGAAGCCCTAAAAGTAGTGGGAGAAATACCCAGAACAGGCTCAGGGCCACAAAAGAGTGTGCTGGAACCAGATCTAGCCAACTCATCAGCCAACTCATTACCAGGTATACCCATATGACCAGGTACCCAGTGAAGACTAACCTTATTATAAGAAGAAAGCTCACAAAGTGCCTTGTAGCACTCCCATACAAGAAGAGAGGTGAACTTACACCTCTCCAGTGAAAGGAGAGCCGCTTGACTGTCAGAACAGATACGGATGGTTAATTTGTGATAACCCCTGTCTAAGCACACCTTACAGCATAAGATGATAGCAAAGATTTCAGCCTGGAAAACTGTGGCAAACTTTCCAAGAGGAAAAGAAAGCCGAGTTCCATCCCCAGAACAGTAAACACCTGCTCCAGAATGAGAACCAAGCTTAGAGCCATCAGTATACCAAACCATACAGTTGTCATCAAGCCAACTAGGAGACAAAAGCCAATCCTCCCTGGAAGGGAAAAAGATTTTAAAAGGCTTATGAAAGGCAAATTTCATAACCATGTAGTCACTAGGCATAATGAAAGAAGGAAGATCAGCAACAAATGAAATGAGGGAACCCCAAGACAGATGTCTAGAATAATCCTTCCACAAGCCCAGACACATGAAACGCTTCATACAGGTTAAAGCCTCAGCTTCAATACGCAAATAAAGCGGAAGAAGCCCAAGCAAACACTCAAGGGCAGCAGTTGGAGTAGTCCTAATGCAGCCTGAAAGAGCAACACAGACCATCCTTTGCAACCTAGTAAAGCTAGTTCTAACAGTAGTCAGTCTAGTCCGAGACCACCAGACAATACAGCCATAGGTGATGATAGGACAGATAATCATTGAGTAAATCCAATGGACAGCCCTGGGACATAAACTCCAGGTTCTTCCAATGGAACTCTTACATGCCCAAAAGACCTTTGTGGCCTTACGTAAGCAATACTCAATATGCTTACTCCAGTTCAACTTTCTGTCAAAAAATACACCCAAGAACTTGACCTCACATGAAGGCAACAGCCTATTACCCAGGAAGTAGACATCACCAAGATTTAGATATCTTCTCCTAGAAAAAGGAACAAGGTTTACCTTGGAAGGATTAACAGATAAGCCCGAATCAGAGCACCAACGTGCAACATGCTGAAGAGCACCATTCATAACATCAGAGACAGAGTTACCAAACTTGCCCCTGACAACAATAGCCACATCATCAGCATAACCAACACATGGAATACCAAGGTTGGCAAAATGGACTAACAAAGAGTCAACAACAATGCACCACAGAATAGGAGAGAGCACTCCCCCTTGTGGACAACCAGAGCTAGCATGAACCTTCATGCAAGTACCCATAAAAGAGGCACAAACATACCTAGAGGATAGCAAATTAGCAATCCATCTGGTAATAATAGGATTAGCACCCCTCAAGTCAAGAGCACGAATGATAGTGTCAAATGGGACCTTATCAAACGCCCCTTCAATATCAAGAAAAGCAACAAGGGCAATTTCTTTATCATTAATGCACTTTTCCAAAAGAAAGGAAAGTTCATACAATGCAGTATTAGTAGATCTTCCAGGTTGATAGGCATGCTGTGAGGAAGACAGTGGCCTATCAACAATAACAGAATCCCTGAGGTATCTGTCAATAAGCTTCTCCATTCCTTTCAACAAAAAAGAAGAGAGGCTAATAGGCCTAAAGGACTTGGCATCAAAGTAGTTATCCTTCCCAGGCTTAGGAATGAAAACCACCCTAGTATTCCTCCAAGACTGAGGTATATACCCATAAGCAATGCAAGAACGAAAAATTCTGCAAAGAAAAGGAGCAAGAAAATTAAGACCCTTGATAAGAAGCACAGGAATGATGTCATCCATCCCCGGCGACTTAAAGGGTTCAAAAGACTTTATAGCCCAGATGACCTTGTCATGGGTAACCACCATTTTAGCAGCTTCCCAACTGTCCTTACTGCAAGTATGTGAAGAGACAGAGCTATGCCTGTCACAATCAGTAGTACCAGAGCCGGGAAAATGAACTCGCAGCAGCTCAGCTAGAGTTTCTTCACTCGACTCACTGTATCTACCAATAGGAAGACGAATAGCATTCAAACTAGAACTATAATCTCTAGTCAAAATTTTTGCTACCTTAGCAGTAGCAGAAATACCATTAATACCATCACAGAACGACTGCCAAGAACGTCGCTTAGCAGTTCTAATGGCCTTATTGTAGGTAGTGAGGGCATCCCGATAGGCTTGCCACTCACCAGTCTTCCTAGCTCTATTAAAGAGCTTCCTACATTTCTTACGTAAAGAACTAAGCTCAGAAGACCACCAAGGAACACGCCTTGGGGAGCTAGTAACTGTAAGCTTACAGCTACTATGATAAGAATTGAGAATGATCTGTTGCAACTGGTCAACAGTCAACTCGATATCATCAGTAGAATTGAACTTACCAGAAAAGGTGGAAAGGCCTTTTCCGAGAAGCTTTTCAAAAGAACCCCAGTCAGTAGATCTCGGGTTCCTCCTAGCAACCTTTACATAGTAAAGGCCTTTAACAGAAAAAGTGATCAGTTGATGGTCAGAAGCTGTAACTGCATCAGACACCTTCCAATCAGAGATGTACCCTAAGCATATAGAGTTACACAGAGTCAGGTCAATAACCTCTCTTCTATTAACCGTAACAAAAGTAGGTTCATTGCCTCTGTTAAGGATACACAAGTTATAAAATAAAATATGATCCATCAGCACATCTCCCCGCTTGTTGCAATCACTACTTCTCCACAAAGTGTGGTGAGCATTTGCATCACAGCCAAAGATGAGCCTAAAGCTAGAACGACAATAGCTAAGAATAGACTTAGCCAAGTCAGACAATGGTTCTAGCTCCTCGTAAGGAAGATAGGCAGAGGCAAAGACAAAATCAACATTTGCAGCTCTGTCAATGAGTTTGACTTTAACCGCAACCATATCCTTATTCAGGAAGTTGACAAGATTAAAGGCATTAAGTTCAGACCTAGCAATAATGCAAGCCCTGGGCGTATCGCAAAAGGTGTCATAGAAAATATTGAAACCTTTAACGCTAATTCCGATGATTTTACCATCATGGGTCCAAGGCTCTTGAATAAGAACAATGTCAAAATCTCCATCAACCAGCCTCTTGGAGAGAAGAGCCGAAGCAGCCTTGCTATGATGGAGATTCAACTGACCAACTCTAATTTCATCCATAACAGAGACCAACAACACCTTCCAATCAGAGATGTACCCTAAGCATATAGAGTTACACAGAGTCAGGTCAATAACCTCTCTTCTATTAACCGTAACAAAAGTAGGTTCATTGCCTCTGTTAAGGATACACAAGTTATAAAATAAAATATGATCCATCAGCACATCTCCCCGCTTGTTGCAATCACTACTTCTCCACAAAGTGTGGTGAGCATTTGCATCACAGCCAAAGATGAGCCTAAAGCTAGAACGACAATAGCTAAGAATAGACTTAGCCAAGTCAGACAATGGTTCTAGCTCCTCGTAAGGAAGATAGGCAGAGGCAAAGACAAAATCAACATTTGCAGCTCTGTCAATGAGTTTGACTTTAACCGCAACCATATCCTTATTCAGGAAGTTGACAAGATTAAAGGCATTAAGTTCAGACCTAGCAATAATGCAAGCCCTGGGCGTATCGCAAAAGGTGTCATAGAAAATATTGAAACCTTTAACGCTAATTCCGATGATTTTACCATCATGGGTCCAAGGCTCTTGAATAAGAACAATGTCAAAATCTCCATCAACCAGCCTCTTGGAGAGAAGAGCCGAAGCAGCCTTGCTATGATGGAGATTCAACTGACCAACTCTAATTTCATCCATAACAGAGAAACAGAGAAGCAACAGCGAGGTGGAAATTACCCATCATGGCCTGACTCAGGCGAAGAGTCCTTCTGCAACAGCTCCAAAGCCTTATCAATCCCACACAAAGACTGCGGCGAGCCAGCTAGCAAAGTGCCCTCTGACCCAGTGTCCAGTGCAAGATCAGATAAGTCAAGAGCATCACTAAAGGTACTCACCTGAGAAGCCGAAGGGGACGGAGCCACCTCAAAAGCAGATGACACCTGAGAAACAGGAGGCTCAAAGGAAGCCAGGGGCTCAGCAGACTCTGAGGAATCCAAAACAGAAGGATCCACAGAAGCAGTAGATACCACCTCCTTAGGTTCCCGTTTGTTGGGATCGTGTAGAATCTTAAAGAATCCACGATCAAGACCAGTGAGAGCAGAGAAACCAGACCTGCGCATCACCTCAACATCCCCAGAATCAACCTCGAGAATCCATCTAGCAGAGTTATATCCTGCAGAACACTGCAAGACACGCCACTCCACAGCTTTCAACTCAGGGTTGTAACGCTGAAGACGTCTCAGAAACATACTAGAGTCAGAGAACTTGTCTCTAGTCCTAAAAGCGACTTTAACAGGCTTGGGCAACTCATCAGCATCCAAGACTCTGAGAACTAAGTCACCCAATATTCTATTGCCGAAGTTGCATTTGATCCATTCCATTGTAGCAGCATTACTACACTGGAGAATCAGAGCCCCCTTAACCAAGTTATTGGCAAGAATTTCAGGCAGACTGTCTCCAATAGGAATAGAGTCAATCAGCTTCAAAATCTCACGCTGAATACAATCATAATCATCCAAAGACAGCCTGTCAGAAGGGAAATCCCTCTTAACAATGGCTACCCTGGTCGAAGACTGAACAGCATGAGCATAAGAGCAAGGTTGGTCATTCTCTCCAGATCGGATGTCCCCCCCTTGAGGTTGGACATTCTTCCCAGACAGAGCACTCGAAGGTTGGGCATCCTTCCTTAATTTTTTTCTGAAAAGCCTGCACTGTGGGGGATGGCGTTGAACCCAAAGGCCGAGACCTTTTAGTACCAACACCACCATCACCACCAGCAGCAGCACAAGAAGCCTGAGACAATTGTCTCCTCTTCTTTTTTTTCAAGTTCTTCTTTTGGCTTTTGGTCAGAACCCCAACACTAGACAGTTCATCCCCCGTGGGCTGCTGGCAAAAGCCAGCCTCTCCACTAGAAGATGGACCCGCATTAATGGTCCCAACCAAACCAGAGCCTTGATCTTTCTGCTTAGCCCAAGCTGAAGCTGTGTCACCAGTTACACCCAAAGGTAAACCAGTTACCACAGCAGCATATGCTCTGGTTACACCAGAGGGTAAACCAGATGCCGGAGACTGTAAAGAATTTTTCGAACAGGACCCTCTACCTAAGTCCTGAACGCACCCCTTTTTATCCTGCGCGACGGGCGATGCAGTACAAGAAGAATAAGTAGAACTTTCCATGATGTGATTTTCACCTGCAGATCTTAGCTGGGCATGTCGGAATGGCCTTCTCGCCATGGGTGACCCTGCCAGGAGCATACACTCCACACACAGAGCATTCACTCAGCGTGCAAAGCATACACCCCAGACGTACATCGCCCATTCCGCCCAGGAACACCCCCCCGCCACTATGAGGCGACCTGCAGGACTTGGGGGGGCTCCTCAGTCTAAGAAGAAGAAAAAATGTTTATAAGTAAAAAAATCCGCTGAGTTATTGCAATTAGAAAATTCTAGCATTTTTCGCCAAGTCTTAAGGGGTTGTATCAAAAGCGGGAAATTGTAATTACTATAGCTTTTGTAATAAAGCATAGGTTGATCAGCGTTTGGGGGAATAAAAAAAAAAAAAATCCATTCAGGGAAAGACGGCTATTTTAACCTGTAATGTCTCTCTTTTCCCTAGAGAATACACACGAGAATACTCATTCATAATTTAACAAATAAAATTTATGAATAACTTAAATTCCAAAAGGGAATTTTAAAATTCATTATTCCTTCTTCTCCTTTATAACATTCTCTTACCCATATACATGGTATAGAGAAAGTATTATTTTTGAGTCAAATTTCCAAAAATTAGATTTTGTTATATTTGCAAGTTTTCAGATCCTCTGAATTCAAAAATCATGGTTTTAGCGGTTGATCTCTCTCTCTCTCTCTCTCTCTCTCTCTCTCTGCGTGTGTGTGTGTGTGTGTCATTAGTATATCTCAAAAACAAATAGTAACAGGGAATCCAAATTCGATATTCTAAATCCGTTTCATATTGCGATGCTACACTAAGCTATCCGTTGCGATTAGACAAAGGGACATCCAAGAGAATTCAAATTCATTCCGTCTGTGAGCGAAATTTCTCATATGTACAGTGTGACATTTATACGGTGCCCTAAACAAAATGAAAAGAACAGATTTTTTATGCGCATAAAAGCATGTTTTATGTAGATTGTGCTATAACAACCACTCATCATTCGTTTACAGTGTTACCCAGAGTATTTGGATATATTGGAGATATATTTGGGATTTGCTGGAAGTATTTCATTTTGTGTTACGTGTTTTACATATAACACTAAATTTACGTACACAAAGTATTGTGTATATAGTTTACAGACAATATACAGGGCTACCCAAAATTAAGGTAAACATTTTTTTTTTTTTTTTTTTTTTTTTTTTTTTTTTATTAAATGTAATTGACGTAAGTGCTTTGATTCATTTTTTTTTTCGAAGAACACTGCTCTGACACAGAACGGAAAATTAATTTCTCATACCCATACTGTAAAGAAAGTAGTTTTTGGAGATCGATTTTTTTTCTGTATAATATCACGTTTTGAGGCCTCCTGAATACGAAAGTTAAATTTTTAGTGGTTGATCTGTATATATATGAATTATCAGCATAATTTGATAAGAAATAAGTACAGGAAATGCAAATTTGATACTTTGGATTCCATATCTAGTTGCTACTTGAAAAGTTGATCAAGATTTGCAAGCTTCAAGGAAATTAACAACAGACTTGATTTTTGGTTTGATAAATGTAGACACTATAATTAAACGGGGGTTGAGAAGGAATTATACATTAATACCATATCATATTCTATACAAAACATTATTTTAGAATATTAACAATAAATATGATTTTCCTTATGATTTTTACAATAGAAAGTTATTAAATGTAATTTATAAGAAAGTTTTGTCGCAAAACGGAATGCATTGGCATTTTTTGTGCGTTCCTGAACATAAACGAATTGTAGAGGACCTATTAATGCCATTTTAAATAGAGAGTATCCGATAGTAAACCTGAATAACACATATCATTTTTTTTTAAATATCTGAAAATATTTACAGAAGATGGGGGCGGGCAGACAAATGGACTGTCAAACAAAAAAATATGCAAATTGAAATCATATTCACAGTTAAAAATTGTTAGAAAGCATTTAATGTAAACGAAAATGCAATTCCAGCAAATGTCCAATAATAACTCTTAACGTAACTGAATATTTTTGTGTGCCCTGCAAATCTAATGCTAATCCTACTGTTCATTATAGAAAGCATTCTTTTGTGCATACGAATAACATATTTCAATTTCATTAAGATTTATGTTTAATTAAAATTTGGTTTATAGAAATATCGCATAGAACGCAATGCTTTGGAATATTTTCGGGTGTCACTGTATACAAACCAGTGATGGTGTATACTCTATTTTCTATAGAAAATATCCGATTGTAAACTTTAATAACATATTTCAATTTTATTAATATATGCAAAAATTAAAGGTATTAAAATATGGTTTATAAAAATAACTCTCATAGAACACAATGCTTTGGAATACTTTCGGGTGTCCCTGTGCACAAGATAGCAGAGGTATTCACTTCCTTTTTAATAAGGAACATCCAATAGTGAACTCAAATAACATATATCAGTTTCAGGAAATTCTATGAATATTCACGGGAGTTAGAGCGCGGGCAGACAGAAAAGTGGATGGACAGACTGACATATCGAAGTCATTAACACTTTTCAACCTTGCTGCAATTGTTAAAGAGCCGAAGTCATTAAATTTTTCCACCATGTTAGAAAGTGGTAAAAATAAAGTGCGAAAAGTTCACACAGTTTTGCTAGTCTTTTAATTTTCTTCCTCTCTTAGCATGTTTTAATTTCAGGTGCCCCCCTAAGAAATTTAACTATTAATTTTTTTTAACAATACGGAATAATGTAAATTTGCATTAAGTTCTTAAAACTGTTGACTTCATATGTTTGAATGATTTTAGTTGCTATTTTAAAATGAAGGATATTTTTTTAATTTTTCTCATCTGATAGATAACCCCCTAAAGTCAGCCCGTTGGCGTCGAAAAATAGATGCCAAAATTGAAAATAAAGTGGTATAAGTCATCATTTTCAAATTGCAATAACTCAGTTAGATTTTGACTTAGAGAGATTTTTTTTTTTAAAGCTTCTTAGAGCGAGGAGAATATTTTTCTAAATATAAGTCATACGATAGGAGGGGTCGTATAAAAATTAAATTTCGTATTTAATATGTATACAGCCCTTGTATAAAAAAAATGTCATATCTGAAATCTATTTTTAATTTGCACCAATTTTGTAATTGGAAGTATGTTTCTATCTTTCTTAGTTTACAAGATAATCGCTGTAAAAACTATTTTGAATCACCCGATATATATATATATATATATATTGATTAATTAATAAAGTAATTTATTTAAATATAAGGAACACCGAAGCGGACACCACCTGCTGGTACTTTATAAAGATTTAGCAACACATTTATAAATCTTCTTCAACGAGTTAAAACAGTAATTTTATTTATTTATTTATTTATTCATCGAATCAATTTAAACAACTGCTAAGTCTTTATTTTATTTTATTTTTCTGCTTGTATACAGTTTGAAATAAAGTTAAAAAAATATGTCTCTAGAATAAATTATGCCCCATCACTCTAATATGTATGTAAAATTTAATATATGTATATATATATATATATATATATATATATTGATATTTACACGCCAATTGACCATTTATTTATGTTAATGTGGGATTTTGTCGATGTTTATATATTTCCTGTTTTTTTTACGTTATATTCCTTAAAATTGATTTTAAAAACTGTATTGTACTAACACAATTAATTGTTAGCGTTAATTTCTTTAAATTCAACTTTAATAAGTTTAAGCATTAATTAAATCATTAATTTTAATAATATTCTCGGAAGAGCAAAAACCTTTTACCCTGCTTTATTCTATAAGAAAGGGAATGAAATTTTCTTTTCTTCTTCTAAGGCCATACTTTTCTTGTCCTATATATTCATAAATTTGATTCCATAACTTTTGTCCTCTAATACTCTGCTAGTTCGCCTGTGTGGGAACGCAAATTCAATAGTCTATTCTGAGAATACTATGAACGAAAGTTCTATTATGTATATATTGTACAAAAATATATTTAATTTCTTTCATTTTAATTCAGCTTGATAATATTAATTTGGATATTTTTATAGTAAATGTTTAAATTTGGAATGAAATGTATGTTTATTTCTTTCATTTAAATCCAATCCCATAATTTTAATTCGGTTATATTTATAATAAATTTTTAAACTTGGAACGACGGATATAGAACTACAACTAAATACTTTATTTCCACATACTATATGTACAAAAACTATCTAGCATGCTATTATCTATTTACAGGATTTGTAATTTTTTAAGGATAAGCCATTTTCGCTAAACGAATTTTGAAAGATAATATTTTCCCTAATAACGGAATCTCACTAAAATTGTTTTAATATACACAATCTGTGCCTAAGATCAGTCTTACAATAATAAAATTTAGATTTTCTTATTGCATATGCCAATCAACTTAACTTATATATGTGTTAATTTATAGATTTTTTACGCATTATAATTCAATATATTTTGTAATATTTATAGGGTATGATATTTAATTTATAATATTTTGTAAAAATTCAAATTCGAGAAAATGAGAACTTTTTCATGTGTGGTATTACTCCAGAAAGATATTTTCTAAATAAATTCTAAAGTTTTACCTATTATTTTTATTTTAAATCTTTTATTTCTAAAGCCTCAAAAAAAATTATTTACATGAAAATTTATTTTATTTAAAATAATTTAAATTTATTTATTGTGTAAAAATGGCAATTCTGTTTAAAAATTTCTAATAATAAGTATAAGTTAATATTATTTATAGACTATACATTATAGTAAATATATCCGAACTGATCAAAAAGTTGTTTAAAATAAATTATGCCACATATTGAAAAAGTGTTCATATATATATACATCAATTATGATTAGTACAATGGAATGCAGTGTCAATTATTTGATTAATAGCTAAATAAAGTTTTAAACGAGAACGAAAAATCATGCAGTACGCACGCATTGATTATTAACACTTTCCAACTGCACGTATTTGTTGTATCGTATATCTTTCAATATTCTTTGCTTACGTTATCACACAACAGAGAGACAGAATCACTGAAAAGTACACACATAGACTAATTGAATTTAAAATCACTCTTAGACATTGTTGGAAAGTGTTAAAAAGGCTTAACAAAATAGAAAAAAAAAAAAAAAACAGCCATTAGGTTACAATTGCAGCCCTTAGCATTCTGAATATTTTAATATAGCCCTGTAAATCTGAAGGTTAATCATATTACAAAATATTATGTTTCAATATTAAAAATACATAAAAATTTTTTTACGATTTTTACAGTAGAAAGTTATTTAAATGTGTTTTTTAAAAATGTATCTCCTAAAACGCAATGTATTGGCATTTTGTTTTGTTGTCCCTGTACATAAAATAGTTGTACAGGACATATTAATGCCATTTTAAATAGGAAACATTCCATAGTTAACATGACTAATATATAACATTTTTTTTTTTTTTAATTCTGAAAATATTTACGGACGCTGGGGCGGGAGACAAACACATAGTAAGATAAACAATCGGACAGATAAATACACAAATTGAAATCATTTTCACACTTAAAAATTGTTTGAAAGTGCAAAAAACGCTTAATCTAAACGAAAGTGCAATTCCAGTAAATTTTTATTAATATCTTTTAAAGAAACTAAATATTTTTCTGTGTCTCTGTAAACCTAATGCTCATCATACAATATTCTACAGCAAGCATTCTTTTGTGCATATGAATAACGTATTTCAATTTCATTAAGCTTTGTGAAAAGTAAAGTTATTAAAATTTGGCTTATAGAAATACTTCTCATAGAATGCAATGCTTTGGAATAATACTTTCGAGTGTCCTTGTACACGAACCATTTCTGGTATTTACGACATTTTACATAAGAAACATTCGATAGTGAACTGGAATGACATATTTCAATTTTATGAAGATTAGTCTAAAAGTATTAAAATATGGTTTATAGAAATACCTTTCTCAGAACACAAGGTTCTGGAAAACTTTCCGGTGTCCTTGTACACAAACCGGCAGAGGTATTCACTCCATTTTCAATAGTTAACATCCGGTAGTGAACTTGAATAACGTGTATCACTTTCAAGAAATAAAGTATTTAAGGGAGTTAGACCTTGGACAGACAGACGGACGGGCAGACGAACAGACAGACATATACACAAATTGAAATCATATTCCCACTTAAAAATTGTTAGAAAGTGTTAAAAATTCTTAATATAAACAAAAGTGCAATTCCAGCAAACTTTTATTAATATTTCTTAAATTAACTGAATATTTTTGTGTGGCCCTGTAAATTTAATGCTAATCATACTATTTTCTATAGAAATCAATCTTTTGTGCATATGAATAAGATATTTCAATAAGTTTTGTGCAAGGTAATTATAATTTGGTTTATAGAAATACGTCTCATAAAATGCAATGCTTTGGAATACTTTCGGGTGTCCCTGTACACAAACCAGGGCTCTCAGTTTTACATAAGAAACTCCGTTTTACATAAGAAACAACCGATAGTGAACTTGAATAACGTATTTCAATTTCATTAAGATTTGTGTAAATTTATTAAAAGATGCTTTATAGAAATGCCTCCCATGGAACACAATGCTTTGGAATACTTTGGGGTGTCCCTGCACATAAACCAGTAGAGGTACGCACTCCATTTTCAATAGGGAACAACCGATAGTGAACTTGAATAACATATATCAGTTTCAGAAAATTCCATAATTATTTACGGGAGTTAGAGCTCGGGCAGACAGACAGACAGACAGACAAACCGAAGTCATTAACGCTTTTCAACTTTGTTGGAAAGTGTTAAAAAAAATCAATATTAATTATATATATATTATATTATTTTATATAAGCTGGAAATGTATAAATTGGTTTTTTTCAAAAATTTCTAGAAATATTTGAAAAAATCTACGAGGAATTTTGTCATGTGAAAAAGTTTACTGGATTAACCTTATTAAATTTTGTATCTGTGAAAATGTTTTGTCTAACGGTGTAGATTACGTTTTACAAATTCACGGTATCCCGAAGAGAACCAATTACTCGAGTGCCTTCACTAACATATTTTTGTTTATGTTTGTGAGAAATTTTAAAGGTATTAAGTTTTATAGATATATTGATGTCTTAACAGCAATAAACAGTGAAAATTTTACGAAATATGCAGCTGAAATCTATCCCTCCGACCTTATCTTAAACCGTACTGACTCCGAAGATAATATTTCTTTCCTGGATTTAATAATAAAAAAATATGTAAAAACTGGTTTGTTGGAATTTATGATAAAAGACAGATTTTAACTTTAAAGTTTGTAATCTAACGAATTGCTTCTCCTGTATCAGTTTGTAGAGTTTTAAAAAATATTATGTTTACCCAAATTAACAGAATTAAAATGATTTGAAATAACCATTTTGACCTGAATTTGGCTCTGGAAAATCTCAAAAACATATTAACTGCCAAGCATTATCCTGTTTTTCTACTCAATAAACATTTCAGTCTTCTTGATTACAATCTAGCTTAAGGGTTTTTTTTTTTTTTGTCCATTTCGGGCGACATTTAAGAACTGTGAGGGGTCCTAGAAGCCGAAGCGGGCTCTATATTTTTTATTTTTTATTTATTTTTATTTTTTTAATATTTCTCAATCTACTGACTATTTAAATTTGTTCTTTTATTTATTTATATTCTTGTATCTTTATATTGATGTATTTACTTTTGGACTTTATTTATGAATTTAATTGCTTTTTAATGCTTTGTATTAATTCAATTCGTTTGCTGTATGGTCTTGCTTCCATCTGGGAGAAGTCGGGACTAGAAACGTGTTTTTTGGCTAATTAGCCAACGTTTCGTCAGAAACTTCTCATATTTCATTCCCCACATACGTGGGCTCCCTTAAAGATGGCCCTCGTGTGGTTTGAGATTAATTTTCATTTATCCTCAGTTAGTTTGCTTTTATACATACATATATGTGTGTGTGTGTGTGTGTTCTTTCTGTTATAATTTATTAACTAATAAAATAAATTAAAACTCGAATCTTCTAAAAGTCCCATTTCGTATAAAGTCCATGATGATTTCGTATAATGATTTTAATAAAATTATTATAACGTGTTTTTAAAGTGTTTTTAATTTTCTAATTACGATAAAATAAATCCTTTTTCTAGTTCTTTTAATGAAAACATTTAAAAAATCATTGTTACGTTATCAATAATTTGAATTTTCACTGTTATTTGAGAACAAAGAACCACAGTAAGAGAATTCAATTAAACGAAATCTTTTTCCGATACCTTTTCTTCATTGACTTTTCCTATTCGAAATTGACTTTCTTTTATCAGATTGTTTGCGAAATGCAATTGAATTAACTTTTTGAAATTTTTTAAATGGTGCTTAACTGTTTCATTTGTCGATTCCCACTTGTAACTACGGGTTCGTTTCAGTATTCGGTAGTTTCTGATTTTTCTTTAAATCTTTTCATTTTCTTTTTAATCAGATGCTTATTGTTGTTTTTCCTCTCTCCTAAATTATTCTCTTTATTGAAATTTCATTCATTATGTGCTTTCGGTAATTTAAGATTTCTTTCTTTTCTTTCCTTTTCTTTCTTTCTTTCTTCTTCTTCCTTTTATATATATATATCTAAATTATTCGGATTTCTGTCAAGCAAATAAAGTTTTCCCTTAAATTGAAGTGTTTTTTTTTTTTTTTTTTTTTTTTTTTTTTTTTTAATGTAATTATTGGCAATGTAGCAAAAGAAAAATTTTACATTTTACGATTATATTTATGTACTAATAAATTCGTTTTAGCATTTTCTCCTGAAAACATTCATATGAAGTAAAATGTAAAATCAATATCCAGCAGTAGACTTATTTTAAAATGAATATCTAGCCAAATCCAGCGGTGATTCAAAATGATTATTGAATAATTATTGAATAATTATCCAATATATATATATATATATATATATTGTTATTTTACAACCATATTTTTCTCATAAACTACAACGAAACTGGGCTATCCATGTTGCCTTTATTCATTTGCAACATATAAATAAGTCATTTTGCAAAACCTTTTTTTTTTTAAGCAAAACAATGTTGCGATGTAACGAGAATACAAGCACAACAAATGAAATAAAGTTTCGGATGTAAATTATTTCAAACACTCTTACAATCGGCAGCAAAATTATTCGAGCGTTAACAATAATTCCTATGTGAAAAAAATACACTTAATACTGCTTTGTTAAATAAATCCTTGTCGAGTCAGGTTCTTAGTCTGTCTAAGAACTTGATTCGACAAGGATTTATTTAATAAAACAGTATTAAGTGTACTTTTTTTACATAGGAATTTTTGCTAGTGCTCGAATAAGTTTGCTGCATACTGTATAAGTTTAATAAAAATCATAATATTATTTTATTCTATTTCTCTGTTTAATAATATTTTACAATCAATGCAGTAAGTATTGGGTAATAGTAGTATAAAAATTTTACTTTAGGATATAGCAGCAATACTTATAATGGGGTTAAAATATTTACGAAATTACGTCTTAAATGTTCTGGTGAACTCATACGATTATACAGTAAGTTCCTGATAATCCGCAGAATTGAGTGGCACGGGTTTCGTGGGTAATGCAAATCGCGGATAAACCACTAAAAGGCTAAAAGTGATGGAAAATTATATTTAACAAAAATTCTAGACCGGAAATTTGGTTGTAATATTTATAAAATATAAGGTAGCTAGGGAATTTGCGCATAATAGCAGAATAATATAAAGCATACAAATATTAAATTTTTTGGTAAGCTATTGCTGAATAATTTTGAATTCATTCGAAAGCTATGCATTTGCATTATTATAAACTGAAACAACAGCTGTAATAAATCCTAGAGATCTACAATAAGTACAACCTTTCGTAGCCATGTGCGCAATCTCTCCTTATAGGGTAGGATAGATTGCGCACATGGGTACGAAAAGCTGTTCTTGATTTTAACTTCAATAAATTGCTAACAATAATAATTGCACTTAAATGATATTGTTGTAAGGCAAAGAACTATTTTTGTATTAGGTGTGTGTATTTGAATTTATTAATTAAAAAATAAAAATAAATAAAAGAAAAAAATAAAACATAAAATAAAAGGAATTTAAAAAGAATAAAAAATTTTATTTAAAGAAAGTATTTTTAAAGAATCATAAAAAGAAAAAAAAATAATAAAAGAAAGAAAGAAAAAGAAAAACTAGACCAGATAAATAAAAAATCACATTTAGTTACTAGACAACATGTTTAACTTAAAATTAGTACAGTTACTTTTCAGTTTGATTGGTTTCTTGTTTGCTAACCTAATTCGTCGTGGTCCATAATCGTTCCACTTACTGATGTAAAAGGTGAAGCTTTCGTGCAACCATCTACCTCAAGTAACATCTATAAACTAGTCCATGAAAAATCGTTTAATGTAAAAATATTTTGTAATACTAGCATTCTGTAGAAATTCCAAGGAACAGTATGATAATTCAAGCAATCATTTTTGAAAACGATGTAAAATAACCACGTTTTATTTTAGTCACTTAAAGCAATCAACATGCACATTCAAGTCGGCACTCCACTACTGATGTTGGGCAACTACAGGAGTCTCAGCGCGCCCACTCTTTCTATTCCCGCCGATTCGCTATGTGCGCAATCTCTCCTAACTTTATCTTAATATAAACAGTGAAAATAACCATAGTCGAGCAATAAACAAAGAAGGCATACATGCGACAAAGCTAAGGTACAATCTGTCAACTAATGTACTCTCTAGCAGAACTATACAAAAAATAAATACGCATATTTACGTTTTTTTTTTTTTTTATGAAATCAATCATGTGTTCGTTTTTGATCTTCAGCCAACACATTATTTCGATCCCGTACTTCCTTAATCGCGCCTTTCACCAGCGCCCGTGGATAATCCAGATTTTACTGTATTCTTTATTTACACCGTTTTACATTATTTTTCGAATTTATTTTACATGTATTTAAGGATTACTTTGGCAACAAAGGTTATTCGTTATAAAGGAAAATTATTATAAAAGTAACTGACGAAAGTAAATAATCCTCGATAAGAAAATACTGTGTTCGTTAATAAATTCCTGGATTATTTGCAATTAATTGAACTTTCTGTATCTACATCAAATATTCCCAATGCAGCTTTAAAATGCTTATATATTTAAATAATTATTTCATTTCTATGAATATAACGTAATGGAAAAAAGAATTCTCGTAATTAGTCTATTAGATAAACAAGAAACGTGATCGCTGTGTTGTTTCTTTGATATTACTTCGCATTATTGCGTGTTCTTTTCATGCAAAATTAAAATCAAAGATATATATCGATAATAAAACACATAAGTAATGCTCCTGCGTGCGCAAGTGAAACAAACTTCTTGATTAAATTTGCTATTTATAGGAAGCTTTAAGAGAATTCTCTAATGAAATAATTTGTTGCTGTCCAAAACTTTGGATTACAAACAATAATTCCGCAAGCAGAAATTGTTCAAGCATTACCATTAACATGCTACATAGAAGGGGAGCTTCCTTTAATAAGATTTCTTCTTTCTGGTTTCCCTTGATCATTGTTTGTTTCTCTTTTCCAGCTTTATGTGTTCTAAAGCACAAAGGGAGAAGTTTTCTTTATTTCTATTTGTTAAGAAGGGGAAAGAAGTTTCTAAAGTATTTGTTTATTTCTGGGTTTCTACATTCATGTAATATTAATTCTTTCATTATTCATAATGAAAATAATTATAAACTGAAAATGCTTATTCATGCATGACACTTTCCTGTGATTTTGTTGATTTATTTAAAATTTTCCTTTCTTTATTATTTAGTTTCAAGTTTTTTTTTTTTTTTTTTTTTTTTTTGATAAAATTATTAACATAAAATATACTCGTCCGTTGTTTCAAACTTTCATTTACTTTACATGATTTTGTAATAAGGATTTAAAACCATATTAAAGTCGTCCGTAAAATTTTTCTCTTTGTTAAAGGGTAGAATGAAATTAAAATAGTGAAAATTCTATTGGAAAAAAAAGTAATGAGCATACTTATCACATTTGGAATGAAGTAACAAGTAAATATAAGTCCGTAGTGTAGCTTTTAAAGCCCCACTAAGTTCTTTGAAATTATTATAAGGTTTTTTTTTTTTTTTTTTTTTCCAGAATTCATATTTAAGAATGATTTTTACATTATTATCTAATGGTATAAGAAGTGCTGAATTAAAAAAAAAATTAAATTCCGTTTTTCGGTGAATAAACACATTCAGAGCTGTTCTGAACCTTTTAGAAAATGTCCTTCAGTCTGATCTTTTTTTTTTTTTGTTTTGTTTTGTTTTTCTATGTGCCTGTGTGTGTATGAGCAAATTATAGTGGCATTTCTAACTCAAGAATATTTCACAAAATCGCATGCAAATTTATATTTACTTGCACATTGACATAAATAATTGGTACCTATGAGCTTTTAAAGCATATCGACTAACATGCAGCGCTACTATGCTGCGATTTCTTTCATTAACAAAGATATATATATATATATCTCCGTTTCTATTCCGTGTAGTACAAAAGTTGCTATGGATAAGAACTAATGTGAGAAACCTTGTAACACTTATTCAGTTTGGATGTGCATTGAACGACAGGTTGCTTTGTTACAATTTTCACCATGTATGAGAAGGCTATATCTCAGCTTCTGTAGCAATAATTTGCACCATATATGAGATAACAATTATGAAAAAGAGCTGACTAAATTTAAGAGTATATTGGTCGACGGGTAGTACTGTTATTACTCATTTTCTGAGATTTTCTATCTGGTTATATCGCAGTATCAGTTGGCTAAAATAGCACCAAACTACACATGTAAAATCTTCATTGTTTGTTTTCATGTCATGCGGTAAGCAGCGTTGTTATATATAAAAATATGTAGAAGAAAGTTTTGTCACTGACATAAATTACTAGATTAATATTGTGAAAAATAATAATAACTACGTACGTTCCTTATCAGGGGGCTTTGACGATTTGTTGTCACTATGGCAGTAAAACTGTCACAATGTCACAAATCATTATGTGACACAACACAATTACTTTTTCGTATTCATTCTCAAGCGATCCTTCTTTATTAACTATATAATAGAATCCCAATTGTTTTAACGCGATGGCTCAGAACTACTAAATTTATGATTTACTAAATAATGCATGTAATTTTCGTTAAGGCTTAGAATTTTGAGGTATAATATTACTATTATCTAAAACAAATTGGTGTTTTCCATATATACACTGTAAAAAAATAACTATTACCAGCTGCAAGAAACTCTCTGTGATTGTAGAAAATAATTATTTTCTCCAATCACAGAGAGTTTCTTGCAGCTGGTAACAGTTATTTTTTTACAGTGTATATATATATATATATATATATATATATGTATGTATGTATGTATTTAAAAATTTGCATTTGAAGGACAAACATTTTGACCTTTGACCTTCAATATCTCAAAAAATACATATTTAATTTTCTTTTAAAAATTATATATTAGTCTTACATTTATTGTCTATAATTATTGTGAGCTCTAACATGGGACAGCCATTTGTTGCTGACTTATAAAAAAAAAGTGCAACTTTCCATTAATGTTTTCGTATTGAAATTGTATATAGAATATTTTATAATTTCACCTGGGTGGGTCAAATTAGCATGTATAGAAATTTTATAAAACTGAAAATAAATAACTACAATGTTTTTGTGATTAATAATTACATGATATTTAGGGGAAAAAAAAATAATGATGATGAAAGCTTGCACTTTTGGAATGTTAATCTGCTGGTTGAGCATTCCTTTCGAAAATGCTACTGAGTGATACTATTTTAGAGATCAGATAGTATTGTGTGTGTGGGGAGGGGGTCCGAGATTACGGGACTAAAATACGCCCTCCAGTGGTGATTTTTGGAAACTAGATAAATTCCCATCATCCCATTATGCTATTACCCAATTTTCATGAAATTCTGCAGCATAGGTTTTGATACCGAGCGCTCTAAAATGGTAAGTTTAATTAAGGACACCCTGTCCAATGGTTAGTTATAACCTATACAATGGTTAGTAATGGTTCGAATTTCATTTCAAATTGCATCATGCTTTTTTTTTTTTTTTTTTTTTTTAACCTAAATGTAAATAAACTCTTTTGTGCATATATAATTTATAAGCAATATACAGGGCTAATCAAAATTAATAAATTTAGATTCAAAGAATAGTGTGGGAGAGAACTCATTGAATAATTTGAAATAAAATTTAAATATTTTGGGATCCTTAAAATGTTAGTATAAATGTAATTGCATCACTCAGATGGAAGTTGAAAGTGTATTAATCAAACCTTCATACGGGAATGGATTAAATAAATAAATAAATATACATATATATATGTTTTTAATACTCTGAGAAAAAATTCTGTAACTGACATCTAGAATCTAAATTGTGGCTCTAGAAAAAATCATTCCATGTCATCCTTATAAATTCTAGTCCCCTTGGAAAGCGAGTTCTAGAAGCCCCTATTAGAATTCTAGAGCGTTTGCCTATATTCTCGAGGGCAAAGTTATTTAAAAATCTCTGTAAATAAATGAGACTACAAGAGGCGGGTTTCTGAAACTATAATCTTGGTTTATTACCAAATTCTAGAAAATCAAGCAAGAATTTCTTGCAATATAAATGATTCAGACTATTGTTTCACCGTATAGAAATGTGTACACTAGAAATTCTCGATAATTTCGTCTATTCAGTTTATTAGCGTGCTTTGTGCGCATAGCTCGGAAATCTATATTTCTAGTTAAGGGATTTAGAAAATGGCCACTTATTCATTCTAGAAAAAGGCGGTATATTTTTTTTTCTCAGTGTGTACACTAGAAATATTCAAATATAGTAATTTTTAAGCTGCAATATTATTGCTATAATAATGTACCACAATAGAAAGTAGTGTGAGTACCACACCAAATTGTTTATTATTATTATTATTATTATATATTTTTGTTATTTCCTTTAATTTTTCATTACAATTGAAATCTCATGTAATCATTTATTTTCTAAACAAAAACTAAATCAATAATCCAAAAATATTTACATGTTACTTTTCTTTGAAAAATACATTAATCATTTTGATGAAGTATGCATCTCTTTTGCATTTACATTTTTTAGTAATCATTAAATATACTTTCATAAAACATTTTGCAAGATTTAAAAATTTGATGTTTACAGATGAGTTTTAGGCAAGTAAAATTCTAATAAATATGTTATAATAAGAGAAGGATCATCGAAGTGGTTTAAGATTTCAGAATAAAAATTCAACTTTTGAGGAAAATTCATTAATTTTAACGGCGTATTTCATTGTTCATACCCAGTGATAATAGACGGGTCATTAATCATACATCGGCTTCCAGTAAAGTCCAAATAGATGTAGAAATACATTTTTTTAAATACGAATTTAAAATAAAATGTTTCTTAAATAATAAGATTTCAATTAAAAAAAAAAAAAAGAAAGAAAGAAAGAATTCAAATTGTATGAAATATAACCATAATTTATATTATTCTAAGTGTTAGTCACAGCCGTAAGTAATGCTTTAGGTTACTTTCTGCGTGCATAGATAATGTGTACATGTGTACAATGCTTACAATGTGTATATGTGTGAAACAAAATACTAAGATTTTTACCAATATATTTCAACCCTTGGTGGACTGCCGATTTTCTTACTTTGAAAAGTCAGCTCTGCATGTTGGTTATTTTCTGCAACGTTACTCTATTTAACAAATTAATTTTGAGTATAAAGTTTAAATTATATAACTTTTATCCTTAGGAATCGATTAGGTACCTTTGTCATATGTATAACCCGAGGACATTTAAGGATTAATTACATACAAGCAAAATCTTTCTTTTTTTTTTTTTTTTTTTTTTTTTTTTTGTTTAATGCATTGTTTTTGACGGACGCCTAAACATACTTGCCAACTTTAGCATTTTTTGGCAACAAAAAAAATTTTAATCGAAAATTTTTTATATGTTTTGTTATCAGTTTTCCCTCACTAAATAAAATTAAAATTTCTATTAAAATTTTCCCGGTAGCCAAAAAAGTGCTAAATTTGGCAATTGTGCTGCTAAAGGTGGCTTGAAAAAAGGCTTGGGAGGCTGCTTGACGATACTCGTTTACAAATGGTTAATATGTACTGAACCAAATGAGGATAATCTTTACAAGTATCGTCTTGATATTTTTTTTTTCTTTTTTTACGTTACTTAAGGGGACTTGGCTTCGTTGACTTGCCGCCATTGAAAGTTTCATATAGATCTGTCAATTATGCTAATTTTTCAGTAATAGCGTTAGCGCCCCCCCCCCCCCCCCCCACACCTGTTTTTTACACCAGTAAATTTGTTGAGTAATATTCACAAAAATGTACTCACGGATAATAAGAAGACTTTTACTCTAGAAATATACTGGTGTGAAAAAAATGCGGGATTGTTACACTATTACGGGTAAAATAGCATAATTGGTAGGGTTAGTTGCGTATGAAAGTTTCTATTTACATTTCGTATTTATAAATTCAACTATATTTGTTTTTTTTTTTCGGTAAAATATATATTCAAATGAAAATTCTTATGGTTTTTCATTTATTGTTTTACAAATTTGAAATCTTAAAATTGCGTTTTCTCAATTTGCATATATTCATGAAATAATGGTCTTTAAAATGCTTAAACTTCTACAGATATTCAAGAAAAGACTAAATATTTCTTTTTATGTTTAATAGCACCTACTTAAAAAAAAAAAATAATAATAATAAGGTTGGATTTTCTAATATTTTTAAAGGAAAAAAAAATATTAAAAATAAAATTATAATACAAAGCATGCCTTTTTTTGCAAATTTTTACATAGTCATGCGCTTTTTGTTTCTCAAAAACTAATTAATAAATTTCAAAATCCATCCTTATTTCTTTTAAATAGGTTCTATTAAATATCCAGAAAAATACATTATTAAGTATTTTCTTAAATAAATATTGGGTTGTTCGATAAATAATGTCGTTTTTTAAAACCTTCACT
This sequence comes from Salticus scenicus, assembly GCA_963930645.1. Lineage (NCBI taxonomy): Eukaryota > Metazoa > Arthropoda > Arachnida > Araneae > Salticidae > Salticus > Salticus scenicus. The sequence goes on from OZ005648.1 coordinate 257,293,442, forward strand.
TCTAAAAACCAAGGCTTCTTCGAACGTGCAATTTTTCAACTTACCGAAATATTGCAAAAGCTCATGCAACAAAGTGGTCAATATATCATTGATTAATGTTTTTTGTTAATATAAATAAATTCACTTTGAAAAACATGAAAAAAAAAAAACGACATTATTTATCGAACAACCCAATATAAAAGTTCAACGTTTTCAAAATCATGAATTTATGAAAAAATGAAATTTAATTATTGCAAATCAGTAAAAATATATTAAAAATTTTAGGAATTGTTGCCTGAGTATATATTTTACTGAACAAACCTAGTAAATTTCAATTTATTATGTATTAAATGGAAATATAAACTTTTATAGGAAATCTTCAAATTTCTATCTAGATTTTAAACCCAATTTCCCAAAAGTTAAACAATATATTCTAATTCCTATCCTCAAAAATTATCGCTTAAGTGATGTAAAGAGTTGCATAAATATCGCATTTACTTTTTTTTTTTATTATTTGTTTATGTATTTATTTATTTATTTATTTATTGAATGGAATTTGTAAACAATTATAAGATAATTGAAATTAGAATACATATAGTGCAAGTGACTTGAAAAGTTTTGAAATGCGTTTAAATTGGATTTACTCAGTAATTCCATCAAATACTAAAATTCACATTTTCATTGTAATATATAAACTTTTCTGATGAGAAATTTCCTATTTATATTTTATTTCATAAATTATGGAAATTTCACGATAATTTTTTTGTTTATTTCTTTTGGTTAACTGGTGTATTTTGACAAATAAAACAGAGTAAGAGTTTCGTCGCCTTTAATATGAATAAGCATATAAATAAACTAATTTACGGTAAAAAGTATAAATACACGAATAAATTTAATTCAAAATTGAAATTTTAATGACTTGAAGTATAGTAAGTAGGCATAAAATGGTAACACAGAAAAAACAAATTACCTCAAAATAGGAAGTTGCTATTAAAAATTGACAAATTAACAGAAAATTTTACTGGTTGGAATTTTAATTCATAAATAGTATTAAATAATTTTAATTGCTTCTGATAGATCCATTTTGTATTATTTCAATGTGTTGATTGATGCACGACAAAACTTCAGAGAAATATTAAAAGCTACCAACAATTCTATGCATATGCAATTTAACATTACCAGATTCAAAATTTGTGCAAGTCCTATTTACACTCTCTATTTGTTTAAAAAACAAACAAAAACAATACACAATCTACAATGCACAAAACCACATAACACATGTACAAAAATATGCATTATTACAATTTCATAGCTTTTTTTTTTTTTTTTTTTTTTTTTTCTACAAGCTTTAATAAATAAGAAAATTAATAATAATAATAATAATAATAATAAATCTGTTAAATTTGCTCCATAGTTAAATCTTTTTTCTTTGTATTTCAGAAATACACTGTGCTCAACAATTTGAAGTTAAACCTAGTGGTGTTGAAGTTAATCCGGGTGACACAGCTGTTTTAACATGCAAAGTACATAATCGTCAAGGTGAATGTGCGTGGTTAAAAGATGGAAAAGTTATGGGACGCATCGACACTAAATATGAGTTCCTTAGGGAGCCAGCTGATGGCGACTGCAGCATTCGAATACGAAATGCGAAAATTGAAGAGGACGATGGTATGTGGCAATGTCAGGTGACACAGATTTCCCTTACAGAGCCTACATTAACAGCACCGGACGTTAAATTTACAGTAAGAGGTAAGCAAAAAAATTTCATTTAATAATATGATCAATATGTATATAAATAGGTAACTATTGTAACGAATTTATGAGTTTAAAGATAAGAAAAACAAAAAAGGAGAATTGCAAACGAATGCGCAGAATTGCTGCAAAATGAAACGCAAAACTTTAATATAGAAATAAATTATCAATGAATAAAATTAAATACCCCCCCCCCAAAAAAAAGAAAAAAAAAAAAAAAAAAAAAAAAAAAAAACATTGAAGTCTTTATCAGGGTGGGCCCTCAGTGTAGGGGTGAAAGAGAAGTTTCTGAAAGGACAGTAGCAATCAGCTAATAACGTTCCTTAGTTATTACTATCTTGTTAACTAAGCTGTAACTATCCTGTTTTTTTTTTTTTTTTTGGGGGGGGGGGTTATTTTATTTTATTTATTGATAATTTATTCATATATATATATATATATATATATTATCAAATGCTTAATATGATTGTTTTTATATTAATATTGCAATAAATGCACAGAAAAACTGCTATTGAATGATAAAAAATAAGTTCTTTATGTGTAAATATCAAGAAAATAATCCATACGTACTTTTTAAGCATTTATTTTAGATCAAAAAACAAAGAACGACCCAAAGTAATAACGAATGCAATCTGAAAAAAAGCAAAATGTAATCAATCACAGTTGATGGTAATAATAACAGTCGTTTCAGAATGTTTTCTTTGAAAGCCATGCAAAAAAGTTATTTGTTTTGTCAATCATCGTTATAACTTGTGATAATTTTTCAATTTCTGATAAAAATGCATAATTTTGAGGTGTAATTGAAGCATACGAATGAACATCATTTCTTAGATGAAATTTTTTTCTTGCAAATGTTAAAATATTTTTTGTTACTCCTTTCATATTTTCTAAAAAATGCAAGATGTCAGAGAATTTTTAGACACTTTTAAATTGAAAAAAAAAAAAAAAAAAACTAGAAACAGTGGAAATAAAATTTAATCTTTAAATTTAAGCACTGCTACAAAAGTTAAATGATTGCAATATGAAGTCTTTTGGTGACTCGTAGTACATCTAAACGATATCGATTTACTTTCCTGTATTTGAAAGCATCTGAGCGGTTACGAATGAAGTAACCAGCAGCTTTGACTTTCTTTTTTTTTTTTTTTTTTTTTTTTTTTTTGAGTTATTTTTTATCAGTAAAAGTATTTATACACACAGTATCTATGGCGTAATTTAACATAAAGAAATACAAGATGGTAAGATCTGGAGATCAGGAAGGCGAAAGAGTAGAACTTCCAATACTCTCTTGGAAGACTTTGTGACAAAGATAAAAACCTATAACTTTATTTTATTTTATTTTATTTATTTATTTATTTTAATTATGAGAGACAATATGAGTTTGACTTTTCTCAGTCAAACGTTATTCAAATTTCTAGTTCATACATATAAACTATTGTTTTATTGAATTGTGTAAAATGTACAACAGTATCAGGCACCCTGCATAATTTTAACATATAAAAGTTTTGAGAAAAAAAAAATATTTTCATGAATATATTTTTTTAAAGGTAGTTTGCATGAACGGTTATTTAAAAATGCAAAAATTTTGAAACAAACTTATTAAAATATTATGATTTTAGATATATATATATATATATATATATATATATATATTTAAATATTAAATGATATTAAATAAATAATAATAAATTCAATATTCTTTAGAAATAATGCATTTTGTATGTTGTAAAACAAGTAAAAAAAATAACAAAAATAGCAAAATACAGAAATAAAGACAATAACACTCCAAGTTATATCTGGAATTTAATATGAATGTCTTCGATAACAAACAAACTGGAAAAAGTATTTCATATCATACTGACACAATGAAGCTCAAAAACCATGTTTTTGAAACAGGAAATGAAGTATCTTTTTAATCCTATATAAAACTCTACAAGACTTTGGAATTTCAATAAACTTCACTTTTAAAAAGCTTCAGTTATTTTTCCTTTCCAATACCTTCTTTATGTACTTTTTCTTTAATATTAGTGGAGTTTGTGATATATATTTCGAACAAAATTTCAATGCATCTCAAATATTATATTTAAAAAATTACATGTGATAATTTAAATTCAATATAATTTGTATAAAATAAAAGAGGATTCAGCTATTTCTCACTTTACATGATATTTAAATTTTATATTGTATTCGAGATTTTTTTTTTTTTTCTGCGAATTGAATACTGGTTATTAAAAAGAAAAAAAAAAAGAGGATTCAATGTTTTAATAATTTTAGATGGTTGATTAAAATTTCTTCTTTATTAATCCATATCTATGTGTATTTTAGCGCACATTAATTAATTATATTCTCGGAATAGAGACATATGTGAAATTATTATTAGTAACACCCAGTGGTCGGCACTCGATCAATTTCTTTAAGGGACCCTTTAAATAATAAATATAGAAATTCAAATTTTCAGTGTAAACAATGTTCTTAGAAATTACTCTATCTTTCATTGGAAGAAAAAAAAAAAAAAAAAAAAAAAAAAAAAAAGACCACTAACAGCATTTTTATTTACATGACGATGCATATATTTTATTTACATGACGATGCATCTCTCTATTTGCGTCACAATCTATACCATTAAAATTCTTCTTCTCGGCATTTCAATAGGAAACAAAACTGCCATATCGGAACAATATGTAAACTGTTTGAAAATAATAAAATTATATTTACTTCTGCTTCCAGACAAATTAAATAGAGAAAAGTATATCCAGAAAATAAGTTAAATCACAAGCCGTTGTATTGCACTTTAAAAACTTGCGCAGGCATATTTCAAAACTTTCTTCTATAGGAATTTTAAATACAACGATTACTTTTATAAAATGGAGAAGTGTATAAAAATAAAGATACTTTTTGTCTGCATGCTTGGCCTCATATGAGATTAATTAATTAATTTGTTTTTATTTTATTTTATTTATTTATAGATTTATTATTATTATTATTATTATTATTATTATTATTATTATTTTACTTATTTATTTATTTATTGACACCCACATTAACTATGCCTTTCAAACAATATTACTTTTAAGATTTTCATCTCATTAAAAATAAGCTAAAATCGTACAATGAAACTTATGTTTATGTATTAATATATAGATTACAGATTATATTATGTTTGTTGCCTCACTTACATTTTAAAATGTTAAATGATTTATTTATCAATCAATATTTTTTTATCAGTTTAGTCAATTTAAATTTTAAATGAACGTATATTTAACGTATATCAATTAATATTTTGCATTTTGAAACAATCTAAAAATTATTTTTTAATCATAGATGAAATCTGTAGACGAAATTGTAATCATTAATTAATTTTGTTTCATTTTAAAGGAAATAATAATTTTGTGGAACCTTCACGATTACAAAGAAATGAAAAGTAACAAACTCAACAATTAAAACAATAAGCAAACGACTAATAAAGTAAAACAGTTGTTATATTTAAAATTAAAAAAAAAATAATAATAATAATCTTATTTTTCTGACAAAGCATTTAAAATTTTCACCTGATCAAAAACTAATTTTTAAGATTATAAGCTAAACGAATAGAAATTAATTACCTTTTAGGAATTTAATTTCAGCAATCAATTTATTATGGTTAATTTCTAATGAGCAAGTATGAGTAATTAATTACCCAAAGTATTTATTGTCATTCTACAACAACAGAATTTTAAAATATTTAAAAATAATAGATGAGTCGTTATTCTCAGAAGATATGAAAATTTTGAACTTTCGTGTAAATGAACCGGGTAGAACTCAACTAGATTCAGCCTAGTAAAACAGCACTGACGTTTTATGCATATGATATATGATCGATTCCTGGCCAGATGGGCTCTCGTTCCTTTTTTAAACTAATTCTCCTTTTTAATTAAAAATGTTGCCACAGTAGTGCCGAAGAGATTCTTCTGTCGAAGCTTTTAAATTAGAGGTGTTGTGTTCGGAATCAAGGTTTTCTCGTTGGCTTAGCCGCCACTTGTTTTGCGTAGTTTTCTCCCAAACCTGCTTCAATATGAGATGGGACTTATTAGAAAAAAAAAAAAAAAGAAAAAAAAAAAAAAAAACGTGGAAGGATTTTTCCCCAAAGGTCAAGATCCCTCGCGTAAAAAATAGAAACAAAGCATTTAAAATTATAGTTAACTTATTTCCTTAGTACTTCAAGGTCCACCAGTAGCCGAGCGGTTCTGTGCTCAAAGCTGGTGGACGTGAGATGCCGTGTTCGATCCCAAGTCGCGCTCGTCGGCTTAGCCGTTCGGAGTTTTCCGTGGTTTTCTCTGAAACTTGCAGAAATACGGAAAGACCCCACGGAGGGCACCTCCTCAGGGCTAGGACCCTAGGGCAGTCGATCGACCTTAATCCCTACAACCAATCAACAACCTTAGTACTTTATCATTGTTATATATTACTTTCATAAATGTACGTAAGCAAAGTGTTAAATAGACATTTTACAAAGAATTTTCATTTTATAATTTGTATAAAACAACATGTAGTAATTTATGTAATTGTAAAATAACTTAATAGCATTTGTTAAGGATTTTCCTTTTCAGTGTAATTGTTCCCAATAGCCTGTAACAATCTCTCATTTTACAATTTTTTGTTTGACGAAATTTTACTTTTCTATTAGATATTAATATACAAAAAGAAATATATATATGTATATATATACGTGTGAACACAAGCATGCATTTATATTTAAACATCCACTCTCATACCTATAAACAACATGCTACATTATAAATATCATTCAAATCGTCGAATTGAAGAAACCGAATTCCTTTTTAAATAGATATCGTCTCTTTTAAATTCATAATGATCTTTCTACACTGCCTATCATTTTTCATTGTCTCTTCAAATTGAACTAGAAGACATGGAATATTCCCCCATGTAATTATCTGGAAACAACGCGATTCCGTGCTTTATTCCTTTCTATGATACTTAACTCTTTTCCTTCACTCAGCTGAGAATGCAAATTAAGTCTTCTCAATTCCAAGCAGAAGCAAATTAATGCACATAAAACATCGCTGAGATCCGTTTTAAGCCACACGGATTTGCGGGAAGATAAAAACCCGCCATTATCATTTTGTCATCGTGAAACCCTGAATATTCCTAATTCATAGGCAGTGAGTAAGAACAAAGTGCTCGTTGATAAATGATATTCCCAACTTCCTGTCGGCAAAGATTACTATACTTTAGATAGCCAAAGTTACTTGTATCAGAGTACGGAAAATTAGATCACTCGTGATATAAGCTTAATGGTTATGTAATATTTTAGTTATTCTCGTGGAGATTTCTTGGGTGTATTTAGTAGAAATATATCTCGAGTGTAACATACTCTGTGCCCAAGTATCGAAAATTAGATTAATTCTGATTTTATTTATGATGGCTATTGATATATAAGTTAGTGATGTAGAAAAGAATATCAATGTATTTTTTTAGTATAGTTTTTATATTATTTTTAATGAAATTAGAGTTTACTTTTTATTATTTAAATATAAAAGTTTCTAATATATATATGGGAATTTAAATATTAATTTTTTTATAATGATAACAAAAGAAAATTAAAGTAGATCGCCTTTTCATACATATGCGATAAACACATTATATATTTTAGTTTTAATTATTCTCTTGTATATCTATTAGGTGTATTTTACTGAGATATCTATACTATAAAAATTAGACTTTCTGATCATGTACGCAAAATTATATTATTTCTGATTTTATTTCTGATAATTATTAATGAATAAATTAGTTTCATAGCGGAAAAAAAAAAAAAAAATATATATATATATATATATATATATATATATAAGCAAATTACTTAAATATAGATTTTAAAATATCACTTACATATTTAAGAAAAAACTATGCTCTCGCATTTTTAATAATGTATCCCTATTGTAGGTATAAAAATATTTTTTTAAATATCTGGGTTGAGATTTTTACTTTTTTCTATATGTAATATAGAGAAAGTATTGGATTCGTGAAATCTTTCGAACTCCAGTTTTCGATGGAATTACACGTTTTGGGATGTCCTGAACACGATTTGACTGTTTTTAGAAAATGTCTGTCTGTGTGTGTGCATCACAAATTTTATGGACGCTGTATCTCACGAACCAATGAACGAAATTTAACCAAATTTGGTATTTTGTTGGACCCTGACATAAACTGGTGCTGATTAGATTTTTGGAGCAATTGCTCAACAGGTGATGCTGTGATCGCATTTTTTCAAAATTTTTACCATGGCAGTATAGGAAAAAATTTCGTATAAATGTACATTATGAGAGTTATTTTAATCGTGTGATTGTAAAATTAATATGAATTATTGATAATAGTAGAAGTTAACTAGGAAAAAAATTTTGTGGATGTGGGATCAACGCTCTCCCCCCCCCCCCCCTCCGGGGGGCAGTAAATTTTCAATAAAGGTATCTTTCAAAAGATCTCGTCAATACCTTTAAAACGAATGGTTGAACTATAGATCTGTGATAATTTAAAAAAAATTTTATCGATTTATTTAATTTTTAACAAAAAAAAAAAATAAATAAAAAAAAAAAAGTTATTTCTTCTGATTTGCAAAAAATTGACAGCTTTCGGAATTTAGTGATAATATAATACTCTCAGATAAAAATCGTCTGCATTTATAATGAAAAATAATTTGATATTTTAAATAAATAATTTGTATCGAATAAATTTTGTGTAAAATTATATAGAAGAAAGTCATGTGGTGGCCACATCTTACTAGTTTTAATATTAAAATCTAATATAGGAATTGTGTTTAATCAGTCAGAATAAGTAATTGTTTTAAAATATTTGTCTTTATTTCTTCGCATCTAAATGTTATTCTACCTTAACCAACAGAATTTATATAAAATTTTAAATGCATAAATATACTTTGATTTTTTTTTATTTTTTTTTTTAAGTTAATTTAAAAGTAAAGGCAATAGATAGTTTTAGATAAAAATAAATTTGTATTCGTAAAATAATAATAATAACTAAAATTATTATAATTATTATAATAATATTTCCTTTAAGAATCGTTTTGTAATGAAATTTTTTCAAATGAAATTTTGTTTTAAATACTAAATTAAAAAAAAAAAAAAAAAAAAAAAAAAAGCAATTATTCTTATAAAAAAAAAAAAAAAAAAAAAAAAAAAAAAAATTGTTTTAAGTAAGTTTGATAATTTAAAATTTTTAAATTAATATTTCAAATATTATCATTCTGTAGCCCTATACCAATATCATAATTATATAAAACGCCCAAAAGAAAATTACTATAAAATTATTTGTAATATAATTCGTTACTTTTATGTTTGAAAAATCGCATTTGATATGAAACGTCTATTACACAGATAGGTATATATAAAGGCATTTGCTAAAAATTGTATTTTATAATTATTTTCTAAATGTGATTAGGCAAAAAAACTATTTCTATCTTTTATTTTATTTTATTCAACTTTTGACAAAAGTATTTATTTTTAAGTTTAAAAGAAATTTATACATTCATGAACTAAGCTATAGCGCATGTAAATATATAAGTTCGCGTGCTTTTTTTTCAAATGGATTTATAATTTATTTCAAACGTAGAAACATGTTTTTATGCATTAATTATATAGCTTTCAATAAAACTATATTCCTGTCTAATGGATTTTTATTCATTAATGCTGTACCAATTAATGATATGATTATAAACATTTAATTTTAAATACCGCTTTTATTTTTACCTGCCACATCTGCGTTGTCTTGACAGACAATATAAATAATTTGGAGAGTTGAATTGCGAGATGCGGATGTTTCACTGATCTTTTAGAAATCCTTTGGTAAACCTTTGACCATAGGCGCCATCTTTTGACCATAGCTGAAATAAAAACCGTTATGGAAGGTAGAAGTAGGATCAAGCAATAAATGCGGAAAATGAAAGAGGTCTAAATCCAGCGGAATTCTCTTTTACAGAAGGAAGTTGACGGGATTTGGTAGAAGGAAAGGTGGAAATTGAAACATTTTTTCTCTTCGCCTTTTACCAAATTTTAGAATAAAATCTGCATATACATTTACATTTTGTTTCATCGACATTAATTTGAAACAATTTATCTCGGAAATCTTATTTTTAAGGTAAATTTTTTGAATATATTATCCCTTTCCAATTAAGGTTAAAACAAATTCAACACAATCTTTTTTTTTTCTTACACAGATTTGTACACATGTATATAAAATATGCGTCCAAATGCCAGTATGTTTGTTACTATTTATTATTTATTATTAAATATTATTTTTTAATGTATGATCATGTACTAATAAACTAGCTTACATATTCCTTATTACAGATTTTATGAACGGTTTTTTATTTTTCTAATTCTACTGCACACAAATTTTTATCGATTATTTTTACCGGATATATAATTTTTGATATTATTTGTTAAAACTATCATAAAAAATAAAATAAATTAATAAATTAACGCTTAACAGTAGGAAAACTTTGCTTACTATTTAGTAGAATAATTAAGTTTTTTTTTTTTTTATTTAATTAATGTTAGTAAAAAATAGCTAAACTTATTTCGTAATAATTTTTTTGTGAAAATAACTATGTATAATGAAAGCAACAATGTTTTAATAGTCCTAATAATAAAAAAATGACAGCTATTATTTTTTTTTCTTAAATTTTAGTTATAGATAACTAACAATCAAAATTTTCCCTTCTTCATGATAGACTATATTTAGGTTTTATATTAATTTAAACTAACCCATTTTTTAAATGTGATTGCATGAATTAAATTATTTGTTCTTGAAATATGGCGTATACAGACTAACAAACTAACTGACTAACATATTTACGCAATAGCACACTAACACACTGGCACTCTACAGATGACACCATATGGATTTTGTTGTTTTTGGATTCCTCACACACACACACACACACCAAAAAAAAAAAGAGGTCGAAAATTTTCACAATTACCTGTGAGTTCTCCATGTCTATAGTACGATGGGGAACTAAAAAATATATATTCCTTATTCTCTACCTAACTAAGCATGGTAATTTACTAAAAAATATTATTTTTTCTTTATATATATATGCATTTTTAGCCCTTCAGAAGTGTTATTACCCTTTGTGAGAAAAATTTCAGATTTCTGGATGTATTTTTGGGTTTTTTATTCAATATTCCGTCCTTTTATATTCCATATTATGTAATATTTTCCACTTTGGATATTATTAACCTTCAATACCAAGTGTGAATTCAAGATTTTTTTTCCACACTTTATAATTTTGTTCTCAATTTCTTGTAATAATTATAACTTGTAGATTTATACTTAACATTTAATTTAAAATGTTATGCATTACTGAAATTATATATATACAATCTATAACAAAGAAAATGACACACCAAGGAGGAATTATCCGAATGAGACAAAAATTGGTTACACGTGGAGAAAAAAATTGATAACAGTTTCAGAAGGGTTGGCAGATTAGGCTCCTGTGAAGTATCGTGCCAAATTCTGTCCAATTGGTGCGTTAGATTGGCAAATCCCGAGCTGGTTGTAGGACCCTCTTTATGATGCTCCAAACGTCCTCAGTGGAAGAGAAATCCGGGACTGAACTCAACCCCATTTCACTGAGCCGCCTATTAAGGGTATTTGAAGTCACTGAAGTACCAGTTACACGTAGGATCGACGATAATGATGAATTTGAACTTTGAATACCGCTTTGACGATTGACTGGTTCTCACTTTCTCTCCTTTCTTTAGGCCAACCTCTTCCTTCCTGACGATGTGTTTGGCTATGGTTCACCCATTCCTGTCAATATCATCTAATAGTGGTACCGCTACTATCCAATTGTCAAAAAATTCGCAGATTAGACCATCCGGCGTCTTTGAGCCCAACTATACACCACATTCAAATGCCGACATCTGAGCATGTTGCTTGCACACCTGTATGCGAGGCATAGTTACTGTCTTTCTGAGTAGACGGAATAAAGTTTTCGAAGAATTTATGTCCTGGAATCAAAATTTCTCATTTTTAATATTCTGCCAGTTGCGAAGTTAAGATGCACTGCATCGTCGCATGCTCATTCAATGGCAGCCAAACTTTAAAATTTTGCATTTTCCACCGAAACCTGTATGTATGCCAATCTGTCTCCAGTTTGCATGACTCTTTCTTGGTGTTTTTTTTTTTTTTTTTGTTATAGAGTATATTTAAAGAGAACGAAATATAACTAATAAGTAAAAACGATAAGCAGTTATTAGCACAAAGACAGAATCGTGTTAGGTTTTGTAAAATTTACAACATTATTAAATAGTATATTGCATGATATTGTGAATAAATTACCAATAAAACACCCACTTAGAAAATAACCTCAACTAAAATCAATCTCAGTATAAATTAAGATTTAAGTTTAACATAGTTTTCATATTGAATTTTTAGGTGTGTAAATTGTAAATTGTATTGTTTATCGATAACTATAAGTTTGTTTCATAAGAGTACATCATTAACATTTACTAACGTAGATAATTGGTTTTTAGGTTTATAACTTAAGTTAAAAAAAAATATTATCTTTAGTTTTTAACGCGTCCAATATTCCGAAGTAAGAAATTTGCTCTCCCTAAAAAATCATTTTTCAACAGGCGTAATTATCTTGGTATCAGTTTCGTCAGCTGAGCAGAGATTTCGTAAATTAATTTTTGATGAGACAAGCTTGTTTTGCCCCAGGAAAAAAAGCATTAGCTTTACATTCTGTGGAGTCTGAAAAAAATGTAAAAAAAGAAATGTTTAAATTAGTATCATTATAATTATTATGTCATTCATAAATAAAGCCATTATTTATTCATTTTTCGAGAAAAATATGACAGTAATGATGCATTTTTAAAGAAGAAGTGTTTCAGAAAAGAGCTGCAAATGTCATGTGTGTGTAAAAAAGATCGATTTTTGATATTTTGCAATTATGAAAAATTATATTTACTTCATAAACATAACATTTAGAAAGATATGAAACTAATATTGATCTTCAATTAGTTTAAATTCGTAAATAATTATTTCTATTTTTATAGCAACACTTTATATACGAGAATATAATTTAAAAGTTGATCAGTTTATTTTGAGTGTTAGAGATAACAATTTTACTTCTTGCCAAGAATAAGAAAATTGAATTGTACATTTTAGGCAGGCAAAATATGAAATATTTCAGCCTTCAGAAGTGGAGTGTACTTTATCGACTGTATAATCTACTGCATTCATACCTGCAAGCGAAATCAATAGTTACTTTAAAACAAGAACAAAAAATCATTCTGCTCGCATAGATTAATAAAATTTTTCAAATGTACGTGCTCGTTGCATAGTTTAAAATTCAACGGCTATGCTTTACGTGAACACAAAACAGATAGACAGAAAGACAGACATGTAGACTAACTGAATTCATAATCAATCTTAAGCATTGTTGGAAAATGTTAAGAAAGGTTAACACAAAAGAAAATGCAACTCTAGCAATGCATCTCTTAATGCATCTGAATATTTTATTGTGGCCATGCAAAACTTGACGCTAAATATACCATATTCTACCATTTTTTTTTTTTTTTTTTTTTTTTTTAAAGCATATAAGCAATAAATATCAATTTCATTGTGATTAGTGCAGTACAAAGTTATTTAAATATAATTAGAAGCTTTTTACATGAAATTGGATATGTCATCGCGTCATCGTGTCACGCTAATAAACAAGGCGCCTCAATTTAAAGTAAATACAAGCCATTCTGTCTGTCGCTCCTTGGCTTAGTTGGTTAGAGCGTCAAGTTAATAACGGGATGGTTGAGAGTTCGATCCCCGCAGGTCTAGCATGTTAATTTTTGCAGATAATTAGTAGAAAAAGTGTCAGTTGGTAAAAGAAAAATTTTCGTTCACTACACAAGATCCTAAAAAAATTTTGAAGAGTTTTTTTTTAGATATTAAAAAACACAAAATATTTTAGATATCAAAAAAAGTACAAACTAAAAAGTTTTAAGTAAAAGTAAATCTCTCTATATAAATGGCTAATAGGTTTTCTTGGACTCTGTGTGTGGACGCAACGAGTATAAGATCACATGCTGAACAAAAAGTTTAAAAAAAAAATGGTTAAATGAATTTGATGTTTTTTCATTTTTATGTTAAAATATGTCTTTAAAAGAGTGTAAAAATTAAGAGATTATGTTATGCATGTGGCATCTGTATAAAATGTATATAAGAAATAGATTAAAGAAATAGGATAAAGAAAATGTTTAAAGAGAAGCAACTATGTTGATTACATTTTGTCTTACAGCTTCAGCTTTTGAATTTTAAGTATTATACTTATACCCCTTTAAGTATTATACTCTCCTCATTCATTTCATGAATTTAAAAATGCTTTCGTTAACAAACTTTGATCTATTGGCACGCAAACAGCATCAGGCCAAGTTTTGTACATTTCGCGCTTGATATTGAAATTTATCCCGCATTCGTAATTCAGTTCGTTTACGAGCCGGAGCTTTTCTAGTAAACAAATAAATAAATAAATATTTTTTTGGAAGCTTTTTATTGAAATTAGATTTTGTCACCGTGTCTTCATGTCACACAGACACTTCGTGAAAAACAGAACGTCTCCACTTTAACGTAAATGTTAGCACCTTTTTTCGTCACATGTTAGCTCAATTGGATAGAGCATCATGTTAATGAAGCGATGGTTGTAAGTTCGATCCTCGAAGGCCGATGTGTTGCTTTATTCCAGATAATTAATAGGAAAGGTATCAAATGATAAAATAAAAATCCTTAGTTGTCTACACACTATTCTAAAAATTTTTTATTATTTTTTTTAAGAAGCTTCTTTTAGTTACTAAAACGCACAAAATAAAAATGTAATAATAAAAAAAAAAGTAAGTTTATATTGTGTAGCCCTAAAAAGTATTCAAAAATTATTATTGAAAAGACATGCTATTAAAAAAAAAGAGTAATAATAAACGCTTCAACAATAAGAAAGTTGTTGAAACAAAATTATGAATATTTAAAGAAAAATATAAATATTTCACTTTGCACGAGATGGAAATTTTTAAATATTCAAAATACTTTAAAAAGCGTTCGAGAACAATATTCTTTTTGTAAATGTATTTGTTGGAAACTTTTAATATATTGTATGGCTTTTCTTTACTATTCTTTAATTTTTTTGTTTAGAGCGTGTCGTGGGTTCGAATCTCCAAGTGCCGATCTGTTAATTTTTGAAGATAATTAATAGAAAAAGTGTCAATTGATAAAAGAAAATCTTTCAAAATCTACACAGTAACCTAAGAATTTTTTATTGATTATTTTTGGAAGCTTTTTCTACAACTAAAAACCAGAAAATGAAAATTTAAGTTAAAAAAAAAAACTCTTTTTAACAGTAGAAGCTTTTTATTGTGGGGCCCTGAAAAGCATAAAATAAAAATTTATTCCTGCAAAGACATGCTATAAATAAATGAAAGTTTCAACACTTAGACAATTTTAGAGAAAAATATAGGTAACTATAGATATATATAAATATAGATAAATAAATATATATAAATATAGATAAATAAATATATATAAATATATATATATATAGATAAAAAAAGATAAAAATACAGACCCTTTTGCAAGAGATGAAAATTTTTTAATATTCAAAAATATTTTTAAAAGCTTTCGAGACCTTTGAAATTTATGGCTTAACAAATACTTATGTATAAACTAAAGACTAAAAATATTGGTCTGGATAGCTTTATAAAATATTTTGGATATTTAAAAAATTTTATCTCTTGCAAAAGTGAAATATCTATATTTTTCTCTAAAATTTTCTTAGAGTTAAAACTCTCATTTATTTATAGCATGTCTTTGCAAGAATAAACTTGATGATTTTCAGGGCTCCACAATAAAAACCTTCTACTGTTAAAAAACTGTTTTTATTTAAATTTTTATTTGTAGAAATTCCTCTCATAGAACACAATGCATTTTTTTTTTTTTTTTTTTTTTTTTTAAGAGTCCCTGTACGCAAAATAGTTGCGCTACTTATGCCATTTTAAAAGCGAGCATACTATAGTGAACTTGAATATCATAGGTCATTTTTAAGAACTGAAAATATTTATAGATGCTAAATGTTGATAGGTGGATAGGTAGACGGACGGACAGTCAGACGGATAGAAAAGTAGAAAAGTAGTCTAATTCAAATCATAACCGCTGTTTAAAATTGTTAGAGAGTGTTAAAAACATTTAATAAAAATGAGAATGCAATTTTAGCAATTTTCAATTATAACTATTAACGGATCAGAATGATTTTCTATGGCCCTATAAATCTTAATGCTAATCATTCTGTCATTTTTTTATGCATATGAATAATAATTGCGAATTTCATTATGGATTTTGCGAAATAATGTTTTTAAATTATATTTTAAAGAAGTAACTCTCATAGAACACAATGTTTTGAAATTCTCCCGAGTATCACTGCACACGAACCAGCGGTAGTATTTACCCCATTTTCAATACGAAACCTCCAATTGTAAACATAAATAACGTATATCAGTCTTAAGAAATATCGTCTATATTTACAGGGAGAGAGCAGACAGACAGATGGACAGACGGATAGACAAACCGAAGTCATAAACACTTATCAACTTTGTTGGAAAGTGTTAAAAATGGCTACTGCAGATCATATTTTAATCCTGAAGAAGATTTTTTTAAATATATATATATATATATATATATATATATAAAACCATGAAAGAGGAATGCGGTTGAATTTATACTTTAGATACATAAACAGGAAAAAACTCCAGTGGTCTATAATAATGTTTATAATAGTGGTCTATAAATAATGTTTCATTAATATACTGTAGAGCACAAAAAAAAAATTAAAATATTCATAGAATGATCTTTACTTATCTTAACACTTAATAAATAAAATGAAATCTTTCCTATACACCATTATGTTAAACAATATAGACCATCAATTTAAAGCCTTAAGGAACTTGCTAGAAGGACAGTTATACAGAATTTTAAATAGAATATTAAAACTAATGTTGTAAAGTACAAATATAAATACTTACAGAATTTTTTTTTTTTTTTTAAACAAATAATAAACCCAAATAAAAATGACAAAATTTTTCAATCTTTTGTTACTCAATTTTTTAATCCTCCAAACATGCATGTATTTACATGAAAGTTTTAAAATAATTTCAGTAGTTTCCTTTTGAAAAATTTTTAAACGTTATTGCAACTCGGAAGGAAATTAAATTAAAAGTATAACCTTTATAAAATATTCATCTTTCTTAAATATTCATAACTATATCTACTAACTGTATCTGTTACAACAGTTACAATAAAGAGTTAATTAGGCGCTAATCATCAAACTTATATTTACAATTCTTATTTAGTTCTAAATTACAACTTTTATAAATTAAATACAGTTTAAAGGAATATAGACTCAGATAAGAAATGAAATTTAACGTCAATGTAAGTAATGGAATCAACAAAGAAGAAAATGAAGAAGAGATCATTTTTATTTTCTTCTACATTCTATAGAAAATATATTGGTTACATAAAAACTTTTGATATCCGGTTAATTATGAAATTACACGTTTTGACAAATCCAGAACACGATTTCACCATATTTAGAAAATGTTTTTCTCTGTGTGTTTGACAATTTTTTTGCGACGACGATGCCTCAGAAACTACGAAACAGAATTTTATATAATATTTTTGTATATTTTTGTATTTGCATTGTAGCATAATTTAATGTTTATAAACTTTTGCTGCAAACCACTCCCCACGTGGCACTGCTATCATGCGATATCAAAAAATAGAAAAATAAATAAATAAGTAAAATAAATCTTAACTTATATGGCATATACATGCACCAAACTTGAAATGTGAGGTAACCATTATGGAAAAAAAAAATCATGATTTATTTTGGGTGTATATCGACCAACAGATAGCGCTGCTATTATTGACCTTCTGTAATTTTCCACATATGGCTGCATCACATCATCTGATATTTAAAATTGAACATGTAAAATATTTATTGTGATAAGGTAGGATTAAAGTTTTATCTAAGTTAAGCAGTAAGTAGGAGAGCTAGAGGCTTGTTGTAACAATTTTTAGAAAGCTGAATACATTTTTTAATGTGTTTACGTTTTCTTGTTTATAATTGCTGTTTTGCAGAGAATACATATTCCTCTATAATATTCATAAAAAGAAACATTCGTTAATTTTGTTGATTTTCGTAAAAAAAAAATAATAATAATAACAGATATGAGGAAAGTTCAAACAAAAAAAAACGGCACTATTTCAAAATGTTTTTTGTTATCAATCATTTATTAATGTAAAAAAAGTGAAGGCAACTACAAACTAATGTTAAATTTTAACTTCTTGGTATAGTAACAATGAATTACATCAAATGGATTATACTAAAATAAGAGAAAATCAAACATCTAATCAATATAGAAGTCAATCTTAATCAGATCTGAAATTAATACAAACAAATGATTTATTGGTCCCCTTCACAGATTTAAAGTGTGCCCATATTTTTCAAATTAAACATTATAAACATTCTTCTGCCTCCATGTGAGTGTAGGCTTCTCCAGAAGCTCTCCTTTGATCAGAATACGTATCTGGAGTTTAAATAATTTATTTATAAATTTATCCTTTCGGTTTTTTTCTTTTCCTTTCTCTTATCTTTCGCTTTATGTTTGTGTTACTTTCTAATTATCTCTTGAAAATATTTTTCAAATGTTTTTCTTTCTGGTGATGAGTGTCTAATATTTGTACCGTTCTTGAAGACTCCAACTCGTATCTATCCTCACCCTTTGAAACTCATTCACACTTCTTTTTATAATTCTCTATTATAAAACAAGAAAAATGAATTCATAGAATAAAGCATAGAATAAATAATTTGCTTGTTAGCATTTAAAGTAGAATTTCCAATTACATGAACCAAAACACAAAGGGCATGTTACAACTTGCCCAAATATTTTATATTACTTGTCCCATAATAAATAAAATTTTGGACATTTTGTTTATTTATTTAAAAAAAAAAAAAAAAAAAAAAAAAAAAACATATAACTATTTATGCAAAAAATCAAACATGCAGTTTATAGCTTAACACATAGAGGAAATAAATAGTTGTAAACATTTCTTTAAAATATAAATTAACATACCTTTAATCAACATTTACGAAATATGCTTTTTTCCGCTAACTAGCTAAAACAAAGTACATGTACCGAATATCTCATTAACTGTTTTTTCAAGAACACTGATTGTGCTTACATAATAAAGTGCGTAATAAGAATTATATTTATCGAAATATCTATAGAAAAATGTTTTAAACTATTGCATAAATTGCGTGTTACTTCTTACCCCTGTTACAACTAGACCCTAGCTCCCATAGCAGTGGTATATAGAATGATATAGAAAAAAGTTTTGTGGCGACCACAACATTTTAGTTTAAAAAATACTTATTTTAACGAAAATAAAGATGATCATGTTTACTAAAAAAGGAAATGGGGAAATGATAATTTTTTGTCAGCATTAATTTATGAAGCTAAATATGAACCCTCATAAAAAGATAGATGTAGAGATTACAGTTAAGTTAACGAAGCAGAGTAACAAGATAAATGAGGCGTAACCAGAAAAGGAAAAGAAAAAGAATATATAGGGATTAAGATTTTCAAAACGAATTAGAGATACCCAACGCAGTAAAAAAAAAAAAATCAAATTATTATTTTGCAGGCCTATGTTATGAATACAATGTTTGTGTTTAATTTGAGCCCCCCCCCCTTTTTTTTTTTTATTTTTTTTTTATTACATAACTTTATTAACATTTTCATACTGCCAAACTTTTATGAAAAACTTGGGAGATATCTTTTAAACTTCATTTTCTTTTCTTTCTTTTTGGCAATTTTTATGCGTTTTATAAAAATACTTTACAACCGTGGCATTTTCCGATCTTCATCGTTTACTTTGGGAAAATTCCTTACGTGATAGGAAGACAAGCATTTGAGATTTTAGAGTATCGAAACACATTAGAGATACCCAACGCAGTACAATAAATAAATAAATAAATAAATAAAAAATAAAGTATGATTTTGTAGATCTGTGTTATTCAGTATTCTAAGAAGCATTATACATTATTTTTTACTCATTTAAATCAAAAGATCAAAATTATATATATATTTAAATAAACTTAGTTTATTTTATTAATACAATTTTTTCCCTTGAAAAATAAGTAAAAACATAAAAAAAAAAAAAAGATTTAAAATAAAATTGAGAGAAAACGTGCGAAAAGAAATTTAAATAAAGAAATTAACCGTTGTAAGGAGTATGCAACTTTATATTTTAAGATGGAACAATTATTTTATTTATTTTATTTATATTATCCTTTTTGTATATTTATATATTTATCATCAAAAGCATTTTTATGAATATGAGATGTCTTTGGCACTAAATATAAATCTCTAAAAAACTAAAAGAATGATTAATTAGAAAGTGTGGATTACTTCTTTTAAACGGCAAAATGTATCGCCAATATTTTGCAGAAAACCACATTAAATAAAGCAGGATGTCTCTTAGCATGCAGCTAAGAAAATAGGTTTCACGTCCAAAAATAATTTACGTTTAGAACAAAATATTCATAATCATATATTTAAATTTCAGCCATTTTGTGAATTTCATTTTTTTTTTTTTTAATTTGATGAGTATTTGCTCAAGAATATTGCATAATTCCTTTCTCTCACTTAAATTACATATTATATTTATAACTTCCTTCTTACAAGTACACCTATGAAATAAATAGAATTATTTTATGGAACCCTTTTCTATTAAAAGGGCACAAAAGAACATTATTTCGTTTTAATAGTAAATGAGAAATTTAAATTATTCAGTATTTTAGCACTGTTATATATTACTTATGATATGCATTATGAATACTAATTATAACATGACGAATTCGTCTATGTAGGACTTCAAAAGTTCATAAGTCTATGTAATATTTTCTTTAACAACGTAGTGTTGCTTAGTAACGTGCGATTTTTTTAAATATACAGTGTTGTTTATTATTTATTAATTTATTTTGCATTTATTTTGCATATTTTACACGTTTTTTTCTTTTTTTTTGTGATAATATATCAACTTGTTCTTACTATTAGAATTAAAACATGTGTGTACCTTTCTTATTTTGTAGGAAAAGAAGTAAACGCAACCTTCAACTATAACTTGCCGTGGTCATTAAAATGTCACTAAAATACATTACTTATTTGTCAGATTAATGGAAGTCAGATTAATTATTTATAAATGCTTACTTTTCTTGGATTAGTAGTAAAAGTAATATAATTTCTTATGCGTGACTAAGAAGTCAGATAAAATAAATGGTGCATTTATTTTTCCAATGGTTATTTCTATACAACTGTATAGAGAAACATACATTAGGAACGGTCACATTAATACTAATGTTAATTTAAGTGTATGTCACAAAACTCTATTTATGAATAAATGTTCCCTCATTGCAAGAAAGGTAATACGTATGAGAAAGTGACATTTCAATTAAGTTAAAAGCAGTATTTTGTATATTTATCAAAATGTAAATACGTTCTGGTTTATTGTTATTTTAGTAATTCATGTGCGTTTTTTTGCAATATTATATATGCTTTATGATGATAATCTTAAAGAATATTGTTAACCCTTAAAAAAAAAAAAAAGTAATATTTAAGATGAAAAGTCGTTATGCTTTCTTCTTCTAAGAATTCTCATAGGTGAACTTATTTAAACCTTTACTAAAATCTTTATTACTTAACAATGCTATTACATTATTATGAATTCTCATTTTTCATAAGGAAAACGTTTTAGTTTAATGTGTAAATGTATTATTATTAACTTGTATAATACGATAGTAATATGGTGCGTTTAGATATTTACTGAAAATAATCTTTCCAAAATCACAGATATTTAAAAATTAATGGATATTCATGATAATTTATTATTTTTTAAAAGCTTAAATAGATTATTTTTTTTTTATTAAACCAACTGTTTAATAAATTTTTTCTTGCTACTTAAATTCTCAGTCGGGGCTGTTGAATGGATGCACTTCAAGTGAGTTTTAGAAAGGACGTTAAGTGCATCGCACTATAGCTACATAATAAGTAATTGACAAATATCTGCCATTCACCCTTAGGAGTAATCCAGAGACATGCTATCACAAATTTGATCTTCTTCAAAAGGGATGGTTCTTCCGCTTTGAAAACCCTCAAAGGTATTAATTTTACGAAAACATAGAGGATTCCATTTACTTGCACGAGCCAATTAGCATGCACGATGATTTTTATTTGGCTCGAATATCCAAACTTCTGATGGTAAATTCGACTGTCTGCCAACTGGACTCTAATTAAGAGGCAGCAAGGCGAAAGAAAAATAGTCTGGTTCGACAATATCTAAAATATCTTGATTGTCCATAGCGCAGCACCAGTGCGACGTTAAACACAACCAACCAAAATACCTTGATAAGTTAAAGCCAGCCATGTATAAATCTTATATTTTATTTCAATTGATGATTTATTCTCAGTTAATTTTGTTGAAATCTTTTTCTTTCAACAACGAAATTAAAAACGCAAAATAAAAATGATAAAGTACTCATAATGTACAGGCTCATACCCTTAACCCTTTCAGTCGCAGCGTTCCCGCTGATGGAACACCTAATTTTAATTCTCAAGTGCAAAAACTCATCCCGGAAATTTTTTTGCAAAAATTTACATTTATAACATAGCAGAATAGGCCTTTTTTTAACGTGAAAATTTAAAATTTCTTCTATTTTAATTATGTTCGTAAATACCGGTGGCAGTGTAATTTAAATGATCCGAGTTACCTTGCACCGCAAAGGGTTAAAATACTCCGGAATAAATTGAAATGTTGGGATCTATGCAACTTTTACGAGTTTTTGTTGTCGATAATGTTTACTTATAAAGTGATTTATTTATTAAATTAAATATTATTTGAATTTAATAAGGTTTACTTACAGATGTTTCAAACCGAAAATTTCTGGAAAAGGAACAATGCTAATTTTTTATTTTTTAAATATTTTTGATCAGCTATGTGTCTAAAAGCCATTTTTTAAATTAGTTTAGTAATTTTTAAAATAAATTAAGTAGTGAACGTTAAAGGGTTAAGGAATTAGAAACTTGCATCACAATATAACACTGATTTCTTCTTTGACAACGGCTATTTAAATTGCAAAATTAAATTGTAATGATACTTTTAAAATGCTTAAAATTTTATGTGTTGATACTTTTTATCAAATGAACGCTCATGCTCTGCATATTTTGTGAAGACTGCTCTTGTAGGATCTCTTCATAGTTATCCATTGCAGCTGTATATTCAAATAATGAAGCTCAGGGACTAAATTAAATTTAACAAACAATTTATTTAAAGCCTTTAATTGAAGGGAGGAGATGGGACTGTTCTCTAGTAGCGTAATAAAAATCAATGACTTCCATTTTCACTTAAATATTAAACAATGAATGTTTTCATATTAAAAATATTCAAAACTATTAACTGCTAAGTTCTGCAAAACCCAAAGTTATCTTTTTAACACATTGTTTGTGGGAAACAAGTTAACTCGTCTTTTGGCGGGAAAATGCCCGACTACATAGTGTTAATACGCATGTTTTTTATACCCTATTTATATATGTAGTTAACAATTATAAATTCGTTTGTATAATTATGATATGCTTTCACTTGTAATTTAATTGAAAAATAAGCACTAATAAAAAACATTGTACTTAAAAAAGTGAAGGTTTCTCCTCGCGTAATACACCCACAAATAATGTGTTAAACTCGTAACTACTGGCAATCCTTCGTAGAGTACCTTTCTAAATCATAGAGTTAAGAATTCTAATCCAAATCGATTTCTTCGCAACCTCCGATTTACGAATTTCCCACGAAAATTCTGTAAGGCCTCACAATTTAAATTACAGTATTTCCTTTATTTCAATGTCCTTTTATTATGTAAATATAGGTACATTGTATATTATAAATGCATAAATGAATGCATATCATTGTTACAGTGATTGGACTGTACATGCAAAATATGTTATAGTAATATTACCCGTAAATAATTTGTTAAATTTACCTTTTTATGAATTTGATATTCAAAAAATTTTTTCTTAGTGATTTTTTGATTTTACTTTTTTTCTCATTTATGTGAATTAAATTATCTGAGAACAAACTTAAAAATTTATGAATAAACCTTCCGCTTTGATGATGTTGATTCTATACAAAGAACGTTTTATATCGACAAGTTAGATATGCATATGTTTCTGTCAGGTGTATATACATCTTTTACATGGAAAAATTACAGACTATCAGTTTACTTAAGTTTCAAAATTACTTATGCTTATCATATTATATTTTTTCTGCAAGGTTTAATTGTTCATTTCCCGACAATACCTGTTAAGACTATTATATATTATTCATCAAGCTCATTTTTACTTCCATTACCCTACTACCGTAGGTAATGGAAGTATTGTATTTGGTCCAAAAATTCGATATGGAGATTTCACCTGATTTACACGTTTCAAGGTCCCCTGAGTCAAAAAAAGTGGTTTTTGGCAATTGTTCAGTGTGTGAGTGTGTGTATGTGTGGAATATTCTGGCTATCATATCTCCGAAACTAATAAAGATAGAGCTACAAAACTTCAGAATTAAGACAGGTCTGGTGTACAGAGGAATTTTCCAAATTTTGATGAAAATTGAAAAACCGGAAGTGGGACCGTAAGTCCGTATCTCAAAAAACGGCACTAACGATTTTCTTTAAATTTGCTATATAAACACTCTATTAGGTGTCCTTTTGAATTTTATAGTTGGTTAGTTCAGAAAAATTGATAGGCGTCCAGTATAAATAGCTCAATTTCAGGTCTCGCAAGCTCGCCCCTTTAAAAACGGCTGTACGGATTTTTTCCAAACTCGCCCTATTAACTCACTTTTATATGTTTTTTTGTATGTAATTATTATTTTCCGGTCAATAATTGATTATTTGTAAAAGTTGGTATCTCAAAAACGGCTCTAACGATTTTCTTGAAAATTGTTATATAAATCCATTTCTTTCTCGTATATTACGTGGTTATTAGAGGAAAATTAACAGTCTTCCTGCTCTGGTAGGTCATCTTCAAATCTCGGAAATTTGTGTTTCAAAAAATAACTCTACCATTTTTTTTCTCTTGTTTTTTACCTCGCTATAAGTAAGCTTCGTTTTATATGTCTTTATCAGTTTCTCTTACCGGAAAAAATTTAGGTTTCTACTTCTTTAGGTCACTTTTATGTTTTCTGATCACATTATCTCTCAAAAATGCATATAATGCGTGTGATAGTGGGTAATGGAAATCGTGTGGTTGTTTCACGCCAGATTTTTTTCATTGCAAATTCTTTGAAATTCATAAATAAATTATAAGACAACAATATATCCATTTTTAATTCTATTGCTGCCTGTTCATTTGAAAGATTATAAAGTGTTACGGACTATCAAATAATGTTCTAATTTTTTGTTCATAACTTTACTTTTCTTTAAATTCTACAAATTATTTATTTTCAATCACCTTTTATATTTTGTATTTAAATAAAAAAAATAACCATTAATGTATATATCTAAGTCTACATTATACGTTCAAAATATTCATTAAAATGAGTGATAAAAGATCAATGAAAAGTTTATTAATATAGTAGGTATTTATAAATTTTAAAAAGCACTTATTTAAAAAATATATGGTTTTATAAAAAAAAAAAAAAAAAAAAAAAAAACTAAATTGCACCGTAAACAGAGGAAGGAAAGTCATCAGCATTACCATTTATCTTTTCCTATGCTCTAGCTGTTTCCTTTAATGCATGATATTAGGATATTAGCTTGAAAAATGCACATTAAAAACAGTTTTAAAGTATTAACGATGTATCATAAACGATTCTCTTTGTATAAAGTTAAAATGCAAAGTAATTTAGCGTGTCGCAGGTGTATTGATTGTTATGACTTTTTCAGACAGTAAAACAGTTTTGATAATCATGAGATAAGGTCTAAGAGGATAAATTCTTTTATTCAAGGAATAAAAAATAAAAGAAGACAAAGAAGGATAGTTTATTATAAATATTTTTAGAGATAAGAAAAATAAAAGGATTTTGCTCTTAATTTTAAGATTTAGTAGTGTTGAGATATTGTAATATTTTAGTATTAAATAAGTGAATTTTCGTCAGCTTAATTCAATGAATATAAAACGGCTACAAATAATATAATGTGTTGTAACACTATAAAATATATGATATGAACAGGGAAAATTTAAATATTGTTTTTTCAATTTACGTTTATCAGTGTTGGGGGAAAAGTTTTACCTCCATTTTCTTTAGCTTTTTATTAAATATACCCTAAAACTTTATTTTAATGTTTTATCTATTGAATACTTTAGCTCAGTTTTTTTTATGATTCAGCCATTTACTAAGTATTATAATTTATTTTTTAAGGAATTTTAATATTTTGTTAGGTATGATTATATTTTGCACCCTTTTTTATTTAATGTGCTTTTCAGTCACATTTATTAATTATTTTCTATTACTTTTTTCACGACATTTTTTTTTTTTTTTTTTTTTTTAACCTACAGTCAATTCTTCTTTCTCTTTTGAATTATGCAATTTTTCTTTCTGTCTTTGTTGTTGTTAATCTTGTAAAGTCCTATCATATATTTTACGTAAATAATGCGTAATTATTTAGAAGAAAATATGCGTTGTTAAACCATCTTGATCACCTACTTATTTCATGAAAATAATATGTTCATTTCTTAAAAAGTTTGATTTCCAGTTTTAAAAGCTTAAAAAGTTTGCCATCGTTTAAATGTGATTTGTTGACCTACAAGTTGATGAAGGTCATATTGTGTTAGTATGTGAGTATGCTACACAACTCCTGAAATTAAGCTAACAAAAATTATGAAACTTCTTATTTCAATGCATCTTGGAAACATTATGTTTGAATATATTTTTTTATAAATTATCTCTAAAAGAGATCTTTGTTAAAACACGTATCATTGATATTAAGATTAAAAACACTTTTAAAAACACGTTTTCTAAAAATTATACGTTATTTAAAAACATTAAAAAAATATTCAGCACCTGGTAGATACTACAATAGTTACAGCTTCTACTTGCAGCACTTGGGTGATCCTACAATAGTTAGAACTCCTACATGCAGTGTCTTGGTAATAATAAAAGTTCCACTCCCTTTTTTTCGCTCCTTGATCCAACCTTCATCAGACTTCACAAGTTACTATTGCATTTGTTCAGCACACCTCAATTTACTAAAGGGCTTAACTGTCAACCGTGAAATGTTAAATATATAAAAACTGATCAATGGAAACATGTATTAAATCCCAGATGATGCTTTGATTTTTCAAAGCGAAAAGCTTTGGATAATATTTAAAACATTTTTAAATAAAGTATAATATATTGAAAACGTGTTTTTAAAATAGTTTTTAATCTTTATATTTTTTTACATATCAGTAAAATGCTGTCACTTTTATTATGGTATTTCATAATGTACGGGGACACAACAGCTGAAAATTGATAATTGTGACAATAATTTGCACCAAAAATATTTATAAAGTCTATTTTTAAAGACCGTTGCAAATTTGATCATTATTATTCAGTAGAAATTCAGATTTCTTTTTCCTCTATTGTGCAAAAATTCAAGAGTGGTATGGTACTACGTGGCTTACGATAAAATAAATTGCATTTGTTCAAATAATATATCAAATTTATATAATTATTTTACGTCTATTAACATTGCATTTATTTTTTTTTTTAATTGATGTCAGATTTTTTAGATATTTTTACCTTTGTTATGAAACTGCGTGATTTTTTGTGATATTGTAGCACACATGTTAAATCTCCAATTTATTCCAGATCATCGTTGATCAGAAAGTTAAAAATGTGGTGTGAAATAAAAGCCAGTACTAACAATCTTTCAGAATAAATTATAAATGTTTGGATATTTGTTATTGATCTAGCTGCATTTTTATCAGGTAGAAATGTAGTAGAACTGTAATGTTGAATCTTGCTTCTCTGTTTTGCGAGAATTGTTAACTGCGTACATTGAGTTTTACCTCCGTGATTTTTGTACTAATCTCGCACGAAGAAAAACATGTTGTTTCAATTTTCTCTTGCCGCTGGGTGCGAGAGTATAATGAGAATGTTACGTTTTTAGAAGAGAGATGTGATATTAAGCGATTTTACGAGTGTAAATAAATGTTTTGATACTGTCCGCTGAGTTTTAATTAGTGAGAAGTGTTTTTTAGGGAATATTTAACATATAATATTAATAAAAGATAGAGTGATACTGTATGTAAAAAGTAAAAAATTTTGAATAAGCACCGTTATATGCAAGAACTCTCAATAATTGTTTCGAGTGGAAAGAAAACACGACCTTTCGTCAGGCGAAAAATTAGACACGAGTGTTGCAAATAAAGCGTTCTCGCTTTGAACGTTTTTGAATTTTTGCTTTTGTTAGCCTAATTTAAATGAGCGCAATTACCGTGTGCTTCAGAAGATTAAAGGTATCGGCTCCCCCCTTGTAAGTTAATAAGCAGACTTACGTCTTGTTTAAAGTTTTAGTGTAAGATGGCGTTAGTTTTACATTGAGAAAAAATACGATTAAAAAAGAAGAAAAAAAATAGTTAAAATTTTTTGGTCATTTCAACTGAAACGCGTGTTTTACATGTAAATTCTATAAACCATCTTACCCCTAAACAGGTGGTCATCTTACCCCAAGGTACGGAAAAGATGTTCAAACGAAAACGTCAAGGGAAACTTTTGTTTCAAAGCTTTTATATAAGCTTTAAAATTAAATATATTTTTAATAAGAACTCAAAAGTATACATTTTTAAACAAGTTCAATGAATAACAAACATAACCTACAAGGGTTTACGAAAATTTAAACAAAATCTTGATGTCTTCCACCAATCTATCTTATACGATTAACGTTAATGATTCTTTTACAGAGGGAATGAAAATATACAAATATACTATGAGTTGGGGGGGGGGGGGTAAAAATAACTCGATATGTATTTTCAGTTATATTCAACTTTTTAAAACTTTACAACCATGTCGAAAATATGAAGGTTAAAATATGTAGGTGGTAATTTACGACGCTGGAAAGTGTTTTATAATCCATGTGAACCGCTTGATTTTTATCCCTTGTTTTGCTTTTGTTCTAAAATTCAGAACTCTATTCATTATCTTTATGTTCTTTTTAAATTCAAGCAACTGTAACTTTTGTTTTCTTATACATCTCTTTGTTTGTAAAGGTTTTATATTCAAATATTTCTTTTTTCTTATCCTCGTCTGTGAATAACAATGAAGATAACGATAAAAACAACGCATTTAACATTCAAAAAACCGTCTATTAATGTTATTATTCGCTATTTCTTCTCCATTGTAGAATTCTATTAACAAACTTGAAAAGGAGATTATATTTTCGCATCACTTTCACTTTAATATGCACATAAAAAGGATGAACAAAATGTTAGAAGAAAACATTTCTTCTAATAAAAGTTATTATTAATTTAACAGTTGACTTCTTATGAAACATACTTTTATTCAAAAGTTCAAATTACGGTTTATTTTAGAAATCATTCATTATTTATTTTGTAATCTTGAAAGCTAAGTCGAGCATAATGCAATTTTTTAAACACATCTCTTAATAAAATTCTGTTCTGCAGATAGATTTTTATTTAATGTTATTTTTTGTTATATTATATAAAAATAAATAAATAAATAAATAAATAAGCAAAAAATGTATATATACGTATACTTTAATGTCAATATCGTTTTTCTGCTTTTCAATATTACTAAAAATTGCTATAAAGATTGTATAATTATAATTTCTACAAATGATAATGTAGGAAAAATAAAGGCAAGCAAAATATTACTGTAATAATCACATTCAGTTATGCTACAGACATCTAAAAAAGTGCAAGAATTTCATCAGTTTAATTCGTTATTATTTAAAGAGGTAGAAATTGAAGCTAAGGTATCGAAATGGGAATGCTGTATTTTATTACATAAATTATATATATGTAATTTTATCTTACATGTGTACTAAAGATAATACAAAAGCTTCATACATTTTTTAGTATTTAAACTTCATTTAGATTAAAAAATTCTAATATTATTTTGGCATACACATTATGTTAAGATATCATGAAAATCTCTCAATGTATTAAAACTAAAAAATCTTGCATTCTAATTAAATTATCCATCACAAAATTAATAAATAAGAGTGATAAAATAAACAAATAGCAATTCATTCATCCTGTAAACTGTAACAGACAAAGCAAACATTATCATTATATAATATATAATTATTTTATAAATTTAAGCTTTCAACATTTTAAATGAGATAATTACCCAAGTATGTATTAATTAAATAATTTAAATGAAAAGAAAAATGAATATTTCAAGTAATTATTTCCAATATTGAATATTTTTTTAAAGATCCGTATAAAAATTTTTGCTTTCACTGCTTTCAACAACATTTAGGTTATATACGTATGTATATATATATATTGAACCTGAGTAAAGAATTTTAGTGTCAATTCTATTGAGAAAATATTTTGAAAAAAGAATTTTTTTAATACTAAATAAACGTTTAATGGTTACTTAAATTTATTTTTTACTTCCTTAAATGAACATATTCTTTAAAAATTTAAATGAATGTACAGATTTAAAATTTACATTTGACACAGGTATTTGTTGCATTAACATAAGAAACAAAATATATTTATATATTTACAGTTTCCTTGTGAACATGTCTTTTAATTCTACAGTTCATGAGAATACAAGAATTTGTTTTTCAAATAATAAGTTTATATACTTTAAATTATGTTTTAAGTATATATTTTAATTTATTTTATATATTTGTATAATTTTTACAAATATTCAAATAATAATAACTACTATATAATCTCAATTAACTGGGTTTTTTTTTCAGAGCCCCCTATGCCACCTAGAATAGAAGATAATACCAATGTTTTACCAGCTGGTGAGCCTTATCCAACGCAAGCTGGAAAAGCAAAACGTTTACACTGTATATCTAGAAAAGGGAATCCACCTGCAA
Organism: Salticus scenicus; assembly: GCA_963930645.1. NCBI lineage: Eukaryota > Metazoa > Arthropoda > Arachnida > Araneae > Salticidae > Salticus > Salticus scenicus. The sequence goes on from OZ005648.1 coordinate 257,324,328, forward strand.
AGCTCAAATGGTTTATAGAAGATACAGACATAACGACGATGTCCAATCAAACTAACACAACGGACGTGGACAAGCCAAAAACATGGCAAGCTGTCAGTGTACTGGACTATGTTTTCCAGAAAGATCACAATGGGAAGATGTTAAAATGTGTAGCAATTCATGCAGCTTATGAGACGTTAACAAAAGAAATAAAGCTCAAACTTGAAGTGTTATGTGAGTATAAATTTATCTTTAATATATTTTATCAGTCTATATTATTAATTTTTATTTTTAGGGATATTCTATTTACTGTTACTATTCGAAAACGTTTGCGTAATGTTTGACCGTTCCCCAATACAGATTAAAATACCACCTAATAAACTTAAATAGCATCCAAAATACACCACTTGACAAAAATTCTATTAATTCTAATACATTTTAGTTCTGATTGTCAATCAAATCAACGAATACATTTGCTCAAATTTTATTGAACTACAATCTAAGTTATTGTAGTTGAATTATATAATGTAAAAATTTTGTTAACAGAGATTACAAGTTTCTTTTAGTATAGAAGAGGTTCTACTTTATATCATGTTTATAATGCAAAAAATAGTTCATACACTCTATAATAAAGAAAAACAACGCACTAAGAAGAAGTGGGGACAAAAATTGGTAAATGGGGTGGAATGGGTGGTCCGAATGGGACAAAAATTTGTAGATGTGATGTACATGTGGAGAAAAACGATTGATTACAGTTTCAGAAAATTTGAATGATTTAATCAAGAGATAAGGTCTCACAAAGTAAACAAGTCAATGACGCGTTGGTCCACTTCTGGCCCTTATGTACACAGTTATTCGGCTTGGTATTAATTGATAGAGATGGCAGATGTGCTCCTGTGAAGTATTGTGACAAATTCTGTCCAACTGTTGCGTTAGATTGGTAAAATCCCGATCTGGTTGTAGGATCTTTTTTATGACGCTCCAAACGTCCTCAGTGGAAGAGAGATCCAGGACTGAGCTCAACCTCGTTTCACTGAGCCGCCTATTAAGGGAATTTGAAGTCACTGAAGTACCAATTGCACGTAGGATCGACGATAATGATGAATTGGTGCTTGATTTCATAAAAACCTGTATATATGTCATTTTGTGTCCATTTTGCGTTACTGCTTCTTGGTGCGTCACTTTTTTTATTATAGAGTATATTTTCGTTTATTGGAAAAGTGTTCTTAATAAAAATTTCACGAAACATAAGTGCACTTGAACCGCTCAACCTAACTTATTTGAATGACAAATGAATGCCAACATTAACAAACTTGTTGAACGTAATAAATGCGTATTATTGTTAGTTTGATTGAAAGAAAAATATAATCAAATAAAAACGTCAGAAAGACCTTTTTTTTCCCCCTTTTAAGTTTTTTTTTTTTTTATGCATGGTATTTGTAATATTCTCTATATTTTTATGATACTCTCTATTACGAATACTAATACTAATACTAATACTAATACCATTACTGATAATAGTAATAATAATAATAATAAACTAACAAAGAGCGCAATTATAACAAACTGATTAGGTTTAAGTTTATTATTATTTATTATTATTATTATCATTACTTTCAATGTATATATTTTCCATAATCTTACAACAAATCATACAATATTTTAATCCTTTATTTTAAAATACATTATATTTTTAATTTTCTGTTATTTTTTTTAATTAAGTTAAAACTTAATTTTCTAAAACAAAAGCACAAAACTTTTTTCTCTTTTATTTATTTATTTATTTATTTATTTATTGATCGTGATATTTTTATAAAAAAATATATTAGCATGTTTCAGATGTTTAAAAAACATTTGTTTATCTTTCACAAAAAAAAAAAAAAAAAAATAGAAAGTAAATTATAATATTTTAAAATTTTATTCCATTTTCCTTTATATGAAAGGAAAAAAAATCTACTTCTATCCCTAATTATTATAACAATGTAACCAAAAGCTGATGCTTTAAATGGCATATATATTGATACAAGTATGTTAAATTACTTTTTAAATATATTCAATAATCATATTTTCAGTTAAACTATCAATTTAAACCATACTTTTAAATAGTTGTATTTTAGATAAGATACGATTATTTATATACGCAAAATCATGTATTATTCATTTAAACATACATTCGATAGAAAAGTTTCTGATGCGTAAAATAACTATATATACAAAATTTTTAGAATACTCATACTTTACTAAATAAATGCAAAAGATATCTTTTTTACCTGTCTACTTTATTTTTTATTGTGTTGTTTTGTTTCCTTTTAAAATGTATTCCAGTGATAACATTTAAATCCCAGTTGCGTTGTATGTATGTATATATAAATTGATGTTTAGACATGTATGCCATAGTTGAGCAGAATCACTCTTTAATGCTTCCTTACCATAAGCTACCAGCTTAAATTTTATGGGTTGAAAGGTACGAGGCATTTTCTCAAAAATATTCTTAAACACATGTTTTGCACTATATTTAAGACTGTGTTTTATTCTTACAAATTATGTGATGGTTTCACATAAAACAAGGCATTATTTTAGCATTTATGGTCTATTTTATCTGGAAACATGGTTTATATTGGAGCATGCCGTTTTTCTTGTAATATTTCTCTTAAATGAGCTTTTGATGCTTTTTTGAGCTGTATGAAAAGGAATTTATGCTTTTGTAATTTGCAAAATACAATGGAAATGCATTTTGGTTTTTATAAATTGAATACAAATCCTTTTTCTTATTTATATTTTAAACTCTCTTCATGCAACATGCATTTTTTATTTTCTCTTAAGTTCGCAGTAAAGACTGAAATGATCATCTAACAAAATTATTTTAAGCAAACTGACATTTTGCTATTGAAATTGTTGTTTAGTGATACGTTCTTATAAAATGCCTTGTATTTCTTTTTAGCATTAATACCACGAAAAAATTATTTAATAGAAATAGATGGCTTCCAACAATACCGATATCGGCTTCTATATAAATTATTTTGAAAGCTCGTATATAGAAATTACATGCATTGATTACTTAGACACATAATGGCTTTAGAAACTATGCGCACAAATAATGGCTGTATGAACTATGTGCACGCATATTAGCTATATCAATTCGCTTATTAACGTATTAGCATCCAAATGAACGCTGCTAATTATATTGTAATGGATATTCCAAATGTAAATTAATATATAATAGTGGGAATAATGAATATTGAGAATTCAATCAATTCTTACATTATTTGTAGAATTATATCGGTCTTTATTTGAAGACTGTAGACGTTTCAATGAAAAAATTTCTAGCGATAAAAACTTTGAGATAACTAATTATTTTCCTGGCATGTGTTATTTCTTACATCATAAGTAAAATATTATAAAATATGTTGTTATTCATCTTCATTTTAGTCGGAATACCTGTGTTAGAAGCAAAATTCATGTGCAAGAACTGAAAAATTATAAAAAGAAATGGAAATAACGAAATTATGATAAATAGTTAATATATGAAAATTTTGTCGTACTGTTTATAATGCTGACACCAATTACCAATAATAATAATGCATTAACAATAATAAAAATCCAAGAAAATAACAAATTAAACTGTATGTGCTATTTTGTTAACCGTCTACTGGTAGGATGCATTAATGCATTAACGCATTATTGGCATTTTGTTTTAATTTTGCAGTTGCAAATAACCAGATGTAACATTATGGTAGCCGCTACCGAATATTTTTATTCCTTAAGCTTTTGTTTTTTTCTGCAATGAGATTTCTTCACACAGCTATTGTTTTTTTCTAAAATTATTTAATTACCATTTGTTGCTTTCATTAAAGTGTGAAGATCATATGTAATGGTCATAAAGTTTACCTTCCATAGTTACCTTTACATAGTTATATTTTTAATTTCAAGATGACATAACATTCATTTTAGTACATTATAAAACAGTACAGTGAAAACAACTTTACAATTTTGCCTTTTGCCAAATCGGTCAGATGGTTAATGATAGCAGAATGTCGGTAGCTAAAATTAAAACAATTTAAGTTGCATTTTTAATGCATTATATTGCTTTTTTAACAATTTATACCACTTATATCATAATCTTTATATATTTTTAAACATTTTCAATTAATTAAACTGTTTTTGTAAATCAGTGAACTAACCTTACTTATTAAATGAATAATTTTCCTCATAGAGTTTTGAAAATTAAAAACTTACGTCAATGTCATTCGTTATTTCGCTTGTATGTATTCTGATTTTCTTTGAAACATCTTAATTATTCTAATTTTTAATAATTTGTATTTTAATATGTACAGATTTGGTTGCTGTATTATGACATACACTGACATCCTTGGACTTTTTTGTGCTACATGTAAAGGAACTTAGGTTTTAAAGTTTACAAAATAGACTGAAAAAGCATTCCTTTCTTTTTTTTTATGAATTGAATATAAGTCTTTTTCTTTTTATTTAAATTTTAATTTCTCATTTGGAGAAATGCATTGTTTGTTGTGTTCACAGTATAAACTTAAATGATCAACTAATATATGTATATTTTTGAAAGGATAGGATAAATATAATTTAAAACTTTTAATAAAATTTTCCATGAAATATTTTTAAAAAGTTTGATATTTTTTGTTCAATTTTAAATCAATCAATAACACGAAAGAAAAATTATACATTATAATTACCTTATAAAAAAAATTTTTAATCTTTTTTTTTAAGTTTTAATATGTCTCTGTAAACTTACTATTTTTGTTAAATAAATTATATTCTACATCCCACTAATGAACTTAAATACATATATTTTTAATAGTTACATTTTGAAACATTTATTTCTATCTTTACATTTTCTTAAACCTTTCAATTGTAAACTAGAATAAAATAATTCTAAATACGAATATATTATTCGTGACATAAAAAGCATTGTTTTTATGTTTAAAACTAAACTTGTCCTTAAAAATAATAACGCGTTCTCTTTACGACCGCAGTAACTATGCACAAAGAGAACTTGAGCTTCTTTGGTACATACGGAAAATCTTCCAACACGCGAATAGTTGGTAAAAAACAAAGGGTTTCGTACAGTACAGAGTTGACCTTTCCTGTAATTTCACCACGACTATACACACACACACATATATATATATATATTATTAAATCGTATTACCATATTACAAAAAATGCTATTTATAGAGGGTGCTAGAGATCGTTACGAGCAATGACAGCTGTGATAATAGACAAGCATTAAATTGTGTTGACGTAGCGCTGTATAGTTTATGTATTATATTTTGTACTAGCAGGCTACGCTTGCTTCGCTAGTCACTAAATTTAAATGAATTTTCAAAAGAATTGAATCACTATATATTTTTTATATCACATTTTGGGCTTTAGTATCATAATTAAAAATTTCTTTTAAGGTCAAAAAGTAAAAAAAAAAAAAAAAAATACAAATTAAATTAAATTAAGTATTTCTTTCGTTTTGCACTCGTTTTGCAATAATGCTCTATGATCTTATGTGAATGATTCTCAAGAATTAATCAATAATTGTTTAAAAATTTAATGGATTATGTATGGGAAGTAGTACGCTGTAATTTAAAACTTGCAGCTCTCAGAACTTCAAAACTGATAATTTAAAAAAAAATTACTCATTTTTCTTTAATATTAGACTATTTTTTGTTTAATATTGGATTCTTATTTTAAGATAAAAACAATCGAATTATATTGTGTTGTGAAACTTTGCAACGTAATATCTTTAAATCTAATAACTTGATGTATATAGTGTCCTCACAAAAAATGAACAGTTTTTAGAGCTCTTTTAAAAAAGTCTGGCATCTATGCAGTATCTTAAAAAAAAATCACCAGTTTTTACTTAAATATATATATATATATATATATATATATATATATATATATATATATATATATATATATATATATATGGCTGACTTGCATCACCAAAGTAGATAAATCTAGACCAATCAAAAGCAGGAGTGGTCCGCCCGGATGTGTTCCACCGACAAACTCTTTGCTTTATTTATATAGAAGTATGTCTTTCACAGTACACACATATGCTATGAAATGTGCCCGAGGAAGATATGTTCAAATGATACATATCAGTAAGTTCATTGGTTAATTATTATACAGATTGATTAATCTAAAAATCTAAAATCACTTTATTTTAACCATTTTGACACCAACTCTATAAATAAATATGTAATTAACTCCTGTTTGATTTTTGTAGCATTGTGTTATCTATACAAATAAATCAAAATACTTATTTATTTATTTATTTATTTTTTACTATTTTACAGATTTGCCAGAAATACGATTAGAGGGACAGCCAGAGAAGGACATTGAAGAAGGTGAAACTGTATCGGTAAAATGTGTTGCCGACGCCAATCCTCAAGCCAATATAATATGGAAAAAATCTGGCTATTCTAGCATATATGCTCTTAAGGATAGGATAGATTTTCTACCAGTAAAAAGATCGGACTCTGCAGTCTACAGTTGTTCTGCCAGTAACGACGTTGGCCAAAGTCAAGAATTGGAAGTTAATATTGACGTTAAATGTAAATGAAATTCATTTATTTAGTTTTATATTCTTATTTAGTTTGAAATAATAATAAAAATAATAATTACTGTTTTTTTTTTTTTTTTTTTTTTTAACTTTACATACTGTTAATATCCTATAATTATTTAATAAAACACATAACTTTCTTCCTCTTTCTTTTCGTAATATTAAAATTTATTTATGTTCTATATCAGACTTACGTGATTTTAACTGAGGAAACACTTATGTTTTTTTTTAAAAAAAAAGGTATTTACAATGTGTATAAATTATTTATTTATTTCTTTATTTAGCTAGATAATGTATATCACTAGATATTTCAAGTTATTTAAAATAGTTAAAATATTATATTTGTTATTTAGATAAGTTAAAGACATGTCTACAAAATTCGAAGACAATTCATTATTTGGAACTTTTTTTTTTTTTTTTTTTTTTTTTAAGTTATTAAAGACTGAAATAGAGAGAATATTTATCATAATTAATACTGCTTTAGTCTTCATTTACTTAGTCTGTATCTCTGTAATTGGGTAATTATAAAAAAATTTTAATGTTAATACTGAGTTCATATAGTCTGCCTTTTTTAAAGGACATTCTACCAGCACTATTAAACAATAAATTTCTTCCTAAATTTACAGCCAGTTTTAACTTGTAATATATTATAAAGGTACTCTAATGTAGTCACTATACATTTAGATGACTGTGTAAAGCAATTGTTTAGTAAATTAAATTTTAATTGCATTTATTAGCAAATTACATTTTAATTGCATGAATATTTTTTTATTTAATATTGAAATAATTTGTGGGTATTTTTTAATTTATTTTTCAATTTATTATTATTATTATTTTACGTGAATTAAATTCAGACTGTTAACAGTACTTTGCTTGTGGTGTTTACCATCTAGATGATCTTACTATTGAGTACTTTAATGCTATGTTGTCCTTAAAAGCTTTATAAAAGTACACTAGAAATAATGTAATAGAAAACAAAGAATTAAATAATTACGTAAATAAGTGTCCTATTTTATTTTATTTTTTTATTTTAAGGGAAAATAAACACTTTTTTTTTTTAAACATCTTAAATAGATTTTCCTTTTTATCATAATTTTATCAATTTATTAATTTTATTTATTAATTAATTAATTTTTTATTTATTTATTTATTTATTTTTTAATAGAAAAATGTTTCAATTAGGTAATTTTTTAAGAATTTGGCTGAACTCACTGTATAAAATTTCGTTCTTATTTTAATATTCATTATACAACACTTAACACATATACATATGCGTAATATATTTAAGAAAAAGATGTTGCTTTTAAGTTTTAAGAAATTAAATATCTTAAAAGTTTGAATATTTTTTTTCTAAGGAACCGTTTTTGATTCAAAACAGTGATTCCAATTAAAAAAAATTTCGAAATATGATTATTTTCCTACAAATTTCAAAATTCAAGAAATAATTTATAAAATAATTTAATTTTTTTTTTATTTTAAATAATAAGCAAAATCTCTTAAATTTTCAATGACGAATTTTAAATTACTTTCAACACATTTATTTTCTCAAAACGTTAGAGAAAATTCAAAATCTGCTATAAAAATATTTGCACATTATCATAAAAACAGGAAAAAGAAACCTAGCAAATGTTCTTAAATAACAACTTATTGGGTTTTTATTATTATTATTATTATTATTATTATTATTATTATTATTATTTTAGAAACTGTATAAATGGCACGTTGTATCATTGTAAGTTCCACGGTTTAGAAAATGAAAATATAAATTATTACAATATAATTCTGGTAATTATATTTCCAATGCAAACATCATCAAAATGTATATTTCAGTTCTAATACTATGATAATTTTTATGTTTTTTTTTTTATTATTATTATTTATTTTTTTTTAATAGCAGAATAATAGTTAACGGACATTTTAGCTTTTACTACTCGTTATTGGAAAAAAAAGAGAGAGAGAGAGAGAGAGAGAGAGACTATTATTATTATTAATTATTATTATTCATGTAACAGATATAGAATTCTGTATAAAGCAGAATTTAATTTAATACGACAATTTAAAACTATTCTTTCATTTTAAGGCATACAGTAACTGTGTTTCATTCCTTCGCAATACCTACTATTTTATTTATTTTTAATTTTTTTGGTATAGCTGTAGTATAGGACTCCTTGGCTGTTTTAATTTATTTATTTGTTTTGTCATTTTGGCCAGGAATTAAAATGGCTATCACATTTTCATAAGAAAAGATCTTGGCTAAAAACATACGAGATATTTCGGTGACAAATTTCAATTTTCACAAAGAAGTCTTATGCTAAAGCTGCTACATTTCTTTAGCACGATTTCTCTCAGTTTTATTTTAAATATCGTTTAACTTGATGCGAGAGGGAATAAAGGAAAAAATATAATTGGTCTAAATATGCTGAAAACGTTAAAAGAAAAAAAGATAAGATAAAAGAAAAGAAAAGGAAAAAGAGTCTCATCCCTCAATTTAAATACCAATTGGGTTTTTATTATGCAACTTTAGAACCACTTATCCCATAGAACTAAAAAAAATGCGGCGTTAGCTAAATTTTGTCCAGATTACTAAATATACCAATTTTCGTAGTGATCGATTAAACGATGTACTTCGTAAAGCGAATTAAATCCTGACATATTATATATAGTATATACTTGGTTCAAGGTGGGCTACTGCAAATTTTCACAACGCTAAAATCGTTGTCTGAAAACAATAGTCCCTCCGTACTAAAAATTCCAGAAATACAGATTTACTTATTTATTTCCGTACATAACCCCTTTTAAAATTATATTTGAACTTTCTAAAATATATTTTAATGTACTGAACAAATGTCACATATTTGAAAATTTAAGGTATCTATTAAATTTACGCCACTTCCCTAAAGAGGTTTTTTAAAAAGTTCTTTTTAATCCCTACATACTTATTTTATTGAATTTTAACACATTGATGGATGCATCAGCAAAACGGATTTCGTAAGTTTTAAAATTATACTCTCTTTCGTGCTCTTAAGGGAACTTAGTGAATAATTTAAATTTAAGAAAATTTTCCTTTTTATTTTTTCACTTAAAAGTTAATGGTGCACATGTACAAAAAAAAAAAAAAAAAATCCATTTACGCTAGACAAAAACATTTAAATATTAACGGTCGAATTTACAGAATGCTATGACGGGCGATAAAATAAAATATTTTTTGCTATACATGTTAAAAAGAAGTCTTTTTTTTTTTTTTTTTTTTTTTTTTTTTTTACTTATTAAATGTGATTAATAAATATATTAAAACATATTTTAATAGCTATAAGTACAGTAAAATATGTACTCTTATTATAAATATCGGTTGTTATAATTATATTAATTGGTCTATTTAAATTTCTAATGCTTCATTTTTAAGTTTTCTGGAAGTTGTTAATCTATTTTTTTTTTTTTTTTTTTTTTTTTTTTTTTTTTCGACTATGTGTAGAAGATTTTAGTAAAATTCTTTATAAAGTTAACTTTTACTACAAAGCAAAAGAAAGCCTGGAAATTAAAATTATTTCACTAAAGTGCAGCATTTTGAGTAAAGACTTAAATATTGCTTTGTTTATATTGACTTCAAGTAGTTACATTAATTTAAATCTAAGTGTGCCTCAACCATTTCTTCTCTTATTTATTCTTAATAAGAAAGACAGAATTCGAAAACTAGTTGTTGCCATTTTATTATTATTATTATTATTGTTGTTATTATTATTTTATAATTTTACAAAATATTTAAATATGCAATAAGATATTTTTAGTAGAACAAGTAAATAATGTAGTACTGAAATTAACTTCAAACAAATTTAGAACATTGTATAGAATTCAGTAGTCTAAATATGTCTTTATAAAGTTAACTTTTACTACAAAGCAAAAGAAAGCCTGGAAATTAAAATTATTTCACTAAAGTGCAGCATTTTGAGTAAATAGAAAAAAATTACTTTGTTTATATTGACTTCAAGTAGTTAAATTAATTTAAATCTAAGTGTGCCTCAACCATTTCTTCTCTTATTTATTCTTAATAAGAAAGACAGAATTCGAAAACTAGCTGTTACCATTTTATTATTATTATTATTATTGTTATTATTATTTTATAATTTTACAAAATATTTAAATATGTATTAAGATATTTTTAGTAGAACAAGTAAATAATGTAGTATTCAAATTAACTTCAAACAAATTTAAAATATTGTATAGATTTCAGTAGACTAAATATACTACTGGCCATTAAAATTGCTACACCAAGAAGGAATAATAATAACGGAATGAAATTTGTTGGACACATCACATACATTATAAAAGGAAGAACAATTGATTAAAATTTCAGGAAATTTGGAGTAATATGCACTGAGAAAACAGTTCATAAAACAGCGACCTCTGTGAGCAATAACAGCACTTATCTGCTTAGGCATTGAATCGAACAGCAATTGGATGACATGTACGGGCAGAGCACTTCATGAAGTTTTAACACGATGCCACAATTCATCAGTCGAAGTTACTGGTGAGTGGTGGGGGGCCAGTCGCTTTTCAACGATTAAACAGTCATTTTCATTGGTGCGAGATCAGGAGAACGCGCTGGCCTGAGCAACAGTCGAACAGTTTCTGTATCAAAGAAGGCCCGGACAATACAAACAACTTGCGGTCGTGCATCATCTTGCTTAAATTTTACGCTACGGAGGCCTGGAATACAGGGCAGAAGGGGCGCGCCTTAACTCATCAGAAATTTAATGGCCGTTGTTCAGAGTGACAGGAATACGAACATGAAGTAATCGAGACGTGTATACAATGGGAACTCATACCATCATTGCGAATGATGGACAGTATGATGATGTCGAATCCCAGCTGCTAATGTGCATTATTCATAATGCCATTAAATACGAATAAGGCAATCTTGATGCTGTAAACAGGATTGTGATTTGTCTGAGAAGAGACTTCACGCCATTCCTGCGTCCAGGTTCATCGTTATCACGCATTAATGGCGCCCATATCAGTGATGCAGTTTTGAGGGTAATCAGAATTTTGGTAGCCGCATACTGAGTCACCACCTGGATTGATGGTATGTGGTACCATTGGATACACGTCCCGGTCACCTCTTGTTTTCATTCACGCCACTCTGAATACCAGCAATTACATTTCTGACGAGTTAAGGCCCATCGCTCTGGCCTATGTTCATGGCCTCCGAAGCGCAACATTTAAGCAGGACAATGCACGACCGCAAGTTGTCCATATTGTCTGGACCTTCATTGATGCCGAATGTGTTCGACTGTTGCTCTGGCCAGCGCGTTCTCCTGATCTCGCACCAATGAAAATGACTGTTTAATCGTTGAAAAGCGACTGCGCCCCCCACCACTCACCAGTAGCTTCGATCGATGAATTGTGGCATCGTGTTAAAACTTCATGAAGTGTTCTACCCGTACATGTCATCCAATCGCTGTTCGATTCAATGCCTAGGCAGATATGTGCTGTTATTGCTCACAGAAGTCGGTGCTTTATGTACCGTTTTCTCAGTACATATTACTCCAAATTTAAGCAAATTTTAATCAATTGTTCTTCCTACTATAATGTATTTGTCCAACAAATTTCATTCCGTTATTATTATTCCTCCTTGGTGTAGCAATTTTAATGGCCAGTAGTGTATGTTCACAGCGTTTTGTCATTAAATATTTTGAGACTCTGGATTAAAGTATATTTTTCATTCTTGTTTCTACAAATAATAATAATTATTATCAAATAATTAAATACCATAATAGAAAAATATGACTAATAAAATATATGTTTAAAAATAAAATATGGTATTTTAAGTAATTTTTAAGCTTATAACAAATACAAAAGAAGTGGTTTAAATTTTAAATACACTGTACTTTACTTATTTTGTAATGGTTGAATCTAATGTTATTTATACTTATATACACTTATTATTAATAATCAGGAAATGTTATTTAAATACCTTTAAGCATCAGCAGTTTTTTAACATATCTGCTTAAAGATTCGTAAAATTAATACTATGCACAGTACAAGTATGAAAGTTTTATACCAAATACAGGGGTGTTTACGTTCTGGGTTTTTTATTTTATCTCCCGCCAGTAATTATGAATTGTATTTTTGTTTATATTTAATTGCTAAACTTTACTGGATGGTTTGGATGGTTGGGTTTTACGTCGCACTACTGCTGCGCAGATAGGCAATTGGCGACGGTCTGGGACACACCTCAAGAGGTGGCCCGGAGACATGCCATCACAATTTTGATCCTCCACGGAAGGGATGGCTCTCCCGCTTCGGTGACCCCCAGAGGTATAATTTTTGATGGGAACATGGAGGACATTGCGGCCACGACAGATTTTACGTGCACCAGCCACTATTAGTGTACACGACGGTCTTTGGCCGGCTCGAGTATCGAACCCGCAATCTTCCAATTACGAGGCCGGCGCTCTACCGACTGGGCTACCGCGGCCCAAACTTTACTGGAAAACTACCAATAATATCACAATTAAAAAAATCCGGTAGCGATTTCCAGGGACACAAACACCCCTGCAAATACTATAGATTAATCTTATTCTTACATTATATTATATATTAATCTTATTCTGTAGGGGAATATATATGTACAGTCGGTAACAAAAATGTCCGAACACTAGCGAAAATTCCTATGTAAAAAAAAAATAAAAAAATCCGGTTCTGTTAACTAAATCCTTGTCGATTCATGTTTTTAGACTGACTATGAACAGGATTCGACAAGGATTTATTTAACAAAACCGTATGAAGTGTACCTTTTCTACATAGGAATTTTTGCTAGTGTTCGGACACTTTTGTTACCGACTGTATATATATTCCAAAATTTAGTGACACGAATCATTTACTTTGATAATGCAAAGCGAACAAATACGGTAAAGTTTAAAATATTCAAAGGTTTTTTTTTTTTTTTTTTTTTTTTTTTTTTTAAGATTATTTAAAGTTTATTTATAACAGAAAACAAAAGTTACATACTAACTAAATTTTCAAACTGGGAAACGTTTTAATTATTTTTTATTGTATATTGTAGTAATGTAGGGTTTTAAACTTCACCCATTGTCTTAGTGAAATTAAAATTATTAACAACTACATATTCGAATATCACGCCAAAATATATGCTGCGGTATTTTTGAGGATTTTCAAACTTAGAGGTATGGTCTTAAACAGAGTTGCTAACTTTTCTAATTTATTCCGGAATATTTGTATCCTCGCCTTTTTTTCGCATCAGAATTTTTGTAAAAAGTTTCTCTTTAGTATGCATAGTTACCAACAACCTGATTAATATTCCGCAGTACTGTTAGTACCCACCTTTTTTTTTTTTTTTTTTTTTTTCACACTAGTCTTTTTTAGAGTATTTTTCTTCTTATTTAATCGTAATTATATTCTAAAAATTAAGCTCTAAAAATTAAATGGTGTGAAAAAAAGGGTGGGTACTGACAATACTATGGAATATTAATGAGGAAGTTGGCATCTAAGAATATATGACAACAATTAAATAAGAACAAAATCATTCCTCAAAATTACTGGTATAAAAAAAGGGTGAAGGTAACAATGTTCCGGTTGGTTGGGTTTTACGTCGCACTAGTGCTGCGCAGATGGGCAATTGGCTACGGTCTGGGACTCACTATTAGATGTGGTCCGGAGACATGCCATCGAAATTTTGATCCTCCACGGAAGGGATACAACAATGTTCCAGAATAAATTATAAAAGTTGACAACTATGCTTTAAACATTCAAGTTTTTAGAGATGACTTTAGACGTAGAGAATCATGGTAAAGACATTATAATCAGAGTTCCTAACTTTTATAATTTATTCACGAGTATTTTTAGCCCCACCTCTTTTTCATACCGGAAATTTTGAAAATTATTTTCTTCTTATTTAATCGTTATCACATATTAAAAAGAAATAATCTACAAAATTTTTGTTGCGAAAAGAAGGCGGAGCTAAAAATGCTCGTGAATAAATTATAAAAGTTGGGAACTCTGATTATAATAATCAGGAATAAAAATTGCTATTTTGAAGTAAATGTAATTTATTCTAACTTTATAGTTACGAAATGCATCGTATTTACTTAGCAATATTACCAGAAGTGAAAGTCTGTACTAAGTTTTACCAAAAATGCCTTTTCCACAACAAAGTGGGTTTACGTCATAGTATATCTAAAATACAGTATTCGCTTTACACCATTATATAGAAATTTTTATTATTTTTATCTTGTTTTCACTTGGTTATCGGTATGATAGGTTTTTTAATAGATCGCTGAATATATCGCTCACATGTATATGCATGCTGTAATTCTATCAAATGTTACTAATATGACTACTTATAATAAGTTTCACAGCTTATTTATAAATAATATATGTTATATCGACTATATTGTTAAAAATAACTTGTAACAAATTAAAGATTAATTTAATTAAGTTTTGTCAATTACAATTTTAAGGCATGAGTGATGCTTTCTAGATTAAATTGAAATGCATTTCTCAAAATCTTAATTGACAGTAATGATATTAATGATACATTGCAGATTAATTGAACTAAACATTAAAAATATAATTTAGATGTACATATTATTTAAATACGAGTTATTTTAATTCAGTTTTCTAAAAATGTAATTGGTATTAATTAATACATTGAAGAAAAATGTAATGGGGATTAATTTTCAATTTAATTGCAAGTTAAATACAAGACATTTAAAAAATTAATTATCTCAATTGAAAGTTCATACATTAAATGTTCATCATTTTACTGAAAGACAACTATAGCAGTTTGTAAATAGTAATTTTGTTATTTTGTAATTAATTACTCAGAAAAAAAAAAAAAAAAATCTGATGACAATTTTAAACTAATTTAGGATGTTTTCAGTTTAAGATTATATTCTAAGAAACAATTAAAGAAACTGTTTTTTCGCTTAATCTATTATTTGTTGTGCCTTTGAAATTATATCATTATCAGTTATGAAAAATTAAAATGAAATAGTTCTTCAATTAATTATTTACCCCTTTTCTTACACTTAGACATTCAAGCATATCAAAGCTGCAAAAACTAGTAATTTTTCTTTACAATTTACAAAAGTTTTATACATAAAATTACTAAAATCTAAATTTAAAAATTTAAAATTTCATAAAAGAAAAAAGTTAAGCTGTTTAAGTAAACTTACGAAATAATAGTAATAATAGTTTTTATTTTGAGTTCAAATGATTGTTTAGATATCAAGTTCCAAAACTCATATTTAATTTTTGAATTTCAATGTTTTCCGATTTTTTAGGTAAATTAAAGTTTAATTGGAAATATATTCTATGTAAAACTACATTTAAAATATTAAATTAATTACTTTATATTATTTTATTAAATTTAGTTCATAATATCAATATTTTTTTTTTCAAAATATTTTAAAATTTCATAGATGCACAAAATAATGCACCTTTGTTTAAACTATACAAGGCGCCTCATTACCATGTTTTAAAAATTTTAGGAGGTGTAAGGGCAGCCCAACGACGCGGAATTATATAGCAATGCGGAGTCAGAAATAATTTCGTGACGTTGTAATTTAAACAGATTGGTTATTTGGGTGGTTGTAGGGATTAAGGCAGACTGACTGCTCTAGATTCCTAGGCCTGAGGGGAGTGCCCTCCACGAGGATCTTTCTAAGGGAATCTAGCCCGTATTTACGCAAAATTCTGAGAAAACCACGGAAAACTCCGAACGACAGAAGTGTTTGTGTCCCTCGAATTCGCTACCAGAATATTTTAATAGTGATAATATTGATAATTTTCTAGTAAAGTTTAGCAATTAAATATAACCAAAAATGCAATTCGTAATTACTGGTGGAATATATATATAAAAAAAAAAACCGGAACGTAAACACCCCTGCGACGAGCGCAACCTGGAATCGAACCCGGCACTTCACGTCTACCAGTTTTGAGCGCAGAACCGCTTATCCACTGGAAGTAGAATACGCAGAAACAAATGATTATAAAAAAAATAATAATTAAATAAAAAAATAAAAAAAATGACGCCGTAAATGCAGAGCTTGAAATGTCCATTTTTTTTTTTTTTTTTTTTTTTTTTTTTAACAGAACACTTTCAGGGATGAAATAGTTTCCTGTTTTATGCTATAACTATTTTCATACAGAAACTTTTACCGCATTTTTAAAGTAATGTGTCATGAAGAAATAGGATAGAAATTATTGTATAAAAATAATGGTAGCAGAAAAAGATAGAAATTTCTCATCATTAAAAGTATCCTGAAAAAGGGTGGAGACTTCGAGCTCTGCACGTAAATGAATATTCGTTTTAATAATAAGTGTATATATGAACAAAAAACACATGAGTCAAAATTAGTGTTAGGAGTTTCGTCCTCTGACATCAACGCAGGCATCAAACTTACTGGACATGGAATTCCGAATATTCCAGAATAGTCCCGCTTTTCTTGAATTCGGCAGCTATTGCAGTTCGTGCAAACCAGAACATTCCGAACCATGTCCCTTCCGTTCATGTACATTTATTGATACTCGCTGACTTTTTATATCCAATATTTCTATTTATAGGCTCAGGAAAACATTTCCAACTCTATATTACACTGGTTCTCATAATTATAAGGACACCCGTTTTTCTATAGTAACTAAACACTGAACACTATTATTTGAACATATATATTTTTTATCAATTTGAATTTCATTAATAGACGATATTTAAAAAGTTTTATCGTTTTTCTATCTTAAAAAACTTTAAATACGGTCAAAAAATGATTTTTCAGGTGTCCACGATTATAAGGACAGCTCGAATCTTAGTAATGTTTTTTTTTTTTCAGTTATTCTTTAAATTAATATTTTATGGGGCCTCTTTTTAGGGTGAAACAGTCAGACAATCTCTCTGGTATATATACATATATATTTTTTTAATATTCAGTTTCAATACTATTTCATACAGCATAGATGATATTCCGAATACATTTAAACTATTTAAAATTGCTTTCCACTTGCATGCCTTTTTCTAATATGATAAGTTAAGGTTTAGGCCACGGGAAATGCAATAATACAGGAGTTTCTTTCTTCAAACTATTTTCTATTGCTCTAGAAGTAGAGCAGAAATGTAAATCTTCTTGAAAAAAAATTAAATAAATAACTAAATAATAGCATCTATGTTATTCTGCTGAAGATTTGAAACATATAATTAAAAAACATTCATGTCTTCAGAATCTTTGAACAATAACAAATACATACATTTTTGTGATAATACATAAAATTTTGAAAAAAAAATCGCAATTATTTGAAACATAAAAATAGTCTTTTTAACGGAAAAAAGCGAACATATTTCGTACTTTTTTTTTTTTTTTTTTTTTTTTTTTTTTTATGATTTCGATAAATTGTATATAAATCATTTTTATATCTCAAAATGAAAAATATTTATTTCCTATTTTTTGTAATATCTCTGCCTCCTTTGTCTACCCAGTGTCTAAAAAAATCTTTTAGAAAATTCTTTTCAGGATGATGGATAAATCTAAGTTTTGTAAAGAAATTCTTTTTTTATTTCGAAAATAATAGAAATGAAGTCCCATTTTCGAAGGTTTATTAAATTTTGCTCCAGTTCAAATCGATTTCTGATTTAGATTTATTTTTTTCGATTTCCGATCTTTTATATCGCTTGGAGATACAATAGTTTCTTTTATTTTAAATTTTTTTATCAAATAAAAAGGGGATTTTGTTTTATATATGTTGTAAATTTAGATACATTTTTTTTCTTTTATCCAATGATGAAATTATGAAATTAAATATATCATCGCATTAAGTGGATCAATAATACATAGTTTATCGATATTCTTTAATAAAGATTTTTATTTGGAATTTATTTTTTCAATAATCATTAAGTTGGAAGTTTTTTAAAGTTTTTAGAATATTACATGTCCACATGTTATTGATATCTATACAAAAATACATGCATCTTGAAAATTCTCAGTTTCTAGAAATATTGGAATACTTTATTGCTTTTCATTTTTTTACTTTAAAATGTCATATATATCTTTTTAGGAATTTATTACAGTTTTATTTATTTAACTTTTGTTATGTAAGTTATTTGAAATTACTTTATTGACATATAAATAAGCTTAAAAGTCATGTATCATAAAATATTAAAACATTTCCACATCACTTTTTGCTTGATTCTCACGAGGAAAATGTATACATACAATTGGTGTCACAGAAGCATCAAAGATTGTAAACTAAATAATAATAATAAAAAAATAGTTTCATTTATATTTTATAAATAGTAAATAATTAAAACTGATAGATTTTAAGGTACTTTTTGTAATTCTTGTTTTTAAAATTAAATGCACACATTCTTTTCCGTTTTATGCAACAATTAATTAGAAATAACCACAAAAGAAACTTTAAAAGTTGATAATAGTGATTTTTTCTCAATGATTAGAAAGGATATATTTTGAAAGTAATGATATTTGAAGGAAACCACAAAAAAACTAATATTGATATTCAAAGAAGGTGCTATTTGATTACTAAATATACATCCTCACTTCTAAATATTTCGATAGTAAGTAATAGCGAAAGGAACATTTTTCAAGAATTTAGGAGGCAATGTTGCATAATACAACTTTTATCTTGGATTCTATAGCAAAAATCATGTTTAAAAATAAGCCTTTTTTTATTAAAATTGATTTACAATAATTAAATAACGTAAAATGTTTCTTTATACTATACGTTAATAATGCGTACGCTTGATTTGAAACAGTAATAAACTTACAAATGACAGGTTAATTATGCTCTTATTTTTTTTTTCAGTATACTAGCAGTAGAAATATTTCTAAGATTCTAAGATTCTAAGACGGAACGAGGCTGCTCACCACTATACAGCAGTTTTGAGCGTTTTTAACCTTTAGGGAGGGGCTCCAAAGCCACTGTGGAGAATCAAAAGATCAGCAGTAGAAAGCAAATTTTAAAACTAATCCCGATTAGGGCCATTATTGCTATTGGTAGCGTATTTCAAAAATTCGATCTGCGTTCACAACTATTTTAAAACTTTTAAATGGATTATATACTGTCTCAAATAGGCAAGGTAACAAAATCGTATATTATTCCCAACCACCCTATGTTATCGTAACTCCAAAAACCTAAAATAATAATAATAATAATAATAATTCCTTATAGCATTCTGTATGCTATAATTATAAGATATTTATTTTTATTTCAAAAGCTTCTTTTCCTCCCTGTCTCAGTGGTAAAATTCAACCGTCCAGCTTTTGTTTTGATTAAAGGTGACTTAAAAATGTCACCATAACGTGGTTTTCCAGCATGCATGGCTAAGCGTATTCTCGGGAGGGTTGAATCCGGCCAAACTCAAATAAAAGTAGCGGATGTTTTTGGAGTGGCAAGAAGTGTCATTTCAGGAGTGTGGAATCGGTTTCAAGAAACAGGGAATGTTATAGATCCACCAGGACAAGGAGACAAGGTTGTCCACGTGCTACCACAGCAAATAATGGCCGATATATCTTGTTAATAGCTCGTTGAGACAGAGCGCCTAATACTACTGAGTTGCAAAACAATTTATTTTAGCAACAGGATGAAGGGTGTCAAGCTAAACAATCCGAAATAGACTTGATCAGGTTGGTCTCTATGCATTTAGAACAATGATGCATATTCCGTTGACAGCAAGACACCGTGTGGTGGGCTGCGGAACACCGATATTGGCTGCAAAGTGATTGGAGTCAAGTTCTTTTTACTGACGAATCCCGATTCAGTTTAAAGTGTGACACCAGACGTGTGTTCGTATGGCAAGAAAGAGACACTGGAAATAACTCTATATTCGTTCGGAAAGATCACATTACGAACAAGGCGGTTTGAGGGTATAAGCTGGAATCAGCATAGGCGGACGTACGGACCTGTATATCATTCGGAATGGCAATTTCACGGCCTAAAGGTAAGCAGACGAGATTCTCAAACCACATATCGTACCTCACGCTGCAGAAATTTACGATTCCTTTATTTCAATTCATGATAAGAGCAGACCTCATACAGTTCATCTTGTAGAGAACTTCTTGATGTTGAAACAATACAGAGTATAGAGTGACCAGCATGCTTTCCTCATCTAAATCAGACACATTCAGATGACGCGTTTCTGCAAAACCAAGACTTCCATTTACTGCCCAAAACTTGGAGATCGCGCTTCTTCGAGAATGAAAGATTACTCCCCAAAATTTTATCGATAACCTGGTCGCATCCATACCAAACAGGTGTGCGGCAGTCTTAGCTTTTTAGGGAAACCCCACGATATATTAAACACTCTGTATCATTTCCAAACATGAAGTTTTTTGTAATGTACATGTAACCAAACTGTTGCCCTGAAACATCATTTCATGTTCTTTTTACTATTTTAAAGAATTAAAGTTCGCATACAATTGTTTTTTGCTTCTTTTTTTTTCTGTATTGCATTTTATTACATGTGTATTCTCCATTTTTTGCCCATACATGGCTATAACACAAATGTTTCTTCACTTTTTTGCTTGCTTTCCTAGTTTTTTTTAGCAGTAAACTTATTATGGTTTCAAAAGATTATGAGCCGACAGAACTACATAATTTCCTTTTCAAGAGTACATCTACTTTTTCAAAAAATGACAACGCCAGCGAAAACATTCTATTTTATTTTATTGAGATGAGAAGTTTAACTATCCCAGCTCGTTGTAAGACAATCGCCTCTTATCTTATTATTTTTATTATTTATTTATTTATTGCAAGAAACAGAGAGAGATTAAATTAGATATTTTACCAGCTGTAGCTGGAGGTTAAATTAATTCCTTACAAGCAGAAGCAAGAAACCGCGAAGACTTGATTTTAAATGCTATAAATGTTTTTAGAATCTCTCTTTAAAAAAATGGGAATTGAATTACATTTTGAGAGATAATATGTAATTTTGAATAGGTCATTTTTGATATGAGAGTCACAATGTAGGAAATTACGAACAAACAAATGCACGTTTAAAGCATTCAGGTTTTTAAGGTGCCGCCTACATGGTGTGTTTTCGTACTACATCGATTATGATCTACAACTTTGAGAATCACTTTTTTTTCCCCTATCTCATACCGTTTTCGAGATAGAAACTCTAATTCTATTATTGTCCACCAGATGGTGTTATAAGAAGTCGTATCTTGTAGCATACATATTTTATACTTTACTATACCTGGTCACCACACTTTTAATATAGAGGCAGCCGTTCAGTAGTTAAAGATGTGCGAACGAACTTTCGCGGACACCTAAAACACCTTTATACACATTATACTTTTCTGTATATATAAAAATAAGTAAAAATAACTCTTTTTTCCCTCATAAAAAGAATCGCAGAAATTTGAAAAAAAAATATTACAATATTTTTTTTTCTTTATTTACACAAGACATGTGTAGAGCGCATTTGCATTATATTCAAAGTTGTTTGCTAGATTCTTAAAGATGAAGTAAAAAATAAAATTCAGAATATTAATTACTCTCTTTTTTATAATTTCTTAAAATAGAGTTGAAAGAATTTTGATTGTTTATTAAATGAATTTTTTAGAGGCAAATTTTACTTTCTAGAAAGAGAAAAAAAAATTTTTTTTTCTTTCATTCATTTTTTTTTTCAATAACTTAAGGCTAAAAGGAAATTTTTCTTCATACGCATAAAAATTTCTACCAGCGATAGTCTTTTTATGTGAGTTTAGAGCTCATTATCAAAACCTTTTAATTAAGAACAAAGGTTCTTTTTTTTCATGAGAGAGAAAAAAGCTTTTTTTTTTTTTTTAATCTCTCTCATAATAAACATTATAATGATTATTTTCTTTTTTTCTGTTTTCGAGAAAATTTATAATTTTGGTTGATTTTTTTTCTTATGAAATCGTTAATAATAAAACTTATTGAACTTCAGAAAAATAAAAGTTGTATTTTAATACTAAAAATTAAAAAGCTGAATTTCAATAATTGAAAATTTTAACCAAAAATTGTATTCAATACTGTTTAGTATAATAATTTATGTGTAACGATTACCTTTTTCTTAAAATCTGTTGTTTTAAGATAACCTATTGATATTACCCCTTCGCAGACGAGTGTCGAAAACAGTCGCTTAAGTCTTTTATCAAACCACCTTTAGACGTTCACCTAAAACAGTATATTGTTAAAAAAAGATTTTGTGTATTCATATTTAAATTTTTAAATATCATTGACATACATATACATAGTATTCAACGCATCAATTTCAGGGAACTATATTTAATTTTTTTTAATTCAATCAAAGATAAATATTTGGTTTAGAAATCATAGAATTGTTTGCTAAAACTCTTTCTTATTTAATCTAGGATTTATTTTGGAAGAATATTTTTCTTCATAAATAGTGGTGTGAAATCTTCGCCAAATTTACATCCCTGACTAGAATACTTAAATTATATTTTGTTTAAAACAACAATTTTTAATAGGAAACCCAAAAGGTGGAGCTTACCATTCATAATATGACAATCTGCTGCATGCAAAAGGATGAATTTCGTTTACGAATCGAGTAATAAAATGATTTGAGTATTTACGGATAGACCTTTCAGAAAAGATCGAGTAATGTTTAAGTTAATCAAAAATCGTATTAAATGAATTCAACTGAAAACATATTTAAAATACTACTTATATAAACAAAATTCCTGTAGTAGGATTTTATTTTGAACGGGAAAGATATTTTAAATATTTTACGATTTATCTATTTACGTGAAAGTAGAAAATGCAAAACATTAATTTAAAAACTACTTACATGGTATTAATCAAAGAGCAATAAGCTTTCTCGCAAATTGAACAAATAAATAATGAGGGATAATTAAAGATGAATTATTACTTAATACTGATGCAAAAATATTTAAAATTTAAATTTAAAAAAAAATAAAACTATCTGAAAAATTACTAAGATATTGACTACCATACGATATGCATCATTTTCTTAATATTGTCCTTAAAAATGTTATATATTTATAAGAACTAGAAACTTGAATTCATATATTTTTTTAATGACCTGTCATTTACGATTAAGCATCCGTCTTGGGGTCGACAAATTGATAGCAGTTTCTATAGGAACACCCCCATGGTCGACCATCGCTACCCCTAACAGAAGCAACACATCAATGCCTTGTCCGGTATTCGACCCTGGGCCCTACCGTGTGGGATTTAGAGGGGCTAACCACCGTGCGGTATGGGTGTATCTTAGTAGTTGTTAACTCTATGTTTTATTCAACTGACCGGATAATCAAAGTTCTACTCATTGTTATTAACACGGTTAGTATACAGAATTGAAATGTATTTTATTATACTATTATTTAGATTAATGAAACCGAATTATATTAAATTTTTTATGTGATTTTAAAAATTTGTGGACAAATCTGCGCATTATAAATTTAAAAAATACATAAAGGTGCAATACATAATTTTATTTTGTGTGATAAACAAAAAATAATAATAATAATAATAATTTACTTATAAAGGAAAAAAAAAAAAAAAACATACTATACTAAAACGAAACCTTAAAAATTAATAAAAATAAAGAAAACTAATTTTAAAATAATAAAATACAATAATACACTCTGATATTTTAAAACAGTAAATCAGCATTGAAAAATATTTTAAATTTTATATAAATGTACTTAAAATTTTAATTGAAATTTTTTATGTATATTTGATGAAGTTTTAATTAAAATAACTTTAAGTATTATTTAACTCTGATTAATCTAAAAAAAAAAATGGTAAAGAAACTGTGTCTGAAGATAAAATAAATCATTTAAAATTTAATTTAATTTAAAGTGATAGTAAAAAGTTTAACAGGATTTAACTTCTGGTTTATAGATGTAGTTTCTAGTTAACTTCTAGTTACTTCTATGTTATGATTTATATCAGTTATGTGATATCCAATGTTAGAAACCTTTAAGTGTGTATACAATAAAAAAATTTCTACAGTTACGAGAAAAACATTTTTTTACAAAACAAATTAGAAAATTTTATAATATATAAAAAATATTTATATCTTCTAATTCCTCGATTTTATAAGCATTTATATGCTGAGATTGTTTTTTATAGCCATCCAGAAAATATTTTGAACTTTCAAAGCAAATATAAGTTTATTTTTAATTTGAAAATCTTTATAATTTTATGATACAAGTACCAAGTTTATAATCTCGTATACAGAAATTAATTTCAACAACGCTACAGTTGCAGGCATCATATGGTTTGGTATTTCCTGTGAATCAAAATACTTTTAAAATGTAAAATTTTCCATCAAAGATATATATAATATTTATAGCTATTAAGTACAAAGAGTAATTCATTCTTCTACCATACATGAAACGGTTCAGTTTTTTTCTCTCACGCTTCTACCACTATATTTCTGTTGTAAGCTTCACGAACAGTTAATATAAAAACTGTTATATAAATATAGCGCTCAAAGTATCAGAGAAAGGGGCGTAACCACAGCATGAATGAGAAGAATAATCTTAAAACTATATGGAATACCCTTTATATTATATAAGTATGCTTAGATAAATAAATATAAATTTGTTTCTTCATTATAATATTTAGTGTTACTGCTTAAAGAAAATATATAAAACTCACAAAATAACTAAAATACTTTCCAAATATTTCAGCATATTTATTAAGTATATCTTTCAGCGCGGATTCTTTCGTATCTTTAAATTTGGTTTGTTTCAAATTTTACAATAAGTATTTTCTTTTTCAGACAAACCTCAGATTTTGAAAGTATCACCACATCCTGGAGCTAAAGTTGCTGTATATAATAATACAACTCTCGTCTGTGAAGCTGAAGGAAATCCATCTCCTAAGTAGGTTATTCACGAATATATATATATATATATATATATATATATCTTATGTATTGCAAAAAATATCTATATTTAAAACATTCGGTATTGTGACAAAGAATTATATTCTCTTTTTTTTTCTTTACTTTATTCAAAAGCATGCACGACAAAAGTATAATTTTTGTATAATTTCAGTTATGTTTAAATTCATGAAGTAAAATTTCTTTTAACTTAGGCTTAGATGTTGTTTTTCGTATGTAATTCGTATGCCTACACGCTAACTCATTCATATGTGAGGAAATTCACTTAAGAATTTCAGTAAATAAATACGTATATTTTAATGATTTATCTTCTAAATGCTTTCACTGCTCAAACAATTTATTTATTTATTTATTTATTTATTTATTTATTATTAAAGTATTTTGTCACACACGCAGACAGACATTTTCTAAAAATGGTCACATATTTTTCTACACCTCTCAAAACGTCTATAACCATCGAAAACCAAGGTTGAAAATTTTTATGAATCCAATACTTTATTCTATAGAATATAGAAGAAAGTAATAAAGAAAGAAACAGAAAAATTTATGCAGACTGATCTACTATTTATAAGGGAATACCCACAAAATAATGTAAAATAATAATGTTTAGCATATTAACTTTTGTAAGTAATACTGCTTTTTATCAGTACTTTTCATTGCAATACTCCATTTGTGAAGTTTTTGCGTGGTCGCAGACTCCATCTTAATATCTATTAGATAACTAAATAGATAAATCAGAGCACGAGACTTGGAAGTAAATTCAAATAAAGCTTTTATTAGGGCTTAAGATCAGGGAGGGATTACTTGACCGAACTCAATTAATAATTAAATAAACTAATAAATTAGAGAAATATAAAGAAATAGCCTCACCCAGGTGAAATAGAAGAAGCTTAATGAAGACTGCTCTCTGTCGATCACAGAACTATGCTTGCACAAGAACTGTCGTCAGGATTCCCTTGGCGCGACAAATTCTTCACTCAAATCGTACTCTATTCTACACCACCACAAATCTCTACTATCGCTTAACACTCGCATGAGAACTATTCTCATCTACACCACAAACTCTAGCAAAAACTATTCTCCTCTACATCACACAAATACCAAAGATACCTTCATATTTATCCTTAACTCGATCGATTCCATTCTCTTCACTTAACAAAACTTTAAAGCCTCTTCGTATTCACTTACACTCCACAACTTACTTCCTCCGTTGCAGCTCTATGCTGACGCTAAACCATTCCAACCTATTCTGAAACTTCGCCGACTGTTGGCGTCGAACCATCCTAAACTCCCCATCTATTGCGTCACCGGAAGTCGGTGGATCCAGCTCAATTTAAAAATGTGGTGACCTTCCATTGTCTCAACCTTACACATTGTTCTGTTTTATGATTTAAAACGCATTCAAGCATCTTGAACCATATAATTTTTCTTACTTCGAAATACCTCTTGTTCTGAGCATTCCATCAAACTGGGATTATTTCCCTTGCATAGACAACCGACCTTAACGTAGAAACCAAACCAATGAATTAGTTTATTTATTTCTTTATTAATTTATTTAACATAAATTTTCGTAAATACGTTACTTAAAATCCTAATTACTTCTCTTAATTTCTAAAATCTCTTACTTCTCTTAATTTCTAAAATCTCTTACTTCTCTTAATTTTCTTAAAATCTTAATTACTTCTCTTACTTCTCTTAATTTTAAGAAAGTAAGTTAAACTAGAACAGAAATAAACATGACTGAACATAAAATGTGTTATAATTTAAATTATTAACAAATATTTATAAATGAAATAGGAATTAACCAATAGAATATTTATGTATTCATTTACTTAATTTTTTTAATATCGTCATTTTCATTCCATAGATGTTTATGAAATCTCATACGGTAATCATAACGTCGATATGAGTTAATTTATCAAATGACAATAAACTCAAATAACCGTACCGTAAAAAACTTTTTTGTTCTCTATAATAATTAATATGATAAACAAAATATGATAAACATTCTAAAGTGTTCCCAAACTTTATTTATGTCATATTAGTAAGTGAATAACATTTAGTCTTTTTTATTAAGCTAATAAATAAATATGAATAAAATAATTAATCCTTAAAATTAAATTACTAAACTATATCGAACACCTATAATTTTAAAATCACGTTCATGTGAATAAGATAAAAGAATTTCTGCATTAATTCCAGAAATAAGTAAGATAATAATAATAATAATATTGGTATAATTATTAAATCACTGAAAATTATACTTTCGAAAAACATTCTGCAGTATTTTTACTGTAGTACTGTTCAGTTAATTATAGTAAACAATTCGAGAAATTACAATAATAAGAAGTCTCCTTATTACTATTACTGTTATGAGTATTAAGATTATTATTAACATTATTATAATTATTAATATTTTAATATTACTACTATAAGTTTTCTTACTTGGTAATGAGCTTTTTAAATAAATAAAAATAACTAAATGTTTTTTATGTGTAAATGACAAAATGAAACAAAATGTTAATTATATGTTTATACAAAGAATAATTTAAAAATTAACTCAAGTTGACATATACATGAAATTTATATGAAGGCACAGAAAATTTAAATGAATGATATTCTTCTCAGATATTCGTGGTTACAGAAGATGGGAGGTGATCCAGTTGCCTGGCAACAAAGAGGAAATACACGCTTATTACATATACAGAATGTTACATACCAGTTTCAGGGGCAATACATTTGCGAGGCATCTAATATAATAAATGGGAAAGAGCACAAAGCAACCTCTGCTGAAATTACACTTGACGTCATGGGTAAGTAAATCATATTTTGTTAGAAAAAGGAAAATAGGTTTTGTATATTTTAAGATTGATTGTATATTTGTTATTATTATTTTTATTTTAATACAAATTATTTGAATATTATTAAATTAAAGATTTCAGTAACTTAAAAATACTTTGAAATAAATTTACTGATCAAATAAATTTCATAATTAAAAAATTGCTACCTTTTATAATAAATTTATAAAAAAAATAATTTTTGTTTCAAATACGTTCGACTTAAAATTCTGCTGATTATTTTTATTTATATCTATAGACTACAATATGTTTTAAACAAACAAAACAAATGTTGTACTTATAAATAAATCATTTTAATTTGAATTAACACATTAAATAGATAATTTTATAAGACATATGAAATCTTACATTTTGGCACTTAACACAACCGAAGAACACATAAAGTATATTTCATTCAGTATAAAGAAAATTAAATACACAAAAAGGATATATTACACCTATTAATTTTTGACAAACTGCATTAAATATCTACTTCTAAACGTTCATGGTTCAAGAAATGTAAATTTAATCTGCTTTAAAAAATATATATATTCTTTATTTTTTCCAGAATTCACCCTTCCAATAATTCATTAATATAACTCCACGCAATATTCCTAAACAGGCGTCTAATTATCGAAATAATATTGCCGTATAGAAATAACTATGGAAATAATATTTTTTTCCATTTAACCGAAAAATATAAATTTTAGTTTGTTAAAGCTTTTTCTCATACCTTATACGATACAAGAATGTAAAATAATTTCTAAACATTAAAATCATGCAGAAAATTGTAAAACATAATCACTACTTCTGATTATTATCACTATTATGATGATATTTGCATACAGAAAACATCAACTGCAATTTTATTGTATCATAATAGTAATAATTTGAAAGCAATATTTTCTCTAAACATTAGACAAGTCATTTGAATTACGGTAATTTAGCTCAGAATTATTTTTTGACATTGATATGAACCTGATTTGTCATTAATCTGTTTTTGAAAGATTATTTGTTTTGGTTTTCATGACAACCGTTATTGGTGGGTACATGTCGCACGTAATACTGTTCTTTCTTTAAAATGATAAATTAATACTCCAGTCAGCATTTATATATTCTGCTCTACAGAAAAACTGTATGTACGAACTTTTCTACTTTAATTAACTTTGTCCTTTACTTAATGTTTTCACAGTATTTTTTTTTTTTTTTTTAAACTCAAAATTAGACAAGTTTTTAAAATACGAATATTTGATTCAGAATATTTTTCTAGTCATTTGCAATTGTTATGAACCAATCTTGTTTTGAAAAATGATTTGTTTTTGTTTTCATAGCAACAGTTATTTCTGAATAGATGTAAATAATACTTCACTTCTTTTCAAAAAATTATGAATTAATATTTAAGTCAGCATTTATATATTATGCTCTGTACAAAAACCTTATCTATGAGTTTTTCTACTTTAACTAACAATGATTCATTCATCTTTACTTAAACATTTCGCTGGAAATTTGTGATAAAAATTAAGATAGGATAATTTTGTACAGATTTTTTTATTCATTATCAATTGTTAGGAATCAATCTGGTTTTGAAAAAATAATTTGTTTTCTTTATCATTATAACCGTTATTTAGAAGAAGATGTCGAAATTAGTATTTTAAAGCTTTTCGGTAAAACGGATTCTCAGTGTCCAAGCGAGTATTTATAGGAAATTTGTAATATCGTCAACGTTAAAACTAGCAACGTTAAAAAGAAAAATTTGCATACTGAAATTTCGGTAGCTATAGGAATACCGTCATCAGTGCAAAACTTCAAGAACTGATTATTGTTCCAAAAGGAGTGGCAGATTCTAGAGACAGAAAAACCGCCAAAAATCATACAACAATTTAGAGGGATTTTTCAATAGGAAATTGATGCAAAATGTGTTATACAAACCATAACTAAAATAAAAACTTATGGCGGGTATTATATAAGATTTCGAACAAGCAAACTGAGAGAATACCAAGAAGACAAATCTACCAATTTTTTTAATGATTTTTGTAGACTTTTGTCTTATTTTTGTAAATATTTTATAAAATCTACAATATGTTAAACTTTATCTACCGCTTTCATAGCACAGTTTTCTCAATTTCTTATTGGCTATGATTACTGTATCTCTACAATCATAATAACTAGTTAATTCGTCTCTAGAATCTGCTTTTTTTACATACTTAAGAGTTCTAATTTGTTTTGAAATTCCGAACTGAAGAATTTATTCTTATAGCTATTAAAACAATTTTTCTTTTTACTTTTGACGTTCTTAATATTGATTCCAATTTACTTTTCTTTATCTGATGTATCAAGTTACTTATTCATTAATAAAAAATGGCCTTATTTAGGAATTTTTACTTAATATTAATCAAACTATAATAATCGTTAAAAAATATTTTTGAAAATTAAAAGCCTATTCACATATTTATTTTTATTGAATTTATCTATTTAATAAGTGTATTTCAAATTAATATTATGATAGCTATTAAAAAAATAAATACATAAATAAAAGATGTAAGAAATCGGTAGTTTAGTCATTATCTAGCAACAACTCAGGCTTTATTTTGTGATATTTTGTTAGTTTGAGTTAGTTTGTTAGTTTATATTGTATTTTACCAATTTCATACAATAAAAAATTTCAATATATTTTTTCTACATATTTAAACCTTTTTTGGAAATAAGAAAGAATGATTAGTATTACCATATGCTTATACCAATTATCACATTATTTGTTAGATAAATTTCTTTGTTTTCCAATGTTTTGCTCGACTAACGGAGTATTGAAGCATTTAAAAAAAAAAATCGCTACTATTTTATCATTTCTCAGTAGCAACTATATGGAAGCACTTTCACATATTTCACTCAAAATTAGAGAAATCGTTGGAATAACAGTAATTTTGCTAACATATTTTTTATCATTTTTTTTTCCATTGTCATAATATAAATTTGTTACCAATCTTCCTTTTGAAAAATGATTTGTTTCGGGTGTCGTGGCAACCGTGATTGTAGATAAATGTCGAAAGTAATGTTTTTAATTCTTTCGTTAAAATGATAAATTGACGATTAAGTGAGACTTTGAAATTCTCCTGAATACAATAATCTCATTTTAGAAGTTTTACTTACTCATAGTAAATCATTTAGAAAATAAGCATTTTTTGATGAATAATTTAACTAAACATAAGGATTTTTATTTATTTACTTTTCAAAGAATTTACTTATGTACAGAACAGGAAACTGTCAAATTAATATGAAATATATAACGATAGGATTTGGGAAATTGATAACTTTACTGTAAATAGTAACAATGTAATATTTATGTTTTTGTTGGTTAAACTTTTATCACCAATATTTCATACAATAAAAGACTTAAAAAATTTTTACGTATTTAAAACTTTCAGAAAATTACGAAGAATGATTACTGTTATTTAATCATTAGTATTATTATCATGGCATTTTCTGTTTGACTTCTTCATTAATTTCCCCTCTTCACTTAAGTAATAATTTCAAAGGAAATTTTAAGTTAAAATTTACGCATTTTTAAAAAATTAATTTGATTTTTCTTACATTTACCTTTTTTGTTTTTCCATTTTTATTTTTATTTTTATTTTTTGTTATTGCAATATTTTTGTTGCTGCTCATCCCCAATAACTAGGAGAGCTAAATCAGGTCCATGATAATGTGCGCCCCAAAGAAATCCAGAACCAATAAAGGATTGTTAGTAAGGTGCTGCCTAGAGAGTCCCAGACAATCAAGAATATGTTCAAGGGAAGCCTGCTCAGTAGAACACTTGACGCAGGCTGAACACTTGGAACCACCGAAGTATGTCAAAGATCTAAGATGACCACTGAGGAAGTGAGTGGGGGTGTTTTGATCTTGCCTGTACAATTAAGTGCCAGAGAGACATTCGGCCGGTTTCTCTGATAACATCGGTGCATTGAGGGAAAACACCAAAAGGTTTTACTCTTATTCTTGTCCATGAAAAAAATCTCCACATAGGCGAAAAGCATAGAAGACATCAAAGCATAGCCTCTTAAACTAGATGCCTGTCGCGTGGCTCCGAAACTTGGCAACAGTTGAAGCGGAAAACAGCGCCATTTGGTACAGATTGCCCGACTTTTTTATTGAACAGCCACCAAAAGTTTTTAAAAGTGGGATATGATATACATAAAAATCGAATAGAATCGAAGAAACGTCGATTATATAGATAATATATCACTTCTTAAAATTATTGGCGACAGTTGATTAGAAAAGTACCAGGTGGCGCTGTCTACCGTTTCAACTGTTGCCAAGTTTCCGAGCCACGCGACAGGCATCTAGTTTAGGAGGCTATCGCAGAGAGAACAAGATCAATTTGAAAAAGAAGAAAATATATTGAGAATCGTGAAAAATGTAGGCATACAAAAATGCAATACGTCTTCAGGTGCTTTGATTGTATATTGAATGCAAGAGCTGTAAAATTCTGTTGTATTATATGCATATGCTAAGATTTTACAGTACACAAAGCTCTATTTACAACAAATGAGACATAATAAATCAATATCATACAAAAATATGAAAAATAAATAAATAAGTAAAGCTTACAAAATGAATAATTACGTTGAGTATCTAAAATGTAAATTAACGTTCAAAATCGAGGCAAACAACTACGTCTAGAACGCCAGATAGAAATAATCGGAAAGCAGACAGCTGTTTCGGTAGTATTTAGCGTACCTACCGAAACAACCGTCTGCTTTCCTATTATTTATATTTGGTGTTCAAGACGTTGTTGTTTGCTTTATTTTTTATAATCCCATGCCATGTCTTTCATTAATATTAACGTTCAAAATACATTTCAATTACAAGATTTAAAAAGGAAAAATAATTTATGTACTTATGTATATATTGACTTACATATATATATATCAAATTGCATATTCTTAACTAATTTTTACAAAAATTAATTGGTTTAAAACTGTGATTATAAACTCACAATCAAAAATCTGTATCGCTAAATTCGATTGAAATTTTTAGAACATATTGAAAATTAACTGACATTTTATAATTTACGAACTAGCGTTATTCCAACTAAAAATTACAGATTTTATAAGTTTGTTTTATTAAATTTAATCTCCTAAATTTTATATAAAGCTAGCCTTACACTTATATATAATGTACTGAATAATCTAGAATCTATATTCTATTTTTAAGCAGATAACGATACCAAAATAATATTTTTATTTTATTTATTTATTTATTTATTGTGTCATTTATTTATGTGTTCCTTAATTTCAAATAAATGTAAGAGCTTTTAAAATAAAATTTAAGAAATAAAATTTAAATAATTTTACTTATTTCATACAATATAAGATAAGAAATTATTTTTTCTAAACTATTTTTTAAACTTTTAGAAAATCATCAAAAATAATTATGTTTTACTAATCATTATCTCTATTATTCAGATATTTAATAAATATTTTTCATTGAATTTTAATGTTTTTCTCATAAAACCAGTATCTAAGTATACAAAAAATATTCACCGCAAATTTATTATATCATCGCAGTATTTTTCTAGAGTAATTTTTCACTCAAAATTAGACAAGTCCTTTGAATTACGGTAATTTTGCCCAGACAGTTTTTTATATTTATTTGTCATTGTTATGAACCAACTTTCTTTCCAATCTATTTTTGAAAAATGATTTGTTTCGGTTTTCATGACAACCGCTATTTGGAGATTGATGTTGTAAGTAATCTTTTAAATTCTTTTGTTAAAATGATAAATTAGAGTTCAGGAGAGTATTTTTGTATTTTGCTCTATACAATAACCTTATAAAGTTTCACTGTATTATAGGGAATAATTTAGAGACTAAAATAACTAAAACTAAAAATGTTTTTTATTTATTTGTTTGTTTGGTTGTTTATTTATTTATTTAAAGCGTATGAAGCAAACATATGAAGCAAATAAATTTTAAATTTACATGAAAACAGTCAAATTGAGTTGAGGTATAATTTACGTACCTCAAGTATAATATAATATAATAGAAAAGTATATATATATGTATATATATACATATATAAATACATACAGGGTGATTCCGAGGTCATGCGACAAACATGGAAGAGAGGTAAAGAACATTACAAGGATACTTCAGAGAAAAATTTTTACTCGAAATATTTTATGGGGCTAAAAATATTAAATAAATTGGCCTAAAATCCTTTTTGTTTTTTCTACAATCTCCTGAAATATCTTACTGCTTCCACATTGTATTGAAAAGTTGTCCTGAAGATAGCCTCAATGTTTTTTAAGTTTGGTAAAAAATTCTTCCTGATTTTTCATCTGATTTCGTTGCAATATTTTTACTGAATTCCTTTTTATTTTTTACATTAATATATATACACAGTAGATTATAGCAAACATGCCAACTTTTCTACTTTATTCCGTAGTATCGTTTGAACTCGCTTTTTTCACGGGACTTTTTTTAACGAGTATTTGTTTTCTTAAGTAATCGTAATTACATATTAGGAAAATTACTGTAAAAAAAATATCCGGTACTAATTTTGCTACTGAGTAAATCAGGAATTATAGCATGTAATATCTGTATACAGATATCACATGCTGTTAAAATTTTTCTTTTTCTTGTTCTTTCATATAATTAAAAAGAGAACATTACTCACACACATTACTAACACATACATAAATATTACACCAATGCATTACTAACACATAGGTGCCAACATTTTATTTTTTTCCGGAATATTTTTAGCCCCGCCTTTTTTACATACCATTTTTTTTAGAGTAAATTTTTCTTATTTTATCGAAATTATATATTGGAGAAAAAATTTCTATAAATAAAATGAGGCGAAATAGAGGCGGGTCTAAAATTACTCCGGAATGAATTAAAATGTTAGCATCTATGCTAACACATACATAAATATTAATCACATACATTACTAACACACAGATAGACAGAGTTGCCAACTTTTATTATTTATTCCAAAACATGCTATTGCTGCCTTTTTCCGTACTATTTTTCTATAAGTGTAATTTTTTTTCGCATTTTATCGCAGTTATATATTTGATAAAAGTTATTCTTTAAATAAAGTGGTGCGAAATAAAGGTGGAACTAAAATTACTCCGGAATAAATTATAAAAATTGGCAACTCTGCATAGATATTATCATGGTTGCCAGTTTATACCTGAGCATCGTTAGCTTCGCCGCTATTTTATACCAATAGTTTTGAGGTATGATTTTGTTCTTATTTGTTTTCACATATTAAAGAGAAATATTCTACAACAATTCTGGTGCGAAAAAAAAAAGCGGGGCTACAATTACTCCGGAATAAATTATAAGAGTTGACAACTCTGATAATACTCGCTTACTTTATTAACAGGTACGTAGATATTATGTATACAGATTATTAGACATTACTCACATACATGGCTAACACATACATATATATCACTCACATACATTACTAAAACATACATAGATATTACTAACATGCATTATTAACAATAAAACTTATACTGAAATTCGTGCTTCCTTAAAAGAAAACTAAAGAACGCTTTAAAATCTAAAAAAAAAAAAAAATGTTTATCTACTTTTAGATAAACAAAAGTTTTGATTTTAGCACTGTGATTATTTACAGAATTTGTAATTTTTATGTAATGTCATTTTTCACCTTAAATATCGAGTTCTTTAATAAAATGTTTTACATCTTTTTTTTTAATGAAGAATAACTATCAACCAGAATATTTATTCGTATCCTTTCATTAAATAGATGTAAAATTCTATGAACTCTCTAAAATAATTTTATCTAAAGTAACACGGTCAAAAACTTTATTTTTATGGTTTCAAAACTCTTCTTCCTTTATCAATTACATGAAATATCAAGGGACGATTTATGAGCAATTAGCAGTTAAGTTATAGATTTTACCTTTTATTTAACACTAACTTCAGACAATGGTACTAAAAGTGGTGATTTTTCTCAACTTTTTTTTCTACTTTTTTGTTTTCTTTAACAAAGCTTTATGGCTATCTTGGGATCCATTACACATCTAAAGAAAGAAAAAAAAAAAAAAAAGATAACTGAAAAAACATAACTGAAGTTTGTGGAAGATTTAAAAGTAATAAAAACTAAATGTTATGACTTTGCAGCTATATATATTTAATAAAAAAACTGTTTAAAATAGACGTTAAGACAAATTATCCAAGATTAATCAAGTGATTAGAAATATATATCATTAACTTCAATATTAGAATAATAATTCTAATTTCTGTTTAAATACAAACCACTTCTATAGGCTTCGAAATGAACAGAATTAGATTTATAACGGTTAAAATACTTAGTTTTTTCAGTAGACTACCTCTTATTAAACTGTAAATAAAACTTTATTAAAAAATTATTTCTTTTAATTATAATTGTTTATTTTTACTTTCCAAAGTAAATCTTGGAAACCATCGACAATGCAATTTTCATAAGAATTTTCAAATACTATGCATTTCTTCTTGCTACGTTTATTTCGATGTTTGTATGTATGTACGTATGTACGGATGTACGGATGTAAGGATGTAAGGATGTGTAGTGTATCTAAATTTATATTTGTGTATATGAGTGTGTGAATACAATAGTCATTGAACATTGCATTAAATTGAACAGATATTTTACAAATCAGATTG
Source organism: Salticus scenicus (assembly GCA_963930645.1). NCBI lineage: Eukaryota > Metazoa > Arthropoda > Arachnida > Araneae > Salticidae > Salticus > Salticus scenicus. The sequence goes on from OZ005648.1 coordinate 257,361,306, forward strand.
ATTCATCAGATATTTTACAAATCAGAAAAGAACATACTGTAAAGGTTTTTAACGGTGTCAGGTTTATAGTATTTTACATGGGAAAAAATTTGTGCATTGAGATATATAAACTTAATTTAAGTGTAGTATGGTTAAACTGCTTTATACGGGAAAACTTTATATGCTATATTATTTTAATAGTTTTGGAATTTGCAGTTTTTTTTTTTTTTTAATTTTATTTAAGCATGGAAATTTAAAAATATTTTATCCTATACGGTTTAATTACTAAAAATGAGATATACTTTTTAAAAGGAATTTTATTAGATAGATGCTTAAGAATTTTTCCACGCCAGGGCATTGGTAAAAAATTCGTGCTCAAACTTATAGGGACTTACAAAATAATTCGGTATTTATGGCTCATTATACCGAGAAAAGAATATACCGCCTTCATCTACAGCGAATAAGTATTCATTTTCTAAACTAGAAATGTAGATTTCTTAATTGTGCGTATAAGGTAAACAAATAACTTGGATAGAAGGTAAAAAGTAACTTGGATAGACGATATGATCGTGAATTTCTAGTCTACACTTTTCAGGGTAGTGAAACAATATTGTGAACATTAAGAATCCTTCCTATTGCAAGAAATCCTTGCTTAATTTCCTAGAACTGGGCCATAAAACAAAACTATATTACTGAAACTCGCCTCTTGTGTTCGCACTTAATTTCAAGGATTTTTAAGTGACCAAGATAATACAGGAAAACGCTCTAGAATTCTAAAGGAAATTTTTAGAACTCGCTAGCAAAGGGAACTAGGTTTACATGGAACTACTTTTACTAAAAATAAATTCAAAAAACTGGCGTACAGTCAATAGAAAGAAATTAAAACTTCTTCACACGCCAGTCTTGCTTTTGCCTCCAATGCAGTTGCACGTGTTTGCACCTGATGAAGAAAGGCTACGTCCTTTCGAAACCGGTTGTGCTGATTTAAAATTTATGGTGTGTGAAGAAGTTTTAATTTCTTTCTACTTTTACTATATCTACAATTTAGTTTCTAGATGTCAGTCTTAGAATTTTTTTGCGGTGTACGCTTTTCGTAATTGCCTGAAATGAAGTTTTGAGGGATTACAATTGAGTATTTTACATTTGTATTCATAAAGTGAAATAAGAATTAAACAGTAAGTGATAAACAGTATGAATAAGTGAAATAATATTAATTACAATATCGCCTCGAAAAAAAAAAAAAAATAAGAAATTTCAAACTGAAAATAATTAAAACATTAAATTAAAAATTTGCGGAAAAAAGTGTAATGCAGATTTATAAGAAAAAATATTTATATCAAAGGTTAGTACAGTAAAATTAATTTTGTACCAAACATTTTTTATAAATTACAACACAAAGATGTTTTATTAAAATCAATATAAGATGCCTTTGTGCATGCGCAAACTGGTAGAGGTTACCTTTCTATACGTCATTTTTAAACAATCAAATATTATAAGAACTCAAGATTTAACTTAACACTTTAAACTTTTCTTTTTTTTTTTTTTTTTTTTTTTTTCAGGATTTATTTTTAAAGTACTATTTTTTAAGAATAACACTTGTTTTTTAAGGAATTAAAAAATATGTATCTTTTTCGATATTCGCATCAGGCACAATTTTCGTCAGAAATGTTTGCATGGTGTTAAAAATTTTGAATCAAGTTTCTATGTTGGGGAATTTTCCTAGAAAATGCAAACTAAAAGAGTCAGCAAATGGTGGACATAAAATATCTTATTTGCAAACTAATCGCCATAACGCCCATCGGCCCATACTAGAGATGGGCCGATGGGCGTTATTTCACATAATAAAATAAATAATGCTGATATTACATAGGAACCAATTAGCGCGGCAATATATTACTGAAAAGATTATATTAAATAAATAACGCATCTTATCTGTCTGCATGAAAAAAAAGTGCTGTTCAGATTTTAGAATTTTGTGAATTTTAGGTATTTTTTGCTTGCATTTTTGAACTAGTATTTTAGTACTATAATGCATAAAAACTGATAATGGTATGCAAAAATATGCAAAATACGTATACTAATATTAAAAAATAAAAATAAAGGCAATTGAAGAGTAAATACAGTAAAATATATAAAATTATATATATATATATATATATTTATTTATTCAATTAAAAATTTACCTATAGTCTAAAATACAAAATTTAGCTGTACAAACATCTGGTACATTAGACTTGTATTATAAATTTACAAGTTGTATTACAATTTAGAAATATAGATAAAAGTATAAACTTTTTTTTTCTCCTAGCAGTTATTTTTTGTTAAAACAAATGTTCGGTTAAAATAAACAAATCAATAAAAAATAGGTATTAATCTCTAAGACGTAGATTTCAATTAAAATTAACTTTCCTTACTGCATTTAGATTCATTTTCTAAAATATCACTGAGCGCTACCATGATTTTTTTTTCCTTGAAAATTATAAATTAACTATAAATTAAATTGTTTGCAATGGTTGTGATGGGCGGATTTTCGAGGGTCTTACTTATACATAAAATTTTTTCATGATTACATATATTTCAAATGAATGACTTCTGACGTTTTTATTCCATATAATAGGAGTTGAAAGTGGTTTATAAAGCAGTCCTTTGTAAAATTGATATTTTGTGAGAAAAAAGCCAAACGCTTTTTTTTTTTTTTTTTTTAGAGTATAGACCTAAGTGTTATGCAAAATAAAATGTTCTATACGACTGACCTCCCCTCCTCCTTTTTTTAAAAAAATATATAGGTAATATAAGATTTTTTAGAGTCGTTTTAAATAGTGAAATCCTGCTTATAAGAAAAAATTGCTTTTTTAGATGCTGTACGAGACAATTAAAATGAGTTGCGTATGAGAGAATTACAGTCTACGAAGAAATTGAAGAAAGGAGATTATAAAAATGCATAATTCAAATAAAAAAATAAAATAAACCTAAATAAAAATTTCTTTAAACTATACTACTTTTGTTCTTTGTTTTATAATTTATTCAATAAAAAAAAAAATATTGTGATGCATTGTTTAAGATGATGTATCTGACTATATTCTAGTAGAAAAGTTTTTATTTTAAGAAGTTACAGTAATCTTCATTATTTATATCTTACCTATATTAATCTCAAAACATAAACCTAGTTTTGTTCCTATCCCCCCCCCCCCCCCCCACCACCACCACCATTTCCCAAGCTGTTTCTTTCTTATATTTCGAGCATTCAGTTAAAGTAAATTTCATACATATTTAATTGAAAATGCTTGTCAAATAATTTTCCTATTATACATATATTTTTTTTTTACTGCTACCAGAAATAATTAAGTTGAAGATTTTTGTTTTAATTGATATATAATATTTATCAAAGTTATTGATCAGTTATTTTATATCTTTACAGTTATATAAAAACTAAATATTTTTATATTAATTATTATTACGTATTAAAGATAATTTTTTCTCAATTTCACTAGGATAAATTTAAAGTAAATCCTTTGTAGAATCGCGAAATTCTTTCGCGCACTTCAGAATGTTGAAAAAGAGGAGAAAAAAAGGTAAACACCCATAGAAATAGCATGGGACGAAAACCAAAAAAACTCACAATGTCAAGTGTGTTTAAAAAAAAAAAAAAAAAGGCTCACACAGTAAGTAATAAAAGGACGAAATTGACTAGAAAAAGACATCGAAGAGCGGGAACGGGCGGGCTGGGGCATTGATCCTGTCGTCCAGGATTATTACGTATCGCCTAGTATTTGTCTCGGCGGTGGTGCGGGTGGGCGAGCGGGAACCACCCCACTTTAGAATGTAGAAAAAGAGGGGGGGGAGCTAAAAACTCCGTGAAGTAGCATGGGTAGAAAAACAAAAAAACTCACAATGTCAAGTGTATAAAAAAAAAAAAAAAAAAAAAAGGCCCTACCGGAAGTAATAAAAGGACAGAATTGACTAGAAAAAGACATCGAAGAGCGGGAACGGGCGGGTTGGGGCATTGGACCTATCGTCCAGGGTTAACACGACTCGCCTAGGGACTAAAGCGAAATCCTAAGGGGATATTGACTATGCTGGGTAACATGTCATTTCCCTTATCCACCTCCCTCTCCGTTTTTATTTTTAATTTTTATTTCTATTTTATTTTTTATTTTAATTTTAATTTTAATTTTAATTTTAATTTTATTTTTTCGTTATAGTTGATATAGTAATTCAGATAATTTGGTATTATGTAGCCAGTTCTAGCCTTGTTTATGTCCTTGGCTAAAAAATAAGCTGAATACTTTCAGAAAAATTGAATGAAAAGAATAACAAAATTAAACATAAATATAATTTATTAAGCTTATAGTCTTTCAACTGAAAGATACTTCTTTCTTAGAAGAAATATTTAACCAAATCCAAGGTTAGGTTATATATATTATATAAAGCTAACTTTATGCTATTTTTTTTACTAATTCAATTATGTATTTTAATTTGCTCATTAACATTTACAATATAAAAATTCTTTGAATAAACAAATATTTTGTAATTTTCAACCCACATATTTCAGATTCTTATTAATATCTCACTATGGTTGGTTAGCATCAATATTTTAAAACTCCACTAAAGTATGTGACTAAAGGTCATTTGTCACTGACAGCAAATAATATTGTAATTATTATTCTATGTAATCTAATCTATTCTATGTAACGTATTCTTTGTAATCAGAATTATTCACTAATCAATGTTTATTTATTTATTTTATTTTATTTTTATTTTTTTTTTCACATTTGCAAAATTTACAACTGCTAATTTTTCTTTTTTTTTGTTTTCTAAATTTTTTTAATAATTAATTTTATAGCTGTCAAATAAGAAAAATAAAATTTTGAAAAAAAAAATAAATAAATAAATAAAATCTAGCACTAATTTAATAGTTGTAAATTAAACAAAATTAAAAATATATTTTAGGTAATAATTACCAATTTTCTCACATTGTGTTTAAACATCAGTGGCGATAGATAATGCCCTTTTTAAAATATTTATATTTCAACAAAATTGATTCAGTTTGTAATACAACCGCATTTTACATCACAGCAGTTCAATGTCTAAAATACCTATGCTCAGAGGCATAAGGGTGGGTCTCACTGCACCCTTAGGATTTTGTAAAATTTTCTTTTAATGCTAAATAAAATAACACTTTTTTAAAACCAAATTTTAAGTCATACAAATATTCATCATAACTGATTATTAATAATTAGTGAATATTCATTAAAAAATATCGATTTTCTTTTTTAAAAAGTTGAGCAATTTTTTTAAATGAAATTCTTAGAACTTCTCTCATGATATTTAAATTGCTATGCCCCCACCTATGCCAGTATTGTACTAATCTTCCAAATTAAGATAGAGTAAAAAAGGCTTCGGAAGTATTATTTTGTTGTCACATGCTCTGAGGGGGGGGGGAGAAATTTAGTCATAATTATAGTCATAATAATAGTCATAATAATAGTCATAATTGCTATAATCTTGTGCGTAGTAAAGTTTTTAATCTCAAATTGAAATGGGTATTATTTTAACGTATTGAAAGTACTGTGCAATAAACACATTACAGTTTTGTCCTTTTCAAAGGCCGTTAGATGATTAATGAGAGTTAATTGGTTTTGGATAGAATAAATTTGTAAAAATAGCTGGGGATTTAATTTTTTAATTACCCGAAACAAATGATGTAATTCCAAAAATAGATGATAATCTTAGAAGTATGCAATTTATGACAACTAGTTTTTGTCTTAGAAAGTTTTGGGATAGTGATTATGAAAGGCATTCTTTGCCCTTTAGGTCAATTCTTAATAATAACTAGGAGTATATAATTACCGGAGAATGATCTGCATTAAACAAGGATGCATTTAATGCATTTATGTATATATATATATATATATATGCATATAGATTGTCTTCAGTATAAATCACTTGTCAGTGATGCATATGTAAAAGTTAAATTTGTTTTTCATTAATAGTTAATGATTAAAATATTTTCTCTTTCAAGGAAAAGAAAAAGTCAAACTGTCTATATGGTGGCGAAAAAAATATTGTTTTAGTATCAAATCTTTGTAAAAAGAATTAGTCCTCAATTTAAAAGTATTTCTCTTCATAGCTGAACAGGGGCGTATCAAATCAAAAATTCATGGGAAGATCTCCAAAATTGCATTTTAAAAGTAATTCAAAATAAATCTCAAAAAATGAAATAATAATTAAATGTTAATTAATTTTCACAACTTATTAGTATTAATTACGAAACATCACTAAGCATGAAGATTTATAAGAGTTTAATTTGTTTTTTAATGGGTGATTCTTTCATTTGTCACTGAAAGGAAATTTCATCATAACCAATTGGGGAAGGGGGGGGGGGGGGCTTGAGCTTCCTAAGCCCTACCCTTCCCTACGTCCCTGCTGATGAAAAATTTTGTTAAAAATGTAAAATGAAAGATATTATCCTCAGAAATTTTAATCTCTGAACTAGAAGTAGTGTTTCTAGCTGAAGATTACATTGATTTTTAAATCTCAATATATATATATATATATATATATATATATATATATATAAGTATATAGTATTAAATTGGTGATTTTTTCTTTCTTTCTTTTTTTTTCTTTTCTTTTTTTTTTTTAAATATATCTCTTGATAGAGAATTTCAGTTCCCCACCCCCCTTTCTGAATAAGTAGAGACGGCTTTAGTAAAGGCGATTATTATTTCTCATAAATTTTTGTACATTTTACACTTTTAATAAAATTAAAATTGACAACGGAGAAATTAAGTTTTATGGTGTATTACTGAGTACACAGCCTAAGATCTGTACAGATTTTGATGAATACCATCAAGACCAGCATTTTTTGTCAACCCTTATGTAGGGTTTTTTAATATAGTAACATATAATCCAAAAAATTTCATCCCCCCCCCCCAAAAAAAAAAAAAAAAAAAGTATAAAGTAAAGAATTAAAATTTTTAATACACACAAACTAAGGAAACTTAAATATTAGAGTGCAATTGACCAATTGTAAAATTAGTTTTAACACCAGATATATATATATATTTATTTTTCTTCAAACTTATATTTAAATTTTCACTGTGTGGGAATGTCTAAAAGCTTTTTAAAAACTGCCTTATCTTATTAATTTACTTTTTATACACAAAATTTTTTTAATATTAATTATTTTTAGATGTATTTATTTGTAATAATTTTCTTGGGCTGTGATACTGTATTAAGAGACCTCAGATAATGGATATCAAAATAATTATGATGATATATATCCATATCTGGAAAACTCACAGACTGTTTAATTAATAGGACACCCTGTATTTATTTCAAATATTTAATATAAAAAATACTTTCGTTTAAAAATGTTGAAAACATGCTGAACCCAACCTTTAAGTAAACGTCATGTAGGATCATAACTAACGTTTAAGAACAACTATACAAACATTTAAGCTACTCTTAATAAAATTTTTCTAATGTTTAAATTGATCTATATAAACTATTTTTCAGCATTTAATGGTCTTTTATTAAAAGTTTTTTTTAAGGTTAAAGTGATCTATATAAACTGTTTCTCAATGTTCATTTATGTGTTAAAAAACATGCTCACCAACGTTTAAATAACTTTTTATAAACTATTTTTCAGCGTTCAAAAGGTTACACACAAATAATTTTTTAACTTTTAAAAAAACATTGAGATACCGTGTTATCAACGAGACATCTGTGAGTTTTTATAACGTTTCTTCGTAACATTTGTTCAACGAAAGTGCTAACGGACGTCTAACGTTTTGTAAACGAATGTGTGCTACTTGGGGGCTACCATTAATGTTTCTTTCTTTCTTTTTTTTTTTTCAATCTCGAGTATAGAATAAACAATTCTCCAATTACGAGAGTGACCCCTCTGCTCTGCCAACTAAGCTACCATGGCCTATTCGAGAAAGGTTCAGTCAGTAAAGTAAAAGTTTAAGCCTTTAATCTTATACGTCTCTAACAAAAAATAAATTCTTCCGTGAATTAAGCATTAAATAGTTGATTTTTTTTTTCATTTTTTCCCTTAAAAAAATAAAAAAATAAAAAAAATAAAATAAATTGCTTAACTATTTAACGTGCAGCGCTTGCACCACATTATTATTATTACTAATTCCCACCAGAAAAAGTGTTCTCAGAATTTATACCGGAATTTTACTTCTATTACTTACAGAATTTTTTAAAAAAAGTGATTTATTTTATTTCTCATAACATTTCCCGTAAATTACGGTGCATGTACAATTGAATAAGTGTAAATTACTTTACCCTTCAATAGGCTAAAGCCTTACAAAATTGTTTGTGTTTGCTTTAGATATTTCGCTGTCGTTGCTTTGAAAACCGTTATCAAAGTGAACGAAGTCTACTTCTGTCCTTCATGTCATAACACGGATCATCCAGATAGACGGGCGAAGTCGGACTTGTTCAGTATTATATGTTAATAAACTATGGTCACTGTTACAGAATTATTGTTAGTTAGTATTATCTTTCTCAGCAAATATTTTCATCAAATAGAGGCCATTTTTATGAGGCTCACATTTGACTTATGATATTTAAATTTCATTTAAAATAACAACATTTAAAAAAATATATATAAAGCAACTTTTCTATAAAATTATATAAAAATTCCTATTTTATACTGTTATATAAATAGGTAAAACATTTTAAGCACTATATCGGGTATTTAATGTTCAGATAAATGCTAGTTTCTTTTTCAAACAATATGCATTTCCCAAATGTAGCATATTCTTAGAATGCATAGTTTAATACTAAACTTTTAAAGAATGTTCTTAAGAGAAACTTTACAAAAGTTAAAGTTTATGTATTCTATTAATATTTTGTTAGATACAAAGAAGAAATGTTTCCCTCGACAAATTATTTTAAAAGTTAGAGTCTTTTCATAAAACCCTTTATGTCTAAATTTGTTTGCAATTTAACAAAATTAAACATTAGTTCATATTATTTTACGTTGAGTATTTTCAAAAGTGTTTGAACGAAGTAATGCGTAATTCTATTAACTGAAATACTTGTTTTTAATTAAATACATCCAGCTGCTTGTTTCAAAATTCTAATTAAGTTGACGAGAAATAATGTTTGATGAATTATTTTAGTTTTTAAAACATTAAAATAAATTAATTGCATTAACTCATTTCTTTTTTACTACTATATTAAAATGTATTAATGTGCGCAAAAGTATTTTATAATCAAATGTATTTGCACGTACTAATGCATATAAATGTGTTAAAAATACATGAAATGTCTTTTTAATACTTTCCAACAAAATTGAAAAAAAAAAAAAAAGTTAATTACTTTTATTTGTCTGTCTATTTGTACATCTGTATGTCCATTTGTTCTATCTTCTATTTTTTCTATCCTCTATAATAATATTAGAACGCATTGAAACTGGTATATATTTGTTATGGCATCATAGTTGCCAACTTGTAAATACGGTTTTTTAACACCAATATATCTTTGTAAAAAATTATTATGATTACCGTATTTCCTGACGTAAAACATGCAGGTTCGTTAAATCAGTTATACACAGGAAATTTAAATTCACAAAAAAAGCTATTTTTAACAAGCATTTGTTTCTTATAAATATAGCTTTATTACCATGTTTTTATTAACTTCGGTTTTTATTTGTTTGTTTATCTGGTACATATCTTGCAATCTATTTTTAACTAACTTCCCTACTAGCTAGACATTTGAAACTTTCACAGTAGCTCAAAACCCGATGACAACACAATACTTTGAAGTCAGAATTTCGAACTTTCGAATAGTTTTCTTTTAATTAATTAAAATGGGAAAATAGTAAGCTCTTAATAGCAATAAAATAGCCATTAAAATATTAGCTATAATTTAACTGTTGCAAAAAAAAAATTACGAGTTCATTTTCTCTCGACATTAAAATGAAAACATTTAATTCAACATGAACGTTAAAAAATAATAAAAAGTTAAATTATGCATCTCACAAAAATTGACGTTATTATCACTTTAAAAAATTTATACACATTGATAAGTGATAATGTCGCTTTCGTCACGATGCTAATATACGTTGTAAAGGAATAATATTTTGTTTTTAAAACCAACTTTTTTTTTTTTTTTTCACTATTATTATTTCACTGATCTGAGTCCGCGTGCTTAAATATTGCTTATATATTATTTTTCAGCCTCGCGTATTTTAATAATGATTCATCAGAAAATTTAAAAGCATGGTATATAAAAAGTTTTTTTTTATCTTATAATTATTTGTAAATTATATTTTCTAGTGTGTAACTCCTTTATGTGACCTGTGCTTTATACGCCGGGAAAAAAAGATTATTAAAATTTTCTATGAAAAATTTCCGGTAGCAAAAAACGTAGAAGTTGCCAGCTATGTAGCATATTCCTTTTTGAAACTAGTATAAACAATACTACTCATTTGTGCAAAGCGACTCACAAAAGAACTTGGATAACCGAACATAAGTCTTTCTTTGAAGCATAATTACTTACCCTTATGCAGCACACAACATAACGCACAGTTAACGACCCTCTTCACTTACCGTCGCCGAAAGCCCGAGCCAATGTTATTCTATGGGGAAATTTTCTTTACAAATAACTTATTAACTAATACATATTTTTAAATTCTGTTTTCAAATTCTGAAAATTCCAGGCTGTTAAATTGACGGACCTTTTTTAAAAATGTATTTTTTTAATTTTTAATATTTCATTTTGAAATTGCAAAAAAAAAAAAAAAAAAAAAAAAATCACATATTGAAAATTAAAATTTTGCAGCTTATCAAAACAAAATATAAAAAATTAAAAAAGTAATTTTTTGAAAAAGGTTCGTCAATTTAACAGCTGGGAATTTTCAGAATGTGAAAACAGAATTTAATAATATATAGTAGTTAATAAGTTATTTGTAAAGAAAAATTTCCCATAGAATAACATTAGTTTCGGCTTCCGGCGGCGGTGAGTGAAGAGGGCCCTTAATAGATCTTTTTCAGATGCAAAAAAGCAAATTTCTTTAAAGAATTTGATATAAGTGCATTAATAATTGCTTTACAAGACCACTAAAAACAGATATATTACATGATATATGTGTAAATTGCTCGCAGTGCTTTTACAGTTGTATTATATAATTTTAAAACATATTCCAAAAAAGTTTTAAAGTTCTCACGATTAAGGTTTATCTATCATTGTCTGACCGTTTCTCTTTCTGAATTGCTATACCCCTGAACATTTTTAGGATTCCTTGAAATTGATTTACGGCATTTAGGTTTTTCAATTTTAGTGTAGATGATCATTATTGAAAGTTGTAGATGAGCAAAACTGATTTGTGTACAGAAACATACAAAATATTTAGAATACGTTTTGGGTAAGGGAGGTGTTATTTTTATACACCTTTTAATATGCTATTTATTATGTTTAAATGTTATGATATTTTAACAATTTTTATGCAATTTTATGTATTATTTATGGTACCCAAATTGGCAATTTTTTCAGTTTAAATTAAAAAAAATTTGAAGTTGTCTGTTTCAATTACAATGCGTTTACAAATATAGTAAAGTAAAGGGGGAAAATATGGAGTTTTCCACATTAATTTAGACTCATTCTTCGCTGTTTATAATAATAATAAAAAAAATGAATGCTTTTAAATAAACTTCTAATTATTTATTTATTATTTACTAAGTTAAGTTTAATTTAAACTTGTAGAATTTCCTTTATTACTCCCTGATGACAATGAAAAACAAGAACGAAATATTATGCGGTTCGCATAGATTATAAACACTTTCGAACTGTACATACTCGTTTCATTGTTTATTATTCAGTGTACGTGATCATGCAACGGACAAACCGAATGACAGAAAGACAGACAAACACATTAATTGAATTCATAATCACTTTTAAACATTGTTGGAAAGTTTTAAAAACGCTTAACAGAAATGGAAATGCAATTGTCTATTGTAGTACCGTAATTTCGTGTATATAACCCGCGGGTAATCTATTAAAAACACCTGCCTTTGTGTGTCCTGCGGGTTATCATCCGGTGCGGGGTATCTATCGCGAACAACGAGAAAATCAACACCAGTCTCATTTTTGTTTCGGAAGTCTCGACTATTAACGTATAATATCTCGATGAAATTGAGGACAGTGAAAAGGAACTTGATGAGGAGGATAATACGGATGATGAAGACGAACTGTCCTAAACAATCTTGCAACATTTTAATTCTGATACGGAAGAATCTGATTTCGATGGATTTAAATGAATTTTGCAAATAAATTTATTATTAATCTATAATTTTCGTATAAATTGAATAAAGGTGTTAATCATTAGAATTTACACCAGTTCATAGTAATTTATATAGAAAGAAAGATAAATAATGTGTTATGATTATTTGCTTTTTCATTATAGGTAAGTAAATTTATTATTTTATTATTTATACTTAGTTGTATATTTGTTTATTATTTGTATCTCTTCTTCTTATTATTAAAATAATAGCAATTAGTATTGAGATTTTAAATAGCGATTGCCGACCATGTGTTTTTAGAAGTGCGGGGTATCTTCTAGTGCGGGGTATCTTTCGGTTATAATTATTTTTAAATGAAATTTTTATGCTGCGGGCTACCTTCCGCCGCGGATTATATACGCGAAATTACGGTACTTAATTTATGTGAATATTTTAGTGTAGTCCTGTAAATTTTAACGCTAAACATACCATATTTTATAGAAAACATTACCTTTAGTATATGAATGATAATCGACAATTTAACTACGACTTGTGCAGCAGAAAGATATTTTGGCATTTTTATGCTTTAATATAATGCTACTCATAGAATCCAATACATTGAATTTATTTTGGGTGTTCCTGCACATAAACCAGTTATGCTATTTATACTATTTTAAATGTGGAACATGCCATATTGAACCAAAGCAACGTACATCATTTTGAAGAAATTATGAAAATATTTACGAAAACTTAAGGTGGACAGAGACTGACAAAAATACACTAATTCAAATTATAATCACTCTTATATATTTTCAGAAAGTGTTAACGGTTTGTCTTTTTAAGCAATTTCAAATTATAGCACTTATTGTATCTGAACATTTTTGTGTGGCCCTGTTAAATTCGTCCTGTTAAACGCTAATTATGCTATGTTCTATAGAAATCATTTTTTGTGAATATGGATAATACTTGTCAATTTCATTATGATTTTTTCAAATAAGTATATTAAAATATGATTCATAAAAATAGTTGTCATAGAAAACAATGTTTTTTCACGTGCCCCTTTACACGAACCAGTTGTGATATTTTCTACATTTCAGTAAAAAACTTCCCATTGTGAACGTGAATAATATGCATCATTTTCAAAAATTTCTATGAATATTTACGGGGGTCAGAGCGCGGACAGACAAACCGACAAGCCGAAATCATAAACATTTTTCAAATTTGTTGGAAATAGTTAAACCAATTTTTGACCATTGATATGAACGATTAAATTACGATTTAATTTGAGAAAATATCTTCCTTGCAATACATTCCACTCTTATATACAACTTAAACTTAAAAAAAAAATTATATTTAGAATAAATAAAGCAGATACACATCACAAAGATATTAAAACATATTTTTCTTTCTCACTACACTAAGTGTTTCATTCATTAAACATTCGGCGTTAAAGTTTTCAAAATCACTTTTAGAATAACACATTAAATTGCTGTAAGTGGTGATAGTTAATGTATTTTACCTTTCTGTTGATTAAAGTATGGCTCCAGAATACTTCGGTGAAAAATTACGTAATACTTTTAGCTCGTAGCTGCCTTCTATTTCGCAAATTAGCTGATTATTTCAGCAGCCGCACAAATTTTCTTAATGTGTTTTGCCATTTTATTGGAGAGCTTTTGTTAAAATAAGTTGAAAACGTCAAAAATTGTTTTGGTGAAATATATATTCATTCTTCAGTCAATAAATAAATAATCAGTTAAAGGTAAATAATGCTTAAAAATGTTTTCGTATATTAAGATTTACATGTAGGAGTAAATATTTAATTATGTAATACTATTTTTTCTATATTCTACTTTTTTTTTATTTTTAGCTAAATGCAGCTGCAAACAAAAATTTAAATTTATAGTTTAGTAAACTATAAAGTTGCAGTAGATGAATATAAACGATTTAATATAAAAGTTATATATTACTTTTTTAATGTACATATATTAAAAATATAAATGCTCTAAAAGTTTATAAATATTATTAATATTTATAATCCAGAAATTGAAAAAGAAAATTTCACATTATGGATAGGAATTTTTGCAATACTTGTGTGTGCAGTTTTTATAAAAATGTAATTACTTAAATATGGCATTCTTTTATACTTTAAAACTTCACAAGAACAGAAATAGAATTTTGTCGATTGAAATACGAAAAGAAAATCTCAAAAGCTTGTAATGTTTTATTTTATTTATTTTTTATACTATACAAAAAAGTGTTCCTTGATCGATGGTTAATTTTATATGTTCTCATCACAAAGAAATTCCCAAGAAATCACCTTTCTAACCATAAAAATATAAGGGAAATCTAAGTAAGTATCGGTAAGCTGGTCAAGTAATGAGTAATGGAAAATAATAATCGCTCGCAAAAATAGAAAAAAACAGAAGAACTATAAGCCAAAAAAAAAAAAAAAAAAAAACCTATTTATACATTACTGTTTGCAGTTGTGAAACAGCGTAGTTCTGCGCAACTCATAAAATAATTGCTTTAGACGAAAAGAAAATTGTTCCGCTAAAAAAAAAAAAAAAAAAAAAAAAAAAAAGGATTTCTTTTTATTCCTAAGTATGCTTAGATTTCTTTTCATTTCCTTTATTTCCGGTACTCCTTTTTAGAGGCAAAAAATCCACTGGATGAATTAAATATCTATTTCATGACTTCAATGTGTAATTTCTTTAAAATGTAATTATTTAGAATCGTATTATATGTGGTTAAATGTAACCTCAAATTATTAAACTTTTTTTTTTATTATTGAAATTATTATTTTTTAATTCTAATAAGAATGTCCTTTAAATATTTAGTGTCGTGAAATAAAAGTAAAGTTATAAATTTTAATATTTTAATAAACATAAACTATGTATGATAATTTTTAATATATCCTTATACGTGTTGAATTTTTAATATATCCTTATACCTTGTGATGTTTTTAGAATCAAATATATTTTATGATCAGAACACTTGTATATTTGCACAATTCTGCTTTTTTTTTTTTTTTTTTTTTTCCCGACAAAATGTATTTTTAACTTCCTTGATATTATTTGTCATTTTTTATGTTTAATCAGGTTCATGTTTCGACAGCTGTAAGATACGTTAATAATGTTTTGGATATAAAATGTAAAACTATTGGATAAAATTTAACATAAATGTTTAATAAATATCGTTGTGAGATAATTACTTATTAGATTTGAATTATATATATATTTAAATTTTTTTTAATATATTAAATGAAGTTTCTGTCGTGATAGCTATACATTATTTTTTATATAAACTTTTGAATCAGAATTTAGCTTTATCGCTTCTAAGATTCATAAGTAAGAGCATTTTTTTTATTAACATCAAAATTATTATTATTATTTTAAAACTTCAAAGTTTCCTAGTTACATTGCACATATTTCAGGCTGGCGACAGACCAAATATTTTCCCTGATTCTTCCACCAGTATGTTTCTTTCTGAATTTTTAATAGTTAGTTTTAACGATTCATTAAGTGAAAAAATATCATATAAATATACTGGTGTAAGAATCAGAGAAAAAGGAGGGTTTGTCACCACGCTAATATTTTGGATGCCAGATTTTTTTCATGAAATAAACTCATTTCATCAATCTTAATCTTTAAGGTCTGGTGCGTGAGTTATCGGTGAAATGTGAAATACATTCTGTATAAATCAATACATTTGAATCCACAGTTGTGTTACTTAATTCTTAAATATTTCATACTACATATAAAACTATAATTTGTGTTTTGTTATTGTTAATTTGCACGTTTATCATTATTTATGTTTGGAAAATTAGCTGCTAAAATTATTTAATTCTAATTCATTCTCAAACTAATTGGCATAGGTGGACTCTGCTCAGTTCCCCATCATATTTATGTTATCATAAATTTCTAGTGCGAGACATATTATAATCATATTAAAAGAAATAAATTTGACCAAAGCTTGATACAGTGACAGAATGAAATCCCCGCCTAATAGGCTATCCACCGTTCATTTCGATATATTTATCTTATTCTAATCTATTAATTTATTTTATCAGGGTATATTCTGTTGTTTAGTTTTCATGCTACTATTTCCAATGCAATAATCCTCAAAATTCATATTTATATGAAAAATTTACAATTTCGCTATGTTGATAAAATCGTAAATTACGAATAATTTACGAAATTTTCCTCTTAAAATATTTGTATTCAATCATGTTCAAACAAATATCATAAATGTAATTTTGAAGTTGTCTAATGTATTTATGATCCTCAAAATGGAAGTTTATGCTGAATTTTCCCTTTATTCTGACATGTTAAGTAAATCGTTAATTCCAAATAACTTACGAATTTTTTAAATTGGAAAAATCATAGTCTATGATATTCATGCCAGTATCCAAAATAATATTTAAAAAGTGGTTTGACATCTTTACGATGAAAATATCCCTCAAGATTGACGTTTATGTGAAATTTTGCTCCAGTCTGCCATGTTAAGAAATTCGTAAGTTTCCAATAACTTACGAAATTTTTATATTGGAAAATTCATAGTCATTAATATTCATGACACTGTTCTAAATAATATTTCAAAAGTAGTCTGACATCTTTGCGATGAAAATATCTCTTAAAATTGACGTTTATGTGAAATTTTGCCCTATACTGCCATGTTAAGAAATTGGTAAATTTCCAATAACTTGCGAAATTTTCAAAGTAGCATATTTATAGTAAATGATGTTCATTCCGCCATCAAAACTGATATTTTAAAACTGGTCCGACATTTTTACAGTAAAAAGTTTCCTTTTAATGCACATTTAAGTGAATTTTTGTCCTATTCTCCCATGTTAAGAAAATCGTAAATTTCTAATAACTTACGAAGTTTTTTAATTCGAATGTTGCAAATGAATAGGGTTCATGCCAGTATCGAAAATAATATTTTAAAACTGATCTGACCTCTCTGCGATCATTTGTTCGTGAGATATCGTGTAAACAGACTAACAAACTAACGGACTAACACACTAGCGGACTGACACACTAACGGACTGACACACTAACAGACACCCTACAGACAGACACCATACAAATTTTGTCATTTTCGGATTCCTCACACCTGAAAACGTATAAAAAAGCCAAAAAACCGAGGTCGAAATTTTTCACGCTTACCTAAGTTCCCCATACCTATAGTATGATGGGGAACTAAAAATTTTTCACGATTACCTAAGTTCCCCATACCTATAGTATGATGGGGAACTAAAAATTTTTCACGATTACCTAAGTTCCCCATACCTATAGTATGATGGGGAACTAAAAAAAAGAAAGAAAAGAAAAAGTTTATCTATCATACAGCTGAATTTTTTCTTAATATTATAAGTTTTCTCAATATACATGCCTCAATATTTATTGAAATAAACAAAGATAAAAGTCAAAGAAAAATAGTTTTTCCACGAATATTCAAAGTTACAAACATTTTATACTTGCATGTTTATAAACATGCAAGTTCTCCAATTGAAATTGAAATTGTTATGTTCAGCATTAAATATTTTTAAATGTAAAATGGTGATTTTTTGCTTTATAATAAAGCTACGAACGTAGCGAATAAAAGCTTATTTATTTATTTATTTACTGAGTTGCTTTTTCAAAAAGCCCATTTCATTCAAATAATTTGTATAATTTTTATTTATTTATTTATTTCATGAAATAAAATATGAAAACATGCATTTTAAAAAATTCGTATCAGGAAACCAGAAATTTCGTTTAATATAAAAATTATTTCCATTTTTAGACGTCCCTGCTAATGTTACATTGCTGTTTATTGCGCATTTGTGTTTAACCACTTGAGTGCCGTCGGAATTTATACATAAATATGTATACCAGAGGTCAAATTTTGAGGATAAAATTAAAATGATTTAAACTCAAATATGTAAAACCCCTTTGTTACATAATATAACGTTTTAAAGGAACACCAAGAAGTGGGGCCTTTTGTTCAAAACATGAAAATAACCCGACGACAATATGTTAAGATTTATATTAATCAGGTACTGATATATATATATATATATATGTTACAAATTAAATTAAATAAAGGGTGAATTACACTTAAATTAAAGCATATAAAATTTTTTCAAAATAACACACTTACCTAAAAATTAATAGAAAAAAAGTAAGTAGACTCTAAAAAAATCCTTTAGTTATCAATTTTCTATGATAATTTTCTGAGAAAATATAACTTTTTTTTAAAAAGTTATTTGGAAATTCTAAAGGACAAAATACATGTTCGGTACATGAACTTTGGGATCACGTACTGCGATATATTTATCTATCTAAATGAATAATAAATAACGTCACACATTTATTTTCATGAGGTTATCCTTGTTTAGTCACGTTTTCTTAGTATGCTTAGATTTTTTCGTGCACAACATTGATCAAACTTTTAAAATGGAGTTCTCATTATGGAGAAAAGTGGGTATTATCTTAAGACTACTTTGTGTGTGTGTGTGTGTGTGTGTGTGTGTGTGCAATATAAGAGTACATACAAGATTTAAAAACAAAAAGATTTTTTTTTAAAAGTTACTTTACAAAATCTATATATATATTTGCGCAAAAAAAATGTAAATAAGAACAGAATAATTATTTTTGTTTCTCACGATTTTAATTTAAAAATATTTACCATATATATATATATATATATATATATATATATATATATATTACGCCATTTTAGCATCTATTGGTTCATTGCTGTACATTTAAATTCTGTTGAAATCCTAGTATTGATGGCGTAAATGAAGAAAGTTTAAAAGTTTTGTCTTTTATTATTATTATTATTATTTTATATATGTCTGTAATATTTTAAATGTGTTTGTTATATTTAAATGTGTTTGTAATATTTAAATTCAGATAGTAATTCGGTAAAATATGTTAAGGTATTATAAGGTACAATATAATCTTGATTACCCGAAAAGCTCAGAACCGAAGTATTTTCTGTTAATCCAGATTCCACAAAAACTTTCGGATAACCGGGAAGCAGACATTTCCAACAAGAAAAAGCCTGAGCAGATAACATCTAAGGGAATTTCTGTACTAATTTTCAATATATAACATACAAGCTGAAAAAAGTTATTCCTGAAGCATTTCGTGTATTATAACATAAGATAATGTCACCATTAAAAAAAAAAAAAAAAGTTATCTAATTAAAAATCATGTGATAAATTTAAGATCGTTTTAGATTATTTTAAAATGATTCCAAAATTTTCAGCAAAGAAAAATAACCAGGGTATGTACGTACCTACCCTTTTTAGGGTGGTCAAAGAGCACTTTTTCACTGCTTCATCTACCAATATTTTTCTTTCAAAATTTTTAATAGTATGTTTGCACCATTAATTAAATAAAAATTTTACATAAATACTCTGGTGGAGGAATCAGGGAAAAAAAGACGGGTCTGTAACCATCCCACTTTTGTAAGGGTTTTTACACCAGAAATTTTATGTAGTAAAAATTCACTTTAAGCTTATTGTATGACAAAAATTGGTATAAAATTTTACTGGTGACGAAAAATAAATATTTTACGAACTCTGATAACTAATAGTTTTATAGTAACCAGGAAATTTTGTAATCAACATCTGTTTATATTTTTTAATTCTTTGCATTTTTTTTTTTTTTTTTTTTTTTTTAACGCAGACTTGACACGTAAATCTACGTTTTTACGTTACGATTGCCTAAGACGGGCAACGTAGATTTACGTCTGCTGATTTAAAGCGCGCGGTTACGTGGAAAATTTATTGACTATGATATGCCAATTATGTAAGTTCCGCCTCGTAAGAGTAGATGTTTTATAAAATATCACATTCATAAAGACTACTAAACATGTAAATAAAAATATTATACAATTTTATTCATGAATAGTACTTATTCAATAAAACTACAACGCCCAATATGTTTATTTAATTCTTTTAAAAAATTTACGGAAACCGGAACAGACAGAGAAAATACAACCCTTCTTCAGTTCTTTTTTACTAAAAAGCTCAGAGAAACAATGAATATAATTCCAATACAATGGTTAGACAAAAAAATTTCTAGTTTAAGAAAATGTAAAGTTAGTTTTGAATTAAATATAATGATTTGTATTAAAATATTCTCATTTTGTACTTTAAATTTTTTCTTATTCAATCGAGTATCACCTGAAAAAAGCTGGACAATTCAATGACACTTGGCTCAGGTTTAGGTCTGTATCAAACTTAATATTATATTCATCTACTTCTCAAAATTTTACTTAGATTTATATATATGAATAAAGCCTCTGGATATGGCTTCTGGATATAAGGTTATGAATATAGTTTTGCAACCAATTAAAAATTATATCTAGGTATTTAGATATTTTAAAATGACTATATTTGACAAAAAACTCCACATTTATTATTCGTTGTTATTTTGTTTTTTGATACGTTTTCTTACGCAGACGATACTTTTCCTTTTTTCATGTTCTTTTTAAAACTTATATTTCTCTTTAAAAGTTAGATTGCTTTGTATATGACACATATTTTATCGCAAGCAACGGTGATTCACAAGTAAGAATTATTTATTTGTTTATTTATTTTATTACTTCGTACTTTTAAAATAATTATTATTGTAAAGTAATTGTGACTGCTATATATATTTCTTTAAATTAAAAAGTAACAATTGCATATAATATTTGAAAAAAAAAAAAGCAGAAAATTTTGTTTACTTTTTTTGTATACAGCATTTAATTTAATTTAGTACGACACAAGATTTATTTTAAACTGTTTATTCACATAAAGACATACAGTAACTGTGTTTTATTCCCTAGCATCACTAACTGTATTCATTTCTTAAACTTTCTTTAATATAGCTGTAGCATAGGATCCTCTTAGCGGCTTTTAAATTTTTATTGTATTTTCATTTTGATGATGAATTAAAATGGTTAGCTCATTTGCGTAAGTAAAAGTCTTGGCGATAAACATCCGAGATACTTCGATGCCAAATTTCAAATTTCACCAAGGGATTCTATACTGAAACTGTTCAATTTGTTTAAAACGATTTTTATAAATTTATTTTAATTATAAAAAAAAAAAAAAATATGTATATATATTGCGTGGTCATTTTTTCGCCATAAAAAGACAGATGTTTATTTATGTTTCAGTCTTAAATAATTAAATCTCTCGATATATACTTTTTATAATTTTTATAAATCTTTAATAATCAAATTTATGTCCCAAAGTTTGTTTACTTCAGGGGTAGAAAACTGGCGCAGAATTCATACTACAATAAATGAAACACATTTTTTATTTTTTTTTTATTAAAACAATGGTTTTATGGAAGATTTTAAACAAACGCTGGTATGAGTTCTACTTTCAAAAATTTCCATTTCTTTTATTATATTTCAGCCTTTACGACTTTTTTCAATTATATTATTTTATTTGAAATTGCTATCATTATTTTAGAAACTTTAACTTTATTTTCAGTAATTACATGTCCGCATTTCCATTTCATTTCTTTTTCTTTTCTTTTTTTTTTTTTTTTTTTTTTTTTCGACTTAAAAAAAATATATATATAAAATTTAAGGTGGAACACTTTGCAAATGAAGAAAATGCAAATCGGAGATTAAAAGTAAACTTAAAAAAACACTTTCGTACTTAAAAAAAAAAGCAATATTTATTATACAATAGAGTTAATAGGAATTATACTTATGTCTAAATTATTTTATTTAATGGAAAAAATATATATATACATTGCTGAAAAGCTGAAAATGTAATACTTTTTATAAGTTTTGCTTGCCATATTTTTTAACTAAATACAAAGAAAAAAATTCAAAACAAATAATCGCCAAGAACGCAATAATTGCCAAAAAATATACCTGGTAATCAGCTGACTCATCTTTGACATTCATTCTTATATTCCCGTAATAAAGCAATGCTTCATCCAATGTAATAATAGGTCTATGGATACAAGTTAATATGTTATTATACATTAGTTTCAACAAAACAAAAAAAAAGTGGTTTTGCTATTTTTAAAGTAATTTGTAAGTACAATAATATTAATTTTTCACAAAGAACTGTGTTCTTTAAATAATTTACGCACAGCTTTTTTTACAGTATCATCTTACTATTATTTAAATTTTTGTTCTATTTTGGCGATAAATAGCTATTACAGTTACGTTAGAAAAGTCTTTGGCGAGAAACGAACGAGCTACTACGGTGTCAAATTTCAAATTTTCGCAGAGCGAAGCTATTAAACCTGTTCCAAATTATAATTGTTTTATCTATTTTATAATGCACATATATTAAATGTCTCCCTGTCATCAATGTCAGATTCAGTATTTGATGGAAATTCAATTCAGAAGAAACTAATATATTTTCAATGTAATTGAATCGTAAAAAAAGGTACAGCTTTAGAATAGAACCCTCTTCGCGTCTTGTGTTTTTTAATTAGATGGTCTACCATTTTTTCGGAACGTAATAGACATTATTAAATAGAAATTATGTTTTCTGAGCACTGAGAAAATTTATGTTCAAATCAGTGCAAAAACAATTATGCTAACTAAAAGATATATACATGAGTGAAAATTTACAAATTGTACTTATCAACTATAATAACCGATTCTCTACTTTCATCAGTGTAGTACGCTTCAACTATGATAAATATATTTTTTAATAATATACTATGAATAATAATTAAATTCCTGTGCGAAGAATGAGCGCAATAGCTAGTTCATTTGAATAAGCGTATTAATAGTTAGAATGAAAGTTAAAATATTACAAAGTGCTTTTGAGATCGAGCTCAGATATTGCTTTTAAGTAAATTAAAATTTATTGATTTATCTTGAAATTTGTTAAAAAATAGAAAATGGCAAATTAAACTTCAAAATATTCCAGTAAAATTACAATGCATGTAAATGTAATCAACAGCAGGAGATTTTGAATTCAATTGAAATGAAATAATGTTATATATAAGATAGTTTGAGAACCTATATTTAATATTTTTATTGTATATTTTTTTTAGTTACTGTCCTTTACAATATTTTTAAAGTTGCACTTAGAAACTATGATGAATACAATATGTATACAAATTTATAGATTAAAAATATCATGTCAATATTTTTTTTTTTTTTTGTTTTTTTTTTTTTTTTTGTTTCTCTTCATTGTTATTCTATTTCAAGAAATTTTCTTTACAAACAACTCAAATATATTTATGAATATATATAAATTAATAATCATTTGTCATTTTATTTATCATTTTAATTATTCATTTCTGTAACCGAAAAAGAGTTCAGATTGAGAAAATGTGTAATGCAATAGTAATCAACGCTTGGAAATCTTAAGTACATAAGCATTCGTCTATTAAAATCCCTCTGCAGCGACATACACAACGCTTAACAACACAATACATTTCAAAATAATTTTGCCACACCACCGCAAAATATGTGAGAACGGTCGCATTTATGAATTATAATTTGATTATATATATTGCCCTTTTTTATTAACAATAATAATTTGGAAATGTTTCACTGAGAAAAAAAATATACCGCCTTCCTCCAGCATGAATAAGTGGCCATTTTTTAAATACCTTAACTAGAAATATAGATTTCCGAGCTATGCGCATAAGGCATGCCAGTAAACTGAATAGACGAAATGTTCGAGGATTTCTAGTTTAGACATTTCTAGGTTGTGAAATAATATTCTGAATATTCCGAATATTCTGAACCTTTTGTATTGCGATAAATTCTCGCTTGATTTTCTAGAATTGGGTAATAAACTAAGATTATAGTTGCTGAAACCTGCCTCTTGTAGTCTCATTTATTTGCAGAGATTTTTAAATAACTTTGCACTCGATAATATAAGCAAACGCTCTAGAATTCTAATAGGGACTTCTAGAACTCCCTTTCTAAGAGGACTAGAATTTATAAGGATGACATGGAACTATTTTTTCTAGAGCCACAATTTAGGTTCTAGATATAAGTTACAGAATTTTTTCTCAGTCTTTCACATAATCTTCACAAATTGGTTTTGCTTTACGTCCGCAATTCTTGATATTTAGGCAAACAATGCCAACAATTTTTTTTTTTTTTTTTTTTTTTATGATGAATTGTCTTAATTTTACTTAATTTTTCTAATATTTAATTGTGATATAATTGAAATATTAATTATAATTATTGTCTTTTATTCAGGTGCACCACAGGTATTGACAGATACTGCTAGAACAAAGAAGAGAGTGGTTGTTGAAAAAGATGAAGATGCGGTCATAGCCGTATACTTTTGTTCTGATCCAAGTCCAAGAAGATCATTCTGGGAATGGGGAAGTATCAAGTTAGAGTCAGGTGAAGTTCATATAAGATACACAGCAGAACCATTGCATCACGTGAGTATCTTTTTACTCAGTCGAGTTTTAATTATATTAACCCCTGAATAATTTTTTTTTAACTGTTGTCCTGTCTGTGTGTGTGTATGTGTGTATCTGTCTGTTATCAGCATATCTCAAAGACAAATAGTAGCACATAATCCAAGATTTGTATTCTAAATCTGTATAATAGTGATGCTATACTAAACTTTCCGTTGAGATCAAGCTAAAGGTTCGTGTACAGGGACATCCAAGAGAATTCAAATACATTACGTGTTTGGAGGAAATATCTGGTAAGTACAGTGTAACATCTATAAACTCCTGGAAACGAAATGTAATTAACAAACTTTTTTTTTTGTCATATGCATAAAAGCTTTTGTGTAGATTGTGTTATTGAAAAAATTTATCATTACTTTACCGTGCTAAACAAGTTTTTGGATATATTAGGGGCTATACTTAAAAACTGATGGAAATTTATTTCATTCTGTGTTAAGTGGTTTTTCATGTAAAACTAAATTTAAGTATACAATTTGATGTGCCTATAGTTTACAAACAATATGCAGGGCTACTCAAACTTAAGCTAAAAGTTCTTTTTCATTGAATGAAACTGATGGAAGTGCTTTGCTGCGTTTTGCTATGTTCACGAACACTGCTCAGAAAAGAAAATAACTTTTGGTACTCATACTGTTAACAAAATATATTTTGAAGTTGTATTCTCAACGGTAGTTTTTCTATAATATCACGTTTTGAGCTTCCCTGAGTATAAAAGTACAATTTTTCTCAGTTTATCTGTATGTATATCTGTTTTCAATATAACTTAAAATGAAAATAAATAATAGTATGAAATTCAAATTTTGTAATTTAGAGTTCGTCTGAGGTTGCCATTGTAAAAATTTTATAGCATTATTAAGTTTAAAGGCATATTAATAACAGCCTTATATAAAAAATATTAAAATAATAATAAAAATAATAATAAAGGTAGAACAGGGGTTTGAAGGGGGCGGCAGACTCCCCTCACACGTAACTGCGTGTCAAATAAAACTGTTTCTAAACCAATTTTAAATTATTTTTAAAGTAGATTGGTCTTTGTGATCTTACCTTATTAATCTTATGACTTAATCTGCAATCTGTTTTATAGTGTTTAAATGCAGGATAAAAGAAAATCGTGTGAGTGACACACCAGATTATTTAAATTAAAAAATTTCCAATTTCCAACGTAATGAAAAGATTGCTCTTATTCCCAGCTATCTCTTTTATATTTTATCGGAAATTCTTAAATTTTATAAAGTTGATAATCTGTAAAGTGATCATATTTATTAACTTTTGTGTTTGATTCTATTGTGACTAGAAAAAAAAATTAACTTAATTTCACAAAACTCCAATTACATTTTAATATAAAAATTTTATAATGTCATAGTTTTAATTTTATTACATTAATACCAGCTAAAAATATTTAAACTTTAAAACTTCTTCCCACGCCATAAAATTAAAGAACAGCACAACCGATTTCGAAATGATGTGGCCTTTCTTCATCAGGTGCAAAAAACACGTGCTACTGCCATGGAGGCAAAAGAAAGACTAGCTAAAAATTTCTACACGTTTAAATAGCACTGTTTAGAAAGAAAACGATTTTTTCATAATCAAATAAAACAAAGATTCCTAATTTAAAATTCTAAAACTAAATAGATTCACATAAAAATTGATTCAAATATAACTATTGTAGTAGTGGTTGCAACAAAATTTAATTGTAAAAGAAAGATAATGTAATCGATTCAAAAAATGATCTAATCGTGCATCATAAGAATAAAACAAATCAAGTGGAGGAGAGTCAATTAAACACGAAAAATTCAGGCATGTTCTGTGTTTATTATACATCAATGTATGATCTATAAATTCATCCAAAAATCTAATTCAGTTTTCTATAACTTATCATCGTAGTGTGTCAAGTAATAATTAGTCATTATTATTATTATTATTATTATTATTATTATTATTATTATTAGATAAATAGCATTCTCGAAAACAAGACAATTTGGTACTTTATGTCAAAATGTATACAGATTAACAAATATACTTGTTAATACAGTGATTGAAAAACATAACTTTGTTAGTTTCTTCAAAATGAGATGAAAAATCAAGTCGTAACTACTTTTTTTTCCGAATATATAGTATTCTTGTAAAAAAAAAAAAAAAGAAAAAAAGAAAAAAAAGAAAAAAAAATAGGGTATTTTAACCTTTGCAGAGCAGAGTAATTCTTCTCATTTAAAATCAACAGCCACCGGAATTTAAGAACGAAATTAGAAAACAAGATATAAAAGAAGTTTTCAATTATAAAAGTGAAATTGTATAAAAAAAATTCTTTGATGAGTTTT
This sequence comes from Salticus scenicus, assembly GCA_963930645.1. Lineage (NCBI taxonomy): Eukaryota > Metazoa > Arthropoda > Arachnida > Araneae > Salticidae > Salticus > Salticus scenicus. The sequence goes on from OZ005648.1 coordinate 257,388,255, forward strand.
GTCACTTGTGAATTTAATTTACTGTCGGTAACAAAAGTAGTCAAACACTAGCAAAAATTCCTATGTAAGAAAAGTACACTTAATACGGTTTTGTTAAATAAATCCTTGTCGAATCCTGTTCTTAGTCAGTGTAAGGACATGATTCGATAAGGATTTATTTAACAAAACCGTATGAAGTGTACTTTTATCACATAGGAATTTTTGCTAGTGTTCGGACACTTTTGTTACCGACTGTAGGTGTTGCTAAAGCTGCAACACTTTCCTTGAAAGGATTATATACACTCAGAAGACAGATTAAAAGAGGTCATAATTATTGGAAAAGATCCTACAGTAAACCGTTTCAATGTTATAGTTTCAAAAATGCAAAAGTTTCACTCTGTGTTTCTTCATTTGCTTAAAACACCAAATTTAATAGTTTATTAAAATTTTAATAAAGGTAACAATTAAAAAAATATTTTTTAATATAAAAAAATTTTAAGAACATTCAAACAATCTTGTTTGGAAAAAGATGTATGATAGCAACGTTATGTTGCTTATTATGCTATGATATAGAATATAAAATACGATATAGAATTTACGATATAGAGTATAGAATACGATGTCGTTGTGGCTATATTATTTTGAACTTTTTAATAATTAATTTTAAAATAATTTAAATGATGTATTCTTCAAATCTCAATAACTCTCCTGATTTATTTAATGACATTTTAAACTAATTTCTATTTTTTTTTTTACTATTCGAATTTCAGTTAATTTCTACTTAATTCAGTTTAATTTTGCTTTATTGTATAAGAATGATCGATTATTTTATTTATTTCAAGTAGCCTATTTAGATTTAAAATCTTCTTATAGAATTTTATATATTTCATATAAATAAGAATTACCACTAAATATCTTTCATTTTAACAATAGATTAAATTTAGATTGTTTAAAGTAATTGATTTTGACAAGTGTCATTGTTATGAAATTAATTGCTTCTTCTCTGCTACAGAAATTTTTTAGGAGTGTCCTCTATCCATAGTTAATTATGAGTCTTGTTTACTGACAAAGAGATAATTAAAGTTACAATAATTTTACGTGTACTTAAATCGTTAATACCCTCTATTATTTTGCAGACATGTATTTCCCAGAATAAATGACTTGCCATATAATTGGTATACGTAAGTCGTTTTAAGTATGGATATGTTCTAATGTTCTTCAAGTGTTAAACATATCTTCAATTATGTAGTACAATCCAACCGATACAGATTTTAAAAGTTAAAATCTACAAACCAAATTAAATTTTTCAAAAAAATGTATAAATGTTCATGAAATAATTAACATTTCTTAATATAAATAATTAAAGTATAATTCCTGTGATTTGTTTCAAAACAAATAATTTCGTAAAAAAAGGTTTCTCTGTAAATAATTGGATTTAATGATATTTATATGTTTTTTCAGTTTTCAATTATTCTGTGAATACGGCATTAGTACTGTATCAGTGATTATTTTCAAATTGGAAAATTTCATTTATAAATATATAAATAGAAGAAGTTAAGGGGACATACGACCCTTAGAACTTCAAAAAACATTGATTTAATTATAGTCTTTTTTTAAGTAAATTGTTGTTAACTAAGCTTCATTGGGCTTGTCTAATTGTTACCTGTAAGCTTATTATGCATTTTGAAATATAAATTAAATTCTGCGGTGAATTATTTAATAATTGATGTGTTAATAATAAACGTGTTTTTTTCTACCTTGCGCGCAGGATATCTCTAAAACTATTTAATATTTTTTCTTGAAATTTTCACAGATTATGTAACATATCAGATCCTTCAAACTGAACCTAAGTTTGTATCCCCTCCCCCCCCCCCCCTATTTTTCATACAGATAATACTTCAGATTTTATTGAAAAATAAATTATCTTTATATCTTATATATATAACCTAATTTTGAACAAATTTAGATTCCGTTTGAAGGATCTGATATGTTACATAATCTGTGATAATTTCAAGGAAAATTATTAAATAGTTTGGCGATATCCTGCACGCAATGTGAAAAAAACACATTTATTATTAACACATAAATTAATTAAATAATTCACCACAGAATTTAAATTATATTTCAAAATGAATAATAAGCTTACAGGTGACAAATAGACATGCCCAATGAAGATTAGTTAACAATAATTTCTTTTAAAGAAAAGACTGTAATTTAATCGTTGTTTTTGAAGTTCTAAGGGTCGTATGTCCCCTTAAGTCCTTCATTTGTTATTTTAAATTTCATTCGAAACGGATGGTATTTTAAATATATAATGTACATATATAAGAAGACTTTTATACTACGATTATATTTGATCTATTAGTAATAATTAATTTGTAATCACTTAAAAATATATATATAATAATATATAATATTGATATTTTACGATTATACTTTATCTCCATATCCAGATGTATGTGTTTATTTATATGAAACTTAACACTGTAGTTATCAAAAAGAATTCTGTGGGGATTATACAAAAATGAAAAAAAAAAAAAAAATCACGCAAGTTCTTTTTCAAATCGTGAAGGTTATTTAATTAAATTTCAATATAATACGAGTTTTCATATTTCAAAAGAACACTTAAATGTAATATTTATTTCAAAATTAAATAATAAATGTAAGAATTAGAAGTTGTTGAAAGAATTTTTCTAAATATTAAATATAAAAAATTCTTTGAATTTCAAATGAAATTTTTCATTTAACTAACCAAAAGCAACAAATTATTTAGGGTATATTTCCATGAATGAATAGATGCTATTCAAAAATATTTTTTTCTCTGTAATAGTAGCATTTTAACATGCATCCTTTTTATAATGTTATTTATTTATTAATTTTTTATTTTATTTTATTTATTTTTTTAAATATCGAAGAATTCTGAATTGGAATATGTAGAAAATTTAACAAAAATGCGCCTACAAATTTTCATGGCATTAATTTTTTTTTTTTTTTTTTTTTTTTTTAATAATTCATAATTTTGACACATTTTTCAAATAACAGATTTTATTTATTAGTTTTTACGCGTCTCATTATGTATTAACACAAAGTAATGAAAAAAAAATCCCACATCTTTTCAATATATTTATTGCTGAACTTTAATAGCAAAAAGGATTATATATTTTCAATAAAAATCCAACGCAATGCTTCAGGCTTTCAATTTTAAATTACTATTAAAAAAATCTCAGAACTTTTTAAGATAATTAATTTCTAATAAGTATTAAGTTTTATTGCTGAAGGGCCAAAAAAGTAGTAAGTGCCTCTTACATTTTAATGTTTTTAGATGGAGGAATGTTCCATTAAAAAAAAAAAAAAAAAAGAACTGCTATTTAAGACAGTTTAAAAGCAATTACCATACAAGTATCATCTGGTTAAATGGCTTAAGTAAAGATTTATATTTTCCATTTAATTGGATATTAAAGTTTTTTTTTTTTTTTTTTTTTTTTTTTTTTTTAGAAAAAATGTGAGCATTTCCGATTTTTAAGAAAAATTTTACCTTTATTTCACTCTTTCGTTAAACGTGCTGCTGATTTTGTCTTTATTTATGAATTTGTTTGCGTTTTTTGCACTTTTAAGATTAAAATGAAGAGGTTATGCATTTTCTCTTTATTTCTTCTTTTTTTTTTCTCCTTCTTTCACTTTTTTTCCTTTTTTGTATTTTTAAAAAGTTATTCTATTGATGAAAGACCTATCTTTTATATGAATGCTAAGTTCTTAATTTTATTTAACGTTCTTTTTGAAATCCATTTGTTAAGTCTATCGAAAAATATTTGCACTAAACGATATTTTTTGAATAAAATAATTATAAACCTCTCATTTATGTTTCTAAAAGTTATCATCAATCTCTAAAATAATAATAAAAAAAAAAGGATTTTCAGGTCATATTTGAAAATACCTAAATTTTGATATTTAAAGTTATTTTGATTTTACAAGATATGTAAAAGTTTATAATGCAAAAAATAAAACAATCAAATAAATATAAATTTCTGCATTTACCTTCATCATTTCCTATTCTGAATCAAAATTGCAATTTAATATTATTATAAAGAATATCTACAATATATTTTTTAAATGTTTATTGTAATTTTGTTGTAAGTTGTCTATTCATATTATAGTTACAAATTGTATACTACTAATTCATGCATTTATTTTAATTATACATATATATACACACAATAGCAATTCATTTAACGAAGTTCTTAGTAAATTATCTTTTAAAAATGTTTAAACGAGGTTTGATTTGTCTTTGTTTGGTCCTGGTTCAGTTTGATCAAGGTTTGCCGTCATTTGACCTTCTTCTTCCCCTAATTCAATTTGGTTCTGCTGTCACGTGTCCTCCAGTGTCTAATATCAACACTCTTTCACTTAAGTTTTTCGTATATTTGGCTGAGAGTATCAAACTGTCTTAATAATTTCAACGGCTCGTGAATGCATCATTAATACATTTTTTTTTTTTTTTTTTTGTAATATGACATGAAAATATTACCGTATGATTGAATAAAACATGACAGTAATCTGCAAGTGTGTTAGAACAAAAACAACAAAATAAATGCATTCCGATAAATTCTGTAAACCTTAAACATACGACATAGTAAGATATTGTCCATTTTTCATGACGCAGTATGAGAAATGCGTAAATTTTAATACGACATAATGTTCTATAGGCATATGTCTAATACAGGATTACCACCCTAAGGTTTAGAATTCAAAAATGTCCGTATTTACAAACAAAAATTAAAAGATGGTAAAAATGGAGTCATTAAAGTTTCCACTTGAAGTCTTGTCAGACATGGTACAAGCTTACAGAAAAAAAGGCTGAACTTTTCATGCCCCCCCCCCCCTCAAAAGTGGTATCAGGCAACTGACAAAATATAAATTTTTCAATAATAAAAATAATTTTAAATCTGATTGCATACATGTACACACAATAAAAAAAATCAGAACAATAAATCTTATATTGAATATCATATTAATTATAATTAAAATAGTTGCAAGTGCTTAAAAAACAGACAAACTTATTACATATACTTGAAAATAAGTTTATTTTATAGAAGCATTGTTTGTAGCAAAATAATGTAGTTCAAGTTCATTAGGAAAATGCAGTTGAAGTGCTATTTCTTTTTCATTTTCTCCAAGTTTGAATTTCACATTTCTGAAAGCCAATCACATAGAAATTGCTGATAATATATTGCACAAATTCAGGCTGACTCCCCCCCCCCCACACACACACATGTTAAAAAAGTTTTAATGCGGATTTGCATTGATCCCAAGAATAATAATTTTCAAGCTTAAAAAGGCTGAAAAGTAACATGTCTGTCTTGTTCAGAAGCTAATAGTGGAACCAACAAAATCAAAACTTAATTTCTCAAGTCCTCATGATGTTACCTGCGTAAAAAATATGGCAACTGAAAATATTCTAACGTTTATATATAAAGAATGTCTTTGTAAGTTTCTTTCTGATTCACCCCTCTGTTCCGATTTCCCCATTTTAGTTTACTAAATTTCCATTAGTATAGTCATATGTCGGTTAAGGTAAATTAACTACAAAGAGGGTAGGGACTGGTCTTAAGGCCAATTAACTATACTATGCTCCTTGGAGTAGGTAGTGGGCCCTATGCGGGGTTTCTTCTCAAGGATCGTAGTTCCTATTCACGTGAGTTTACAAGAAAACTACGAAAAATTACGAATGGCTAAGGCAACGAAACTGATCTGGATAAGAGCCTGGTACCTACCATCTACCGTTTTGAGAGTAGAAATTCTTGGCCACTAGTGGGGACGTTTACACGAGAAAATTAGTTGACGTGAGATGATTCCTGTGGAAGTTTTTCTAAAGCTATCCTTTTTAAAGAGAAAACTACTGATGTTTGAGAAAACTCCGGATATTTCCGAACGGATAGTCTATGAAGCGCGGCAAAGATTCTAACCCAGAACATCCTATCTACCACCGCACTTTTTCTTCCAAAATGGTGTCTACACTCAAATTTTAACACAGCTTTACTTTTCATGTAAATGTGTTGGTATCTACCAAAAACAAAATCTCTCTCCAAAGATACAAAAATTCCATTTTAAATTTAACAGTTACTCTATAATATTTTTTTTTTCTAATCAGACAACCGTTTTGTGTTCACCTTGTTCCACACAGTCATTTACATCCATGAGACATCAATAACACGTATAAAAGTTAAAAAATGATCCATTAAACTTCTATAAATGTCTTACAGATATCTATTAGCACGACAAATGTAACTCTTTATTATATCCATTAGATGTCTGTTACATATAAATAAATCTTCAAATACCCAATAATTGGATTTGTTAGATCTAATAGATATTGAAAATATCTAAGTCTTGTTTTGATTTAACACGTTACATCGATTAGACATCGAAAAAGACACGTCTAAATTTCGTTTATATTTAAACATCTAATAAATATCTATAATTAGTGCAGGATATCCAGGACTTTTATTGGACATTCTTTAGATATTTTGTACCTGTTATGGATCATTGGATGTAATTTAGATATATAATGGATATCAGTGGCTGAATGGAGTGTTTTTAACAGATTTTACAATTTCTGCATTTATTTGCTTTTTTTATTATTATCGAATTAATTTACAGGCTAAAAATTCCTTTCAAAATTTTAAACGCAGAAAAAAAATCGAAATAAAACACATAATTGTCTCATGCAAAAAGGTTTCTTTTTTAATGCATTTTGTTACTCATATCTATACTATCAATATACTATAGGTATAAGTACTTTGATTAGAAATGCATTTTGTTAAAGCTATGATTTTTTTAATTCACTATAAATGAACATTATATATTTCTATATTTTAGGATGAAGGATCGAAGGACTGTTATGAAGCAAGACTCATAGTTCGAGGAGTAGATGGAACAGATTCTCGGAAATATACGTTAAATGTTGAAAATGAACGTGGTAGTGAAGCATTTGCTGTAATGCTAGAAGTTAGAGGTAAGTGTACTTCGCCTTAATTTCAAAAGGCATAAATAGAATATTTTATAGAAAATTTTAAAGTTTTAATTGAACTCCAGTAAAACTTATGACATTGTAACGAAAAGTTTAGAAGAAAAATGGTATATAAAAGGATTGTTTTCGAATATATTTAGCTTTTACTTTATATGACTCCATAAAACGAACTTTACTTTATTGATTTTTTTATAATCATTCGTTTAATTTATAAATGTATAAGTATGCAGTAAAAAATGTTAATTTCCACTGAATATTATTTTAACATATCTCAATAGCACAAATTATTATTTATGTTTGAAATAGTGTGTTATTTCCAATATTAAATATTATATTTGAATCGCTTTTACAAAACAAGATCTAAAAAAATGGTTTTATTATTAATTAAATTCAATTCACTGACACATTTTATGAAGATAATATAACAAGAAAAACTCTCCATGGATAAACTAATGCCTGATCAGTGTTTATAACATATCAAGATTTATCCAATTACATCTATAAAAAAAAATAGAACTGTTTGATTATCAGCAAAGTACGTGAAATAGTAATGCTAATTATCAAATAATATATACGAATATTTAATCTGACCCTGCTTTACAAAGAGTTAATGTATGTAAAACGTTAATATATTTCTGTACATTAGTGTTTATTTTACACCGCTAAGTTATACTGAGATAGATAATCAGACATTGGTTATATATTACTAAATCTTGTTTATTCTGAAATATTTGAATATAAATCAAAATTTGAAAGACATAATTTTTTATATCCTGATAATTAATGTTGAATAAAGCACAAAAGTCAATAAATAAGCATAAAATTAAAATTTAGTTTTAAAAATCATATTCTGTTTGAAATTATGGAGGAAATGTATTTTTAATGTGATACGTTTTTCTACTTTCAGTTTACCTGCAAAATAACTCAAATTAATTAATTTATTTCTCTGGTTAGAAAAAAAAATCCTGCATTCTTTTAACTCTTTTCACTATTTTGTTTTATATTTTAGGTAACGTTTATTATAAGTATGTAATTTTTCAAGCCTGATTTACTAACATAACAATAATAACATTATAAAAAGTATACCTCAGCTACTTCAAACAACTTAAATTTTACTTTTTAAAAACTATTGTGTTAAAGAATGAAAATCAACAAAATCAACAAAAATACAATTAAATACACTTCGTGTACAACTAACCATTTTTCATTTATTTAACATATTTAATAAATACCACATTCATAAAATATCTAATTGTTTATAAGTAGTTAACCGTATTAATACTGAAAATGAAACAAAAAAAAGTTACTCGAATGTTAAATGAAAAATATAATGAAGTAATGTTCTTCTTTACTTAAACATAAACTTCAGAATGCATGTAAAAAGTAAGCTTTCAATAGAGCAAACAACCGCAACACATAAAAACTTCGTAAAACCCATTAGCAATTTAGAGTCACGCATTTCTAGAATATTATTTTTGTGACAATCAAAAGAATCTTATTTTTATTCCTAATTTTTTTCCCATTTTAGCATCTTAAAAGATCACAATTATTGGTTTTAACTAAAGAAATTAGAGAAAAAACTGAACTACTGAATTTTATAAACCACTTGAGTTCTATTTAAGTAAAGTCTTTTCTTCTTTTTTTTTTTTTTTTTTTTTTTTTAAGTGTATAACGCTCTTGACTTTTTTTCATAGCGGCACTCTATTTAGTCTGTACATCTTTGAAAAGAGATCCAGCCTGTATAGATAAATATTTCTTTTGTTTTATTTTGATTTTTGTATATTCGTTAGTTTTTTAGAATGATAATTGTTCATCAAGCAGCTGTGTCGCTTTCTTTTAATATGGTAAAAATAAAAGATTGCTTGAAATCAGTGATGACTTCAACTCTTTGTTCATTTTCTTTTTTTCTTTCTTTTTTTTTCTTTTTTCTCTTATCATATTCTTCATTTTAATATTTGGTATAACGTATAGTTTACTTTTAAAAAACATCGCAAAATAATACTTAAATATCTCCTCTTAGGAATATCAAACATTTTCATTGATAAATATCAATTATATTATTATTTAAAAAAAGGCAGAAAAATAAATATTAAGATGATTCACTTTTTTTTTTAAGTAATGATTGCTTCAGAAAGAAAAAAATTTTTTTTAGCGTATATGACCTGAATCTGAAAATTCGTTTCATTGTATATGATCACGTAATTCTATATTTACACATTAAATGTGCACGAGTAGGATTCTTCTCTTTATTCTATTGAGGATTGAATATTTTTCACTGTGATTATTATTTCATAGATATTTTGTTTAAAACGTATATACATTTGTTTTAAAAACCCAAATGAATTTTTCTAACGTAATTTTTTGTTTAGTTACTTAGTTTTAGATTTTTTTTTTTTTTTTTTTTTAGTTTGCCTGTTTGGCATCTCATTTCTTAAATATTTCTTTAAATAGAATTCCCTCTAAAAATATTTCAGCAATGGATAAAGAGCATAATTATAATTACTTTTACAGTATCCTATTTAGTTTTAAATAGATATAGAATTAGGGAAAATGAGGTTTAATATTGTTTTCTCAGTTGATAATTAAAAAGATTTTATTTTATGTTTTTCCTCGTAGTACTTTTTTAAGAAAAGAAGCAGAAGAGTATAACCTTTAATCCTTTAATGGTCAATTTAATTAGTATCGTTTAATATTTATTTCTACTAGAATTTATGAGCATATTGCACGAAAATCTATTAATGAGCGTTTCCAGTAAATTACAAAAGTATTCCATTGAAAAATTACAGGAAGAATTCTTTCAGTTGGGAATACAAATTTGAGAGGAATTATGTATATATCACCGCCCTTGAAAGGTTTTAAGGTAGAACATGTAGTATCTGTACCTTTTGCCTGACATATATGAAATAAAAAATTTATTTCTAAAAAAAAAAAAAAAAAAAAACATAAAATATATTTACTACATATTTCCAGAATAAAAGTTAAAAAAAAAAAAAAATTATAACATTAAGGTGCGCTAATGTTATCTGTTATCTTGCTTTACTATAAAAATAAAGTATTACAAATCGAATTATAAGATAAGAATTACTGTATCGAGATTTTTGAAAGACTTAAAAAAATGGTTGAAAATAATCAGAAATAATTTTTTGGCACCAATAATTGTGTGAAGGTAGCTACTACTTGTCTTCCTCCCACCCCCACCCCCCCTCAAGCCCTATGTGAATATTTTAGCTACAGTCATAAAATACTTAAAACTGTTAATAAATTTTAAAATTCTATTTGAATTATTCAAAATATTTTTGTTGATACCTCTCTTTAAAACTTCTACGACATAATTTGGGTAGCCTTATATATTAACTATAAGTTGTAAACGTGTGATATATTGTGCCTAAATAATAGTACAACAGTAAGAAAATAAAATAAAATAAACAATGTCAATGTATCCAACATGTTTTGTGTCACCCTATGAACGAAATTTAATGCTTCTTGTGATATATACTATGAAAAAAAATCTTTTGTATGTATAAAATTACATACATGCATATTATTTTGTTTAGTACAGTTTAAAGATGTTAAATTGTACCAATGAGAAATTTCACTCATAGACGTGATGGATTTGAATAATTTTCTATATTCCTGTACGTTTCATTTCATTTGATATTGCAGTTGACAAATCGTTCGAGCGATTTCGATAAAGAGTTTCATATGACATTGACACCTGAATCAGATTTAGAATACCAAATTTAGACTTCTTGCTGATGACTTTAATATTTTTTAATGAAGTTAAAAGGTTTTTTAACTTCGGTCTGTCTGTCTCTCCACGTTCTAACTTTCATAAATCGAACTTTCTCTGATGAAAATAGTGTAACTAACTCCAGTAGATTTTAGACCGGGAAAAATTTCCAAAGCATTGCGTTTTATAAGAGATATTCCTGTGATCTATATGTAAATACATTTTATTGGCTATACTTGATAAAATAAAAGATTACAATGGGTGAATATTAGAAAATACACAATATTTCAATCACTGATCATAAGTATTGCAAGTATAGTAAACCTGCATAGTAAAAAAAAAATTGGACCACAAATAATGTATTCTGTCGTAATATTGTGACATACAACTTCGAATTAAATTCTTTAAATTTTATTAGGAAAACGATAGCTCGTTTATACCAATTGCTATTTGTATGAATACATAAATATATTTTCTCAACCAATAAAACTACAGTTATAATATCAGTTGCAGTCGGTGACAAAAGTATCCGAACACTAACAAAAATTCCTGTATTGAAATACTGTTTTGTTAAGTAAATCTTTGTCGAGTCATGTTCTTAGTCAGTCGATTCGACAAGGATTTATTTAAAAAAACAGTATTAACTCTACTTTTTTTACACAGGAATTTTTCTAGTGTTCAGATACTTTTGTTACCGATTGTACACATGCGAAGAGAATCTTCTATGACGTCACTGAAAAACTAACAATTTAAATTTGAAAGGAATTGACCGTAAAATTACAGTTTGATAGCAAATTTGAGAAAATTACGTAGATTAACGTTTTTTCCCTGTAAAAAAAGTGCCAGTATTCTAAAATTACACTTTCATGGCATGAATTTACGAACTTTGACCATCTAGCTAGCAAAACGGTTATTTCACGTAAAATTATACGTTCAAATCCCGTGATTTTACATTTTTGTGTGTGTGTGTGTGTGTGTGTGTGTGTGTGCGTGTAATTTTCTAGATAACTAGAAATATGAAAATATTTTTAGCAAATTTTTGGATAAATATACTTTCTATTTTGTAATTTGCAGTAACATTTTAAAATAGTTTAAGAAACAAAACAATAGCATTCATGCAAAACTTTCACATTTTGCAAACCTATTTATAATTTACCTTTACGTAGAACAATTTTATAAGAATGAAAATAAAAAAGCTAAAATCTAGACAAAATGTTCTGAACACTGGTTTGAATAAAGATTAAAAGCGGAAAATGAATTATTAATATCGATACATTATACAAATGACGTAGAATCATGTCGACTTCCATTTAAACACGAGTCAGCAAAAATGACTTTATGTTGGTATAAAGTTAAATTGGCAGGAGTTTAGATTAATGTCGTTTTAGATGAATAATGACTATTATTGATGGAGTTTAAATGCAAATTGTTGAAGCAGTCAGAAATAATTTATCCGTTCGATCGAAATAGATTTATTTAAAACATTTGTCTCTAAAAATATATAGAATCCCATTCCGGTTATGTATGTGAAAATGGCACATTCATTATAAAGTCATCTAAAATCATTTATATGTTTAATGAAGTTGTACCAAATGTTAAAACGAAATTTTTAGTGTTTCCTTCAAAAATGTCATTGAAAATGATTAATCATTTAGTGTTTCAATAAAAATGTAATAAAATATACCGGCGATATTAAAATGTTACTGTTTGCTAAATATTTATAAAATGCGCTTTTTTATTAAATTAATTCTCAATACATAAATATATATATATATATATATATATATATATATATATATATACGTTCCTATTTTTATTTTAATCAGTTGTGGTTGTACGTCAGAGCAACTTAGGAATAATATCATATAAGGACATTAAGAATCTAAAAGTACATTTAATTAACCCTAGCTTCACATTTTGACCCCATTTTGTAGTTACGATTTAGTTAAGCCCACTTCATTCAAAAAATGCGCTAATTCGCCAGAGATAGCAAACATAACCAGCGGAATCTTGCACGACGATTTGTTCTTAACGATACAAAAAGACGCGGTGCTGGTGATTTTCGCCAAACGTGTCAAGCGGCAGCTGAAAGCAATTTTTCTGCAGTAATGCATTGATCTTGATAAAGTGAAGGTTAAACTTTTATCACTTATCCTAAAGCTATTTATTCAGAAAGAAAGTTTATAAAAAATTTTTCGTTATACATTTGAATTTTGATGCACGTTTTTTAAGCATATGCCATGACTTTCAGTTATATTAAGAAAAATTAAATTCCATTGTAGCAATAACATTCCTTTGTAGCAAAAAACAACCATTACATAGTAAGGAGTGAACAAACAGTGTTGGTCAAAATTATAAGGACAAGGAACAAATCGCCAAATCTTGGTTACAGTTGTCCGGAAAATTATGCAAATTTTATGGCTGGAAATGAAGCATAAATGAAACATTTTTATTAGTATCTAATGGAATACATGGGACATTCATATTCATAAAATGTATTTTGGATTTAGGCGACCACGTGATATGGACAAAATTATAATTACTTGTTAATATTTGCGTGCTCTAAAAAGAAAAATTTGCATGCTTTTTGTTCTGCACATGACACTTCCAGCTGTTATAAATGCTTAGTAAGCGATTGGGAACGTCGTATTCTATTTTTGCAGAAATGCTACTAGGTACTAAACTTTCTGTGTTTGACAAAGGGGAAATGGTTGCTTTAAGAAGCTCAGGACTTCTGCGCGTGAAATTTTGACAAAGCATAGAAGATCGAGAACGGCCATTTGTAATTCACTTAAACATCCTGGCAAATATGAACGGCAGTGACATTTAGGTAGACCAACTTCTACTTCTGTGCGTGAAAAAGAATGATAATGGCTCCAAAATACAAAGATTGACGAAAATTAAACAGAAATTAAACTTATGACGCAGTGCTCCAACTCTTCGACGTGTTTTACTAAAAGTAAAAAAAGATTCGTTACGGAAAACCTATGTCACGACTGCCTCTTATTACAGTTCATAAAACACTCAGGGGGGAATTTTCCGAAACGTGCATTAATATGGGGGAAATATGGGATGATATTACCTTTTCCGATGAGAAATGTTTAATGTGGATGTACCAGATGATTTTCACTACTTCTGGTATTATTTCACTAAAGAAAAAGAAATTTAATCAAAGCATACATTTGGAGGGGGCTCCATAATGGTCTGGGGAGGTTTTGCAACTGACGGAACTGCTCCAATTTAAGTTTTGTGTTATATGAATAGTAAATTCTGACTGCTACTAATTGGTTGGGAGATAATATTTTACCGGAAGTATCATTAATTACGAGTGGAGATTATTTGTTTCAGCAGCACAATGTCTAGTACATGTTTCTCAGACTTCGAAATCATAGTTTAATGTTAATTTCGTGAAAATACTTGACCGGTTGGCGAGAAACCTCGATCTAAATCCAATGGAAAATCTCTGGGGGTATTTTGGCACAGAAAGTATACAAAAATGGTATTCAATATCAAAACAAACAAGAACATATATTCTTCATCGGAAAAGCCTAGACAAAGAATTCCAAGAATATTCTGAAGGAACTTTCAAACTCTATGATATCAAGACTGAAAAAATTATTGAGAAGAATGGTGGGGATTATTAATTATTAGAGTATTTAAGGCAATAACATTCACTGTCCTTATAATTTTGCCCGGCTTTAAAAATGACATTTTTTGTTAATTACCGCAAAACTTTCATATTTTGCAATTACGAGTGTTTTGCCTTCTAGAATGATTTCTAGCATAAAAGCGTTTTATGTATACATTTCACTTTATTTACTTCAGAAACAAACTTTTTCTATTCATTTTTCAGTTGTCCTTATTATTCTGAGCATGACTGTACAATATTATAGTATTCTTTTTAAAAAGAGAATCTTTGTATGAATGTAAAAAAAAAAAAAAAAAAAAAAAAAACTCATAGTGTGCAGAGAATCTTTTTAAAATTCAACTTTCATAATTATTAAACCACTGAAATTTGTGTAAACGTACATACATTACAACAAGTTCTGGAACAGATTTGATTTCTGTCATACTTGGCGAAAAAGAAAAAAAAAGTTCGCCAAGTTATCTAGCGGTCCTATTTAATAACTTCCAAAAATCATGGTTATTTTGGTAACATATGTTAAGAGAGCAATCAACAATAAGGACAATACTTCGTACAATATGTATTACAAAAATATACATCTGGCCTGTATGTTTCAAAAGCAGTATAATCGCCAAATACAAAAGTCACCAATTCCAATTTTAACCCCCCCCCCCGCCCCTCGGAAAAGATAATTTAGAACACAAAATCTATTCAAGTACTAAATAAATATGTTATATTATACTTCAAAGTATCTAACTCAGGAGATGAAAACATCTAAATATTTTAAATATTTTTAAATAAATTATTTAAAAAAATACTATTGCCATTTACGTTAGCAAGTTGGATGCCTGTACCCACTGCCCTTTGCTTACATCATCATTTCGCTTGCTTGCATCATCATTTCGCTGGCGTATATCATCAGAAATGCGTATTTCTTTTTTCTTGTCATAAGTAATTCTTTTTTAATTCAATGGGGAAACATTTTAATATATTCCCAAAACACTATAAAAAAAGATTAAACCTTTTTATATACGCTGCTTCATTCTCCACTGCCGAAGACTAAAATTATATTCATTGAAATAACATTGAAAGAGAATCATTCTAGCAGCAATGTTTCCATGCACCAGATATAGCTAGACTATTCAGTCAAAATCCTGTTTCAAAAACAACTGACCTGAGCACAAACTTCAAGATCAACAGACCGTAGATTCACTGAATAAAACAGACACACTGGCAAGTTCTAATTAAGGAGCTTTTTTGTTATATAACCAACAAAGACAAAAACAAGCTGCAATCAATGACTTTTCCTCAGATGCATTTTGAAACTGGATGTAGCTATTCGATTAGTTTAGGATGATTCCATTCTGAACTATGTTTGATTTCTGAAAAAAGAAAAAGAGTTGTTTTTAGTGGGATAAAATTCTATATAATTAGATTCATTATAATATTCATATTCTATTTAATTAGATTCATTAGGTGTTTTTATCTCCTGGCAGATTCATTTACAGTTCGGCTAAAAGATGAGTATGGAAATTTCTTTTATATATGTCTACTTTTAAACAATGCATCATCATAAAATTTGTAATTGTTCATGCATTAATATTTTTCAGGTAAATTTAGGTGGGATATTTCAGTTTATAATTTGATTTTTCTAATTGCATTGGAAAGTACTAAATAACTCGTATGAATTAAAAAAAAAAAAAAAAAAAAAAAAAAACGTGAATTTTCAACTTAGATGTAAAACAGCATAGTAGTTATATTCGTTGAATCTTTCTTGCTGATATTTTGCATAAAAAAAAAAAAAAAAAATCACTCTACTATATAACGCAAGTAAAAGGATAACTAAAAAAGTAAACTCAGCCTTATGATGAGATAAAGTAATATATGATGATGTTTAACTTAATTTCAGTAAAACACTAATTCAATAAATAAATAAATAATAAGTCGGTAATAAATAAAGCATTAATTAACCAGCTGATTGTATTTTTTAACAATAAATACCTACGGATATTAATTTGTATCTCATCCTGCAAAATATTTTACTAATTTCAAAGTACATGCATAAATTTCTTTAAATGATAAACATAATAAATGTATAATTATACATTTATATTACATAATTATTTATTACTTATTAAATATTAATTCCTTTTTACTAGTTCCTCAATTTTTATTAAAAGAACTACGCGAAATATTAGGATTCTAGACAATAAAACAAAACAGATTTTTTTTTCTTTTAGGAAAGTCGTTTTATAAATGTATTTATTATAAAAAATTTTATTTCTTCCCATTTCAGAGCCAGTAGCCATGTCTGTTGTTATTGGTATAGTTGTTGGATGCATTGTTCTACTACTTATAATAACCCTTGTAATATTATACCTATTAAAAGCAGAAAGAATGTGCTTTAACCGTGAGTATTTTTTTATTTAATATTTTATATAATTTGTCTTATATAAATTTATATAAATTTAAGTTTTTCATATTTTATGTTTGTACAATAAACAAACTTTCTTTTAATTTTATTATTATTATAATTATAATTATTATTATTATTTGGTTTGCTTGCTTATTAATGTTTTTGTTCGTAAGAATTTTTTATTTTTCTTTTAAAGTCGATTATTTTTTTTTCTTCAAACACTTTATTTTTTAAAATAAGTTTTAATTTTATTAAAATGCATGGCAGTTATATTCGTGCTAGTAAATTATCAATTCATTACGAAATATGTTGATTTTTTTTATGTTGGTTTGTTGTCTAATATTTTCTACGCATTTGTTATTATTGACAAGGATTTAAATTTTAAGCAAAAGCATATTTAAAATCTTCAAATTATTCTTAGTTACTTCCAAGTACCTTTTCAAATGTAAGAATATATATATATATATATTATATATATTACGGGTGGGAATCGATTAACAGTTTTAACTGGGTTAATCGTAGTTCATTAATCGATTAATCGGATTTTTAATCGTTTTTCATTTTTCTTATGTGATTTCATTTGAATGATGAATAAAACTCTCATATATATACATAGTTAGATAATTAGATAAGTCATAACAAACCATAAAGATGATATATGTGTTAATTTAACAAATTCCTTAAACAATAAATAATTATAATAATAAGCATGCAAATAAATAATGAAAAAGCATATTCCTAATATATTCTTAAATGAAATTTTTATTCGTAAATACAGCTGAGAAATAACTTATATTTATTATTACTTTTATATTCGGAAAACTAAATTCTCTATAATATTATTTTATTCATAAGTCTGATTGATTTTTTTTTAACAACTTCTTTTGAAAGGTTTTATTTTTACTTATTTATTTGCTTTTTTGCTTTTTTATTAATTGATGGAAGTTTCTAAGAATGTTTGTTAGGAAAATATGTGAAAAAAAAAATTTAGTGGAACAGCATTTTTCTTTAATTCGTAGTTCGAAAATTTTAATCGGATTTTTATAATTTTTAATAGCTTTAGCTGAACTGATTAACTCGATTAAAAAAATTGATCGTGACTAAGCATTGATCGATTAACCGAACCGATTAATCGATTAATCGACACAGACAGCCCTAATATATATATTATTTCAAAGAAATAAATGACTTTTGAAAATATGCATGTATAAATTGTTCCGCATAAAATATCTAAGCACATAAATAAAACTCTATGATTTTCTGAGATATCTTTAAACAAAAATATGTGGAAAATTGTTTATCTTTTAGAAAAGGGAGGTATTCATATTAATTCAATGATACGTACGTTAGATTTAAAAACAAAATGCGATATAAAATTAGAATAACCAGTTTTTAATGCAATAACAAAAAACTTTTATCGGAATAAAAACATCATTTTAAAACAAAGACCTTTTGAAAGTTTTAATTAATGCTATTAAACAGGATTTTTAAAATATTTAAAAAACCATGTTCAGAATCGCATTATTTAAATATTCAAACGCGGTTAGAATATATGCATAATTAAAAAATAATAATTTGTTTCAATGATGTATACATTTTATACAACTTATTTAATTTTTTCTGTTATAATTATGAAAGCATTTGAAAGTTGCCTGGAAAAATATGTTTATTAAGCATGAGTTTGAGTTAAAAGTTTTATTTTGCATGATATTTTTTTTTTTTTTTTTTTTTTTACTTATTAAAAATTAAATTAATTTGCGGTTTTTTTTTAAGTGCTTTTATTTTTTTTTTTTTTTCAGTTTTTCTTTTTTTAATTTTTTTGCATGATTTTATTATAAATACGATGCAGTGAAACTAGTGTAAAGTTTTATTTCATAGTGCATTTATACATCATAAACAAATGAAATCCCAAACGTATAAATTCTATTACCAAAAAATGCTAATACTAAATAATGAATAAAAAACAATTAATTTAATAATAATTTAAAAAATCAAAAAATTCCTTGTGTAATTTTGGATTTTTTTTTTTTTTTTTTTTTTTTTTTTTTTTTTCAAGAAGATTTTCTAAAATTCAGTCTCTTAAGTTTTCTAGTATTGTATTTGATTTTAAAATCTGTTTTTTTTTTTTTTTTTTTTTTTTTTTTTTTTTGTAAAACAACAAGTTGTTGTTAAATTATTTATAAAGCTTTTTTAAATTAAGCTACAAAGTAATTTAAACCAGTATAATTAATTGTTTTCTACAGCTAGTTTATGATCCTCAATGTTATAAATGCACTATGTTTTTAAAAAAATTTTTAGTATATGACATCTATTAAAATACTTTAATACTTTTATAATACTGTATCAAAATTACACACTTCTTTGGAATTACTATAATTTTTAAAGTGCGTGCTTTGAAATGCTATGTGTTCTAATATGATAATTCCAAGAATTATTATTAACGCTTATCTCAATATAATATTTATAATTGTTAATTTAACACTAATAATGCATGTTGCTTTGGCCTTTTTACAATATGTATTTGTAAGAGTTAACAATAAATAATATTTCAGTCAACTTCAAATGCTTTCTTAATTATGCATTTAAATATTAAAAATTTTAAAAATTAATACGAAGAAAATATTTTAAAAGTTTAACAAATGTTTATTTTTCTTCAAACATTGGTTTTGTAACAAGAATGTTTTTGTTTATTTATTTATTCACAAATTGAATAAGCATTGGATGAAAACTGCCGTATTCCTTTCAAATTACTGAGCGAACAAATATACATTTAATCTTTTGTTTTCTTTTTTGTAAAATAAAAATTTAATACAATAATTCCTTTATTTATTTCGCATCAGAATGTCAAACTAGTAAATAATCATTTCAAATAGTTTTTTTTTTTTTTTTTTTTTTTTTTCCTGGAAAAATGTTTTTGCTACTCATGGGAAGAAAGATATACGGGGTGATTACAATTAAAGTTACGATTTCAAAACGCTATAATTTTAAAATTACCCATCAGAGCGATTTGATATTTTACCAGAGCAATCGCGAGGCACTGAAATTTTGTTTGGGGAGGAAAAAAGTAGTTCCAACATGTTTCTATAGATGGCGTTCTCTGGTTATGACAGGAGAAATGCCTAAATGGACTCATCGAATGCAGGAATGTTGTTAGCAGCACAATGGAATTGTAGGAAACAATAGACTTCAAGGGTTTACTGCAATTCTATTTAGCAAAAGGACAAGAATACGTGCTTATAGCGAAATTAGTCAAAGTGAAAAGAGAAAAAGAGGAGCTTCATGAAACAAATACTTTGCGGATAATTAATGGAAATTTTGGATTTTTTTTTTTCAAACAAAATTTCATTGCCTCACGATTGCTCTGGTAAAATATCAAACCGCTCTGATGGGTAGTTTTAAAATTATAGCGTTTTGAAACCGTAACTTTAATTATAATCACGCTGTATGCATATCTAAACAAATGAAAAAGAATCAGAAATATGTAAATTATTAAAAAGTGGAACATTCCATGAAAAATATGACCCACCAACGCCCGAATGGCTCTGGGCTCAAAGCTGGTAGTCGTGAGGTGCCGGGTTCGATCCCAGGTTGCGCTTGTCGGCCTAGCCGTTCGGCGCTCTCCGTGGTTTTCTTCGAAACATGCGCAAATACGGGCTAGGACCATTTATAAAAACCTCCACGGAAGATATTCCCAATCAGGCCTAGAACCCCAGAGCAATCAATATGTCTTATTCCCAAACAACAAACACCATGAAAAATATGAAACACACAAGGTTTTGCGATCATACATAATTTATTGCTGAACCTTTTTTTTAAAATTCATATGAAAATGAAAATGAAATATTGTTAATAGAATTTATTAGCAAAATGCAAATGTAGAGGTGTTCTGAATGTACCTTTGATATACTTCGATGCATGCAAAAGAGTTTCCTTTTTCTTTTTCTTTCTTTTTTTTTTTTTTTTTTTTTTTTCAGTCTGTCAAATAGAATTGAATGTTTTGTATAAATTAAAATTTTATTGCAAATTCAAGAAACAATTAGTCGACGCTGTCTAACTGGTCATAGCAGTATATTTTGATAAAATGCAGCTTATTAAAAACTTCACAATATCAAATCATATGCACTAAGCGACAAAAAAAAAAAAAAAAAAAAAAAAAGCCGCACTTGGATATTTTCTATGTTTCTTTCTGTAATCGCTAATTTTATTGTTTCAAAAGTAAATTTTTGAACAGATTTGATTACGTTGTGTTCCGCGTGCAATTTAGGATTGGTCCAAGTGTTAAAAACAAGATGCAATTGTTCGGAAAATTGTAATTTCAGAAAGCATTTAAAAATGGCAAGAATAAGGCAATTAACGATACCACAAAAAATATTAATTTTAGAACGAAAATCAAAAAATATTTTAATACGTGGGATGTCAAAATGATTAATTGTTAACAAAAGATTAGTGATCTGGTTTTTAGTAAGATATAACATTTTTTGTCTGCTTAAACTGCACATTTGTCTTTAGGCGGCCACATTACTCATCCAGTCGAGATAAAGGCAACTTAAAAAGCCAGAGATTAAAAAATCAGGTTGTATTACATTTAGAACACAGCAAGGATTCAGAAAAAGTGTTTAGTAAGACAATTTATCTAAATACAGTGAAATAACAATTAAACAAATCAGGATTAATTGCCAGAAAATCTGAAAAAAAAAAAAAAAAACATTCTTAACGAAAAGAAATAGAAAACCAAGACAATAGAGGGTTTAAAAAATTAAAATATGATCAATTTATTATTGAGCTGAAGTTGTTCTCTCAGATGAGTCAAGTTTAACTTATTTCGAACTGACAGAAGCAAGGAGATCTGATCACGAAAATGTGACTGACTTAATGAAAATCGCACTTTTAAAACAATGGCGTATCCCCCGTAAATTACGATGCGAAAATGCATAATTTTTCGGTGAGTCTGGCAAATTTTCATGTTCAATGGATCAATTAACCCGAAATAAAACTTGGCCATTAAAAAATTGATACCTGACCGACCACTTTGGGGGGTATTTCAGACTCTTCCATAATCAGCATTTCAAGATGATAATGCACCTTGTTATATAGTGCTTGTGATACATTTATTTGATTCAAGTTGTTAAAATTACATATCCATTCTCATCATCATGTATAATTTTGTAAGTTACGATATTTTTTTTTTTTTTACTTAAAATTAAATGCCACAAAGGATATCGCAGGATTTCTTCTTTATTAGACCTGAAAATTGTCCTAATCTCAATCCGCTCGAAAATGTTTAGTCTATAAAAGAGGGTGGGGATTAGAAATTTGTAGCCTACAACTTTGAAAGAACTAGAAAAAAATATTTATGATATTTGCATAGTGAAATTTCTGAGTTTCATGTTAAAAAACAGTAGATACTATACCATTGTGCATTAAAGCAGTAATTTCATATAAAGGCGGAATTATCCAATCCAGAATACATATTTTTATTAAATAGCTGTTTAGATCTAACAAATAAATAGTTTTATTTCATACATTAAAATAGAACTTGTCTATTTCATATAATAAATAATGATAGAATACAAAGTATATGTTTATTATATTACGTTTAAAAAGAAAATTTTACGTAGATTTTTATTAAATACTTCGTAAAGCGTAATAAAATGAATTATTAAATCGAAAATGTACATAGGTATCACGTTATGATTTCCGTATTATACAAACATAACAATTTTACCTGTTGCAATCATTAGTTTTTATATTATTACAAACCCAAAAGTTAAGTCAATTTTTTTTTTGCAGTGCAGCTTTTTTTTTTTTTTTTTTTTTTTTTTGTCGCATAGTGTAGCAAACCTAATCCTGCAATTTGTTAGTAGCCCCCCTTTTTCTACATCACTTAATTTTTAATGTAATTTTCTTCAAATATATTTACGATGAATGAAGAAGAACAAAACTCTAAGAAATTACTGGTGTAGAAAAAGGGGCGGTACTAAGAATTTGCCAGATTAGGTTGGCAGCACAGTAAGTATATATTACATTGTAGAAGTTCAGAATTTTATTTTAAAACACCTTACGTTTTTAGACGATTATAATTAGTTTAAAAAATTATTTGATTACACATGTAAAACTGTTCAAACCGGGATTATTTTAATTGTCTATTTATTTTCATTAATTCATTCTTTATTTATTTTTATCATTTCGTTACTTATTTCGTTATCTAAAACTTTTCGGAATTTTATCGTATATATATTACGCTATCCTATGCATTTTACTTTATTTTAAAATGCAGGGATTTTTAAAATAAATAACACAATGCTTATGGAAATCTGATTAATCACGGTATAATGACGCTACACAGAGAAAAAGATTTATGAATTTCTTTCTCTCTCTCTCTCTCTCTCTCTCTCTCTCTCTCTCTCTCTCTTTTTTTTTTTTTTTTTTTTTTTTAATTATTATTGACACTTCTAGACAAGAGTTGTTAACTTTCTAAATCTTTAGCTCCACCTTTATTTCATATCACTTCTTTTATAGAATAATTTTCACCAATGTATTGATAAAAAGAGGAATAACAGCTTTGCTGAATAAATTACAAAAATTGGCAATTTTGATGGACGTAAAAATGGTTTTTGAATATATGAAAGTCGAAAATAGAGTTTAAAAATGATTAAATGGGCATGAAAATTTAAATAAAATTAAAACACTATTTCAAATTAAGTTTTTCGTTGAGCAGTATACATATATTGTAAAAATAGCTTTTGAAAAATGATCCAAAATCAACTGCTCGTGAATAAAAAAAAAATGACATATCATTTTTTTTTTTTTTTTTTTAATCAAAAATTTCCTCTTTTATTTTTTCCCCTTAAAAATGACGATTGGTTTTTTCAGATAAAATAGGCCCAATCAAAATCTTTTTTTTTTTCCCTTCAAGTTAGAATTAATTGGAAAAACCTTCAAAAGAAAATTAAAAGAAAGCGTGCTGGTTTTTCTCTTTTAAATGAATATTGAAACCGTTACTAAGGAACACAAATTTCATATTTTTAGTTGAAGTACCCTTTTTTTAAAACGCTTTTTGCATAATAAAATCAGAAAAGTAATTATCCCATTAAATTATATGGAATAAAAAGATCGAATTAGTAAAATTTACGATATTCATTCCAATCTTAGAAAAACTCAATCGTTGTATGTATAACAACTTCGTAAATGTGTAGAATTAATTTAGATATCTGCCAGCATAAGTTTTGAGTTTTTGATCTGGCCGAAGCACTTTACCATGTTTTTATTAACTCGCTTTATTATTTGTTTGTTTGTTTGTCCAGTACAAATCTTACAATCGATTTTTAACTAACTTTCCGACTAGCTAGACGTGTGAAACTTTTAGAATAGCTCGGAACACGATGACAATGCATTTTTTAGATATTTTTATTCAATTAATAAATGTTTGAAAATTTTTTATAATTCCTCTTTTTATTATGCATTTGATATTTTATTTTATTTTATTTATTTTATTTTTTTTTATTTTTTTATTTTTTTTTTCAAGTTGGTGGAATAATTCATCAAAAAAAAATTTTTAAGTGTTTATTAATACATAGAATTATCAAGTTTATATGATTCAACAGAAAATTTAAAAACGTGGTATATAAAAAATTGTTTTTATCCTGTAACTATTCATGAAGTCGGACTTTGCCATTAGAATGAAACTGGTAAATGGTGAATTATTTAGGGAAAAGAGAATATTCATTTCTGACATCAAAAAACGGTGCCAGCATTTTCAGGTAGACTACTTTGAATAGTCCCTCACTATATAGTTAAAGAAATATCCCTCATTAAAAGCAGTTTAAAACAAAACTGTATTTATTTATTTGCTTTACATTTTATAATTATTTCAAATATAGCTATAAAAAGTTTTGATCACTTAATAATATAAACAGAAGATAAATATCTTCAATTTAAAATACTTAATAAAAGTGACTTTATTATTATTATTATTATTATTATTTTTTTTTTTTTTTATTATTATTATTTATTTATTTTTATTCTTTTGAGATATTTTTAAGAAAATACATTAACTCGATTTATATCTCAGCAAAATAAAATATTTTTTTCGTATTTCCTCTTTGACAAAAAATAGACTATTTTTTTTTTCCTCTTGGTATCAAGTTAATATAAGCAATTTATGACTGATATAAATATAAACAATTCAATTAAAACATAATTGATCAAAATAAATAAACAGTTCAAATCTGATGCGCTCTGTATTTTTTTATCCAAAATTAAGTTCTGCTTTTGATCGAATTTTAATTATTATTTTTAACGCCAAATTCATCTTTCCTTTTTCTAATTATTATTTTACATCTTTTGTTTAAAAAATGAAATATTTATATTTATAAGAAATGTGAAGTGTACTGAAAAGAGAATATTATAACGTCAGTCGGGCAATAACATCTTCGCAAACAGAAATCAAAATGATATAGTGGCCTCACAGCCGCTTCAAAGAAAAACAAATTGTTATTTAATTATTTGCAAAAGGATAAAATAAAGATAATTCAAAAACAAAAGAAAAGATAATTCAAAAAAAAAAGAAAAGTGGAGCATCGAAAGGGGTAGTGGTTTCCATTTGAATATATATATATTTTTTATCGTAATGTATTTTAAATTCTGGATGGAAATGGAAAAAGAGTTATTTTTTTTTAAAAATCTAATAAAGAAAAATGTCATCTCCATTTTGAGGTACACCGTCTTGAATAATACAGCATGTCTGGATATATCCAGTTAAAAAAAAAAAAAAAAAAAAAGGTCTTTTATTCACAACTAAATATTGTATAGGACAGAATTTTAATTTATTAATTACATAAGAAAAAAATTTCACATTTTATAGTTCGTAAATAGCACAGTTATTGTGTTTTTTGATGTGTATGAGCTGCTCAAGTACGCCAGATATTGTGGTGGTTCGCAAAGTAACGTGTTATTTTTATATTTATTTAGTTGCATAAAACTTTTTCCATTGTGTATATAATCTAGTTCTAAGTCTCGTCAAAATAAGATAGGTAAACAGATTTTAGAGACATCTTCGCGAAGGAAAAATGTTTGAAATGGTTTTGTCTCCATATAGCACTATTGCTAGTTTTCACCGTGAGTATGAGACGCTAAACACGGCGGTCCTCAAACGGAAATGTAACTTATACTTTCTTTTTTCATATTTCTTTTTCTTCTTTTTTTATTTAATTTCAGAATCCTTTTTTTTTTTTTTTTTTTTTTTTTAAATTCGATATAACAAAATACCAGTTTTATTCAAATTCAGTTAAACAGTGCAGGATCTAGAGAGATTAAAATAATCTCATTTTTATCTATTTGGTGTCACATAAATTCGTAAATGATTCAAATACACATACGAGGGTAGCGGCAGGCCATTTCCGCTGATTCTTGTACCAGTATTTTTCTTTCGAAATTTTTAGTAGTATGGTTGCACAATTAATTGAGTAAAAAGTAATTATATAAATATACTGGTAGAAGATTCAGGGATAAATGGCTGGTCTATCGGCACCCTGCATACACACACATAAAAAAAAAAGGGGGATTGACATATATGTATGCGGTTTACGAAAAAGTTATTCTAACAAATGAAAAATTGATCTTTTTCAGTGAATAAAATAAATTAATTCTAATTTTTGTCAACAGAGGGCCCTACGAAGGAACTACAATAAAAATAAATGTGGAATTATGTCATGTAACATTCATTTTTATTGTTTTAATACAATTTATTTATTACTTAACAAAAAATTAAAATTAATTTTGATTTCTAATTCATATAATTCGCAAATAAGTAAAAGTAATTTATTTTCTAATTGTTTCAATGCTACTACTGCTTTTGAAAATTTTGGAATCAATCTTGAAATGGAAAAATATATTAGAACACATAGCAGTCATAGCACGCAATTCCCTGGCTCAAAACACTTTCTCTTGAGATTTTATCTTTCCCAGGTACTAAACTAGCTGCTGTTCCTTTGACACAAG
The DNA here is from genome assembly GCA_963930645.1 of Salticus scenicus. NCBI lineage: Eukaryota > Metazoa > Arthropoda > Arachnida > Araneae > Salticidae > Salticus > Salticus scenicus. The sequence goes on from OZ005648.1 coordinate 257,415,031, forward strand.
ACGAAGAAAACAGAACACCCGTCCGAAAATCGTAACTATGTGTTTTTTTAATTAAGGAAATATAATTTCTTCATTTTTTTGAAAACTATATCCAGAAATCGCTGTCCTTTATTTCTAAAGAAAAAACTTTCTAAAAGCTGGTAGCAGAAGAAGAAAAACATATGCGCAAAACACGCAGTTTTATTGTGAAACATGGACTTAATAGTGATAGATTGACGATTTTCGTGTGTTGCTGATGAAGACTGGACTTCTTAAGACAAGATGTATGGTGTGTTATACACTTTTTACCACTGTGTTTGTCATGCGAAGAGTAAAAAGCAATTTTTTGAATGAGAGATAAAAAAAAAGTGCAACAATGATATCTTATGAAAAGTTTTCTTGTCTCATGAAAAGACGTTTATTAGAAATGACAAAATGTTAACATAAGAAATCATGTTACACATGTAATAGTGGGTGAAAGAAATGAGAAGATAGCAAATGAGATTCAGGAGAGCTTAAAAGAGAGTTGTAAAATTTACGTGCAAGAAATCATAAACTTCTGCAACGAACTTTATAATACTGTAGTTATTATACGTAACCTTAATTGACTAATAGGTTATTTAGAAGTTCTGAATGAAAAGAGGAATATTTTATATAAGAAGAAAGGTTTTTCAGAATATCAAATTTAACTTAAAAACAATAAACTAACATTTTATGAATATTGTTGGCAAGATTTGTCAATGAATTTTGTATCTTTGTAACAGTGGAGTAAACCCTTTTTTAAGACGGACGAATAATTTTATGTTTTATTAAATACATATATATTTAATTTTAGTTTAAAGAATGATAATAATTGTCACTTGTTGGAAAAAAAATAGAGAGTAGTCATTTAAATTTTATATTATTTATCTGATAGAAAGCAAATACAGTGCTATAAAAGATTATTTTATTTTATTATCAAAATTATTTAATTAAATTTTATTAGGGTGACAGGACTATTACTTTCAGACAGTATAAACAAATTAAATGTTTTTTTTTTTTTTTTTTTTAATTAGTTAAAAATATTTTAAACTAATTTTAAAAGTATATTAAAAAAAAAAAAAAAAAAAAAGAATAGGAAAAAGAAAAAGAAGGAAAAGGAAAAGGAGAAAAACATGCAAAAGAATTTTTAAGAAGTACATAAAGTAGCTGTTTCTGAAGGACAGAACTTCATATCTTGAGGTAAATAATCACTCTTTGCATTTTCTTCATGCTCTTTGTATATTAAACTAATAGGGGAAAAATCTTTTTTTTTTCCCTGTCGCATAAAGTTAAAAAATATAATAAATATAACAAATATAATAAGATAAAACATGCGAAAGAAATTTTAAAAATACATGAATATAGTAACCTTTACTAAGGAACGCAACACAGTTACCAGATTTATTTATATAGAAGAATAGACTAAAAAAAAGTCCTGTCATCTTAAATTAAACTCTGTTTTCTACAGAATTTTGCATGTATTACAAAAAAAAAAAAAAAAAAAAAAAAAAAAGACTTCGACTTTTAATTATTTTAATATTAGTACCGTCTTTCTAAAGGGTTTAAATGTTTCTAATTTACGTGTTGTTTTTTCAGACCTTTGCATAAACAAATGTGCTTTTGTAAAGTATTCTCATCGCAGCTTAAAGTGTGATAATTAGACAAATATATTTATATTGCTGACTTATTGTTGTTGTTAGCTTTATGTTTGCTGGTATTTAGTGTATTGAGCTATTGTGTATTGTAAGGCTTTCTCTGTTTATCCTGAAATAAATTTTTGTGTAAAAGAAAGAAAAATATTCCCTTTATAAAATTACGTTTAAGTACTCTGATAACAAAGAATACTCTGTAATTTTTTTTTTGTTGCAGTAAAATCTTGTAATTTAGTTGTATACATTTTTTTTTTCAATAATTTAAAATGTTTGCACATAAAGAATTTAAATTATTAAAAAAAATGTTACTTACTGAATTATTACTTATAGCTCTTATAATCTAAGAAACACATTTACTTGCTCAAAAAATATTTATAAACACTTTTCTAAATACAAATTTTTGTAATGGCGTGCTTAAATATAATCATAATAACTCTATAAGTATTCAATTACATTAAGAAAGTCTGTTTACTGTTATCATATATTTAACTATTACAACTATCTATTATAACTAACTTAATCTATTCTCGTATTTCTTTAAGAAATTATTCCCTTACATCTATATTTCTCGGATTTGTTCATAAACTAAAAATTATCATAGAAGTTTTTTTTTTTTTTTTTTTTTTTTTTTTTTACACGTTTAATTTTTTATCATTTATACCCGTTAGCGCCCAGTGTCCTCATTTGAGGACAGGTAATAAAATGGCACGTATATCTTTTGTGGTATCTTGGAATGATTTATGCTTTTTAGTAGCAGCTTATAGCATCACTCTAGATGATTCGTGAAAGTTTTATTAATTTTTATTTCATAATTTGGATAGTCATTTTATGATTTTTTATTCGTCGCACATATATCTGTTTTTTGCGCAGATATACTAACTTAAATCAAGTTGAATAATAATATACATTATAATACTTTACTTTCGAGATCTTTATCAACATATAATAACAAATTAATCTGTTATCTCAAAGTTTTTATATCTTAAAGTTTTCCGCTAGATCACTAAACGTCAATAAATGCGGATAAGCTTTAAATTTAAAACTATCAGAAGAATTAATAAATAATAACAGGAGCCTTGGCGTTGGAATATTAAAAACCGAATAAACTACTATGTCAGAAACGCCAAAATTTTAAAAACCTTGTAAATTGTGATTTCGATGTTCCCTATTTGTCTGACTGTTGGAAATTTTATATTCAGTCCACATTTTCTTAACTTTTCTACTGTTTACACAGCTAACATTCCTAAATTCCTATTGGACACTCTCCCCACCTTTCCCGTTATCCTAATGGTTGAACTAAATCAGGCCCCTCTCCTATATATACGAGCACTTCTCCTGATTCAGATTCCTTTTTGCACTGAAGACGGTACGCTTTAGGCTACCGAAACAGCTGTATGCATTTGCAGTATTTTTCTTTGGCGTTTCTAACGTAGTATTTTATTCGGTTTTTAATATCAGAAGAATTGTTTAAGTTAATATATTTTACTGTCGGTTGTTTTTATTAATTTAGAAGTGAAAGAATCAGCTAATAATATTTTGGAAAATTAATTCGGGCGTTAACGGGTTAAACATATGTCACATAAGGAGTTGCTTAAAGGAATATCATTATTATTAACTTATTTTGTTATTTATATTTTTGGCGTCCTTCATAAAAAACAATTTAACAAATCGAAATACGTAATGAATAATAAATGTAGAATACAATTGTAATTTCATTGAAAATATTTAAGAACATATTTTCCAAATAACATCTTAGAATGTTGTTTATATCAGGAAATCTAATTTTGGTATTTGGACGTTATACTATGAAAAGCAAAACGTCTACGGGATGAAAATTATTCACTTAGAGAGAAAATGTTAATGAAATATCTCTATATATCACTATTTCTACTCTCCACAAATTCTCTTCTGTGTCACATATTTCTCATTTTATGTACAAGAATACCTATAATTAAAATGCAAATTGTAAATGAACTTCCGCATTTAAATATATGAGTTAAATAATTTTATGTATCGGTACCAATTAGTTTGGATATTTCATGTTTCCATGAGCCATTCGTATTCCTTTTGAGTTAGTTTGAGAATTAATTATAATGTCTGAAATTTCGAATAGAGTAGTTTATTGAAAAGACAGTGTTGGTTCCTTAAAAAGCATTTTGTATAAATGTAAATTCGAATTTAATCAGAGTTATAACTAATACAAAAAAGTTTGCTTGGATAACAAGGTAACTTTGTATAAAGTGAATGTACAAATATCTGTATAATTAAAATTTGCATTGAAGTGTATTTTACAGTGCTGTAAATAAATGTATAATTTGGGCGTTAAATGTTTTATGTATGTTGAATGTAAGTATGAAGACTAATAAATGTTACTTATTGTTCTACTTCTCATTTCAATTTTACATGTTTCACACATACATATTTATTTTTTTAAATATTAATTATTTTCAATCATAAAAAAATGTTGAATGCCATCGTCATTGAAAAAAAGTCATGGAATAATAACATTCTTTCTAATTATATGGAGTCTGAAATACTACTAATTAATTTAAATAGTATATCACATGTACAAGTTCTTATATAAAAATATACAAGTTATTGGTCTTGTATAATATAATTTTTATGTAAGAGTTTTTATGCAAGTTGTTGTATAAAATTTTGACCTTTAAAAAGGTTTTCAAATGTGCTCTCCTTTTGTAACTTTTATAACTAATAAATAACAGATTCTTAAAAAATTAATAAAATGACGCAAGCAACAACAGCACATACGATCTTTTTTTCATATATATTTTTAAGGAAAATTTGCTCAAAGCTAAGAATAAATTTTGGTATGTTATACCATATACACACCAAATTCTCAAAGAATTTCAATAAGATAATTACTTACGTTTAATGTCAAACGATACTTATACGTTTTATCTCTGCTTTAAAAATCTCATACAGCTTATGTTTAATCAACTTGATATTGTTGCGAACCTAATTTTTACACATTTATTTTCACTAAATCAACTTAATCAACCGTTAAACTTGAAGATGAAGGGATCAACATAGCGCTGGAACTGCACATTATTGAAAGTTTGGAATACATTATTAAAAGTGGTTTAGATACATGTCAGCACAATTTTGATCCTTCCTGAAAGGAATGGCTCCTTGATTTTGCATACAGCGCAGACTAACGAAGGATGGGCGTCGTTGCTCTCATCTTTTCTCAAACTAATCGAAAATTTTATCTTCTTTTCAAGTATTGCTTGCAGTCTGAGTTTTTTTTTACTTTCGGTGTCCTAATAAGAACTAATTTATCTACGGTAGGATCTCACACTGTTAAAAATTTCAACAGAAAACTCTGTGTAATATATTATCTTAATTAAGTCTTATGCAAAATTACAGAGAAAAACAAACGGAGATGTTGAAAAACTTATTTCATACATACATTTTAATATTAATTTAATTAATTATTGGTGAGAATATATTTCGGACGGAATGCCTTTTCTAAAGTAGAAACAGTCATTTTTTTTATTTTAATTAAATAATTAAATAATACAATTATGTAAAAGTACAGGATAAAGATTAAGAATCTCGATTATTCACTTTTACCTAAGAATTGCTGTACATTTACAGAGAAACTGGATAAATGTTTACATTAAATTTACAAAAATTTTTAACAGGGCTGTCAGTGTAGTGTCACCAAATTGAGTTATGCACACTGCTTTTTTTTTTTTTTTTTTTTTTTTTTTTTTTTGTTATTTAGTTTATTTAGTTTATTATTATTGTTGTTATTTATGAAAACTGCAAATACGTGCCCTCATTGATTGCTTATGCCTCTACAATAATACATACAATTATTCTTTATGTCTTCGTACGACATGAATGTTGATGTATTAAAAAAAAACAAAATAGAAAAAAAAAACGAATTTAGTAAATGGATTACTCTAGAACATTTAGATTTTTTTTTACTTCTCAATCAGTAAGAATAAGATATAATATAAAATTGAAGCTATTATATCATAGGGTATTAGGAATATCCTCTCGAAATAATAGTTGTTTTAATTCTCTACACTGTACGCACAGAATTTCCTTGAGCAATCGAAATGTATACTAAATTCATCTACTGAAAAAAAAAAATTAATTTGCGATCAATTACAATAGATTTACGAAAGAACCACATGCATATTTAGAGAAAAAGAATGCGTATCCTTTAGAGATTTCATATTCATTTTGTCATAAATATCGGCATTTATACGTACGCATTTCTAAGCTTGAGAGTACAAAATTATTATTTTTTCAAATTAATAAATATTATGCAATTTTTATAAGTAGCGTAAATAAAAAATAAGAATGTACAAAACAGAGATTTGCCGGATACTAGAAAAAATTAATGATATTTTGATTATTTTAAAACAGATTTATTACTTTGTATTTTCGCTAAAATATGCAACAAAATAATGCATACCACCAAACTCCTATTCAATTTTTGAATATGACATATTATAACTTAGAGGTAAATCTAACTTATAGAATTAAATAAAATTATTATACTATTCAATACTGTTTATCAACAAAACATTTTATAATTTATTAAAAGAAAATAATTTTCTAAAGAGTACTAATATGCAAATACATGGTAATACGTATTGACCGTATTGTGTATTTGTAAAATTTAGTTTTTTTTTTACATGATGAATATAAAGTAACTATAAATTCTTGTGATGGTCATATTTTGTTGCATAAATTCCATTGTCTGTCAAACATATATAATACCGTGACACATTTTAGTACATTTCAGTGTGTTCCCCTTGCACTTCTCGGCACAGTGCCCCCAACGTTCCACTGTGAACCGGAAAATATGACAAAATATAGCTGGTTTAATTTCCTCAATTGTGATTTTTATTGATTATTTAAGATGTTCATTGTTGCGTATTTTCGCATAGAATACGTTGGATTTTGCAAAGCAATCTACTGATTCAAATCCGGTGACCGAGGAGCCAACATTTTTAGCGAACCAAGGCCAATCCAACTGCCAGGTAAAACGTAATTAAGGTAGCTCGAAGAATCAAGGCGAAATCGGGTGGTGCTTCGTTCTGTTGGAACATAACGGTATCCATTATCCCATCACTTCTCAATTGTGGCTCAAAGAATTATTGCAACATGTCTTCGTACACGTTATCAGGAGTTGTATATTTGGAAAATATGAATGGCCCATAGACCTTTAACCTCGTGAATCCCATCCATACGTTCACTTTGGGTATGTTCCGTTTCCAAAAAACGTATCAATGCAACAATGATGTCTGTGAACATCAATGATTTCTCTGATTATCACAAGAAGGTATGATTGTTTTATAATCAAATCAATGTTGAAATCCGTTTAAATAGTGTTACTCTGTTGAAAATTAAACTACACTAGAAAATTTAAAATGAATACAGAAATAATATTTTATAGGAAATTATGTCTTTATACAGCGCGATATAAAATGTTACACAATTAACTAAGTGCATAAAATTGTGTAAAATTCATTAAATGTTAACAAAAATTTTCTTTTAAATAACTACACAAGTAAAAATAATTAGGGGAAAAGTTAACAAAATAACCGATGCGAGATTGTCACGCATGAGCATAAAATGAAGATTACATGTGTATCAAAATGTAATAAAAAAAAAAAAGTCACAAAATATTATGCGAGTTTTAATTCTTTAAAACAATTAAATGAACATAAAAAAGATGCATCAGGAGTGTTATATGTAAAATACAAAATGTTATCTATGATTTAGACAAGATGAAAGTATGGTTTGTGATCTCATAAAACAGCACACCAATTTTCCATAAATATGTTCATGTTATCAATAATACTTTTAGTAATACTGTTAACTTCTCAAGATTTTCAATTCCAAAATCCTAACCGTAAAACGGGGCTATTTTCGCTGCGATACGGCGACAAAATATGTCCAGTCCTAACTATGCTCTATCCGATTTAGATTAGGAGAACATGCTGACCATCCCATACTCTGTATTGCATACTTCTGAGCCATCAAATTGCCGTTCCGAATGATATGCAGGTTCGTACGCCTATTTATGTGGATTTCATGCCATACCATCTACTCGCCTCATTAGTAAATGGGATTTTTCACGATCGGATGTGCAGATATTTCGAGTTCATGTTTTTCTCATTACCAAAACAAGTGCTATGTCATACTCCAGCCTGAATATGGACTCGTTATTAAACAACCATTGACTTGAATTATGTTGCTATTTCGATGTCTCACTCATCGGTATTCAACAGCCACTTTCTCCGTATCACACAGTGCCTTGGGTTCAGAAGAATATATACAACTGGGTTACGTGCAAAAGTATCTTTATGATGAAGTCTGTTTAGGGCTGTTTGGCTTGACACATGTAGACTTTTTTCCAAGAGCAACTGTCTTTGTAGTCGAGTAGCAATACTGTTCTTCGTCGAATAGTTGTTAACTTGATGTATTAATCATTTGTTGTGGTTACACGTGGACGACATTTCCCTAGTTGAGATCCATCACTTTTTGTTTCTTAAGAGGGACTTCACAGCCTCGAAATGATACTCTTTGCAAGTCCAACAGCGTCTGCTGTATTTCCTCATGTTTGCACGGCTTCAAGTCTGCCAATGATACTCTAAACCATAGATTCCCGTAAACCATGTTGCTGTAGTATTTTCAGAACATCTATTCTCAAAGTAATAGCCCAGCAAATGAATTTTATAACTAAGATATTGAAAAAAAAAATGTTTCTGCAAGATTATGATTTCTGTACCTATCTCTTTACTTTGGTTTTTGACATCTTGAACATTAAATTACATATCAAGTTTTCTTATATTTTCTGCTACGCTTTAGATTATGGATGTTTTATCAGTTATTGGTGTAAGTACAGTGTGTAGTGAAAAACTACATGAAATTAAAGTTTTATATTTGTCTATTTATTGTAGTTCAAGTCACCAAAATTAAAGGGCAGATTAGAATGCGTGAATATTTTACATGCTTGCAGGCAATAAGGACAGTACACTTTTATCTGTTTATTGTTCTGAATTTCTGAAATATGTACAGTGTAAGCATTAATTGGTCTCCTTACTCACCTTATCTCTGTCTGTGTGATTGTTTCCAGTGAGTTATGTTAAGGACAGGAGGTTTTCGAAAAAAACTGTGTGCGCTAGCATACATTACTGTGATTATCGAAACACAAGTACAGTAATATCAATGCATATGAATCTGTAGCGTAAATTAAAGATATATTCTTTCGTGGTGACGTCGTCTATGACCGTCCATGTTGTTTTCAATAAGGATCCTCGAAAAAAAAGCGGGAACCTAACTTTTTGTCCATTATTCTTGTAGAGTGTGTAACGAGGTCTTTTTGCGCTATTTTTTGTATAAAATTTTGAAAATATGGGTGTCTGTTGAACTATTAATTTTTGCAACAATTCACGGAATAGATTTCAAAATAATATGATTTTCTAGAAAATGAAAAAGGAAAGAACAATTTAATTTTAGTTTGAGCAATAATTTTCAACATGATTCCGTCTGCAACTATAGGGGCTTTTGTATTATACTTCCTGCCATAAAATTTGCGCACCAAGAAGTAATTGTAGAATCGTAACGAAAATTGGCATGGAGGTACGTATTAGGCAGATATATTATTAGATATGCAGCATAACTGCGCATTGCGTTATGCCACCAGAGGGCGTTGAATTACATTCTTCTTCAACTATAAAACAAGTAAACAGAGCTTGTTTGCAGGTACTTAATCTGTCTCAGGTGGAAGCATTTTAAATAGAGATGCTGTTACGCCGCCATCGAAGACAATATGAGTATCTGTTAGAGTCCTAGAGGGGAATATTTATCAGAAATGATATGATGGATCTGGGTGGTCAGCTAGGTGAGTAGCCCGCCCCCTAGGCCGTTCTGATTTTACTGGAAAGAGGTGTTTGGACCATTGGAAAAGAGATAGGTCGCTTACACGAAAACCATGCTCAGGACGCATTCAACAGATTTATAGATGGGAAAATCGTCGTATCATACGACGTGCACACATAGCGCCAACTGTCTCACTGTCAACACTTTCACTACAGGTTCCTATATCTGTCCGTACCATTGCAAGGAGCCTGGCTGAAAGACACTTGCTATCTCGGCGCCTCTTAAGTGTGCTGCCAATGACACCGTTGCCTCAGTTTGGAATAGTATCGCGCTCGACGAGATTGGACAGTAACCGAAGGGAATCAGGTCGCCTTCAGCAACGAATTCAGAATCAGTTCTGACAGTGATGACAATCGTGTACGCGTGTGGAGGCGCAGTGCTGAACTCTTCAATTTTGCCTTCGCTCTAGAGCCGCAAACCACAACCACAGCTGGTGTGTGGTGTGGAGTGACATCGCATACGACATACGGTCACACCCAGTATTGATCCACGATTCCATGACAGCCCAGCGGTTCGTAACATCCTTAGGTCACATGTGTTTCCACTTATGGCAGGGCTTCCAAGAGCCATTTTTTAACAGCACAATGCTCGGCCACACACAGCAAGGGTGTAACAGGACTGTCGCCACATTACCACTTTTCCCTGGCCTGCTCAATCACAAGATTTATCACCGATCGAGCGTATCTGGAATCACTTGGGATGGCAATTTGATAGCCTATGAGTTTGGTCGAATTAAGGAGCACGTTTACAGCAACTGTGGAATGGTATGCTGCAGGACATCATAGTGGACTTACAGTCGGCAGCAAAAGTATCCGAGCACTAGACAATAATTCTGATATCGAAAAGGTACACTTAATACTATTTTGTTTAATAAATCCTTGTCGAATCATGTTCTTAGGCTGACTAAGAACATGACTGGACAAGGATTTATTTAACAAAGCAGTATTAAGTGTACTTTTTTTTAGACAGGTATTATTGCTAGTGCTCGGATACTTTTGCTGCCGACTGCATATGTCTCAATGCCCGACCATATCGCATCATGCATTCCGCTAGAGGTGGACTAACAGGATACTAAAACCCCCGTTCATTTTTAATTTTTCCTGCAATAAATGGTAATTTTCTTTGATACTGTAATCACTTACTTTTATCAACGTTGTACTCATTATATGTAAAATTTCGTTTCATTCTGACAACTCTTTCTTAGAGCGCAAGTTTTTATGGCAATGAGTGTAATAAAAAAAAAAAAAAAAAAAAAAAAAATCAGAAGATACTGTGTTAACATCTATTCTTAGCAGAAGATATTAAATTTTAAATTTTAAGAATTCAGCCCCGTGTCTAGGATTAACCGTCTTTCCCTCAGACTATAGTATGAAAAAAAAAATGGAATTGGCCACATTAAGTATTTTTTTATTTTTATTAATCAAGTTTTCTTAAAGTCAATTAAAGTAAAGTATGTTGTATAAAACCGTGTCTTTATGTTTACAGGTACAGGCGTTATAAACACCAAAATTAGAAAATAAATGGCGGAAATATTATATATAATCCACTTTTTCTAGATTTTTAGGTATGATTTCTATAGTTTAGTTGATCCCAATTTCCTGTTAGCTTATATCCCCATAATCCCACGATTCTTTTGGCTGTTAATTCGGCTCTAGAATTCAGTTCCTTATTCACATATAGCAGCAAAAATCTGTCTTGTTATTCTACACTGATGACGGTATGCTTAACAATACCGAATTTGCAATATGCAAATTTTGTTTCTAATTTTGACGTTTTCAAAATTAACATATATTTACTTAAATGTAAAGTATTTTAATTACATTAAAAGTAATTGTTTTTGTGTTAGATTACATACGAATTTAAATTCAGCAAACATTCCCCGAAGCAAAGCTCTGTGCGACAAAATGTCAAGATTCCTCCACAATGTATCTGGTAAAAGTGCAACTAACAAAAGATAAAAAAATAGGCAAAACGAAGAAGAGATTGATGATAAAATTATGAGAAATGCATATGAAAGTTAATAGAAAGAAAAGTACTAAAGCAAAAGTACTAGAAATAAATATTTTATTTATTTATTTATTTATCTTATTTTATTTTATTTTTATTAATTAATCAGTTAATTTTTTTTTTTAAACTGTCGAATAAAAATACATTTTTATTTTGTCACTTTTGCAGACATGAAGTTAATCAAGTATTTATATCACTCCCTAATAGCAGAAATACTTCAATTTCGACAAAACATTTATGGAGAAAAATTATTAAAATAAAGAATGGAATATATTTGAGGGACCGGAAAGTAATGTTGTTTTTTTTTATAATTAATTCAAACAGATATTTTTTTAAATAAGTTTTTATTTTTAATCAAATAAGTAATCACTCACGTTATCAAAAATTTGTAGGCATCCAATGTGCAAGTTTTCAATGCCGGATCGATAAAAATCAATTGTTTTTTAAGAAATATCTCTAAAGATTGCATTTTTAACAAAAAAAAAAAAATCGGTATTTAGAAAATATTGTAGCGGTCTCAGTAAATGTAAATCTGATGGCGGTGTATCAGACGTATGATTTGGTGAGGTAATTACCCCAACAAAATTCTTTTTTTTTTTCCAAGGTTCATCTTGCGCAGTGCGGTCTTACATTATCGTTTTTCAAATAACGTCTTTTCTGTTGAAAATTGCTGAGAACTTTTCAATTAAAAATTTATTTACTCGATCCAATTGTTCACAGTAAGTCTGCATTTACAGTTTGTTCAGATTTCAGCACTTCAAAATGAACTACCCCGCGAATACTCCATCAAACACACAAAAGCTCCTGTTTGTGGTGTAAGCCTGGCTTATCTGTAGTTTGTGGTGATTCGTTCGAAGAGAGCTACGACCTTTTGCATTTTGGATTACATAAAGGACTCATTTTCCATCTCCAGTGATCAAGTGTTAAAAAACACTTCTGTATTGTGCCGCTGAAGCAATAAGTTCCATGCGCTCGATCGGTTAGCGTTGTTTTATTCGTACAGGTTATGCAAGATCCAAACATTTGAACTGTTTACTTTACCAATTTGCTACAAATGTTCTTAGATGGTAGTTGACCAATGTTGATTAAAATGTTTGACAGTTTTTCAATTGTTTGACACGGATTTGTCTCCATTTCCGCCCTTAACATATCATTGTCTAAGGTTGTTTTTCTTCTGATAGACACGAGTCAGAAAGGTCAAAATTACCGAATTTTAATATTAAAAACCACCTTTGGCATTTACAAAGGTTTAATGCACTTGAATAAACATCGCAAATGATTTTTGTAGAAACTATTTCGTTACTAACCTTTCGAAACTCAAAAAGCATACAATGCCGGATATGTCCTTTTATTTGGTCAGCCATTTCACTATAAACTGCAAAAAATAAAAATAAGTTTTAATAATTTACGAGTAAATAAGTCACTTTAACCTTGAAATGTCTTTGGCTCGAGTTCAAGCACACAGTGGGCTGATAAATGACAATCAAATATCGACATACGCAAAAACGACATTACTTTCTGGTCCTGATAATAACTTCCTTACTTCATTCCTATAGTTTTGTTTATTTATTTTTTATTTTTATTTTTTATTCTTTAAATGAAATTAGATAAATAAATATTAAAATTATTCTCATTCATTTAAAAAAGAGTAAACATTATGCGCTTTTTAAGGAAATTCTAAAATATATGCGATAACCTTTTCAAATAGAATTATTTGATGATGTCAAAGAAAGAATTATTTTGATGTCAAAGAAAGAATTATTTGAAAAGCATTCTAATACTTAATCTGAGCTAGGTTTATTACATTAAATTTATAAGTATACTTTTCTTCAATTTTTTATAGTTTTTCTTTTTGAGAAACATGTATAAACAAGACTGCAACAAGCAATTTTTTTTTTATTATTAATTTCGAACCACCATTTCCATAACATAAAATTTATAATAAATTTAGGCAAGAAAAGTTCAGATTTATCTGCGAAAACAAATTATAAATTTTATTTTTTGGAAATAGTGGCACGAAAAGAATATAAAAATGTCGCCTGCAGCAGCCCTGCCGAATTAGTTATATAAAAAAGTGCTTTAGTGTTTTTGCTTTTAGTTTGTTATTTCTATAAAATTTAAAATATCTCAAGAGAAAAAAAATAAAATAAAACTATCAATAATATTATCAATAATATTACCAATAATATTATACACATTATTTTTGTAAACGTTTCCAATAAAATTTTTAAAAGAAATGAAGATTTATCTATAGTAATATTTTTAAATAAAATATTTCATACTGCTGCAAATCATAATTAATTAGGATTTTGTTCTTTGTTATCTTTGTTCTAAAACTAAACTACTTTACTTTCAGTAAAACAATGTATATGTGGGAAGAATTATCGACAAATTATGAGTTTCCTGCTGTAAATTTTTTAGCTATCCTCAATTTCTTCCATACGTCTTTAGCATAAAACATATTTTCCATATCCTTTCAAATGTCAATATTATTTACTGCAAATATATTTTCAATTACATTTTACAATATCTTCTTTACACCAATTAATCAGTTAATGAGAATATGCATAGTTCAGGGTTCGTACAGTCCTTATATTCCTTTTCTTTTTCTTTTCTTTCTTTCTTTTTCTTTTTTTTTGTACCAGTAAAATTTATAGCAAATATATTAAAAGGTTAGCTTATAACTCTAAGTAAAATTTTATTCTATAAAAATTCTGGGGGAAGAGTCCTTACAAAAGTGACTCATCAGCGGCTGGGTAGTTCTGCGCTCAAAACTAATAGATGGGAAGTGCCGGGTTCGATACCACATGGAGCTTATCGACCTACCCGATCGGAGTTTTGCGTGGATTTCTCCGAAATTTGCGTAAATAGAGACAGAGGCTACTTAGAAAGCTTACCATGTAGGGTATTTCACCTACAGGTCTAGGATACTATCGTACTCATTCGGCCTTAAACTCTACAACCAACCAACCAACCTTATAAAAGGGCGAGTGTGTATGAACCTTGTAATATATATATAATTGAAGAATGGTCTTTTAAAAAAACTAAAAATAAAATTAGAAACTTTTTTCAATCGATCATTCTATTACAGCCAAACATCTTCATATAAAGATAGTAAAAAATGAAATATAGGCATTTATTTATTCCCATTCATACTTTTATATAAACTATTATGATTAACATACACTTGACGTACAGTCGGGGGGAAAAAACGCAACACACGCTGTAATTTCGTTATTAATTGACGCAGGAACATGTAATAGACATAATTCAACAGGAAATTAAATGTACTTTCAGAAAATGTTGTCAAATTTTAAATTAGGGGTAATCTACATATTAAAATGAGCGCCAACTTTGATTTTTTTCAATAGCAACACCCAAGTTTGACTTCGTATTCGAATTTCTGAGAGTCTTGCAGTGCGGAAAAGTATACTATTTGTATACTTTAACTTTAATATTTATAGAGTTATAATCAAAAATGTGTTAGGGGTTATCTGTAAATGTAGAAAAATAAAATTAAGATCCTATAAGAAATAGACAAAATTTTAATGTTTCACACCGGTAATCTTTTAGGAAAGAAAGAATTATAAAAATTAATAAAAACATTCATATTTTGCAGTTTTTTAATTATCCAGAATTCAGTTTTTTAGATTTCTTTTTACTTCAGTACTTTTTTTTTAGATAATTTTAGTCTATTTAAATACATTACACTTACGACTGGTCCAGACAGTACTCTCTGAAAAAAGTGCGATATCTTTCAATTAAAAGTGTCTATTATGGCTGTACTGATCACCAATAAAGATTAAAATTTCTTTCGTAGGTGTAACATAATATACGAAATGAAATAATATAGATACAGCGCCAAAACCTTTTACACTAAACCTTTTCGGATAAATTATTGTAAGGGTTCATGAAATAAATATTAAACAATTTTAATCGTACTTACCAGTTTTGGGACAATTGAACTCTTGGGAACTGTGCG
This sequence comes from Salticus scenicus, assembly GCA_963930645.1. NCBI lineage: Eukaryota > Metazoa > Arthropoda > Arachnida > Araneae > Salticidae > Salticus > Salticus scenicus. The sequence continues at coordinate 257,430,601 of OZ005648.1, forward strand.
ATTTGTTTTATAATTTCTATGAAAATATAGTTTCTTAATTAACCCTTTCGCGACATTTGACGTAGATTCACGTCATTTGAAAATCTGTAACTCTGTCAGTGGGCGTTTCTTTCGTAATTTGTGTGTTACGTATTTCTTAGATGTGTACTCAGTGTAATATTTTTGCAATAAAATATACTATGGATAGAAATATATTGATTAGAAAGAATATAATTATAATATATATCCATTTGTAATATAATTGTGAATACAGAAAAGTTGTTCTGAAATATTTTATTTTCAGAGAATAACGCCTGTAGGCGGATCTTACAGTCAAAAAGACAAAATCCTGCGGTCACAAAAAGTGTTAAAATATATTTTTAAAAGTTAAAGTATATTTTTAAAACTATATATATAAAAAATATATTAATAAAATTTTAAAGACTAAAGTATCTTTAAAATAATAATCCTCCAACCTACAAAATAAATAAATAAATAAAAATAAAGCAATATATGAAGCAAATGACTTTAACTATGACGGTAATTAAGAAACTATTTTAAAAGTCTGTCTTGCATTCCAATTCCATTCGGGTTTTTTTCCAAATAGACAATTTTTACATTAAACTTATTTTTCTATTTCAAACAGTAAACCCCGCCTATTTAGTTAATTTTTTCTTCTAGTGTTCGTTTAAAAGGTTCAAAATTTATCACCAGTAATCGATGAAGTAAATACCACTTGTGCATATTTTTGTCAACATAAAATAAGGGGTTTAACACGAATTCACCACTCAATGTCACATTTCCTTTTTTTTCTGTATTGTTTTGTTTTGAAGAACGATGAAGGCGGGACTTGTCTTCTTTTGTAAACAGGAATTCTTGATGGTAACACTAATGTCCAAAAGTCATCATTTTTGTTTCATTTCTTGGCGTTTGACGTTGTTGTTATATAATTTGACCCGTAAATAAAAAATAAAAATATTTTGTTTAATTTTGTTTGTTATTTTTTAAGATTTGATTCGTTATCTCATGCAAAACTTTATAAGAGACGGCCCCCTAAACCACTCCAAAAGAAAGATTTATTTATATCTCGAAAACTAATAACTGGAATGAGCTGCAAATTTGCACATCCATATTTTTCAGCATTAGAATTTATTTTATGTAAAAATTAATATAGGTCATAATTCATAATTTTCATGAATATGAATTTATTAATATTTTTCAGAATTAAAAGTATTTTTTAGAATGAAAAGTAATGAAGGATTATGTTTGGGTTTCTTCACTTTATCTAGTAAAAGAAAAATTATATCTATGAAGTTATTTTTTGTGAAGATATTAATAAAAGTTTGAAATATGAATTTAACATTAGCACCTTCAAACTTTGAAAGCTTATAACTCTGAAAAATTGAATAAAATATACAACCAATATACTTTTTCGCGTTGTCGCGATCCCAAGAATTCAAATATAAAAGAAAAATGGAGCATTACAATTGAAAAAATCAAAGTTGGTGCGCGTTTTAACATGTAGACGATCCCCAATTCAAAATTTCAGTTCATTTTCTGAAACTACTCACAATTCCCCGTCGAATGATACCTATTGCATTTTTCTACATCGATTAGCAACGAAATTACGTTAAGTGTTGCGTTCTTTTTTTTCCCCGACTGTACATATACGTATAAAGGATGATTCAGAACTATTGTTAAAAAATCTGCATTATGTCAGAAACACGAATAAAACATATAATCTAAGGCTGTGAATTGGAAAAATACGCAGCAATTCTTTCGAGTTCAAACAAACAAGCAGGACACGTTACGTGAACGCACAAGTGTTTATGTTTTCATTTTACACTCATGCTTTTTTTTTTTTTTTTTTTTTTTTTTTGTCTGATAAAGGATTGTACTTGTTTATTTCGATCCGAAAAAATTGCTGTATAATTTTACGATTTATAGTAGTTATTTTACATTTTTTTTATTGATCTCCATTCGGCATCAGATATCAAAATAAAGATGCGTTTTTGATAAGGAGGAAAAAACGCTTCAAAAATAGAAGATAGTTAACTATACAAAATTTCGAAAAACGATTCTTACGATCTTTATTTATTTATTTATTTATTTTTTTAATTTTTTTTCCTACTATTCTAAATAGAAAATAGTGTCATAACTGGAACTTTAATGCTCGTTTTTGCGTTCGTTCGTTACGTTCATTAGTTTTTTTGTTCGTTCTCGTTAAACGTAGTACGATTAATTTATACCCAGTCGGAATCTTATTATATACTATTATTAGTGGCATAATAACTAATACATACCATTTTTAGATTTTTTTTTCTTATTTAATCGTGCTTATACAACACAGAAAGTTACTCTTCTCAGAATGTGGTGTGAAAATAAAACGGATACAATGCACAGGAATAAATTATAAATATTGGTAACTGTGACGTAAGGAGTATTTAATTAAGTTAAAAGTAAAAAATTGGGGTAATGTGTAAAGTTTTAAGATAAAAAGAATTTATTTAGAGTAAAAACAATATAATACAAATTTAGGATTGGTAAAGTTTAAGGTAAATATTCAAGTTAGATCACAGATCCAAGATATTAAATTCCAAGCGACGGTAAGCATGAGGTTTGTACAACTTGCCTTTATTTCACGACACTTTTCTCTGTTAATAAACATCTTTTTACATTTACAGACATATTTTATGACAAAAATTACTACTTGAAATTCTTGGTAATGTAAAATGAGTATAGTACTACTACTGTAAAGAATTAAAAGTGTAAAAAGGTATATTAGCTCAAACAAAAAGGCCCTTATTAATTATATACTTATTAATTTATATATTTTTGTTAAATTCTGATATGGATTGATATACTCCTTTATTATCAATTTGAAATTTATCGTTATATTTTTATACCATTTCTTTATTTGTTATACAGGATTTTATAGATAATAATCAAGTGAGTATCATGGATATATATATACTTTTTTTTTTTTTTCATATCTTTAATCAAACTATTATTATATTTATCCATATTTTTGGTTATGGCAGATATTGATGACATTTCATTATCTGCATTTAAATGCAATGATTGCATAATGGCATTTCATTATATGATAAGATAATAGATGGTATTTCATATCAGATAATAATGGCATTTCATTATATGTTTTCCTGTATTCTAGAATCTTTGTAACAATATCTATATTAACAAATAAAAACAAGGGTAAGAATTCAATTAGAATAAGGAATTGTACTAAAATGCCAGCATTTTCTGTTGAAGAAACTAGAAATCTCTTAGTACACTACCTTGGCTGTGATATCATTAGATATGTTATAAGGTTAAAATAATTTGTGGCCAAGTGTTTTTTTTTTTTTTTTTTTTTTTTTTTTTTTTTCTTAAAGGACGATTATTGAATGATTGGGTTAGTAAACTATTCTTAGATGTTGTAATTTTCAAGTACCTATGGTCGTGTTTCTAATTTTTCATAGAGTTTTATTGTGGATTTTTTTTTTTTTTTTTGCTAAATATTAAGTGAGATTTATCAGGTAAAACCCCAAAGAAGGAAATCTTAATTCACAATAGAAAAATTGCACAAAATCTGTAAATCAAATTTTTACGGAATGATAGAGTTTTGCTTTTTGGAAGTTGTCCGAAAATTTGCAGATGCCTGAAATACACCAATTTATTTTGTATCATTTTGCCAGGAGAATGCAGTATTATTTAGGACTATACACTTAGGGTATATTATTATTATTATTATTATTATTATTATTTAGAAACGTATATAGCAGATGTTTCATTTTCGCTGATTTAAACATGTCATTGAATGAAAAATTTGTGATATTGAAAATCATACCCAGATCCATTTTTTGATTAGCCGTAACAAACTACTTAAAAATGTTGAAGGACACTTACTCTGCAGGCAAAGCAAAATAAAAATAACTTGAACAGAGTCTTTTATTAATAGCATGGAAAGTAAATGTCATTTTAATACATTAACTACATCTTATTAATTATTCAGAAAAGGGAGTAAAAAGTTCCTTACAGTAAATGTTACGGAGGGACGAGGACGGCATCGAAAAATCAACTTCTTTTTACAAGCAAAGCAAGCAGAGAAGTGACGAAAATCTGACAATCTCAAAGCAAAAAGCGCCAATTGAAAAAAGTTAGCGTGGTTAAAATTAAGCCAAAAAGAATGCCAAACTACTTCTTTCTTTCCCGTACATTTTAATACAAAAAATATTGAAAATAATGTGTCGTTACAAAAGTCAAATTAATTTGGCATAATATATATATATATATATATATATATATATATAAATATACACACGCTAGCTGTCAATCACACTAACGAACGTGGATGATAAAAGGATGGGCTTACAATCCACGCCAGTCAGTCATCATTAATGGATTAAAAATCTATTTTTAGAACTATAATCGTTTGCTCGAAAGTAAAAACAGATTTTATTTTTTCATGTAAATAGAAGTATTATAATTACTAACGGAAATTCCTATTTTTTGGTTTTATTTATACAGACATATGTTAGAAACATGTTGGTAATGATTTTGAAGGAACATTCTTAGATAAATAAATTATAGCGAAAACTGTTTAATTCTTTAGGGGAAGGAGTATGAATTAAAATTGCTTTTCAAAAACCCCGATGTAAAAATTGCTTTGTTTTTAAAAGAGGAAATTATGCTTCAGCAAAAAAAAAAAAAAAAAACAATGAAATGCTATTTAATGCAGGAGTTATAATTTGAAAAGAAAATGGGAAATTCTAATTTATTAGTTAAGTGAATTATTTAAATTCAAAAGATATTTTTTTATTATTTAATTATATTAATATGTTTTTCTTTGTTTTTATAAATTTGTAAAATTAAATTAACCTTCATAAAACGTATGTGTGAACACTCGCACAACATTTCACAAATATTTCATTGTGTTCTTAAAGATATTTATACGTAATAAATGAAAGAGGTATTACTTGTGGTACACTGCTTGTGAAAGAGGTAATGATATCGTTCTTATAATGGTAGAGATTTGACATGGTTGTCTTGAAATATCAGTAAAGTATATGTTAGACCGATGACAGATACTTATAAAGTACCTACATTGGTATATTTAAGAATTGAAAGGGTATTGTTAGCACGGGCGACAAAAGTTAGATCGCTAAAAGGACTTTGGAACACATCTATTAGGTAAACAGAACTAATTTGTAATCAAGCTTAACTAATTTGTAAATAAGGACCTTATCTTACACTTTTTCAAAGGTCTTAGTGACATTAATAAAATGACTGGATGTTTTTGGATGTTATTTTTATTTTAAGAAAAGCGTGATTGAAACATCAAGGACTGTATACTTGAGAACAGTTTCGTATTTCACTTTAAAAAATGAAGAATTTTATTTGTCTTAAAGTTACTTTTTTAATTCTCTATACATCTATACCACTGGCTTTTACATTTATTTAGCACTTATGTATTTTGGCAACCGTACTGCAATTCGCTACCTAAATCTAACTTACTTGATATGCCAAGGAGAGGAAATTTTGCGAAAAACTCATACCGGTATTTGTTTAAAAATTTTCTGTACTTATAAAATAATTGATTTAAGAAAATTTTGTTTCTTAAATACCGTCATGCGTTCTGTGCCAAATTTCCACCCCTGTGATGTCTTGTTCTTATTTTGATGATGATACTATTCGTTTATTCTTGGAAAATGGATATTTCCCAATTTTTTATAGACCATTTATGTTATTATATTCAATGCGAAAAATGTAATTTATCTTATAATGTTTAATAATTGATATAACAATACTTTTATATTATGATACTTAAGGTAAGTATTATAAATATTTTTATTTTTTCTTTAACATTTACTTTGTCCTAAATACATAGTTTACGATAGATTTTCTTTTCTATAAACCAGCTAATTTAGATATAAGCATTAAAATAATATTTATTTTTCGTTTAATTATGCCAACTTTCCTTTCTTTTACAATAAAAAGTGTTTTTAGATAATTATTACCGTATGTGCATGAAAACAATGTAACAAAAGGAATCTATGTTATATTTGTCAATCTGTTTCAGATTTTAATATTATTCTCCAAATTTAGTCATATATTGTAACAATTTTTCTCTTTCGAAATCTCTATTGTAATTTTACTCTCTTTCATTCCTTTTGTGTCTCCTTTTCACACTTTTAATTCTTTGTTTGAACAAAGAATTCTATCAAATGTTTTCTCGAAGATTTATGTGTGACAAACATTTCTAATTCTCCTTATCTTTTATTTCCTTTCTCCAATATTTGCTTATACACCTGCTATCCAACAATGATCCCATTTGAACTATCGGTCATTCTCCTATTATGACAAAGAGATTGTTTTCTTTCATCTGATAGTTGACAAATGAATTTAAAAAATGTTATTTGTATTTCAGTTGTTGAAAGATCGGAAAGTAATTAAATCTTTAATTAACTGTAACGGAACAATAGAATAAGCTACAGATAAAAAGAGTATTTATTTAGACATAATCTGAAAGTATTTTAAAGCATATAAGATAAATACGATACTTTAAAACAAATACATAAGGCTGTGAAATAATTTGAATATTGAAATCAAGAGGTTTTCTGGAAAAAGCATTTTTATGTATTCAGAGATGTGTAATATACAAATTTCAGTTTTAACTTTGTGTAATAATATTTCCTCTCCCCCACCTTTCGTTTTATGAATATTGTACATCAGATCATCATTCGTATTGTATTATTTTATCACTGTTTTCTGCAATATTAAGAATTATCTTTATTCATATATTTATCACATTTATTTATCACATAACAAACATTAACTGATTGTAAATTCAGGAATAATAATAATTTTTTCTTGAAGTTAAATATACAAATAATAAAAGAGTTATATACTTTACAGTACACAAACTTATAAATTAGAATACCTTTAAAAATGAATGTAAATTTAAATTTTTAAAGTACTTTTCAGCATACTTGCCAACCATCTCGTTATGAATCGTAACATTTTTAGTACCCGCCTTTTATTTCACACCAGTCTTTTTTTAGAGTAATTTTTACTTTTTACTTTCTCTTACTCATAAGGTAGAGAAAGTATTGTTTTTGGGTAAAATTTTTGAACGCGAGATTTTGTTATATTTACACGTTTTGAGGTCCCCTGAATACGAAAATCATGTTTTTAGCAAATGCTCTGTGTGTATGTCTGTATGTGTGTCTGTGTGTCTGTCTGTTATCAGCATATCTCAAAAACAACTTACGGCAGAAAGTTCAAACTTAGTATTCTAAATGTGTATCATATAGGTATGCTACAGTAAGCTTTTCGTTAAGATCAAGTAAATGGTTCGTGTACAGGGACAATCAAGAGATTTCTAATACATTACGTCTATGGGGGAAATTGCAGGTAAGTAGAGTTTAACGTCTATAGACTGCACTAAACCAAATGAAACGAATATATATTTTTTGTAATAGAGATAGTCAACTGGGAAAGTTTTTTTTGTGTATATAGGAGCCTCGCCTCCCCCCCCTGGGGGGAAGTCCCCCCACGAGGGGAGTAAATTTTCATGATGGGTATCTTTCAAAAGAGCTCGCCAGTACCTTTAAAACGAATGGTTGAACCATCGATATGCGATAATTTAAAACAAAGTTATCGATTTTTTTTACAAAAAAAAAAATAAATAAATAAATAAATTTAAAAAAATCGTATTTTTTTTTCTTTTTAATATTGAGAATAAAATGGACTTTTTTTGGATATTTGGTGTTATAATACTTCTATAATATGGAAATCGTCTGCATTATCATAAAAGATATTTTTTTTAAACAATAATTTTAATAAATTATTTTTTTTAAACAGAATTATTTTGTAATAACCGAATTAACTTCGATATAAATGTAGGTGCATAATGAAACGGGGGGTTGAGGGGGGCGGTAGCCCCCCTCACACAGAACTAATTATCATATAAAACTCTTCCTAAGCATAATTTGAATTGTTTAACATAGGTTTAAAAAACAATACTCGTCATCTTACCTCTTAATCTCCAACCTGCATTTATAGTATTAAATTTTAGGGTAAGAGAAAGTAGTGCGACACACCAGATTATTTTCTTGTGTAATCGTAACTACATTTGGATAAATATACTCTAAAAATAAAGTGGTGTGGAAAAAAGGGAGTGTTTTAAAGGAGCGTAGAATGTTATGATTATTAGTGAGATGGTTGGCAAGTATGTTTCAGTTAATTATTCGGATTCTTTTTACTAACATTCCCAAGTTACAAAAAATACTTTGAAAATTAATATATATATATATTATATATATATGTATAACTATGCAAAACTATTGCAAAACGTTTACAAAATAAACACTTATCGAGTAATATTAAGGTTCCCAATATTTGTATTTTTCAGAAGTACTATTTTCAAATAGCAGTTTTTTATAACATGTTTCCACTATTAAACTACGAAAGAAATTTCCATACAAAAATTGCGTTTGAGTGAAATACAAGCCGCGTGATTTTTGTATAATACTTATTTCAAATTACAGAGATATTGGTAACAATTTGGGTAAAATTGCAGAAGTTTTTAAGAGAATAAAATCATTTTTAAGGTTCATATTTGAAAGAAATTACCTTTGTTTTTACATAAGTTTTTGTCCGTTGATGAAAAATATGTTATTTAAGTTATAAAATTAAATTTCGTTTCTCACCACACTGTTAAAAGTTGCAATAGAAAAATTACTGCCCATCTATATTAATAAAATCAGAGTTTTGTCTGTAAATTTGTCGGAATCGAAAAATTTTGCGATATCTTCACGTTTCACACCCCATGAAAGCCGAAAACGACTTCAGAAAATTTTGCCTGTGTGTGTGTGTGTGTGTGTCTGTGTGTGTGTCATCGTGTCCGAATGTCGCTTTTTTTGTCCGGGCATCACTTGAGAACGGCTGGACGGAATTCAACGACGCTTGGCAGGAATTTAGGTCTTCACGCAACTTAAAATTATATCTATCAACTTTTCAGAAATTCCTCCCCGTTCCCCCCTGGGGGGTAAAAGACTAAAACACGTTTGTCCGGGCATCACTCGAGCACGGCTGGACGGAATTCAACGGCACTTGGCAGAAACTTAGGTCTTCACCCAACTTGAAATTATATCTATAGAAATTTTCAAAATTATGATTAGTGTTTAAATTGTGTGTAAAAAACGCCTGCGCATGCGCCATAAATATTTTTTCACTAAAACGCTTTGAATGGAAAAATAAAATATAAAAATAAATTTTTAAGTCAAAGACTTTTTTATTCACGTGATTCGCACTACAAATTATGAAAAGATTGAAATGAAGTGTTGCCATCTAAGTTTCATACTTTAGTTAATTTTAAAAAATGTAATTGTCGTATCGAAAAACTGTTTACACCCTAAGATTCAGAAAAATCACCACTTTCATTTGGTACTGAATTTGTAACGATAGGTCTGATACTTCTAATTTATTTTTCCCTTTTTACGTTTTTCCGTTGCCACTTAAATTTCATACTTTAGTTATTTTTTTTAAATCTAATTGTCGCATCGAAAAACTGTTAGCACCCCTGGATTCAGAAAAATCGCCCCTTTCATTTGGTATCAAATTTATAAATATAGGTCTGATATTTCTAATTTATTTTACCCTTTTTTCCGTTTTTAACCCAGATTCGGTAAAAGGTTTTATATTTATATATAGGCATTTATATATATTTTTATTTTCCAGAAATAAAATGAAATATTTTTAATTTCACGTGAATAATAAAAATTAGAGAGAAAAATACCTACAAAAGTTGGTGATTTTTTTTTTTTAAATGAGGAATTTGCACGTGGATAAATATTTTCATGGACATATTTGGCATTAGTTTAATATTTTTATTTAATTAAGCAGTACTTTTATTTCCTGCAGTAAAACAAAATTTTTTGTTGTTATTATGTACCTTATGAGGTTTTTTTTATGTTCTCCTCTTAATTGTAAATGATTATAATTTGGATTTTATCAAGATTTTTTATTTTTATTTTGTAAATATCAGAGAAGAGTTTTTATTTTATTTTATTATTTTACTTTATTTTATTTATTTTGTGTATGGAACAGCTTTAGTATTGGATCCCTTTGGCACAATTTGAAATTCGGAACCAAAGTAGCTTGGACGTTTCTCGCCAAGATCTTTAATTGCACAATTGAGATAGCTAATATTGCCACAATTGAGATAGCCTGTGCGTTTTGTATTTATTTATTTATAATATTTTCTATTAAAGATTTCTGTGGTCACGAAATTTGGTGCGTAAATTGTTTGTTTGCATCCGGCACTTATTCTAACTGGATTTCACGAAATTCGAAATCCCCCCCCCTTCTCGGAGTCGGAGGGCAATAAACGGTATAACTTCAGTATAACCCCACAGCTGAATTTGGCGATTTTTCTTTGGCGCAGTTTTGAAGGATAACGATGTTGTTCTGGACTGTTTGCGATATAATATGGCAGCCTAATATGTTGTTTATTTTTGATTTATGATTTTATGTTTTATGATTTCTGATTTAGATTATGATTTTATCATTTATCATATATGATTTATGATTTTTAGATTTATGATTTAGCCATAATCGCCAACAAAAAAATCGCCAAATATCGTTGTGGGGTTATACTGAAGTTGTTCCCAATAAACATGTGTAAAAACATGTCTTTCCGTTTGAATTCGCTTTGAATTATCTAAGAATGGCGAATTTTGGTGTGCGGATATTGATTAAGTGTACGCATTATGTACATTAGTGTGATTTTGCAAAACTTCGAACTCACCCGCTGAGGAAGGGGAAGTAAGAAGTGGGTAAGTTGTGCCGAAGACAGTGGAGACCCAGACTCCTCACTTTGCGAGCGAGAAAACCTGTATCAATCACAGCGAGAACTTAGGTTATTAATATAGATATGGGATTTTGACAACTCATTTAAGTTTAATGTCCAGCGAAGCGGGCAAAGCCTGCTAGTTATTAATATATATATATATATATATATATATATATATATATTAATTATAACGCAACGTAAACAGATATTTCTAAAAACTACTTTGTGAATACATTTTATTAGTAAACATTATTTTAGTTAGCTATCGGAGAAAGTACTAAGGGCTTTCAAAAATTAAGACACGCTTGTTCCCCTACAGATGGCAGCACTGCGAAACAATAGCGAAGCTTGCGTAGACGATAATTGCGTTTATCGGCTTCCAAACGGTAGTAATTACATTTGAATAGTATTATATAGTAGTTTTATAGCAACCATTGCAGCGTAGTATGGCTAAAAATGACGTGTCAGATGGAAACTTACTGTTACTGCAAGGTTGAAATGCGCAGAGCATTACGATTTGTGTGAGTAAAACGTTGCATGATTACGGTGATTCATCGTAAAATATCGTCAGCGTATCAGCCACATGTAACGCCACGTCTAGCCATTTTAAAATAGAACCAGCTGTTTGAACACGGCCGCACAAATTTTGGAAAGGAGAGCAAATCACAGGGTGAGGCAGGTGGAAAGCAATAGTTGGAAATGTATGTTGGCAGCACTTATTCTATCATCTGTCGCCAGTCCCGTTCTGAGTTGAGAACCAAAAAGCAAGTTACTATCACCAGGACATCCAACGATTAGTGCAACATTCTAACAAATGCCTTCTTGCTACAACAGAAAGATTGAGTAGAGAAAATGCGCGCTGTATGTGTGTCGTATTGTAACAAACTTCTCAATAAAGATTAATAAAGAGTGTACATTGTTCGAGTGAAACTTTTTTTTTTTTTTTTGAACGGCAGTAATATGTTATTAAATTTTCATTTATTTTATTTTATGTGTATGTAAATGCATAAACATTCATTTTTTTTTTTTTTTTTTTTTTATTGAAAAATAAAAATAAAATAAAAATGTAGAAAGCAAAATGATTAAGAACCCTTATAGTTTATTTTTGACTAGATACTGTAATAAATTCACAGAAATTCTCAATAAACAATCCGATAAATTTACAGAATTTTTTTTGCAGTGTGTACTCGACTTTCTCCACTGTGCAAAATTTAGACGACCTGGTTTTCTATCTCAGAATTGCTATGGTCCTACTTTTTACCTTCACTTTTCTATCATTATATTTATAAAGCAATTTTTCTCTCGCTTAGCTAAACATACAATAAAAAGTTATAAATATAGCGATGGAAAAATCAGGAAAGAAAAAATATGGACCGTGAAGAACCTTGTTTTTTACAGTCATTTCTAAGATGTAGTATGGCATTATCATAGATTTTTTTTGCTAATGCTGTCCAAAAGAAAATCTTTCTTTTTTTTCATCTTTTATGTTATTTTTTTTATCATCTAGTGGGTAAATGTGTGTATATAACTAATTCCGGTGTGTTGAATTCAGAGGAACAAACATATATTCTCTATCATGTCCATAATTATTAAATATACTGTATATTTTATGTTGTGTTTCGTTTTACTTCAGTGCCCTTAAGGCAAAAATAACAATAGGTTATGTAAATTTTTCTTTCTCGGCAAACCATTGGAAAACCAAGCAGCATACTTTTATAGTTTTAACACACGATGATACTGCTTTTTGCTGCCTGTTTCTTTTCCCAAACAATATAATGTGCTGCTATATGGTAATCATTAATATGAATTTTCACAACTATTCCATGCATTAAAATCAAGGTTAAAACTCAGACAGTAATTTATTTCATAATTATTTTATTGGGAAAAAAATACTATTAAAAATGCATATTTTAAATTTCTTACTGAAAATTAAGCGAATGTGATATGGTACTTTTGGAATTTAAATCATACTCTAAACAAAAAAAAAAAATACATAAGATATTATTTATTTTAAGTAGTGCTCAAAATGGCTACTAAATAGTAATATTTGTGAGTTTTTTGTGCTTCTTATTAAAATAGATACAGAGCCAAGACTGTCTTACAGCTGAACTCTTTTCTTTAAACTTTTCTTTGTGCTTTTCAGATTTTCTCTTTTATTTCTTGTTCTTTTTATATTTAATTTTTTAATAATAATAATTTTCACAAGGGGGGATTTATAAAATACTTCTTAAACAATGCAAATACATTCTATCTATCCCTAATCTTTTTTCTGAGTGTTGTAAATGCTTTCCTTAACTTTTTTCACATTTAGTAAATTGTGTTTCCATTTTTATGAGCTCAAGATATTTTATAATTTTCTGTTTATTATATGTATTGTTTAATTTCGTTATTTTTGTTATTTCCGTTGTGGCAGACAATTACATTCCTTATTCCTTCACCCCGTTGTTTTTATCATGATAATATGCAGGGAAAGATGCGTGGTATTGGCTACAGGGGCTTCCAAGATCCAAAATATTCGAAGTCAAGTCTTATTATCGATTCTCTGACAGCATTTACTAAAGCGATATTTCCCCCAAAATTCAGTAATTTAGAAAAAAAAAAAAGCTCTCTTTAGTTAAAACAATGATTTTCTTACATGTCGTTACAGTTTGGGTAAATAATTTGATAACTCATTTTATCCTAGTCACTGTGGATGATAAACGTCCTATAGATTCAAATTCACGCCGCATATTAGAATTTCACAATGAGTTAAAGAAATTGACAGTCATTTTTTCCATTAAAATGCTTCTTCTCTCTTTTTTTCTTTTTCCTGAAGCTTGGAATAAAGAATGAATTCTGACAACAAAACTTACACACAACATAGTCAATTAAAATATATTCCGATTTTATGTTTAGTACAAAGAGTAAGTCATTACCTAAATGTGAAATATCATAAAATTTAGATTATGTTGTCCTTATCTAATATATTTGATAAATATAATTACAAGATTATTAAATTAAATTTCGAATAAAAATTTAACCGGTTAGTAGTCGCTAGTTGGTCGATTCGTCACCCATCCCTTCAGTGTCGCGACATTTTTATTCAACAGCCACCAATAATTTTTAGAAGTGGCATTTGATGTACAGTCGGGGGGGGGGGGGGAACGCAACACCCGCTGTAATTTCGTTATTTATTGACGCAGGAACATCTAATAGACATAATTCAACAGGAAATTAAATGCGCTTTCTGAAAATGTCATCGAAGTTTGAATTAGGGGTCATCTACATATTGAAATGAACGCCAAATAGCAACACCCAATTCTAACTTCATATTCGAATTTCTGAGAGTCTGGCAGTGTGGAAAAGTATACTGTTTGTTTACTTTATCTTTAGTATTTATAGAGTTATAATGAAAAATGTGTTAGGGGGTTATCTCTAAATGTAGAAAAATAAAATTAAGATCTATAAAAAAATAGACAATATTTTAATGTTTTACACCGGAAATCTTTCGGGAAAGAAAGAATTATATAAATTAATAAAAACATTACATTTTCGATTTTCCAGTTTCTTAATTAACTAGAATACAGTTTTTTAGATTTGTGTATACTTCAGTACCTTTTTAGATAATTTTTGGTCTATTTAAATACATTACACTTGCGATTGGTCCAGACAGTACTCTTTGATAAAAGTGCAATATTTTTCAAGTAAAACTGTCTATTATGGCTGTACTGATCACCAATAAAGCTTAATTTTTTTTTTGTAGGTGTAACATAATATACGAAATGAAGTAATATAGATATAGATATATATACAACAACGCATAAACTAAATCTTTCGGATAAATTATTGTAAGGGTTCATGAAGTAAATATTAAACAATTTTAATCGCACTTACCAGTTTGGGGTCAGTTGAACTCTTTGGAACTGTACGATTCGTTTTATAATTTCTATGAAAATATAATTTCTTAATTAATCCTTTCGCGACTGCTGACATAGATTCACGCATTTCAAAATCTGTAACTCTGTCAGTGGCCGTTTCTTTCGTTATTTGTGTGTTACTTATTTCTTAAGTTTGTACCCATTGTTCATATTTTTTCAATAAAATATACTATGGATATAAATATATTGATTAGAAAGAATATAATTATAATGTATATCCATTTGTAATATAATTGTGAACACAGAAAATTTGCTCTGAAATATTAAGCCTATTTTCCTATTTAAAACAATATACCCCTCCTATTTAGTTATTTTTTTTCTTCTAGTGTTCGTTTAAAAGGTTCAAAATTTATCACCACTATCGATGAAGTAAATACCACTTGGGCATATTTTGGTCAAGATAAAATGAGGGGTTTAACAAGAATACTCGATGTCACATTTACTTTTCTTTTCTTTCCTGTATTGTTTTGTTTTGAAGAACAATGAAGGCGGGGCTTGTCTTGCTAGAAAACAGGAATTCTTGATGACTAATGACAAAATATCATCATTTTTTTTTTTTTTTTTTTCATTTCTTTGCGTTTGACATTGTTGTTACATAATTTGACCCATAAGTCAAAAATAAAAATATTTTGTTTAATTTTCTTTGTTATTTTTTAAGATTTGATTCGTTATCTCTTGCAAAACTTTATAAGAGACCGCCCCCTAAACCACTCAAATAGAAAGATTTATTTATATCTCGAAAATTAATAACTGGAATGAGCTGCAAATTTGCACACCCATATTTTTCACCATTACGATTCATTTTATGTAAAAATTAATATAGGTCATAATTCATAATTTTTATAAATATGAATTTATTAATATTTTTCAGAATTAAAAATATTTTTCAGAATCAAAAGTAATGATAGATTATGTTTGGGTTTCTTCACTGTATCTTGTAAAAAAAAAATATATATCGATCAAGTTATTTTTTGTAAAGATATTAATAAAAGTTTGAAATATGAATTTAACATTAGCACCTTCAAACTTTGAACGCTTATAACTCTGTAAAAAGATAAGTAAAATATACAACCAATATACTTTTTCGCGTTGTCGCGATCCCAGGAATTCAAATATAAAATAAAAATGGGGCATTACCATCGAAAAAAATCAAAGTTGGTGCGCGTTTTAATATGTAGACGACCCCCAATTCAAAATTTCACTTCATTTTCTGAAACTATTCACAATTCCCCGTCGAATGATACCTATTACATTTTTCTACATCGATTAGCAACGAAGTTACGTTGAGTGTTGCGTTTTTTTTTTCCCCGACTGTACATAATCGACGTTATTTCAATCGATTCGCCTTTTAGGTTTATGAAATGCCACTTGTAAAAATTTTTGGTGGCTATTGAATAAAAAAGTCGCGACACTGAAGGGATGGGCGGTGAATCGACCAACTAACGACTAGTAACGGGTAAATAAATCACAAAATGTGAGTTTTTTTTTTTTTTTTTTTTTTTTCCCAAAGAAATTTTGAAGAGGTAGTGGATTTTACCATTTTATATGCTATATGAAAATATAAATTACACTATATGAAATTTTGTCAGTTAGTTTTGCATCGTTAAAATATTTTGGTGATGCTTATATTTGTTTACATTAGGATAAGCAAATTTATTTCAAAATTGCGGTTTCATAAAACAAAAAATCCATTGACACATTTGTGAAGTATAAATTTACTTAAGAAAATAAGGTAAATTTCCAGATTTCTGTATTTAAACATGATGAGTGTGTGTAATGATAATAATAATTATTATTATCATTATTATACAACCGTATTTCAGCATTATATATTTAAATCAACCACTTTTTTTCATAAGATATTCTAAAAAATAGAAATTTTTAAACATGTTTAATTTTTTAAAAATTCTATCATATAATTACATTAATCCTTAATATTTCTTCTTTTATTTTCTAGGAAAAGGATTTAAGCCTGAAAACAGCGAAAGGTAATATATTTCCATCTTTATCAAAAATATTCTCCAGAATAATGGAAACATAGTTTCTTAATTATAAAAATTATGTTAATCCTTTTATCTTCCGTTAATTGTATTTTAGGTGAATAAACATCTCAGTAATTATAAAAGCATTAAAAAATTAACGTGCATATAATGCTTCTTAAATGAACGCTTTTACTGTTTACCCATTTAATTGGATTAGCATAAAATTTTTAAATTTTAATCCTGTATTTCCTTGAATGTATATCATGTTATTTATCGATGTTTAACGTAATTAATTGATATAGCAGATTGTTATATAATTAAAAATCACGTTCAATCTTGCAGATTATTATCTAGAAAGATTATGCAGATTATTATCAATAGTTTTTTCTGTAAAAGTATTTTAAATAACATTTAAATAAAAAAATCAATATCTAGTAACACTTTTTATTTAAATATAATAACTTTTCTTTAAAAATCTCGCAATTTTCTTTTCAAAAATTGTATTATAATATGCTGATTTTTATTTATTTCTATATTAAGTCGGAATTTTTATAACCAAATCCATTATTATTATTTTTAATATGTTATTTAAAATTGTTTATGTTTAATATTATACTATAAAAACTCTTAAATATTCTATATAGAAGTACATAAAAGATAAAATTTCTACTGTATACTTTTTATGTTTAAACAATGCTGAAATATGTTCTTCACTACGATGAAGAATATATACAGATGTTGTTACAAAAATATCGGTTTTCTTGTGTATAAAAAAAAATATTGCAGGGTGCACTTCTTTTGAATACCACTTCTTCTGTAAATTACTCTACATTAATCGCTTATAGTACATATTTTCAAGAAAAAAAAGTACAAAGATTGCTTTATATAAAAAGCGGAATTCAAAACAGATACTGCTGAAAACCCTGAGGTTGTAAATAAGCAGTAATCGTACTTTATTCAATGAATCAATTGCACTCTATTCAATGTATATTAAATAAAATAAAAAAAATGAATAACTCGTATCACAAAATTCGAATAAACAACACATTGAATACCACTGTTTTAGCAGGGTTTAGAATTTGGCGCAGATATCATACCACTATTTATGATGAAAATGTTTTTCCGTAATAAATTTCATAATGTACAAGAAAATTTGTTTTTGTAAATAGTAGTACGAATTCTATGCCAAATTCCCATCCCTGTTATTCCCGGAAAATCACACACTTTGGCACTGTCTCTCGCACACAAGACACTCAGCTCAAATCCATAACAGAAATTTCGTGAAAGTCTCTTCTCTTTTTATAGTCCCGGCGTGTTCTGTTAATATTTCAAGATAGCTCAGAAATCAAGAAATTTTTGGAAACGTACTGCAACTTCGTTCTTAATTAACACAATTCACAAATTTTACGTATTCTAAATATAACTATTTTAAGTTTTTTTTTTTTTTTTTTTGTCTTATTTATTTAAAGAAGTTTAATCATTAAATAAAGCAAATAGTTGGTGAACTGAGATATTATCAGTCATTGACACTGGTTATTCAAGATTTTGGCAAACCTAAACTATAATTTTTTGTTAAATTTGTCATTATGTAACCGTGAACTGAATGTTCTTATTTCCGTTTTACATCCAGATTAATGTTCTCTGTAACAACGATTCAAACTCAGGCAAGGGTTATCTTTCAGAGCAACGCACGTAGCTAACAGCTTTAATACGTTTTGGCTAGAGAAAATTTTTGATAGAACTTATATATATGTGTGTGTGTGTGTGTGTGTGTGTGCAGATGTTTTCACTGATTAAATGAAATAAAGTATTCTAAAAAAAATTTCCGGTAGCTAAAAAACATAAAAGTTGATAACTATATTTATTAATAAATTCAACAAAACGTGTATAATTTGTAAAATCATATACTGATAATTATATTAATTTTCAAAAGCTATGATAATCTCATTACATTATATAATCGATATTATATGATCTTTTCTTGATTAGTCGTCTATGTCGCCATACCAGATGAAATCTACGGTAGAAATGACGATGTGTAAGGAAACGTGCGCTTTATACTTTCCAATGCAGCGCCCTCTAGCGGTCACCTCTTGCTTCTCCGCCCATGCATTGTACGGTGAAAATGGCTTGTTTAGATGTTTTCTACCACCACTTAAATTTTTGCCCGTGATTTTTGCCCAATTACTCTTGAATACGTTTTAGTTCCCCGTCATACTATAGGTATGAAGAACTTAGGTAATCGGGAAAATTTTTGACCTCGGTTTTTTGACTTTTTTATGCGTTTTCAGGTGTGAGGAATCCGAAAATGACAAAATGTGTATGGTGTCTGTCTGTAGGGTGTCTGTTAGTGTGTTAGTCCGTTAGTGTGTCAGTCCGTTAGTTTGTTAGTCTGTTTACACGATATCTCACGAACAAATGATCGCAAAGAGGTCAGATCAGGTTCAAAATATTAATTTCGATACTGGCAAGAACCCTATTCATTTGCAACATTCGAATTAAAAAACTTCGTAAGTTATTAGAAATTTACGATTTTCTTAACATGGGAGAATAGGACAAAAATTCACTTAAACGTGCATTAAATGGAAACTTTTTATTGTAAAAATGTCAGACCAGTTTTAAAATATCACAGTTTTGATGCCGGAATGAACATCAGTAACTATAAATATGCTACTTTGAAAATTTCGTAAGTTATTGGAAATTTACGAATTTCTTAACATGGCAGTGTAGGGCAAAATTTCCCATAAACGTCAATTTCAAGAGATATTTTCATCGTAAAGATGTCAGACTACTTTTGAAATATTATTTAGGACACTGGGATGAATATTAATGACTATGAATTTTCCAATATAAAAATTTCGTAAGTTATTGGAAATTTACGAATTTCTTAACATGGCAGAATAGAGCAAAATTTCAAATAAACGTCAATCTTGAGGGATATTTTCATCGTAAAGATGTCAAACCACTTTCGAAATATTATCTAGGATACTAGTATGAATATCATAGAATATGATTTTTCCAGTTTAAAAAAATTCGTAAGTCATTTGGAATTTACGATTTACTTAACATGTCAGAATAAGGCAAAATTTAGCATAAGCTTCCATTTTGAGAATCATAAATTCATTAGACAACTTCAAAATTACATTTATGATATTTGTTTGAACATGATTGATAACAAATATTCTAATGCGAAAATTTCGTAAATTATTCGTAATTTACGATTTTATCAACATAGCGAAATTGTAAATTTTCATATAAATATGAATTTGGAGGATTATTGCATTGGAAATAGTAGCATGAAAACTAAACAACGGAATTGACCCTGATAAAATAAATTAACAGATTAGAATAAGATAAATATATCGAAGTGAACGGTGGATAGCCTATTAGGCGGGGATTTCATTCTGTCACTGTATCAAGCTTTGGTCAAATTCATTTCTTTTAACGTGATTATAATATGTCTCGCACTAGAAATTTATGAGAACATAAATATGATGGGGAACTGAGCAGAGTCCACCTATGCAAACTAGTTTAATTTTGTGCTTAAAAAATGTTACCTACATATATTTTTAGTTTTTTACAATTTCCCTTCAAATATCATTACTTAGAATGTAAGCAAAGATCGTCCAAGATTATAAAATTATTATTATTATTATTATTATTATTTTGTAAAGTCAAATTTTAATTCATACTCTTTTTTCTTTAGTGATGCCGAAAGTGGTCGTTCTGCAGAACTTATTCAAAATGGTAGACCTAGGCCAGGAGCTATACCGCCTGACGCCTTATATACAGCAGGAAAAAGATTAGAAGCCAGTAATGCATCTCCAGATAACAGGCCCTTGTATGAAAATATTAAAGTACGTTATTTTTCATTATTTTCATATTTTTTATTGTATTAAAGTTGATCAGAGATGTTGAATTTTTAATTCTGCAGTAGCGGAAAATTTTAATTTTATTATTTTTAATTATTAATTTTGACAAAGGAAAACAATTAATAATTAATTTGCAAACATCTAACTGAAATATTTTCAAACTTGATTTATTATCTTTCAAAAAATAATATTTACTGAAAAAAAAAGAAAAAAAAAATGTAAAAATTTAGAAATGTAACTCAGTTAACTTATTACTTTTTTACGGGAGACTTTGTCGGATAACCAAGTTTAATATGCTGGCAAATTAGTGAGTTCTTATAAAAGTATAATTTAAAATGACATCAAGTAGTTAATAAAATCGTAAACTTCTGATTGTTGCAATAACTGTTGAATTTGTTTATTATAACCGTAAAGGCTGTTTAAAGTTTTAGAAATTATTCATCACGAAAAACTGTAGTTCTATGAGGTATATTTAAAATCTTTTTATTTATTTATTTATTGTTTCATCTTTAGAGGGTTGCCAAGTTCCTTAATTTATTTCTGAGCATTTTTAGCCCGCCTCATACTACTTTTAATACAAGAATAAATATTTTTTCTTACTTTATGGTAGTTATATATTATGGACAATTATTTTATAAATTAAGTGGTGTGAAATAAAGGCGTGGCTAACAGTACACTGAATAAACTAAGTAACTTACATTGTAAGTGACCAGATTAATTCAAGACCAGAAGAACTATGATTGTGTAGTACTGATGCAATACAATCCTTTTTATAAGTACATTATACCAGTATAAAAGTGCATTTCATTTTTTTTTATTATTATTATTATGTCAGAATGTGTTTCACTTTGCTTTCCTTTCAGTAAATTACATACCTGCCAAAATCCTAATTAATATTCTATAAAATTGTTAATATCGCCGCTTTTTCTACCCCACTTCATATTTAGAGTAGTTTTCTCCAAGCGTAATTGTGATTAAATAAGAAGAAAAATACTCTAAAAAATAACTGGTGTACAGAAAAAAAAAAAAAAAAAAAAAAAAAAAGGAGAGGGGGGGGGGCCGACGTAAAAATTTATGAAATATTAATTAGAGTGTTGGCAGGTATGAAACTGCTTCTTCTTCTTTTTTTTTTTTTTCTTAGTATTTATTTTAAATAATGGTTTCTTCATAGCTGCCAATATTTTAATTTATTCGGAGGCATTTTTGGCCCCGACATTATTTTGCACTACTTTCTTTATAGAGTAATTCTCTTTAATATATCATTACGATAAAATAAGAAAAAAGTTACTCTTAAAAAAAAGTAGTACGAAATAGTGGCGTGGCTGAAAATGCACCGGAATAAATTAAAATGTTACCAACTCTGGTTCATTTTTCATATGCTCGCCCCACCTATTTATTGTGACCACGCATCTTTGGTTGAAACATAATATTATACTAGCAGGCTACGCCCGCTTCGCTGGTCACTATATTTAAATGAATTTTTGAAAGAATTGAATTAATATTTATTTTTTTACACCACATTCTTGAAAAAACCAAAAAAAAAAAAAAAAAAAAAAAGAAAAGAAAATGAAATTGCTCCAAACTTCGCTTAGGGTACCCGCTGTCTACGGCAGCTTTTTTCCCGCCCGCACTGCATCAGGTCTAGATTTCCCGTGACTGTAGAAAGATCTTTTCCGGGCACTTCAATCTGGATATTTATCGACGGTAGGGGGGATCTGCTACAATTTAAGAACTACGATTTTAAAGATGACTGTATCTCAGCATCTATTAAATATTTTAGTTTTGAACCATGTATTTTATAGCCCATGCTATTTACACTTTATTAAAATTTGATTCCGACCAATGAAATAAAATAAAACAAAACAAAAAGTTGATTAAAAAATAAATATAACATATAAACAAATAAATTTTAATCATTTTAATCCTTTTTACTACGTATATACTACTATTTTCCCCGATAAATACTGTAAATTAAAAAAATTAACAAATAAAAATTTTTTCTTTTAAAGGAATTAATTAAAAATTGAAAAATAAGAAGTTGTTCTACTATAAAAAATTAAATATAACTGTTATAAATTTTTTCTGCTGCATTACGATTAATAAATATAACAAATTAAAAAAAAAAAAAAAAAAAAAAAAAAAAAAAATTCGCCTTCAAATGAATGTATTCAATAAAAATAAGTTGCGTAATAGCCGTTGCTAAGATACGCAGACGATAGAAGCAAAATAATAAATCTATGAAAAATGAAGCATTAAAGCCAATATTTAAAATCGAAAAAACTTTAATTTAAAAAATTCAAATTCGAAATTCGAAAAAATCTCGATGAGGTGCACACATGCATGGTCCCAGGTACCTATATGCCAAATTTGGAAGCTCTGCGATCAGTAGTGTGAGCACCAGAGCGCAGATACACACACAGACACACACACAGACACTTCTCTTTATTTATATAGATGAAGATGATGAGGTCATTTTATAGTAAAATTATCCATTATAGCATATATTATATTTCACTCCTCCATAAAAATTAATTTTAAAATCGTCTGCTTCTTTTATACTTTTATTTTAATAGAATTTTAATATAATTTAATTTATATATTAGTCATTTTAGCATTTTTATCCTAAGTAGCATTAGCAATAATATATATCACTTCTCCATTAAAATTTATAAGACCCTACAATAAAATTAATTTGTGCTTAATATCAACTCTACGAAAATTTTTATCAATCGCTTCCAAATTTTGACCTAAGGTTCAAATCTCAATCCTGTGGGTATTTACATCAGCTACAACGTTTTCGTCTTTATTCGTAAATAATAATTTAACTGTATTAAATAGTTTACTGGAATATAATTCAACGTATAACTTAGTCACAGCAACGCGTGACCGGGTCTGCTAGTTGAATTATACGAAATTTATTAATAGGTTAAAAAGTTGAAGATTCTTTGTGTAGATGGCAGCACCAAATATATTTCAGCTTTCATTTCAACCCAGTCGAAAGGTATCGACATCTGTTAGAATCATTTGGAGTTAACAGATAATTGTGACTGTCAAATAATAACAGACAAATAATTAGCAATAAATTAAAATTGCGACTATAATTTGAGATTTAAACTATCCTATCTCTCAAGTTGGATCGAACTGCACATGGTGTGCGAATTTTATTATAATCGGTTAAGTGGTTTAGCAGTCCATTGAAGATAAACATTGTGACACGAGATTTATATATATTAAGATATATATATATATATATATATATATATATATAACAAAATTTAATTTTGTATTCGAGTCCTGTTTTGATACAGACTTTTCATCTTTACATATTTGTAAATTATAAAATTCTGTATGTCTATTTCTTATTATGACAAATTTTAGGTGGTCTACAGCAGATGACGCATTTGAGGGACTTTATTGTCCTAATCTGTCTTCACCAGTAATTTTTAAGAGCAATTTTCCATATAAGATAAACCTATAAATAATATATATTTATACAGAAAGAGAAAATTCTGCTGGAAAGTGTTTTGAAAAAATAAAAAATATTCCGATATTAATAAATAAAATGTTAAATAAAAAATTAGTCGGAAAACAATTGTAAAACAGCATTTTAATAAAATGTCAAAATTTTAAATACATTAAAAAAAAAAAAAAAAAAAAAAAAAATATCCAGCTTTTAAAATTCTTTTTACATTTTCATTCGTGTATTTAATATTTGTATAATACAATAAATTGTTGAAATTTATTCTTTTCAAAGTTTATTACTTCATAACCTAATTCTACAATGAAATTATTGTTACTTTTATTATTTAATAACAAATTCATCGAATATGACTTAATTCAGAAGATTTATATTTTATTTAGCAAGCGAACATTACTTAACAAAACATCTTAAATAAAAGAATAATTTTGTCAGGGTTTTTTATTTCTATATATTTAAAATTCTGTATTAAATATTTATCAAAACACATATTGACATAACCTTCTGACTCACTTAATGTTTTTGCGATTTATCTTTAAAAGATAATTGAAGTCAGGAATTTTGGAAAAATAAAATATTGATATTTTGAATTCACATATATAATATTTGTAATTTTATTTCTCTTTTAAAATGACAATCAATTTACATAAGTGACTACGACAAATTATTTCTTTGCGGGGAAATCATGGATGAATTCTAGTTTTAATCTTCCGCTGTACATTATGACTTCAAGGCCATAATTCATTACACAGTTTTTTAAACGAAAGAAATGTTTTATTTGCTTAGAAATTTCACGTATAAAACATATATTCCTTCATTTGATCACACTAAAATGTCTTTTCAAATTGTAATGAAATATTTTTTATAAAAGAAACTTAAAATGGAAAATTCTTCACGAAATTTGAGAAATAATTATGGATGATAAAATAATAATAATAATAATAACAAGATATTTTAAGAGTAATTTATTCGCAAGATGCATGAGGTCCTTACTTTTTTATAACAATTTTTGTCTTAAAATAAACCTATAAATTAAGTAAGAATTTCATTGATTGGGAGAAAAATTGGGGAAGAGTTCTTATTGAAAAGTAGGTCCGTACAAACCCTGATTTAATGTAAAGATTTTTAAATAAAAATATTTTCTGAAAAGTAACAATTTAGTAAGCAAACCTCATATAGTGGGTAGCTGCTTTTGTCTTGTACTTTTGCCTAAATTTTTAGCTTGATGAATGGTCATAAATAATTACTTTGATGCAAATGTTTTGGGGAGTGTATTCATAATTTAGATATTTGTTTCCAAAAATGTTATTCTCAATCATTCAGCATTAACATAGCTGCCAAGTGTATGACTTTTTTGATACCAACACACTTGGTAACATTTATAATTTATGTAGGGGTACTACTAGTATCCGTCTTTTTCTCACACCACTTTTCTTGTAGTTAAATTTCTTCCAGTATGTAATTACGATGGAATAAGAAAAAAGATGCTTTTAAAACATAGTAATGGGAAAAAAAGTGTGGGTACTACCAATACTTCAAAATAAATTATAAATTTTAGCACATTATATAGAAACATTTTTATAAATATTTTTTTTTATAAGCTTTTGCACAGAGTTGCCAACATTTTTATTTATTCCGGAGTATTTTTAGCCCTGCCTTTATTTTATACCACTCTTACTTTAAGAGTATATTTTTCTTATTTTATCCTAGTTATATATTGGATAAATACAGGGATGGAACACGGGCGCAGTATTCATACCGGAATCTGTTTAAGAAATTTTACTACCTACAATATCGTTGATTTAAAACGTAGAAAATTTTCTTGCATTGATAGTGGTATGAATACTGCGCCCGTGTTCCATCCCTGTAAATATATTCTTTAAATAATGTAGTGTGAAATAATGACGGGGCTAAAAATAGTCCGAAATAAAATAAAATGTTGGTAACTATGTTTTGCATGTAGTAGTTTTCTACGATTAAATAAACGGAACATTTCTATATAAAAAACTGGTATAACCCTTTCCGACCCAGACCGTACAATCGGGCGGGTTAGACACAGTGCTGCCAGATTGAGGGAACTTTTTATTCAATACCACCACTAAATTGTACTTGTAAACAGTTACCTAATTACATCGTAGATTTCTTTGCAATATGTTTCGAAATGATCAGGAAACCGTTTCAATTAAAATTTTGTAGTGGGTATTAAATAAAAAATTCCCTTAATCTGGCAGCACTGGTTAGACATCCACTTACATTTTTGCATCTGGATCAGTCGTATGTAATAAAATCAGAAAATGAACGATCGATCTAATTAGCAGAAAGCGTAAAGTACAATTTTCAATCAACAAATATCGGTTATAATCCATAGTTTTCTTTCAGTTTACAAAAACAGAATATTTTAAGGTAAAAATGATCGGGTCGGAAAGGGTTATAAAAATTGTAACACTTAGCAGTTTTAGGTATTAGGTATTAGATTTACATTGAACAGTAAATTAATTTTCTTTTCTTTTTATTTTAATTTAGCCTAGCCAAGTAGATGGACAAAATGGTTCCTCCTTAGTATACGCTAGTCTAGATCTCTCTAACCAAGTTCCTCACAACAACAGGAATGGAAATCCGAACAGGGTAGGAAGACCATATGTACCTCCAAATCGGAATAGAACAGAGTATGCTGAGATCCAGTTCCAGTCACAGGCTTATGAACAAGCCTCACTTTAGTTCCATGCATTCACACGAACAAATAAACGAACTTCATACACTAAAATTTCACGTATATTCCGCTATATGTGTGCTTCCAATTTGCGGACCATTTTGTTACATTCGAGCTTCTGTGAATAAATTGAGAACAATGTTATTGCTGGATTTTGTTGAAATGTTGCTAAATCATCCATATATCATAATTTCTTGTAAATAAGAACCCAGAGAAAATTCCTGAAGGAAGTCTAATGAGAAAGATACTTCATGTAACGTAATTAAAAAAAAAAAAATGTCTTTTAGCAGAAACTATTTGCTGCAACATCTTGAAAGTAAATTTTTGAACGAAATGCAGTGATCATATTTTGATTATATGTAGATGTCAACTACAACTATTTATCAAGGGGCATATTTCTATGCATAATGATGCACTGTTTTCTTAAAAAAGTAATATGTTTGAGACGTACACCAAAGATGACAATATGTTTGCCGAATTAGATACAAGTCAAAGTGCATACTAGAATGAAAAAAAGTGCTCTATAACTGTAAAAGTGCACAATTTTTCAAATGCACACCAGGATTCCTAAATCTTTAATAACATCTCAGATTCTTTTTACGTAGCTATTAAAGAGATAAACAATGTATGCAAAGATATGTTGAAGTATAAAGTATTTCTTTACATAGATAAACATGTTAGAAAGCACAGATAAATATTTTTCTGTTAATTACATGATCTCATACACTGATGCTTCGGAAACTGAACTTTTGAAACTATAAAGCGAAATCCATCCATATGAATCATCAAAACGCAACTCTCAAATCACCTACATGACTTTAAAAAAATTTATATTTTTTATTAAAATAAAAATCATTGCATTTTTTTCTAATTTGTTTGACTATAATTAACGTAAAATTCAAAGACAGAAAGCTTGAAATTTTACGTAATGGATATTTCTATCATATCTTGAGTTTAAAAGCAAAATTTTATAACCTAATTTTTTAGCTATGGAAATAAGCAAATCGATTTTATTGAAACAAAATATGCTGAAAAGTAACGTTCATTATTGATGTGCGTGATTAATATGTGATTTATTACTATACTATATTATAAATTCAATAATATGAAATTTATACACACATATATTTTATGGAATATGATTACGCTGTTAGAAATGCAATTAAAATACTTGTAACCATACCTGCCAAAATTCTAATTAACATTCCATAGTATTGTTAGTCCAGTCATTTCTTTCACACCAGTAATTTTAGAGAGTATTTTTCTTCCTATTTAATCATAATTACATTTGGAGAATAATACTTTCCAAAAATACCGGAGTGAAAAATAAGACCGGGCAAACAATACTACGAAATATTAATTAGGATGTTGGCAGGTATGTCTGTTTCGTAAAGTGTACTGCTCAGAAAGAGAAACCAACTATCACCCGTCTAGATAGGTTCAGAATTATTCCTTTTGAATAAATGGGCCAAGACAAACTGGATCAATCTGATTTGCTGAATTTAATACCAGCTTTATGACATATTTTTGTTGAAAGTTGCAAAAAATAAGTATATGCTTATAAAAAAAAAAAAAAAAAAAAAAAAAAATTCTCTTAAAATTTTAGAATTGAAATATTTATATGATCAAAAAATAAAAAATATATAAAATAAATAAAAATAAAGCGAAATTTTTATTGAGTGCAGAGTTGAGAAATTTTATAATTTATTTCCGGAACGTTATTCGTCTCGCCTTCTTTTCATACAACATTTTTTGAAGTGATTTTTTTTTTTTTTTTTGTTAGTTACACATTGGAAAAAAAAAATTACGAATAATGTGATGGGAAATAAAGGTGGGACTATGACTGTCAATGCTCAGGAATATAAATTATAATAATTGGCAATTCTGTGAGTGATTTTTAACTCGCCAAACTCACCATTTCAGTGTGATTTTGAAAACAAAATATTTAAAAAATTGGTGACACTAATTTATTGTTTACACAGACACTTAATGATTGTTGATAAGGATGACGACACTTAATGTATTGTTTGAAATACATGAATGTTTCAAGATGCATTCTTCACATGTTAACAGTGTAATTCAGCATTTTGATTTTTAAGAAAAATTCAATATATTTCCACTTTTTTTTTTTTTTTTTTTTTTTTTTTCATCATGCTATGCAAAATGTGATTTTTATTGCAAGTAACCTGCATTGCATACAAACTCTAAATTTTATCACAGGATAAAAACTGTTATTGGAAATGACAATTATTTCAAGACTTCACATTATGATGGAATGTGAGATATAATTTAGAAGGACAATGTTGAGAATGTCATGGACTAAAATCTCACATTATATTTGTTGTCGTGTTCAACAACAGCTTTGTTGTGATGGTCAACATATGCAGGGACAGGGACATTTGTTTCTGTGCATTCAAATTTATCATTGTACATGAACATACTTCATTTTCTTAACAGGAGCTTATACGATAATGTTCAACTATACATATGTCTAAACAGTTTGGAGTTATAATTATTTAATTTTTGCTTTATTAGTCTTAAATATTCAATACAAGCAGGTTGCATTATTCAATATATATAATGTGTTTATGTGGATAAAATTGTTATACTGGTAAAAAGTTTTTTGACGATAAACGCAAATGGAATAATAATGGGTTAAAATAATGGAATAATGGGTTAAAATAAATTGGGAGTGGGGAGTCAAAAAATCTCTATAAATAAATAATATATATACATACTTTTTTAGGAAATGTTCTTATTTACTATGAAATTTGTTTTAGATCAGAAAATTTAAGTCAGCGATATTTTAAATATTAACACATTTATGTCCGCATGTTTTCCGATACGAACATTAGGCTCCGCCTTTTAGTGTTCCTCTAAAATCTTACATTATTTTTAAAAGTTATTTCGGGTATTCATGTTTAAACCACTCAAATTTTATCCTCAGCACTCGATATATTAAATGCTACTGGCATACACCTGCTAACATTCTAATTAATATTACTATTGTCAATACCCGCCTTTTTTTTCCACACCAAAACTTTTTAGAGTATTTTATTCTTATTTAATGGTTATTATATTTGACGAAAATTTCTCTAAAAGTAAAGTTTCGTGGAAAAAGGGGCGGGTACTGACAGGGCTACGGAATATTTTTTTAGAATGTTAGCCTGTGGGTCTAACGGTACTCCGGAATAAATTATGGTTACATCATAGCCTCCTAAACTAGATGCCGCGTGGCTCGAAGACTTGTCAACAGTTACAGCGGTAGACAGCGCCACCTGGTATAGATTGCGCGACTATTTTATTCAACTGTCACCAATAATTTTAAGAAACAATATATGATATATATAACCGACATTTCTCTGATTCTATTGGCCTTTTATGTATGTATAATCCTATTTTTAAAAATTTTTGGTGACTGTTGAATAAAAAAGTCGTGCAATCTGTACCAGGTGGCTCTGTCTACCGCTTGAACTGTTGCCAAGTTTCCGAGCCACGTGGAAGGCATCTAGTTTAGGAGGCTATGATTACATGTATACGTCGGGCTACTTAAAGACATAAGCACAAATGCACAAAATCCTTATTTTAATTAATGTAATGTTTTAGTGGAACACCCTAAGGGGGTGTTTTACATTTTATAATGGCACCACTTTGGTGTCTCTCTGGACATGAAAGTGTCAATAACTCTTATTAGAATAAAATCCAGACTGTGATAGTAAATGATAAAGTGTAGAAAAAAAAAAAGTAAAAAATGAATTCGATAGAAGAAAAAATATAAATTTAGTATAATCCA
Source organism: Salticus scenicus (assembly GCA_963930645.1). Taxonomy (NCBI): domain Eukaryota; kingdom Metazoa; phylum Arthropoda; class Arachnida; order Araneae; family Salticidae; genus Salticus; species Salticus scenicus. Next base: position 257,461,190 of record OZ005648.1, read on the forward strand.
TCAAATTGCAACCTGTTTCCCAGTAATATTTGTAACAAGTTTATTATTATTATTAGCTATTAAATGTTGATATTATGATTATTATTTTGTTGTTGTTATTATCATTCTACGAAAGAAATCAATGCTTCGTTTTCTGCCTAAATTGCTTGTATGAGCTTTTAAATTGATGTTGTAGATTTTAGTGGATTTCTGCTGTATAAATATCCTAAAGAAATATCACTGCTTAAAATTTTGTATATTTTTATTTTTATCTCATTTATTTCTTTTGGAAAAATATTTCTTTTATATCACTTTTATTGTGTAGGATTTGGATAAGAAGGCTATAAAATTACAACTGAATGAATGATCTACATTTAACAGAAGGTTATATTTTAATTTTTAGTAAATAATAGCACTTATTTTTATTTTATACCAGGCAAATAAATAACTCATACCAGGCCACGTTGACTACAGAAAATCAGAGAAGTATTTGTTATCTTCTTGCAATTGTAACATGTCAAATTAGCAGATAATATGAGAAATTCGTAAATTTTAGATTTTACTTAAATTTTCTTTTCATTTTCGTATTTTTTCTCATTTTTTATGTATTTAGTTTTTCTTCTGTTTTATTTTTCTTTTAGCTAAGATGTAGTTGGCTTCGCAGATAACATTTTCAATTCGAATGTCAGTTTTGTCCAATTTCTTTTTTTCTTTTTAATTTAAAGAACATTTTAACCCTTTGCGGCGCAAGACAATTAGGGTCATTTAAATTATACTGCCACCGGAATTCATGAACTAAATTAAACTAAAAGAAATTTTAAATTTTGAGCTTAAAAAACAGGCCTTTTCTGCTATCTTGTAAACGTAAATTTATGCTAAAAAATTTCTGGGATGAATTTTTGCAACTGGATCTTAAATTTTGCATCCTGTCAGGGAGGACAGCGCGCGTTAAGGGGTTAATAAATACAGTTACGTTGATATAACTAATTTTGATTGGAGTGAAAGTTAGTTTTGTTAGTTCAAAAATGGAATTTCCTAAAAAATTGATTTTAAAATCCAGGAGCAAGATGATATGTTCATAATGCATATATATTGCAATTCTATGAAATATAGCTTCTGTAATCTTAACAAATGTTTGAATTTGGTGTTAATTTAACAGCAAAGCATATTGTGTTTCTAGAAACAACCTCTCCGAGTTATTAAAAAAAAAAAAAGAATTATTTTTGCTCTAAATTTATTTTTGCCTTATCTTTAAAGGTTTGTTTTTAAAAATGCTGTGCATAATCAGACTTTTTTTTTTTTTTTTAATCCCACACATGTTTCACGAAATATTTTATTTTCTTATTACGTAGTAATCTTGGAAAAATCAAAAACATGTATATATTACAATTTGCTGTTCAAGTATATTATTGTAATCTCAATAAAAAGTTTGTTAATTGTCTGCTTATTCATTATATGAATCATATCATCAATATGTATATAGGTCATTTAAATGTATATATAATTCATAATGGTATCATTCATCATATCTCTTAAGCCATTCTTTTATTTCTTAAAGTAATTAATATGACGTGTCTTACGTTTATACGCACTAAATATTTTTTCTGGTACTACTAAAATGCTAAAAAGTTATTTTCGTCCTCTTCATAAAGTAATTATTAGGCCAACCGGAAAATTATGTCCTGTATAAATAAATATAAGACATGGAAATTTTTTATTAGCAATAGCAGGGGATCGCATTCCACGCCCTTTTTTTCATAAAATTTTCAGTGATAACCCCCCCCCCTCTTTTCCTACCACTATGTTTATACATAAATCTCTATTGTATTTTTATAGTAATGTGTCGGGATGAAAAAGGATAGAAATTACCGTATAAAAATAGTGCTATCTAAAAAGGCAATAATTTCTTGTCCCTGAAATTGTCCTGAAAAAGAAAGGGGGGGGGGGAGTACAACCACTGCAATAAATATGATACGTGCAGGACTGCCAACCATCTCATTAATAAGCGTAGACTTGTTAACGCCCTTTGAAAATACGCCCCTTTTCCCACACCACTTTATATTTAGAGCAATTCTCTCCAAATAGTGTTACGATTAAATAAGAATGAAATTACTCTAAAAAGTTACTGGTGTGCAAAAAAAGGCGGTGACTAAAAGTACTACGCTTCATAATGAGATGGTTGGCAAGCATGTAACGTGTATCAAATATAGCATACGTGTATCAAATTTAGCATTTTGCAAATATTATTTAAAAAAAAATGTCCTATTTATTTATTTCTATATTTATTTTTAGTAACAGACATATTTTTCCGGTAATCCTAATACAATAACATAAAATATTCGTTGTTCTTGTTTTTGTTTCTTTTCATTGTTTATTGAGAGCTGCCAACCTTTGGATTATTTCATTCCACTATTTTCTGAAAATTATCTTCTTAATATTTATTCATAAAAATTTCGATGACGCGTGTTGAGAATATTTCCATTAAAAATTATTCTTATGAAATAATCCAAAGTGTTGCCAGCTCTGTGCATGTGTAAACATAATTCATTTTTTAATTGCTATGAAATTGGTTTTTGAAAATCCAGTTATTAATTTTCTTATACAAAGTGGCTACAGACACACATTTTTTCCCTGATTCTTCGATCAGTATATTTATATGATAATATTTTTCTTAGTTAATCGTGAACACTTACTATTAAAAATTCCGAAAGAAAAATATTAGTGGAAATATAAGGAGGGAAACGTGGCTTGTCTGTCACCGCCATGTTATAAATTAACTGGATGTTTGAAATATAAATTTTACATTTCATTCTTCCATTTTTTTTTTTTTTTTTTTTTTTTGTAAGCATATTTTATATAATTGTATATTTGCCAACTTTTAACTATTTTAAATTCTACTAAAAAAATGTTAAAGTTTAAAATTTCGATTTAAAAAGCAAAGAAAACACTTTTAAAATTGTTATGCTTAAAAACTGGCAAATATATAAAAGACCTATTACGTCTAACTATCACTTTTAAAAAGTTTTTTTTTTTTTTTTTTTCCCTTTTCCTCATTTCCATAATATTGTTTTACATTATTCTTAAAATTTCATAAGTGTTGTAAATTTGTGATATCTTAATATTAATATTTATTTGTAATTTCATTAGTTACGACTTTCTGTTTAGTAAATGAATTTTTGTTTGTGTCATTATTCTTATTAGTAAATTTGGTACTCATTAAAATAAGAAATTATTTGAATAATAACTTTGACTAACTTTGATTACTGACTTAGATAACTGCAGAAGAGAATAAAATGACCGATCATAATTGTTGTATATTCATTCATTGCAAATGCAATTCATACAATTCTATTTTTTATCATCCAACAATTTCAGAATTCAGAAAATATATAAAATATCTAATATACATATAATGTGTAAGAAATATATACATATTTGAAAAAATAAATAAAATAATAATAATAATAACCCAACTTCCAGGATTTTTTATTAATCAAAGTATACTGTCCTGGTCTTTTTTTCACTCTTCTAAAATTTAAGTTGGACAATCCATTAAAAATCCGCAGTAAAAAAATAAATAAAAATAAACTTGTTTTTTAAATCAAGATAAATCATGCTTAAAATGAAAATATTTGAGTAATATTTTTCCAAATAACCACATTATTTTACGCACATATTCATACTAATTTAATAGTTGTTATCAATCATCTAAAATTTTCATTGTGTAAATGGCATTAATTAATAAGTTTGAATTCCTTTCAATTTGCCCTTTTTTTTTCTTTTTTTTTTTCAGAAAGTCTGCTAGAATGTAAATATTTTGTTAACTTTTGAATTCTAATGATATTGTAACAAGGTAAAAAAAAAGTAAATAAATAAAATCAAAATTTTCCCTAAGCAATAACGCAGTCAAAACTTTCACTCATATATTGCTAAAATTTTATTCACATTTAAAAATCATTATTAAATTTAACATAAATTCTATTTTTGATATTTCCTTTTTTCTTCTACAAATACAGATAATTCTCGAAAAGAATTGGTTTATGGCACTACACATAGTTATATCATTATTTTCCAGATTTATCTAACTGATTTTAAAATAACAAATAATAATTTAAAGCCCTAAATTAATTTTTATAATTTTTAATTTTGTTACCTATAACTAAGTACTTAATTTTTACTTGTCAGGTTCTGCTTATAATAAATGTATATGTAAATATTGAAAGTGCTTCAGATTTTATATGGTTGTTAAAACATTACTCGCTTAAATGTAGAAATACATGTTTCAAAGTTTCATGAAATATTTCCTTTTTCTGTTCTTGCTTATAATGTTTATAATTGTTTTTATTGTAAATCAGATGTGACACTGCTGAAATTTATTGATATTACATCAACTTGTTGTATGTGATAGATAAGTGTAAAGGCTTTTTAATAAAAGTTTCAAATGAATTTGTGAATTTTTAATGAAAGTAACTGTAACTGTGGACGTAACTGTTAATTGTAAACTGGGGTGACTCAATACACCAAGATTTTTTTTAGTCTTCAGATTTTATTCTAATCAACCTAGAATCTTGAAATATGGGTCAAAATCTTCATTAAACAATAAGATGTTTATATACATTTCGTTTTCAATTCGCGAAATTTGAATAACTGAAGATGCATCGGAATCAGTGTTGCCAGACTTTCCGACGTTTGTATTCAATATCATTTTTTGATTCACCAATAATTTTGAGAAATAATATTTGCTATAAATAACAAGCGACTAATCGTCTAATATATTTATCAAATATTACTTCTTAAAATTATTGGTGACGATTGAATAAAAATATCTGGCAAGTCATCTGAAAATATGAGGATTTTCAAAATGTTAGTAATCAAGGTTTTTGATGAAAATTCACCAATATTTTCCAAATCTACAAAAGGAAAAACGTGTTCTAGAAAATAATGGAAACCCGATGTTCTTCCAGGTTTGACACCTGTACACTATGGAGCCGCAGATTACCTGCGAAAAATTACACAAAATAAATAAATAAATAAATAAAAATAAATCAAATAAGTAATGTTAAAAAATGTATTTTAATTAAAAAAAAAAAAAATAAAAAATAAAAAAAAAGAAGAAGAAGAAGAAGAATTTTGTTAACGTTTACGCTGGCGCAGTTAAATTGATTTAGTGAAACTGCTCATATTTCCTCAGATATTTAATATGTTTGTATTCTGATTGCGGTATTCTACGTCTATTGTGATACGTCAAGTTTCCCAGAAATAAACGTTTTGTTTGGTTAAATAGCCTGAGTGTAAAATTTATAAAGCAGGCAACTATTTATTAACTTTAAAAAAAAAAAAAAAAAATTATATCTTAACTAATATACTGCTTGGCCAAGAATTAAAGACGAGTTAGGTAATTCGGAGGTGGGGAGAAAGCTAATCTATTATATAAATAATAGGATAGGTGGAGTGGTAATGACAACAGGTCTTTTAGAACTGTTTTGGTGAGTGGGTGAGATTTCTCACCCTTTCAACCTATGTTTCCTTCCCTCCAGAGCAATCCATTTTTTTTTTCTTTGGCAGCATGTCAAGACCCCGTACTGATCACATTCAATAGAATACGAATTCATGTAATTTACAAAACCATATTATCACACACTACAAACTATAAGCTACAAAGTTTTACAAGCATTACTTTTTACATGATGATCCCAATCAATCTGTTGTATTCTTTAAGTTTTTTGTACTGTTCCCACTTTTGACTTCTTTCTTCTAAATCTTTTCCTGAAATATATGAGGCATAACATGTTCTTTAAACGCCCGACGTTTCAAGATTTTTTTTTTTTTTTCCTAGTTATTTTAAGAAACGTCTAAAATCAAAAGTGTCAAATCATTTCTGTCAAGGTTGTGTATTTTACTGTACTATAACTTAATACTACAAATTTAAATTATTGTATCATAAATTTGGAAATCTATAAACATAGAGGCCAAAATTTTAATTTATTCCGGAGTATTTTTAGCCCCGCTTTTTTTCCCGTACCACTTATTTTTTAAGGATAACTTTTTTTTATTATATCGAAGTTATATATTGGATAAAATTTTTGCTATAAATAACGTGGTGCGAAATAAAGGCGGGGCTAAAAATACTCCGGAATAAATTACATTTTCGCATATGTGTAATAAACAAAATAATCGGGTTAACGATAAGCATAGTTTTAACAGATGTAAGCAATAAAAAATAGAAGAGACGCTACACTGAGGGTATAAATATCTTCCACTCTACTAAATAAACCGAATGGAATGAAAACGATATTTAAACTTTATTTTTTAAACGTGAATTTAAATCGTGAATGTTAACAAATGTTAGATTTTTAAAAGCAAATTAAACGTATACACGTATTTTAAAAAAAGTTTTCTGGAATACATTTTCTTATTTAAATGAATTATCTATCGCTAGTTTATCTTTTATAAACAAATATTCTATAGAATAAAACTTTTTGAATTATATTTTATTAATCTTCACTATTTAATATTTTTTCGGCATATTTAACTGCAAATAAAATATATATATTAAAATTAAGCTGCAAAATGATTGATATTTTTGGAATAATTATATTTATATTTGAAAAGAAATTTTTCCGCCATACTAATCAGCAATATCAACAATACGGAATTTAAAACTGTGTTCTACAATACTCGGCAGAAATTCAGAGCTTCCCTTAAAAATAATTAATAAACAGATATGAATATGTCCTTTCAAAAGCGTTCCGTTAACGCAACTATAGAACAGAATTTCAGATATCCTATTTTGTGTCATTAGCGTCATCATTAAGCCAAGTTGCTGCATTTTCCCGGAATCATTAAGTTGGAGTAAATAAACAAACGTAAGATAAATTGCTTATTTAAATATTTGTGCCCTTTTGAAAGAAATGTTTAGTTTATTTAAAATAAATCGTTATTTTGTATCTTTTTTTTATTTTTAAATTTAGTCATTAGCAAAGTTTTTCGAAAAAGCTGAAATTGTTTATAAAAGTAATAAGATTAATCTTTTATTTAACTGTTATCAATCTCGTTAAACACTTAAAAAATCATTTTTGTAAGTTTGAGAAATATTTATTTATTTATTTATTTTTCCTGGAATAACAAAACAAAATTTAGCACTTATTGACAAAAATACTTACGAATAGTGATTATTTTAAAGGGTAATATTATATTTCTGTAGAGAAATTCAATGTACGGGGTACCAACAAAACAAAAGTCAGTTCCATTTCTTTATCTGCTGAATGGCTGCAGCTATAAACATTAAAAGGGTGTTGTCTAGTATGCGACACCCTTAGTCTAGGAAAAGAAGTATGCGCTAATAGATACAACCACTTACAGCGTCGTGTAAAACGGTAATCTTAAAACGTACTATAGTCATTAATATGTTCGAGATTTCTTACACTATTATGTGAGGAAACGAACTTACAAGGAACATCACCCAAGTGTTCGGCTCGGATTTCAATGAGAAAGAGGCTTTTCTTTCCTAGAGGCGTTTCTTTCATATTTGATATGCTATCAAATTTTACTCAAAAATATGCGAAAATTTTGTATTTATGCAGCAAGTGAATAATTCAGTTGAAATAATTTTCAGTAATATAAATTTTCATTTGTAACTTAAACATGATAGCGCAGAATCATTTAGTATTGCTAAGTCACGACCAAAGACGGAGCTTACTGTTGAGATGTGGCTGATGTGGTTTTTAACATTTTAAAAATTCAATAAATATAGAAAACATGGACGATTGCAAAAAAAAATTCTATGATCAAGAATATTTGGTACATGAAAGAAAGAAAGAAAGAAATCAGAAATCTATCAGATTTATCATTTTATCAATTGATTTATCAATTCTATCAGAAATTAAAATTTCATTAAAATCGCAGCCGGACACTTGGGTGCTGTTCCTTGTTAGAAGAGAAAAACAGCTAGTTAGCACAATATTCTTTTATTTTCGAAGGTCAAATTTCTACCTCTCAGCTGCAAGGGACATCTGGACTTTTATTTGAATTTTACTCTTACGTACTAAACGTGTCTTCAGCAGCGCTATGACGTGTGCGACGTAAAGTTCCAACAAAAGTCCAAATGTGAATTGCAGCTGACGATTAGATGTTTCAATATCGAAATTAAAGGAATTTGGCGATTAATTGTTGTCTTTTTCTTTTCGAAAACTATTTCACCCCGTCACGTGTAGGAAGTTACGAACAATCAAATGCACGTTTTAAGCATTCAGTTTTTAGTAATTATGCCTAAAAGTTGCAGGGATTTCAGCAGTTACTATTTTGAATACCAGATTTTATATGAAGCAATTTTGTTCTATTCTTCCGGAGATATATACTACAAATGATTAATGAATTAGTACTATCAAAAAAAAAAAAGAAAGAAAGAAAGAAAGTAAGTAAAAGAAAAAGCGATAGTCAAAATAGCGACTGTTGAGAAACCTTCAAAGTGTCTTTCGTACTAATCTGATAATGCTTTACAATTTTGACTCACATTGACTTCTTTTTCGTAACTCGTATTGTTTCTCGATACAGGAACGCTGGTTCTGCCGCTGTTCACTCGCTGGCACTATAAGCGGCCGCATCTGATCTATTAGAGCATAGCGACTTTACTAAACCTAGACATCCCTTTTATGATTATAGCTGCAGTCGTTCAGCAGTCATACTTGCCAACATCCTAATTAATATTCCTTAGCAGAGTTTCCCACTTTTATAATTTATTCACGAGCATTTTTAGCCCCGCCTTTTTTTCATACCGGAAATTTTGAAAAATTATTTTCTTCTTATTTAATCGTTGTCACATACTAAAGAGAAATATTCTACAAAATTTCTGTTGCGAAAAGAAGGCGGGGCTAAAAATGCTCGTGAGTAAATTATAAAAGTTGGGAACTCTGTTCCGTAGTGTTGTTAGTCCCGCCCTTTTTTACACACCAGAAAACTTTTAGAGTAATATTCTCTAAATCCAATTACGATTAAATAAGAAGAAAAATACTCTAGAAAGATACTGGTGCAAAAAAGAATGCAGGACTAATAATATTACGGAATATTAATTAGTATGTTGGCAAGTTTGTTCAGCAGTTAAAAGTGTGAGGATGGATTTTAGTAGGCAGAATACATAACCCTTCGTAAATATAAACTTTATATTAAATGAATTGCAATTACGTATTTAAAACACTGAAGGGAGGTGGGTTATATTTTTTACCACTTTATTTTAGTTTCCAACTGCAAAATTGCATCCCGGAAATTCTAAAAACAATTTTATTCCTATAACTGTGTCGAAAGAATGTACAGTCAGCCAAAAAAAAAAAAAAAAAAAAACGCCCCCCCCCCCCCCCCCCCACATTTTCAATGACGACCCCTACTTTTGACCTAATATTCCGATTTTTGAGATGAAGGCAGTTCGGAAAATCTACCTATTTATATACCTTAAATCAATTCTAAACAGAGTTTACATGCGAAAATGTGTTAGGGGACCGTCTATACATTTAGAAAAAATAAATTTTGATCTACCATGCAGTATGCATTATTTATTAAATTTTACACCGGAAACAAAGTTCAGAAATGTTTATTATAAAATAAAAAACGATTCTACTTTGCAAAACTTTCTGTGTTAGTTTATAAATTAAAAGAATTTTATTGGTTTTTATTTATTAAACTTTGAACATTGAATAGTAAAATTTATCACTTCATAAGAAAAAAATTAAATAGCTTGAATCATATGAACCCTACAATACAATGTTGAATTACAAAAATCTAGTTACCAAGGTAAAAGAATAACAGTAATAATGATAATAACATTAATAGCGGTTAAAAGAAAAAAAAAAGTGTTTAATATTTAAGAAAAAGAATTAACTACTTCTTGATGGGTATATTTTTATTTTATACAGTAAGCCCCGCATGAAAGTGTTACTGTAAAGTTTTACATTTAATTTTAGGCGCACAAACCAACAATAGATAATATACAAAAATATAGATAACAAGATTTAAACTAAAATCTGAGAAAGGATATTTAATATTTTCGCGACTGCTGATGTAGTTTCACGTCATTTGGAAATCTGTAACTCCTCCAGTGGGCGTTTCTTTCACAATTTGTGTGTTACGATATTTCTTAAGAATATTCCTTATATTCATATTTATAGAAACAAAATAGTATGAAACAAATACTTTCACTAGAAAGAGTATAATTATTGTGTATATTCATATGAAAATAAATATGGATATAGAAAAAACGGTTTCCTATTGCCTAGAACGAATATTCCCCGTTCTGCAGTCGTCTACTGTACTTGAATTCTTAATTTTAAATGCGTAAAATCTATATATTTAAAAGTTATAAGATATATTACTTAGTTTTAAATTATTTTTCCGTGATAAATGTGTCGCCAGTTTTACGCCGTCACAACAAGATTTAAACAGAAAATATGTTTTAAAAAATCTGATAAAAATTAATTATATTAATTTAAAAGAAAGCAAAAACAAAAGTATTTTTAATTGCATATTGCCCTTTCAAATAATAATCCTCGTCCTACCGCATTTTCTAAATCATGATATGTAACTTGAGATTCACGAATCCTAAAATATTCAAGTTAAAAACAAAAGACAAAAAGGATAAAATAGAATTTTAGCATTGAGAAACTAGAAAAAGTTATGCGATATTCAAGAACAAAGACTTAACATTTCAGAATCGAGTAAACTCCTCTTTGCAAAGAAAGCCACACCTTTACAGAATTTTTCTAAAACTTTACATTATAAAACAAAATTATTTTACACACTTCCAATTAAATCATTTAAATTCTGTCTTCAGCACTCAATGTAGTAAATACCATTGACATTTATGCATACCAGTGTCACATATAAAGTCATATACGAGTATATGCAAACTAGTTTTTTTTTAATGCTGTTTCCGCAATATAGAGGCGGGGCTACATTTCTTTTGAAATTCTTTCCCAATCTCTTGCCTGCATTGCGATAATTTTATAAAAAAAAAGCCAATTTGTATAATAAACATCGAAATGTTCCTTAGAAAACAATTATAATAACATAAAGGTAAATTAAAATAGTTTTTCGTCAAAATGTATAGAAATATTGACTCAAAGAGGATACAAATTATAAGAAGTGACGCCCCCCCCCCCCCCTAACAGCAGTAAAAAATGAAATATCACTGTAACTCAAACCATAATGTTAGGAACGAGCTGTAAATTTGGATACCCATGTTTTTGATGATGGCCGTTCTATTCGTGCAAAAATTAACATAGGCAGGGCTGCCAACCATCTCATTAATACGCGTAGACTTGTTAACGCCCCTTGAAAATACGCCCCTTTTCCCACACCACTTTATATTTAGAGCAATTCTCTACAAATAGAGTTACGATTAAATAAGAATGAAATTACTCTAAAAAATTACTGGTGTACAAAAAAAGGCGGTGATTAAAAGTACTACGCTTCATAATGAGATGGTTGGCAAGCATGCATAGGTCATAATTCATAATTTTTTCAAATATGAATTTATTAATAATTTTCATAATTCAAAAAATATTTTTTAGCAAAAATTTGCATGGAATATTTTTGGGTCACTTCATTCTAACGAATAAAAACAAACAGAATTTAAATATCATAATTATTTCGGAAGATATGATTTAATGTTTGTCACATTCATTTAACATTAGCATCCCCAAACTTTGACAGCTTATAACTCTATGAAAAATTGAGCAAAATATGTAAACTATACCATTTTCCGTGATGATTTGATCCAAAGAATTCAAATAAATTATAAAAAAGGGGGGTGGGGGTTACCATTGAAAAAAATGAAGTTGATGTCAGTTTTAATATGTAGACGACCCCCTAAGAAAAATCTAACTATAACATTATAAATTAGACGTTATTACAAACTGATCGGTACCAGTCGCATGTTTCTACGATAATTTACGGTGAAATTAGGTTGGGGTGGCGTTTTTTTTTTTTTTTTTTTTTTTTGCTGACTGTACTTATTTCTTTTCTTCAAGCTTTGCTCATTAATTCTGGCGCGCTTGATTTTAAAAGAGAGTAATTATCTTGCTCATGAAAGGGTTAAATTTGGATTTCTGAAATATTTCTTATAATTAATCTGGTCAGTTTCCTCCTTCGTGTAGTTATCATTCAGTATTTATTTCTGATTTTCTATTAAGAGATGCTTTTTCTAATTTCCTATGTCTTTTCAAATTTAAAACTAATCATAATAATTGTTCATCCCAGACTGTTTTAAAACTGTTTGCATATATCTGTTTTCCCTATATTATACGAAATTTCATAAGGAGTTATGTAAAAATTCTCGAATAAGTTTTAAAAAAAAAAAATGAAATTTTACACTTATTTTAAAAGGTATGGTGTTTAAAGGAAATAAAATACTTGAAAAAAAAATGTCATATAACCTTACGACTATTTCTTTCTATATGCCGTGAAAAAACTTATATTTAAGAAATATTTTGAATTTAAATTCGCTATTACATTTTTCTATAATTACATATATTTCAAAGTTTTAAGTAATAAATTTATTTTTATTAAAATTTTGAAATGTATTTTTTAAAAGTGCGGTTTTAAACTCTGTAAAAAATAGTAACTTATTATTATTATTATTTCTGTTCGATTCCCTCCATCCAGTCATATTCGATTCTTAACATAATCGAACTCCGCACGCAATGACACTTTCGACTTAACTGTTTTCATCTCAGCTTTACTTTTTTCTGTTTAACAGGTACGAACATCTAAACTCTACTCAAACAGAAACCGCAACGAACAGTTTAAGATAGATGTGTTTTTTTCATCCGCACGGTAGCTTGCATGCTACCTTTCGCATTATTCGCAATTATTACTTCACATTATTATTTTCGCATTATTACTTGCATTATATTGTTTATGTTAATTATTCAGTCGCAATATTTTATTACAACTTTTGTTTTCAACGCATATTCAAATCTGTGTATGTTTAATATAGTTTTGGTTTGTGAATGAAAGAACGAGTATTTATTGTTATCTTCACATCACATTACTATAGATATAGTAATAAGACATAGATTGATCAGCGAGAAGGAAACAGTGACGCCTTTTTTTTCGAGAAAAGTCACTCTAATGGCTGCCTTTCCTCGAGTAAATCACACACAGGAATACACACGGATAATTTAGTAAATAAAATTTATGAATAATTCATTTACTAAAGGTGAATGAAAAACTCCAGAGACAGTTTCAAATTCATTTTTCTTTTTATTCCTTTTTTCAATACTCTCTAATGGCTGATTTTAGAACTTTTTTTCGGCATCAAAATTTTTTGCTCGATAACATGGGGATGATAGATCTATATATATTACTATATCTATGCACGTTACACAACATTTTTTGGAGGCACCGGCGAGATATTCTGTGTGAATTTTGGCTAGCTTACAAATTTGGATATCCAAGAGCAGCTATTAAGTGCTATTAAGGAATAAAACAGTTAAATCGGAAGTGTCATTGAGTGCGGAGTTCGATTATGTTAAGAATCGAATATGACTGAATGGTGGGAATCGAACAATTTCCTTAACAAATTACTACAGACTACTGTGTTTCCCTGTTCAGAATTTATTTTCAGATTAAGTTTTAGTGCAATATTTTAAATTTTCGTTATGCTTTAACAAGTCTTAACAAAAATCACGTTCCATTAGTGGCTGGGATGTTTTACTGTGTAAGCTAGAAAACCAGATTTGTCGGGTTTGGTGGTCTCAGCCCACGCTTGTCAAACTAGACGTTTTAAATTGTCCGTTATTATTTTTTTTCCTCCGAAACTTGCGTAAATACGGGTTACCCCCTGATAAAGATCTCCTTGGATGCATTGATCTAAGGCTTATGATCCTAGATAAGTTAATCGGCCATATCCCCAAAATCACGATTAACAAATATTACTTCTCCAATACCAAAAAAAAAAGTATTGTGTCGATTTTTATAAAGTAAAAGAATAAAGTTGTAATAAACTTGCAGCAGTCTAGCTATTTAACTTGGTTTTAAAATAAAAATGATAGTTAAGAAGCACTGACTGCACTCAGTGCTTGGGAGGAACGTTCCTCTCTCAAGTGTTCTGTAAAATGTATAAGAGAGTGACTATGTCTTTTCTTCGTTAACTTTTAATTGTCAAATGCTCGACTTCGCGCAAAGGTCGTCGGTAAACCAAAATAGGAAAGCCTCTGTAGACCATCAAAATTTCTATAGCTTTTTTAAATATATTAAAATAATTTGCGAATTAATTAAATATGAAGAATCGATTGAAACAACAACTATAGAAACTACAGGGTTCCCACTCATCACACTTTCTGGGCACCGGAATTTTTTAATAGTTTATATATGTATTACGATTAATTAAGATCAACCATAAAAAATCTTTAAAAAAATATACTCTTCGAAATTAGCGGTGCACAAAAATGTGGCGAACCATGGAACTGGCTCAGAGTAAAATGATTAACCGCTCGGCAAACCACTGCAGGGGAATAAAAATAAAAGTAATTTTCGTTAGTTCGTGAAAATTTTCTGCTTTTTAAGGTAAAATAATAAAGTAACGAAAGCTCATTTAAGTAATTTAATTAAATTACATTATTTTCCGCTCAAATTAATATTCCGCAAGAAACACCCACTTAGATAATTGCAATTTTTGACCAGTGTCCGTCTACTTAAAAAAATATATATATATATATATTGTGCAAATGTATATCTTTTCGCTTTTTTGCATTTCCCTACATTAAAATTATAAATAATTGAATATTTTTATGTCTGTCAAAAATATGAAGATTGATAAGTATAAACATGTTAAAGAATTTTAATTGACACTTCCTATTAAACAAAGACGGGGTTTTAAAAAATTGAAAAGAAGTGTCCGTCTACTTTTTTTATGCAGTGTATGTTATTGTAAGAAGCAGCTACATGAGATGTTATTCTTCAAATTAACTAGGATGCATATAAGAAAATTTGTATATGATTACAGATTTTCTTTTCTTTTTTTCTTTTCTTTTCTTTTTTCTTTTTCTTTTTTTTTTTTTTTTTTTATAAAATCGAATTACATACTTCAAAATGTAGAATTGAACAACAACAAAATAAATATATAAATAAGTCTAATAATCTATCTTAATTTATTTAGATGACTTGAAATTTTAACTAATAGCATTCGCACATCTCGCAACTTTACATTTTGCCAAAGTTTAAGATCTAAATATTATAGATTGCTTAAATTAGGTTTTTGGAATTTTATCTTTTATTTGAATCATAATTCGTGGATTTACTCTAATTAGGCAAAAACCTCCTATAGAAACTTTCAATCTATAGATAAACATTCTGACAGTATTTTCCACCACTGTAATAAATTACATTATGGTAACCAATATTACTCTATTTGATTTTGTGTGCGATTCTGAAAATAATTCACTAATAAGATTTCTCAAGAGTACAAATCTCAGGAATTTCATTTCAATTGTTAATTAACTTGGTCAACGTTTTTTATAGACAAATAGAATTTTTAATGCAGAAAGAACAAAAATTACATCAGAGGAACATGGGCTGCTGAAATTCTTTTCCAGAACACCATTTTTTGCTGAAACAGGTAGAAAGTTAGATGTTTTTATTTTATGACTTGTATCGTCCATATACAACTTTCATGATATTTTACGATTGACGCAAGAAGGAGTAATAATTATACAATTATTAATAATTGTGTAATCATTACTCTTTTTTCGTAAAATATCCTGAAAGTTGTATATGAAAGATACAAATCAATAGTTAATAAAATAAACACATACATAAAATAAACATTAATATAAAGCACAGTCAAGAATTTTATACTCAAAAGCTTTATTATTATTCTTTTTCCCTTAATATATTGTTTTGGTAAGATTTATTGTATGAAGAAAAAAATAGCAAATAATAATAAATTACAAAATTATTTTGTAGAAAAAGAAAAGAAAAATGAAATATGTATTTATGTAATTGTTATACCATTTAGTTCTTAAAAACTTTCATCTTTTTATTCTCTTATAAGGCCTTTTTTGGTAATGGTATATGCACAATGACTTTCATAATTAAAAAAATCTGGAGTGACATCACTCGAATTTCCGAACATTAAGTAGTTAATAGTTGTATAAATAAAATAAAGTAAGAAAAATCATAAAATAAACAAAAGAAAAAAGTATCAAAGTGTGTTTGAATATTTTTCTCCATGTGATATGTTCTTTAATTTAACGCTATCGCATTTCAAACAATTTGAGTACATAGATCACAATGATAAAGAAATTTTCGTTGTGTTCTTGCAAAAATCTATTATTGCTAGATTCATCATTATCTATAAATTTCGTCTGACATAGACCTATAATGTGTACATAAATTTTCAGCTCAATTAGATAAGGCGTTTAGACGCTATCGCGCTTGTTTGAGCCTATAAGCCACATTAATAAATAATTTGTCTTCGTGTCCCTGTAAAAAATCTATAAGTGCTAGATTCTCCAAAATTCATATAGTTGGTGTGACCGTGATCTGTAACATGCATATAAATTTTCAACTCAATAGGTTAAGGCGTTTAGACACTATTGCACTTTCAAAAATTTTGGCCCGTAGGTCATAACATGGCTCCCTGCGATTCAGTAGAATAGAATCGCAATTGAATCGCAGG
Source organism: Salticus scenicus (assembly GCA_963930645.1). NCBI lineage: Eukaryota > Metazoa > Arthropoda > Arachnida > Araneae > Salticidae > Salticus > Salticus scenicus. Next base: position 257,477,838 of record OZ005648.1, read on the forward strand.
GAGAAATGGTCATAATGATAAAGAATTTTTCTTTGTATCCCTGTAAAAAAACAATAAGTGCTAGATTCGAAAAAATCTATACGGTTCTTGCAACTGTGACCTATAATGTGCTTATTTTATTTATTTATTTATTTATTTATTTATTTGTTTGTTTTTTGCGCAATTGAATAAAACGTTTAGACGCTGTCTCAATTTAAAAAAATTAGGCCCATAGGCTATAATGATAAAGAATTTTTTTCGTGTCCCTGTGAAAAACTATAAGCGCTACAATCACCAATACAGTTCATGCGACAGTGACTCATAACATTTGTATAAATTTTCATCTCAAAGGAATAAGGTGTTTAGACGCTATCGCAATTTTAAAATTTTGGGCCCATAAATCATAATGATAAAGAAGTTTTCTTTATGTACCTGTAAAAAAATTATATAGGCACCAAACACAATTGCATTCACCAAAATATATTCAGTTCGTGCGACTGTGAAAAATAACATGTGTATAAATTTTCATCTCAGACGAATGAGGCGTTTAGACGCTATCTCATTTTAAAGAATTTGGACCCATAGGCCACAATAATAAAGAACCTTTCTTTGTGTAAATGTAAAAAAAAAAAAAAACTATAAGTGCTAGATTTACCAAAATCAAAAGGTTTCTTGCTATAGTGACTTGTAACATACGTACCAACTTTCAGCTCATGCGAACAAAGCGTTTAGGCACTATCGTGTTCACTTACACACATACATACATCATCGTAAAAATAGTAAAAATGAACCAGGGCAACCTCAAAATGTGTATATATATGAAAATCTCAAAGTCGGATTTTTGACACGATTACAATATATTCCTTACGCATGTATGTTCAAAAAGTAAATAAATATATATATATATATATATATATATATATATATATATGTATTCATAGTAACTTTCGAAATTGAGAATGAATTTTAATAATAAATCTATTAAGCAGTTTAGATAAAATTAATTTGATTTTTAATCCACTTTAAATTTAAGTTATATAAATGCCACAAGTTCCAGAAATTACATGAAAAAGATGAAATAAGTTATTTTTCCACGGCTACATATTTTGATCTTAGCACCATTTTTGCTTTAAGTATATATATCACGGCATTAAAAAGAGAATTTAAGAAAGAAAAAAAAAAGGATCAACACACAGTGGGACCTTACGTGCTTCATAGATTCCAATATTTTAATACTTTCGCGACCGCTGACGTAGATTCACGTCATTTGAAAATCTCTAAATCCACCAGTGGGCATTTCTTTCGCAATCTGTATGTTATTTATTTCTTAAAAATATACCCAATATTCATATCTGTACTATCAATATACTATGGATATAAATGCTTTGATTAGAAAGAGTGTAACTATAATGTATATCCATTTGTAATATAAATGTGAATACGGAAAATTTTGTTCTGAAAAATTGTAACTGGGAAAATAACGCCCACAGGCGGACCTTAATGTGAAAAAGACAAAAACATGCGGTCGCTTAAGTGTTAATTTATTCCGGAGTATTTTCAGTCCCGCTTTTATTTCCCACAACTTTATTCATAGAAAAAATTTCTCCAGTGTTTAACTTCGATAAATAAGGAAAAATTACTCTTAAAAAATAAGTGGTATAAAACAAAGACGGGGCTAAAAATACTCCGGAATAAATTAAAATGTTGGCATCTATGGCTGCTTATGTAATTACGTTGTTGTTCAGGTAGCTACAGATATGCCTTTTTTCGATGTTTTTCCCCCAGTATATTTTTATGATAATTTTCACTTAATTAGTAGTAAAAACTTCAAAATTCCGAAATAAAATTACTGTTAGAAAAAACAGAGGGAAAATGCGACCTGTCACCATCCTGTTGTCTCATTATGCATTTAAATAGTGTGAAAAAAAGGGTACTCGTGTTAGTTGCCAGACTTTGCGACATTTTTATAGACCATTATTTTATATGACATTACATTCTACTTAATGAAATATCTGATATGAAATAAATGCCCCTGACGCAGCGTTGCTAGACCTTGTCTGGCAAAACTGGAGCAGGTACATTAATTTCATACCGGAAATTATCATCAAAAAGGCGGATCTGTAGCAACAGGAACAACAAAATATTTGCATAACGGACGTAGTGTCCCACTGTGTGTTGATCTTTTTTTCATAATTCTCTTTTTAATGCCAGGAGATAGTAATATACTTAAAAAAAAAAAAAAAAATGATGATAAGAATAAAAAACTGTAGACAAGGAAAAATAGCCTATTGCGTCTTGTGGTATTTTTTAAAACTCTTAAGTTTAGAGTGGATTAAAATTCAAATTAATTTTATCTAATATGCTTAATGGTTTATTTTTTAAAACCTTTCTCGATTTCAAAAATTATTATGAATATATATACATATATATTAATTAGGAAAGCCACTACGGATATACCATTACAATAAATAAATACAGAGCTGCCAACCTAATCCGGCAAATTGTTAACGCCTACTGAAAAACGCCCCTTTTTCTACACCACTTAATTTTTAGAGTATTTGTTTTCTTCATTCATCGTAAATATATTTGAAGAGAATTACTCTAAAAATTAAGTGGTGTAGAAAAAGGGGCGGTACTAATAATTTGCCGGATTTGGTTGGCAGCTCTGTAAATATATATATATATATATATATATATAAATGGCCTTATAAGAGAATAAAAAGATGAAGGTTTTCGAGAACTAAATGTTTCAAGATTTACACACACACACACATATATATATATGTATATTTTTTTTTATGTATAATGTAATATTGTAATTTATTATTATTTGCGTTTTTTTTTTTTTTTTTTTTTTTCATGCAACAAACCTTACCAAAACATATATGTTAAGAAATAGAAAAAAAAGCTTTTAAGTACAAAATTCTTGCCTGTGCTTTATATATAATATTATTTAAATTTTTTAAACCGTCATTTGATATTTTCATTCGTTGCATACGAAATTCTCAGAAGAAAAGTAATTTAAAGAGTCTGTTTGGAATTGCGAAATGCAAAGCATAAAACAAATGTTTTGATTAAATTTAATGCATCTTTATTGCTTCCATTTATTTTGAAAACAGAAAATTCATGTTTAGTAAATGGTCTTTAAAAATAAATTCTACATATCGAGACTAGCTTAATAAAGGAAATTATGAGAGACATTATATAAACATATCTATTTAGTTTACTCGACGTCTAATTAGTCTGGGAAATAACTTTTAAGATAAGGAGTTTTTTAAGATATTATATAAAAGATAATGTAATTTTTCTATGCGCGCATAATTATATAAATTGTGATTTATTTTTCAGTAAAATCAACTGCACGTATAATAAAATTTTAAATTCGCTTTCGCAATTAAAAAAGCTCATGATAATTTACAGTATAAAATATTCATCTGACATTTTACATAAATTTCATTCACAAATGTTTGTTGTACATTACCGGTTCCCATAAATATTAAATTATTATAAAATTTAGCGTATTAAGATGTTTAAAAAACTGTTTGTAATTATTTGATGCATACAATATAGAACGTTATAAAATAAAAGTTTTCAAATATTATATTTGCATTAAAAAAAAAAGATCACTCATGTTTAAATTGCTTTAACCAATTGTAGACGGCATTTTTTTCTATTTTGAACAACAACCCCACCCCTGTCTTTAGGTATTCCTTTAAAATGTTTCTGTATTTAACAAGAACAGTAAAAACCTAGTAGTTAGCAAATCAAAAGTTTCTGTATAGGAAACTTAAACGGATAGGGGAAGAGCTCTTTTTCTCAAACGAAGGCTCCATGGACGCTATCCAATGCCAAAACATTTGGTTTGTTATTTATGTTTCGTTTTTAGCTGCAGTCACACCCATAATACCATATTAATAATGTATATCTTATATATATGTATAAGTAGATAGACTGATAAATATATTTGTTATGTATTTCGCTGTGAAAAGTTTTTTACTCCAAAGAAATTTGTAACAAATATTTTTAATTATTATTTTGCATTTTTTTTTTTTTATTACTTTAAGATTTAAAAAAAAAAATCAACATTTTTGTTTATACTAAATACATTTTGAATGTCAAAATGTATCAACATCATTTACAAAGTGAAATAGACTATTCTGAAAGAATATGGGAAAACTGCAAAGATAACTATATACAAATCTGACTTTTCAACAGTGTTTGATTATCGTAGCTATAAAATAGAAATTCAGATAGAATATTTCATGTCATTAGCGTAGTCATTAAGTTATGTTGCCGCACTTTTCTGAAATCATTAAATAGACTAAATAAAGAGGAAAAATATAAATAGCGAGTATAAATGCTTAGGATATTTGTATAACTACGTTTTATGTTGAATTTATATTATAATATATTTGTATATGCTAATTAAATATTTTAAATAATTTTCATTAAGAATTTATTATTGTTATTATTATTTGTTTTAACAATTTGAAATTTATTTCATGATTATGCTTTATATGTAAAATGATTTATCGATAAAATAAATTTATAACAAACTCATGCCTGCCACTGCCACAGGTAACTTTTTTTTTTAATTCTTTTAGTATCACTATTTCGAAAAGAGGAAATTTATAACACATTTTTTGGGGGTAAATCTACATTTTGCTTGCATAAATTAATTATAATTTTTCTGTTATGGAAATATTGGTATGAAACTAATAACAATAATAATAATAACTAGTCACCTTTGGCGGCATGCCAGATAGCAGTGTTGCATATTTTGCGATATATTTATTCAATAACCACCACTAAATTTTAAATGTAACGGTTGCGCAATCACTTCGAAGATTAATAGTCTGTTCTGTATATCAAGCACGACTTCTCAAAATTATTCATGACTAACAAAATCTGGCAACACTGTGTGATAGTAGGTTTAATCGATGTGACACGTTTATGATTTAACACGTTGGGCACCACGCGAATTCTTAAGAAAATACCCATCAGGCCACGCGCGTTGCTTAGAAGCCCGTTATGTTTACCATGTTTCAATAAAATTCATTTAAAAGTCTTAATGATATAATCCTGTAATAAATAAAAATTAAGTAAATACTTAAAACAAACTATTTTTTTAGTTTTATATCATATTTTACGCTGTCAGTCACCGGTGGTTGACGCGGCTTTATATTAAATTGTACACTGTCAGCCACCGGTGATTGACGCGGCCTAAACGGAAAGTTCAGTGTTCGGTCAGTTCAGCTTTGATTTCAATATGCATATAACTCACTCTAAATGAACAGGGCATTATTTAAAAAAAAAAAATTACGCATGTTATTCTGTTTTTCTTTTCTTAATAATAAGTTTTGTTCACTGTTGGCAAACAGTACTTTTCATAAAATTCTTTTTATAAATGTCTGTTCAAAAAGTGTATTACCTTTGGACAGAAAAAATATCTTAGTTACTTTGCGAGATTGGGATCCCAATACCCTACAATGTAGGTCCCTTGCGCCTCCACGCACCTAGCTCATCGTTCCTTCCACTGCCAAAAACACTTCTGAAAGGTGTTGGAATGGCGTTTTTTTTGGAATGACGTTCAACTCCGTCGTCGCGTTCTCATTATCCTCTACTCTGAACGGAAATCAACGGAATTTGGTATATAGACTATGCAAAAGATACGCTCACGGAATATCGAAAAAAAAAATATATTTCTAAAATGTCACCAGAGGGCACCATTTCCGGAAAAACATTAAATTTAACACAATAAACGACCGTAACGAAATACAGAAACAATACAGTCAAACCTCGTTAACGTGAATCTAAAGGGGGGATAAAAAAATCGTTCATGTTATCAGTAGTTCATGCTATCAGCAATTAATCTTCATATAACTAATCTTCATTTTGACGGAGATTGTGGAAACAGTTTATGTTAAAAGTAATTTACGTTAACAGTGTTCACTTTAACGAGGTTCGACTGTATTAACACTTATTGACTAGTTTCTGATCACCTTGTCACCGAACCACATTCAATAATACCTGTTTTGCATAAAGCTTCCTCTTCTTCGAAAGCATGCAAATCTCGACATTTTTTCCCTACAACTGACAGCTTTTCCCGGTTTTACATTTTATTATTTATATTTCTTGTTCTGGATTGTTAATGTTATTTCTGTATTCCGTTTTGGTCGTTTATTGTGTTAAATTTAATGTTTTTTTCCGGAAAAGGCGCCATCTGGTGGACATTTTAGAACTATTTTTTTTTTTCTTTTTTCGAAATTCCGTGAGCGTATATCGTGTATAGTCTATATACCAAATTTCATTGCATTCCGTTCACCAGTTTGCGCTGTAGGATGCATTTTATAGGGGAAGTTTAATTACAAGCACCCTGTATATATATATATATATATATATATATATATATATATAATTAAAATATTTCGAACCTTTCGGTAAATGTTACAATACCCAGAGTCAAAGTCGGCATTACCAGAGTGAAAGTGCCCTGTATAGCTGTCAACCTAACCCAGTCTATTGTTAGAAACCACACCTTTCCCCCCACCCCTTAATTTTTTTAATTCTTTTCAAATGTATTTACTCTGAAATAAGAAGAAAAATACACTCCTTCTCATAATTATAAGGACACCCGTTTTTCTATATTAACTAAACACTGAACACTATTATTTAAACAAATATATTTTTAATTAATTTGAATTTCATTGATAGACTATATTTAAAAAGTTTTATCGTTTTTCTATCTTAAAAAACTTTAAATATGGTAAAAAGATGATTTTTCAGGTGTTCACAATTATAAGGACAGCTCTAATTTTAGAAATTTTTTTCATTTATTCTTTAAATTAATATTTTATGGGGTCTCTTTTTAGGGTTAAACAGTCAGACATTCTCTTTGGTATATTTATATAATTTTTTTTTTTAATATTCAGTTTCAATACCATTTCATATAGCATATATGTTCTTAATACATTTAAACTATTTAAAATTGCTTTCTACTTGCATGCACTTTTCTAATATCATAAGTTAAGGTTTTTTCAACATTTAGGCCATGGGAAAGGCAATAATACAGAAGTTTCTTTCTTCAAACTATTTTCTATTGCTCTAAAAGTAGAGCAAAAATGTAAGTCTTGTCGAAAAAAATATTATTATCCCCCAAAATCTAACAAAAATCTGACAATTCCACGTTTAAAATTTTGCGGATATTCTCTTGATGTTCATAATAATAAAAAAAATTACTAAACTCATTTTGCTTTCAGTAGAAGCAGCTCCCCAGAGCACCATAGATCCACCTTTAAAATGCTCGATTCATACCTGCCTTTAAAAAATCTGCTCTGTCTTTCGCTATCTTCGATCGTGCCAGTAACTGTTAAAACCATTTGGTTAATCAAGAATAAAATGTTTTTCATCCGAAAATGCAACATTTTACCATTTAATATTGTCTTTATTCAACTTTAACACAGACGTTCTTTCCCCCATTAAATGCTGATTGATTATTACAGGTTTTTTTTTATTCATTTTAACATATTATTAATTATTTTAAACATGCATAAATGTAGACCCTAACCTTTCGTTAAAAATTACGAGCAAATTGGGGAGCAAACATTATGAGTAGAACAGTAAGAGGAATTATGAGTCTTCGATCTCTGTAAAACAACTCTGATTTTGCATCAGATCTCTCTCCTATCGAACTAGCAGTTCAATGTTTGATCACATTTCCTTCAGCAATTTTAGACCATCGAATTTCATTATAAATTCGGCGGATTGAAATTATCCTTCCACTTAAAAAACACATTTATCATACTTCACTACTTGAACGTTCTTTTTTTCGAGGAATTATCAGTAATGTCCGTCCAAGAAAAATTGAAGGCTTATATATGGCATTATATAGCATATTATATAATGCCATATAATGCCATATTATAATGCCATATAATGCCATATAATGCCATATAATACCATATTATATAATGCCATATATTATATAGCAATTTTAGACCTTCGAATTTCATTAGAAATTCGGCGGATTGAAATTATCCTTCCACTTAAAAAACACATTTATCATACTTCACTACTTGAACGTTCTTTTTTTCGAGGAATTATCAGTAATGTCCGTCCAAGAAAAATTGAAGGCTTATATATGAATTAATCTAGCCCAGTAGTTAACAAATTCGCATGTCAACTGTAATTTATCCGCTAGTAAGTTAAATAAAACGAAAAAATCTGGATTGTCCCTATAATTATGAACATCTAAAAACGTAGAGAAAAACACATTTTGCATTATTTTTTATTAATTTTGTTTTATATTAAAAAATTATAACAGTTTTGGTTTTTAGATTACTAGATATATTAAGTGCACTTAGTATAATCTTGTTTACAATTATTTTTACGTTAGTTATTTAAAAATATAAAGTGTCCTTATAAATATGAGAAGGGGTGTATTCAAAAAAGAAACTGGTGTAGAAAAAAAAAGGCGGTAATTACAATATCGGTTATCCCGATCGGATTATACCGATTATTAATTAGACTGCTGACAGCTATTCTGTATTTAAAATGCCCCAATTTTTTTAAAACTGAAATTTGCTTTCAAATCGTCAAATTTTTGTGATTAAATAAAGAAAATAAACTATTTAAAAATAGTAGTTTTCAAAATTAACTATTAAAATTTTGTGAGTGGTACATACCTGGTAACATTTATAATTTATTCTGCAGTGAGGCACGACTGTTTTTCATACCAGTATATTTTAAAAGTACTTTTCTTCTTATTTCATGGTAATTAGATATTGCAGATATTTTTTCTAAAATCAAAGTGATGTGAATAAAGGGCGTGTCTATCAGTACTCCGAAATCGATTATAAACGTCACTAGGTGTATGGTGTATGGCATTTCATTCGATAATTTTACTGTTCATTTTTTGTACGCACAGTTGAATAATTAAAAATAATAATAATAATAATAATAAAATTATTCTTAATAGAAGTAATTTTACATGAACTTTTCTTAACACTTTCGCGACCGCTGACGTAGATTCATGTCATTTGAAAATATGTAATTTCGCCAGTGGGCGTTTCTTTCTCAATTTGTATGTTGTTTGTTTCTTAAAAATATACCCAATATTCGTATTTGTACAATCAATATACTGTGGATACAAATAATTTGATTAGAAAGAAAATACTTATAATGTATATCTATTTGTAATATAAATGTGAATACACAAAATTTTGTTTTGAAATACTGTAACTTGGGAGAATAACACCCACAGGCGGACCTTAGTGTCAAAAAAACAAAAGCATGCGGTCGCGAAAGTTTTAAGATATTGTTTAATTCGTATATATGCATGTATTATTTTTTTGTTAATTCTATTACATTTATGAAATGCTATTGAAATATACCTTTACTTTCAGCTCTAAAATCTTGTATAATATAACCATTAGCTATATCTTATTAACTTCATTTTTTCTAAACTCGTAAAAATACCAATAACAAAAGTTGGAAATCCTTTTTAAATATATTTCCCAATTACAGAATATTTATTAAAATTTCATTTGTACTAGAATAATTCGGATAATACAATCTTTTTCCTTCTTCTTTTAATAGATAGATTGTACACTCTTCTTTAATAGATAGATTATAGTTTCGAAACAGATAAATTTAACAAAATGACATATTCATAATAATGTACGTACGGTAAAAATATAGAACGAATTTCCTTTGAATTGATTCTTGGTTTTTAACTCTTGTCAATATAATCTTCTGATGTTTTTACAGAGTAATATAGTGAGTTACTTATTTTTATCTATTATAAAATAAAGTCTAGATGTTTTCCCTTATTTTCCTGCTTAAAATAAATGATTTCGTAAAAGAATTCCATTTTGGTATCATTATCCAGCTCTTGTCGGATGTAGTAATAGTTTCTGAAAATGTCGTTTTAATTTTTAATGCTGCCTTGCTAAATAAAATGTAATAAGCTTTTATGTGAACTGTTAAGGTAGTACATGAATTATAAATTGTGTCCGTGTCTAAATAGAATCTTCAGCTTAAAACAAGAGTCCAAGAACCATTTAGGAGAATAAAAGAAGTTTAAAATGTGCTTAGGTTAACTGAAATATACTCATATTAAGGTTTTTTGAAAAATATTGTAAATAACCTTTTTACCAATCTTTAATGTACACAAATCTATGCATCTTATTGGTTTATCACTTTCTAACAGAAAGATATTAATAAAAGATTTTTTTATTGTAAAAAATATTTGCAGAAATATAATTCAAAAATCAGATGGGAGAAATTTATTAATACATTTACATACGAGGCTTTTAAATTAAGTAATGATACTGATTTTTTTAAATTTTTACATTAGGATGAAATTGTAATTCAATTTCGACTCCCTCAAAATAACTTCATTGCAGGTTTGCCACAGGCTACATTTTCTTTTTTTCATTATCTTTTCGTACCACTATTTCCGAAAAGTAAAATTTATAATATATTTACGCAGGTGAATCTGCACTTTGCCTACATAAATTTATTATAAATTTTATATTATGGAAATTGTGGTAAGAAAAAAGAAATGTCGTCGGTGGTAGCCCTGTCGTTGGAAAGTTACACAGCTCTGAGATGATTTTATCTTCGCAGCGATGCTCAATCTAGGATAATTAAATTATCTTCAGCCATATCTGCCAACCATGTCATTAATAAGAGTAAAATTGTTAACGCCCCTTTTTCCACACCACTTTATTTTTTGCGTAATTCTTTCCAGATTTTATTACGACTAATTAAGAATAAAATTACTCCAAATAACGACAGGTGTGAAATAAAAGGCGAATACTAAAAATTTTACACTTCATAATGTGATGGTTGGTAGGTATGTCTTCAGTTGGTCGGATATATATTTTTTTTAATTTCAAGTGCCTCAAATTGACTTACCTTGATGTAATTTATCAAATTCGAAAAGTTTCACATTTATTCAAGTCAGGCGAATAACAGCACTGGAAAGCCACAGGACCAGTGTTGCCAACACAAAATTTTTTCCCCGCTAAAAGTACACATGAAAATCCGCTAAAAATTCAATTGCCCATAGTGTAACACTAGTGCAATGTAAAATCCAATCCGCTAAACCTCTATTTTTTTTCCGTATATCGTGTCAAAATTCCGCTAAATTGCCAGCACTGCACAGAACTATTTTACAGCATAACAACTTTTTTATTGAATTCTTGTTTGTCATCGTCCTTATATAACACCCACTTTTTCTTGGTAAAAGGTGGTGGTCTAATTAAAATTTAATTATTTTCGGATCATTCCTACTGTCAACTGACGATCTGAAAGTACCACACAGATTATCATACAGCTAGGACAGTGAAGCTAAAACGCGAACCGGAAATATAGTAGCACCACTAGTGTCAACAGAGGGGAACTACATGTGTTAAGTCTACATGAATAGCATCTTTGATCGAAAATTGTTTTTCTATTTCGCGAGTAGTTAGTAGCAGGTTAGTATGGGAAGTTTTCTTTTTCTTCACTTTCTATTGTTTTTGAATTCACAAAATTATCCTCAAAACATTCACAGCCGTTCTTCTAAGAAATAAAAATTATTTTTTATAATGTTTAAAAATATGCTTTGTGAAACATATTCATATTCAAGTACAAATTAAAATTACAAACTGTAATTCTGAAATAGCAGTATGAAATCATTAAATATTTAACATTGCTTGGTTTAAATAATACAAAATGCCTTAAAATGAAAAAAAAAATGTTTGTATTTTATGTACATTTTCAAAGTTTATTTTCTTAATATTTAGCACTTGCTTCTTAAAATAAATTGCTTTTGACAATCAAGTTTGTAAACAATAATAAAGTTGCCAACAAAAACGTATGTGCAGTTTCCTTTCCTTCACTTTTTCTACTACTTTTAAATTTACAAAATCATAACATTCACAGTTATTTTCTGAGAAATAAAACTAATTTTTATTATGTTTGAAAATAAATTTTGCCAAACACATTCGTGTTCAAGCGTACAAATTAATATAACAAACTGTAATGCTGAATTATCAGTATGGTATGAAATCTTAAATATTTAACATTGTTTGGTGTAAATAATACAAAATGCTTTAAAATGAAAAAAATATTTCTGGTTTATGTATATTTTCGAAATTTATTTCCTTAATATTTAGTACTTGCTTCTTAAAATAAATTGCTTTCGACAATCAAATTCGTAAACAATAACAAAGTCCAAACGTAAAATGGTTAGTCGGTTGGTTGTTGGGTTTAACGTTGCACTAATATTACGATATGAACATAGATACAATAAAAATAAGACGAGCAATTGCGTAAGCTGGAGAGCTCGAGAAACTTTTGACAATAGGGTCGTTGCAGTCAAATTCCGGTTACCGAAGAATATACGGGAGTGTCCTATCTGTATAATAATCTGTGAAGTACCAGATCCCAGCTTATGTAAACAATTTTGTAAGCTTTTCAAGATGATACCTTATCGATGCGTGATTCACTTAGCTGCCAACATTGTAATTTATTCCGGATTATATTTAGCCCCGCCTTTATTTCATAAAACTGATGTTTTAAGAGTTTTTTTTTTTTTTTTCGAGTTATAGCGCGATTTCCTCTTTTATTACCGCTGAAAGGCTGTCACCTGTTATCCTTATATCATCATCAATAATAGAAAGTCAAATATCTACAGGAAACGTTTTAAAATTTCCATTTTTTTTTTTTCTTTCTAGTTCTAATGATTTTCTAACAAGGAAGGCGCATACTCTTTAAAGCGCATACTCAGAATATTGTGATAAAAATTACAGAGATACTACTTACATAGGTATACAAAATCAGTCAAATTTATCGCCGGAATCTCAATAAAAAGTCTACAAAAAAAAAAAAATATTTGGCGATTCCTTCAAATATTTGGCGCAAAAAGACAGAAAGTGCACGCGATTTGGCGAGTAAAATCTTCTCCAAATGCAAGTAATTTTGGTGCGCTTAGAATTTCCAGTAAAACAAATCTTTCTGTATAGCGTTATAGTAAATATAGTTTGAAAATAATCGATGAAAGAGTTGCTTGTTTCTCGTATAAGCTTGTATAGTATATGCATACGGCATTTCATTAATTATTTATTTCATAAAGCTTTGAATAAAAAAAAAAAAAATTCTTCCGAGTTGCAAATATTTAAATTGCCTGTCAAATACACGTTTAAGTTTTACATATCCTTAGCTTTTTACTGGTAACTGGTTAAAAAAAAAAAAAAAAAAAAAAAAAAAATTGTATTTTGCAAGTTACAAATACTTAATTTTACGTTTCATTAGCGTTTAAAATAAATTTCACAAATTGAAAAATTAAATTTATTTTAATTTTTTATTGAAGACGGTGTCTTTGAAAAATTAACACATGCAATGTGCAATGCTGTCTGGATGCCGTATAAACAATACATTGACAAAAAATATGACACACACAAATGTAACAGAAGAACAAATTAAATTCAAAAACCGCATTGTTGAAATATTAAGAAAAAATATGTGTGTAAATTATGAAAAAATTGAAAGCATTTCTGATGATGCATATCCTTTGTCTAACGAAATATCGCAAAATTCCCGGGCAAATGAGTATACTACCTAATTGTCTCTTAAAGATGTGAAACATCAACATAAAAAAATATATATACGTATATATATATATATCATTGGACTATAAGAAGAAGGTTGTAAATTATCTGGAAATTCATGTAGCAGTTTAAAAAGTGTCCAAACTAAGTTTAAATATGTAAAAAAAAAAAAAGCATGCATTGTATTATTGGAAGAAGCAAACAGAAAATGTAACTAATCGCAGATGAAAAAAAAATGAAAGAAATAAAAAGCATTTTTCTTAGGGGGGGGAGGCTAAAATTACATCTTCGAATGAAGCATTTTGATATATTTTATCTAACCAATGTAACAAAAAGCAAAATAATAATAATAATAATAATAATAATAATAAAGTAAATTTCCAATATACTGTATAAACTATACTGAAATTTAAGAGTTATATTTAAGTTTGAAATAATTTTTATCGATTTAAATGTTGGTCTAAATTACTAGTTGCGAAATCGGTATTCTTCGGGAACACAAAATAGTTCACTGATAAGCGACTGCCGTTTACCATTGTTTTATTTTCAAACAGTTCCACACGTTCTTTTCAAATTATTATGCAATATAAATAAATGTGTGTACTGTTTTACTTTAAGCCATCTATAATATTATAACACAAAACACTTTCCTTAAGACCAAAATCGTACGATCCGGGCATACGATGAAGGCTTTTCCTTTCCTTAAACGCAATTGGAGACCAATAGCTGAAACACACACGCTTTGCTTTGTATCAATAGGAAACAACCGAATCAGGGTATATTCCTTTCCTTAAGCGTAAAGACCTTCGTTCGTGTTTATTTTAATGGCGTCGCCATGCAGCGACTAGCTTTCATCGCATTGTTCTGTAATTGATTTTGTTCTTCAATTTGATTGTAAGTATTAGCTTAAAAAGCTCACAATTTCGTAATTTAAACGACAGCAAGGTGTGTATAGATTCTTTTGTTTTATTTCATCCACTTCATATAAAGTTTATTCTTTTGCTTTGCATATGTCTTACGTTATTGCGTATAATTCCGTATCTTTTAGCACAGGAAACTGCATTTTTTTTTACTTTTTCTTCTGCGTTGTGTAAATTATTCCGTTTTTTCTTAAATATTCCAATATGTATTTTAACCTTTCTTCTGCACTGTAACTATATGTTTATTTCAATGTTTGATGGTATTTATTTACTTTGTCCAGTTATTAAATTCGTTTAATCAAAACTAAGTTCACGTCGTACTAAAAATTAACAAAACACTCGATTTTGTATATAAAGAAGTGTTTTAATGTTTTTAAGGTAGATTATATGATACGAAAAGAAGATAATGTTGCATTTATGGTTTTTGCGTTGATACTTATTTATCACACTTTTTTTTTTTTTCTTTAAATCTATGGCAAGTTAATGATTCGAATCACTTTCACGAGTGTTCATGCTTTCAAAAGAAGCATTAATTAAAAAAATGCTAATAAATAAATGAATAAATAAAATATTATTCTGCTGTTGTTCTGTAAACGCGAAAATTGATTGCTTGATAATTATAAATGTGTTATGTATTAAGTTTTTCATGTTAAATATGTACTGGAAAGAAGGAGTTTTTATTATGAATTATCCCCTTATTTATTTGGTTTAGCTTTGAACATTTATTATAATGGCGTGAATAAACTTAGACTAAAATAACTATTTTACTTTGTTTAGTTTCTTATATTTATGTTAGTAGATAGTTCAATATAAAATTTTCACTTTATAAAATTAAAAAGTGGGGAGAAAATAAGATGTCAGTAGTGCATTTAAAAGGCCGAAGTTTGAATTAATAAAATCAGGTTAGCCATTAATTGCTACTGAATGGTAGTTCTACAAAGATTTTATTGGTGGCTTGTCCATTTGAATTAGGTAAATTTTATTCCAATAAGAAATAAAAAGTTAACCTGGAAAAAAAAAAAAAAAAAAAAAAAAAAAAAAAGATTTAAAAGTAAAAAAATTAGAATTAAAAGCAGAATTTCCAATGCTAAAAATAGATGAATTTTACATAATACTATATAACTCATGCAAAAGTGTATACTTTATACAAAGTGGAAGAAAAAAGGAAAAAAGTATATTACACACCTTGCTTTTTTTTTCAAATTAGGAAATTATAAACTTTTAAGCTAAGACTTATGAACAAATTGGAAAACATTGTCCCAATCCAATCATTTATTAGTTGATTTTTCAGATAATTTCTGATATAATTTTTTTACGTAATTTATATGTTTTAAGGTATCCTTAATGTCACCAAGTATGCATTTTTCGAAGATTGGACAGTGTGCATGTATGTATTGGTTGAAAATGGGGGAATTTCCTGTTTGTCACATAAAAAAAAAAAAAAAAAGAATTATAATTGCGTATAAAAATAAATTATCAGGTAAAATTTGCTTTCAAAAGACATGAAGAGAATGTGGAGAATTATTCATTCAACATTTTTTTTTCTTTTTTTCTAATTTGCAGTTATATATTTTCTGATTTGTAAGTTCAAGGTGCAATACAAAAGCAATACCTATATTGCTGATTATATCATAGGAATTATTATTTAATATCAGTGTTATATTTGTTTATTGATTTACATATAAGGTGCTCAGTGTTTTGGAAATTGGGAAAATTATTTATGAACCAAAAACGGCCCGCGGCTTAGAGTTAGGTCCCAAACATAAATATTTAAGAGCATTTTCCAATCCTTATTATGTAGAGTTGCACCGAATATTCGGTTACTATTCGGTATTCGGCTTATTCAGCGAGTAACACTGTAACAACTGTCTTAGTTGTCAGAGTATGTAAACGGAATTTCGTAGATACCTGTGGTCTCGATGGGGGGGGGATATTTGTAATTACAAATTATTTGACAGAAGATTCAATTAAAATCAGAAATGCAGCTGAAAAATAGAATGTAAATGTATGTATACCGAACCTCAATATCTACCAAATAATTCATAAGCAACAAAAATACCCCCCCATCCCATCGAGACTGCAGGTATGTACAAAATCCTGTTTACATACAGGGTGCTGATGACACAGGGCGTCACCCTACGAAAGTGCCTACACCAACTCCAAATATGACGCTATAAAGAAAAGTTTAAACTTTAACTTAGATAAATAAACACTTTTAATATTAACTATATAGTATATACCTTTTATTAAGTCTCTGCTCGCTTTTAAATCTGCATACAAGTAGGAGATTTCAGAATTTAAATGCTTGTTAGTTTCACCTTTGGTTTACAGTATGCATAATTGATGGTAGAAGAATTCATGGGGTTGTTATATATCAGATTTTGTTGAATAAATATTTCATAAATGTTTAACTTAATTCTTTTATTTTTCGATTGAATAATATGAAAATTTCTATAATTATATTAAAAAAAAGTGACTGAGTCGAATTCTATGGAAGAGCGACAACTACATACAAAACCTGCACACCCACTTTAAGCCTCATTTAAAGGAGTTGGTATAAAACAATGGTTTTCGGCTGGAGTACAATAAGAGGATTTCAGTTGTATTTTTAAATGTAATTAAACCGTCAAATTTTGACGGGTATGAACTAGTAATATTTAAATCTCAAGTAAAATTTAAGCGTAGTTTAATTATTTCACGTTAAACTAAAGGCTGTATAATTCTATCGTTCGATTTACTTATAAATATATATGACAAAATTCTAGTTATAAAAGTGTATTTACATAAAGTAAACTTTTTTAAACTAGTTTAGTATGAAGAGAATGGGAAATGTATTTCTGTAATGAGTATGTATAGAAAAAAACGTTTTGCATCAGCTTTCATCGTGTCGCCAACGAGCGATAAATAGCCGATAATC
The DNA here is from genome assembly GCA_963930645.1 of Salticus scenicus. NCBI lineage: Eukaryota > Metazoa > Arthropoda > Arachnida > Araneae > Salticidae > Salticus > Salticus scenicus. The sequence continues at coordinate 257,495,252 of OZ005648.1, forward strand.
GGACTTTATCAATATTTTTTTACGGACAGTATGTAGTGATTCCACCGGAATTTCTTTTATAAACATACATAAGCTTATTCTGTAACTTTTTCAAAAAATTTCGCGTATGCACCTATGGAGAAAATTAAAATATTGCCACAAAGTCAGCTTTCTTCGCAGCCGCAGTGGCGTAGAGGTATGTCTTTGGACTGTCACCCAGACGGCCTCGGTTCGATTCCAGCCGGGGGCATGTAACTTTAAAGACTCTAAATAATTATTTCTAAATTCTTATAATTATCTTTGCATATTTAATTTCCTATTCTAGCAGTTTCTAGAATATTCTAATTTATGTTAATCTTGTATTCTGGAATATTCGAATATTGTATATAAGCGACTTGTTCCTCAGTCTGAGTATGTTCTCAGCCGAGTGTAGCTGTATTATAAGTTTGTTCTGCTAATAAACTGCGTTTGTTACTTTACTTCGAGTGTTCCCTTTGGCTCTTCACGACATCCACGTGACATTTTTGGTGGAGGCGCCGGGTACTAAACCTTGCAAACGTGGATAACAGTGGTGATCTTCGCAGAAGTCTCCATTTAAGAGGACAATATCCCGAATACGGACTTTATTTTCCCGACAGCAAAAAGAAAACAAAAATGCCGGAAGAGACCAAATTGTCAGAAGAGACCAAGCCCATCGTATTGACTCCTACTTACCAGCAGCAAAGGAGCCCATCGACCTTCCGAGGAGTGCCTGGAGAAGATCCTCTGAAATGGCTTAAAGAATACGATCGAGTGGCTAAATTTAACAAATGGGATGACATGATGTGCTTAGCCAATGTTTATTTCTTCCTAGATGGTACGGCAAAACAGTGGTACGTAAACAATGAAGATACTCTGAATTCCTGGGAGGAGTTCAAGAAAGAATTAAGCGGACTCTTCGGCGACCGACAAAAGTATACCAGAAAGGTGGAGGAGCAATTGAAGTATAGAGCCCAGCGGTTAAGAGAGAGTACGCAGTCCTATATACAGAGTGTCTTAGGTCTGTGCCAGGAAATTAATCCTTCAATGACCGAAGACGAAAAAGTGTCTCACCTAATGAAAGGCATTGCGGAGGTTATTTATCAAACCCTGTTAACGAAAGAAATCAGCACCACAACGGATTTTATTAAATGGTGCAACTACATTGAGGACATGAAGCATAAGAGGGTTGGACGACGAAGATTTGAGAGGCTTCCAAACGTCGTACCAGTGGCAGCCATAGAAGAGGAACCAGATTTAGTCTCGCTTATCCGCCAAATTGTACAGGAGGAAGTCCATCGACTGATCAACCAGACGAAAGAACCTTCAGAGCCATGTTCGCAATTCCTTGAAGAAATAGTCCAATATGAAGTTCAAAGGGTCTTAGCCCTCGTTTCATCAACACCTGCCAAAACACCCCGACGACCAACATGTGCCCCTGTAACCAGAGAATCCAGAGTTCCTGTCCAGAGATCACCCACGCAGCCGAGAAAAACTGACCTCTGGAGAACAACTGACAACAAACCAGTATACTTCCACTGTGGACGTCTTGGACATGTGCGTTATTGCAGAGAAAGAAAAGCTCTTTTCGACAGCTATCGACGTCGCCGACAGAACCCTGAAGAAATTGACGCAGAAGATGAACTTCGCCGACCAATCTTCACTCGCCGTTCATCTCCTAGTCCATCTAGAGGCCGATCTCCAACACGCCGTTTCAGATCACCGTCTCCATATCTTCGATGAAGTAGATCTCCAAGCCGCAGTAATTTGGAAAACTAAATGGAGCGACCTTCCAAGGAGGTGAGACCGCATGTAATGAAAATCCTCTGTCTGCCGCAAAGATGACTTGTAACCAACTAGACATAATCGTGGATAAAAAGCCGATACGAGCCCTAGTGGATTCTGGAGCCTCATTTTCTGTCGTCTCTGATAAGTATCGTCGATCCCTAAAAAAAGGTTCTGTTTTCTGAGGCCAAGAATGTTATGCTGAAAGTCGCCGATGGAAGTTTTGTCCGGCCGATGGGAAAATGTGTTTTATGTGTTCACATAAATAGAAGAGAGCTGCCATTTGAATTCATTGTTTTGCCGCATTGTAGTCATGACATAATTCTTGGATGGGACTTTTTGGAAGCTTCAAAAGCCGTGATAGACTGTGGACAGAGTGAACTATTTTTAGAAAACGTTTGTCAAGACCTCGCAGCGATGGACGCCTGGAAGTTGTATGCCACAAGAGACTACACCCTTAAGCCCCAATCTTTAAATAAAATAGCAGTTTCAGGATGCCAAGTACGAAGAGACGTAAATGTAGTCATAGACGGCAATAAAAATCTGCTTTTCGAGAAGAATTTTGCTATACCATCCATGTTAACCTTATACCATAACGGGCAAAGTGAAATCTGGGTCGCCAACCTCCAGTCCAGAAACCAAGTAATTCCTAAAGGAATGTGCCTAGGCCTAACCGAACCCTTGAATGAAGGACATTTATGTGCGATTGCCGACACGACGGATGGCCTGAATACACGAAACACGTCAAATTCCTTGATGGACTGCTCTCGAATGAGTTGAACAACGAACAAAGAACCAAGCTAGCCGAACTGCTTCGAAAGTTTTCTGGAATCTTCGAGAAGACTGATAAGTCGAGAGCCTCATAGACGAATGTGAAACACAGGATTCATACAGGTGATCATGCTCCAATCAGCAAACGAGCCTACCGTGTATCACCGACCGAAAGACGCGTCCTTCGTGAAGAAGTTCAGAAAATGCTTGAAAAAGGTATCATCCAGTCATCTGAAAGCCCCTGGTCTTCACCCGTGGTGCTCGTTAGGAAAAAAGATGGAAGCTGGTATTTTTGTGTAGATTATCGGAAGCTCAATAAGATCACGAAAAAAGATGTCTATCCTCTACTTCGTATCGACGATACGCTAGACTGTTTGAAAGGCGCCAAGTTCTTTTCTTCCATGGACCTCTGCTCTGGGTATTGGCAGATAGAAGTAGACGAAGCGGATCGAGAGAAGACGGCATTCAAAACCCCTGAAGGCTTATACGAATTTAAAGTTATGCCGTTTGGAATTTGTAACGCACCTGCGATTTTCGAAAGAATGATTGACAATTTGCTACGCCATTTAAAATGGACTGTGTGTCTTTGTTATTTAGACGACATTATAGTATTTTTAGAAACTTTTGAAGAACATCTCACCCGACTAAGGCTTGTTTTGAAATGTCTTCGGTAATCTGGTCTTGTACTCAACCCGAAGAAGTGTCTATTTGCGGCCAAAGAAGTTTGTTTCTAGTAGTGGCGTCCGCCCAGATCCCGACAAAGTGAAAGCCGTAAACAATTTTCCAACTCCAAAGAATGTACATGATATACGAAGCTTTCTTGGACTTTGCTCATACTTCCGAAGATTTATTAAGGGCTTTTTTTATCTCGCTGAACCCTGGCATTTGCTTCTAAAAGGTGATGCGAAGTTCCATTGGGTTCCTGAAGAGGCCGAATCATTTAACAGTCTGAAGTCAGCCTTCACTTCTGATCCAGTCTTAGGAATGTACGACGAAAGTGCCCCTACAGCAATTCATACAGATGCCAGTGGGTATGGTATTGGGGCAGTTCTTGTACAAATTCAAAACAATGCCGAAAAAGTTATAGCTTAAGCCTCAAGAACCTTGACAAAAGCCGAAAAGAATTATTCCACCACAGAAAGGGAATGCCTTGCCATCGTATGGGCTATCAACAAATTCCGGCCGTATCTATTCGGAAAACATTTTACTGTTGTAACGGATCATCATTCACTATACTAGCTTATGAGCCTAAAGGATCCTTCAGGAAAACTGGCAAGATGGGCTCTTCGCCTTCAAGAACATGATTTTTCAGTGATATACAAAACCGGTAAGAAGCACAGGGACGCTGACACACTCTCGAGGAATCCATTGGACGAAGAAACTGAGACGCCAGAGAATTTTCTAGCTGTGACTACGAGTATGAACCTTGCGATTGAACAGAAGAAAGACCCAGATCTTGCAAAAAATTTTTTGTCGAGTAACTGCACCAACGCGGATAAAAGGGAATTTGAATTAATTGACGGAGTACAATGCAGAAAGAATTTTGACCCTGATGGAAAAACGTGGCTGCCAGTCATTCCCAAGCATCTACAAGCGGACATATTAAGACATTTCCACGACGCTCCCACCGCAGGACATCTTGGTTTTGTGAAAACTTATGACAGAAACCGCAAAAGGATTTACTGGCCTGGGATGTACAGAAATGTCGTTCGGTATGTGATGCACTGTCGAGAATGTCAGAGGAGAAAATCCGCTCCTCAGCGTCCTCCTGGACGCTTAGTTTCTATCCCTCCAGCTATAGCACCTTTCCATCGCATTGGGATCGATCTTCTAGGAAGATTTCCGAAATTTACTCGTGGGAACAAATGGATCATAGTCTGCACTGATTACTTAACGAGATATGCAATAACGAAAGCTTTACCGACCGCTGAAGCGGAAGAAGTAACGAAGTTCTTGCTCGAAGAAATTCTCCTAAGGCATGGAGCTCCCCGAGTAATTATTACAGATCGTGGAGCTGTCTTCCAATCCAAACTTGTTTCCGCTCTCGTCGAATTGTGTAATATCGATCGTCGTATGACGACAGCATATCAACCTCAAACAAATGGACTGACCGAGCGGTATAATAAAACTTTGGCCGACATGTTGTCCATGTACGTGGATACAGAGCAGAAAAATTGGAATGAAATTCTACCATTTGTTACCTTTGCTTACAATACCGCTAAACAGGAGACGGTGGGTTTTACGCCTTTTTATTTGCTTCACGGACGTGAAGCTGAAACGACACTGGACACAATGTTACCATTTTGCCCTGATGACATAGACGACGATCACATAGCCAAGATTATTGCCAGAGCTGAAGAATCCAGGCAGCTAGCCCGAGTGCGAACTCTGAAAGCCCAAGATAAAGACCGTCGACGTTACGACTCCAAACACCGAATGGTTTCTTATGCTCCTGGAGATCTCGTATGGGTGTATACGCCAGTCCGAAAAGTCGGCCTCTCCGAAAAGCTTTTAAGAAGGTATTTTGGGCCGTATCAGGTTTTACGTCGTTTGTCAGACGTCACCTATGAGGTTCAAGATTTTGAACCTGCCTCGCGAAGAAGAAAGCCAAGAGACATTGTCCACGTATTACGTATGAAACCCTACTATGATCCGGACAAGCAGATTGAGAACGAAGACACACAAAATCCGGATGATGCCGTTCAATCTCAAACGAACGGTACTTACAGGGGACCAATGACGCGTTTGAGGACTAGAGCTCTAACCCAGAAGTCTTAAAAACAGCGAGGCGCTGTTCTTTGAAAGGAGGGCAATGCCACAAAGTCAGCTTTCTTCGCAGCCGCCGTGGCGTAGAGGTATGTCTTTAGACTGTCACCCAAACGGCCTCGGTTCGATTCCAGCCTGGGGCATGTAAATTTAAGACTCTAAATAATTATTTCTAAATTCTTATAATTATCTTTGCATATGTAATTTCCTATTCTAGCAGTCTCTAGAATATTCTAATTTATGTTAATCTTGTATTCTGGAATATTCGAATATTGTATATAAGCGACTTGTTCCTCAGTTTGAGTATGTTCTCAGCCGAGTGTAGCTGTATTATAAGTTTGTTCTGCTAATAAACTACGTTTGTTACTTCACTTCGAGTGTTCCCTTTGGCTCTTCACGACATCTACGTGACAATATCTTCCTTGTAAATATAGTTGCGACTTTACTACGCAAATTAACTCAACGGATTTTCGAACATTTTAATTTATTCCGGAGCATGTTTAGCTCGCCCCGCCTTTGTTTCATACCATTTTTTTTTTTTTTTTTTTTTTTTAAGAGTAATTGTTCCTTACTTTATCATAAATATATACTGGAGCACAGAATCCTATAAATAAGGCGGCGCGAAATAAAGACGGGGCTAAAAATGCTCCGTGATAAATTAAAATGTTGAAAACTACATACTTGCCAACCATCTTATTAATAACCGTACAATTGTTAACGCCCCCTGAAAAAACGCGCCTTTTCTCACACCACTATATTTTTAGGGTTATTCTCTCCAAATGTTGTTATGATTAAATAAGACTAAATTTACTCTGAAAAATTATTGGTGTGAAAAAAAAAGGCGTGTACTAAAAATTGTACGGTTCATAATGAGATGGTTGGCAAGTATAAAACTATGACTTATTTTTGTAAAACTAACGCACCGCAGGCAGGAGAAAGTGATGTGATGGTTTTCTTAAAAAAAATGAGCCCTGCTTATTAATTTTCTCTGAAAGAATGCTCTAATTTAAAGCATTATATTTTTAGAAAATTATTTAGCGCTTTATGTTTTACTTTTTATTTGACACCAATATATAAAAACGCCAAAGGCATTCACCTCATCTATTGTTGAAAATAAAATTTCAATTATTTAATCACGGATACGTGAAATCATTTTGTTAAATAACGTAGAACGTTTTTCAGAAATGTGTAAAAGTGAGGCTTACTGTTCAAAGTACAATTATAGCACGTCATTTTTTATATAACACGTCTTTTTAATATAAATCCTTTGCTGTCCCTAATACTCGAAAGCGTTCAAAAAAGTGTTGCCAAATTTAGGTATTCTTTTATTCAATTCAACCAATAATTTTAAGGAGTGATAATTGATATATATGTAATGGTAAAATAACCTTCGAAGTGATTAAGAAACCTCCGTAATTACATTTTAGTGGTGACATTGAATGAAAAGGTCCCCAAATTTAGCAACATTGACCAAAGGAGTGAAATTAAGTAGAACCGGCAAAGGGTTAAATATCTTTTCCCAGTTTTTCCGCTTTTTTTTTTTTTTTTTTTTTTTTTTTGTGTGTGTGTGTGTGTGTGTGTGTGTTAACCTTGTTATACCTATTTTTGTATTTGAGTATCATAGGATTCGAACACCTAAGATTGATATAAAGAACAGGGATGTAACATGGGCACAGAACTCATACCACTATCAATGTAAGAAAGTTTTTTACTACTTAAATCAACATTATTATAGGTAAAGAAATATCTTAAACAAATACCTGTATGAATTCTGCGACCGTGTTTCATCCCTCAAAGAATTAAGGAAACACAGGGCTAACTGTTTAGCTTGGACATGCCCTACAATAATAGGTCGACTCTTTTTTCTTAAATAAATAAATAAATATCAACTGTATTGCAGTACTGATGAGCTTTTCCAGTTAGAATTAAAAAAGAATTTTTTCGGACTTAAAACATAATAATTATCCCTCACGCTGGCTTAAAAGAAAATCAAAAGACTATGACTTTATTATTGATAATCATGAAATTAATTCCTCCAAGTCACCTAAATCTTTCGTTACTATCCTTACTATAAGAAAATTTCTGAATCTATTTCCAAAGTTTTTATTCACTGTTAAAATATCTGTATCCTATAAATCCCAATTTCTAATTCGTAATTTCCGTTCTAATTTTAAACCTATTATTCCCCCCCCCCTTGCAAATCTTGCAGTTCGGTTTATATTGCTGAAACTGGCCTTTCCCTTCAAACCCGAATTCTCCAACATAAGAGAAATTTCAAATACCGCGATATACGTTCTAAAATAGTGCAACATGCCATAGAAACCGACCATCTACCTAATTTTATCAACACTAAAATAATCATATCTGACTGTTCAAATTATCATTCAAGAATTTTCCTTGAGGGCTGGTATACGAAACAACAGTATTCACCGCTTAATGAGGCATGCGCAGTTCCCACTGAATGCACTGTACTCTGTTAAAGAAGTTCTCATGTTCTACTCAACGAATTACTTTTTGATGTTTTACTGATGAGGAGCCTGTAAAAGGCTCGAAACGTTTAAATTTATGTTTTGTGTATTTTAATGTTTTAAATTGTATATTTTTAGTGTATATTGTTTTTGATGTGATTATATGAGGGGTGATGATTTTTAAATATTTTAAATATCAACTATTTAATATTAAATATTTTTTTCCACTCTTTTACCGCTAATTTTTTGATTTAATCTTGTTATCCATATTTTTTGTATTAGAATGCAGTAAGGTTTGTACGCCTATAGTTATTTAAAGTTTAACACATACAACGATTGTTTATACTATTTCTCTTAGCATTAATTTTCGGCTCTTCCAGTATTAACTAATCATTAAATTCTAGCAAAAGTTTTAAGAACATGGAAAAATTTAAAACTATGAACGCTTGCATCTGTTATTTTATATTTATTTATTTATTTTTCGCCCAAATTATTTCTAAAATTAGGAAGGACTTTTAATGCACAATTTTTAGAATTAGTAAAGAAAAATATCTTATTAATTCTTTGATCGGACAAAAAAATAAATATCTCTGTTTAAATCGAGATAAGAAATCTATGCCAAATTTACACCACACTTCAAACTATTATTTCAATATTTAATATTCAGATCGTATTTCATTAAACATTTTTGTCGTTTCACAATTTATTATACGTTAAAGCCCATCTACTATAATAAATTAAATATGGAATTTTCATAAAGTATTTTGACACTGCATTCACTCTTTTACAAAAATGCTTTAGTTGTTTTTATATCTATAAGAACAGAGGAAAGCATACTTGAAATAATAACGATAATTACATTATGCGCCCTTTCTCGTTTGATTTCAAATATTTATTTTCCTTGTTTAACATAGTCAAATGTTATCTTTTATTCTTTGTCACTATGCAAATTTAATTACAAGAAGCTATTAAACATGCATATTCCGTTATTAAATATGTACAGGATGAATGATTTGCCTTTCCGGCAAATTTCTTTTTCTCTATCGTACATGTTATCTAATAAAATAGTACAGCGAGTTTAACTCATAGATATGCATGTAAACCTTTCTTTCTTAAAGATTTAATTTGCCGCGATATTAAAAAAGTAGGTAAAAAAAAAGAAGTTATTTCTATTATTAATTAGCATATATTTTTTTTGTGACTTTTATTTGTAGATAACAAGTAAAAAGACGTTTTGTTGTTTTATCATGCCTCGGAAAATCTAATAAATGTATGCAGTCATGCAAATAATTTATTTTATTTTAGAGCATCATTAGTACCTGCCCTTTTCTTACACCACTTTTCTTAAAGGGTAATTTTATTTCTATTTATTCACAATTATAATTTGGAGGAAATTTCTCGACAAACAAAGTGGTGTAGAAAAAAAAAAAAAAAAAAGTGATTATTAACAATTCTTTGTAATAAATTAAAATGTTAACATGCTTTCGTATGCAAAAAATATGCGAATCGAACTTATTCTTCTGGATAAGATAATACTAATAAAAAATATATGTTAACAGAGCAATAATAAAACAAAATTAAAAAACCCTTTTCTTTTTTATGTTTATACATATATATACATGTGCTGGTTTTGTATATACGTATATATATTTGTATACATACACATATATACAACCGACTACTTCAACTTAAAGTAGGAATCTTAAAATTTTGCCTGTAAGAGATCCAGCTGTAATAAGTGCAATCCTAGATGTTTTTAATGAAAAGCAGACGTTTGAAAAGCAGTATATATGGTATATGTCAACGTACAAATACTTGTACTAAACAAACATTTTTTTGTCCCTTCTATAAACATTAATATATATATAGAGAGAGAAATATATGGATTTCCGAAAATTTTCTTTGATGAATTTACATATTTTAAGCTGTGCTGAATACGATTTGACTAATTTTTTAAAAATATCTGTCTGTCAATATGTGGATATGTGCGTTACGAAAATTTTGTGACCGCTGTATTCCAAGGGAAAAAGAAGAAAAAAAAAAAAACCTATAACTTTACATTTGAACGAACCTTTACATACATTGAAGCTGGTTATATTTTAGCATGTGTGATCTAGCGAAGTGTAGCAATTGCATAGGTGAGGAATCCCCCATTTGTCAAGGAGACTTCAAACCGGAAAATTTTTATAGCTCTTGTTTGTCGAAAATATATATATAACATATTACATTTAAAAATACTGGTGTCAATTCTGAATTAAAAGTAAAAAATATTGGCAGCTATGGAGTTGCGTTGAAAATTTTTGTTTTTACGGAAAGTTTATATCTTTTTTTCTTATATAGTACATGAGTACACTTAACATCATATACGTGAAATGGCTATTTAGAAATTAAGCTGATTTAACTTTTATGCATATCGGCTAATATTAAAATAGCGCTGTTCAGTCACATTTTCATGATATCTTTTGTGTTTAATAATGATAAGGACAATAATAATAATAGCGGTAAAAGCTAAGGAAAACGTTTAATATTTAAGAAAAAAAGAATTAGCTATTTCTGTTGGGTATATTTTATTTTGAATAGTAAACCCCGCATTAAAGTATTTGTATAAAATGTTACATTGAATTTCAGGCGTACACACCTACAATATACAAAAATATAGATAACAAGATTTAAATGAAAAATTATTGGTAAAAAACTGGGAAAAGATACTTAATATTTAATAAAAGAGAGATACTTTTCAAAACCAATCGTATTTTTAACAGTAAATCTCGCCTTTATACGTTCTCCAAAACACGAAATTATTTAACAAATACGTGATTAAATAGCTGAAATTTTTACCACCAACAATCGAAATGATAAATGTACTATAGAGTCAAAAAATAAATAAATTGATAAATAAATAAATTAATTAAATAAAAATAAATAAATAAATAAATAAAAAATTAATGTATTGTTTCAGAGGAAGCCTGGGGGTGTGTCGTATTATTCTTTTGGGATGCTTTCAAAATTTCCAGCTTGCAATGCGTTAGTTTTACAAAAATAAGTTAATTTGTTGAATAAATATTCAAACTTTACTTTGAAAGAATTGCCCAACATTTGATAAATATTATATATTTCATCACGTTACATCTTGCGGTAAAATTTAAATAATTTAAGGCTTACAAACCGCACAATAAAAAAATACAAAAATACGGACAAGATTAAAACAGAAAAGAATTGGTAAAAACCTTATAAAAATTATTAAATATTAATAAAAATAAACGGTTATAAAGTGTATATTGCTATTTCAAACAGTAAGTCACGCCCTACGCGTTTTCTAAAGCAACACATTTAACTTGAGTGTACACATTTAACTTGACTGCCTTTCCACTTCAGACTTGAAAGAGCGCTTTAACGCGAGAATTAAATGAAATAATGTTAAATATCTCGAACAAAAAAAAAACATACATCCGTAAAATTTTTGCTTTAAAATATAGCTAATACAAATGTCGAAAAATCGATTTCTGGAATTTTTGAAATTCGGTCCCCAAGGGGGGGGGAGGGGGCGAAACGTGATTTCACATAATCCTATATATATCTCAAACAAAAAAACAGATATGTGTGAAATTTTTGCTTTAAAATATAGCTAATACAAATGTCTAAAAATCAGTTTCTGGAATTTTTAAATTCGGTCCCCAAGGGGGGCGGGGGGGGGGGGGGGCAAAACGTGATTTCACATGCGTAAAACGTGAATTCGCATAATCCTATATATCTCAAACAAAAAAAGTAGATATACGTGAAATGTTTGCTCTAAAATATAGCTAATGCAACTATCTAAAAACCAATTTCTGGAATTTTAGAAATTCAGCCCCCAGGTGGGGCAGCAGCGGGGGGGGGGTCTATGGAGCAAAAACAAATAGAAATACAGTTAGGCCGTTCAAAATTGGTACAGATAGGTTTTAAAGGCCTGCAAGACGAATGGGGATATTTTCGATTGTGTAAAGTTATTAGGAGGGGCTAGAAGGGAGGAGGGGAGGTGGGGGCAAAAAAATAAAAATAGTGTCAGATCGTTCAAAATTGGTACATAGAGGTTTTCGATACTTACAAATCGATTGCGGATATTTTTGAATTTGTAAAATTATTAGGAGGGGTGGTAAGGGGGTGGGGCCGTAAGGGGGGGCTATGGGGAAAAACAAATAGAAATACAGTTAGGCCGTTCAAAATTGGTACAGACAGGTTTTAAAGGCCTGCAAGTCGAATGGGGATATTTTCGAAAGTGTAAAGTTATTTGGAGGGGCGAGAAGGAGGAGGGGAGAGGGGGGGCAAAGAAATAAAAATAGAGTTAGATCGTTCAAAATTGGTTATAGAGGTTTTCGATAGTTACAAATCGATTGCGGATATTTTCGAATTTGTAAAATTATTAGGAGGGACGGGTAGGGGGTGGGGCGGTAAGGGCGGGCTATGACAAAAACAAATAGAAATACAGTTAGGCCGTTCAAAATTGGTACAGATAGGTTTTAGAGGCCTGCAAGTCGAATGGGGATATTTTCGAAAGTGTAAAGTTATTAGGAGAGGCGAGAAGGGTGAGGGGTGAGGGGAGGAAATAAAACTAGAGTTAGATCGAAAAAATTGGTATATAGAGGTTTTCGATACTTACAAATCGATTAGGGATATTTTCGAATTTGTAAAATTATTAGGAGAGGCGGGAAGGGGGGGGGCTATGGGCAAAAACAAATAGAAATACAGTCAGGCCGTTCAAAATTGGTACAGATAGGTTTTAGAGGCCTGCAAGTCAAATGGGGATATTTTGAAAGTGTAAAGTTATTAGAAAGGCCGGGAAGGGGGGCGGAGGGGCAAAAAAAATAAAATAGAGTTAGATCATTCAAAATTGGTACATAGAGGTTTTCGATACCTACAAATCGATTGCGGATATTTTTGAATTTTTTAAATTATTGGGAGGGGCAAAAAAAAAAATAAAATAGATATAGATCGTTCAAAACTGGTGCTGGAGGTTTCTGATACTTACAAATTGATTGCAGATATTTTCGAATTTGTAAAATTATTAGGATAGACGGGAAGGGGAGCGAAGGGGGAAAATAATAGAAATAAGAGTTAGAGCATTTTGGGAATTTTTTCCGAAGACAGTGAGAACCCGGTGCGACATTTTTCCTAATCAGATTTTGTTTCTCTTTTTTTTTTTCACGTGATAAAAATTAATGCAATTTTGAGAATTCAGTAATTATAGTGATTCATTTAAAAATAGGGACCACCGAAGCGGGCGTCGCCTGCTAGTATGTAAATATATCTATAAATATAAACAATTCGCTCCCTCCCCCCCCCACCCCGAAAAAAAAAAAAAAAAAAAAAAAAAAAGACGAAATAGTATAATGAAAACATATGATATTTAAAAAATAAATATGAAAATATGAATTTTCATAATTTAAAACAATGAATGCATTTAAAAAATCACAATTTATGCCAGCATTTCCAATTAAAAAAAAAAAAAAAAGTATGTAAAAAAGAAAAATTTTAAAAATTCATTACGATATTTTTACAAAGGCCGTCCTTTTCCCTCTTCCGAGACTCCAATGGTGGTCGAGCGGTTCTGCGCTCAAAGCTGAGTGACGGGAAGTGCCTGGGTTCGATTCCAGGTCGCGCTTGTCTACTTAGTCATTCAGAATTTTCGGTGTTTTTCTCCGAAAATTGTGTGCATACGGACTAGAATTCCTTAGAAAAAAAACCCCACGGAGGGCACTCCCCTTCAGACGTAGGACCTAGAGTAGTCAATCGACCTTATTCCCAAATCCAATAAATCCATAAACCGAAATTCAGCACTTTTTCATTTTTATCAATATTTTTCATTTTAAATTTTAAAATTTGCACTTTAAAGAGATTTTCAATCTGTATTATTTGCTACTCATTTAAAGCAAATAATTTATTCAAAAAATAAAATTAACTTATATATATATTTAAATATGCGCGATATAAAAATCAATGTAATGAAAAGCAGAGTCAATCATAATAATTTGAGCATTCCCTTTCAAAAAGCTAAAGGAGCATTTTTTTTATTAATTAATTAATTCATTTATTTTTGGAACCAAAGCCCATAATACTGTATGGGGAAATTTTTTAAATTCTGAATATTTTCTTCTAAAGGATTCGAAAACTGCTTTTAGGTCATTCATCTGACTTTATAGCTTAAAATCAATGTTGGTGTTGGAGATTAAAGCCAGCTGACTGCATTAGGGTCCAAGGCCTGGGTCTGCCCACCGTGGCTGTCCTTCTAAAGGGCCTATTGTCCACAATTACGCAAGTTTCAGGAAAAAGAAAAAAAACGCGCAAAACTCCGAACAGCTAGACCGATAAGCGCGATTTGGGATCGAACCCGACACTTCACGTCCACCAGGCATCAAGAAGTCAATTTTTGAAGAACTAGAACAGATTTAATGGTCGAGAAATTTCTGAATGAGCAAATGGAATTATGAAAATATATACTGGATAATGTAATTCTATGAACATCCATCTTTGCAACAAACAGTATGATACCACTGTTTCTTGCATGTAAAATAATACTCTGTTCCTTAACAACATTATAGCAGCCTGGTACTCATAATTTCTAAAGTATTATCTCAGTTTTTTAATACAAATTCCTATAGTAATATTTTTAATTAAAAACTATTATATTGAAGCTTAGAGAACATTTTTCTCTTTCTAGAATGCATTTTTTTTTTTTTTTCTACTTGTGCAACAAGAATTTGGAAAAAAAAGAAGGAAAAAAAACCTGTTATAACAACATAATTAAAAAGTAATGTTTGGGTTTAAGACCGATTGCCTACGCTAAGTTCCTAGGCCAATAGGTGGAATGCCCTCCGTGGGGGTCTTTCTAAGGGTTCTAGCCCGCATTTACGCGAGTTTCTGAGAAAACCACGGAAAACGCCTAACGCATTGGTCGATGAGCACGACCTATAATCGAACCTGACATTTCTGAAAGGTAATAAAAATTACTTTAAAAAAAAATTTATTCAATTTATAAATTGTTTAGGAGATTTCTTTTTTCTTTCATTTCTTAATTTTTGAAATATAAGGTTTGCCACTATGTATTATACAATGTGACCCAAGGAGAATGATATATGCTTTAATCCTTAATTTTTATAGATAAATGGGCAATGTGACTCAAGTGTGTTAAAAATAAGATGTTATTAAAATTTATCAATATTAGCATAGCTTGCTAGAGAAATAATGCATGTAATATTTATTAGAATTATTTCTAAGAAATAAAAAAAGATGGCAATAAAAATAGCATGTTGCAGGGATGGAACACGGGCGCAGAATTCATACCACTACCAATATAAGAAAATTTTCTACCTCTTGAATCAACGATATTATAGGTGGAGAAATTTCTTAAACAGATTCCGGTATGAATTCTGCGCCCGTGTTCCATCCCTGATTGTTGATAAAAATGTGAAAAAAAAAAAAAAAATGTGGAACTTCAGTTTACAAATTCTGTGGAAATTGAAGCTAATTAAATTCTTAAAATATTTATCTGAATTTCAGTGGAATAAGAAGAAATATAATACAGTCGAACCTCGTTAATGTGAACACTGTTAACATGAATTACTTTTTGCCCACCAGCGGCCGAGCGCTTCTGCGCTCAAAGCTGGTAGACGTGAGGTGCCGGGTTCAATCCCAGGTCATGCTCGTCGACCTCGCCGTTCAGAGTTTGCCGTGTTTTTCTCCGATACTTGCGTAAATACAGGCTAGGACCCCTTAGAAAGACCCCATGGAGGGCACTCCCCTCAGGCCTTGGACCTACAGCAGTCAATCTTATTCCGAAATCCAATCCAATCCATGAATTACTTTTAACATGAACTGTTTCCACGACCCCCGTAAAAATGAAGATTACTTTAGTAATATGAAGATTAGTTACTGATAGCATGAACTACTGATAGCATGAACAAATTTTTTATCCTCCTTGAGATCCTCGTTAACAAAGTTCAATTGTATATATATATAACCATTTAAACATTATTATAGTTCTTTTCCATTTTGCATAGCGAAATAACCAGTGATTATACATAAATTTTGAGATATATATGTTATCTGTAACAGTTGAAATTTTAAAAAAAGGGTGGAATATATATATATATATATATATTTTTTTTTTTTTTTTTTTTTTTTTGGAAGTAAATGCGCATACGATGATTTTCTTTTACTCTGTTATCAAAAGAAAAGACAAGGAATCATGTAAAAAACCTTTTATTATATAAGAAAATTAACATGAAAAAGGAATGAAAAACAAGTTACATAGAGTTTTATGGCACTGGTGATGAATTTAATTAAATATAATTTTTCTTTAAAATCTCCAATTTTCAACTGAATTTAGGAGTTTTTTATTGTGAAATCATAATCATTATTTTTAATTTTTGACAAAACCAATTAAAAATTTCTTTTTTGTTAAAAACAATACATTTCTATAATATGGTAATAATAATGATAATAATATAACGTGATTTATCATCTAACATGAATTAGAAGTTAAAAGATTGGCAGTTTGTAAAATTAATTTAAAATGTCAATGCAAAGTGGCCTGAAAAAAAAAAAAAATCACATTTTAAATTATTTTTAAAATATCTTAAAACTCAGTAATTTTGAAATGAATTGAAAAAAGTATGACTGTGAACTCGTATCATTTTTAACCAATTTTTAACTCTTGCCAAAATCGGTTTACAATTCAAGATTTTTAAAATACTTGTTTTTAAGCTCCAATTAAAAAAAAGAAAAAAATACGTCATTTATAATTAACATGATTTAAATTCGGAAGATTGCAAGCTCGCATGCCTTAGCCGAATAATATAAAAAAAAGGAATACTGCTAGCACTCAAATTTTAAAATCTTAATGCAAAGTGACCTGAAAAATTACATTTTAATTAATTAAAAAAAAAAATCTATCAGACAGAATTTTACTAAGAACCATCCCAATTAAATCAGACTTTTTTTTTTTTAATAGTAATAGAATATTTATAAGACAAAAATTTTATCATTCAATAAAACATTAAAATCAATAGGTTACATTAGGTGGACGAAATAAACTTGGGTTCTTTTCACCTATTTCCTTGTTTTTTTTTCGAACACTTCGATATCCAGAGGTGCAACCCGGTGCGTAACAGTGTGACATAATAAAAAAAATCTAATATTAAAAATAAATTAAAAATAAAACTGAAAATAAAAGTAAAATTTCGTCTGCTCACAATGCTATTCTACGGTGTTAGTGAACAGTCAGAGAACACATACGACCCCTAGCGGCGAACGAATAATAGCGACCATTTCGGGTCCATTTTTGAGGGACGGCCTCCGTTGGGGAAAACGGTCCTTGTTATCTAAGTCCGTGAACTAACTCTATAAAAAATTGAGAAAAATATATAAACTATACCATTTTCCGAGATAATTTGATCCAAATAATTCAAAACAATTTTCAAAAATAGGGGTTACCATTGAAAAAATAAAGTTTCAGTATGTAGACGACCCCTAAGAATAAAATAATTATATCGTTGTAAACTAGATGTTATTACAAATCGATCGGTACTAGCCGCATGTTTCCACGATGATTTAAAACAAAATTAGCCGCTGAGTGTTTTTTTTTTTTTTTTTTTTTTTTTTTTTTGCTGACTGTACAATGTTAACAAATTTGAGTACATTTTTTCTTACTACCACCACTAAATTTTAATTGTAGTAAGTCGACTATGATATCTATCAAATACGGCTTCTTAAAAATATTGGTGACTCTTAAATTAAAAAAACCTTAAATCTGGCAGCACTGCTAAAATACCCAAATTTAACATACTTGCCAGAATACTAATTAATATTCCGTAGTATTGTTAGCCCCGCCCTTTTTTACAAACCAATAAATTTTTAGAGTAATATTCTCCAAATGCTATTACGATTAAATAAGTAGAAAAATACTCTGATACTGGTGTAAAAAAGAAGGTGGGGCTAATAATACTACGGAATATTAACTAGTATGTTGGCAAGAATGGCATTTATATTAAAGTTATGTGAAGAGTAGCCCGATGCGATGTGTTAAAGGGCACCTTAGGTATTCCTGATTTTGATTTTTTAGATATATGCTTAAATACTTTATTAGATAATAATGTAAAATGTAAATATATATGTATATGAATGTAATAAATTTTAGATACTCCTAAATAAGACTGCTCAGACAACGCTCTTTGGAAAATGTGCAATATTTTTCACTTAAAAAGTGCCCATTATGGGAATACTGATCACCAATAAAACTTGAATTTTCTTTCACTTTAATAAAAATTATTTGTTTTATGTTGTAAGCTTGAATAATTTGCTAACTGAAATATATATATATATATATATATAAATAATAGATAACGTAATAAAATTTAATCTTAAAATTTAGCAATTAATAGAACTAAAACAATAACAGCACACTAAAATATAGAACTGAATTTAACATAGAGGAAAGAATGACATATATATATATATATAGATAGATAGATAGATGGATATAGATATATGTAGATACATAAATGTTTAACAAAATTGATATTAATTAACGGTGTTGTATGATGATAAATAAAAATTATGTGAACAAACCAAATAATTCCTTAAAACAACAACGAAAAAAATTACATCTTTTCAAATAAATTATTGTAAGCTATCATTAAATACCTTAGATATAGTAATATATAAAGATATATCATCCCCATATTATCGAGCAAAAATTTTTGATGCCGAAAAATGTTTTGGTATCAGGGTCATTCCATTTTAAATCAGCAAATGAGGTGCGCACTGCCATTTTTGATTTTGATGACAATTCGCATGTGCATTCATCATGTCTCCTAGACCTCAAAAGAGTATATTTTTTATTTTAAAAAAATTATTATATGATATAAAGGCTATTTTTGTTGTTGGCAACAGCAAAAATTGGGTATTTTAATGCTTTGACTTATGACCTATAACTTATTTTCTATCAAAGCTATAGAGCTCAATCATAGCTCATTCGAAAGCTAATAAAAATATCTTTATCTATATGGTATCAATAATTTTTTGATTTAAAAAAAAAAGCTCATCTTTTTAAGGTCAAAATGTGTGTTGCAAAATTAATTTTTTACCACATTTGAAAATTTAAATAATTATGAAGGGCTTTGAATAACAAGCATTCTATTTTTTCTTACATACATATGTATGGTTACTTATTGTATAAAAAAAATTGGTTTGTTACTCTGCCCCCTTCACAAGATATGACCTCCCCCCCCCCCCCCGAAGTTGGACATTTTCTAAAAATTCGAGTTTTCAATGCTAAAAAAAGTCTTGTGGGGGACTAGGTACAAATTTTTTTACTAGTCTGATTTTAAGTACTTCTTACCAGCTTTCAAACAAACAGACAAAAAAAAAGATTGCTTTGTTATTCGAAGGCATTTGGCAGTTTTAGGGGGTCTGAATTTTCAAATAATTTCTTGAAACAATGCAATTTTTCCATATCCTTTTTTTGTAAATATGTTATTTATTATGCACTTTTCTTTTTTGATGGTTTTAGGTTAACCTTACAAATAATAATTTAACATATTCCTACCTCTCCTCATTTCTGAACATGTATTTGCCAGCTGATTCCAAACTGCCTTCTTTTCTGCAATTCTTCTCTATTCTGCTCCTCCAAACTTTACAATTTCATTTCTCCAACAACACAGTGGTCTCTTCCTCGGTTTTTTGTTATCTTTTGGTATACTTTAGTGGTCCATCTATGATCATTTTCTCTCGCAAGGTGGTCAGCCCAGCTTCATTTTATTGGAAAAAAATTCGGCCAATATAGAGTAAGACAAAAGATTTGCATGATGATATTACATGCAGTTGCTCAATAGCTCAGTTGTTTCTTTAACTCTGAAAGAAGTAGATTGTTAGGCTGTGTTTCTGCTGTAAAATCTTGTAAAGTCTTCCTGCATATAAAGAGTAAATAAATTATGAATAACCCTAAATGCTCTATGTTGGAAATAAAGTATATGATGTTGAAGAAAAATATAGGGTCTATGTTTTTTAGCCTAGCAATCTACTCCTTTCAGAGCTAAAAAACAACTGAGCTATTGAGCAATAGCATGCGATATCATCATGCAAATCTTTTGTCTTACCTTATATTTGCCGAAATTTTTTCTAATAAAATGGAGCTGGTCTGTGCACCTTGCGAGAAGAAATGATGGTAGATGGACCACTAAAGTCCTATTTTGGATACCAAGACATAGGAAGATACCACTGTGTTGTTGGAGAGATTAAATTGTGAAGTTTGGAAGAGCCGAATAGAGAAGAATTGCAGAAAAGAAGGCAGTTTGGAATTAGCTAGGAGAGGTTTTCATCCTGCAGTGGATTAATAAAGGCTGAAATTGATGATGATGATGATGATGATGATGATGAATATGCAAGCAACTTTGTCACTGGCACAATGCCAAACACTAGTACATACTTGCCAACCATCTCATTATGAACCATACAATTTTTAGTACCCGCCTTTTTTTCCATACAAATAATTTTTTATAGTAATTTTAATCTTATTTAAACGTAACAACATTTGGAGAGAATTACTGTAAAAATATTGTGGTGTGAGAAGAGGGGCGTTTTTTCAGGGGGCGTTAACAATTGTACGGTTATTAATGAGATGGTTGGCAAGTATGCTAGTAGGCACTGTTTGCCTATAGAGAACTGCTCCTGTGTGTTGCCCATTCCTGTTGTAGCTGGCAAATACATGTTCACAAATTAGGAGAGGTAAGAATATGTTAAATTACTTTTTGTAAGCTTAACCTAAAACCATCAAATAAGAAAAGTGCATAATAAATAACAGATTTACAAAAAAAAAAGGACATTAAAAAATTGCATTGTTTCACTGAATTATTTGAAAATTCAGACCCCCTAAAACTAACTTTGAATAACAAAGCGATCTTTTTTCTTGTTTGAAAGCTGGAAAGAAGTACTTAAAATCAGACTAGTAAAAAATTTTTTACCTAGTCCCCCACATGATTTTTTTTAGCATTGAAAACTCATTTCTTTAGAAAATGTCCAACTTCGGGGGGGGGGGGCATATCTTGTGAAGGGGGAAGAGTAACAAGCCAATTTTTTTTATAGAATAAGTAACTATACATATGTATGTAAGAAGAAAAAGAGGGCTTGTTAATCCAAGCCCTACATAAGTATTTAAATTTTCAAAAGTGGTAAAAAATTAATTTTGCATCACACAATTTGACCTTAAAAAGGTGAGCTTTTTTTAAAAACAAAAATTTATTGATACCATATAGAAAAAGATCTTTTTATTAGCTTTCGAATGAGCTATGGTTGAGCTCTATAGCTTTGATAGAAAAAAAGTTATAGCTTATATGGCAAAGTATTAAAATACCCAATTTTTGGTGTTAGCAACGACAAAAATAGCCTATATATCAAAGAGTAATTTTTTAAAAATAAATAAAATATATATTTGAGGTCTAAGAATCATGGGGAATGCACATGCAAATTTTCATTAAAATCAAAAGTGGTGATGCCACAACTCGAAAGTTTGCCGATTTAAAATTAAATGATCCATCAGCCATTAGAGAGTATTGAAAAAAAGAAAAATGAATTTGAAACTAGATATGGAGTTTTTCATTCACCTTTAGTACATAAATTATTCATAAATTTTATTTAGTAAATTATCCGCGTGTATTTCTGTGTGTAATTTAGTCGGGAAAAGACCGCCATTAGAGTGACTTTTCCCGAGTAAAAAGGAATCACTTTTTCCTTCTTGCTCATCAATGTATGTCTTATTACTATATTTATGTTAAATACACATTTAACACTTTCGCGACCGCTGACGTGAATTTATGTTATTTAAAATCTCTAACTCCGCCAGTGGGCGTTTCTTTAGGTTACGTAGGTTACATTTTTTCTTAACAATATACCCAATATTCACACTTGTACACAGTATAATTGTATAAGAGTAGTTGTACACAATATAATTGTACAAGAGTATAATTATAATGTATATTCATTTATATTATATATAAATATGAACACAGAAAACATTGATTCATAGTAATGTAATGCACATGAATAACGTCCGAAGGCGGAGTTTTCTATCAAAAAGACAAAAACATGCGGTCGCAAAAGTGTTAAAAATCTTAATCGTTCTTACCAGTTTAGAGTTAGTTTAACTTTTTGAAACTGTACGATTTCTTTTATAATTTCTATGAAAATGCCGTTTCTTAATTAAAATTTATGTATAAAAGTAATTTTTTAAGATAAAAGTGTCCTTTAAAATAAATAAAAATAATAAATAAATACATAATAAATAAATAATAAAATGAAATAAAATAAATAAAACAATGTGTGAACTAAATCATTAAGCTTTAACTATGACGTTAATTAAGAAGCGATTTAATAAGTCTGCCTTGCATTCCAACGGTTGTCAATTATACTTGCCAACATTCTAATTAATATTCAGGTAGTATTGTTAGCTCCGCCTTCTTTTTTTTTTACACCAGTAGTTTTTTAAAGTATTTTTTCGTTTTATTTATTGGCAATTGCATTTGGAGAAAATTACTCTACAAATTTACTGATGGGAGAAAGGGCGGGACTAACAACACTACAGTATATTAATTAGGATATTGGCAAGTATTTTGTCAATAGATAATACGCTTTTTTAACCGACAATTTTTACATCCACAGTATTTCAATTTTAAACAGTAAGCCCCGCCTATTTTGTTGATCTTCCGTTCTAGTGTTTGTCTGAAGCATTATAATTTCCCAGTTGTAATCGATGAGGTAAATGCCTCTTGCGTATGTCTTTAGTAACTTAAATTAAGGGGTTTAACACGAGTACGCAAAATTACATTTCTTTTCTTTTCAATTTTGTGTAGTTTTTGAAGCACGCTGAAAGCACGCTCTTTTCTTTAAAAAACAAAAATTATTGTTTGCTATCACTAATATCTTAAAATTATCTTTTTTGTTTGATTTTTTTGCGTTTGACGTCATTGTTGTATATAGTTTGACCTGTAATTAAAAATGAAAAATATTTTGTTTGATTTTCTCTGTTACTTTTTAAGATTTCTTTCGTTATCTTATGCAAAACTTTATAAGAGATCCTAAGCCTCTCCAAAAGAAATATTTATTTATATCTCGAAAACTAAAAACATGAATGAGCTGCAAATTTGCACACCCATACTTTTCAACATTAGGATATACTTCATGTAAAAATTAATATAGGTCATAATTCATAAATTTTTAAAGATAAATCTATTAAAATATTTCATAATTAAAAATATTTTTTTGAATCAAAAGTTATCATGGATTATGTTTGGAATTCTTCAGTGTATCTCATAAAAAAGAAAAAAAAAAAAAAAAAATGCAATCAAGTTATTTTTTCTGAAGTTATTAATAAGTTAGCGATATCAATTTAACATTAGCATCTTCAAACTTTGAGAACACACACAAACAAAAAAAAAAAAAAAAAGGAAAATACACTATCAATATACTTTTTAGCACAGTTACGACCCCAGCATTCAAATAAAAATAAAAATAAGGCATCACTATAAAAAAAAAAAAAAAAAAAAAATCAAAGTTCGTGTGCATCTTAATAATTAGACCACCTTCAATTCAAAATTTCTTTTCATTTTCTTAAAGTACTCACAAATCCCTGTCAAATGATACCTATTACATTTTTCTACATCGAGTAGTAACAAAATTATGTGGAGTGTTGCATTTTTTTTTTTTTTTAAATCTCTCGGCTGTACGTAGATTTTTCTAAAATAAGAAAGCGCTCCTTATTTTAGATTCCAAAACTGTAAAAAAGGAATATAATTGAATTTATTATTTCGTGTCTTTGTTTTTGAAACCGTTAGCTCTGATCATTAGATTAAATCAAAAGATGTGTAGTATACATTATTAATATTTTAAAAAAGTTATATACATCACAAATTGAGCTAATTTACGTGAATATTTAACTTTACAGCAGATCGTTTTTGGTATTATGAATAGTTAATATTAGAAAGGTCAGTTTTTCAAGATTAAGATTTACTTTTTCTATGTAATAAAAATTGCATTAACAATTTAAAATAAGCAAGATAACTTTTACAGTTGTAAGTTCTTTCTATTATAGATTAATTTAATCATTTTGTATGAATATATACGTGATTTTAATAATGCTTTAAAATTGGTGATATAATATTTTAAAGTACTATATTTTCTATTATTTTTTAGTTATAATAAATAAATAAAATGAATTTACAGTTTAGAAATTATTTTAGTAGTAAGACATGTATTTCTTCTTTATGTTAAATCTTTGAGGGGAAAGCTAATTATACTCATTTAATATCAACATCCACCAGCATTTACGAACAAGATTTTAACAAAAGTAATAAACGAAAATTTATCGCCAAGTTGATGGCGGAGGGAGGTTTCGTGAAGGTGGGGTCCCTTCGTTCGCCTGCTAAACTGATAGCTTTCTCACAGGGCCGCTTAGGAAGAGAAAGTTAATACTCTCGTTCCTGAAGTCAGTTTGAGCTCACCTTAGTTGAAGAATCCCGACTTGTTTGATCCTGCAACATATCTTCAGGCTTCTACCATTGCCTCCTTAACTAGATGCCTGTCGCGTAGCTCGGAAACCAGGCAAAAGTTGAAGCGGTAGACAGCGCCACCTGGTACAGATTGCGCGACTTTTTTATCCAACAGCCACCAAAAATTTGTAAAAGTGGGATATGATATACATGAAAGGCGAAGAGACTCGAAGAAACGTCAATTATATATATCAAGTATAATTTCTTTAAATTATTGGTGACAGTTGAATAAAAAAAGTCCCATAATCTGTACTAGGTGGAGCTGTCTACCGCTTCAACTGTTGCCTAGTTTCCGAGCTACGCGACAGGCATCTAGTTAAGGAGGCTATGGTTCTACATATTCAGGTGGAGGTAAGCGGAGGTTTCGATCACTGTAGGCACTCCGCAAGCTACCGTGATGATGATCAGCCACGCCTCTGACGTCATTCCTGCTATTTTCGGATTGGCTGAGGCTTCTCAAATTGCTTCTGAGAGCCGCGCAAGTGTCTTTTAGCACTTTTAAGTGCTTTTTCGGCTCGTTTTTCGATATCTGCTTGATTCTTCTACTCCACAATTGAAGATGGATGCTTCTAAAGTAATAAAATGGACTCAAATGAATAAGGATATGGTTCAGAACAACTATCTAGAAGTCCAATCACCTGACCCACCTTTCAAAGTCTTCAAGCACATAGAAGATCTCACTCCTACTGAAGTTAGGACGATTTATCTTAATTATCCTGACTCAAGACCTGAAAATGAGGAAGTGCAGATGGAAGTCACCAATACTATGTCTCCTGCCACTGCTGCAAACGGGGTGAGTCCGTTCAATTTCTCTTTCACTGCACCCCGCCACTACTAAGGATTTTATAACTGTAGCTAGAAATGTAAAAAGACCAAAACCAAGCAACGCGGCACCTTCTTATGAATTTAACCCCCAACTTAAAATAGCCCTTTTGGGTTGTTATACAAATACTTCTGATAAATTTGACCCACTTAAAGAAACCTCCCTAGGTGGCCTATCCCACCTCTTTAAAACGACCGCCTCTCCCTCAGCGACCACTCCAAAAACCGTTAAACGGTAAATATCCCTAAAACAAGATTCATAACTATCTTATCTGATGTTAACATACCGACCACCCTAAAAATTTTATACTCAGCTGAATGTCAATTCCGGGCAACCACCGGCTGGCAAATTCACCAGATTCCACACCAATTCTGAAACCGATTACAAAAACTTGGTGACCAAATTAGATGGCAATAAGATACAACATTTCTTATTCCCAGACAAGGCTTCCATGCCTCTACGGGTCGTAATTAGTGGGTTAGACGCTACAACTGATAAGATAGAAATACTTCATGCCCTAATTCAAAAAAGGCTTTAAAGCCATAAAAGTGAATCAGTTAACAAGCTTCAAAACGGGACTTCCTATGCCCCTCTTCCAAATCCACCTTGAGGACTGCACGGAGAGCCGAAAAATATTCGATTTAGATAATTTGCTTTATTATGCAATCTGGTCGAGGATTATTTGCACCCCTCCCGTACTTTGCAGTGTTTCAACTGCCAGTACTTTCATCATTCATCTCAAAATTGCAAGAGGCAAGTTAGATGTGAAAATGTGCTGGCGATCACGAAACCCAAAACTGCACTGAGGGAAAAAATATCGAACATGTAAAATGCTGTAATTGCAAAGACACGCATACAGCCAGCTACAGGAGCTGCTCTAAATTCCCCAGTGCAGTGATGAAACATCCTCCCACCTTTACCTCCACCCCAATTAACCCTAATATCTCCTTCGAGAGCACCTTAAATCCTTCTCAAAATTCAAACCCAGAACATATTACCCTTAACTCCAACCTTCCACCCTCAAATAATAATTCCAATCCATTAGCCGGATTTTCTAATATCTTAAAAGAAATAGCCCAAAAATTCAACGCAAATAGCTTCGACCAGTTGCTTAATAAATATAAACAAGTTCTAATTAATCTAAAAAATTGCACAGATATGATTTCCAAATTTAATGTTATTTACCAAGCCTTTTCAGCCCCTTAATGTCTGCACGAGGTTGCATGTCCTGTGTTGCTTGGAATTCTAATGGTATTCAGGGGAAAATCCTGGAATTCAAGGAACTCCTACAAGAGCACGTTCCTGACATTTTTCTTCTCCAGGAAACCAAATGAAGATTAGGTATGAACCTTAAAATTCCAAATTATACTATTCTTAGAAACGATTTTGAAAACCCCAATAGCCCCCGGGCTATTCGGGGTACTGCTATTGGTATTAAAAATAATCTAAATTTCCAGGCTCCCCCCCCCCCCATAGACGTATTTCTCGATTTATGTTCTTTGTAATGAAAGCGTCAGCGACATCACTTCTGATATTCATACTCTTCTTAGGTATGATATCAACACCATTCTCCTTGGTGATTTTAATGCCCATCACCCCTCCTGGAACTGTTTTGTTACCAATGCTTATGGCAAGGCGATTCGTGGACAAAATTCTTCAGTTCGATTATGTGAACATTCTTTTCACGAACTTCCCCGCGCATCACTCGGCCCTAAGTAGAAGCACTATTGATTTCGGTTTTTTTAACGGTTTTAATTTTGACAAAACTATCACCTCTTTAGCTGAATTGTGTTCAGACCATAACCCTATTAAAGTTAATATCCAAATTCTTCTTCCCCTCATCCTTCCTAAAATCATTTTCTCGCACCAACTGGACTTAATTCTGTGAATTCACTAATGACATCCCTCCCTCTCCTCCCCTTATCAATAGCACTAATGACATTGATCTCCTGGTCAACACCATCACTACTGAACTAAAAAGTGCTATTGATTATGCTACTACTTCCAAACCTGCTAATGATTTTTTCAAATTAGACCCTCATGTTCGCATTTAAACCACCAATAAAAGCCGTGCTAGGAAAACATGGCAGCGTACGCATAGAATTCAGGACAAAATTATTCAAAATAGAGCTCAGCAGGACCTTAAAAATTATTTGTACAAAAAACGAAATGAAAGCTGGAGTGAATTCCTTGAATTGCTCTCCCCAGAGGATAACTCTATCTAGAAAGCTGCCAGGAGATTCAAGAGCTCATTCGATCCCATGCCCCCAATCCTTATTCCAAACACCCAGAACTATGCGTACACCAATGAAGAAAAGGCGAACGCCATTGCCATGAACCTGGAAACGCAGTTCCAGGGGAATCCATTGATAGTGATGAAACCGAGAGAGAAGTCAATACCACTGTTAGCAGATTCTTGAATTACCCTATTCCTCCCTCTGATATCTCGATTTCCCACGCTGATGTCATCCGTGAAATTAAAAAACTTAAAAATAAAAAAGCCCCAGGCATCAATGGTATCACTAACGACGCTCTCAAGAATCTACCCTTACCTTATATTCCCAAAATTATCTATTTATTTAATAACATTTTTAAATTTAATTACTTTTCCTTTTACTGGAAAACTGCAGTTATTGCTCCTATTCTAAAAAACGCTAAACCTCCTGATAGGGCTTCGAGTTACCGTCCAATATCCCTTTTAAATACTTTAAGTAAACTCTTCGAAGCTTTTCTTGCTCCACAAATTGACTCTCACATTTTAGAAAATAATATTATTATCCCTGATCAATTTGGTTTCTGTAGTGGCCTTTCCGCCCCTCATCAGGTCTACACACTTGTTGAGCACATTACCATCGAAAAGGCGTTTGACAAAGTTTGGACTACTGGCTTAATTTTTAAACTTATTAATTATAATTTCCCCCCTCCTCTCATTAAATTAATTCAAAGCTACCTACTCGATAGAAACATCCACGTGAAGGTGAAAGACACTCTTTTATGGAACTTTTTTGCCATTTTTGGCGTTCCTCAACGCTCTAAAATTAGCCCTAAACTTTTCAACCTTTATATTAATGATATGCTCCGCTACCCTCATACCTCATTGGTTATTTTTCCAGACAATACCTGTATTTTTGCATCTAGCATTAACAGGCGTTATGCTATTTCGACTATCTCCCGTCACCTTAAAATTCTTATTAGATAGTTCAGCAAATGGAGAATAGCTCTCAATATTGTTAAAACTGAAGCTATTCTATTCTCACGTGGAAGAAATGCCATGACACCTGTAACTAGAGATAAATATGAAATTAACCTCGGCGCTACCCACTACCTTGGTGAAACCACTGTAAATACCTTGGAGTTACCCTAGACCAAGGACTTACTTTCAAACAACACATTACCACTACTCGTAAGAAATTTAGTAAGACCCAAAGCGGGCCTCGTTCTGCACTCCCACCTTTAACATTTTGCTATTTTACTCTATGTTAGTAATTTTTCTCTTTTCTATCGCCTTCGGGCACTGACTTCTCCTCGGAGATTATCCCTGTGGTGTTCTGTGTTTGTTTATTTTAAGTTTTTCATTCTCTGTTAAAAAAATAATAAATAAATAAATAAAATGACGATAAAAATTAAAAGAAAAAAAAATGCTCCTTGAAATACAAAAATATCCTTACTATCCATTAACTTTCTATTATATTTTGTAATGCTATCCTTAACCTTCCTTATTTTATGTTTTTTTGTGCTTCCTATTTTATGAATTCCAGGTTTACGTATTTATGTTTTGGTGTTCCTTCTCTGTTTTACCCCCCTCTCTCTGTTGCAGTGATTATGATATTTTTAGGACTCGAGCCTCGTAGTTCCCTCCTTAGGCAGAGGAAGATGCGTGGCCTTTGCCACATGTGCTTCCATCCAACAGTATCCGAAGACCGCCAAGTTTTGGAAAAGGAAAATGTTAAAGAATATTTATGAGATGATTTTTTACAATTAGGTTTGCCAACCTAACCCGGAGGATTGTCAGTACAGTCCCTTTTTCCACACCAGTCTTTTTTTAGAGTATTTTTCTTCTTAGTTCATCATAAATGCATTTAAAGAGAATTACTCTAAAAATTAAGTGGCATGGAAAAAGGGCGCTACTATTAATCCTCCGCATTAGGTTGGCAGCTCGGTGTTATATGTTATGCATAAATGTGTCGTCAAAGAAATAAACTGAAAGAAATATAAGTAATGCACTCACAAATAAAAGGAAGTTTGGATACAAAAAAAATTATATAGTAATTTTCGAAAATAGATATCAATGATTAGTCAAGTCTAAAATTTTTGTACAAAAATAGTGGTATTCAAATATTTGTTTGTGAGAGCCTTGTATGTAAGATGTAAAACTCTTCTTATATTAGGAATAAAAGAATTATTTAATATATATTCATGTTACAGTTCAGCCTTTTTCTCTGACTTTTTCACAATTGTTTTTATATTGTATGCCCGCCAATTAATCTAATTTATTCCGTAAATGTGTTAGAACCCGCCTTTCTTTTTCACACCAACATTATTAAAATTTTTTATTTATATTTAATCGTAAGTATATATTGTACAAAATTACTCTACAAATAGAATGGTGTGAAAAAGAACACGGTTGCTAATACTATCACGGAATAAATTAGAATAATTGGCAAGTTTAATATTTTAATATTATATAGCATGTTTCCACGATCTGCTAAGATGAAATTATACTTTGTATAATTATACTACTGCACTTTAGAAGGAAAAAAATAGGTAAAAAAGGTCAAAAAACCATAGAAAAAGTATGGAAAGAAATGAAAAAACTCACAATCACAATAAAAAAGGAAAACAAAAACTTATACCCGCATGAAAGTACAGGGAAGATAGATGAGAGAAAGAAACCGCAGCTCGGGAAGGGCGGGCACAGGAGCCCTGAGGCTATCGATGACTCATTTTCTTTATACAGTACTATGCGATATAAATATAGTGGTGGAGGAGTGGAAGAAAAAGGCGGAACTGTGTACCGTGCATTGATAGATGGTTTATTATTTCATAAAATAATAATATTTGAATATAAATAAACACACATCTGTCAAACATTAAACTATTAAAAAATCGTTTATTTCATTCCAAGGTCCGTCAAAGAGCAATTAAAGTAATTTTTATCGTTTATTCTCGTTTTGAAGTTCTTGAACTTTTTCATTAAAATTTAACTGACGATATAGATATTTAAACAAAAGTTAAATTAATGCTTTAATTTGAAATTTGCTTTCATCGAAAAACAATACATTGGACCAAAATGCATAATTTTTATTCACATGCTCCTGCATTTTCTTTCTATTAGTACAGTCGGTAACAAAATTGTCCGAACACTAGCAAAAATTCCTATGTAAAAAATGTACACTTCATACGGTTTTGTTAAATAAATCCTTGTCGAATATTGTTCTTAGACTGACTAAGAACAGGATTCGACAAGGATTTATTTAACAAAACTGTATGAAGTGTACTTTTTTTACATAGGAATTTTTGCTAGTGTTCGGACACTTTTGTTACCGACTGTACTGCTAATAGAAAGAAAAGTATAGTCTTCATCTGGCTACTTAAGATTCGTAACCTGCCCGACGAAGAATTCTAGAGATAGTTTTTGGTCAAATTTGTTTGTTAAAATCTTCTTTGAGTGTTGTTATTATATCAGTTAACGAGTTTTTTTTTTTTTTTTTTTTTTTTCGCTTAATAATACTAAAAACATTTCTTTATGCTCCAAAATTGTCAGCTATTTTGGCTGACAACTTCTCGATGCATTAAACAAACTACCAGATGACTTGAATTTTCTTAACGTAGTTCTCACTGATTATCGACTCTTATTTATTATGTCACCAATTTATTTCAGTGATTTATTTTTATTATGCAAATCGATAATGCTTTTTTTCGCCTGAGTCGTTATTTCCGTGTGCTTGATAACCATTTTTAAATTTCGAAATAAACAGAAACGGTCAAGCTTTAACGACTACTGCAAAGGAAATTATAACCTGTCTTTATATCGCTGTTATTGGTACGAACAGAATTACGCTATATAGCTTAACCTTTTGCCGACCCTAACGCTCTAAAGAGTTTCCAAATTTAGGGCTCTTTTATTCAATTTTCACCAGTAATTTTCAGGAGTGATATTTGATATACATAGTGGACGAATAATCTTAGATATGATTAGGCAACTGTTACAGTTAAAATTTAAAGGCGAATATTTTGAATAAAAAATCTGATGTGGACACTACATGACTTCCTTATACAACCATAGGAATAAACATATTGTTATGAAAACATTGAGAGTTTTGTGTGAGGTAACCGATTCGTAAATAAACAGGCAGGTTCCAGTCCACAAACATTCCTTAAAAAAAAACTGCTACACTCCAACAAAAAAGTCATGATAGTACGATTTTATATACCGCCGAGAAAAATAGAGCAGTCTTTTTAGGAAAAGTATTGCACAGCTTATTACAGATTCTCTCATTGGCAAATGCACAGCGTAGAGTACAATGAAAATCATTCGAGTATAGATTGCCTACTTTTGTTTTCTTTGGAGAAAATTAGTGGGGAGAAACGAATTTTACAAATTAATTAACTCAGTTAAAATTGAGAAAGGGTTTCTGGCTATCCTAAAACAATATTTGCCGCAAAAGTTTATCGCTAATCTCGCCAAGCCGTAAATTAGTAGCCAGCGTAGATTTTTGGTCTTGTCATGGAATGTGGCGATTTGGCGGTGCATTTGGCGAAAATTTTTGTAGTTTTGGGTTGTCAGAGTTTGGAAGCTCTAGAGTAGAGTTCTGGAATATTCCGGAAAAATTCGTTGGTTTATAGCGCTGAACTAAGTCCTTCGAAAGTTCAATATATGACTCACAGGACTACAAAAAAGAAAAAAAAAAGAGTGATTTTTGATTATTGTAGACAAGAACTTACCTATAACTTTACGTGTTACTTTCTTTACGGTATTACAGTAAAAATGGAAACAGATGAAAGTTTTTTTCATTTCCACGAAGGTAGGCTTTGAATTAGGGTCAAATTAGGCATTCAAATGTGGCGAAAAATGGTAGTAAGAGATTCACAAAATTTTCTCAACGTAAAATACACTCAAATCAATGAAAATCAAATAAACCAATCAAATATCTCGTAATTCCTCATAACGTAGCTCTAGTTCAACGTAAAATACACTCAAATCAATGAAAAACAAATCAACCTATCAAATCTTTCGTAATTCCTCATAATATAGCTGTAGTTTAATGTAAAATACACTCAAATAAACCAATGAAATTCTCCATTCTGCGTCATTATAGAAATGGGAAGTTTTATTTTCATATTTTTATTAATTAAAAGAAAACTAATCAAAAATTTGAAAATCTGACTTCGATGTGCACAATGACCCTTCGGAGGGAGCCTTTGTGTTAAATCACGTGACTGTCCGAGCTACCGTTTTTGAGAACAGGGAAATATACATATCTATATACAAATATTGCACACTTAATAGTATAAGATAAAAGAAATCACGGATGACATCCTTATTTACAAATATATACAATTTTATAAAACCTTTTTGTGTTTTCGTGCGCAGTAAAATGAAAATTGTAGGATTCTTAATTAAGCAGCGGCTGCAACAAAGCACGTACAATAGTAAGCAGCTCAACTCCTATGGCGACAGATGTCCTCCCAATGTCGGCCATTACGGGCGGCAAATGTAAACAAACGATGTCACACTCTATGGTTACCGGAAAAATTTTGGCGCAGCGACTTGGCGTATTCGGTTAATATACAAGTTTACGTTTACATTATTTTGATTCGTACTCGCTTTGGTCGGAAGCACTGTTGGCGTCGGAAAAGAAATCTATGCAACTCTACAGTGTTTTGTTTTGCTTTTTCAGCGGGATGTTTAGAAGATAGAAGAATATATTGGCTCTCGCTAGTTTGGTTTGGAATTCTAAAAAAAAAAAAAATACGATTAAAAGATAAGTATTTCTGTTTATTTTGAACTTGTTTTTTTTTTTTTTTCAATTTATGCTGTTTATATTTTTTTTTTTCAGTGCTGATTTACTTTTCTTCTTTTTAGAACAATATTTTGGCTCTCGCTATTTCAGCTTCGAATTCGAAGAACAGTACGATGAAAAGCTAAGTATATTCGATTATTTTATACTTGTTTTTATTTAGCGTTACACTATTCTTATGTAAACTTTAACTGCTAATTTACTTTGCTTTTTTTCAGGATCAGTTTTTGATTTAAGTAACAATGTTTTTGAGAAAAAACGAATGTCTTCTGTCTTCTCTGTACTTCGTCGTCTCCACTATTGCTGTGTTTTCGTAAAGACCTGAAAAGGTGAGTGCTTTTTATAAGCTTAAAGAAGGTTTTATTGTATAAATAATAATTTGATTAATAAAAAGTGCGATTTCATTTTAGTCACTGTCAATAAAGAAAATGTTAATTACATTAGTTATGTATAGTTTGCAAATGCAACAAAGTAAATCTGTTGTTGACTATCATTGCAGTTTTATATATTGGATATTTAGAGTAATATATATATATATATAAAGTTATTTCATGCTATACCCAAAATCTTTAAAAAGAAAAACAAAATTCTGAGTTAGGTTCAGTAAATAATGTTGTCAGTTAAAAATGAAGAATAAAACTTAACCCCAAAACACCCTACTACTCCCTTTAAAGAGACTATTCAGTACTAGATTTCCATGATCAGCATGATAGACAAATACACAGACAACTGTAAACTTAAAAATAATTTATGATGTTTACTTGTCATTTTGTACTTAAACATAGAAATATTTTATTTCACTTAACATTTCTAATCTAGGTAAAATAACAATAAATATAAATTAAATGTTTTTAACAAATTATGTCATTAAGTCTTTTCAGGGCATAGCTTTTATTTAATATTTTACTTACAATATCAACTTGTTATTTATTTTATTTTTTATCCAGGGGTTTTAAAAATTAAATCTATGTTTAATGATTGGATAATTTTGTACACATATTAATTAATTGGTATTTGGAATTGTAGATTAAAAAAGTACAAAATTAAATTTTACTTCCAATCCAAATATATATATATATATATATATATTTCATCACAAAAGTAATGCATATAGCAATGTGTGTATATACTGTATATATATTTATAACCAATTTGTTAAACATGCAAAAACTTTAACAGAAATAATAAAAATCTCAAGTGACTCCACTCGACTTTCTGAGCATAAATATTTCACTGTTTTTAAATAAAGTAAGAGAAGTTGTTAAGAGAAAATTATTAAAGCTATTTAATTAGTTTTCCCAAATAGCATGTTGCTTAATGGAATGTTATGTATCTAAATTCTTTTGTACGTCTCTGGAAATGAAATATTGGTACTAGATTCGCCAAAATCGATACAGTTCATGTGACATAGACCTATAACATGTATATAAATTTAAAGCTCAATTGAATGAGGCATAAAAATGCCTCAGACAGTGCTTAAAATAATTTGAGACCATAGGCCATAATGTTAAATAAATTTTTGTTGTGTCTGTAAAATATATAAAGTGCAAGATTCAACAAAATAAATTTTACAGTTTGTTCGACGGTGACCTATAAAATTTATATAAATTTTCAGTTAAATCGAATAAGGTATTCAGACGCTATCACACTTTAAGTAATTTGAGCTCATAAACCATAATGATAAATACTTTTTCTTTGTGTCCTTGCAAAAAAGTATGAGCTAGATTCTCCAAGAAGTATATACTGGTGCTACAGTAACCTATAACATACTTACCAACTTTTAGCTCATTCAAGCAAAGTGTTTAGATGATATCATGTTCACTCATGTGCATACATATACGTACATCATCATAAAAATTGCAAAAATGAACTCATGGGAGTTCAAAACATATACATAAACCAACGTCTCAAATTTTTATCATGATTACAAAATTACGATACTTTCCTTACATATGTATGTTCGGAAAGTTAAAAACTGCAGGAAAGAAATGTAAACCATTTAATTTTATTATGCTTAATAACAAGTTTTAAAAGATATTTATGACTATGAGAGAGGAAATGACAATGTAACTGAAAGCACTGGGGGAAGGGGGGGGGGGTTAAAATTGAAATTATTAAATATCACTTTTCCATCCACTCTGTGAAAAATGCAAATATATTTATTTATTTTTTAAATATTGTTAATTTTGATGATTTTATGTCTATTTTGAAACATATAAATTGATTATGTACGTACATTAATAAAGGATTTATATATATATATATATATATATGGAAAGAATAAAGACAATTTTTAATTTACAATTCGCAAATAATTAATTGTGGACAAAAGTGAATAAAATGGTATTTTATCCGCGACGATTTTTAACCAGGGTTTTTTTTTTTTTTTTTTTTTTTTTTTTTTTTTTTTTCCAGAGGTTTTAATGTTCCAAAGAAATTCAGAAGTAAATAAGATTATCTGAATTTATATTATGAAGAGTGAATTTTAATGAAACCTTTTCAAGCAATAGTGACTGGTTAGTTTATAAGATAAAACTAATAATTATAGCATAAACTAAGCTTAAACTGTTTTGCATCGTTATAAAAAACCATCGCACAGCTGGCGGTTAAAATAAAAAATAATAAGTACAAAATTAAAGTAATAAATACAAAATTTTGAATAAACACCATAAAATGCAAAAACTCGCAACAATTGTTTTGGGTCAAAAGAAGACATAACCCTTCGTCAGGCGAATAAAATAGGCAAACAAAGCAGTAACCTTCCTTTTTATGGTGTTCATTCAAAATTTTGTACTTATTATTTTACATGGTGTGTAGTTATCAAATACTGTTAATAAAAAAATAGTGGGTTATAACTGAAGTAAATTAGCTCCAGCTGCTGCAGTATTTTTTACAGTTAAAATTCAGTATCTTGTAATTTGTACTAATGTTTCACAAAAATCTTTAAATTTGTCAATCTGTTAAATAAAGTGACAGCTTAGTTAAAATTTAATTACACACTTACAATACTTGGATAAAACCAGAACTAAGCTTGTATTTTTATTTTTTTTTCTCTCTTTTTACGAAAACTAATTTAATGATCTCTTATTTAATTTATGCTAATTTAAACTTATATCAGGGCAACGACACAAGCATAGCTTATATTACAGTATTTTGTTTGAGTCTCAAACACTGTCACTATTTCTTGGAAATAGTAAAATTGTAATTTTAGTTGATGAGCAATTTCTGTTATCTTTCCACATATTTTTTTTCTTTTCTTTCTAGGAAGTTCACAGTGTAAAGTAGCTCATTTGAAATTAATTTATGTAAGCTTTATTTGAGACTGGTTGTAAATAATATTATGAATATTTTTCTTGTAAGTAATTAATACTGTAAGTATTTTAATGTGAACATTTTTATTGTAATTAATATTCTAAGTACTTTTATTGTAAATAAAATCTTTTTCATTTGAAAAATTTCATTTGATGCTTTCTACATTTAAAGGTGAAAATAGGTTCTCAGATTTCTACATAATTTTCATTTTTAATTTTAAAAAAAGAAAAAGAAGGGAGGGGGGGGGGTTAAATATGAATTTTTTTGCAAAATGAATTACATGATTTTTACACATGTTAATATGTAAGGAGAATTCAACTATGAAAAAATAACTTATTTCGTCAAAAATTTTAAGAGAACAAAAAGAGTTGGTGCATTGAAAGTGTTAACATCATTTTAATAATTATAAATAAAAATTATTTCATTACATAAACTACAAAAGGTTAAGAAGAAGAGTGACTGAGGTGAGTAATAGTTTAGATATTATAAAGAAATATTTTAACAAATAAACATAAATAATAGAAAAGAAAATGCGCATTTTGATGAATATATTTTTTATTTTTTTTTAATCTTTAAAAAAAGTTGTTTAAAAGTAATAAATATGCTTTGAAATCAAATATTGTTAATTGTAAAATTTCCCAATAATTTTTTGTGATGAAATAACACCACAGCTCCTCATCAGGTGAAGAAAAATAAATACAACATTAAAAAGATAATTTTCTTTAAAAAACTACATAAGACTAAAGAGAAAAGTAATTAGTATTTGTAATAGTTAAAAGTAATAAATTTGATAATCCAATACCTTAAAATGGAAAACTTCACAATAATTGTTTTGAGTTGAAGCAATGTTACATTGCTTCATATAGTATAAAAAGTAGGTTCAAATATAGCAACAAAAGAAAAAAAGGAAGAAGAAATATACAAATTACACACGACTTAAGACAAGAGTGATTAAGGTGAGTATAGTTAAAAATATGTTAAAGAAACTAATGTAGTAACATAATTGGAAAAAAGACATAAAGCCTGATGTGTGTGTGTGTGTGTGTAATAATACATATATATTAGAAAAAACCCCAAATGGATTAGGTTTTTTTTTTCACACATTTCTCCACATAGAACCTGAAAAAAAGAATTATTTTATTTATTTATTATTATTATTTTTATTTATTTTTTAAGAAAATGTGGTCTTTTTTTTTCTGGAAGTTTTTAAAGGAGAAAAAGAAAAGGGTTCTTTCAGATTTTTTTTTTTTTTTTTTTTTTTTTTAAGAATTATATGAGAGTACCTATAGGATGTTTTAAAATTAATCATTTATTTTTCTTCTGGCTATATGTTTACATATTTTTGGATAACTTTAATTTTTAAGAGATAGCTAAAATTTTTATTCAAAACTTTAAAAAATTTAGTACTTTCATATTAACTGTATGCCAGTGATTAATGATCATTATGAATTGAAATGAAATGACCAATGAATTAGTTTGGTCAAATTATTTAAAAGTATCATTCAGTGTTTATAGAAATCTATATTTATTGTATCGAAACCTGCGTCATCGTATAACGATCTTTATTAACATCAATTCATGTCAGACAGTTAAGAATTATTACATGAAAAGTTAAATAAAAAATTGATATCCATAAGATTAAGCAGCGAAACTGTATAAGTTAAATGTATCAAAGCTGATGAAGTGGTAGCCTAGTTGATGGGGCATTTCTGTCTCTGACTGGAAAACGGTCATCAACAGAGTTCATAGCTCTAAACATTAATGTTACATGTTTTATAGTAAATATATCTTAGAACAAATATGTCATGGGGAACGCAGCAGATATCTATTATACTAGCTAGTTTTTGGTTGTAACATTATTGCCCTAAGCATCTGAATATAATGCCAAATCTTACATTTGTAAGAATACTCAACTCAACACTCAAAATAAATCTCATTTTGCATGTAAACTGTTTATTTTATAAGTAATTAGCAAAATAAACAATTTTATTTAATACTCAAAATCAATTAAGTTTCAATACCTTAGTATTTTAATTTATTTTATCAAATTCTTACAAAAGTGAACTAGTTTGTAAAGGTGGAATCTGCTCAGTTCTCCATTATGTATTTATCATAAATTTTTAATACAAAGCATACTACAGTCATGTTAAGAGAATTTTGATTGTTTGAAAGCAGTGACAGAGTGAAATGCCCCATCTATTACGCTACCCGCATTTTAATTCAATACATTTATGTAATCCTAATTTTTTAATTGATTTTAAACCGAAAAGTGAGTAAAATTGAGGGGTTTTTAGAAAAAAAAACCCCATAGGGTACAACCCAGCCAAATCTTAAAATTTCACAATTGCTTCAGTTTGAAGTTACAACACAAGCACAACCCTTTATCAGATGAAAAAATGTGAGTACAAGTCTTTAATAAAAATATTAAAATACGTAATATGCAGAAGGCTAAAGGAAAAAAAATGGAAGTGTG
The DNA here is from genome assembly GCA_963930645.1 of Salticus scenicus. Classification (NCBI taxonomy): domain Eukaryota; kingdom Metazoa; phylum Arthropoda; class Arachnida; order Araneae; family Salticidae; genus Salticus; species Salticus scenicus. Next base: position 257,534,242 of record OZ005648.1, read on the forward strand.
TTTTAGATAATACTTAAGAAACTTTTAAAGAAACAATTTAGTTATTTAATGTAATAAGGATTTAAAAAAAAAAAAAAAAAAAAAAAAAAAAAAAAAAAAGTGCATTTTGATACTTATAAATCAAGATGCACTTTTTAAAAGATCAACCAGAGCATGTTCTTGATTTTTATTTCCTATGTCTTTTGTAATCTTTTAAATGAAAACTTTTTTTTTTTTTTCTAAAAGAAAACAGAATTACATTACATTAGTTAGAAAAAGCTAAAAGAAAAGAATGATTAATGTGTGTAAAAATTAGAAATTATGTATATAATTAGATATGAGGAGAAAAAATTCAAATAATGTTTGATCTTTCGGATACAATTTTTCAGAATACCCAAAAAACTAATAAATTAAAAAATAACTAAACTTAAACCCTAATTATCATTTGTTTAGATGTATTGCTAGTTACTAGGCACATAGGTAAACATATCTTCAAAGGCATGTTGACATAATATTTTATGTTGAGTAAAATGTTTGTTAAGTAAAATCACTAAATTAATAAGTAAAATCACATAATTAATAAGTAAAATCACTAAAATAAAAGTAAACTCACTACATTTCTTTTTCTTTTTCAATTATTATTATTATTATTATTATTATTATTATTTTATTATTTTTTGAAAAAACAATGTTTGAGTGTTTGCTCCTCATATCAGGAAAATTGAAAAAAAAAAAAAAAAAAAAAAAAAGGATTTAAAATTCTCTCTCTCACTACGTATATGTGTTAATTAAGGGATAGTCTGTGTTAAGAAAAAGTAACTTCACTCAATAACTAGTATGTTATGGCCGCCACCACATGGCTTTCTTCTATATTTTCCTATACAAATTCACTCAGTAAAAATAATTTATTAAAATTATTATTTAAAAAGAATTATCTTACATGATAATGCAGGCGATTTCCATATTAGAGAAGTAGCATAACACTAAATATTTAAAAAAAGTCCATTTTATTCTCAATAAAAAAAAAAAAAAAAAAAAAATACGATTTTTTTTTCCCTAATTTTTTTTAAATTACGATTTTTTTTTTTTTTTTCGTAAAAAGTAAAAAAAAATCGATAACTTTGTTTTAAATTATCACAGATTTATAGTTCAACCATTCGTTTTAAAGGTATTGACGAGACCTTTCGAAAGATACCCATCTTGAAAATTTGCTCCCCTCGAGGGGGGGACTTCCCCCCCCAGGGGGTTTGACGAGGCTCCTACACATACAAAAAAATTTTCCCAGTTGACTATCTCTATTATAAATAATTCTTGTAAATTTCATAATGATTACTAAAAAATAATTCTCTTTATGCACATTTATACAAAATTTTGTCCTATATCACCATGTTAAAAATTTGGAAAAAGTGGGATGGCAACTCAACCTGTAAGGCAATTTTTACCAAAAGTTGATAGGCACTAATTTATGTCAAGGTGCAACTACATACCAATTTGTATGAAATTCTGTGCAGTAGTTCCTGAGATACAGTTGCCACAAAATTTTGTCACACACACACAGACAGACAGACATTTTCTAAAAATGGTGAAATCGTGTTCTACAGCTCTCAAAACGTGTAAATCCATCAAAAACCCGAGGTCGAAAACTTTTACGAATCCAATACTTTCTTCTATTGAATATAGAAGAAAGTAAAAACTACACTTGGTTAATTCTAAACATTCTTGGCAACTGTATTAAAAAGAGAGAGAGTAGTCCATAACTGAGAAAGGTAGATAAAAAGATTCTGTTCCAAGCTACATGACAGATGTATGTGGTGTTCATTAAAAAAAAAAAAAAAAAAAAAATCACGCAAATTAAGCCCAGTGAATAAGTATGACCTTATCAAAAGATAAAACTCAGCCTACTGTCTCTGCATCTCATCTTTTTATGTTTATGACATTTTTAAATATGTTATACAATATAATAATTAGAGTTGAATAGTGATTTTTGTCGAGTACCAAATAGTCAGTATTTGGGCCAAATACTTAAATTTCAATGTAAATATTTTTCACACCCTAAAACAGCTTAATTATTTTTATCATTTCTTGCATATGAAAAGAATACAATGTGCATTAAAAGTTTCAGCGTAAATATGAAGCAATAAAAGAAATTTTCAAATCAAAATCAAAATATTATAATTATTATTTGTTTAAATATTTGATTTTTTTTCCGCAAATAAAATCTCAAATATATGTAAATTGACTAAAACAGTGAGATTCATTAAATAAGAATAAATTTCAAAAGTGATCTAATTTATATGAAAACTTGCACTTGTGAGTGTATCAGGGGTCATTCTAGAGTCTGTAAAACTGGGTCTGTTAAAGGACCTTTTGCAAAATTCTATATCCTGATGAAGGACCTTTCACAAAACTTTTTATCCTGAAAAAGGACTCTTACCTTTTTTTTTTTTAATCAATAAACAAAAATTCTCTACATTTTTTTTTTATCTCTTGAAAACAGACCTTTGATAAATATCATATTTCAAAAACTACAAGATACAAGAACAAGCCTACACATACATATAGTATATGTTTGTGAGTTTATTATGTTTTTACAAACTCAAATAATATAATTCTTTTGTTACTTTAAAAATATCTTACAGAAAAAGTTCTATGTGAAATATATATATATATATATATATATATATATATATATATATATATTTTTTTTTTTTTTTGACTAGTAATGAAATGAAGACTAAATAAACTATTGTTCTGTAATTTTTCTAATTCAAATGCATTATTCATAAAACTGTTGATAATAAAATAATAAAAAACAGTTGCACTTCGGGAGTGCCGACAGAAGTGAAAACGTGAACAATTACGTGTGTATTTCTTGAATCGTCAGGAAATATTTTATTGTGTGGGAAATACTTTTAAATGAAGTGTTTTTTTATTCATTAATATAAACTACTACTACAAAAATTATATTACAATTTTATTTAATGCGCTAACTGCAATAGAAACAGTGTCCGGAGATGACAGAAGTCGTGTGAAACCGCACCAGATTGTAAAAACGTGAGAAAAATGGCGGTTTTGGCCTTTCTCACGGTTTTGTGAGGTCTAACTGCAATAGACACAGTGTCCGGAGATGAGAGAAGTCGTGTAGAGCCGCACCAGATTGTAAAAAACGTGAGAAAAATGGGGGCTTTTGCCATTATCACGGTTCTGTGAGGTCTAACTGCAACGTTCCCGGCTGCAATCTTTAAGAGACAGTGTCCGCAGATGAGAGAAGTCGTGTAGAGCCGCACCAGATTGTGAAAACGTGAGAAAAATGGAGGCTTTTGCCATTATCACGGTTCTGTGAGGTCTAACTGCAACGTTTCCGGCTGCAATCTTTAAGAGACAGTGTCCGGAGATGAGGGAAGTCGTGTAGAGCCGCACCCGATTGTAAGAACGTGAGAAAAATGGCGGCTTTGGCCTTTCTCACTGTTTTGTGAGGTCTAACTGCAATAGAGACAGTGTCCGGAGAGGAGAGAAGTCGTGTAGAGCCGCACCAGATTGTAAAATACGTGAGAAAAATTGCGGCTTTGGCCTTTCTTACGGTTTTGTAAGGTCTAACTGCAACGTTTCCGGCTGCAATCTTTAAGAGACAGTGTCCGGAGATGAGAGAAGTCGTGTAGAGCCGCGCCAGATTGTAAAAACGTGAGAAAATGGCAGCTTTGGGCTTTCTCACAGTTTAGTGAGGTCTAACTGCAATAGAGACAGTACCCGGAGATGAGAGAAGTCGTGTAGAGCCGCACCAGATTTTAAAACAATATACAGTATATAATTATTAACACTTCACAATAGCACGTTAATTGTATGATACATTATTTGTATCATTCAAGGATGGAAAGCGTTTGCTGACGATAATGCGAGTTCAATGATTTTTGTTCACCCAAAAGTTTTCACTTCAAATGGAAAGCGTTAGCTGACGATGACGGGAGCTCAATGATTTTTGTTCACCCAAAAGTGCTCAACGCGCCTAAAGAAGTTTTCACTTCAATAATAATAATTTTATATGACAAAAAATATTTTTACCAATTTTAATATTTTAACTTAATTTTAAATTTAATTCCACTATTTGGTCGCCTAATATAGGCATATTTGGCCGAACGGAATATTCGGTGAAATTCTGGTAATAGTAATATTTTATTATTATAATGTTCAAAATCAGAAATATTTAAGGTAAAGAGATCAGTGATCTCTTAAAATCTGCACCAGTGGTCGTCACCTTCACAAAAGACATGTTAAAACATTTAATTAACATCTATGAATTTAAAACAGCCGGCACAAGAGTCCCTAAAACCGGAGAATCTAGCTTGTACGGATTCAAATCCATAGATTGCCATAGATGTTAACTAACGGTTATTTTAAAATGTATTTTGTGAGGGTGACAAACACTGGTGCAGATTTTAAGGGTGACAAGCATTGGTGTCTTTACCTTATAACACTTTTACAGATAAATGAACTACATTTAATGCTTTTTAAAATTAGCTAAACACTAAGTATGCGTTATTTTTAAAAATATTCCATTTGAAAACGGAACCTCATCTAAAACTGATTCATTCTTATTAAATCTACTGAAAGTTTTCATGTATCTCAAATATTCTAATATGTTTTTAAATGGTGTTAATTCATAATATTGCATTTAAAAACCATCATACTAAACAATCTTTCTATCAAAGCAAGCTTTTTATCATTTGTTTACGTTTTCCTAAAATTAAACTTTGTTGTAAAAGTTCAACTTTATTCCAAAATTTTTTCTACGGCGTATACATCAAATTTGTACGCTTGAACAGACTCTTCTTCTTCCGTCTCACACAACAAGCAACAAGAAACCGAGGTCCGAGAAAAACAACAAACAAAATTGGCGATTAAATCTTGGCGATTTAAGAAAAAGCTAACTTGCCAAATGTGGTACACGTTTAGGCTGAATCGCAATCCTTTCCAACGATTGTTTTTATTTGCCGCCCGACCGCTAATAGCAATTGGCGCTGCAGTAAGCGAACATTATTTTGTATTATGCTGTGCCGCTTAATATTGTACTCGCTTTGGGCTGCAACATCTCGCATCCAGCAACTTGCCAACAACTTACAATCTACTAAAGAATAAGTCTTTTCACTTCACTTTATGAATTGGCAAAATATCTAATAACTAGTATATAACCCCGTCAAAAATGACGGAATGTGAGCGATAAATCTTGAAAACAATGTTTAGATCATGATGGTTACCACGTGCTCATTTAAATGTATTTTCAAATTTTGTTTATAAATCAAATGTGTTTCGATATTTTATAATTTTCGTTCTGAAATTAAAAAAATTCTACCCGATCAATAAATATGAATGTCAATAAAAAAACTGCTGGTTGACAAAAAATATAGGCCCGAGAACACAACAACAACAACACATCCCAGTGTTCCATTAAGTGCTCTATACGCAAGCGAAGTGTGACGTCACTGACCGTCCGTGGATGCAAGAAAATGATTTCCTATGTTAATCGCCCATTGGATTTTTTGTAAAAAATTATTTCCCGATTTTAATCCCCATATTTGGGTATATATATGTATTAGTTATCATGTGCATGTGTTAGATTGAGTTATTTTGCTGTCAAATTGACAAAATTTTAATTTTAAATTTCAAAACTCGGTTTTCCTTTGCGTTTTTGTATTTGGAGATGAAAAACGTACTACGAAAATATACATGCCAGATGTATATTTTCGTAATATGTATTGTACGAAATATTGTTTCATATTATTCATTACTCTCTTAATATAAGTTTTTTAAAAAACCATGATTTTTGAAAGGAATTAAATTATATTCGCCAGATAATTTGCGATATATATATATATATACAGGACTGCCAACCATCTCATTAATAAGCGTAGACTTGTTAACGCCCCTTGAAAATACGCCCCTTTTCCCACACCACTTTATATTTAGAGCAATTCTCTCCAAATAGTGTTATGATTAAATAAGAATGAAATTACTATAAAAAATTACTGGTGTACAAAAAAAGGCGGTGACTAGAAGTACTACGCTTCATAATGAGATGGTTGGCAAGCATGTATATATATATATACTATATATATATATATATATATATATATATATTTTCTGCCGAGGATGACCGATATCAAATCTATTCCGCTGCAACATATTAGTATCTTATATCAGATACTTTATTTAGACATTCGAAAACAAATTTCACTTCAAATTATGGTAGAATATTTATCATTTTCCTTTTAATTAGTATATTAGTTGGATATTTATTGTGTAAATATCATACTTTGAAATGAAATGTTTATGTTTTCAATGGAATATGGAAGTTTGCCATTTTTTTTAATCTAGAGTTTTGAAATTTAAAATTCAAATTTTATCAATTTTAGAACAAAAACAACTTAATCTAACGCATGCACATGATAACTAATACATATCTATACCTAAATATGGGGATTAAAATCGGGAAATAATTTCCCTCGATTTTTAATAATTTTTTACGAAAAATCCATTAGGCGTTTAACATAGGAAATATTTTTCTTGTATACACGAACGGCCAGTGACGTCATCACCTCGCTTGCGTATTAAAGTCCTTATAATAAGAAAAAACGATTCACTTCATTTTACCAAAATACTTTTTTTAAGACTATCGTAGATCCTGTTTTCAAATTTTCTAACTAACTATCCAATAACTACAGACACTCCATGCTAACCCAAATTCACCTCTACTCGATACCTCCAACCAGCTATCTCACCCACAACATCGCCAAAATATCCAGGATCCAGCTAGGGACTTTCTCATTCTCAACCGAACATTTTACCTTGACTCGACATTATCACCTTAGACTACTCTACTTTCAATACTCATTTCAACTGGTGACTTTTACTTGCCCAACCAAACATCCTATCTTAACTATCACTTTACACTAATTTCAAAACTAAAATCAACTGGCAGCATTTACGTACTAAACTCGACGCCAATCATACCTTATAATGTAAACAAACAATGAAGCTTGATAAACAAATTTAAAGGTTTTAATACGTTTTTACAAATATTTTAAGATTTTTAAGGCTTTAATATGTTTTAGAAATATTTTAAGCGTTTTTTTAATGAAACAGTCAAAGAGTCGTTCATTCGGAATTAAAGAGTTGTCCATTTGGAATTTGTATTTTCTGGATGGCAACAGTTTTGGTTTGTTTTTATTTGGTGGTATTGGTATTGCGTTGTTTATAATCATGAAGTTACATAATTCTATTTATAGGTTCATGTTTATAATAACCAGTGATCCATTATATTTAATTTAGACATTTAAACATTATAATTGAATAGTTTTTCAAGGTTTTAGAGGAAATAAATAAGAAAATGTGCGATACAAAACATGTATGAAACTGATATGTATGTTTCCGTAAGTTGAATTGAACTGTCTACGATAAACTCAGATAAGACATTAACTTCGTATCAAAAACACATATATTTTATTTACAGGAACTATATACAAAACTTGGAATAGTATAACACAGCATCGGCTATTCTATTACAGATGCAATTCACCAGACTGTGATGAAAATAAATCTTAATACATATATAATTATCCGTTTATAACGGTAGAATAACTCTAAAAGGATTTATACTTATAAATCTTCTTGTATTTTAATTCTTACTCTGTATTTTAATTACTCTTGAAACGAAAGAAACTCTAAGCTATCGCTTCCTCACACATAAAAGAACAAAAAACAACAACACTCCTGTTGCTATTTTCTCACAACAAAAAAGGAACAACAACAGAACACAAACTCTTTATATTCTAAAAACATCAAAAAACTGGTTGCCAAAAATGATCTTTTAGTAATTTTGAAGAGACCATGGAGTTCAGATAGTCTCGTTCAATCTATTTGATTTTATGGGAGAAAAAGGAAGCATTTCCGAACATCCTCCCACCTAAGTTAACCTAGAACTCCATAAGTTAACTTACAAAACTAGGGAAAAAAATTAGAAATGCACATAGAATTTACATTTTTGCCTGAGAAATTTGGGTAACTAAACACTTTACAACAAATGAAGAAAAATTTATGAGTAAATAATAAGAATCACATATACATATTTACAACTAAAATGATAGTGCTAATATTAAAGTCACAAGTCAAGTCTCTGTGGGGACTTAATTACACGTCCCGTTCTAGTAACAACTGGTATGCGGCCGGCAGATTCACTGTCAAGAGCACTGTTCTTAACTCCCACCGTGGAGATTACTTCTGCTGGAGTAACAAAGGAGTCAGTGTCAGGAACTTCTAACGGGTATATCCGTCGAATAGCTCTAAAAAGGTCTCCATGTTGTGTCTTTACTTTAACTCGACGAACGATACCATCTGAACCTGGAAACACTTCAACTATTCGACCAAGAGGCCATGACTGTCTTTTCTTTTCATCGTCTCCAACAAGAACTAATTCTCTCACCTTTAAGGTAAAAAATTGTTGATTTCTCTGCTTCGTACAAAGTGCTCCTAAATATTCTTGACGGAATCTTGATCGAAAAGCTTCACGAATAGTCTGAATATAACTCAATCCTCTTTTACTGTGTTCCTCTAATATAAGACCTCACAATTGCATGTTCTCCTGGCAAAACCGCAGGCATTCTGAACACTGCAGTTTTTAATCGAAGTATTCCCTCATCAACAAATGTATCTAAAGCCTTCAGTCTCTTCTCACTCTTATAGGTGAAGGACTCTCTTTGGATAAGATGCACAACGGTTTTTTCTGCTTCTTCTATCTCATGAACAGTAAGGTCACCTAGCTTCTTTTGGGAATTGAAACAGTTGTAATAGAATCTCCTTATCCAAGCTACGATTCGGATAGTTTTCTTATAGTCATTAGTACGAGAATGTAGCAGTGAGCCTACCTCAACAGTTAACATAAAAGAAACAATTCTCTTTTTTCTCTCACTGTTTATTTCTTCTTCTCGAACAATGTCTTCATTGGGCCACAAATCAGATGGAGAGTACAACCATGCAGGCCCCTCCCACCATTTCGACGAAGACAACTGTAGAGCAGTGCAACCTCTACTAGGAAGGTCTGCTGGATTCACGGAACCAGGGACATACCTCCAAGCTTCTTTGGGAGTCAAACTCAGTATCTCAGTTACTCTATTTTGAACAAAAACTCCCCACGAATCTTCTCTTCTTATCCACGCAAGTACAGTGGTGGAATCAGTCCAGTAATATACATCTCTTACAAGAAGATCTTCTAGTATGTTTGAAGAAAGGCGAGCAGCAATTGTAGCCCCGAGAAATTACAGACGAGCAATACTAGTCTCCTTATTTCCACAAGGTGCAACTCTGGCTTTAGCTTGAACAAGCTGTATGTGCACACAATTTTCTCTTTCAACTCTCAAAAAGACACACGTTGCATAGGCGGATCGACTTGCGTCACAAAATACATGTAAAGATTTCTTCTCATCTTTAATGTCAAATCTAATCCACCTTGGGATATCAATTGTTGGCAAAAATGGCACATACTTCAACCATTTTCGGAACTCTCTCTCAGTTTCTAAATCTACTTTCTGATCCCAAATCATATTAGTCTTCCACAAGCGTTGTAACAAAAGTTTTGGAAGGAGAGAAACTGGACAGGTGATACCTAATAGATCAAAGATTTTGTGAGCTGATGAAAAAATGGTTCTTTTTGTTACTTCCTCACTACACACCTCTTGGAAACTTTCGGTGTTTATTCGTAGAGTGTCAGCTTTTCTATTCCATATTAAACCCAATACGCTAGAACCAGTTGGACTTTCGGCGTTAGGATCGGTAAATTCCCATCCTCGTAGATCAAATTTTCTTTCAGCCATAACTTCAGTAGCTACCTCCATGAGCTGTTTACGTTCTGCTTCATTCTTCACGCTGTTAACACAATTCTCTACGTAGAAACTAGTCAAGAGTTTTTGAACGACATCTTTTGGGTATGAGGACTCACCAACCTCTATTTTCTCTAAAACAGTTCTTAGCAGATATTGAATCGTAGAACTTAGCAGAAAGGGACTGCGCGACACACCAAAAACAACTCTACAATGCCTATACCCTTTAATTTGCCCATCACTGGTTATCCATAGAAATCTTAAGTAATTTCTGTCAGCCGGCTGAAAGCTTATTGGGAGGAATGCTTTTCGAATGTCTGCGGTGACACCTTATCTTCTCTTTGCGGAAACGCATTAGAATACTCGGAATCAGCTCTATGAGGTTTAGCCCTTTTTATAAACAATCATTAAGACTCGGTGATCCTTTTACTTTTGCAGAAGCATCAAATACTGGTCTGATCTTCGTGGTGCTCTTCTCTTTGATTACTGCTCGATGAGGTAAGTAAAGTACTGGTTCTGTACACTCATTCTCCACCTCTTCTATAATTTCGCTATCTAGCCACTCATTGAAAACTTCTTCATAAGCTTCCCACAGAGACTCCGATTTAAGTCGCTTTATTGTACTATTCAATCTTTTTAATGCTAGCTCATAATAGTCTGGAAGTGGGGGATGATTTTCCAACCATGGTAAATGTACTTAAAAACGATTGTCTTTAATTTCAATAGTACTTAAGAAATGGTTTGTGGTAGCCTTTTGTAACTCAGTTTTGGTCTTCTTCACCGAAGGATCAGTAATTCTAAGTGTATCCAAAGTCCACAAATCAGTAATGGATGCGTCTTTATTCATCATTGAAATCAAAGTTGAATAGTCACTGGAAGATAGACTTGACATGCGACCCATAACTGTCCATCCTAACTTTGTTTCGAAGGCTACGAGACCACAAGGTATTTCACGACGAACACCTGTCATGAGTTTTCCCGCTACATCAGCCCCAATAAGGATCGCAATAGGATCTTCACAATCATCCACAATATTAATATTACAAGCAGCTAACTCTTTCAGGCAAAGATTATCAACAAAAAGTGGCATTGACTTACAAATAATTTGTTTACTAAGAACTTTAAAGTTACAATTATAATTTCCGTGCACACTTGATAGATATAAAATGTATACATCATGTTTGCATAACTCTGTATTTTTCCCACCAAATAAAGAGTGCTGTAGATATTCACAATTCTGGAATTCATAGTTCATTTCTCGAGCTGTACTTTGTAATAAATAGGATCGCTGTGAAGCTGTGTCAATGATAGCTCTTGCAGCACGTTTTTTCCCATTACCTCTAGTTATAACTTTAAATGTTTGCAGCATTACGTCTGGAGTAGCAGATACATTAGAAAGAGCCTGATCCACTTCAGAACTAATCTCAGATTTCTTTTCAAATTCAAAGGATTCTTTATCTTTAGATTGTCTTTAGATTCTTTGTCTTTGCATTTTTCTACATAGTAGAATGTGGTGTCTTTTACCACAACACAAGCAACTAGCTTTCAAATTGCAATCTCGGACTGAGTGCCCAGATTTCAGACATAAAAAACAGTTGCGAGATTGTTGAACAAGTGACTCCCACTGACTTAAAGGTATTTTTCTTGCTTTTAGGCAATCTCCAGAGTAATGTGAATTGGAACAGATTATACATAGTTTTGACACTTGAGACGAAGTTAAAAGATCTGTTGCACTAGGTACATCAAAAAATTTTCCACTCTTAATTCTGTTCTTCATCACCTTTTTCTCACTGCGAAATTTATTATAATTTACTTCAACTTTTGATTTTGAGGTATTAAAACTTCGAGAAGCCAGGAAAATGCGTTCTTCTGCTTCAACTTCATCTTGTAGAAATTCTAAAATGCATTCTAAATCACTTTTCTCAATCATAATTTTACTTTGGTCAGAATCATCTGAGTTCACTTCTCGAACTCTACGATTAGCAGATCTATATTGTTCCCACGCTACAAGCGTTTCTTCGGGTAACGATGACTCAACTAGAGGAAATAACATAGCTCTGTATTTTTCTCTAGTAACCCCTAGTAGTTCAAGTGAACGGAATTTACTTTCCAATTGGTCAAATAATTTTCTTAATGAATTTTTAGAACAGTTCTGTTTTTGAAGAACTAAGGCTAATAAATCTCTAATATATATTTGAATTAATAATTCTTCTCTACCAAAACGCATTTTTAGCTGTTTTAAAGCTTTTTCATAGCTATTACCACCTGGGGGGAAACTTTTAATTAATTCATCAGCGGGACTTCCTTTTTTCATAGCTTGAGATAAATACGAGAATTTATCATGAAAATCAATATCAATGTCCTCATCAATTTTTTGAAACTGTCCCCAAAAATAGAGCCAATTTCTCACATTACCATCAAAAGTAGGTAATTTTATTTTTGGATAATGTAATAAGGCTGCGAGATAATATTAAAACTTTCATTTTTTTGAAGAAAATTGTTCTCTCACTAATGTTTCTAGTTTCTGTTTTAAAGATCTCCAGCGATCAATATATGTTTCTGACTCATCTAATTCTTTCTCAATATCTGCATCGGATTTTTTCTCGGAATACAACAATTGTTTAAATTTATCTTCACATGCTATCATTAATAAAGCTTTCTCTTCAATAAGTTTTAATTTATTAATTTTATCAGCACAATTCAGCTGATTTTCTTCCTCATCAAAAGAATTACATGCTCGAGTAAACAGCCTTCTAAGCTGTTTTCTATCTTTCAATACAGATTCCATATTATAACTCAAAATATTTATTTTAAACGTAATCTTCAATTTATTTAAATTCGTGAACAATATATTCAATTATATACATTAAAAACAATAGCTCTTGTTATTAGATTCATCAAAAAAAAAAAAAATCTTCACATAAATTAAGAAACAAATATCGTCTGCTTAATGCTATTAAATCAATTCTCTTTCATAAAATGTTCTTCGTTTAAAATAATTCTATCTCAAAAAATATAGAAATAGCTTACTTGCAGCCGAGTTTTGTTAGCGGACGCCAGATGTCTACGATAAACTCAGATAATACATCAACTTCGTATCAAAAACTCATATAGTTTATTTACAGGATCTATATACAAAACTTGGAATAGTATAACACAGCATCGGCTATTCTATTACAGATGCAATTCACCAGACTGTGATGAAAATAACTCTTAATACATATATAATTATCCGTTTATAACGGTAGAATAACTCTAAAAGGATTTATACTCATAAATCTTCTCGTATTATAATTCTTACTCTGTATTTTAATTACTCTTGAAACGAAAGAAACCCTAAGCTATCGCTTCCTCACACATAAAAGAACAAAAAACAACAACACTCCTGTTGCCATTTTCTCACAACAAAAAAGGAACAAGAACAGAACATAAACTCTTTATATTCTAAAAACATCAAAAAACTGGTTGCCAAAAATAATCTTTCAGTAATTTTGAAGAGACCATGGAGTTCAGATAGTCTCGTTCAATCTATTTGATTTTATGGGAGAAAAAGGAAGCATTTCCGAACAGAACAAACGGGAAAAGAAATGGCTGCCAAAAGTTTCTGTTTTGAAGCGGTCTAACCGGAATCGTTCATGACAGATGAGGGTCATTATTATTATTAATATTTTGCCAAGAATGACGACTGCGACCTCTATATTATTTTTTAAAAATAGGGAAGATGACTCAATATGACAGTGAAGTATATATAATAGACTATTTGACATACGCGTGTTTGGATTTAGCGTGTCACACCGATAATTGTTTTAAGAAATGACTTTGATTTAGCTTTAAAATCCTGCCTCTTATAAACAAAAAACATATAAAAAGTTGTCGATTCCGTTAAAGAAACCATTATATCTACTTAGATATACGTGCTAGTTTCATATAAAGAAGATAAGAAGATTCATGTTCATAGACTATAGCTAAAACTCATTTTAAACATTTATTATTATTATTATTATTATTATTATTATTTACAAGTTGATCCCAACCATTACACCTTTTTGCTAATTTCATAACTGATCTCCTTTCGGACAAAACTTTCACTGAAAAATATGAGGTACAACATATATATATATATTTTAGGTTGATTTCTTTAGAAATCGACCTATTGCAATCACTTCGTTTATCTATCTATCTATCTATCTATAATGAAAATTTTGTCATCACGATAACTCCCGAAATAATACTCCAAATCGAACCAAATTTGGACAGTGAACTGATCTTATAAATATCTTGGATGAGTTCGTTAACCAAGTTGCTCTGACTATTGTTTTGACGTGGCAGCCACTTGAAAATTTCAAACCGACATTGTAAAAAGCATATTTAAAGCAAGATTTGCTTGAATTTTGATGTAAATACAGGCCACATAAGGGACTCGATGAAGTTTATTAATGAAATTTATCCGCCATTTTTAGTAAAGTGGCAGATATTTTAAGTTAAGTGGGACCACTTGAAATCAGGCTACCACTTGAAAATTTAAAATCACTATAACTTACGAAATAATACTCCAAATCGAACCAAATTTAGACAGTGTCTTAACTTATCTTATAAATATCTTCGATGAGTTTATTAACCAAGTTGCTCCGCCATTTTGTTTTCAAGTGGAGACCGCTTGAAAATTTCAAATTCAAATTGTAAAAAGCGCATTCGGAATTTTTTTTTTTTTTTTAATTTTGATGTATACATAGATTATACAAGTGTCTCAAATAACTTTATTAATGAACTTTATCCGCCATTTTTAATAAAGTGGCTGATATCTTAAGTTAAGCGGGACCACTTGAAATCAGGCCATCACTTGAAAATTTAAAACCATGATAACTTCCGAAATAATACTCCAAATGGAACCAAATTTGAACAGTGTCTTAACTTATCTTATAAATATCTTAGATGAGTTTATTAACTAAGTTGCTCCGCCATTTCGTTTTCAAGTGGAGAGCACTTGAAAATTTCAAATTCAAATTGTAAAAAGCGTATTCCGATTTTTTTTTTAATGTATACATAGATTATACAAGTGTCTCAAATAACTTTATTAATAAACTATATCCGCCATTTTTAATAAAGTAGCAGATATCTTAAGTTAAGCAGGGCCACTTGAAATCAGGCTCCCACTTAAAAATTTAAAATCACGATAACTTCTGAAATAATTCTCCAAATCGAACCAAATTTGGACAGTGATATTATCATATAATTATCTTGAATGTTTTCACTGGGCAATGTTGAATGATTTCACTGTCCCGACACCTTGTCTCTAAGTTCCAGCCACTTGAAAATATGCCCTCACGATAATTTTAAAATACTAAACTGATTCAAATAAAAGTTGGATAGTGAACTTATGGGTCAAATATCTAGGATAAGTTCACTTTGTGACTTGATCCGCAATTTTATTTCCAAGTGGCAGCCGCTTGAAAATTTGTCATTATGGTAACTTTAGTAATACAGAATCAATTCGCATCAAATTTGGGTAGTGGATTTATAATTCAAATATCTCAGATAAATTCGCTGGGCATCTCACTCAACTTTTTTTTACAAGTGGTGCCACCTGAAAATTTCTTATGACGATAATTTTTGAAATACTGATTTAATTTAAACTAAAACTGGACAATGAACTTATCATACAGATATACTGGATGATTTCGATGGGTAAGTTTTTTTGCCATTTTGTTTCCAAATCGCAGCCACTCAGACTGCCACTTGAAAATTTGCCATAATAATAACTTTTGAAACACGGCACTGATTTAAACCACAGTTGGACAGTGGAACCTATGCTTCAAATATCTTGCTGGGCAACTTGTTCCACTGTATTGTTTCCAAGCGGCGGCCACTTGAAAATTTATTATCACGGTAACTTTAGAAATACTTAATCAATTCAAATCAAAGTTGAAAATTGGATTTATCATTCAAACAACAAAAATCTAGAAAATTCACGTAACTCGTGAACCAATCACGTTATTGCGTCCATCTTTGGTATATCTATAATAAGTATTTTCTCGCTAAAATTCGCCAAAAAAAGACGCCATAGGGAAAAAGTCGTCAAATTTGGCGCCAAATCCATTACCTGCGTTACTGGATCTTTTTAATGCGTTTTTAAGGAAAAATTAGGCTATTTTAATGCTGAAACAAACTAGAAATGCAGAAAACTAACATTTTATCAACTTACTAAGCCTCTTTGAAAGAATTTCTACAAAACAAAAATATTTTTAAATTTGCAACGATATCTTAGATGAGCAACTTTCTCTGCCATTTTGATCGAAGTGGCAGCCACTTAGATTTTCAACACGATGACTTTTGAGATTTTGAATTAATTCGAACTATATGTGTACCGTAGACTTATCTCACAAATACATTTCATATATTTGTCAACTTAACCCACCATTTTGTTCCCAAGCGCCAACCACTTGAAAATTTTAAATTCACATAAAAATGTATATATGAACCGATTTGCTTAAAACTCCATATGTGCATAACCTACATCAATATTTCTACCAAGTGCATTAATTATTTGTATCCGCCATTTTGAAACAAAATGACGGCTACTTGATAAGGAAAAAGAAATCAACCTACCCTTCCGAATAAGCCGGAAGGACTTGTTTTTTATTCCTAAAGTTTCAAATGAATCCACAAAGTATATGTTTAGAAATTTGACAGACATTTTTATTCGAACGTGTGCCTTCACTTATAACGGTGACTGTATATACATTATGCCTGCGTTTTATATGTATAAGAAAATAATAAATTAAATGAAAATTGAACGGAATGAACTGGTAAATTTTTTAACATTTTAAAATCAGTAGATCTCTGCCGTTATAATTTTAATAAGAAATATATTTTAACTAGCAAGCTCGAGCGAAACATTCGCATTTTATTTCTTTTCTTATTTACCTTTCAAATTTGAAACTCATAAATGTTATATCAATTTCACTACCTAATTAAAATTTTAATTTACCAGAAGCCAAATTATTAATAAAAACCAAATTAATATTGTACAATAGGGAAACCAAAATCATTCAAAGAAAGATTTCCAAATAAAAGTCATGGTTCACGCCCCAATTTTCATACTTCCACAGGCAGTACAGTTTTAATATAGGACTCCCACGACGCCTTTTAAATTTTTGTCGTCATGTTGGCGATGACTTTCTATTAATTTTTTTTTTTAAATAAATAAAATAAAATAAAATAACTCCTATTTTGATTACATTTTTTTTTTTTTTTTTTTTTTTTTTTTTTTGTCAATTTATGACACAAAAGTTCCTATTCTGCATATATCTTTAAAATCTTGCTAGGTTTAAAGTGACGCTTGAAAATATTCTGAAGAAACAACTGTTAAAAATACATTTAATTCGTAAAATAATCTCACCAGACAAATATTTTCATTTTTTCTTATTAGTCCATTGAGCTTAGTCCGCGTGCTTAAATATTGTTCATGTATAAATATTATTGTTTTATCCTCACGTATCGTATCGTTTCGACAAAAAGTAATTGAAACTGGTCCATGTTAGAGAAATATTTTATAGATTATGTAATTAAATACCAAGTTAATAAAACCTAATGAAAAATTTAAAACTTCTCATATCGTTAAATTTTCTTATTTCTTCGTATGTCTTAATTAAGAATCATTAATTAGAACTGAATTGGATTTTCCTTCTTTCCCATTGGGTTAACTTATAACTTAATGGAGACCTTTCAAAAAGTTATATTAATTAATTTGACAATCACAGAGCTGTCTCGTCGATAACGGTTATTGAAACAGATAGCAGTTTTTATATCATCCTTTGCTGATACTGAAAACTTTATTTGATTTTAATTGAGTGCTGTTAAGTATAAAATATTTTCTTTCATTTATAATATTAAGTTAGAAATGGAATTAAAAAAGAAAATTATAAATTAATGAGTCTTCAACGAAAAAAAAAAAAAAAAAAAAAAAAAAAAAATGAATGATGTGGTATTTTAAAACAAGTTTTATGTAATACTAAATGTTGTTTTCTATAATTAAAAAGGTTTATTTATTTATTTATTTATTTATTTATTTTTTTAAGAAATAACTTAGAAATACTAAATTATTTTATGTACTTATTCAATATCTTTATATATATATATATTACGCGATATGTGTATATAAGGGCTAACTTTTATTATTTTTTTTTTTTCTACTAGTAACTTTTAATTGGAATTTTCGCTGATTTGAGAAGAAATAAAAATTAATTTAATTTGTCTACAGAATTTTTTGGTAAATTAAGGAATGTTTGGGATTTTGTATTTAAAATAATAGTTGACATAATTAAGTATAAATAATTGCATGCTTAAAAGGAAGTATCAGGTGACATTGAGATGAAATTGGATGTTTTCTTTTACGAAGCATTTTTTTTTTTTAATTTAGAAAGGGAATTATGAATAAAAATTTTGTGTTTATATTATTTTCTCTACAAATATATAATTACTTTCTCTTATCCTTACGGTAGAGAAAGTATTGTTTAAGGGTCAAATATTCGAAAGTGAGCTTTTGTTATATTTACATGTTCTGAGGTCCCCTGAATACGAAAATCATGTTTTTAGAGAATGGTCTGTGGGCGTCTGTCTGTGTGTCTGTTATCAGCATATCTCAAGAACAAATAGTAGCAGTAATTCCAAACTCGGTATTCTAAATGTGCATCATATAGGGATCCAAACTAAGTTTTTCATTGAGATGAAGCAATTGGTTCGTGTACAGGGACAAGGGACACTCAAAAGTATTAAAATACATTACGTCTATGGGGGAAATTGCAGGTAAGTAGAGTTTAAAATCTATAGACTGCACTAAACCAAATGAAACGAATATATATTTTTTGTAATAGAGATAGTCAACTGAGAAATTTTTTTTGTAAATTTTCATAATGGGTATCATTCAAAAGAGCTTGCCAATACCTTTAAAGCGAATGGTTGAATCATCGATCTGCGATAATTTAAAATAAAGTTATCGATTTTTTTTTTATTTTTAACAATATATATATATATATATATATATATATATATATATATATATATATGTAATATTGAGAACAAATTCAACTTTTTTTTAGATATTTAGTGTTATACTACTCTTAGAATAACTTAAAAACGAATAATTTTAGGAGATCCAAATGTTGTTTTTTGAAGTTAATATAAGTTTGTTGCTGAAAAAGTTTGATCAAGATTGATAAGTTTCAATTGCGTATGAAAATGGTCTGTATAATTGTATGTAAACTTTTAATTTTAATAACAGAATTAAATTCTATATAAATGTAGGTGCATCAATGAAACGGGGGTTGAGGGGAGCCGTAGCCCCCCTCATACAAAACTAATTATCATATAAAACTTTACCGAAGCCTAATTTGAATTGTCTAACATAGGTTTGCATAGCAGTACTCGTTATCTTACCTCTTAACCTCCAACCTGCATTTCTAGTATTAAGTTTCAGGGTAAGAGAAAGTTGTGTGAGTAACATACCAGATTATTTTTTATTTATCTTTGAAAAAAAAATAATAATTATCTAATTTTGAAATTACAGATATTTTTTATGCTATTCAATGCAGAATATATGAAAAAGTAAAAGTATCTATGCTGAATGCAATCATCTCTGTCATGTGTGCAATAGATATGTATATCATGTGTACAATAATTTTCAATAAATGTTCTCAAATTTTCATTTACATTTTTAAGCTTTTTATTTATTCATTTTTTTTTTCATTCTTAAAGAATGAAAATTTTTTTATGGAGCTTTAGCTCGTGAGATCATTATTTATTTATTAAAAATAAATTGCAAGCAAGATATTAGGAAATTACAGTTAAAATCTACTGCTGACTTGTTTTCAGAGATACCGTATAAGCAAATTATGAAAATAAAAGCATTCACTATAAAATACTAGGAGTACTGTTTAGAACTGTCGTTTTGATTAAAAAAAACTGACGCCACAACTTTCCCCTCGACAACATTTATAAACGTTTTTGGATGGTGTTTGGTCAAGTATCATAAAAGTTTTGTTCAAGAATATTTCCGATACCGGTTTACTAATTCAAAATGACAAAACATTCCGGTGCACGTAATATTACCATTTAAAAAATGAATGAAGATGGTTGATTTAACCCTTTGTATCCCACAGGGACTTTAAAGTTCCATCAAAAAAATTCCTCAATATAGCCTAAATTTTACTACAGGATTTCATTGCAACTTCAAAGTCCCTATAGTTTAAGCTTTCCCTGTAGTTAAGCTATAGTTTAAGCTAAATTTAATATGAGATGTTTTTCATGCAGCAAAGGAATATAATAAAAAAGTTTCAAACTATTTTTCCAAAACTATGGTAATTTAGGATATAAAGGGTTAAGTGAATTAACTGTTTGAAATATTTTTTTTATTTTATTTTTTAATATTTATAATTTGTATTTTAATTAATTACAATATGTATTTCTTCCAATATTTTGCTATTTTTATTTATTGAAAAGTTATGATTTTTAATGACATCAGTGGTTATATTAAACATAAATAAACACCTCTCAGTTGCTTTGTTAGCTATATTAATTCGTACTCTGCTATTACTCCTATTTAAAAAAATAATTATGTATATTATCTTTGAAATAAATTTATGACTAAATATAAGATTTATTGTTTTATGGAGGGGGAAATTGGGAATGAAAGGGTTAAAGCTGACAAGTGGTCTATTGGTGACGGTCTGGGATATATCTTTATGGGTTACCCGAGACATATACCATCATAATTTTGTTCGCCGTCTCCGCTTCGGTAATGCCCAAACGCATTAATTCGACGGAACATGGAGGTCAATGAAGCGACAACGAACTTTATGTGAACTAGCCTTCATTAATATGCACAGTAGCATACTTGCCAACCATCTCATTAATAATCGTAACATTGTTAGGCCCCTTTAAAATACGCCTCATTTTCCTCACCAGTTTATTTTTAGAGTAAATTTTTGCAAATGTAGTATTAAAAAAAAAAGCGGGTACTAAAAACGTTATGATTCATAATCAGATGGTTGGCAAGTATGCACAGTAATGATTAGAAGCTTGAGCTTCTGCCAATGCTGTCTTTTTTCACCCTAGGGCACTTGCTTTTGGTAATTAAAATGAGGGAAGATTCTTGCAGTTTTCTGTCTGTAAATTCGACATTGTAAATTGTTTTCTTAATAAATTAAAGCATCTAAAATTGAAAACAATATTTTTACATAATTCAATTGAAAACATGGAAGTTTTATGCCACAACTCCTGTTTAAAGTTGCCTTTTCTCTTTTATTAATTGTCTTCACTACATAATGATAATGACGGTGTGAAATCCTTATGAAAAAAAAAATAAAAAGGAGTCAGATATTTTTAAACGGTGGAAATATCAGTAAAAAATTATCATGATTTTCTTTCTTTCTTTTTTTTTTTTTTTTTTTTTTTTTTTTTTTTTTACAATAACTTGAAAAATAATTACTATCATTACTTTAAAAACTTGTAACTTTGAACAAGTGTTAAAAAATGTTTTATCTTCTCTAATACAGCTTTCGCAGTACTTGTACATCTTAAATTTTATTTATTTATTTATTTCTTTAGAAAATGTAATTAAAATTTTTAGAGATAAAAATTCAGAGATAATTTTTTGTCGATATAAAGTCTTGCGCACAGAATTACACGCAAATGATATATCATATGAACCTAAAAAAAGAACATGAAAAAATGCACTATAATTAAAATACCGAAAAATAATTTTGCTAAAAAGTTCCATTCTTAAAAAAAAAGTTATTAAGTAAAAATATCACTATTTTTGTCGTATAAACTTTTAATGTTAAAAGCTAATTGTTCGTAATTTCCTATATTTATATCTCATGTTAAAACTGATAAACTTTCATTAATTTTTGGCAAACCGTCACGGAGATATTATGAGCGCGAGATTATATATAGACGAAAATTCGCTCTGACATGTTTATATAAAAAATAAATAAATAAATAAATAATACAGAATTATTTTAATGGCTGTAATAGAGAGATAAAAACTTTTTTTAACACCTGCTAAAATTTATAAGTTTATAATAATTATTTTTTGAATTATTGTAAATATAGTTATGGTAATTTTTTCTGATATTATCTATTTTATAATGTACCTGACCCCTTAAATCGAATAGTACGTAGAGTTTAAAAAATAATTGCAGATAAATCACAATATATGAAACTTTTTTACATATTCACTTTGAAGGCCTAGGTCGCGCTCGTCGACCTAGCCGTTCGGAGTTCTCCGTGTTTTTCTCTGAAACTTGTGTAAATACGGGCTAGGACACCTTAGAAAGACCACCACGGAGGGCACTCCCCGTCAGGCTTAGGATCCTAGTGCAGTCAATCGGTCTTACACCCAAACACCAAACACCAAACACAATATGTTGAGGAAACATTACTATAGAGCCAAAAAATAAATATCTATTAAAATAATAAATACATTTCACAGGAGAAACAATATGCCAATAAAAACAATGAAAAAAAAAAAAAAAAAAAAAAAAAGAAAAAAAAAAAAGAAACTACAGAACTTTAAATTTCATAGAAATGTACTGTATATATATATTTATTTATTTAAACTTTTTTTTTATTAAATGAAAAAAATATATATATATGTATAGAATATGTTTGTAATCGTTAAAACGGAGAGAGAAAATTAATTTATAAAGGTAAAATGAATTAATACAAAATTTATTGTGTTTTACCTGTTTATATTTACTAGTTGGGAAAGTGCATTTTAGAATTAATTTTAATGCAAGAAATTCTCGATTTGAAATTTCAACAACATTTTAAGCCTGTTATGTGTTGAATTTCCTTTAGAAATTATAATAAAACGAGAAAAAAAGATTGTGTTTTTAATAAAAATAGGAATTATTCAATTTATTAATTGACATCGTCTTCATTTGGTTTGAGGACTGTGAAAATAACGTAGGGTGTTCTGAAAACAAACTAAAGAACACAAATTAAGCGTACGCATTCGCAGCATGATATATTGCGATTACAACCTACAGCATATATAAAGAAAATGCAAGAACTGTCAAATTTCTGTCCTGTGATGCAATTTTTGAATATTTATTAAAGTAGATGAGTACACTATGAGGGGAATTTTTGTGAATAATGAAGTGTATAAACCTTCTTCTACTGAGTCATTTTTACTCTGAATAAAGGAGACTATTGTCTTTGTATTTATTTCTTAAGCAATTTTTTGTCTATATTCTAACTTCCCATTTACTCTAATTTTTTTTAGTTTTATTTTAACAAGTTGCATATCTTTGAGAATTTGACTGATTTGTTAAATATAATTCATATCAATTTCTTTATCTTTTATCTTTTTTTTTTTTTTTTTTTTTTTTTTCGTTAATGATATATTGATTATATAAATTTCTATTTTCCAAATTAGAAAATTTTCAGAACTTGAAGAAAAAAAAATTTTTTTTTGTCCATTAATTACAGTCATTTCACGATTTAAAACACCAAGAAGTCATTATTTAACTTTTTCTGAACATGACAGATTTATTCCATGGTTTATTCCAGCATTCCATTAATTACAACGAAATGTAGAAAATAATTTCATTAATAGAAATTTAATCTTCTTATTTTGAAAATATAAGAATGCATATTTTTTGATGTATAATAAGATCCCTATAAGTAGATACAATTGATCTTTCTTACGAAATATATTTCTCGATTCAGAATGCTAAAACTCCACCCCCCTCCCCCTCCCCATATATATAAACTATTTGTGAATATCCTAGTTTAATGATGTCGTTTGAACTTTCAAATATACGAAACAGGAAAAAAAAAGACTTTTTTTTTTTTTTTTTTTTTTTCTTATTATGAATGCTCATATCTTAAAACCCTATTCGACGAAATAATACAATTTTTTCATATGGTATTTTGAAAATTATTATAGAATAGAAATTACTTGCATTATATTCGTAATAAAAAAATATACAATATATATATAATTGTATAAGAGGACATTTGTTTCATTAAAACTTACTGAATAAAAGAAATGTAAATTGACTATTACTTTTTTCTAGTTTAGAAAGAATATTTTGAATTTCGTCGTTGGCTTCGAAATATGTATGTCAATTTATTATAATAATAATAATTATTATTATTAAACAATTGTTTCGAAATGACCGTATTTTCCAGCATATAATCCGCATGTCACATAAATAAGTTTCATACTAGACAATTTAATTTGCAAACAACGATATATCTGTAAGGGACAAATTGTCGTTTTGAAATAGTTTTGTCTGTTAATTAAAAATTCTGGCATGAAATTGATTTAACATATCTGCTGAAGAAAAATATGGTATATATATATATATACAAATAAATAAATAAAATTAATAATAATAATAATTAAAAAAAAATATCATAAATAGATTTTGTTTAGTTCCCCTTCATATATATTTATAAGCTTAGGACATACAGGACATACTAGCTATGTTCATGTTGACATTATTGCATTCATGTTATGGAGACAGACTACTTTTAAAAAATGGGAAAATGAAGAAACTTTCGATCAAATTTCAGAATTTTTTTTAAAAAGAATAAATGTACAAAGGTTTTTTATTTTATTTATTTATTTTTTTTTTTTTTTTGGGGGGGGGGGGGGGTTAACTAGTATGACATTGCTCTATTGAAAATTTTGACGAATACCAATGTTTCCCTTACATTTAGTATGTTCTGGAAATAAAGAAATGAGAAAGAAAGAATAAAGCATTTATAGACTGAAATCTGTCTTAAAACAAAGTTATCAAAAGTAATTGTTTAAAACTGTCAAATGAGTTAGATTGTTCTAAGTTTTAAAATGCTTATCTATATAAAGAAAGGGAAGAGTCTGCATGTCTGTGTGTGTGCACTTTGTCGCTCAGGCTTTTGATCGAAGAGTTACAAAACTTGACAGACAAGTAGCTCGGACCGTATTTGTAGCTTGGACCGTAGTTGGCGTGTATTTCATTGAGATTTTTTGATTACCAATTTTGATTTTTGTTTAAAGTATTTTTCTTCCGATTTTATTCATTGATTTTTCTGGTACCTGTCTTCTCTGTGTTTGTTCTGGAGCCCAGGTCACTGCCGCAGAGTTACAAATTTGTACGGGGGGGGGGGGGTGGACCCTGCAGGTGTACAGCTGATTAAGATGGTTTCGATTTTCGAATTTAAATTTTGTAATCTTTTTTTTTCGATTTTATTCATTGGTATTTTTTATAACCAGCCAGTTTGTGTGCACTTTGGCGTTCAGGCCACTAATATTAGATCTACTAACCTAACAAAAGAGTAACCTGGATCCTGAAGGGGAGCAACTCCTTTTCGAATTTGAATTCTTTTAATTATTTATTTTTCGATGTTATCCAGTTCGATATTATCTGATATCTGTTTTTTTCATGTTACAATTTCTTAAATTTATTCTTTTATTTCAATCGTCTGCTTTCCTTAATATATGTTTCAAAATGTATTTAAACCTAGTACTCAGCAAAGAGGTCAAAACCTGCTAATACGAGGGACAGTACTTAAGTTTTTTAGAATTAGACAACGAAAAAACTGCTGCCTTCAATGCAGACGATTTTTATCAAAATTCGAACAGTTGCGTTATATAATATGAAAAATGTGTTTATATAATATGTTTATATAATATAACTGTGTTTATATAATATGAAAAAAATTAATATTCTGTTTACTGTTTTTTTTTTTTTTTTTTTGAAAATCAGAAGTGTTAAGTAATTATAAAGTTTTGTTGAAGAGATTTCAGAGAAATAACACTGCTCTGCATAAAAATTGGCCCCAACACCATTTTTACAAATTCTTATGTACAATGACCTCCTATATTCGAATATGACGCCCATTTTGCCCTATTTCACACTGTTTTTTAGGGACTTGCCCCTACTTTTATCACTTTTCTGTAATTTTCTGGCTATAAATTTGATTTGCAGGGGAGGAAAGGATTATTTTAACTGTTAAATATCTTCTGAGGAGCTACAGAGTTGGAAAATTTTAAAACAGGAACATTTGCGCTAAGGGGTAAATTTGGAGGGGGGGGGGGGATTTGCCCATGAAATCATATATTACATTTGTTATATTTTATAAATAAATAATAATTATTTATTTATTATATATTATTTATTTTTTATTTTTAAATGTTAAATATTTTTTCCATTCTCCAAATCAAATTTATGGCAATAAAATTACCGAATAGAGGTAAAAATTGGGGAAAGTGTGGCATCCCGAGAAAATGGTGGGTGATTGGGAAAAGTGGGTATTATATTCGGATTTAGGAGGTCATTTTGCATAAGAATCAGCAAAAATGATATCAGAGCTCGAAAATGTTTTTTTTTTTTTTTCTGCGCAGTGTAATTGTTTATGACTTTCAACAAAGTTTGACACAGAAACAGTATAACAATAGAATGAATTCGACTCTATGTTTGGTAACAAAGCACCATCTAAGGAAACGATTTACAAGTGGTTTAACCCTTTCAGTCGCAGTGTTCCCGCTGATGGATAATTCTCAAGTTCAATAGTTTTAATTCTCAAGTTCAAAAACTCATCCCGGAAATTTTTTAGCAAATAACACAGCAGAAAAGGCCCTTTTTTTAACGTGAAAATTTAAAATCTCTTCTATTTTAATTGCGTTCGTAAATTCCGGTGGCAGTGTAATTTAAATGATCCGAATTACCTTGCACCGCAAAGGGTTAAAATACTCCGGAATAAATTGAAATGTTGGGATCTATGCAACTTTTACGAATTTTTTTTTTGTCTAGAATGTTTACTTATAAAGTGATATATTTATTAAATTAAATATTATTTGAATTTAATAAGGTTTACTTACAGATGTTTCAAACCGAAAATTTCTCGAAAAGGAACAATGCTAATTTTTTATTTTTAAAATATTTATGATCAGCTATGTGTCTAAAAGCCATTTTTAAAATTAGTTTAGTAATTTTTAAAATAAATTAAGTAGTGAACGTTAAAGGGTTAAAGAATTTTCTCGCGCTCGTAAGAAACTCACTGACGATGTTCAGTGAGGAGGGAGTCGACCACGAAGTGCTATGACTCCCGAAAACATTGTTGGTGTGAGAAAATTAATCGCTTCTCATCTTCATGTGGCATATAATGAAAGAGAAGCATCTTTGAACATTTCAAAGACTAGTGCGCATTCAACTTTACATGTTCATTTAAAAGTGAAAAGCTGCGTTTCCGATGGATCTCACAGAATTTATCTCAAGCTGAAAAAGATGCTCGTTAAAATGTTGTCAAAAAAAAAAAAAAAAAAAAAAAAAAAAAAAGAAAGAAAAAAAGAAAGAAAGAAAAAAGAAAAACGTATTTCAAAATATGTGTACAACACCGTAACGTATTACGAAACATGTATTTGTTCCTATGAACCCGAAACAAAACAATAATCGACTGTTTGAATATTTCCAATTGACCCTAGAATGCTAAAATTGTTCGTGGAAGGAGTGCTTACAAAATAATTATTGCTGCTTTTTTTCGGTAAGTCTGGCTATATTGCAACCCTTTCTTTAGAGGAACGTAGAACAGTCACTGCTCTTTGGTATACTACAATTTGTTTGCCGGAAATAGTTGCAGAACTTATTAAACAAAAAAAAAAAAAAAAAAAAAAAAAAATCAAAACGTCGCATCGTTGTGGTCAATCTCAACGCCAGCTCACACACTGCATTGCTGACAATGGTTTATTTGAAGCGTAAAAAAATCAAAGTTGTTACATTTATGCTCATATTTGAGCATTATGATCATTTGTCACATTTATCATCACTGAACCTAATGATTACTTTTTATCTCTCTTCATAAAAAATAAAATGCATGGTCAGCATTTTAACTACTCTGAAGAGGCTGTTGAAACTTATGAATGCTTTGTTTATGCTATGCCACTTTTAGAGTGACATAAATGTTTGATATTTGCTTTATTCGCATTAAAAAGTGTATCGATACTGCAGTAGAGTATTTAGAAAGCAATGATACACACATTCTTTTTAAGAAATTGCTATTTGTAATTCTTTTTAAAAACTCAAGTACCACCTCTTGTATAAACAATATCGAATAAAATTTGAAAAGTTCATACTGTTTTCGTTTTTTTTTTTTTTTAAAAGGACTGAGGGCCTATTAGTCTCAATCTGGGATTTTTGCGTTGTCGTTTTCGATAGTTGGACATTTGTCGAAATCATTTTTCGATAGTTGGACATTTATCGAAATCTAAAAGCTATCGAAAATATAATTGAATAATTTGAAAGCGATGTTATAATTGGGAAGAAAAAAAAAAAAACTAATAATCCTACGTCCTAAACTAAATTCTGCTTTTGCCAGAATTTCATCAAAATCTTTTATTATTATTATTATTATTGAAAGAAAAAGAAAAGAAAATTAATAATAATCAGTATCGTTACAAGCGATATCGAAAAAGATTTTTTTAATAATTTTTAATTAGGAAATAAAAGGTGCGCGTGACATAATATGAAATAAAAATAAGTAAAAAAATGAATTTAATGATTTAATGTTTTTGTTTTTCGGGGGCTGCTCATGCATATAAAAAAATGCGTATTAAAACGAGTCGAAGAAGGAAGCGAAATAAGTATTGAGTTATATTACGATAAAGACGATATATAATATGATGCGATATGTTAGACCTATCGTCCAGGGTTAGTAGGCATTTTCGTTGAAAGAAATAGTTTGTTCGTTCGGTGCAACTTGCACATTAGTCCCGTGAGGTACAACTTTCACATTAGTCCCTTGAGGCACAACTTTCACTTTAGTCCCGTCAGGTACAACTTGCACATTAGTCCCCTTTAATTTCCTTTTTTTATACCTAAACTAGTTTTTTATTCAACAAAACCATTAGGAAAAACCGCATAATTATATCTTTAAAACCAACCGAATTATGATACAGAAAAAAAAAGTGACATGCCATTTTTCCGTATCATTTAAAAGGGTGGCTTTTCGGTGAAAATAGGGATCATTTACAATTGATCATTTATTTTAAAATAAAAATAAAGATCAGTTTAAATAAATAAAAATTTTAGATTACGTGACTTGATCGCGAATAAACGCAACATACTCAAGAATAGTTTTAATGCAAATGCTATGATATAGTTTATCTTTTTATAATATATCACAAATTTACATTTATATTTTGATATATGGTCTCTATAATCAGAGTTCAGTTTTCAATTGATTAGAATTCATTCAGTTTTAACGATACAAGAATGCGGTTTTTAGAAGGTTTTTAATTGAAATTGACTTGGTCATCGTATCTTCGTGTCACGCTAGTAAACAAGGCGCCTACATTTTAAAGTAAATATAAGCTATTTTGTTTGTCGTTCTGTGGCTCAGTTGGTAAGAGCGTCCCGTTAGTAGGTGGTCATGAGGTTAGTAGGTTAGTAGCCGGTGGTCATGAGTCCGGTCCCCGGAAAGTCCAACGTGTTAATTTTTGCAGATAATTAGTGGAAAAGGTGTCAATTGACACAAGAAAATTTTTCGTTGCTTACACTAAGAATTTTTTGAGGAGTTTTTTTAAGAAGCATTTATTTATTTATTTTTATTTTTTTCATTCATTTAGATATTGGAAAACACAAGATATTTTAGATATTAAAAATGCACAAAATAAAATGTTTTAAGTAAAAAATACATAAAAAAATATTTTTAGAAGCTTTATATGTATATATGTATATTATATATTACTATTATATGAAATTGGATTTGTCATCGGCTTTTTGTCACGTTAAAAAACCAAGACGCTACCATTATATATATATATATATATATATATAAATGTAAGCAACTCATTGTATCTTTTAATGAATCAGCTGGTTATAGCGTCATGTTGATAGGGCTAGAGTCGTGTGTTCGATCCTCGCCGGGCCGAGGTGTTATATTTTGCAAATAATTAATAGAAAAAATGTCAATTGATAAAAGAAAATATTTCGTTGTGTACACAGTATCCTAATAATGTTTGAAGATTTCATTTAAATAGCTTTTTATCTAGTAACTAAAAAGTACAAAATAAAAATTTAAGTAAAAATAAAGAAATAAATAAACATTTTTTTTTTTGAAGCTTTTTATTGAAATGGTATTTTGTTATCGCGTCTTAATGTCACTCTAATAAATACTGCACCTCAACTTTACAGCAGTCTTTATAGTCACTCGTTGGCTCAGTTGGTTAGAGCGTCAAGTTGCTAATACGATGGTGGTGAGTTCCATACCCGAAGGATCGATGTACTGAATTTTACAGATGAAATGTGTAATAGAAAATATGCCAATTGATAAAAGAAAATTTTTTATTGTTTATACAGTATTCTAAGAATTTTTGAAGAGTTTTTTTAAAGAAGCCTTTTTTTAGGTACTAAAAAACACAAAATACAAAGTTAAATTAAATATATATATAGATTCTTTTAGAAGCTTTTTATTGAAATTGGATTTTTATCATCGTGTCTTTTTTCTGAAAAAGAAGGCGCCTCCACTTTAACGTAAATTTAAAAAACCTTTTTCGTCGCTTGTTAGCGCATTTAGTGAGAGCGTCATGGTGATAATGCGATGCTCGTGGGTTTGATACTCGCTAGCCGATGTGTTACTTTTTTGCAGATAATTAATAGAAACTATGTCAATTGATAAAAGAAAATCATTCGTTGCCTACACAGTGTCCTAAGGAAAATTGACAGTTTTTTAAAGAAACTTCTTTTTGAGTTACTAAACGCACAAAATAAAAATTTCAGTAAAAATAAAAATAAAAATAAATAATTAAATAAAAATACAAGTACGTAAATAAATAAATAAAAATAACACTGAAAGTTTTTTATTATTGTGAAGCCCTAAAAAGCCTAAAAGTAAAATTTATTCTTGCAGAGACATGCTGTAAAATCATAAAAGTTTCAGCAACAAGAAAATTTTAAAGAAAAATATAGATATTTCACTTTTGCAAAACATGAAAAATTTTAAATATTCCAAATATTTTAAAAAGCATTCGAGAACAATATTTCTTTTGTATAAGTATTTGTTAGATTTTTCTAGAATGTTCTATGATTTTTCTTGATAGTTCTTAGACTTTTGGTTAGAGCGTCATGCTGATAACGCGATGGTCCCGGATTTGGTCCTCGAAAGACGATATAGTACTTTTTTTGCAGATGAATAATAGAAAAAAATGTCAATTGATAAACGAAAATCTTCCGTTGTCTACAAAATATCCTAAGAAATTTTAATTAGTTTTCTTAAGAAGCTTTTTCCTTTTTTGTAACTAAAAAGCACAAAATAAAATTTAAGTAAAAAATCATTTTTTAAAGTAAGAAGCTTTTTATAGTGAAGCCCTAAAAAGCATAAAATAAAATGTATTCTGGCAAAGACATGCTGCAAAAAAATGAAAGTTTCAGCACTAAGAAAATTTTAGAGAAAAATATAGGTACTTTCCTTTTGCAAGAGATGAAATTTTTTTAATGTTCAAAATATTTTAAAAAGCTTTCGAGACATATGAGATTTCTGGCCTAATGAATGATTTTACAAAAACAAATAACTAAGAATATTGGTCTCGAAAACTTTTTAAAATATTTTGAACATTAAAAAATTTCATCTCTTGCAAAAGGAAAGTACCTATATTTTTCTCTAAAATTTTCTTAGTGTTGAAACTTTCATTTTTTTTGTAGCATGTCTTTGCCAGAATACATTTTATTTTATGCTTTTTAGGGCTTCACTATAAAAAGCTTCTTACTTTAAAAAATGATTTTTTACTTAAATTTTATTTGCAATGATGTTGTTGCATTGAAAACAAAACCTTTCTAATTGACCAAATTTGTCTAGAGGGGTCGTATAAAAATTTAAAAAATGTAATTTTTTAAAAAATTAACAGAAAGATATTTTTATTAGCGTAGTTTTATTTCCTATCTTATTTTGTACACTTTTGCAATTTACATTACCCTCTCATGTCTAACAGGGAAAGAATTAAACCGCATTTCAATCTCTTTGGGACATCCTATATGTTCCGAAAGGAAAAATAACTGTGATAATTGTAACAAAAATTTACGAAAACAAATAAGGTTATTTTTGATTTTTTTTTTTTTTTTTTTTTTTTTAATAATGTTTATTTAAACCATTTTTAAAAATGTAAATGAAGAATGTAGATTGGTATGCTAAATACTTTTTGTATTTTTAAAAAATAGAATAAATTTCAATTTTCAACTTAGCAGTATAATTTCTTAGAACATGACTGTTTTGTGTGTGTGTGTGGTGTGTGTATGTGGAAAAAAGATAGATTGATGTTCTTCATGTGCATTCATTTATTTACTTATTTTTTTTTTGTTTCATTTTATTTGTACATTAAATGATTCATAATATGTAAAAGTATTAAGCGGTTATTGATAGTTTCAAAGATGCGCATTTAAACATTTAAAGTTGAAAAAAAATAAAAGTTGCTGTCTTGAAAAATTACATTTTTGTGACATGGTGTCATTTACCTCCAGATATAGAAATTTAAACGTGCCATACCAAAAATGTTTACATTTATTTTTACAATGATTCCACGGGAAACTAGATTATGTGTCACATCTTATTAATTTACTCAAATTATAAATGTGGATAAAACTACTTCATAACTTACAAGTCTTTAGATTTTTAATACTACTTTTATAACACTTTTCCACAAAATTGAAAAGTGTTTATGACTTGCGTTTGGGTATTTGCCCGCGCTCTAATTTATAAAATGTAAATATTCATGGAATTCCTTAATACTGATGTATGTTTTTCAAGTTCACTGTGGGATGCTCCTTGTTTAAAATGGGGGTAAATATCCCCACTAGTTTGCGTACAGGGGTATTCAAAAGCATTGTATTCTATGACAGGTATTTGTATGAACTTTATTTTAATATTTTATTATTCGCAAAGCACAATTAAATTGATATTAATTATTATGATATTTTTTATGCATTAAAAATGTTTTCAATAGAATATAGTACAATTAGCATTAAGATTTACTCACAAAAATATTCAGATCTGTTAAAGGATATAGGGTGTGCTCCAGTGATTGGCATGCTCCAGTAATTGACATCTATCCTGAAATAATTAATAAATAAGAAAAATAAGAAAATCATATATTTCACATGTAAGAATTTTAGCATTTTATGTCAAACACTGGAGTGTAGGGTGCTAATAACTGATAAAATGAATAACTAGCAGTGTCAAACACTGGAACATAGGGTGCCAATTACTGAAAAAAATGAAAAACTGGCAGTGTCAATTACTGGAACATTGAGTGGATGTCAAATAAAAATTCATGAAAAAAATAATTGTTATCAAGTGTATATATTTTAACAAATATGTGGTTCTGAATGTCTTTCATGCCATATGTACTAACTCAAGATTTCTAAAAATATTTTCTTTTGACTAGAACATTAAAAACATCAGAGATTGCTCTAAAAGTGTCAATCGCTGGTGCACTTACCCCAATTGGAAACTACTGGAATTGCATTTTCGTTTTTATTAATAGTGATAAACATTTTATAAATATATTTAAGTGTGATTATGAGTTCAATTGTCATTGTCCACTTGTCTGTCTTTCTGTCCATTTGACTGTGCGTGTGTTTATATGTTCGTCTGTTCACGCTCTTGAGTCCATGTGTTTTCAGAATTTCTACAAACTCTTACATGTTATTGGAATCCACTATGGAATGTGCCATTTTTAAAATGGTATAAATAGTACATTTGGTTTGTGTAAAGATATACCCAAAAGAATGTCAAAGTAATGCGTTCTATAAGTGGCATTTCTTTAAATCATATTTAAAAACTTTGTACTGCACAAATTATAGCGAAATTGGCATTTACCATTAATATGGTAGAATAATTGTTTTCGATAGTATATAGTATATTTGGTGTTACGTTTAACATGCTTATACTAAAATATTCAGACGCATTTAGGGCTATTATTCGAAATTACTGAAATTGCATTTCTAGGCTTTTCTAATATTTTACAACAACGTTTAAAAGTGATTATAAATTCTGTTAGTCTATCTGTCTGTCCGCTGTATTATCAGGTAGGAAAAGTATGTGGAAGGTTAAACGATGCAGCAAGTATGTACAGTTGGAAAGCTTTAATAATCTTTGCGAACCGAATGATTTTTCGTTATTGTTTTTATGGCGCTTTAATTTTATTTAGTTGCAGAAATTGCGCTTTAAAATACCCCCAAATTTCTTATAAAGAAATAGTTGTGTTCAAAAAGCAGAAGACATGGCAGGTATGCCACTTAACAGTTTATTTCTCATAATAATACCGAAAAATCGATTAAAATCGAGTATTGTATATATATATATAGGTTGCTATGGAACTTTTATATGACGTAAACTTTTGTTCTCAATTTAGAAAGCACATATTTTTACATGCCATACTGTTTTTATACATTTTGGATAACTTGTATTATATGGTATACATGAGCTATTATTTGTCTTGTTTCTATTATATATATGCACCATTTCCAGAAATATTATTATTCTTTAAGTAATTTTACATTAAAGAAGAAATTTAGTCTGATAAATTAAATCTAAATTTTCTACACATGTATATTTTCCTAAATGGATTTTAGTACGTTGTTACTATGTTGATACTATTTCCTACGGTATATTTTTTAAATGATGATGAAACTGACTTCCTTTCATATTACATGTCGATTTGATATATCTACCTATTATGAGCTATCTATACGCTATTCCTACTCCATTTACTTTCCCAAGACAAAATAGCTATTTCCGATGTCTCTTTCATTTTTAATGCGATTCTTTTAAATAAATATTACATCAAGCGTGTTTTGAGGGCCAAGAGAATGTATCGAGAGAAACCATTTCCGTTCCAGAAATAGCGATATGATGAATAAATTCGTATCTTAAGGAACTAATGGGGAATTAAGGATATGAATGATTTTCTATGTGCGTTCTGCTAAAAATGGCATGGACGATAGTGAAAATGCGTGCAGAGCAATTTAAGTTTTTAATTTATTGGATTTTATATACTTTAGTTTTTTTTTTTTTTTTTTTAATTACTTAAACTTTACTAAACATAACTACATATTTTATCTATGTGGAAAGACTGTTTTTTTTTTTTTTTTTTTTCTGATTAAAATCCTAATATTTCGAAAAATATAACAAATTTCTACTTGTTTTATATGTAGAATTTTTACTTTCTTATATATTTAACCCTTATCGCTCGTGTGTCCCTTCTGAGGGGACATCAAAAAATCGAGCCACGCCTTAAAGTGTTCCTCTAAAAATGAAATGTTATTTTTCTAAAACGTGTAACTATAGGCTACCTTTCGGCTTCCGGAAAATTTTAGCAGAAAGATTTATTTTATTTAATTATGAAGTAAAATAAAACAAATTATTACAATTTTTCGATAGCCAAAAGGTAGTAAGTTGGAAACTATACATATGACGTTTTATAGGAACACCAGAAGGCGTGTCTTACGGAAAATATGCCGAGCGCAAAGGGTTAATAGAAGAAAACGGTGTTCCGTAAAATTTTTCGACTTTTAGTTTTCGATGGATTTACCTGTTGAGAGATCCAGAACACGATTTGATCATTTTTAGAAAAGTTCTGGCAGTCTGGGCGTAGGGCGAAACTTTTGTGACAACTGGAAATAATGCAAAAATTTTCATATAAATTTAGATGTAGTTGTGCAATGACATAATCAGAGCTGCCAACCAAATCTGGCAAATTGTTAGAACCGCCTCTTTTCCTACACCACTTAATTTTTAGAGTAATTCTCCTCAAATATATTTACGATGAATGAAGAAAACAAATACTCTAAAAATTAAGTGGTGCAGAAAAAGGGGCGGTATTAACAATTTGCCGGATTAGGTTGACAGCTCTGCATACTTTAGTGCATATAAACTTTTGGTAAAAATTGCTAAAAAAGGCCGTGTCAGCATCTACTTTTTTCCCCCTAAATTTTTAATGTAGCAGTATGGGTCAAAATATCATAGAAATGTGCATAATGAGAATTATATTTAGTGAATCATTAAAATAATCATCATAATTAAAAATAATTATATATAATAGTAATAAACAACAAGTTTATTTTTCTTTTTGCACATATAGGATCATCGCCAGCCCCTCTCGTCTGAAAGGAAGAATCAACACGGCGAATGTACTTTTTCAATATACGTGTTAGTTGAACCACAAATCTGCGATAATTTAACCCTTTGCGATCGGCATATTTTCCTATTTTGAAAAGTAAAACACGCCTTTTGGCGTTCCTTTAAAACGTCACACGTATAGTTTCCAACTTACTACCTTTTGGCTACCGAAAAATTGTAATAATTTGTTTTATTTTACTTCATCATTAAATAAAATAAATCTTTCTGCTAAAATTTTCTGGTCGCCGAAAGGTAGCCTATAGTTACACGTTTTTGAAAAATAACATTTCATTTTTAGAGGAACACACCTTAAGGCGTGGCTCGATTTTTTTATGTCCCCTCAGAAGGGGCATACGAGCGATAAGGGTTTAAACAAGATTATCGATATTTTCCTTAAAAGTTATATATATATATATATATATATATATATATATATATATATATATATATATATATATATATGTATATATATATATGTATATATATACATATTTCTTAAGACGAATTAGATTTTGTCTGATTGAATGGTTTGTAAAAAGAACTGGAAAATTTAATACTCTGCAATCTCTACAACTTGCGTAGTTTCACTGGGAAAAATGGGCCCTTTCAAAATCTTCTATATATTTTCTTCAATTTAAAATGCGATGCTAAGTTGATATACACTTATATTAACTCATATTAATTTATATTTGGACTTATAGATGGCGACACTAATTCCATATTTCATTTATAGCTATTGCTCGATTCGTTACACTTGAAAATTAGTATCTCTTTCTTTTTAAATATTTTCTAATACTAAAATAGTTGACTCTCCGCTGACTTTTTTGTGTAGTTTTTTTTTTTCTGTAAGCTGTATTTTTCGTATGAATTATTTATGTTTTTGGTTTCTTCTTCTGAATTTTTGTTTTTAATTTTGCATCTGATTTCATTTGTAACGTCGCATTAGATGCTAATTGATTTACCGGATATTCGTTAAAATTCTTCATGGCTGTAGATTTTATTATGTAAGTTTTATTTCGCTTTGCTTATGAATTATATCTTAAATTTTATATCATCTTCCTATGAAAATTATTTTAGTAATCTTGTTATTGATTTCATTTGAAACGTCCTATTAGATGTTAATTAGTTTTTGTGCACTGTAAAATTTTGGCAAATATGCTTTCAGTATAACAAAAAAATTACTATTTTGTATACGATACTCATTTAAAGCCTCTGATGACGCATTGATGTTATATGCTTTCACCATTATGATTCTCATTATTATTATTATTTTTTTTTTTTCGAAAAAATTTTTTTCCTGTTTTTCATATGATATATCATTTTTTTTTTCTGCGTAATGTTTTAAAAGATTTTCATTATACACCATATAAAAGGAAAAACGGATCTTCTAAGATCTCTCCTGTAGAACATAACAATGATTTCTTTTCGGCATTTCGATTTATTCTCCTCTAGGGTGAAAATAGTTTCATTCATCACAGAAATAATTCAAATAAATAATAATTTTCGGAAATAATTCGTATTGCTTGAATTTGTATATGGAAGAACAGATGAAAGTCTTGTAATGACCACAACATACTAGTTTTTATGAGATTGCTAATTTTTATGTAACCCAGTAAAATTCTTCAGTTTTCTATATTTTTATGCATATAATTATTACTTTCCGAACACTATAGTGAGGAAAGTATTGTAATCATGTCAAAAATCCGAATTGGAGATTTTGATGTTTCTATACGTTTCGAGGTCCCCTGAGTCCGTTTTCACTATTTTTGCGATGATGTATGTATGTGTGTGTGTATGTGTGTATGTATGTGTGTATGTGTGTATGTCTGTGAGTGAACACGCTAGCGTCTAAACGCTTTGTTCGAATAACCTGAAATTTGGTACGTATATTGTAAGTCACCATAGTACGAACCCTATAGATTTTGGTGAATCTAGCACTTATAGTTTTTTTACAGGGACACAAAGAAAAATTCTTTATCATTATGGCCTATGGGAGCAAAATCTTAAAAGTGCGATAGCATCTAAACGCCTTATTCAATTGAGCAAAAAATTTATACACATATTACAGGTCACAAATACTCAATCTGTATAGATTTTGGAGAATCTATCACTTATAGTTTTTTTACAGGGACACAAAGAAAAATTCTTTATCATTATGCCTATGGGGCCAAATTTTTAAAAGTGCGATAGCGTCTAAACGCCTTATTAATCTGAGTAAAAAATTTGTACACGTATTATAGGTCACAGTTGCACCAACTGTATAGATTTTGGTGAATCTAGCACTTACAGTTTTTTTACAGGGACACAAAAAAAAATTCTTTATCAATATGGCCTATGGGACCAAATTTTTAAAAGTACGATAGCATCTAAACGCCTTATTCAATTGAGCTGAAAATTTATATGAGTATTATAAATCACTGTTGCACTAACTATAAGCATTTTGGTGAATCTAGCATTTATAGGTTTTTACAGGGACACAGCGAAAAATTCATTGTCATTATGATCTATGGGCTCAAAGTTCAGTAGCGTTAAATAAAACATAGTGCAATATATGGAGAAAAATACTCAAACACTCTATTATGGTTTTCTCTTTTTTGTTTGCTTAACAACTCCTCTTTCTTTACTTTATCTACAAAACTGTTAATTACTCAATGTTCGGAAAGTCGAGTGGAGTCACTCCAGATTTTTTTTTCACAAAAAAAAAAAAAAAAAAAAAAATCATTAATAATAATAATGACTGTCTTCTGTCAGGAACAATTCCGGTAAGACCGCTTCAAAACAAAGGCTTTTGGTAGCCTATTTCCGCCCTCCCCCCCTTAGAAATGCTATTCTTTTTTATTTATTTATTTTTAATTAATCTGCATACATATTACATCATTAGGAAGATCTTTCAAAACTGAACAATTTTGTGCTTACACTTTTCCTTTAATCTCAATATGTAAAAAGATTTCAACGAAAGTTTATAACTACCATTGCAATTCTAAATTACCCACGGAGGAGAAAACTAAAATCTATATATATAAAAATGAATGTTTGTCTGTATGTTATTTATAAAATCCTAAACGGCTTGACCGATTTCGATCATTCTTTTTTTGTTTTTTTCCTTATAGGTCAGGGATGGTTTAGGAAAAAAAAAATTAAAAAATCTTTAAAATTAATTAAAATATGAAAATAATAAACTTATTGACTTATATTGACTTAATATAAGCCATTTAAATTTTTAATTGTTGCCAAAAAAAGTTTACGAGATATATTTATTTATTGTTTTCAGCAAAAATGAAATATGCTTTCATGCGAAAAATAAGAAATTACTAAATGTTAAATTGGTCGATGAGAAAATGACACATTATAATTTTAAAATAATATAGTAATATTACAAATCTAACATATTTCTTCTGAATTTTATTTCACAGCATTTTTTTTATATACCTCAACTTCAGATTTTTTTTTTTGGAATGGCGGATGAAACACGCTTGGCATAAAAATTAATTCAGCATTATGGTAAAGGTATTTTCTTATTGATAATTCTTGACAATTTTTTATAATTTTGATGCTGAAGTAGATCGGACTTTTTTCGCCAAGGAAAAAATAGAAAGAAATACGCAAGCGAAGCGATGACGTCACTGGCCGTTCGTGGATGCAAGAAAAATATTTCCTATGTTAAACGCCCATTGGATTTTTTGTAAAAAATTATTAAAATCGAGGAAAAATATTTCCCGATTTTAATCCGCATATTTAGGTATAGATATGTATTAGTTATCATGTCCATGCATTAGATTAAGTTATTTTTGTTGTAAAATTTTGAATTTTTAATTTCAAAACTCTAGAAAAAAAAAAAATGGCAAACTTCCATATTCGATTGAAAACACAAACATTTAATTTCAAAGGATGATATTAACACAATAAATATCCAACTAATATACTGATTAAAAGGGAAATGATAAATATTCTATCATAATTTGAAGTCAAATTTGTTTTCAAATGTCTAAATAAAGTATCTGATATAAGATACTAATATGTTGTAGCGGAATAGATTTGATATCGGTCATAATTGGTAGAAAAATAAAATATCGCCAAATTATTTGGCGAACATAATTTAATTCCTTTCAAAAATCATGGTTATTTTAACAACTTATTTTAAGACAGTAATGAATAATATGAAGCAATATTTCGTACAATGCATATTACGAAAATATACATCTGGCATGTATATTTTCGTATTACGTTTTTGATCACCAAATACAATAAGCGCCAAGAACGACAGAGTTTTGAAATTTAAAATTAAAATTTTGTCAATTCGACAGCAAAATAACTCAATCTAACACATGCACATGATAACTAATACATATGTGTACCCAAATATGGGGATTAAAATCGGGAAATAATTTTCTTCGATTTTTAATCATTTTTTACAAAAAATCCAATGGGCGATTGACATAGGAAATCATTTTCTTGCATCCACGGACGGTCAGTGACGTCACACTTCGCTTGCGTATAGGAACAATAATCGCATAAATTATATTTTGGTCTAAAACGGCAACAAAAATTTAAAAGTCGCTAAGGGCATTAAGGCTGTACCATGATCAAGTTTACATACTAATTTATTTATTTTTCTATATACCAACTACTATTAACTAAGCATGAAGTATATATAACCACAAAATAATAATTGTCTCATGCGATAGAATTTGCCGATCATAGCATATTGTAATATTATATGTGGCTTGAAATTGCTGTCATTCTATGGTTGATTGATTAAATCAAATAAATATAGGAAATAACTTGAGAGCAAATATTATGTACATCACATATAATGTTGTTCATATGTAATTGGGATTCAGGTATAAAAGAGCTACTTCAAATTTTTCGATACTGTCCGTATCGAAACTGTTATGTATGATAAGCAACCAAATGGAAGCCCACGGGTAAGCCATTGTCGCAGGCAATAGGGACAGGCACCGGAGATTGCAAGGACGAACAAGGCGCTGCCTAAGGCAGCGGGAACACAAAGCAAGCTTTTGACCGATTCCAGTTTTTTTTTTTTTTTTTTTTTTTTTTCATAAAGCATATAGAAAAGAGTTTGCCACCGAAGCGGGCAAAGCCGTCCAAAATTGTTTAAGAACTAAAATATTATTCAACAATTCGCCGGGAAATGAAAAAAAAAAAAAAAAATCATTTATTTGTAAAAAAAAAAAAAAAAAAATTAAAAATTTGAAACTCATAAATATTATATGAATTTCACCACATAGTTAAAATTTTAATTAACCAGTCACCAAATTATTATTAGAACCAGATTAATATTGTGCAATAGTGAACTAAAATCATACAAAGAAAGGTTTCGAAATAAAATTCATAATTGACGACCCAGTTTTTATACTTCCACAAAGCAGTACTGTTTTAGTACAGAATCCCTATGGACGAATTTTAAATTTTTATCGCCATGTTGGCGATAACTTTTTATTTATTTATTTTGGCATTTTATTTTGGCTTTCAATGAGTTACAAATTTTTTTGAGTGTACTTTATCAGACTCTGTTTTGCACAGCACCACAATGATAAGGTTTCATTTCATTACATATTATGATCAAACCGTCAGTTCCCACACATACACATCAAAATTTCCACGTGAACGAAGTCGCGGGTAACAGCTAGTGTAATATAAAATTCAATCATAAAAACTAATAGTTATTAACATCATTTTCTTGCAATCATGATAATGTACTTATCTGATATAAACAAACAGTTGATTGTGACGTCATATTTATCAAATTAGTTAAAATAAATAAGATTACAAATAAGGTACCTATGGTTACTTCGTTAAAAATATGGTACCTTTCATTTTTTACCTCATTTGTAACGAAGTTTTGATTAGATATTTTAAAATTAATTAAAATATGAAAATAATTTCAAAATTAGACATTTAAATTTATGATTGTTGCCAACAAAAATTTACCAGTTATTGTTGTATATGTATATATATATATATATTCATATAAAATAAGGCGCATAAGTTTTCACGCGAAAAATTAAAAATTAAAAAAATATTAAATTTGCCCATGCATATAAAAAATACTTAAAAAAATGAGTCGAAGAAGGAAGCGTAATAAGTACTGAGTTATATTACGATAAATACGATATATAATATGATACGTTATATAAGACCTATCATCCAGGGTTAGTAGGTATTTTCGTTAAAAGAAATAATGTGTTCGTTCGGTACAACTTGCACATTAGTTCCGTCCGG
The DNA here is from genome assembly GCA_963930645.1 of Salticus scenicus. NCBI lineage: Eukaryota > Metazoa > Arthropoda > Arachnida > Araneae > Salticidae > Salticus > Salticus scenicus. Next base: position 257,576,490 of record OZ005648.1, read on the forward strand.
TACAACTTGCATATTAGTCCCCTTTAAATATAATGTCCAGCGAAGCTGGCAAAGCATTCGTTGATTCACTACCTTAACTGATTTCACATACCGTCATTTTTGACGGGGTTATGTACTAGTTATAAAATAACAATCTACAGTGATAAGTAACACTTAAAAGAAATTTGTCCTAATCTAAAAGTTTTGTGTTGAAAAAAAGAAAAAAATCATAAATAAATAATTAAATAAATAAGCAAGACGCTTTAAAAGCCGAGAAGCTTAACTACAAGCGCTGAAAGACATTTTTTTAACGAGAAATTAAATTAAATTTAATTTCAGTTTAACTTGAAACAATTTGAATAACAATTAAATAAATGCCCGATACAAACAGAGAGAAATCTTTTTCTCTTTCAATATTTTTAGTTCCCCATCATACTATAGGTATGGGGAACTTAGTTAATCGTGAAAATTTTCGACCTCGGTTTTTTGATTTTTCTGCAAGTTTTCAGGTGTGAGGAATCCGAAAATGACAAAATTTGTATGGTGTCTGTCTGTAGGGTGTCTGTTAGTGTGTTAGTGTGTTAGTGTGTTAGTCTGTTAGTGGGTCAGCCCGTTAGTTTGTTAGTCTGTGTACACGATATCTCAAGAACAAATTGTCGCAGAGAGGTCAGATCAGTTTTAAAATATTACTTTCGACACTGGCAAGAACCCTATTCATTTGCAACATTCGATTTTAAAAACTTCGTAAGTTATTAGAAATTTACGATTTTCTTAACATGGGGGAATAGGACAAAAATTCACTTAAACGTGCATTAAATGAAAACTTTTTACTGTAAAAATGTCAGACCAGTTTTAAAATATCAGTTTTGATGCCGGAATGAACATCAGTAACTATAAATATGCTACTTTGAAAATTTCGCAAGTTACTATAAATTTACGAATTTCTTAACATGGCAGTATAGGGCAAAATTTCACATAAACGTCAATTTTTAGAGATATTTTCATCGTAAAGATGTCAGACTGCTTTTGAAATATTATTTAGGACACTGGTATGAATATTAATGACTATGAATTTTCCAATATAAAGATTTCGTAAGTTATTGGAAATTTACGAATTTCTTAACATGTCAGAATAGAGCAAAATTTCACATAAACGTCAATCTTGAGGGATATTTTCAGCGTAAAGATGTCAAACCACTTTCGAAATATTATTTAGGATACTGGCATGAATATCATAGACTATGATTTTTCCAATTAAAAAAAATTCGTAAGTTATTTGGAATTTACGATTTACTTAACATGTCAGAATAAGGCAAAATTGATCATAAACTTCCATTTTGAGGATCCTAAATACATTAGACAACTTCAAAATTAAGTTTATGATATTTGCTTGAACATGATTGAATACAAATATTCTACTAGGAAATTTTCGTAAATTATTCCTAATTTAAGATTTTATCAACATAGCGAAATTGTAAATTTTTCATATAAATATGAATTTTGAGGTTTATTGCATTGGAAATAGTAGCATGAAAACTAAACAACAGAATTGACCCTGATAAAATAAATTAATAAATTAGAATAAGATAATTATATGCAAGTGAACGGTGGACAGCCTATTAGGCGGGGATTTCATTCTGTCACTGTATCAAGCTTTGGTCAAATTCATTTCTTTTAACATGATTATAATATGTCTCGCACTAGAAATTTCTGAGAACATAAATATGATGGGGAACTGAGCAGAGTCCACCTATGCCATCTAGTTTAATAAACAAAATGCTATTTCCTGTAAATTTGAGGGGCCGCGGTAGCCCAGCCTCGTAATTGGAAGTTTGCGGGTTCGGTACTCGAACCGGCTAAAGACCGTCGTGTACATTAATGATGGCTGGTGCACGTAAAATCTGTCGTGGCCGCAATGTCCTCCATGTTCCCATCAGAAATTATACCTCTGGGGGTCACCGAAGCGGGAGAGCCATGCCTTCCGTGGAGGATCAAAATTGTGATGGCATGTGTCCCAGACCATTGCCAATTACCTATCTGCGCAGCACTAGTGCGACGTAAAACCCAACCAACCAACCTGTAAATTTGAGGTTTAGCTGATTTTATGTCGCCCTAGAGATACAGAATGCATGGCAGGCGAAGATCTTGTATTCACGAATAAGGGTGATCTGGTGATATGCCATCGCAGTTTTGATCATCAGAGAGGGTTAGAATATTATGTAAGACAACATATTATATAATTTTAAATATGTTAAAAATGGTTTATTTTTATTTTGAACAAATGCTACAACGAATCTACTAATAAAATTGCTTTCATAAGGAAACTAATAATTGTAGTCTTTTTACTTTTCTTCATAAATTGTTAAAATGAAACAAGCAGCATATTGTTTTTCTTGATACTGACTTTCAAATTTTTATAATAACGCATTGTATAGCGTTTATTTAAATAGAAAAGGGTATTTTTTTATTCTATGCCATTGGAAATATAATAATTTCTATAAATATTCAAAACAATTGGCTTTACTTTCAATAAATAAATAAATAATGATAATAATATTTATAGCGGTTAAAATATATATATATATATATATATATATACAGACACGACATTATTTCATTATTTAAAACATGAAAATCTGACATTGACAGATTTTAATTTAGTGCCAGAGGCCTACTGCTAAACTTGTTAATATAGACAAATTCTTCTTTAGTTAATTCGTGACGATCTAAATTCCATGATAAAGTTTTCATTAAATCAAACCAATGTGTTTCAGCTGCAGATACTGTAACAAATAACGTTGGAAGCCCAAACTGTCTTATAGCCGCAAAACAACGTTTTTTCTCTTTTTCCCAATGAGGGGGAAGTGTGCCTTGTGGGAGACTCACGTCAAAGTTGTACCTTGGGGGGAGACTCATGTCAAAGTTGGGCCTTGGGGGGACTCATGTCAAAGTTGGGCCTGGGGGGCACTCATGTCAAAGTTGGGCCTTGGGGGGGACTCATGTCAAAGTTGTACCTTGGGGGGTACTCATGTCAAAGTTGTGCCTTGGGGGACTTCATTCAATAAATCCCCATTCAATAAACCGACTGAAATAGGCCCTTAGCACTATTAAGAGTGTATTATAAAAATTCGACAACGCTGTACCGACTGAAATAGGGGTACCTTGGGGGGACTCATGTCAAAGTTGGGCCTTGGGGGGACTTCATTCAATAAATCTCCATTCAATAAACCGACTGAAATAGGCCTTTAGCACTATTAAGAGTGTATTATAAAAATTCGACAACGCTGTACCGACTGAAATAGGGGTACCTTGGGGGGGACTCATGTGAAAGTTGGGCCTTGGGGGGACTTCATTCAATAAATCCCCATTCAATAAACCGACAGAAATAGGCCCTTAGCACTATTAAGAGTATATTATAAAAATTCGACAACGCTGTACCGACTGAAATAGGGGTACCTTGGGGGGGGACTCATGTCAAAGTTGGGCCTGGGGGGGGACTCATGTCAAAGTTAGGCCTTGGGGGGACTTCATTCAATAAATCCCCATTCAATAAACCGACTGAAATAGGCCTCTAGCACTAATTAAGAGTGACCTATAAAAATTTGACAACTGTACCGACTGAAATAGGCCTCTAGCACTAATTAAGAGTGACCTATCAAAATTCGACAACTGTACCGACTGAAATAGGCCTCTAGCACTAATAAAATAAATGGGAGATGAACGGGTTTTACTAAAAAATGTTTGACATGGACAACGTAGAATTAATGTGGAGTCTTATATTAGGATATTATCAATTTATTGTAGTTTAAAATTTAAATAAAATCTCCCATAAATATTGATTACAAATGACATTCAATACGAACAAATGAATAAGGTTTTAGATAATTAATTATATTTTATGTCCAGAATACCCACAAAAGGTTTTTTCATTAATAAATCTTCTAATATTTCAAGAAACGAACAATTAGCCATTTCTTTTATTATGAAAAATAAAGTTTCTGTCACATTTTTTTACTCCAAATAAGAACTAAAAAATACTCACGATCATTCATTTCTTTTGTCAAAGCAATATCGCCTAAATATTTCATTAATCTTTCCATTTATTTAAACTTAGTGCAAAAATAAATAAATAAATAAAGTACATTTAGTTTCTCTTCAAAAACACTAAATAAATAAATAATTATGTCTTAATTAATATTTTTCAATAATCATAAATCAATTTCATTTCTATTTAATACTTTTGATAAAAGGTAGAAATCATAAAAGAGGTGTGTTAGAAAATATCCTGCCAATTAGTATTTATTTATTTATTTATTATTTGAAGCTTTAAAAAATGCATAATTAATGATGAGTAGTTGTGAAATTTCAACGTGATTCGTGCGAAAGATTTACTTTATTTATGGCGCTTTTTAAAATTCTTTATTACTTTCAATATAATATTTTTACGAGTAGAAAATATTTTTTTTTTTAAGAGATAAATTATCTGCTTAAGAATTATATTTACTGTATAGGAAATCGCATCTCATAAAGAAATATTTAAAACCACGTGTCATTGCATAAATTAGTTAAAAATACCACTTTTAAACACGTAAATATTTTTATTAAACACTATAATTTCATTAAAAACATGAAAAATTTACAAATATATTTAATCTAAGCTTTTCACCCAGCTTATCTGGGTATCATCAGGACATATTAAAAACGGAAGTTTGACAAATGCAGCACGAGACATTCATTATACAGGGAAAGTCAAAATGAATATAGCGATTACAAACGGCTATAACTATTTAATGGAAAAGAATGTATCGATAAGATTAACACAGAATGTAGATGGAACTTCAAAGGTTTGTATACATACGTCATAGATGTTTTGTGACTTCCCTTGGTCATACGGACAACATCTAGGCGGTAGTCCATTTCACGCCATACATTCTGAAGCATTTTCAGTCACCGACGCAAGCGCATTACAAATGCGTACTTTGAGTTTGTCAATTGTTTTGGGCTTGGGAAGCACATACAACCTGCCTTTCACATAAACCCATAGATAAAAATTGCAGGGTCTCAAAGTACGCATTTGTTATGCGCTTGCGTCTGTTACTGAACAAATGCTTCAGAATGCATGGCGTGAAATAGACTACCGCCTAGATGTTGTCCGTGTGACCACGGGAAGTCACAAAGAACATCTATGACGTATGTATACAAAATTTTGGAGATCGTCTACATTCTGTGTTAATCTTATCGACAAATTCTTTTCCATTAAATAGTCATAGCAGTTTGTAATCGCTATATTCATTTTGACTTACCCTGTATAATAAAAAGTCACAACACAGTTACAGTTAATTTCGATCAGTCCTTAAGTTACAAAAGAATCATTTATTAGTTGAAACTTTTATTGTCATCATAGAGCAACATGCTGTATGGAAAAAACTTGCATATATTTGAGGTTTCCTAGGGATACCATGTAGAATCATAGTTACTGAGGAACTTGCATGGAACTTCGTCAGGAAGAACCAGGAAAGGCGTAGTAAAAATCTTGCATGTAGTTGAGATTTCAAAGGGGTGCAAAGGGGTCATTTGTCAAACTTCTGTTTTTAATATGTCCTGATGATGCCCAGATAAGCTGGGTGAAAAGCTTAGACTAAATATATTTGTAAAATTTTTATAATGTTTTTAATGAAAGTATTTACGTGTTTAAAAGTGGTATTTTTAACTAAATTATATATACTCTTAATTTCGTATGTATCTATGCATTTATGATGTAAAAAATATAGTAAGTCACTCTAAAATTAATATTTAGTGATTGTTTTACTTTCTCTTACCCATATATGGTAGAAAAAGCATTGTTTTGGGTAAAAATTCAGAAAATCATATTTTGTTATTTTTACACTTTTTGGGGTCCTCTAATTAGAAATATCCGGTTCTTAGTAATATAGTTGATTGTAATGATGATGATAACGTTGATTGTAACATAATATGATAAAATCCTCCAGTGTTTTCATTTTTCTGAAAGGATTTGAAGTTGAGTTGATTCTAGCGATGCTAATTTTTGAATATTGAGGATAGTTGCTCGGGGTTTTCATATAAAGTAGCTCAATAGTTTTATCTAATCAACTTTGCAAAAAAAAAAAAAAAAAAAAAAAAGGTTTGAGCATGCGCAGTTAGAATCTTTTAGTAGAAATGCTCAGATCGTATGAGCTATTTAATTTTTTTTTTTTTTTTTTTTTATGTTCTGATTGTAGTACGTTGTTTCTACTTAAAAAAAAAAAAAAAAAAAAAAAAAAAAAAAAAGTGGCTTGTGTTTGTTTGAAAACACTGAATGTTATAAATAGAAAATATACAAAAGAAGACTTCGTAAAACAAACAAACAACAACAACATATCTATGAATACATGCGATATTAGCATACAAATTAATACAGATAATTAAACGAAGCATTTTATTAATATTACGCTACTACAACCTATTTCAAGCATTACATTTTACAGGATATCACAAACACTTTATATCTTCTTCAGTTTTTACTACCACCTTTTTGTTTTTGGGTCAAAATGTTCGCTGATGTATGTGAGATATAACATGTTAATTATACTCCTGAAGTTTCGAAGTTAATTCGTCAAATGCTTTTTGAGATGTTAAAAAATGTATGAAATCGAAAATGTACTGTCGTTTATGGAAAGGTAGTGTATTTAAAAAAAAATCTTGTATTGTTAATGAAATATACTGATTGTAATTGACAAGTAATGTGAACAATATAAATTAGCTTTCAGATAATAAATTACACTTTATGTCCCTAATACACACAAAAGTTTTTTTTCAATAAAATTCTTCTAATATTTCAAGAAATGAACAATTAGCCATTTTCTATTATTATTAAAAATAATGGTTCTGGTTACATTATTCATTTTCCCTTAAAAAGAAATAAAGAATATCCCCACGACCTTTTATTCTTTTTGTCAAAGCAATTTCTCCAAAATATTTCATTAATCTTTGCAGCTGTTTAAACTTAATGCCAAAAATAGAAAATAAAGTTCACTTAGTGTCTCTTAAAATATAAATGAAAAAAAAAAAAAATGAAAGTCGTATTTCATATTTTTTTGATAATCGTAAATTCATTTCATTTCTCTGCTGTGGATAAAAGATAAAAATCACGTAAAGAGTGTTTTAGCAAATATCCTTACGATTGGTATTTATTTATTTATTTTTAAATCCTTAAAAATGGATAATTAAAGATGAATATTTGTCAAATTTTAATGAGATTCTTACGAAAGGTTTACATCCTATCGTTTATGGTGGATTATGGAATTTCTTGTTACTTTCAATGTGACTCGTATATTTTTACGTGTAGAAAGTAATTTATTTTAAAAGATATACGTTATCTACTGAGTTAAAGAAAAAAGTACTTTTAATTTCTGATGTTATTTATACTTTTTTATATTTTAAAAATATATAAAATCGCTCGAAAATGAACCAATCGGATCTAGTGAATTTGTTTTACATAAATTTATCCATATATGGTGGAAAACGTATTGTTTTTTTCTTATATTTTTGAAACTGATATTTTGAAACTTTTACACGTTTTGAGGTCCCATGAATAATAATAATAGTAATAATAATAATAATAAAAATAATAAACAAATTTTTAGCGGTTGTTCTGTATTTATGTATATATGAGACTATTTTCAGCATAACAGAAAAATAAATATCAGCAGAAAAAACTTAATTTTCTAAACCTGTATCACATAGGGATACTACTTGAAAATTTGTATTGAAATCGGACACAAGATTTGGGCACAGGGACATTCAAGAGGACACAAAAACATAACCTCTATAGAAAAAAAAAATCTTGTAGATCTAGTTTAACACTATTTAACTGCACCAAACAAAATGAAATTGACATACATTCATTAAATGTATACAAAAGTAAGTTCTGCATAAAATGTGCATTAAACTATTTACTTTTCGTTTACGGGACCACAGAAATGCATTCTGATACATTAGAGTTATGTATAGCATAGAAATGGCTAGAGATGCATTTCAAATCGCATCATTCATTTGTTTTGTGTGCTTCTGGTTTACTGAGCGTAAATACATTGTTTGGTATGATAATATACAGAGCCACTCCAAATTAGTCCAATAAATTTTAGATAATGTTATGGGTGGCAATTTTGTAAATAATATGCAATAAATTTAAAAACATCGTAAAATAATAAATGACTTATGAATTAAACTACAATATTCAAACGATTGTTTAAGATAGGAACTAGCCCGCTTTACATACAAGATTTTATTAAATAACGCTATTTCTTTCTTTCTTTTTTTTTTTTTTTTTGTATAATTTTTAAAACGCATTAAAAATGTCCAGATACAGTACCTCAAATACGTTGAACTGTATAAGTTGATCGCTAAACCGTATTCATTTGTTTATAGTAATATCGGGTATAAAAAATATATTGTAAGTACCACAGCAGATCATTTTAATTTTATCGCAATTCATATTTAATTTTTGCTCAAGAAAATAAAAAATATAAATAAAAAATAAATAAAAAAATAAATAAATAAGTCGTTAAACATTGGAATTTTGTTTGTTAATTTCTGTGACAAAATTCTTATATATGTAAATATATATATTTTTTTAATTGCTGAGAAACGTAAAGTTGCATGATCATTTTATTTTATTTTATTACCATTGATCTAGCACCTAATCCTAATCCTAATCTCACACTTAAAAACTAATTTCTACTTCAACATGGCATTCTGTAACATAAATAAATGAGCGCATTAAAAAATAGTTACCTGAATCTGAATGAGAGAAAAATACAAATACACATGCCTCTTTACTATAGTATATGCAAATGATTATCTTTCGGTGGTAAATTACCTAGATCTTTAGCGCATTTCAAAGAAACATCCGAATAGTATATAAAACAAAGTATATTACAAAATTAGCGTGGAATTTCCAAGAGACTGCGGTTCAGATGATTTACATCAATTGTAACAATTTCTCTCTAATAGGTTCACAAACTGTATGATAAGATGCTCCATTGATGAGAGGCGATGCAATTGTAGGAGAGTGAAAGGAAATTGTTCAAGGAAGGAAAATGTTCAAATTGTACTATCGCTCAATGTTGTGTGTAGATCAATGCATTTTTTGACGATGCTGGCAATAATGAATGAACCATGATTAATTGAGAGCGCCAAGAATATAACAATCCAGCAAACACATAAGTATCAGAAAAATTGCGTTCTGTTATTAGACGTAACAAGTTTATCAGATATGTCAATTTTCTTGAAACATTGTTATATCTTTTTTTTTTTTTTATAACAAATAAAGCCATAGTACATAATCGATGTATATAGAGTAACAGAAACGTAATACTTTCAAGCGATACATTAAAAGTATCAAATCGTTGTTATAAGTCAGTTACTCGATACTTGACAATTAGACGCCACTAAATTATCGAATGCAAGATATTATCCTGATATCGAAGACATGATAATTTTTTAGCATCCGATTTAAAGAATCAAAACATTACCGATGATGTATCGTTAATCTCGCTGAGCTTTGTCCACCAAACCGAGGTATTTGTCCAAATGTTAATGTGATACTACTAAATATTTATAAATAAACTTGCTTGTATATTAAGAAACGGTTAACTTGCATAAGTTCAAAATTATACTAATTTGTATATGGCCAATTTTCACCAGTAAACATAAAGGAGTCCCGCAATTTATAACTATGTGTATAGTAAATTAAATTTAAAATGATAACCAAAAGATATCTGTGAAATCATTTAAACGTCATTTTTTAAAAATCAGTTAGGTGTTGTTGATATCGGAAATCATATACATTTTTCTGGATTATGCATCGGAACTATTGCTGATGCTCAAAGTTATGGCGGATATCTGGTACCAAATCGTTAACCATTTTCATGTATCAGCAAGAATTCAGCGGACACTTTTGATACAGAAAGGTTACGATTCACTAGCATCAAAATGACATCTCGCATATCGAACGAATATGCTTTTTTGATCTCAATACACAACTTCTATACTTGTTTGGAGCAACAACTAAACGCGAAGACAGAGTTTTTGTCCAATCGGCACATACAGCACCTGATTTGTCCTTACCAATGTTTCAATGCGTAACACTTACACCAATAAATGCGCAAACATTTTTGAGCGACAAAGTAAAAGAGATTGAAATGCAGAAAGGTTACAGTCCCTTGCCATAAATTTTCCGTGCTGAAATTGTGTAAATTTACAATACTAAATGTCATACAGCGATCACAGCATTTCTATAAAATTTACGCATATTTTATTATATTATCACCACTATTTTAATACAATATTTTTTCAAATAGTATTATAGCATTAAAATATTCAAGAAAAAAAAAGTATTTCTGAAGATGGTGGTGACAATATAATATAACGCAGATAAAAGTTTAGGAACGTTGTTATCCCTGGTCATATTAATATGTGATCTAGAATTTATTTATTTTTTAAATATAATAATGATAGATATATACTATTTTAATCAGAGTAATCATGTCATAAGAATTGTCATAAAAACAATTAATATTAAAATCTATTAAGTATTAATTAAAAAAAAATATTATTATATTTTAATAAATTAAAAAAATTCTCATACCATTCATATTTTCTTTAAAAAATTGCTGTATCTCAAGACACTTTTGATATAAAAATGCAACCCTATTGAATTTAAATAAGAAAATGAACTTACTTTAAATAAGGATGTAGAAAAAAAATAAAGAACATCCGCAAATTTGTATTGAGAAGATCATTTTTTACAATAGAAAAACTATCAAACATTCTTTAAGATAATCTTAAAATTATCATGATTTTGAACTTAAAAGTTTGGTCTAAATTACTTCTGACTATAGTTTTAACATTGCAGCTGTTATAAGCGTAACAAAAATGAATACATTTCGCAGAAAATTATTAAATATATATATTTAACACTATAATTTGAAAATGTGCAAATTCTTTTCAATATTACAGGATACGAAGAATCTTTTGAATTCAAAACATTCACCATTTCTATCAGAAAATCTTTTCTTTGTCCTTCCAAATAATAATTGGTATTTTCAGAAACTGCAACATCGTTACAACTATTCTTGTTTACTTTATATTTCTGTATTTTTTGACTAACAAACTGAGACTTTAAAATTTCAGACACATGTAATTTCTAGAAAAATCTCTAAAAATGTCAGTGCAAAATAAATTGTCTCCGGTTTCTATGCTTATTTTTCCTTACTAAAAAATATAAAGCCTCTAACAAGGACATTTTAAATTCTATATTTTCTTTTCCTCTATTCCATAAATATTGTAAGAATTATTTTTTTAAGGGAATATACATATGTGTGATTCTAAGCTAAAATTACTTTTATATATGTAATAAATACTGCTTAAGACTTCTAAAATAACAATTGTGGATTTAATTTTAATGTTTTATTTTATGAAATATAAAAAATTTCCCCAAATATATTATAAGTAAGTATAAACGAAAGCAGAATTTTAAATAAACATTTAATTTTCCAGTTCACTTTTTCATACCTAGTGAGATTCATAATTTATTCCCGATTATAGTTAGCCCCGCCTCTTTTACACACCAGTATATTTTTAAAGCATATTTCTTCTTATTTCATCGTAGTTACATATTGGAGAAAAAATTTCTAAAATCTAAGTAAAGTAAAAAAATAAATAATAAATAAAATGGAACTAACAGTACTACAGAATGAATTATACATGTTACCAGGTACGCTTTTATTATATTAAGTATTATTTTAGGTATTGTAATTATATTTCAAAATCACCTGAAATGAATTATAAGAAGGAAAAAGAAGAGAGAAAGAATCAGGTAAAAATGTAAAAGTGAATGAAAATTGCAATTAATTTGAACAAGTACAAAAATATAATAAAATTAATGATACACGAAATGTAATAACATTGAAAAATCTACAGTCTCTTTTCAGGTATTCACGAATATTATTAACACTTTCCAACAAGGTTGAAAAGTGTTTATGACTTTGGTTTGTCTGTCTGTCTGTCCGTCTGTCTGTCTGTCTGTCTGTCTGTCCGACTGTCTGTCTGTCTGTCCGCGCTCTAACTCCCGTAAATATTTATGGAATTTCTTGAAACTGATATATATTATTCAAGTTCACTATCGGATGTTCCCTATTGAAAATGGAGTTTATACCTCTACTGGTTTGTGTACAGGGTCCCCCGAAAATATTTCAAAGCATTGTGTTCTATGAGAGGCATTTCTATAAACCATATTTTCATACTCTTTCTGTGCAAAAATCTTAATGAAATTGAAATATGTTATACAAGTTCACAATCGGATATTCCCTATCGAAAATGGAGTTTATACCTCTACTGGTTTGTGTACAGGGTCCCCCGAAAATATTTCAAAGCATTGTGTTCTATGAGAGGCATTTCTGTAAACCATATTTCCATACCCTTACTGTACACAAATCTTAATGAAATTGAAATATGTTATTCACGTTCACTATCGTATGTTTTCTGTATAAAATGTAGTAAATACCACCAGAGATTTGTATACAGGGAGACACAGAATTATTTCAAAGCATTGTGTTCTATGAGAGGCATTTCTATAAACCATATTTCCATACCCTTACTGTACACAAACCTTAATGAAATTCAAATATGTTATTCAAGTTCACTCTCCGATGTTTCCTGTATAAAATGGAGCAAATACCACCACTGATTTGTGTACAGGGACACACAAAAGTATTTCAAAGCATTGCGTTTTATGAGAGATATTTCTATAAACTAAATTTTAATAACTTTATTTTGCACGTAAATTTATGAAATTGAAATGTGTTATTTATAAGCACAAAAGAAAACGCTTTGCATAGAATATAGCATGATTAGCATTAGATTTACAGGTTGACACAAAAATGTTCAGTTATATAAAAAGCTATTAATAAATATTTGCTAAATGTGTACTTTCGTTTACATTAAGCGTTTACAACACTTTCTAACATTTTTAACACGTCCCAACAAGGTTGAAATGTGTTAATGACTTCGGTTTGTCTGTCTGTCTGTCCGTCTGTCTGTCTGCCTCTCCGAGCTCTAGATCCCGTAAATATGTGTGGAATTTTTTGAAACTGATATATGTTATTCAAGTTCACTATCGAATGTTCCCTTTTGAAAATGGAGTTTATACCTTTAATGGTTTGTATACAGAGACACCCGAAAGAAGTTCAAAGCATTGTGTTCTATGCGAGGTGTTTCTATAAATTATATTTTCATACCTTTATTGCACACATATCTTAATGAAATTGAAATATGTTATTCCAGTTCACTATTGGATTTTTCCTGTATAAAATGGATTAAATACCAACTCTGTTTTATATACAAGGACACTCAAAAGTATTCTAAAGCATTGCATTCTATGAGAGATATTTCTATAAATCAAATTTTAATAACTTTAGTTTCCACGAAGTTTTTGGAAATTGAAATATGTTATTTATATGCACAAAAGAATGATTTACATAGAATATAGCATGATTAGCATTAGATTTACAGGGTGACACAAAAATATTCTGTTATATTAAGAGCCATTATTAAAAATTTGCTAGAATTCTACTTTCGTTTACATTAAGCGTTTTTAACACTTCCTAACATTTTTTAAGAGTGAATATGATATCAATTTGTGTATCTGTCCGTCTGTCCGTCTGTCTGTCTGCCCGCGCTCTAACTCCCGTAAATATTTATGGAATTTTTTGAAACTGATATATGTTATTCAAGTTCACTATCGGATGTGTTTTATTGAAAATGGATTTTATACCTCTACCGGTTTGTGTACAGGGACACCCGAAAGTATTTCAAAGAATTGTGTTCTATGAGAGGTATTTCTATAAAACATATTTTCATACTTTTACTGTACAATATCTTCATGAAATTGAAATATGTCATTCAAGTTAACTATTGGATGTTTTCTATATAAAATAGATTACATACCACCACTAGTTTATGTACAGGGACACTCAAAAGTACTCCAAAGCATTCCGTTCTTTGTGAGATATTTCTATAAATTAAATTTTAATAACTTTACTTTCCACGAAGTTTTAGGAAATTGAAATATGTTATTTATATGCACAAAAGTATTCTTTCATAGAATATAGCATGGTTACCATTAGATTTTCAGGGTGACACAAAAATATTCAGTTCTATTAAGATCTATTAATAAAAAATTACTAGAATTGTACTTTCGTTTACATTAAGCGTTTTTGACACTTTGTATCATTTTTTTAGTGCGAATATTATTTCAATTTGTGTATATGTCTGACTGTTCTTCTGTCCGTCTGTCTGTCTCTCTGTCTGTTTTTCTGGGCTCTAATTCCCGTAAATGTTTATGGAATTTCTTTAAACCGATATATTTTATAGAATTTCACTATCGGATGTTCCCTATTGAAAATGGAATGGATACCTCTTCTGGTTTGTGTGCAGGGACACCCAAAAGTATTCGAAAGCATTGCGTTCTATGAGAGGAGTTTCTATAAATCATATTTTAATACCTTTAATGTATAGAAACTTTAATGAAATTTTAATCTGTTATTCAATACCCTATCGGATGTTTCCTATGTAAAGTAGAGTACATTTCTAACTGGTTTGTGTACAGGGGCACTTGGAAGTACTTCAAAGCATTGTGTTGTATGAGAGTTATTTTTATAATCAGAATTTTAATAATTTTATCTTCCACAAAGCTTAATGCAATTGAAATATATTGTTCGTATGCATAAAAGAGTGTGACTGTTACGTAATATAGTATGGTTAACATTAGATTTACAGGGCCACACAAAAATAATCAGTTACATTAAGAGGTATTAATAAAAATTTGCTGGAATTGCACTTTTGTTTACTTGAGCGTTTTAACATTTTCTTATAATTTTAGTGGGAATATGATTTCAATTTGTGCATCTCTCTGTCCGATTGTCTACCTTTCTATCTGTTTGTCTCCGGCTCCTATCATCCGTGAATATTTTGAGAATTTTTTAAAAATGATACACTCATGTTCCCTATGGAATGTTCCCTATTTAAAATGTCATTAATAGGTCCTGTACAACTAGTTTGTTTACAGGGACAACAACAACAACAATAAAAAAAAAAGCCAATGTATTACGTTGTAGGACAGAATGTTTTAAAAGTTATATTTAAAAAATTTTTTTGCTACAAAAATCTTAAAAACATTGACATGTATTATTAATATTCTAAAATATTGTTTTCTATAGAATAAGATATGATTAACTTTCAGATTTACAGGGCTACAGTAAAATATTCTGAGAGTTTAAAAGCTGTAATTATAATCTAACGGCTGCATTTTCTTTTGCGTTAAGCCTTTTTAGCACTTTCCAAAATGCTTAAGAGTAATTTTAAAGTCAATTAGTCTATCTGTATGTTTTTCAGTCCTTCTGTCTGTTGTGCGATAACGTAGGCAAAGAATATTAATAGATATTTGATGCAAGAATTGCGTACAGTTAGAAAGTGTTACTAATCAATGCGTACTGCATGATTTTTCTTTCTGGTTATACAGGATGGTCACAGACCACATTTTCCCCCTGATTCTTGAACCAATATCTTTCTTTCGGAATTATTAACAGTATGTTTGCGCCATTAATTAAGTAAAAATTGTCATATAAAAATTCTGGCGGAAGAATCATGGAGGAAAAAAAAAAAAAAAAAAAAAGGCGGGTCTGTAGCCACTCTGCTATAATAACTTTCTAGTATTTTACTAATTTCAATTTAGAT
Organism: Salticus scenicus; assembly: GCA_963930645.1. Classification (NCBI taxonomy): domain Eukaryota; kingdom Metazoa; phylum Arthropoda; class Arachnida; order Araneae; family Salticidae; genus Salticus; species Salticus scenicus. The sequence continues at coordinate 257,592,264 of OZ005648.1, forward strand.
TTCTAAAGATTTTTTTTTCTAGTTCATTATAAAATTAATAGTAAATAAGGTATTGCTTATTTTCATAAACATATAATTATACTCGCTAATCATAAAAATAATAATAATTATTATTTTTTTTAATTTTTACATTTTTAGTATGGACAAAATCAAATAGATAAGGAATGTACTATATACACATTTTATATATTTAATATTTACTTATTATTCAAAACTTAGAAAATATTTGCACAATTGAAAAGGAAAAAAAAAATTCTCTTCAAATATTAGGATAAAAGGGAAATCTTAAAACTATTTGATGAGCAAGTATTCGAAATATTCGAAATTATAGACCAAAATACTAATTTTTAATAATTCTAAAATCAAATTTATTTAAGACTTTTAAAAGAAAGTAAAAATTACTGTATTAATCTCACTTAAACTAGACTTATGGATTTTTTAATCAAAAAATCAAATTAAAGGGATTCAATCAAGTTGGTTTCCTTTAATTTAAAAATTTATCTCTATTAACGTCAAATAAGATGACAGGTAGCAATTTTAATTGTTTAAGGTGATTAATTGTTCCCTAATGATTTATCGTAGTTGCGGGTAAGCAATATTTGAAGTTAAACTATTTGATAGATTTTAATCATATATAAAATATCCTAATGATGTAAGGTAAAACTTTATAATTTTTACATTTTTAAATGTCTGTAAAATTCAAAAATTTTAATTTAAACTAAGCTTTATTTTTTATTTGAAAGGTTCAGATTTCATTGGATAATTTTATCAGATTTAGGAGACCATTTTTATTGAATAAATCAGAGTTTTATCAGATTCAGTCGATTAAAATCAACATTTTAGAAGAAATTCATTAGAAAATGTTACATGATATGCTTGAATAAGAACAAAAGAAAACTATAATTATATAACCGTTATACATATATATAGTTTATACATATATTTTATATTTATTACTTAAAAAACAAAAATATGCTTAGTTTTTTTTTTCCCTTACATCTCGGCCTTGAACAAAATCTTTATCATTTATTTATTTATTTTTATCTTCACAGTTCTGGCATTTCTGACGCAAGGTATCTTTCACCCGTTTCAGTTTTTGAAGGTACAGAATGGCAATAACAGGGATGGAACACGGGCGCAGAATTCATACCGGAATCCGTTGAAGAAATTTCTGTACCTATAATATCGCTGATTTAAGAAGTAGAAAATTTTCTTACATTGATAGTGGTATGAATTCTGCGCCCGTGTTCCATCCCTGCAATAATAGTTTGGTCCTGAGGAAAGAACGCGTTAGGGACAATGCTATCTGATGCCCACCATATATTCAGCAACAGCTGAATGAGCAGAGTATAGCTTTTGCAATTACTGAAATCGAATATGTGAACACTAGTGGCTCGCACACTGAATGTCAGGTAACTGAGAAGAGATTCATTTTTCTGCTGACAAGAAAATCATGAATAGATAGATTAGGTGATTGGTAAAATCGTCGACGTTTAACATATATTACACCGTTTAATGTTGTTTTTTTAAGCATGTTGTAATTTCTACTAGTTAGAAGAAATATAAACATGAAATAAAACGAGCAAGACAGATGCTGATATGCGGATGGTCAGTGTTTCAGTGTTGGAGGGAAAAAATTGCAAACGACTGATGTTTTGTCATTGCGTAAAATATAACAATGTTTTGTTGAAAGTTAAAAAAATAATATTATATAGCTAAAAATCTAGCTTTTAAAAATTTTCAAGAAAACGCGTAATGAATCATTTGCATTAGTTTGAGATATTTAATTCTTGCTTAAAGATTGAAGAATTATACTAAATTTTAAATTATACAAAGGTTTTTAATTTATGCAGTTCTCATTTATTATTTGACCGTTTTATCGTTCTAGAATATTTTATAAACAGGGTTTTAAATTTATAGATTTATAATTTCTGATTTTATTTTAGTACATCGTCAGTACAATTTTACAATTACAGTCGCTGACAAAAGTGTCCGAACACTAGCAAAAATTTCTATGTAAAAGAAGTTCACTTCATACGGTTTTTTTAAATAAATCCTTATCGAATTGTGTCCTTACACTGACTGAGAACAGGATTCGACAAGTATTTATTTCACAAAACCGTATGAAGTGTAATTTTTTACATAGGAAATTTTGCTAGTGTTTGGACACTTTTGTTACCGACTATACTAATAAATATAATTTAGTTTACTTATCTAATTTATACAATATCGTATCATTTATTAATGCTACTTCGTGATTTTAGCAATTTATTTAATAAGCTCTTTCAGGCGACAGATAACAATACTTCTAAATAAATACTCTTATTTAGAATGACAAGACGTATAGGAAACAAACCTTTTCAGAAAACAAAATTTATCATAAGAGAAGGACTTTTTTCTTCCGTAAACATGATCGGAATATTAATGTCGAATATGCATTAACTAAAAACAACGTGTCGCATACTTAAAAAACTTCTTCATTAACTGAAAAGGAAATAACGCTAACACAACATTTTAGAGCCATCTGCTACATAATGTTCTCTAATTACATTATGGTCGCAAAGTTATTAAGTTGTAAGTAGCAATTTGCATATAATGCTTATTTATCTGATTGTAATTAGTAACTTAGTTTTAAAAAATGCTATCTTCTATTAAACTTATGGGAAATTCATGTAAAATGAATTGATTTAACAACTGAATATTCATAAAATGTGGAATTATTTATAAGATCAGGGTATTATTTGGATTTTATTAAAAAAGGACATATACACATATCCATAAATGCTATCATAAAATTTTTAAATTTCTTTAATGGAAGGTGCAAGTTTTCTAAAAATTGCAAATGGATTTCAGTTTACTCAGAAAATGTAATTAACAAAACAGTTAAACGTTTATTTAAGGAATTCATATTTATTAAATTAGTAATGGAATTACATATTATTATAAATTTGACTTATATCATAAAACCTAAGGAATCAAAAATGTTATTATAATATCTTTAGCAGTATTGAGTTGCTAAATAAATCTTTAACTGCAGTGATAATGAACATAATTTTATTGTTATGATTTAAAAAAAAGAAAAAATGGAGGATGAATTAATACTAAAATAATATATTTTCCTCAGTATTTTACTATTAAAAAAAAGTTGCTTTTAAGGATGTTTTAAAAGTTCTGGACAAGAAATAAATTATTCTGTATTTAGTTATAGAAGTTATATAAAGCACTCCATGTAAATTTATACTATTTAAATATTTGAAATAGTTATTTTCTAAATCAATCTGAATAATAATTATTGCATTTTAAAAATATTTTTAACTAACTGCATCTGGACCCTGCTGCCTTCAGCACCGTTACCTGTACAAAGATTGCAATCGATTTTTAACTAACTTCCTGGCTAGCTACCCATTTGAAACTTTTATAATAAGCTCAAAATACAATAGCAAGGAATTTTTAATGCTTTTGGATAATTGTTCCGGGTTCCCGCTGCCTTCGGTAGCGTTTATATGATTCAACAAAAAATTTAAAAACATGGTATTTAAAAAGTTCTTTTTATCTTGTAATTATTATTGCTGATATGCTTTGATGGACTGAATGAAGTTCATCAATTACGAATTTTCGAAATTTATAAGGAGTAAAAATACGTTTCCTTCTAAAGACAGCTCATAGTTTACTTTCAAAATGAAGATAAATTATGAGATATTTTCTTTGGAAAATTCTTCAAAATGTAGGATTTCGATGTATTTAAATCCGAACATTTTTCAATTTCAGATGGAGTCATATGCCCTCTTACTGAACTGTCATTAAATTGTGTTCTTTTTAAATTCACTATATTTTTTTTCTGCTGTTTCCATCGAAATTCGCGATCTCGGTCGTGCGGGTTAATGTTAGTCTCGTTTCCGCAAGAAATTTATGCTGAATTGCTTCATCGTTAATATCACAAATGATGCGATTTTACAACATGATATCGAGAACGGTGCCGAAATTACGATGTTTTGCTAAGCGACGTAGTTCCACGATAAAATTCTTTACGGATTCACCCACCTTCCGATTACAACAATTTAAATTTAAAAAGTCCTAAGGTACGAGCAGAAGGCAAAACTGCTGACAATAAAATTTTAAATAGGGAATAAGTCGAAAGTCCGATTACCACAAGAAAAACTGCACGTTTCAATATTTTGTATTCAATAACATTTGCCAGAAAAAAGTACTGTATATTGTAGCAGTCTTGCATTTGCCTCCAAGGCAGCAGCTCGTGTTTTTTGCACCTGAAGAAGAAATGCCATGTCCTTTCGAAACCGGTTGTGCTGTCTTTAATTTCATGGTGTATGAAGAAGTTTAAAAATTTAAATATTGAGTGTACACCAGTTTTGAATTTAGCTTTGTGATTTTCCTCATTTTGGGATTCTCAAATTGTATTTTTGCTTCTTTTATAATGTTCTAAATAAAAGTTTAATATACATAAACAAATAAGTATGTAAAAATTTGCTTTAAATCCTAAATGTGTGTAGTTTTACCGTCAGTCAACAGGGTCCAGGTAGTGTCCCGCAGCAGGCATGGATGTTCATCTTCATGATGGTTCGGAATCAATTTTAAGCAATAATTACTGCTCTATCTAAACATAGCATGCCCCCCCCCCCTCCAAAAAAAATAAATAAATAAATAAAATAAAATAAAATAAAACGGTAGACTAAAAACAAATACCTAACACTATACCTATTTAAATGCACTGTTGAAAAAAATTTCCTGCAGCAAAAATGCCAATAAACCCACGCAATGTTACATCAGTTCTTCCGATTAAAAGGAATTTTTCTGAAAACTTAAAGGAAAAATCCTGTAAAAGATTAATAAACTTATTAAATTCATAGGTTTTGCTCTTTAAAAATGGAAAAAAAGAAAATTTTCCGAAAAAAATTACTAGATTTTCCACTTTTTTTTTTTTTTTTCAGTATAATTCATATGTAAATGAAAATACTTAAATAAACTAATTTTAAAACATTTTAATATTTTATGAAATTCAGCATATTCTCACTAAATTAAATATAATGCGTAATGGTTTAATTACTGTATGTATTTTCTGAAATAAAAATTTATGTAATTATCAAGTTAACGAAAGTTAATCTAATGATTCTGAATGTTACAGTTCTGGTAAATCCTTATGTAACGTCGACTAAATTAAAATGAATAATTTTAATATGCATCAAAATAACTCGACTGCACTCAGACTTATATTTGAATTATTATGTGGAATCTGAAATGACTTAATTAAATGTTTATAAAAGTTTAAGATATTTAAAAGGCTATTTATATTCAAATATTCTAAGTTTTATTTATTTTAAATTCTAAGAGTTTAGACTAATTAAAACGGATATTAAACACCGCTGAAATATTCTTTCCCGAAGCAAAATATAGAAACAACATTAATAAGTAAAAACCCCGCATTTGAGAAAAAAAAATCCGCATGATTTTGAAAAGTAATTAAAGTATAAATGGTAAATCTAAACTCAATTATTTAAATTTTACTAAACTTTTAACGAAACATTTATTTATCACGAATTAAATAATAATGCTATATACAGTTTTAAAAGTAAATCTGGAATAAAAGGTTTTAAATTTAGTTTTTCCCTTTTTCTTATTAAGAATTTACTAGACGCAATTAAAGAGAAATTTTAGAGTTATAAAATATTCATTTAATGGAAGATAGCAAAGAGTATTGAGTTCCATGCAATTAATTTCATCAAGTGTATTGTAAGTCAAACTTTTTCGTAAGTAAAATTAAGTAGAAATAAAATAATAATAATAAATGCATATATATATATATATATATTTTAACTGATATTAATTTGTAGAACTGGAGACTTTAGGAAATGAAATGCTGTCATTTATCTATGTTTTTTTCCAAAAATGTTGTATTAAAAATTAAATTTAAAAGCCTTACAAAGCTATACTGAAATATTCTGTTTAAATGAGCGTATTAATATTTCTTTTTCTTCCTTCCTCTTTTTTTTTTTACATATAAAGAAAGAAAATGGTAAATAAAGAAAAGGAAAGAGAATACACTAATACACAAAAACACACACATATATATACGTATATACACATTGAATTTTGAACTGTTTTATTTATTTTATGTCGAGGAAAAACAAACCTGTATTTTTTTACATCATTTTTGTTTCTTTTAAGTAATTAAAATGATAAAATAGGTTTCATTTATTTTGATATTTATTTTTTATAACTTTTGAACCAATTACCCGATTGAGCGAAAATATACTGCTTTAGATAATTTTTTTTAATGATTAATAAGAAAACCCATTTTCGTAGTGATCGGTTGAACAGTGTAGCATTGTATAGCGAGCTAAAAAACTTGACAGATTCGCGGACAGACTATTACATTAAAGTGACCACATTTTTAGACACCTTTCCCAGATTTGAAAACTTCCCCACGCCGACCTGACGAGGAAAACTAATTCGGGTGACCTGTGAATGAGGTAAGAACACAACTGTGAAAATCCTCCGACGTATACCACGACAAAGTTGAAAAAGAACACCAACTATGTTACAGTAAATGGGCAACGTGTAAAGGCTCTTGTTGATTCTTGTGTAGATTATTCCGTCATCTTTAAAAAATTACGCAGGCAGTTAAATGCACCCATGTTCTCTGAGAATGAACTAATATTGAAAACTGCGATTTAATAAAACATTGAAAGATATGTTATCTTTGTATGTTGACTTTGATTAGAAGAACTGGGATACTATTTTGCCTTTTGATACATTCGCCTACAATTCAGCGAAACAAGACACCATGGAATTCAGCCCTTTCATTTTCGTTCATGACAGAGATATACAGACATCTCTTGATGTAATCTTTCCATACGGAAAAGAGGACTGTGACAACTACGTACAACATCTGATCATCAAGTCCGAAGAAGCAAGGCAATTAGCAAAACTCCACATACTGTCGGAAACAAAAGTGTCCGAACACTAGCAAAAATTCCTATGTAAAAAAAGTACACTTCATGCGGTTTTGTTAAATAAATCCTTATCGAATACTGTTCTTACACTGACTAAGAACAGGATTCGACAAGGATTTATTTAACAAAACCGTATGAAGTGTACTTTTTTTTTTTTTACATAGGAATTATTGCTAATGTTTGGACACTTTTGTTACCGACTGTACGTGAAGCCCAATCAATGGACAAGCGACGATACGACGAACGTCATAGACCAGACAGCTACAAAATTGAAGATTTAGTTTGGTTGGATCTTTACTCCTGTACGAAAAGTCGATTATCTGAAAATCTTTTGTTACGTTACTTCGGACCGAATCGAGTAACAAGACGACTATCTGATGTGACATATGAAGTAGAATCCATAGAACGACACAGAAGGCGAAATCCTAAAGACATAGTCGATGTGTTGAGGTTAAAACCCAACTAGGATACAAAGGACCAATTAATTGACGAACGAGAGCAGGAAAGTTTCAGGCAACCGGTTTAAGAAGCTAGACAAGATTGCAGCGGGACGCTGCTTCCCCTAAGGGAGGGGAAATGTAACTAAAGTCGTTTCACCTGTGAACACCATGGCTGTGAGGCAAAGCGCCGGGCTGTGAAATCAAAAGTCGTGAATTCGATCCCACTCAAGGGCAAGTGTTTAAATGTGAATTAAACAAAACGGTATTTTTGTTTAATTGTTTTTTGTTTATTTATTCATTATGCCACTATGTTAATCATGTTCATGCTAATTATTCAGTTACTGTTAGGTAATTTCTAGACTTTTCGAATTCTAGAAGTTTCTGTTCTAGAAAATTCATCAACTGTATATAAACTAATGTAAAATTAAGTTGAGTTGAAAAATAAAGTCTCTAGTTGATCTTTCAGTGTTATTTTTCTCTAGTCTAATCTACATGACTATATTCTTTTTCTTGTTTTAAATAATTTTTTTAAGTTTTGTTCCTTCTTTGTTGGGTATGATAAAGCCGCCTACTCGGAAATTTAATAAATGATTCTTCAGAGGAAGAAATTTGCAGAAGTCACTTTAAATTTCTTAGTAAGCGCTAGTACACTGTGCTGATTTGATGAGGATCTCGTGCCTAGTCTTTTCACCTGATGAAGAGACGTGCTATTTGTTTGAGCGGAAACAACTGTTACGAGATTTATATTATTTTTTTTTTATTTATTTATTTTTTTTTTTAAAGTTATTTTTCTCAAAAATTAAAATAGTCCGTTTTTTTTTTTTTTTTCTTTTTTTTAATGTGTCTGATCAACTATAGCGGTTAGAATATAGAATGTTCATGAAGTTTACTTACACGGAAAAGTTACCAAAATTAGCATGTTGTAGTATTCAGAAAACGTTCTTAAATGTAATTGTAATATATTATGTGGTAAGAAAACTGAAAAAAACCCGAAATAATCTGCATAACAGTTACACATATCGACTCATATTAACTTAAATTAAGTCAGCAGGTTTCTTTATAACAGTTATCTCACATATGAAACTTAGAAAACATATGCGAAATATTATCTAAAATCTAGCGTTCTCGTAACTTGGTAAATTCGCAATATAGCAGTATAACATTTCAGCCGATATTCTCCTAAATTGAGGCAATTTGGAAATCCGGTTGAAATTTAGAGAATATTTTAAAAACCTTCTTTTTTTAATTAACTAAAATGTGATTTCTTTTCAGATCACTTTATATACTTTGATATTTTCGAATATGATAGTTGTAAGTATTGCAAATTTCAATTCATGTTAAATGGTAAGTCACGCGTTTTTGTTTCGGTTAGAATATAAAAAACTAAAATAATCGCAAAGTTTTGATGATTTTTTTAAAAAATAAATAAATAGTAATTATAAAGTAAATAAAATAAATAAAAAATATAAATATAAATATAAATAAATAAATACAATAAATAAAAATAAAAATTGGCTACATATTGTGAATGTGTGTTCACAGTAAAAAAACCGCTACATTCGGTTAAAATTAAGGATTTTAAAGAAGCAATTTTTAATTAAATTTAAAACAAGCACCACACTGACATTTTATAAATTTCGAGGCAGCGTGCTTCCAATTGAAAGTTACAAATTTTTTAGAAAATTAATATTAAATAAAACTCAAGGTAGAAGAATTTTATAAAGCTAGCTTTACACTTGTCTCAACAGGTGAATGCATGATTTCTCTCGACTTTTGTGAAAAATAATTATCGAAAGAGGCTACAGTGAGATTGATTTATGAGGAATCTTGAATGCGTTCGGCTAAAAAAATGACATAGCTGCGAAACTTACGGACTTTTAGAGAAAGTTTTATATTAAAATTGACTATAATAATTTTTAATTTTTTTAATTGTGCAAAATTAAAACGAAGAAATGTCTGTAAAAAATAATAGTGATAAATTTTGTTTGGAAATAACATTGTTAACTGCTGCGTTATGGAATTCTAAACAGTATTATTATTAGCAAAAAACAGAAAGAAAAAAAAAAAACAGCACTGAAGTATTTGGCCTAGAAATAAAAAGCAATGGCGATATTAAAGAAAAAAGGACCAACTTATAAACTTTAAAAAGGATGGAAAATCAAGAACAATAAGCAACGGAATGAAAAAAATAGGATTTAGCGATTTCTAAAAGCAACATGAGTTTATAGAATATTAGATTTAAAAAAAAATCTAAATAGTGATAATTTATTTCTAAATCACTAGACTTAAAATCTTGTGGTAATCTATATCATTATATAAAGCGCAAAAAATTGTTTGTTTGTGGAGGGTAATCTCTGAAACTACTGAACCGATTTAAAAACTTCTTTCACTGACCGAAAGCTACAGTATGCCATATTGTTATAGGCTATATTTAATTTTGATAAAATAAATTTTAGTTTAAAATCTGAGCATTTTAATTAAAATCCCCATAGAAGCCGTAATAGAAATGGAAATAATGAAATATTAAAAAAATTAGCTGCTGCCAACATAAAAGAAACATTTACATATTCATTTCGTTTTTAAAATATCTTGACGTGAAAAGAAAAGAAATATATTTGCACGTGCATTAAATTGAAATTCATATAAAGCTTTTTTAATTGTTAAACTTACACGTTAAATCTGACGTCATTATAGAATTAAAAGTGTTTATTTTTCTAATAATTTAATTTGATATGATATGATATAATATCTAAGCATCAATGTTTAAACCACGGAGTCTTTATTACTCCGTGGTTTAAACTGATGTGTGTAAACGAAATTGGAATTTAAAAATAAATAAATAAAATAAGAAATTCTACTTTATAATATTATTTATTTTAATTTATAATTGTTGCCAAAAAGATTTACGAATTAATTTATTTTTAGACATATAATAAAATATATTTTCACGCGAACAATAATATAAAAAGTGAACTGGATTTTTTGTAAAAAAATAATAAAGATCGAGGAAAATTATTTCCCCATTTTAATCCCCATATTTGGATATAGATATGTATTAGTTATCATGTGCATCCGTTAGATTAAATTGTTTTTGTTGTAAAATTGATAAAATTGGAATTTTAAATTTCAAAACTCTAGAAAAAAAATGGCAAATTTCCATATTCGATTGAAAACACAAACATTTCATTTCAAAGGATGATATTTACACAATAAACATCCAACTAATAAACTAATTAAAAGGGAAAGGATAAATATTCTATCATAATTTGAAGTCAAATTTGTTTTCAAATGTCTAAATAAAGTATCTGATATAATATACTAATATGTTGCAGCGGAATAGATTTGATATCGGTCACACTTGACAGAAAAAAAAAAATATCGCCAAATTATCAGGCGAATATAATTTAATTCCTTTCAAAAATCATGGTTATTTTAAAAACTTACATTAAGAGTGTAACGAATAATATGAAACAATATTTCGTACAATACATATTACGAAAATATACATCTGGCATGTATATTTTCGTATTACGTTTTTGATCGCCAAATACAAAAAACGCCAAGGTGACAGTTTTGAAATTTAAAATTAAAATTTTGTCAATTTGACAGCAAAATAACTCAATCTAACGCATGCATACAATAACTAATACATATCTATATCCAAATATGAGGATTAAAATCGGGAAATAATTCTTCTAGAATTTTAATTAAAAAAAAAAAAAAAAAAAAAAAAAAAAATCCAATGAGCGATTAACATGGAAATTTTTTTTCTTGCATCCACGGGCGGTCAGTGATGTCATACTTCGCTTGCGTATTGAGATGTTTAAATTTATTTGGCGACTATTTTTAGCAACTAACAGTTATGGCAAGTAGCTCAATATACATAGCGCATACAGCCATTACTGAAATGTAAATAGCATTTAATTATTTGAGTTACATTATGTTGACTGGAAACCTATTTAATATACCTATGCTCTATAGCTATACTAATATAAAAAAAAAAAGAAAGGTTTATATGCATATGTAGAGAACGATCGCTAGAACTAAAAAGCCGATTGCTTTTTTTTTTTTTTTCTTTCAATAATCAAAAGTTACACTGTCTCTCTCTAAGTGCTAGAAGCTGTAATAAATTTTGGTAAAATAAATTTTTAATTAAAATTTTCAATATTTTAATTGAAAACAAAGCATAGATTTGATATCTATCGTCATTGGCGATTTTTGTATTTGGCGATCGAAAACGTAATACGAAAATCTGTATATTATCGTAGTAAATACGAGATGTATGTGTTTACTTCAATTACCCTACTACCGTAGGTAGTGGAAGTATTGTATAGGTTTTGGCAATTGGTCAGTGTGTGTGTATATGTGCACGTGTGTGTGTAATCTTCTGGCTGTCATATCTCCAAAACTAATAAAAATAGAACTACTAAACTTCACAAGTGATTCATTCAGGTCTGGTGTACAGATAAATTTTCCAAATTTTCGTGAAAATTGAAAAACCGGAATTGGGTCATCGAAAACCAGAAATGGGACCCTAAGCCCATATTCAAAAACACCTCTAATGATTTTCTTCAAAGTTGCTATATAAATAATATATTAGATGCCCTTTCGATTGAAAAGTTGCTTAGTTCAGGAAAATTGATAGGCGTCCTCTATAAACAGCTCAATTTCAGACTTCGCAAGTGCGTTCCTTTAAAAACGCCTGTACGGATTTTTTTCAAACTCGCCATGTTAACTTCCTATTAAATATCCTTTTGTATGTAATTATTGTTTTAAGTCAATAATTGAGTATGTTAAGTTTTGGTAAAAGTTGGTATCTCAAAAACGGCTCTAACGTATTCTTGAAAATTTTTTCTTTAATCCAATTTAGATAACCTTTCTCAAGTATTACGTGCTTATTACAGGAATATTAACGGTCATCCTGATTAGGTAGTTCAGTTTTAGATCTAGGAAATTCGTGTTTAAAAAAATAATTATCTATTTTTTTCCACTTATTTTTTAATTCGCTATGCAAACTCTGTTGTATGTGTCTTTATACGTGTATCAAGTTTCTCTTACTCGAAAATCTCAAAAAATGTAAGTAATATCTCCAAAAAATTGTATATATTACGTGTAATAGTGGGTAATGGAAGTCGTGTGGTTGTTTCACACCAGATTCTGTAATAGTATATAATGTACGAATATTGTTTCATATTATTGATTTCTCCTTTAATATACATTATTAAAATAATAATCAATTATGGAAAAAATTAAATATATTTGCGAAATGAAAAAATAAATAATAATTAAAGCTATTATGACGTCAATTTTATCAAAAACATTTTCATGTCATAGGTTTATTTTTCAATATTTTTTATTCATGAGTAAAGAAATGTTTCTTTCTATGAAATAAATAAATAAATAGCATTAAGTAAAAATTGCCAACATTTAACAACTAATTAAAAAAAATAATTGTAAAATTATATTTTGACTTTCCAGTTAATAATATTGCCTGACTATAACATATAAACTGATATATTTCTTGATTTTTTACATATCAATCCATCTTTAACTAAAATTTGTTCATCAGTGCGAAGCCGGACGGGTCAGCTAGTACATAATAAAGCTAAGATTCGAGGACAATTCTAAAAAAAGAAAAGAAAAAGTTGAAATCAATTTAATCAAAGTTTGTCCATATACTCTATTTCCTTATAATCTTCCCACTGTATAAATAATAAAATATTAAACCACTGTCTGAAATCTTGTCTTTTACTGTTGTATTTCTCCATATTTTATATTTTACATGCACACTGCTTTTTCTTTTTATCTAATCTCTATTACAAAAAAAAAAAAAAAAAAACAATCGAAAAGAATAAGTCTAATTTATCTTAAAGTTTTGAAAGATGTGTTTGAAGGAAAAACAACGTTTATTTTATCTTAAGGTGATAATGTTTATTCAGAGAATCTTTTTATATAAAACAACAACGGAAAATTAGACTTTACTTAAAAGAATTTGCGTGATTTGCGTATATTTGAAGTTTCGTGAAATAATCAATCATTGGCTTCGAATATAATTTACTTTACGCAGTTACATCTGGAAAAATCATGTATTTTTCAACAAATATGCTTTCTTTATTTGGTAAATATTGCGTGACCTAGTATTTGAATGCTACCGCATAAATCAACCACTGTTATTGATTAGATCTTATTTTAAATAACTTTTTCATGCGTATTAAACTTATAATCGCCTAAAATTATGTGATTCATTTCACTTAAAAGTATAATTATCCATTAATATACGCATAAAATATGCACAGAATATAAATGTTGATTTGATTTCCTAAAAATTAGATAAGTGTTGCAGTATTACTTTTGAATTTGTTTTACTGAATGTTTCAGCAATCAATGAGTTAATCTAATGAGATTTGATTAACTATTCATAGAAGTTAAATAATACAAAAGTCATTAATTATTACCAAATAGAAATTTGTTTTGCAATAATTACTTCAAATATCATTTAAAGTAGAAGCCTAAAAAATAATAATTAAATACATAATAGAGATTTTTATTGCAGTGTTTTTTCCAATTTTGTAAATAATCATTAGAAAATAAGTGTCCTCATATTCGAAAGTTACACATATTAAAAAAAGAGTGTAACAGTAAAATTTACATGAAACACTTGTACTTATACAATTACCACAACTCTTTCAAAAAAGTGTAAAACATAGCTGTAAAGTTGAAATGAACCTGTCTTAGGTAAACAATGTAAAAAAAATCAAAAATATGCATTAATGCACCAAGGACGCTTTATACAACTTAAGACTTCAGTCGATTTTTTTTTTCCTTAAAAAATGCATATTCTCATTTTATTTCACTTTTCGTACAATTAGCTGATATTGTTAACCTTTCGATTGATTTCCGGTACGTTTTCCTAAAACATTAATTATTTGATGTACAGAATTTTAGAATTGTACCATAAAATTCTGAGATAAATACGACAATACATATGTATATATATATATATATATATATATAAACCACTTTTCTACCATTTTCATGCGTTTTTGTTCATATTTTTCTACATATAAGATATTATTTTTAAAGGAATTAAAGCTGAAGTGAATGTTTTTTTTAGATCTTGTATATATTAAATAATTAGACCAAAATACAAATCTTATGATCAATTTTGCATCTAACTTCTACAAGTTTACATAAACTTTTAAAGCTATTTTGATATCTCTCTCTTTTTTCTGTCAAAACGTCTACTTAAAAAAGGATAATTTAATTTTATATTCGATATGTTGGGAAAAATTGAACTTTAAAAATGCATGTAAAATACTACCTATATCAGAATTTAATGATGTTCATCTGGTGCTCAAAGTATTGTGCACTGGTGTACAGTTGCTAAGTTCTTTGCTTGAAACACGATTTAAGCATATATGTAAATCAGAATTCACCTTAAGCTCATATAAAAATTATGAATGATTTTAATCATAGTATGCAAAAGTCAAATTAGTCAAATTATCCTTAGTCAAAGAGTAAAATTAGCTTTAGTACCATTTAAAAAAATGACTGTTAAGAGACTTAACGGGAATTAATTTAAATCACAAGAATTCTGCATAATAACGGTGTGTTACTCCCCTTTCAGTAAACATGTAAAAAGCTAAGTTCGACAGTATATTTTTTTTTTTACTTATCAATAGACTTATGGCAGGAATAAAAATTACTTCTAAGTAATTAATTTTATGCTAAATTTTGCAAATGTAAAAATCTTTAATAAATTAAATAACCAGTAAAAACTACTGACAGCTAGAAAACGTCATTTGTATCCCGCATGAAAAAAAAGTAATCTATAACAAGTCATTAAGTAGCGCCACCTACTTAATTAACGCAGTGAGTTCATAAAGTGTCACGCCAACCAATTAAATTGTCGGAAAACAGGTAATTGCTCAATAGTTTGTTTTAACTCTTAAATTAATTGTCTGCCTTGCGGCTTTTAGTTTTCCTTCCTACAATTACTTTTGCACCTGCGAAGAAAATAAAAACCTTAGCATAGAAGGAATAAAAATTTCTATTTAATCCGTGATTAATAACCATTTTGAAGTTTATTAATTCGTTGAGCTTATGATGGATAAGAATTTGGTTCCTGGATAAAATGAATTGATGAAAATGGTTTTTCATAGGATAAGTTTGAGATGACTAAGAGAAAATGTTGAAATATTCTTTATTATTTTTGTAGCTAAGAAAATAATTCACATTTATGATAAGTGCTTTACCATAACATATTACACAAAGCTTAATATATATATATATATATATTCATTTATTTATCAGCAAAAAAAAAAAAAAAAAAAAAGTTATTTTATTGCAAAGTATATGACACTCTACTAGTAATCATAAAAATGTGGCATTTTATGAAACTTTTTAAGTTTGTTTTTAGGTTGCATACAAAGATCAGAAAAGTTCAAAACGTTAGAAAAATTGTTGATTACTTAAAAACTGTTAAATCTAGTTCCAGTAAAAATTTATGACAATAAGCAAATGCGGAAAAGATATTTATAAAAATATTACTTTTTTTTTTTTTTTTTTTGATTACAATATTTTAGAAATAATTGGTTTTTAGTTTATAAGATAACATGAGAATAACTTCTTCAAAAATCAAAGTAATCAAAGTATTTTATTAATCTTTGCAGCTGTTTAAACAATGCCAAAAATAGAAAAAAAAAAGTTCACTTAGTTTCCCCTAAAAAATAAATGAATGAAAATAAAAATGAAATTCGTATTTTTTTTTTTTTTTTCAATAATCGTAAATTCAGTTCTACTCTCTTATGTTGATAAAAGATAGAAATCACGTAAAGAGTGTTTTAAAAAATATTCTAACGATTTTTTTTTTTTTTTTTTTTTTTTTTTAAAGCTTAAAAAAATATAATTATTTGTCAAATTTTAAAGGGATTCTTATGAAAGGTTTACATCGTTTATAGTGTATTATAAATTTTCTTATTATTTTCAATACGACGCGTATATTTTTAGGCTTAGAGAGTGGCTTATTTAAAAAGATATACGTTTCCTACTGAGAAAAAAAATATACTTTTAATTTCTGATGTTATTTATACTTTTTTTATTTTAAAAATATATAAAATCGCGCGAAAATGAAGTAATCGAATCTAGTGATTATTATTATTATTATTATTATTTACTTATTCTTATTCATATGTGGTAGAGAAAATATTGTCTTTTTGATGAAATATTCGAAATTGATATTTCGCTATATTTACACGTTTGGAGTCCCCATGAATCAAAAAATCAGGTTTTTAGTGGCTGGTCTGTATCTGTATGTATGTGAAGTTGTTTTCAGCATAACAGAAGAGTAAATATCATCAGGAAATATATAATATTTTAAATCTGTATCACATAACGACGCTACCTGATTTTTTTTTTTTTTTATCGGACACAGGATTTGGGTAAAGGGACATTCAAGAGATTTCAAATATATCACTTCTATTGGAAACATTTCTTGCAGATCTAGTTAGACACATTCAATCTGCACTAAAGATAATGAAATTGACATATATTCATTAAATGTACAAACTCAAGTTCTACATAAAATATGCATTGAAACTGTTTATTCTTCGTTTACGGGACAACAGATTAGAATTTCGATGCATTAGTGTTATATGTAGTGTATTAAAATGACTAGAAGTGCATTTGAAATTGTATCATACATTTGTTTTATGAGCTGCGTGGTGTGCTAAGTTTAAATACATTATTTGGTATGACAATATACGCAATATATACAAGTAATATACAGAGCCACACGAAATTAGTTCAATAAGTTTTAGACAATGTTTTAGGTGGCAATTTTGTAAATAATATACAATAAATTTAAAAATATCGTAAAATATTCAACGATTTATGAATTTAGTAACAATATTGAAATGAGCGTTGAAGGCAGGCGCTAGCCCTGTTTGCATAAAAATTTTTATCAATTAAAGCTATTTCTATTTTTTAAAAAAATATTATTGTTTAAAACGCTCTAAAAATGCTTAGGTACAGTACCTGATATACGGCGAACTGTATACGTTGATCGCTAAACTGTAATCATTTGTTAATAGTAATATCGTAATTTGTTAAAATGTAGTGTGAGTTCCACAGCATATAATTTTAATCGTTCCACAACTTATGTTTAATAAATGAAATTTTTGCTCAATAAAAGTGAATTTAATGAAATTTTATAAAAAATATATCTTTTATATAAATCGAAATACGTTGGAATTTTTATTTGTTAATATTTTCTAACAAAATTCTTTTATAAATAAAATATTTTTTAATTGAAGAGAAACGTAAAAAATGCTAGATTTTTATTATTGTTATTATTATTATTATTATTATTATTATTATTTTATATTTAATTTTATTATAGTTCTGAAAAATAACCCTTGGTTAAAGAATCGATCTAGCACCTAATCCTAATTTTAATCTCACATTTAGAAACTAATTTCTACTTTAACATGACATTCTATAACATAAACAAATGAGCGCATTAAAAAACAGTTACCTGAATCTGAATGAGACAAAAATACAACCTCCTTGCTATAGTGTATGCAAATGATTTTCTTTCGGTGGTGAATAGATGACTACCTAGGGTTTCAGCGCATTCCCAAGAAACAATCGAATCGTATAGAAAACAGAGTATATTACAAAATTAATGCAGTATTTCGATGCAAATGTGGTTCAGTTGATTTACATCGATTGTAATAATTCTCGCAAATAGGTTCACAAGCAGTATGATAAGATGCACCATTGATAAAAGGCGATGCAATTATGGGAATGTGGAACTAACTTGTTCAAAGAAAGAAAATGTTCAAATTGTAGTACCGCTCAATATTTCGCTTAGATAGAATTTTTTTTTCCTATGATGATTGAAATAATGAGTGAACCATGACTGTACAGAGTGCCAAGAATGTAACCATATAGCAATCATATAAATATCAGAAAAATTACATTCTGCTATTCGTTCATTTAGTATATGGTGCAGATGTATCAAGTTTATGAGGTACGTCGATTTTCTTGAAACATTCATAGATTTTTTTTTCTTTTTTTTATGACAAATAAAGTCATATAGCATAATCGGTGTATGTATAGTAACAAAAATGTAATATTTTTAGGCAATACGTCAGAAGTATCAAATAGTTGTTATGAGACAGGTTTCCGTCACCTGACAAGGAGGCGCCGAATGCAAAATATCAGCCTGATACCAAAGACACGATAATTTTTAGTATCCGATTTAAAGAATCAAAATATTACCGATAATGTATTGTTATTCTGGTTCAGTTTTGTCCATCAAACCGGGATTTTTGTCCAAATGTTAGTGTGACACTACTAAAATTTATGAAAAGAAACTTGCTTGTAAGCTAAGAAACGGTTAACCTGCAGTAGTTAAGAATTGTACTAGTTTATATACGGCCAATTTTCACCAGTAAACACAAAATAGTCTCGCAATTTAGAACTATACGTGTATTAAATTAAATCTAAAATGATAAACATAAGATATTTGTGAAATCATTTAAGTGTCATATTTCTTATCCGTTACGTTTTGTTGACATCGGAAATCATATACATTTTTGTGGATTATGCATCAGAATTATTGCTGATGCTCAAAGTTGTGACGGATATCTGGCACCAAACCGATAACCATTTCATGTATCAGTAAGGATATATATCAGCGAAAACTTTCGATAGAAAGAGATTACGAGTCAGTGGCATCGAAATGACAACTCTCATGCCGGATGAATATGACTTTTCGATCTCAATATGCTACTTCTGTGCTTAATGGGAATATCAAGGGCAACAACAAAATGCGAAAACGGAGTTTTCGTCCAATCGGCACTTACAGCACTTGATGTAGCTTTATCAACACGTAACCCTTACACTAGTAAATATGCAAACATTTATGAGCAACAAAGTAAAAAAGAGTGGAATACAGAAATATTACAGTCCCTTGCCATAAATTTTCCGTGCCCAAAATGGCCAGCTTTACAATAGTAAATGCCATACAAGGTTCCCAGAATTTTTATTAGGTGTAAGGGAAAGTTCAGTCGTTTTTGAACGCGTGCACTTTAATGAGTTGTCGATTATCGACTGAAACCAGTTTAAACAGGTTAGAATATTATACAACTAGATGATTTACACGCATTTTTTCGTATTTTGTCGGTTTTTTCAAACTTGTAGAACTATCATCATGGGTGAAGAAAAAGTGCACTTACAACACTATATGTTGTACGAGTTCCAAAAAGGGAAAAACGCAATGGAGAAAACAAAAATCTTGTGTGACGTGTTTGGAGAGGACGCAGTAACAACTTGAACATGCCAAAGATGGTTTGCGAAATTTCGTTTGGGTGATTTTTCTTTGAAAGTTTAGCCTAGATCAGGAAGGCCATCAGGTATCAATGACGAAGTGCTACAATATGATCAGGACAAATCCCACGTTAACTTCCACAGAAAAGGGCTTCAAGCTTGGAATTCATCAGACTACTGCTTTGGATTAGATTAAAAGTCGGTTTCATGTACAAACTCTCTGTTTGGGTGCACACAACAACAGAACTTTCCCTTACACCTAATAGTATTTTACATTTATTTTATTATATTTTCCACCTTATTTTAATACATCCTTTATCAAAATGATAGCAGAGCATTAAAATATTCAAGAAAAAATGCTTTATGTAGATAGTGGTAACAATATAATAAAAAGCATCTAAAAGTTTAGGAAAGCTGCGAGCCCTTGGTCATATTAATATGTGATCTAGAATTTTTTTTTTTTTTTTTTTTTAATATAATAATGATAGATATATACTACATTAATCAGGGTAATCGTGGTGTAAAAATTCTCATACAAATAGTAAATATTATAATTTATTTAGTATTAGTTTTAAAACTTTATTATTTTTATTACTTAAAAAAAAAATATATCATCCGTATTTTATTAAAACATTTTTTGTATATCCAAATACTTTTCATGTAAAAATGTAATCTTACTGAACTTAAACAATAAAATGAACTTACTTTAAATAAGGAATTAAAGAGTAAAGAATAAAGAACAGATGCAAATTTATATTGAGAAAATCCATTTTTACAACAGGAAAAACAATGGAAGCATTTTTAAGATATCACTAAACATATTATGAATTTGAGCTTGAGAGTTTGGTCTAAATTACTTATGATTACAGTTTTTATGTTACAGCTATTATAAAAGTACCAAAAATGAATACGCTTTACCGAAAATTACATTATAAAATAAATTGATTTCTTTTAATACTATAATTTGAAAATGTACAAATTTTCTTCAATATTACAGGATACGAAGAACATTTGAATTTAAATCATTCACCATTTCTATCAGAAAATCAATTCTCTATCCTTCTAAGTAATAATTGGAATTTCTAAGCACTGCAACATAGTTACAACTGTTCATGTTTCTTTTATATTTCTGTATATTTTGAGAAACAAACTGAAACTTTTAAAATTTTAGACACAAGTAATTTCTTTAAATATCTCTAAAAATTTCAGTGCAAAATAATTTGTCTCCGATTTCTATGCTTATTTTTCCTTACTAAAAAACGCAAAACATCTAACAAGGATATTTTAATTTCTAAAGTTTCTTTTATTCTATTCTAAAAGTGTTGTAAGAATTACTTTTAAAAAGAAAATATACATATGAGTGATTCTAAGCTAAAATTACTTTTATATGTGTAAGAAATACTGCTTAAACCTTCTGAAGTAACAATTGGAGATTTTATTTTAGTGTTTATTTTATGAAATGTAAAGAGGTTTTCCCCAATATATCATAAGTGGGAACGAAAGCAAAATTATAAATAAACATTTAATTTTCCAGTTCACTTTTTCGTACCTTGATAAGATTTATAATTTATTCTGTATTACTGTTAGCCCCGCACCTTTTTCACACCAGTATGTTTTAAAAGCCTTTTTTTTTTTTCTTATTTTATTGTAATTTCATAATATAGAAAAAAAATTATAAAACCGCTGTGGTGTTAAAAAGAAAGAGAGGATCAAGTAAAAATATAAAAATGAAGGAAAATTACAATTACACTGAATAAGTATAAAAATATAATAAAATTAATGACACACGAAATGCAATAACAATGAAAAGTCTACAATTGTTTCAGGAATTCACATTAATATTTTACAAATTTCATTTTAGATAACGAAAGACATTTTTCTAGTTCATAACAAAATTAATAGTACATAAGCTATTGCTTATTTTCATAAATATATGATTATACTCGCTAAACATAATTTTTTTTTTTTTTTTATTTTTACATTTTTAATACTGATAAAATCAAATAGATATGGAATGCACTATATACACATTTTTTTATATTTATTATTTATTTCTCATTCAAAGCTCAGAAAACTTTTACACAATTAAAAAGAAAATAAATTTCTTTTCGAATATTAGGATAAAACGAAAGATCATAAAACTGTTTGATGAGAAAGTATTCGAAATTATAGATTATCATATTAATTTTTAATAATTCTAAAATCAAATTTGTATAAGGCTTTTTTTAAAAAAGTAATAATTACTGCATTAATCTCTTAAACTAGAATTATGGATTTTTTAATCAAAAAATCAAATTAAAGGGTTTTCAATCATTTTGTCTTTCTTTAATTTAAAAATTCATCTCTATAAACGTCAAATAAGATGACAGGTAACAATTTTAATTGTTAAAAGTGATTAATGATTGCCCTAATGATTTATCGTGGTTACGGGTATGCAATAATTGAAGTTAAAATTATTTGATAGATTTTAATCATTATATAAAGTATCCTAATGATGTAAGATGAAACTTTATGATGTTTACATTTTTAAATGTCTGTAAAATTCCCAAATTTTAAATTACAACCAAGCTTTTTTTTTTTAATTGAAAGATTCAGATTTCATTGAATGGTTTTACTAGATTTAGGAGACAGTCTTTACTTCATAAATCAGAGTTTTATCAGAATCATTCGATTTAAATCAACTTTTAGAGAAAATTCATTAGGAAATGTTTCATGATTTGTTTTAATAAGAACGAAAGAAAACTATACATATATAGCCAATACAGAAACACTTCGATCCATCGTTTTTCAAAGGGTCCCAGAAAAACTTATACTGGTCTGCTCGTTATGGCCTACTGCTGGCATCCTGCACTTGCTATCAGTTGCCGGTTGCCCCATATAACTCTAGCAGCGGGCCGTTTGTGGCTGCCAGCAGTGATGAAAGCCTAAAGAAAAATGGTCGGTGGCCCAGAAGTGGCATAAACACAGATGACCTTATGCAGGCTATCACCACATGGCCAACATCATGTTTTTCATGTTGTGGCCACAAATTATTAGGCCATAACCAATTTGTATGCATAGGTGGCTCTGTGATTCTTTTTCTGTTGATTTGTAATTCCCTCGCTGTCCGCCATTTCATACGAAGTTCCTGTTCGTTGTTGCAGTCTGCGGATGCGAGATTGAAAATCTCGTAAAAAGAATATATGAGTAAGTAATTCAATTATTAATTTGTTTTTGTATTATTTTTAAAATACTATTATTTTTTAAATGTTTGGCACTAAAGCCATTGTTATAACAAAAGGATTTCTAGAAATATATAACAAATATCCAGTTGATCCGTTTTAGTAAATTATGATAGTCGCTAACTTTCTAGTATTTTATTATTATTATTATTATTTTAATTGATTTAATAAAATAAAAATTATGGATCTTAATTTATATATTTATACTAGATGGACGGGAGAAAGTTATTAGAACAATTATAAGTAATTATAGTGTATGTTTTATTTATTTTTTCTTCCTTCGATGTAGTTAAGAAGAAAGCATTAGATTTGGGAAATTTTTCGACATCCGGTTTTCGATTTTACACGTTATGGGTTTTTCTGATGAACATAATCTGAAAATTGTCTGTCTGTTTCTTTGTGTCTTAAAAATTTATGAAAGTGATAGTAGTCTAAAAAGTTTACTTCTTTCGCGTTTTTTTTTTTTTTTTTTTTTTATGTACAAGCATCGCTTCCTTTACCCCTGAGGGAGAAGTATACCCAGATAGAGTAAATTTCCATTATGGGTATTCTTGAAAAGAATTCGCCAGTATCTTTAAACGAACGATTATATTATACATCTGTGATATTTTAAAGCAAATTTATCAATTTTTTAATTTTTGACAAAAACTAGTATAATGTGGCACCACAAAACTTTCTTGTATATTTTTCATTATGCAAATTCGCGTAGTGCAAATAATTTGTTAAAATCATTTTCCTGAATGCATGCAAACGATTTTCATTTTATTATAAAACAGTATTTCTCAACAATAATAATAATAATAATAAAAATTAATTTTGTGCCAACTTCTGAAAATATGATTTCTTCTCCTTCTTCTTGTTTTTTTTTTTAATAATTTATAACTTTGCTTTAATTTTCCACAAATTTAATTCAGTCATTTACTTGAAAGTTATTGATGAGTTTCTTTTGAAAAATACCAGCATTGAAAATTTATCCCCTCATGGGAAAGGACGAGCGATTCTTCAACTTATACAAAAAAATTTTCCTGGTTTGTTGTTAGTTATTTAAATATTTATTTTTTAATTCATAATAAAAATTAAAAAAATAATTATAATTTATTTGAAATCATTTATGTAAAATTTCTTCCTATACTGTGCCATATTGAAAATTAAGAAGAAGTAGTAATATAGTGAGTCAATGATCCACAAATGTAATCGGGAACGATTTTAATCAAGTTTCGTTAAATAACAAATTTGGTTAAATTTCGTCCATTGGTTCGTGAGATACACTGTCCACAAAATTTTTTATACACACTTACAGAGTGAAACTTTCTAAAAATGGTCAAATCGTGTTCAGGAATCTCAAAACCCTCCATCATAGAAAATAATTTTCAAAAATAATAATTTTAATATGTAATTTCTATAAACTATTATAGGAAAAGAAGAAAAAAAAGTGGTAGCCATAACAAACTGTTTTATTTTATTTATTTATTAATTATTATTTTTTAAATGCAAGTGAGAACAATAATTTCACTTTTACGAAACAGAAATACTTCCCCCTCAATTTCCCGTAACGTATAAGAATATTTTTGAGCATCACTATTAAATGAACCACAAATATTTATTTTATTATTTTTGATCGGAACCATTTCTTATTGCATCTATAAAATGTATGTTGATCTGTATTTTAGCGTTGTATAAAGATTTTTACGTGCGCTGATAAGAAATGTCTCTTAGACTGTAATGTATCCAAATTATTTTATGAATTTTTATTCTGAAACCATTTGTGTTACCTGTTCAACTTTTTATGACAAGCGTCCTATAGTAAATCTCGAAACATATATGAGTTTTATGGAATTCTAAAAATATTTTTAAAATAGGTAATTGTCGGATAAATTTCTCAAATATTTACAACTACAAAGACAAACGCACTCTCCCTTTTCTCCCTAATTCCGTTATCTCTTTACTCAACCGAACGATATATATATATATATATATTTCTTCAGCTGAAATTGTATTCCCTTCTTCTTTCACCCTTTTTCTCGATCTACCTGACACACTGCCCTAAAAATTTACAGAATCTGTTTTCCAAACCTAATGAAAATAAATTGGCACAGGTCAAATGCTGAATATTCGCTTAAAGTTCAAATAATGTCATCTGTATAAAACTGCAAAATCATCTTTCGGTATCGCACGTCAGAAAATTATTCACTCAAGGACATTGAAGAGATTTGGGGAGAGAGTAAAAATCCCATTGGACTATCAACAATGCGAAAAAGTTCTTTGTGGCGGCCTGGTTAAGTTTGACAGCTGTGATAATTAATTCTAAATAGCCGATTACATTTCTCAGTGATAATTTCTGTGTTTTCAAATGTGCGACTTTGAAGATAAACACAGAGAGAAAAAAAGAAAGCTTGATCATCTGCCTGCTGTTTTAAAAAGAAGGAAAAAAATTATCAATTGGGTACCATTTCATGTAGGGGAAAAGAAAAATATTCAAGATTTTCTGGATACTTGAGAGTTATAATAAAAAGCACCACAGAATTGTGTTTAAAAGTAATAAGAGTAAACACCATAAAATGTAAGAGCTCGCAACAATCGTTTCGGATGGAAAGAAAACATGATCCTTCATCAGGCAAACGAAGTAGGCACGAGTGCGGCAAACAAAGCGCAAGCGTTGCTGC
This sequence comes from Salticus scenicus, assembly GCA_963930645.1. Classification (NCBI taxonomy): domain Eukaryota; kingdom Metazoa; phylum Arthropoda; class Arachnida; order Araneae; family Salticidae; genus Salticus; species Salticus scenicus. Next base: position 257,617,889 of record OZ005648.1, read on the forward strand.
CTGCGTTTTGTTTGCAAAATTTTATAGTGTTTATTCAAAGTATTGTACATGTCACTTGAGAGTATACTCCAATTTCTTAAGAAATCGCACCCTCGGGCGGCGTAAGCTAGTTATTAACTAAAAGATCGTTCGGAATGCAGATGTCCGTTTTTTTATTGCCGTAAATCAGAAAGTGACCTAAAATCCGGAAAGGCCACGGTCCGGACGATTCCGGATTTGAGATTTTATACTGTAGTAATAAATAGAAAAATTTGTAAATAAACATAATCATTGCCCTCCCCCCCCCCCCCCAAAAAAATAAAATAAAAAATAAAATAAAAATAAAAAATCGTCAGTTCTTTTAGGTTGAAATAATAACACATCCCTTCGTGAGTTTAACAAAAACCACGATTGCAGCAAAATACTTTTGCTGCACTAGTGCCCACTTTGTTTCTCCTCATGAAGGGTCTTCGTGCTATTTCAACCGGAAACAATTGCTGCAATTTTTTATTATTTATTTATATTATTTATTTATTTTTTTTAGTTTATGGTGTTTTTTACAATGCTCTCTTTATAACAATTTTTGTTTCAATATTCTATAATTTTGACATGTAAAGTTACATTTATGTATATCAAATAGCGTAACAAAGTTAAACATATTGAAATTTGAACACTTAAAAAATAAATAAATAAATAAATAAAAACATAATCTCCTTTTTTCCAAAAAATGTAATAGAGAGAAATATTTGCACTGAAAACAAAATATTAAACTTTTATCATAAGGAAAATGGATCAACTGAATATTTCCTATATGCTGCACTAGAAATCCTGAATTTACAACCATAGTGTATGAATCAAATACTTGTAAATAGTATTTAAAAATGAATATGTACAAAATCAAATTAAATATTGGATGCATAGAAAAAACTGGCTGCTACTTCATCAGAAAAAAGAGAGAGGAAAACAAAAGAAAGAAAAAGAAAAAAAGCATGAATAAAATTAAAGGTATCACCAATAAAATAAATATGTTAGCTATAACTAAATCACTGCTGGCCTATTAACGGCCCTCTTCACTTACTTTCCCCGGAAGTCCGAGGCAATGTTATTCTATGGGAAATTTTCTTTACAAATAACTTATTAACTAATACATATTTTTAAATTCTGCTTTCACATTCAGAAAATTCCCAACTGTTAAATTGACCTATCTTTTTTAAAAATGTATTTTTTTAATTTTTAATATTTTATTCTGAATTTGCAAAATTAAAAATTTCACATATTGAAAATTCGTATTTTGCAGCGTCAAAATAAAATTTAAAAAAATAAAAAAAATATTTTTTTAAAAAAAGGTCCGTCAATTTAACAGTTGGAATTTTCAGAATATGAAAACAGAATTTAAAAATATGTATTAGTTAATAATTTATTTGTAAAGAAAATTTCCCATAGAATAACATTGGCTTCGGCTTCCGGCGACGGTGAGTGAAGCGAGCCTTTAATGAGAAAATATAAAGGACCAATGAAGACTGCCAAGGCAGTAATATAATTTTTTATGTTTGCCACAGCTGGCCCACTGCAGGCTGCCAGCAGTAACATAGAAAAATTATGTTTGCCACCAGGTAGCCCAACACTGGCCCACTAACAATTTCCAACCTATTGTCGGTTACCAACAGTGGCCCATTACCTACTTTCATCATACTGCTAGCTGCCAGCAGCGATCCATTCACTGGCCCACTAACTTATTTTTAACTTACTGCAGGCTGCCAACACTGGATCGATTGAATATGGCCTCCTGACGGCCGGCGTAACATATTTCCTACGGCACCGTTAACTTTTGCCACCGACGGGCCAGCTGCAGCTACTGCTGGCAACCAGTACTTGGCCTTATGCTGGCCGTCATCTGAGGTTTTGCTGGGGTGCTTAAAAAAACGATGACAACGGAAAAACGACGAATGCGGATTAAGATAAAAACACGAAGAAAATTGTGTTTATTAATTACTAAACACAATGTATAGAGTACACTAATAATAAAAACTAATTTTTTACTTTACAAACTGTCAAAGTAATAAGTCAATGTTATAGAGCATTAAGTAAAATTTCTTTTTAAAAATCGGCAATTTTATGAAGAAGTTTTTCATTCATTTCATAAATTAAACGGGAAAACTTCAAATTTGCAGCATTTTTCTGGTACTTTTCTGTATATTCATGTGCTTATATAGAAGTTCGTGCATTTTCAAACGCCACAATTACGTCATCAGCGGAAAAATTATCCTCTGTTTCTTTGCCATTATTTTCATTTTTTGGAAATCGCTCATTTCTTCTATGCTTTAGGATGCCGCATGTCGCAACATCTTGATTGATGCAAATGATCCCTAAATTTTGTACCAGACGTATCTTCCGCTAAACACAACCACTCTTCATCTGCATTATCGGCATCATCCTCATCATCCTCCTGATCATCATCATCATCCTCACCATCATTATCTTGCCCTTCTGTTTTGTATTCATCATTTTTTCGCGCGTAACCGCATTTCACGAAACAATTTTATGGATTACTGAAGAAGTTATTTCCTGCCATGCTGAAATTACAAAATGAATTCATGGTCCGGAGACATGGCATTTCAATTTTGATCCTCAATGGAAATGGGTAAAAAAGTTATTTTAGGATGAACGCAGTAATTCCTGTCTGTATGCTTGAACGTTTGACCTACAGAAAATTTTTTACAAGGTCAGGAGAAAACTTTTACAGCGATGAATGCAAGAAAACGACTTTCTGAAGCACGATACATGTAGGTTTTCTTAACAATATTTAAATACAATTTGTGCAAGGACCATAGGAATAAAACGATCAATGTGGGAAAAAGATGGATGCGGGAACGATAGATCGAAGTTTCACAGTAAATAAATAAATATATATATACATAGGTGCCAACTTGCACGTTTTTTTATTATCAGTATTTCATTGCAAAAGTTTTTATCATGATTAACCACAGAAAACTGCTTAAAAATTTATTAAAAGTTTCTACTAAAAATTTCCGGTAGCAAAAAGACGTAAGGTAAAGACACTAGTGCTCGTCACCCTTAAAATCTGCACCAGTGTTCATCACCCTCACTAAAGATATGTTAAAATAAATGTTAATTTACTTCTATGGATTTGAAACCACCGGCTCTAGATTCCCAAGAACCGAAGAATCTGGTTTGAGCGGAATTTAATACATAGATGTTGATTAACGGTTATTTTAAGATGTGTTTTGTGAGGGTGACGAATAGTGGTGCAGATTTTAAGGGCGATGAGCAATGATGTCTACCTTACAAGTTGGCATTATGTGCGTATGCATATTTGCCAATATACTAATTAATATTCCGGGGTATGGTTAGCCCTGCCTTCTTTTTCACACCAGTATCTTTTTAGAGTATTTTTCTTCTTATTTAATCGTAATTGCATTTGGAGAAGGATACTTTAAAAATTTACAGTTGTGAAAAAAAAAAAAAAAAAAAAAAAAAAAGGCGGAACTAACAACACTACGGAATATTAATTAGGATGTTGGCAAGTATGGTATACCTTTATATACATAAAAATTTCGTGTCACGATGTTTGTCCGATGATAAACTCCTAAACTAATGAACCGATTTTAAGGAAAATTTTCACACTGTGTGCAGTTTCGTCCAACTTGAGACATAGGATAGTTTTTATTTCAATTTATAGTCACAATGTTTTTTTATTGCAAATTATTTGTTTATTATATGACAAAGATAGCTTTAAATAAGCCATTTAAATATTAGCTATAATTTTATTGTTGCTAAAAAAAAATACGAGTTCATTTTCTTTGGACATAATAATAAATACACTTAATTAAACATGAACATTAAAAAAATCATAAAAGTTAAATTAGGTACTCACGAAAATTGACGTCATTTTAACATATTCTACATAATCATAAAGTGCAAATGTGGTTCATGATGCTAATTGATGTTGTTCGGAAAGGATTAATATCTTATTTTTAAAACCAAAGTTCTTTTATTATTATTATTATTAGTTCACTGAACTGAGTCCACTTGCTTAAATATTGCTTATATATTATTTTTTATTTTGTTTATAATTTAATTGTTGCCAAAAATATTTACAGGTTAGTTTTTATTCGCCAGGAAAATAAATACATTTCGTTAAGCATGAAGGATAAAAAATTGTAAAAAAAATAAATTATACATCTTACAAAAAATTGACGTCATTGTCACTTTAAAAATTTTATGCAAGATAATAACATACTACGAAAGAGAATGATGATGTCACTGGCCGTCCGTAGATGCAAGAAAAATATTTCCTATGTTAATCGCGCATTGAAGTTTTCTTAAAAAATAATTAAAAATTGAAGAAAATTATTTCCCGATTTTAATCCACATATTTGGGTATAGATATGTATTGGTTATCGTGTGATTGCTTTAGATTAAGTTGTTTTTCCTGTAAAATTGATAAAACTTGAATTTTAAATTTCAAAATTCTCGAAAAAAAAATGGCTAACTTCCATATTCGATTGTAAACAAAAACATTTCATTTCAAAGGATGCTATTTACACAATAAATATCCAATTAATTTAGTAATTAAAAGGAAAATGATAAATATTCTATCATAATTTGAAGTCAAATTTGTCTACAAATGTCTGGATAAAGTGTCTGATATAAGATACTAATATTTTGCAGCCGAATAAATTTCATATCTGTCATCCTTGGCGAGAAAAAAAAATCGCTGAATTATCTGGCGAACATATTTAATTCCTTTAAAAAATCATAGTTATTTTAACAATTTATACTAAACGAGTAATGAATAATATGAAACAATATTTTGTACAACACATATTACGAAAATATACATCTGGCATGTATATTTTCGTATTACGTTTTTGATCGCCAAATACAGAAAACGCCAAGGATGACAGAGTTTTGAAATTTAAAATTAAAATTTTGTTAATTTGACAGCAAAATAACTCAATCTAACACATGCATACGATTAGCATTGCTATCTATACCCTAATATGGGGATTAAAATCGGGAAATAATTTTCTTCAATTTTTAATAATTTTTTACAAAAAATCTAATGGACGATTAACATGGGAAATCTTTATCTTGCATCCACGACGGTCAGTGGCGTCACACTTCGCTTCCGGATAACAAAATAACATACATGATTGAACAGATAATTTAAAATGCATGGTATATAAAAAGTTCTTTTTATCTTATAATTATTTCATATAATTTCAATTTTTGTCTGTATCATTCCGTTAGTAGATTTTAAAATAATTATCCTTTTGATAGATTTTTTTCATATTAATTAAAAGTTAAATTTAAAATTAATGTCAGTCCATTAATCTGCATTGAACTACTCTTAAAAGGAATGATGTACGAAACTTTATTTATTTATTTGTATCTTTTCTCTTATATTATCTAATATTTGCCATTATTTTCTTTTTCTTTAAGAAATTTGTGATCTATACATATAATTTTCTAAACAAAAAGTAATCGTTTCAATATTTTAAAACTTATTTAAAATGGGAAGACTTTAGGTCTATTTATTTGTTTTGTAAAGTTATTCTATATGATCGATGTTCGAAAATTTAATTAATTATTTCTCTTAATTTTTTTTCACCTTTCCTTAATAACTTAGCAATTTACTGTTCCTTATTAAATTTGTGGTTTATAAATGTATTTAATTTTAAAATTTGACTCATATTTCTTGCTAAAAATTGATCTTAAAATCTTGCTATTTTCTTATCTTAATCCTCAATGTTTCTCATCTTGATTAACTTGAATTTACTATTAAAATTTTAACATACTCAAAATCTTCTCATCATTTCGTTAAAATATATTAATCTTTTACAAAATCTTTTTGTATTTAAAATGATACCTTTATTTATTTTAAATGCCCAATATTTCATAAGATATCCTATATTAAAGTTTTGAAATATTTATCAAATTTACTTATTTTTCTGGCTTATCCATATTGTTTTCCTTTTTAAAACTACATCTGTTGCCATCTTTAAAATATTTAAAATGATGAGATCATTTTAAAATACAATTATTTATAATAGCATTATATTTCACTACTCCATAAAAATTTATTTTATAATCGTCTATTCTTTTATACTTTTATTTTAATAGAATTTTAATAAAAATTAAATTGCATATTAGTCATTTTAGCATTTTAATCCAAAATAGTTTCTGACCATAAATAATTCTCAAAGCCAAATGATGTCCATTTGTGGCTTAGACTTGGAAAATCCATGTTTTTCCCATGGGCAATTATATGTTGCATGTTCACGTGTGGAAAACCCATCGAATCTATTTGTGTTAGCAAGAGACAGGTTAACCAAGAATACTGTGCACCGATTAGCGCTGAATTAAATTAAAATTCAAAATTTTTATAATTCAAAATGATGAATATAATTATTATAAATAATGAATAATGTACGCTTCCCACCTCATTTATAAAATTAATTGTTATATATTATCAACTAAGAACTTTGTAAATTACACATTTATTACAAACTATACTTGAATGTATGAGATGAATAAAAAATAAATTTATGTTTATTTGTGCTTAATATCAACTCTATAAAAATTTTTATCAATCGCTTTCAAATTTTGACCTAAGGTTCAAACCTCAATCCCGTGGGTGTTTACATCGGCTACAACGTTTTCATCTTTATTCGTAAATAATAATGTGACTGTTTTGAATAGTTTACTACAATACGCAAGCGAACTGATGACGCAACTTGCCGTTCATGGATGCAAGTAAAAGATTTCCTATGTTAATCCCCCATTGGATTTTTTGTAAAAAAATATTATTAAATATCGAGGAAAATTATTTCCTGATTTTAATCCTCATATTTGAGTATAGATATGTATTAGTTATCGTGTGCATGCGTTAGTTGTTTTTCTGTAAAATTGATAAAATTTGAATTTTAAATTTTAAAACTCTAGGGAAAAAAAAAAAAAAAAAAAAAATGGAAAACTTCCATATTCTCGATTGTAAACATAAACATTTCATTTCAGAGGAGGATATTTACACAATTAATATCCAACTATTATACTAATTAAAAAGAAAATGATAAATATTCTATCATAATTTGAAGTCAAATTTGTTTTCAAATGTCCAAATAAAGTGTCTGATATAAGATACTCATATGCTGCAGAGAAACAGATTTCATATCTGTCATCCTTGGCGGAAAAAAAATATCTCCAAATTATCTGGCGAACATATTTAATTCCTTTCAAAAATCATGGTTATTTTAACAATTTATACTAAAAGAGTAATGAATAATATGAAACAATATTTCGTACAACACATATTACGAAAATATACATCTGGCATGTATATTTTCGTATTACGTTTTTGATCGCCAAATACAAAAAACGCCAAGGATGACAGATTTATGAAATTTAAAATTCAAATTTTATGAATTTTACAGCAAAAACAATTTAACGCATGCACTCGATAACTAATACATATCTGTACCCAAATATGGGAATTAAAATCGGAAAATAATTTTCTTCGATTTTTAATAATTTTTTACAAAAAATCCAATGGGCGATTAACATAGGAAATTTTTTTCTTGCATCCACGGACGGTCAGTGGCGTCACATTTCGCTTGCCTATATAATTCAACGTATAACCTAGCCACAGCAACGCGTAGGCGAGTCTGCTAGTGTGTATATAAATATTAGGAAGGAACTTAGTAAGGAACTTTTAAAATTTATTTCGTAACGTTGTTAGTAGCTGCCCTCATTTCAGGAAACTTTACTATTTTAGTAATCTATTCTACAAACAAAATGGGGTAAAAAACTGTCGGAATAAATTAAAAAAATTGCTTAAAATTCTTTTTTAATTTCTTTGTTGCGTGAAGTCTCACAACCACAAACGCTAAATTTAGTTTCAATAACAATTATATTTTTAAAATAACTTTACAAGAAAAAAAGAAAAGAAAAGAAAAGAAAGATAGAAAAAAAACTCACTTTTTTTATTTGTAAAAAATAATAAAAATGATTTAGGCTTAATAATATGTATTAAGTAACCAGAAAAAAATTGTCAATTTTTAAAGAAAACTTCAGGACAGAATGCACGTTATTCGTCAAATTAAGCACTATTAGATGCGGGAAACTTTTCTCAGAGTGATGTTTGTGGCAAAAAGCCTTTTTTTTTTTTTTTTTTTTTTTTTTTTTTTTTTAAAGCTAGGCTATTTTTTTTTTTTTAATCTCTTCAGAATTACAGATTTTATCGTTCGCAATTAATTACTCAGAGCATGAAATAGCAAATAATAATCATTTAGGAAAGTGTCTGCAGTATAGGGAAGATGAGAAGGAAATTTCTATTCAAGAGAAGAGCAATAATCGTACTCAGGGTTGTACTTGCAGTATGCGGTTTGTCATTGTAATGTAAAAGCCTAATCTCTCACTCGCTCTCTTTTTACGACTGATCGTACTACTGCTGTCAGACAGCGATGTTATTAATTTTTATCTATCAACTTGAATGAATGTGCAAACATTTTTTTTTAAATCTACATATATAAAGATGAAAGTTTGTCATTGTATCTGTCCGGATTTTTTATCCGGTTTATTACATTTTACAAAAATTGGTACACTTATTAAACAGAACAAAATCTAGCTGAAATATGTCACTGAAGCACATAGGATGTTTCTTGTCAAGATCTTTAATTATGCAATTTTGAGAACCACTTTAATTCATCCTCGAAATGACAACAAAAATTTAACCCCCCCCCCCTTCCCCCCGAAGGGACTTCTATGCCAAATCTATATCAAAGAAGTTTTAAGAAATGATTATGAGAAGGAGTTAAGCATCTTTAATTCACGCTCTTTTTAAAAGAATAGATTGAAATAACTTCTGTCGTACTAAATTAAACTCGGTTTTCGGCAGAATTTTATATTTATTACTTAGAAAAGAAAAATAGGCTTAGGGTCTGTTTTGTTTTATTTCATTTATTTACTTTTTCTTTCCTCTCGGTATTAAACAAAGCCATTCCATTTAATGATTTATTTATTTTATTATTTTTGTTATTATTATTATTATTATTTTACGTTTACCAGTTCTAGCATTTCTGACGCAAGGTATCTTTTACACATTTCAGCTTTTAAAGGTACACAATGGCATTAATGATTTAGCCCTGAGGAAAGAACGCGTTGGGGACAATGCTATCTGATGTCCACTATATATTCAACAACAGCTTACTGAATTGATTAGAGCTTTTGCAATCAGTCGAATGAAAGATGTTCTTGAGAATGAGGATGTGAACGCTATTGGCTCGTGCACTGAATGAAAACCGTCAGGGAACTGAGAAGAGATTCATTTTTCTGCTGGCAAGAAAGTCATGAATAGATAGATTAGGTGACGGGCAAAATCGTCATCATTTACATATATTGCACCGTTTAATGTTGTTTAGTTAAGCATTTTCCAATTTCTACTAGTTAGAAGAAATATAAACATTGAAAAAGAAAAAAAAATGAGTGTGACAGACGCTGATATTCGGATTGTCAGTGTTTTAATTTTGGAGAGAAAGAATTGCGAACTAACAATGTTTTCTCATTCAGTAACGTTTAACAATGCTTTATCGAAGGCCATTATATAGCTAAACATCTAGCCTTTTTTATTTAAAAAAAATGAAGAAAACATGTAATAAATCATTTGCATTAAGTTGCAATTATTTAAATTTTCTTTAAAGTTTAAAGAACTATACTGAATTTTAAAATATGCAAAAAAGTTTTCAATTGATGCAGTTGTTATTCATTAATTGACCATTTTATATTTCTAGAATACTTTCTAAACAAGGTTTTAAATATGTAGATTCATAATTTCTGATTTAATACTTTAATGCATCATTACCACAATTTTACAATTACTATTAAATATAATTTAATTTACCTATCTAATTTATACAATAATGTATCGTTTATAAATGCTACTTTGTGAATTTAGCAATTTATTTAATAAGCTCTTTCAGGCGACAGATAACAATACTTCTAAATAAATACTCTTATTTAGAATGATAAGACATATAGGAAACAAACCTTTTCAGAAAACAAAATTTAGCATAAGAGAAGGACTTTTTTCTTCTGTAAACATGAGCAGAATATTAATGTCGAATATGCATTAACTAAAAACAACGTGTCGCATACTTAAAAAACTCTTTCATTAACTAAAAAGGAAATAACGCTAACCCAACATTTTAGAGCCATCTGCTACCTAATGTTCTCTAATTACATTATGATCGGAAAGTTATTAAGTTGTAAGTAGCAATTTGCATATAATGCTTATATATCTGATTGTAATTAGTAACTTAGTTTAAAAAAAAAAAGGCATCTTCTGTTAAACTTATGGGAAATTCATGTAAAATGAATTGATTTAACAAAGGAAAATTAATAAAATGTGGAATTATTTATAAGATCAGGGTATTATTTGGGTTTAATTAATATATATATATATATATGTATTAAATATATACAGATTCATAAATGCTATTATAAAATTTTTAAATTTCTTTTATGGAAGGTATAAGTTTCCTAAAAAATGAAAAGTATATCGGTTTGCTCAGAAATTTTAATTAACAAAACTGCAAAACGTCTATTTAAAGAAGTTATTTTTATTAAATTAGTAACTGAATTATATATTATTCATAAATTTGACTTATATCATAAAACTCAAGTAATCAAAAATTATATTATAAATCTTAAACAATATATTGAGTTGCTAAATAAATCTTTAACTGGAATGCTAATCAACATAATTTTATTGTTATGAATTTTAAAAATATAGATATTAATACTAAAACAATATATTTTCCCCAGTATATTACTATTTAAAAAAATAAAAGCTACTTTTAAGGATGTTTTGAAAGTTCTGGACAGGTAATAAATTATTAAATATTTAGCTATAGATATAAAAGCATTCAATGTAAAATTATACTATTTTAATTTTTGTAATAGTTATTTTCTAAATCAAACAGAAGAATAATTCTGTACTGATAAGTATAAAGGATTTAAGTGCATATTCTTGATTTTTCAGGAGACGAAAAATAAAATTAAGCAAACTAAAAACTAACCAGAAGAATCGATTAGGAAAAAGGGATTCTGTTGATTTATACCCTTTATACCATTCAGTGATTGTCAACCTTCATTTAAATAAAGGGGGAAAAAAGAATTAAATATTTTATACCAAAGATTAATGCTAAATTTCTGACTTTAATCTTTTTTTACCAATGGATTTTATCAAGGGCTAAATGACATGGATTTAAATCCTTTATACCAATCGATAGAGAATTTTTTTCTGAATCTGACTGTGTACTTAACTTAAAATCGACATTTTTGGACTTAAATCCTTTATACTTATCAGTACAGAATTATTGTAACTGACTGAGCCTTAAAATATTAAAGAAATGCTCCAAGTGCAAAGATGTAGGAGATTTTTGATGCTATAAGAATACTTATTAGGTGCAAACGAACAAGAATTATTTGCAAAAGGCTCATCTCAAAGACTGTCGCAGATCTCTGGATTGCGGCGAGGCGGCACGAATACGCTAGTGATTTCATTTATTAATAAGATGTAAATACATAATAACTTTCTGTCTTTCTCAAAGAAAGTTCAATAGGTACGTAAAAATTGTTCTTACATAAAAAGTAATTCAAAACAGTTCTCAAAAGACAAATGTTCGGGATGCTTTATTCCTCCTCAAAAGAAGTTCAATATGTGTGAAATGGTGTTACGAAAACAAAAAAAAAAGTTTAAAAACACTTGAAGTCATTAAGGTTTTTCGAAGACGTTCTGCACGTCTAACTAAAGTCTTCGGATTAACTAATTGTGGTGGTAACACAGGGGACTTTGCTGGATAATTGCTCTCTCTATCAATGATATTTTTGTCTGCGAGGAGAGTACTGGAGGCTCTGTCGTATTTACAGTTTTATCAGTTGATAATTCTACAAGTTCTGTCTGTGCAGGAGGACGAGCCAGTGTTTCTGATTTAAATGGAATGTCATTTGATACACTTCCATGCTTTTGATGCAATTGATTATGGTGACGTATACAGGCGCCGCAAGAGTCCTTGACTTCGCGCATGACATTTCTCATTGGTCGCAGGGCATTAACAGGAATCCATTTCGGACCATGACCAAACGAACACATCCTGACTGTTGTACCTTCTTTAAATTTCTGAGGAATGAAGGGTAACATTTCCCTCTTAAGTGTATCAATGTCTCTAACAAGATCTAAATGTGTATGGAGAGGACTCTGAAACATGGCAATAGCTGATTTGGAGCTATTTTCAGCCCACCCACTTCTTTCGTTTATCAGATAAACAAAAACAATGTAAGAACTAGTGCGTTTGAGCTTGAATGATATGGTGCTGTATTGATGTGGATAATTCCTTCATGAGATAAAAAAAAAAAAAAAATCAAATTAGGCACTGCTAAACCCCGGCCCATTAACATTGACAAAGTTTTAGAAATGCCATAATGTGTAAATACGCTTCGTAACACTTTTATTATAGTACTACATGAAATACTTGTACTATGAGCTGGTGTTTTTCAAAGTGACCGGCATGGACGATATGAATACGGTCCCATAATTGTTCAGGTATAGGCCAAGGGATTTGTTTTATTGAACGAGATGAAAAATTTTTATAACAAGCAACACACTCTTTCGCTTTTGCTTAAAGGTCTGTATTTATTCCTTCTCTCCACACGTGAGAACGAGCTAGTGATTTTATGGATGATATGCCTTGATGGGATAAAATTCTAATTTTTTTCTAATAAAAATACTTCTAATTAAAATACAACTAATACTTTGATTTCAAAAATGGAGATAAATTATGAGACATTTACTTTGAAATGTTCTTCAAAAGGAAGGATTTCAATCTATTTAATTCCGAACATTTTTCGATTTATGAGGCAATCATATGCTTTGTTAATGGGTTGTCATCAAATGATGTTCTCTTTAAATCCACTATGCGTATTTCTGTTGCTTCCATCTGCTGTTTGTTTGATTGTTTCCGCAAATTTACGCTGAATTGCCTCATCGTTAATATTACAAATGATGCGATCTCGCAACTTCACATCGACAAATGGGCCGAAATTGCAGTGTTTTGCTAGGCGACGTAACTTCACGATAAAATTCGTTTCGAATACACCCACCTTCCGATTACGAAAATTATATTTAAAATGTTCCACAATCTCAAAATGTTCATACAAAATCTGTACATATTGCCTTAAGTACTAGCAGGAGGCAAAACTTGTGACAATAAATTTTTAAATAGGGAATTAGTCGAAAGTCCGATTGCATCAAAAAAATGCTTCTGTACTTTTTCTTCAATACCATTTGGCAGAAAAAGTTTCTCAAGACATAGTGTATAATGTTCCAAGGTTCTGCACCGAAATCAAAAACATCAGTCTTCCCGAACGTCGCCAACAATCACAACGAATTATAGGCATAGAGCATCAATCCTCACGGCGAAACCTGAACTACTCTTAATGTTTTGTCCTCATTAGACTTAGAGCAGCGTACGCTGAAAGCGTCTATTTGAATCGGCGCCTTTATCATGGTACGCATAGCAGGCACATGGAAACCCGACCGTCGTTTCAAAATACAGCCTTCGGAACAAAAATTGGGGGAAACATTGAATATCCCGAATAATTGCATCCTCGTCATGCGCCCTAAGCATCTAAGACACTTCTAATGGTGTAAGAATATTTATTATGCACACACAAACACGACCTATTTACAAGCGGTAATCTCACGATTTGGCATAGTTACGCCAGTGTAGATTAAATATAAATACGTAACAATAATATTTATGTTAAAAATTATGCATAAAATTATATATATATATATATATATGTATTATATATATATATATATATATATATATATATACACATGCGAAATTTGAAATTCCTACACCAAGAAAGAAACGTACTAGATCAACGAAATTTAGGCAACATGATTGCAAAGCGAAAAGGTTACATCTATTCTAACTTCCTGATAAACGAATGAGACTGATACTAGCAGTGCCACGGAGACATTCAAATCATGTTTATCCCTAATTAATATGATTGATATATAATTTTTATTATTTATACCTTTAAAAAATCCTCTTGGGTAACTAAAAAATGTATTCACATTTTTTTTCTATTTTTATAGTGTTCTAAATAAAAGATTAATTTATATAAACAAATAAGTAAATAAAAATGTGCTTCACATCCTAAATGTATGTAGTCTTACATTCAGTCAACAAGTGACAGGTAGTGTCTCGAAAAAAGCATGGATATTCATTATGATTCGGTATGAATTTTAAGCAATAATTACCGCTTTATCTAATCATAGCATGAAAAAATTACTAGATTTTTCCACCTTAAGTATAATTCATACATAAATAAAAATACTTAACTACTTTCAAAACAATTTAATATTTAATGAAATTCAGCATATTCTCACTAAATTAAACATGATACGTAGTGGTTTAATTACTGTATGTATTTTCTGAAAGAAAAAAAATATGTTATAGCAAATTGATGCAAGTTAATCTAAAAAATTACTAAATAACTCTAAATGTTACATTTCTGCTAAATCCTTATATAACGTCGACTAAATTAAAATGAATAATTTTAATATGCATCAAAATAACTCGACTGCACACAGACTTATATTTGAATCTAAAAGGACTTAATTAAATGTTTATAAAAGTTTAAGCTATTTAAAAGGCTATTTATATTCAAATATTCTAAGTTTGATTTATTTTAAATTCTAAGAGTTTAGATTAATTAAGACGGATATTAAACACCGTTAAAATATTCTTTTCCAGAGCAAAATAAAGAAACAACATTAATAAGTAAAAACTCCGCAATTGAGAAAAATAAATCCGCATGTTTTTGAAAAGTAATTAAAGTGTAAATGGTAAATCTAAACTCAATTATTTAAATTTCACGAAATTTTTAACGAAACATTTCTTTATCACCAATTAAATAAAAATGCTGTATGCAGTTTTACAGAAAGTAAATCTGGAATAAAAGGTTTTAAATTTGGTTTTTCTCTTTTTCTTATTAAGAATTTACTAGACGCAATTAAAGAGAAATTTTAGAATTATAAAATATTCATTTAAGGGAAGATAGCAAAGAGTATTGAGTTACATGCAATTAATTTTATCAAGTGTATTGTAAGTCAAACTTTTTCGTAAGTAAAATTAAGTAGAAATAAAATAATAATAATAAATGGATAAAAATATTTTTTTTAATTGATATTAATTTATAGAAATGTAAACCTTAGGAAATGAAATGCTTTCATTTATCTATATTTCTTTCAAAAATGTTGTATTAAAAATTTAATTTAAAAGACTTGCAAAGCTATGTTGAAATATTCTATCTAAATGAGCGTATTAATATTTCTTTTCTTATTTTTTTTTAAACATACAGTCGGTAACAAAAGTATCCGAACACTAGCAAAAATTCCTATAGAAAAAAAGTAGAGTTAATACTGTTTTGTTAAATAAATCCTTGTCGAATCATGTTCTTTGTCAGTCTAAGAACATGATTCGAGAAGGATTTATTTAACAAAACAGTATTAACTCTACCTTTTTTATATAGGAATTTTTGCTTGTGTTCGGATAATTTTGTTACCGACTGTATAATAAAAGAAAATGGTAAAAAAGAAAAGGAAAGTGAAAACAATTAAACACAAACACACACACATATATATATATATATATGTACACATTGAATTTTGAATTGCTTTATTTATTATGCATAAATTTTTTTAAGAATGAAATAAAACAAAATGCCCTAAAATGAAATGCAATGAATTATCTAAATTCTAAATATAACTATGCTATTATGTTTTCTTGCCATAAATCTTTTAAGTTACATTTAGAACTAACAGGTCTAACAGGGGAAACTCGAGTTAAGTAGTGCCTTCAAATGTTTAGAATTAATGAAAGAACAATTTTAAAAAGTGTGGGAAGGAATTAAAATTGAATTAAAATAAAGCATCTTCCAGATTCATGGTATTATCAGAAACAGAGTTCAGTAAGTTGATTTCATAATAAAACCAGATGGTTGATTAAACATGTTGGTGGATCTTTAGAACTACTGTGTAAACAATAACTTTAATTTTTCCTGAAGGCACATTGTAGAGAATTAGACTTCTCCATCCTCATTTAACTTTCTTAACTCCTAAGGCCAAAGTATGAACTTAAATTAATTTATGAGCATGGAACTTGGAACTTGCTTATTTAACTTTAGATTGACTTGAAGCTGTAAACTGAAATACTTAAGTCTATGAAGAAATGACAGAGTCAGATTTGTAAAATCAATGGAGCTTTAATTGAGCTTAAATAAGAAGGGGGACGCTGGACTTTGATTGGATTTAACACGTTTAAATGGGCAGCCCTCTTAAATGCTTTGACATCAATAAATAACCTCCGTTACTTTACTTTACTTAACTACTCGCAAATGATCTCAACTAATTTTATTTAAATTAGCTTCTAAGGCCAAGTAATCTTTCGCATGTAGGAGGATTCCCTGACGCTACAATGCTACAGGACTTACTCTCTTCTATCTTACGCCGCTAACAGCTAGCTCCCTCAACTCTCATACTAACACACTCCAACTACGAAGTACCTCCTCTCAACTAACACTCTAGCTCACTCCTTCCAACTCTCTCTCCAACTAACTAACACCCGAAACAATCTTCCTTCTCCTTTTATCTATCTTACTTTCCAAAATATTTGCATATCGTGAATTACAATTTCAATTTAGGATGAGAACTAACTCTACTAGTCGACTTGAATCCTAAAACAGCACATTCACGTTTTACCCGCAGAGTGCGAGTTTTAATTGTAGCACTTTGCTATACCTGACAGTTCCTCCCCCAAAAAACAATTTCGCGGAAAAAAATCCCCAACGTGTTTTTACCCGTGCAAATTTTAAATTATTGCAATACTATGCAAAGAAAAGTTAGCTGCAGTGACTTACTGTTTAAAATTCAACTATATAATATTTTAGAAAAAGAAAAAAGAGGGGGGAAACTTAAATTTAAGCTAGACTGCCCAAAAATAACTATTGGCTGTTTTAAAAAAAAATCCAATCGTGAGAAAAAGTAAGGCCGAGCTTAAAACTGCCCACTCAGGAAAGATTGATGATAAAAAATACTTTTCTTGCTTAGCTCCATCTGAGGTGCTTGACGGCAGAAACTCCATGCCCTAACTTAGTTTAAACTTTTCTGAAGTCCAGCGTAATTACAGCGGGGCTTACATTCATCTTTCCTTAAAACAAATGGAAAGGAAAAAATTTTCATTAATTTAAAATAAATTTTAGTAGAAAACGGATCGCTTAATAAAAATAAATGCGATCGGTATTGAAATTAAATTGTGACATTAAAAAGTCTTTATTGACAAAAAACTTGTATATCTTTATCCATCTGCAGGTTAGTCTTAACCCAGATCATCAGCTAGGAAAAATACTTGAACGGGCATCAGAAAAAAAGAATTCCAATTGTCCACTGTGAGTTAACTTGAAAGGTTAATCCACTGCTGTTGGCACTGTTCCGAGAAGTACCTTTGACTTTAGAAAACAGAAACACTGGCACAGTTCCAAAAATACCGTCTTTAGCATCAAAAGTAAGAATTGAAGAAATCAAGCTGGCTTTTCAGATTGAACATCTATACTTCGGGTTTAGAGTCAGGATCAGCAACTGAACCTCAGATTTTCTAAAATTAAAACTTTTTTAAACGTATACATCAAAAATAGACGTGAACTACACTTTTATATATAGATAAATGACATAATTTTATACATAAGCTATATTTCAACTAGGTATTTGCGTACGGAAAAAACTAAATTGTTAGTGGATTAATAAGGGTAGTCGTTAAACGCGAATTTACATGCAAAATAGCTTTAAAAAAAATTCCCTTTTTACCCCATACTAATAGATATACATACATAAAAACTTTTAGTAAAAAATTCAAAAGTTTACAACAAGAAAATTCATTTGATACACTTTATATAACATTTAGAAAATCATAGAGAAGGATACAAAATTTTCAAAACTGCAGTTGATCGCTGAGAAATAAAAAAGATTTACGTACATACATTTTACATTACATTTACAAAACTATAGAGAAAAATGGTTATACACTTATAAAAGTTTATTTTATACAATTTACGACATTTAGAAAAATATATATAATGAATAGATATATATACAAAGTTATTCAAAAAAGTTTTCAAGACTCCGTTGTTGGCTAGAAAATAGAAAAGTAGTAGAGTATATACATATTGATCATGTAAAAACTTAGAGAGAAAATTTATATACAAAGGTAAGAAAATTTATCGTACGAATTGCTGCAGGTGATGGCTAAAACAGAAAACATTTAAGTACAGATATATAGATCATTCAAAAACTGAAGAGGGGGGAAATGTATACAAAGAAGAGAAAAATTTATCTTACGAATCACTGCTGGTGATGGCTTAGAAATAAAAAGACATTAACATACATACATGCATATATTATATACAGAAAAAAAAATATGACATGTAAACAGTACATGAAATTTCCGAAATTTGAAAGTTCATGCTTCAAGTTTAAATTTAGACTTGTGATATTTTAGAAAGTTCATGGCTTTTAGTTCATAGTTAAAGGTCCAAAAGAAAGTTCTACATGTCGTATATTTCATAACTGTTGAGATAGAAATACAGTTTATAATGGAAAAAATATAAAACCATAGCACCTGACAGATTGATTCCTTGATATCAGCAAAATTAGAGATGCGGGTCAGACTGGTCAGTAGAGTTGTTGTAGCAATTTCCGTGCTGGTGGCTTGTAGAACGGAGTCCGGCATCGGAGATGCATTTTTCTGGGATGGACTTGAGCGCGGCACCTTGGCACTGTCCCCAGTTATCACAGAGGACTGCGTTTGCTCTGTGCTGTCCAATGCAGGGCTGCTGGACTTTCTGGAAACTTCACAGGAGGTTAAGTAGACGTTTGAAATTGCCGTCTTTGAAGTACTTGCATTTTCTGTTGGTTTAATCGGCGGGTCATTTTGAAACTTTAAGGTCACGTTCGCATTAGAAATATTTGACTGAGTCGGCTGTATAGATTCAAAACTGTCTTCTAAAGGCGAGTTATCAAGATTAACCGCATCATTTATTGATTTTACATTTTCAGTCGGTTTAACGGTTGCAGCAGCCACAGTTATTTTAATTTCCTTTACAATGTCCGTCGCTATGCTAGATAAATTCTCGGATTTTTTATCCGGAGCCAAGGGCTGAAAAACAGACGTAGATTTGTCTGTAGTGCTAGTTAAAGGCATCGTTTGCTCGTTTTCATTAAACTTTATGCGACTTTTGTCACTAGAAATAACGGTTTCATCGCCAGGTTTAAGTGGGTTTAAATTAATAGAGCGTGCTTCCTGTGACTTAATTTCTTGCGGTTTTTCCACTGGTTTGATTACCGCTTCCCACAGACGTTCGTGAGGGGGGAGGGAACGGTCATGTTGCATTCTTAGTCTGTCATCCCGAGTGGCAAAGAGTTCGATGACCCGACTTTTTAACTCGTCATAGGTTGGATTTGGGCCAAGCGAATGGCAGGCGATTAGTCTATGCCACTGTCGTGGTTCTCCTTCTAATGAATATGCTAACCACGCATATTGTTTGGATCGATCGATGTTATAAACGTTTAAAAAATATTCAAGCTGCTCAAAACATTGCAGCACACTATTAGTGCCGTCAAAAAATATTTGCTCGGGGGGGGGATTCGATTTTATTTGGGCGCCAGTGTAGAGAATTATAGTGCGCCATGATCTTATTTGTAGATCTTAAATATGAACTTAGATTAATTTATGAGCATGGAACTTGGAACTTGCTTATTTAACTTTAGATTGACTTGAAGCTGTAAACTGAAATACTTAAGTCTATGAAGAAATGACAGAGTCAGATTTGTAAAATCAATGGAGCTTTAATTGAACTTAAATAAGAAGGGGGACGCTGGACTTTGATTGGATTTAATACGTTTAAATGGGCAGCCCTCTTAAATGCTTTGACATCAATAAATAACCTCCGTTACTTTACTTTACTTAACTACTCGCAAATGATCTCAACTACTTTTATTTAAATTAGCTTCTAAGGCCAAGTAATCTTTCGCATGTATGAGGATTCCCTGACGCTACAATGCTACAGAACTTACTCTCTTCTATCCTACGCCGCTAACAGCTAGCTCCCTCAACTCTCATACTAACACACTCCAACTACGAAGTACCTCCTCTCAACTAACACTCTAGCTCACCCCTTCCAACTCTCTCTCCAACTAACTAACACCCGAAACAATCTTCCTTCTCCTTTTATCTATCTTACTTTCCAAAATATTTGCATATCGTGAATTACAATTTCAATTTAGGATGAGAACTAACTCTACTAGTCGACTTGAATCCTAAAACAGCACATTCACGTTTTTCCCGCAAAGTGCGAGTTTTAATTGTAGCACTTTGTTATACCTGACAACATAAGCATAAAAATTGACAGATGTTTCTATATGGCAGCATCCAACATTGACTGTGAGAGAAAAATATTAGCATGTCGTCTGGCGGGAGGCAGAATTTTGAAAATAACGTTCCTCTACAGCTTTTTTCTGGTCTCCTACGCTCCGATACCGTTGAGCATTCGCACGGCACTTTATTGCTTCCATTCATCAGCCTGTTTTCGTGTTCGAGTAACTTCCCTTTCAGCACGTTCTTGACGTCTAGATTACTCCTTTTCTCCACTTTCTTCTTGTCTTCTGGTCACTATCCATCGATCATCTTCATGATTTCTCACATACGCTATTCATCAGGTTCTTCTCATTTTCTAGTACCTTGCTATTCACTATGTTTCTAATGCAAGACTTGAGAAAATTCTTTAGGCTTTTATTGTCTTCTTACCGCTGTCCGTTGAACATCGGTACAAAACATATCTTGTTGATGTTGGTCAACTTCTTATAGTCTTCTAGTAAGTCTGTTTTGGAATTTAGTAAGGCATCTCGTTTTTAGAAGTTTCTTAAATGAATCTAATAATGGATCTTTATAACGGAATTTGAGGATGATTTTGATTTGAATTCTTCTATTTGTCTGTGTGACTGCTCGTCTGCCTACCTATACGTCTGTCCGTCTTTAGTGCCTGTACTTATTTCCAAAATACATTGAAAATAAAATATGTCCTATTCAAGTTTATTATGACACGTTTTTTATTTTAAATGATATAAATAGCACAACTGCTTTGTGTATAAGGACATCCGAAATTATTCTAAAGTATGGAATTCTATGAGAGGTATTTCTATAAACTATAAAAATGCTATCAGAAGTATTTTTATTAATTATATTTAAGTAACTTCGCAGTGCACAAATCGTAAGGATAGTGACATCTATTGTTTAGACGTGTTCTGTAGAATATGGTTTGTTTAGTGTTAAGATTTACAGGAATACACTAAATTATTCAGGTACATTAAGGGCTACTTCCAAAAACTGCTGTAATTTCATTTACGTTTCTGCTTGGCGTTTTTAACACTTTACAACAATGTTTAAGCGTGTTTATGAATTCAGTTAGTTTAGATATTCTTACATCAGTTTTTTGTCTGTCTGTTTGTATGATTACATAGGCAAAGTGCCTTGAAAGTAAGTGATGCAACTTGTATGTACTATTGTAAAGTGTTAATAATCTATGCGAACTGTATGATTTTTCGTTCTTGTTATTTATAGGTAGTCCTTAAAAGTTCGTTTTAGTTACTAAGAAGCAGTAAAATGATTTATTAAATTTATTATCTCTATGAAATCCAAATTTTAATAATTAGAACTCAATATGAAAATTTAAACGAACAAACTACTGGCAAACAATAAATTTAAATAAACAAACAAACCAAATAACAAAATTTTTACACTTTCATTATTTATTTTAGCGTAAAAAAATATATATGTATTTGCACTTTAATAATAAAATTAAAATACATTTTTTTTTAATATAGATACAATTTTTGAATGTTTAATGATGTCAATTCGTCAGCAACATGAACAAATTTAATTTTTGATAAATTTTTATTTTTATTTTGGTACTCATCTGTAAACATATATATTTTTTTATTTTACGTGAGGAAAAAATGAACTTGTAATTTTTCATTATTTTTTGTTTGTATTTTAAATAATTATATATATATAACTTTTGAACCAGTTTTCTGATTGAGCTAAAATATACGGCTTTAGCTAAAATTTGTACTGATTAATAAGAGTACCCATTTTCGTAGCGATCGGTTCAACAGTGTAGCGTTGTATAGCGAACTAAAAAACCTGACAGATTCACGGACAGACTATTACAAATATGTATATATATATATGTGTGTGTGTGTGTGTGTGTGTGTGCATATGAAGAGAGTGTGATCATAATTAAGTTTGACCTAATCAGAGCACTTTGTAGCTGTAACTAAAATGCAGGTTCAGTCGAAAATTTGTAGACAGAGAATTTAAAGCATGCGCTAAAAAATTCTGAAAAAATAAAATAAAAATAAAAATAAAAATAAATAAATAAATAATCGTCTATGTGACGGATTACAGTCAAAACGATAATCATTCTGAAATAGGTCATTACAAAATCCATCGCTGTAGACCCCCCCCCCCCACACACACAAAATTGTTATTATGTCTTTCACATTACGAATCATTAACGATTTCTATCACTGAACACGTTAGTATGCCGATGATTGTACATTTTAATTTGAAACGGAATGCAAAATAACTGAAGTACTTTACAAACATTTTATTTATAATATTTGCTAAAAGTTAGCCATTAAAGTTAATTTTTCAAACAAATTATAACAAGCTATTATTAAAGTATTATTAACCCTTTAGCGTTCAATGGTATCACACTCTAAACAAACGTTTGACATTATTTTATGGGACATTTTTTTAAATATTATATTCCTTGTTTTAAGCAATTTTTAAAATTTTTATTTTTCTCTGTTTGGTAGATAAAGCCCTACTCGGAAATTTAGTAAATGATTCTTCAGAGGAAGAAATTTTCAAGAATCACTTTAAATTTCTTAGTAGGCGGTAGTACATTGTGCAGGTTTGATGATCCAGTCATGCCTATTTTTTTTCATATGATGAAGGGCCGTGCTATTAGTTTGAGAAGAAACAACATTTACGAGTTTTTTTTAAAGCTTTAATGTTTAAATTTTTTTTTTATTTAGCATATATAGATTTTCTGAAAAATTAAAACTGCCTTTTTTTCCCCCAATAAGGATTAGAATATTGAAAGTTTAAGAAGTTTAATTACGAAAAAAATTTACAACAATTAGCATATTGTGGCATTCAGAACACGTTCTTTAATGTAATTCTAATATATTATGTGGTAATATCTGAATAAAATCTGAAATAGTGTTAATAACGGTTCCACATATCGACTCATGTAAACTTAAATTAAGTCAGTAGGTTTCTTTATGAAAGTCATTTCACATATGAAACTTATTACACATATGCAAAACCGAATCTAAATCTTGCGTTCACGTAATTGGATAAATTTGCAATATAGTAGCATTCCATTTCAGCTGATATTCTCCTAAATTTCGCAATGTGGAAATTCGGTTAAAATTTAGAGATAGATTAGAAATTTTCTATTTTTGATTAACTAAAATGTGATTTTTTTTTTCCAGATCTCTCAATTTACAATGATATTTCAGAATATGCTAGTTGCAAGTCTTGTAAATTTCAATTTATGTTAAATGATAAGTCACGCGTTTTTCTAGGTTAAAGTATAAAAATATAAAAAAGTTGAAAATTTTTGACTAATTTTGAAAAATAAATAAAAAATTGGCTATATATTGTGAATATGTGTTCACAGTTAAAAAATTGCTATATTTAGTTGAAAATTAAAGATTTTAAAGAAAGAATTTTTAATTAAGTTTAAGACAAGCTCTACGCTGACATTTTATAAATTTCGAGCAAGTGTGCTTCCATTTGAAAGTTACAAATTTCATAGAAAATTTAGATTAAATAAAACTCAAGGTATTTTATATATATATATATAGCTAGCTTTACACCTATCTTAACAGGTGAATGTGTAATTTCTCTGGTCTTTTGTAAAAAGAGAATAATCATCGAAAGCGACTATAGTGAGACGGAATAATGAGAAATCTTGAATGTGATCGGCGAAGATAATGACATATATACGAAACGTACCGAGTTTCTAGGAAAGTTTTATATAAAAATTGACTATAATAAATTTTAATTTATTTAATTGGGCAAACATTATAAGAAGAAATTTCTTTTAAGAAGGAATAGTGATAAATTTTATTTGGAGAACTAAATTGTTAATCGATGCGTTATGTAATTACGAACAACAATTATTATCCGCAAAAGTAGAGAAAGAAACAGTAATGAAGTATTTGGATAAGAGATAAGAGGCAATGTAGATATTAACGACCAGGATGCCAAATAAAATAAACGTCTTACAAACTTAAAAAAAAAAAAAAAAATTGCGAATCTAAAACAAATAGCGACGGAATCTTTCAAAATATGGTTTAATGATTTCTAAATGCTAGAATTTATAACAGATTTTATTTTTAAAAAATCTAAACGGTGAGAATTTATTTCTAAATCATTAGATTTAAAATTTACTGGTAATTATTAATGAATCTAAAATTGAAAAAGAGAATACAATTCTTACTTTTTTTTTTTTCTTTAAGTTGAAACCAATTTAATCAAAGTTTTTCTATGTAATCTCTATTTTTCCTATAATCTCACCTCTAAACAAGTAATAAAATAATAAACCGCTATCTACAGTCTTGCCTTTTGATGTTGGATATCCCAAAATTCATTTTTTACATTCACAATGCTTTTTCTTTTTAATTTAGCTACTATATAAAAGTGAAAAATCAGAAAGCTATTTAATTATATTGAATAATTATCATTTTGAATCATATGCTATTTTATCTCAAAGTTTGGAAAGATGTGTTTGAAGGAAAAACAATGGTTATTTTATCTTAAGGTGATAATGTTCATTCAGAGAATCTCTTTTATATAAAGCTACAACGGAAATTAGACTTTACTTGAAAGAATTTGCGTGATTGGAGTATATTTGAAGTTTGGTGAAATAATCCATCATTGGTATCGAGTATTATTTACTTTACGCTGTTTCCCCGAGAAAAATCATGTCGTTTTTCAACAAATATGCTTTTTTTATTTGGTTAATATTGCATGACTTTGTATTTGAATGTTTTCTACCGCATAAATCAAATACTGTTATTGATTAGATCTTATTTTAAGTAAATTTGCCATGCACATTAAACTTATAATCGCTTAAAACGATAAGATTCATTTCATTTCAAAATACAATTATTTATTGAAGTATGCACAAAATACAAATATTGATTTATTTTCCTAAACATTAGATAAGTGCTGCAGTATTATTTTTGAATTTGCTTTAC
This sequence comes from Salticus scenicus, assembly GCA_963930645.1. Classification (NCBI taxonomy): domain Eukaryota; kingdom Metazoa; phylum Arthropoda; class Arachnida; order Araneae; family Salticidae; genus Salticus; species Salticus scenicus. The sequence goes on from OZ005648.1 coordinate 257,643,348, forward strand.
TGAATGTTTCCTAAATCAATGAATTAATCTAATGGCATTTGATTAAATGTTCATAGAAGTTATATAATAATACAAAGGTCATTATTTATTACTAAACAGAAGTTTGTATTGCAATATTTATTATAAATTTCACTGAAAGTAGAAGTCTTAAAAAAAAAAAAAAAAGTCTTGTTATATTTGTAAATAATATAGATTGAAAGAAAGATATGAAATAGAATTCCATTAGAAATTGTAGTTTAAAAAATACTGCAGTATCAATGCTTTTTTCTCAAAAAATGAATTTAAATGTATAAGACAATAGAAACGCGTTTTTCTTTCAATATATATATACATATAAATACAAAATAGAGATTTATATTACAGTTGTTTTTTTTTAATTTTATAAATGATCACTAGAAAAAAAAAAAAAAAAAAAAAAAAAAAAAAAAAGTCGTCATATTCGAAAATTACACATATTAAAAAACGCATGTAACAGACAAATTTGTATGAAAAACTTGTACTTATACAATTACCATTGCTCTTTCAAAAAAAGTGTATAACGTACCTGTAAAGTTGAAATGATTCTGCTTTAGGTAACACAATATAAGCAAATATTTAAAAATATGCATAAATGCATCAAGAAAGCATTCTACGAGTAGAAAAGTCAGTCGATTTCTTTCCCCTTAAAAAATGTATATTCACATTTTATTTCGCTTTTGTTACAATCAGCTCGTACTGTTAACCTTTCGATCGATTGCCGTTACATATTCTCTAAACATTAATTAAATGATCTAAAGAATTGCATAATTGTACCATAAAATTCTAAGATAAATACGACAAAAAAAAAAAAAAAAAAAAAAAAAAAAAAAAAAAATGTTATAAACAACTTTTTTTAATGTCTTGACATTGTGTGAAACATATTAACCAACTGAGATATTTTATTTTATTTATTTTTTCGTTTTTTTTTTTAGCGACCTTATAATAATTTAGAGTATGCAATTCGTGAAATTGATTTAACAGAAAATTTTGAGTGATTTTTATAAAATTTTGTACCATTTTCACGCATTTTTGCACATAGTTTCGTACATATATTATTTTTTAAGCAATTAAAGCTAAAGTGAATGTTTTTAAAATACCTTATTTATATGAAATATGTGGACAAAAATACAAAACTTATGATCAATTTTGTATCAAATTTCTTTAAGTTTAAATAATCTTCTTAAGCTATTCTGATACAGCTCTCTTTTCCTAATAAATCGTCTAATTCAAAATTGGTAATTTAATTTTATATTCGAAAAGTTGTGAAAAACTGAACTATAAAAATATATGTAAAATACTATCTATATACGAAATTAATTCTGTTCATTTGGTGCATAAAAATATTGCGCTCTGGCGTACAGTTGCTAAGTGCTTGGCTTGAAACACGATTTAAGCATGGATGTCAATAGTGAATCACAATTCACCTTAAGCTCATATAAAATTTTTCAATGATTTGCAAAAGTCAAATTAATCAAAATAGCATTAGTGAAAGAGTCAAATTAGCATTAGTATGAAAAGAAAAATTGACCGTACAGAAACTTAACTGAAATGTATGTGTATGTATGTGAAAACTTGTGTATAATAACTCAGTGTTGTGTTATTTCCCTTTCAGTAAATATGTAAAAAGTTAAAATCGACAATAATATTTTTTGTTTGTTAATAGACTTATGGCACGAATAAAAATAATTTCTAAGTAATTGATTTTACACTAAATTTTGTAAATGTAAAAATCTTTAATAAATTACATAACCAATAAAAACTACTGACAGCTAGAAAACGTCATTTCCTTCCTGCATGAAAAAAAGTAATCTATAACAAGTCATTAAGTAGCGCCACCTACTTAATTAACGCAGTGGGTTCATAAAGTGTCACGCCAACCAATTAAATTGTCGGAAAACAGGTAATTGCTCAATAGTTTGTTTTAACTCTTAAATTAATTGTCTGTCTTGCGGCTTTTAGTTTTCTTTCCCAGAATTATTTTTGCACCTGTGAAGAATATAAAAATTCTAGGGAGGAAGGAAAAAAAAAAAAAAATCCCTGTTTAATCTGTGATTAATAACCATTTTGCAGTCTTTTAATTTGTTGAGTCTATGATGGATAAGAATTTTGCTGCAGGATAAAATGAATTGATGAAAAATGTCTTTAATAAGATGAGTTTGAGATGAGTGAGAGAAAATGTTGAAATATTCCTTATTGTTTTTGTAATTAAGAAACTAACAAGATTGAAAATAACACCGCTACTTATGTATACTTACATGTAATTAAAATGCAATATTTTGTTTTGCCGAATCTAACTTTATCACAAATATATTAAGTTTATATTTATGATAAGTACTTTACCATAATATATTATTCAAAGCTTGAAACATATATTTGTATATATGTATATCAGAAAAAAAAAAAAAGAACGAAAGAAAGAAAAGAAAAAGCCATTTTATTGCAAAATAAAAGACATTCTACTAGTAATTATAGAAAAATGTGGAATTTTATGATACATTTATAGTTTGAATACAAATATTAGAAATATACAAAAAATAAGGTAATTTGTTGATTACCTAAAATTGTTAAATCTAGTTCGAATAAAAATTTATGGCAAATAGCAAAGGCGCGAAGAGATATTTATAAAAATCTTACTTTATTTTTTATTCAATTACAACATTTTAGAAATAATCGACTCTTAATCTATAAGCTAATAAGAGAGAAAATAACTTATTTAAAAAGTCAAAATTATCTTATCTAACTTATGTTTGCTGTTTAACGCAATTTTATTAATTTTGATTCATTTATTAATATTTAAAATACTGTAAACCTATTAAAAAAACTTAAAATATGATTATTTAGCATTAAGATAATGATACAGCTAAAACATTTCCTTGTATGAATAAATATCATAAAGATATCTCAATTTTTTGTTTTAAAAATATCATAATTCTGCGGTTTCTGATCGCTAGTAACAACATTTTGAAATGCGAATGAAAATTGATAAACATGTTTAATTTTCTTTTTTCAATACATTTTGAATCATAAAAATAACCCTGAGTTCCATTTAGTAAAAACTAATAATAAAGTTTTAATTATTGCTGTGGAACGAAAACAGAGATATCAGGATAAATTTTACTCTGAATACATATATATTTTTTATGTACATAATGTTATTGTAAATTATAACCATTAATATGAATATATCTGGTTTCAAGAAGTTGTAGATTTAAAAAAAAAAAAAAAAAAAAAAACTATATTTCCTCTATTTTACAGATGCTGCCATGGGAAGATCAAGAAACTGGAATAAATGTATAATACATAAATCTCCAAACTTACATAGCTGTGAAGTCGTTCCTTCACATATATGAGTTTTAATTATAGCTTTAAATAAACGCAATACATAATTACTATATTTTCAATAAATTAAATGGCTAATAAAAATAGATAACGGAATTCTAATTTACCTTTATATTTATTTGCTTTTGTCTATAATAGATATCTTAATTTTAATGATACTTTATCCCTTATGCTATTAATAAATCTTCTGAGAACAAAAACATATTCTTTTTAAATGACATCTCTCAAAATTATAATCTCTCCTAAATCATTTAATAAATAAAATATAAAAAATATTATTTCCATTTATCAACCGTTGTATACATAATTACATTTTCATTCTTCTAAAATTGTGCAAGTCCACTTTGTTATAAATAAATTAGGCTATAATTTCCGTTGTAGTATCATTAAAGGGTAATTTATTTTTGTTTATGACAAGATGTGCAATAATCACAGACTTTATGTCTCTCTTATTCAACGGTCTTCTGGCGATAAAATTTGGCATAGATAATTGGCGTTAATTCTTTAACGGACGTGCTAAATTCAAAATATTTATATTAATTTGATCTAGAAACAATGGATTAGTTTTGGCTGGAAAGTTTGGCAATATTTTAATAATCTTGGCAGTCCGGTCTGCATTGCGACTCAGTCGACTTCAGATTTCGCTCCTAATCTGACTTGAAGAACACGTAATTAAATAGCTCTCTCTCTCTACCTGAAAATTTGTTTCACACCACCTGAATGTCTCAAAGACAATATTTTTTTATGTATCTTGTCAATTAAACTATATAATAATTTTTAACCCATAGCTGTGATGTTTAATCCGAAAATAAAGTGCTGTCAGTTAAGAAGATTGTTTTTATTTACGGCCTCCTTCATCTATTTTCCTGGTGTATTGCGGTTATTCATCTTGCATTGCTTAAGAACAATTTCCATGTAAACTTTAGCGCAAGAATTTCCTTTTACAAGAATTGGTGCCAAAGACCTCTTCAGTGTGGTTGTAATAAAAAAAATAGAGAGAGAGGGGCAGCTACTTAAAAATCAGTCAATATGTTATCACGGCTCTTTTCTTTTAAAAGATAAAAGACTGACTTATAGACTTATAGATATACCTTTTAATATCAACTAAAGAAATGTTTGAGTGACTCATCATCGGATCATATATATAAACGTCAATGGCTCGAAATATTGCGCCGAGAAATGTCTGCGGTTCTTGTGTCAATTCGACGAGATTCCTCACCGGCTGGGATGAAAGGTCAGCGAGCGACCCTTTTCTTCTGATGTGCTCGATGACATAGGTCAGATGTACGGCGTGTCTACAATGTGATTTTTCCCCTCTACATTCATTCGGTGAGACGATCCGTACCGGAGATTTTTTTAATAAGTGCGTACCTCGAAGCACTACTCCTTTCCTCACGTTGGATTTGAGTGAAGTGCTTGATCAGTGGAAAAGCCATGTTTTTTTTTTTTTTTTGTTTTGGTGCTCGGATTTTATGCCAGCTGTCTTTGCAGGGAAAGTGTTACAGGGCTTACTATGAGTGATATATGTTTTCTACAGCAGATATGTCGTGTGTGGGTGATATGCATTTATGCACTTACAGGAGAAGGGCTGCACTGTGGATATCGGTCATGTTACAATATACATTTATCTTACAGATATATTTTTTAATTTTTATATTATGATCTGAAACAAATTGTGTTGAAATCCAGCTGTGACATTACAACTTGCATATAGAAGAACAGGGATTTTTCGTGTAAGAACAGTTGATTGAGTATGAATATTGGTATACTGAAATAAAGAACGTATATGAAATATCATTTACATGCAACTAAATTAGAATACTGAAATGAAATAATGTATTCTAGACAGTATGAGACTTCAAATAGAACTTCACGTGTGAAAAAAATAAAGTGCATATAGGGTATATATTTTTTTAATAATTTTTCTCGTTTCGCAGTTTAGCAGAATAACGTAAGTAGAATGTTTTTATATTTTATTGATGAAGATTGAAATTTTTACAAAGAAATAATAATAAATATATTATGACTGCCTTTTTCGTGTATTACAATAATTTTATGACTTTCAATAGTATATTCATGGTTACTTTATACATTCTTTTTCTAAATAATTTTTTTTTCTCATTAATATGGAAATTATTTTATAAATTAGTACATAATAATTGATGATAGATTTTTTAAAAAAAGTTGTGTTTTTCTCATTGCATAGATTTCTTGATTTTTCGTTCTTAATGAAAAAAAAAAATATATATATATATAGATAAATAGGGAATGAAATGAATGTATAGAGTTATGTGATATTTGCAGAATTTTAACGAAGCTTTATTTTTTTAAAATCATTAACATCGCAATATTTATTGTGTTTAAGGTGTTGAATTTTCCATGAGGTAAATTTCTTGTCTTTTAATCAAATGCTTAATAAAATTCGTTAGTGACTATTAATTGAATGTTTTATACATGGGTTTATTGCAAAATAATTATTACTCTGTTTATCGTCAATAATTGAATTTAATTAATTTTCTAACTTAAGAATAAAATTTGAATTTATTTCTAAAGTTGGCGTTTTCCAGGCTGGTTGAAAATACACAAAACATTTTTTATTACCTTTTTTGAGATGTGTCGGCAAAAAAAAAAATTGTTTTTTGATATCAGTCTATATCTAGACACTTATTTCTCCTCTTTTTACACACACACACATATATATATATATATATATTTGTTATCTTATTTTAACCCGCTTGGAATTGCCATTGTATTATCATGTCTAATAAAAAAAAAAAAAATAAATAAATAAAAAATATTGATAAATAAATAAAATGAATAGAGTGATAATTTCAGGTATTCCCAGACTTTTGTTCCATAAATTTATATTTTTCATTGCTTTTAAGGTCATATTTTGAAGCAAAAGTTAGAAAAATATTTTAGAGAACTTAGTTGATTTTTTTACTTAATACACTAAGCGACAAAAAAAAAGCCGCACTTGGATATTTTCCATTTTTCTTCCTGTAATCGCTAATTTTATTGTTTCAAAAGTAAATTTTTTAACAGATTTTATTACACTGTGTTCCGTGTGCAATTTAGGATTGAGCCAAGTGTTAAAAACAAGATGTAATTGTTCGGAAAATTGTAATTTTAGAAAGTATTTCAAAAATGGCAAGAATAAGACAATTAACGAGACCACAAAAAATATTAATTTTAGAGCGAAAATCAAAAAAATATTTTAATACGTGGGATGTCAAAATTCTTAAATGTTAACAAAATATTAGTGATCTGGTTTTTAGCAAGATATAATATATTTCGGCTGTTTAAACTGCACATTTGTCTTTACGCGGACACGTTACTCATTTAGTCGAGATGACCGCAAGTTAAAAAACCAGCGCTTAAAAAATCAGTTTGTATTACATTTAGAACATAGCAGGGATTCAGCAAAAGTGCTTAGTAACATAATTTACCTAAATACAGTGAAATAACAATTAAACAAAACAGGTTTAATTGCCAGAAAATCTGAAAAAAATTCATTCTTAACGAAAAGAATTAAAAACCCAGGACATTAAAGGGTTAAAAAAATTTAAAAAAATGATCATTTAATTATTGGGCTGAAGTTGTTCTCTCTGATGAGTCAAGTTTAACTTATTTCGAAAAGACAGAAACAATCAGATCTGATCACGAAAATGTGAATGACTTAATGAAAATCGCACATTTAAAACAATGACATATTTCCCGTACATTACGATACAAAAATGCATAATTTTTCGGTGAGTAGGGCAAATTTTCATGTTCAAGGGATCAATTTACCCGAAATAAAACTTGGCCACTAAAAAATTGATACCGGACCAACTACTTTGGGGATATTTCAGACTCTTCCATAATCAGCATTTTGAAATGATAAATCACCTTGTTATATGGCACTTGTGATACATTTATTTTATTCAAGTTGTTAAAATTACTTATCCATTCTCATGAGCATCTATAATTTTGAAAGTTATCATAACATTTTTTACTTAAAATTAAATCTCACAAAGAATATCGTTGGATTTCTTCTTTATTAGACCTGAAAATTGTCCTAATCTCAATCCGCTCGAAAATGTTTAGTCTATAAAAGGGGGTGGGGATTAGAAATTTGTAGCCTACAACTTTGAAAAAAACCAGCAAAAAATATTTATGATATTTAGCACAGTGAAATTTCTGAGTTTCATGTTAAAAAACTGTAAAATACTATGCAATTGCCCATTAAAGCAGTAATTCCATATAAAGGCGGAATTATCCAATCCAAAATACATATTTTTATTAAATAATTGTTTAGACCTAACAAACAAATAATTTTATTTCATACATTAACATAGCACTTGTTTATTTCATATAATAAATCATGATAGAGTACAAAGTATATGTATATTATATTACGTTTAAAAAGAAAATTTTATGTGTATTTTTATTAAATGCTTCGTAGAGTGTAATAAAACGAATTATTAAATCGAAAATGTACATAGGTATCATGTTATGACTTCCATATTATACAAACATAACAGTTTTATTCGTTACAATTACTAGTTTTTAAATTATTACAAACCCAAAAGGTATAAGTCAATTTTTCTGCAGTGCGGCTTTTTTTTTTGTCGCTTAGTGTATGTTACATGTATAACTTTCACACCTTTACATAAATTAGTGATATTCATTTTTTTAATTTTAAAGATAATAGGTTTATTATTCTTATCATGGTTATATTAAATCAAAGATATTTACAATTGGCTTCTTAGAAGTTGAGGCTGTATAATTTTGTGCATCACTGTGTTTCAAAACCTAACTGTCAAAACATTACATTTTTCTCTAAATACCATTATTTAGCCTATCATTTAAAAATATTTAAAGAAATAAAATAATTTGGGTTTATACATCTCATTTAAGTACTTGAATTAAAAGAGGCACAATTAATATGTTACGATTCAAGTTTATGTAATTTTGTGCCACAATGTGCATTAGTAGCGCTGCTAATGGCACTTGTGTTGTTGGCATTCAATGCTCTTTTCCTTATCTTGAATTACTGGCCAAATTTTTCTTGGTGAGGGGATCTGCATTGATTGTCTTTGTTTGCATGATTTTACATTGGACTTCATTTAATTTGAGTATTACTATAATTAACTTACATTTTTTTTACTATTTAAATTTTACATAAAATTTAACATATTTTACAGAATCGAATAGAATTGCTTGTATTTAGGGTATTTTTTTTTATCATTGTTTACTAATATTGTTTCTATAAAAAGATCTTTCTCACAACGCATAGGTACATACTCACGCACACATTGACAGAATAAATAAATACATTAAAATATTGAGGATAAATATTAATCAATTAGTTATATCTCCAACAATTTTCATTTTTTTAAAACTCTATTTGTATTCATGCAATTACGTAAATTCAGTACATAATATTATTTTATGAATCTATACTGGCCGTATCTTGTTGCATGCAAATGTTCTAACTTTAACACACAATTTTCCAAATTACATGTTTCTTTTCTCATTTTTTGCGGTTATTAAATACATTAACTTTCATGTAAATCTAAGTCTTGAACAATGGTTCAATGTTTTCTTTATTACACTTTCTAGGCATTCTTGAATAGTCATATATAATGACTTATTCAGAAACAGAATTAGGTATTTCTTGGATACTTAAACACATAAACATAATTTTTATTTTAATATTTTTGGCTGTCGTATATTTTTTTCAAGCTTTAATTTTTATAATAACATAACACGGTATTTTCTTTTTCTATTTTAACTTGTTACATTTTAATACAAATGTTTTAATTATTCCTTTTTTCTAGTTTCACAAACCTTAAGAAATTTTATAACACATTCTATATTTTTGTCGGTTAGATGATATCGCGTAAACCCAGGTATTATTATGCTGGTCGTGAAATTTGACATCTAATTTAATTTTACATTTCACACATTTCTTTTCACCTTCATTCAATTTTTAAGATGAAATCTATCATTATCTTCTGGGATTTTAACTCTTAATTACTTTTCATACGAAATTTATTTTATATACATAATAGTTTTATTTCGTTCATTTTCGTACAAAAAAAAAAAAAAAAAGTTGAAGAGTAATCGTGATATGATAAAAAAAAAAAAAAGAGGGAAGGAATGTTTAGATAAAAAAAAAAGGGAAGTCTACTTGATTTTTTTTTTTTTTTTTTTTTTTTTTTTTTTGCGGAGACAGAAATAAACATCTCGCAGTTCCGTCTGAGTTTTATTTATGTTCTAATAATAATAATAGTCATTTTGTTTTTTTTTCCATTCGTTTCAAATACGTTGATTGCAGAGGAGAAGTTTTTTTTATTTTTACTGTACATATGGCATATTTTATCGCATTTATTCGCTATTTCATGTTTGTTTATTGATGTTTATGTCAATATGTCTATTATATATATAGATATAGGAATGTTTTTATACTATTGCTAGGTAATAATTATGACAATATATATATGGTAAGCTTACGCTAACATCGAATTGGGCCCACTGCTGAATAATTGCAGTAATTAAAAAAAAAATGAAAAAAGAGAAAAACATTTTGTGGCACATGTGTGAACAGATTTATTTTACTGTTCTTTTTATCAGCTGATTTGGTGAAATTTTTTATTAACCTTTTTGAAGTGAGATTACACTTCTTGTACTCGAGTCTTATTATTTATTTTGCTGAGCAATTTTATAGCCTTTGAAGCTATTCTTTATATCTACTTTTTGCGCATTTTTAAGTTTTGAGGCCTCAGCTCATCTCCTCTCAGCTCTGCTCAGTTCGGTAGATAATACTGTTATTTTAGTCATGACTTTTTACTTTTACTTTTTGTTTATAATTTTCAGTGCACGCTAAATTCGCAATTTTAGCGCTTTCATCTGCGGCTATGGGAATTTATTTTTTTGTGGCATTTTTTTAAATTCTTTGCAATTTTAATGTTTGTTGGAACACTTACAGACATATACTAAATTTTTAATAGTTCAAATTATTTCAGTTGATATTCATTTTTACAATATTGTTTAAATATTTTAACATATCACTCATTTGATTTTTTTTAATTACACATATACACATCTACCCTTTAAGCACAATTGTGTTGCTCTGGTTGTCAGTATATTAATGACTTCTATAATCTACGGATTTCGACCATTATATTGGTTTCAACACTTGTAATTGTGTAGGGGATTTCACACTTTCACAACAATTTTGGAAGGTTATGTTTTACTGGCTTTCAAAGATACTTATAATTCATTAATACATGTTCTATAGTTATGTTGGGTGACAAAATAAATAATTAAAATGATAGAGATAATAATGATCAGTTTATTTTAACTTTTGCAAACACTTTCTATATAATAATTCTATTACACACACACACAAAATTATATATATTTTTTTTCTATGTTTCTACATGTGTTCCTGTATATGTTTTCTTTTGGGTCGGAATTTCATTGTATTATTGGCTGGCTTCTCAGTTTGTCAGTCATAATGCAAATTTATCCAATAGTATTTCATTATCTTTCACATGCATGTTTTCCATGCTTTTCTACATTATTCTCAAACTTGGACTCACAACCCAATGTTTGACACACACACACACACTCTCACAAAATTTTCTCTGATCTATTTAGTTGATATATTTTATTGGAATGCTTATGGAGATATTGTTTTACATTTTTGTTTATTAAATTTTACATAGACTTTATACAAATAACACTAGTTACAATATATAATAATACACACGTACACAAAAGTAAATAAATATTTTTTTTTGTCAACTTGCAGCAAATTCTGTTATGTTTTCGGAGCCTAGTTCTTTTTCAAACAAATACATAAAGAGTGAACTTTCTATACATAGTCTGTACGTTTAAAAATTTTTTTTTTATCAAATTTTTTTTCTTGTTTAAAGAATAAAACTATTGCAGAAAATTTTCTGTCAGCTTAAATTAAATATTTAATTATTTAAAATTTCTTAGTTAAAATAATTCCTTTTTGTAAGGTTTGCACCACAGATGCATTTTGAATGATACCTTGAAATCATCTGTGCGTTGTAAGAGGTAGTCTGTGCAGAAGTATGTGGCTGGTTCACTCTTCATTTTTTTTAAAGACTATTTCTTGCTGAGCAGTACTATAAAATGATCTGTATAACATACAGTATCATTTTTAAGAAAGATATTGAATATTAATTGGGCTCGATGAAATAATAGTTCAACTGTAATGATAAAACAATAGTGTATTTAGATTTTTTTTGCTGTATGTTGTTATTTAAGCGTACAAAAAGAAAGTTATTTTAACTCTCTAGCTTACTATATATATAATTGCGGACGCCAAATAAACTTAAAGCATACAAAAGAAGTTATTTTAAACTCCTAAGCTTTCTAAAAAACTAAATAATAATTTCTAACAACAAAATCTACTTGCTGCTTTTATTCCATTGAAAAATTTGAATACTGAGAAAAAGAAACTAGATGCACGCGCACGAGCATCATCTCAATAATCTTTTTTTTTTTTTTTACAATAACAAAAATACATCACGTGAGTTAAAAATATAAAAATGAGAGAATAAAATAAAACATGGACAATATCTAACATCCTCCCACCTTTTGATTATATCTTATAATCAAAACTCTTCATTTTGATATCTCTAGAAAATTTCTTCTTCATAAAATCAGTCTGTCTGGCATTTTAATTAGTCTTCCAGATCTAGTCTTTCTAATTTCCCTGCAGGACTTATCCTCCAAAGGCTTCTTAATATGTGCTTCCTTCACAGCTGCATTAGGAAACGTATTTTCAGCACCGTCACTAGATGATACTTCTAGAGGATAGATTCTTTGTATTGGTCGAAGTATCTCTGAATGAGATGTTTGTAACTTTACGAGTCGCACTTTTCCATCTTTGCCATGAATAAGCTCTATGATGCGTCCTAATGGCCAGTGCATCCTTTTTTTATTGTCCGCTCCCACCAATACAATGTCTCCTACAGAAACTGTCTGTTGGCTTCTTCTCACATTCGGTCGCTGAATAAGTAAACCCAAATACTCTGATCTAAATCGATTTCTTAAACTTTTCTGCAATGCTTGTCTGTATTTAAGCCTTCGTTTGAAAGAGTTTCCCTCGACTGCATCAATGTCTGGCACAATATATTCATGAATATCTTTCAAAAACATGGCAGGAGAAATTGGCTTAATAGATTCTTGCTCTGACATGTAAGTCAAAGGTCGAGAATTGATAATGCTTTCGCAATCAGCCAATACAGTAATCATTTCTTCATAATTCAAGCACGCTCGCCCAAGGACTCTTTTTAATAGATCTTTCATCAGTCTGATGAGCCTCTCCCACCATCCGCCCCACCACGCCGCAGTTGGCGGATTGAATTTCCATTCAATTGAATTGGTTGCTGCATCCTTTTGTATATGATTCCAGTTCAGTCGTTTCAAATAGTTGGCTGCACCAACAAAATTAGAGCCATTATCGCAATATATAATGGAACATCTTCCTCTACGAGATATAAATCTTCTTAAAGCCATCAAAAAAACCTCGGTAGATGCTGATGTAACAAGTTCAAAATGTACTGCCCGATAGATAGCACATGTGAACAAGATAACCCAACTCTTTTGATTGTCTTTCAGAAACAAAGGACCAGCCATATCAATACCAATGACCTGACACACAGCTGCATCTTTCACTCGATTTTCTGGTAGAGAAATAGGCGAAGATTCCACGTTCTTAGAGTTGAATCTTTTACAAGTAGTACATTTAGATAAAACAGATGTCACAGTTCTTCTTCCATTCAAAATCCAATATTTTTCTCTAATCAAATTTAAAAGAATCTGAGGACCTGCGTGACAATTTTTCAGATGAAAATATGAAATTAGTCGTTTAACAACTTCATGATTAGATGGTAGAACGATAGGTGTGAGAAAATCCTTCTTGTCTTGTCTGTACAAAATTTTAGTTTTCACGCGTATTATATCTTCCTCATCTTTGAAAGTCTCAAGAGTTTTCAATTTCTCATAATCTTTAGAGGAAAAAGCTTCTTTCTGAATAATCCAAGCTATTTTCATTTCTGCTTTGTGAAATTCCTGACTTGTCAATTCCCCTTTCACTTTATCCTTTGGATTACAAGTATTGTGTTTAAAACGGAGAATCCATCCCACAAGGCGAACGATTTTCTCATAACATGAAAAATAGTGATAGTACCAAGTATTCTGTGAATTTTCATCTACATTTATCAGTAATTTTGTAGATTTTAACTTTTCTCTTTCAACGTCTTCTTCATTTATATTCTGGCAGATGAAATCCATATGTTTATTATACTCATATGGATTCTTAATACTCATATGGATTCTTCCACGATGGACCCTCCCACCATTTGAGAGAGACAAGTTGTTTGGCTTTACAACCTCTAGAGGGTAGATCCGATGGGTTCATTTCACTGGGTATATATTTCCATAAAGAAGGATCAGTCAAACTCCTGATTTCTTGAACTCGGTTCCTGACGAAAACTGACCAGTTCTCTTCTCTGATTATCCATGCAAGAACTGTCGTGGAATCACTCCAAAAATATCTTTCCATATTTTCCCAACTGAATGCATCTGTTACTGATTTCGATAATCTAGCACCAATCAAAGTCGCTAAAAGCTCCATTCGAGGTATAGTTGGGCACTTTAAAGGACTGATGCGGGATTTGGCAGCCAGAAGGAATAATTTCACTTGATCAGCTTTTTCTATTCTCAAAAATACAACAGCAGCATAAGCCTGATTACTAGCATCACAAAATGTATGAAGAGTACATTTTTTTAAATTATCTGGAGTGACTTGAATGTATCGCGGAATCTCAATTTCTTCCAATATATTTAATTCACGAAACCATCCGATAAACTCGTTTTTTAGATCCCCGGTAATTTCTTCATCCCAGGTTAAACCAATTTTCCAGGTTTTCTGTAACATCATCTTGGGGCAAATCATGACTGGTGAAGTAAAACCAATTGGATCAAAAACTTTATGTGCCACTGATAACATAGTACGTTTTGTTATTTTCTCCAGATTTACATCTTTCGTCCAGGATACATTGACCTTTAAAATATCCGAAAATCTGTTCCAGTGTAATCCAAGTACAACAGCTTCTTTACCGTGTTCCGTGTCCTTTCTCTCTTCTGTATGTTCCCATCCTCTTAGGTCGAATCCGCCTTTAGACATTAGGTTTCTAGAGCAAGTAATAAATCTCTTTAACTCTTCCTCTGTACGGACACTCGTAACAACATTGTCAACATAGAAGCTTCTCAACAATCTTTGCTTAAGTTCTGGGTCATATTCTTCATCATTTTTAATATGGTATTCTATTACTGAAGCTAGCAAAAAAGGTGAACTCTTGACTCCAAAAACGACTCTAGCATGACGAAATATTCTCAGCTCACTTTGTTCTGGATTGCTCCACCAGAGGAAACGTAAAAAATCCCGATCTTCTTTCCGGATGCTTATTTGCAAAAACGCTTTTTTGATATCAGCTAATACACCGAATTTATTTTCTCTAAATCGCAAAAGTATGTCAGGAATTAATTCAATGAGATTTGGACCGCAGTGTAGACATTGATTCAAAGATGGATGGTTTTGGATTCTTGCTGATGCGTCAAATACTGGACGAATTGGAGTAGTGCTATTCTCCTTTATAACTGGTCGATGAGGTAAGTAGTGTCCATAAAAGGACCTTTCACATTCAGGGACCTCTTCAATAATTTTGTCGCCAAGCCATCCTAAAAGTACTTCCTCATATTTTTCATAAATATTACTCGCAAGTAGTTTTTGTGTGACATTGGTTAACCTTTTCTTGGCTAAACACAAATTATCAGGTAAAGGTGGTTTATCTTCAGCCCATGGCAAGGATATTTCATAACGACCGTCTTTATTCCGTGTTACTGTCTGTAGAAAGTGCTCTTTTACTTGACGATCTACTTCCATCTTACATAGCTTTTCGATTGGATCACTTATTCCAAGTAAATCTAATCTCCATAAGTCAGAAATTTCTGCTTCTTTTACAAACATGGAAGTAACTGATAGAGCTAAATTTTCTTTAGATGAACTTTCTTGAGGAACTTTTCCCATTAATGTCCAGCCAAAAAGTGTTTCCATTGCAACTAGCCCAGAAGACAACACTTCTCTTCGACCTGTCAATAGTTTACCGATTATATCGGCTCCAATCAGTACTTGAATAGACTCATCTGCATCGCCAACATCTGTCAAAACAATGCCTTTCTCGGCCAATTCTTTCAGCCAAGAACCTTTTCCCACAGGCTTAACATTTTCACATATAATATTTTGATCCAAAACCTCAAAATTGCATCTGAATTTCCCTGTCAAATCTCTTAATCTTATTTTATAAAAGCTATGTTCATATTCTTTGGTTGAGACTCCGCCAAAAAGTGAATGTACAACCTTTTCTTTTTTAATGGCTGCATATTTCATTTCTTCTGCTAATTTCTTCAAAATATACGATCTTTGTGAACCAGTATCTAAAATTAGACGAATATCCTTTTCTTTATTATCAGAGACGACTTTTGCTTTGAGAGTTTGAAGAAATACCCTTGGATTTTTATTGAAATTTGCCATATTTACTTCACTTTCATTTGACTTTTCTTTCTCTTCTCGTTCATTTGTTTTGCCTTTATCAAGACTTTGGCACATCACGGTGGAATGTTTTCTATCACAGATAAAACACTTCAGGACAGCTTTACACTGTTTGGTAGTGTGACCTGACCCCAAACAGAGGAAACAGCACTTCTTATCCTTTAGAACATTCTGTTTCTCATTAAAACTCATCTTTCGTGCCGTAAAACAGTCTGAACTCATATGCTTTCCATTACAAAACACGCAATTTTTCTTTAGATCCTGTTTAAAAGAAGTCGTTAATAAAGTAGAGGCAGTGGGTATAGGCTTAACAACATCAGTATAAGTCCTCCTTTTTCTATAATTTCGGTCATCATTTTTCTTCGCCAGACCAAAACCTGCTACCGCCAAATTTATTCTTTCATCTCCTTCAACTTCACATTTGAGAAATTGCATCAAATTGTCCAACCGTTCTTTCGCATCAGAACTAGTAGAAACAATGTTACTTCTATTCCAAGCTTTCAAAAATTCAGCTGGAAAACAGGATTCTACCATAGGATATAATATAGAAGCGCATTTATCAGTAGTGACACCCAACGTTTCAAGAGCCCTTAAATATGATTCAAGTTTATCGTACAATGAAGTAAGAGAAAAGTTTTCTTTTGTATGAGCAACTATAATTAACTTTAATAATTCTCTAACGTACACTTCAACTAGAAGATCATCTCTTCCATAACGAGCTTTTAGACTCTCTATAACTTTGGCATAGTTGGCGCCAGTTGGCGGAAAACTGTCTACGACTTCTCGTGCTCTGGAACCAGCGACCGTTGCTTGAATGAGGTACTGGAATTTGTTTTCTGGAGGAATATCGTTATCTTTATCTATCTGCTCAAACTGACTCCAGAATGGTAGCCATTCTTTTAAATCCCCATCAAATTGTCGGAATTGTAACTTGGGTAAGGAAATTTTTCTTCTAGATGAATTATTTTCATTAACAGTTAAAATTGACTCCCCTTGAATGTAGGCCTGTGACTGTATTCTAGCCAATTCCAACTGTTGGTCTAATTCCATCTTCTTTATCTCTAATTCTTGATTAAGCTTTTCTAATTCAATTTTTTCTTCTTGTTCAAGTTTAAGTTTTTGTTGCTGAAGATCTTTTTCTTGCTCGACTTTCAATTTTTCTTGCTCGACTTTCAATTTTTCTTTTTCTTGCCTCTCAACAACAGCCGTTGATAGAATTTCTTGCACAAAATTGGGATCATTTTTATATTCGTTGCTATTCAAAATAATTTCCTTCAAGGTAGCAATAGTACATTCAGGAGGAATTATTTCGCCAAGCTCTTCCGCTACAAACTTCAGATCGGCTTTTCTAAAACCTTTAATTGCTTGAAACATTGTTTTACTTCGTCCTGTCGCGTAGACGTCACAAAATGTTATTTAAGCGTACAAAAAGAAAGTTATTTTAACTCTCTAGCTTACTATATATATAATTGCGGACGCCAAATAAACTTAAAGCATACAAAAGAAGTTATTTTAAACTCCTAAGCTTTCTAAAAAACTAAATAATAATTTCTAACAACAAAATCTACTTGCTGCTTTTATTCCATTGAAAAATTTGAATACTGAGAAAAAGAAACTAGATGCACGCGCACGAGCATCATCTCAATAATCTTTTTTTTTTTATTTTACAATAACAAAAATACATCACGTGAGTTAAAAATATAAAAATGAGAGAATAAAATAAAACATGGACAATATCTAACAGTATGTGACAATTTTTTTGCAGGAAAAGGAAATTATTTCATACGGGTAAAGTTTAATATTTTTTTTTTTTTTTTTGACCAACACAAGCTATTGAAATAAAGTTGGTTCATAAATTTATGCAAAAGAAAATAAATTAGAAGGAATAAAAATAGATAAGGGTTAAAATAAAATAAAATAATTTTCTTGAACTCTTACATGTGCGCTTTTATCGTGACATAGGTCTAGATTTTTTTTTATTACACATTTTTACACATACAAAGGACATTTCATTATGTCACTTTGCAGAATGCTGGTTGTCATTTTTGCACAACATGAAGCCTCTTCTGCTTCACACATATAGTTCATTACGCTATGTTCAGTTTGGCATCACAAAACCATAATATCTGTCATAGCTATTGTTCTCTTCTACACTCTCTGGCTCACTTTGTTGGAATTTAATTTTTCACGTGTAGGATGATAGTTTTTTTTTTACTCAAAAAATTTTTTTTTCTGAATCTTTTTCATATTAATGCAATATATACTTTTTGAAAATTAACAAAATACAAATTTAATTGATTTTCATATTTTTGTTACTGATTTCCTTTTCCTTATTATCAGACATACATACACTGTAATAATGAATGATTATTTTTAATATTTTACACGTTTTATATGTCATAGTTAGATACTTTATTGATTATGTAATTTGTTTCAGATATTTCAACTTTATCATAACAATGGTTAGTTGTGACTTGTGTGTTGCTCCATATAGGTGAATTTTTTCAGATTTAGTGTTATATGTCACAATTTTTTTGTTTGTTGATCAAAAGATTATTTTAGATTTCTCACAATGGTTTTGTATTATGCTGTTGTGAAGGTGAGAGAGAGAGTTTTATATTTTTATAATTTTTGTCCATTTTGACGATTCATTTTTTTTCCTCGTCGCTGGGGAGAAATATGTGAAGTCGTTCCTTCACATATATGAGTTTTAATTATAGCTTTAAATAAACGCAATACATAATTACTATATTTTCAATAAATTAAATAGCTAATAAAAATAGATAACGAAATTCTAAATTACCTTTATATTTATTCGCTTTTGTCTATAATAGATATCTTAATTTTAATGATACTTTATCCCTTATGCTATTAATAAATCTTCTGAGAACAAAAACATATTCTTTTTAAATGACATCTCTCAAAATTATAATCTCTCCTAAATCATTTAATAAATAAAATATAAAAAATAGTATTTCCATTTATCAACTGTTGTATACATAATTACATTTTCATTCTTCCAAAATTGCGCAAGTCCACTTTGTTATAAATAAATTAGGCTATAATTTCCGTTGTAGTATCATTAAAGGGTAATTTATTTTTGTTTATGACAAGATGTGCAATAATCACAGACTTTATGTCTCTCTTATTCAACGGTCTTCTGGCGATAAAATTTGGCATAGATAATTGGCGTTAATTCTTTAACGGACGTGCTAAATTCAAAATATTTATATTAATTTGATCTAGAAACAATGGATTAGTTTTGGCTGGAAAGTTTGGCAATATTTTAATAATCTTGGCGTAATTCAGCAGTCCGGTCTGTATTGCGACTCAGTCGACTTCAGATTTCGCTCCTAATCTGACTTGAAGAACACGTAATTAAATAGCTCTCTATCTCTACCTGAAAATTTCTTTTACACCACCTGAATGTCTCAAAGACAATATTTTTTTATGTATCTTGTCAATTAAACTATATAATAATTTTTAACCCATAGCTGTGATGTTTAATCCGAAAATAAAGTGCTGTCAGTTAAGAAGATTGTTTTTATTTACTGCCTCCTTCATCTATTTTCCTGGTGTATTGCGGTTATTCATCTTGCATTGCTTAAGAACAATTTCCATGTAAACTTTAGCGCAAGAATTTCCTTTTACAATAGCATCTGCAACACTTTGAAATGTTAGGATGACGTTATAGTAGTTTTGTAATAAAGAAATAGCATATAAACATTCTGTCAAAATACTTTTTAGAAAGTCTTTTATTTTAAATGTAAATTTAAAAGTATGTTTTAAAAATCTTTTTAATGCAATTTTTTAAGTACTTTCATTTTAAAAATTCTGACGCAAAAGTTCTCGAAACAACTTTATAATGAAAGGTTTTACTTAAAAATTATTGAATAAACGTTTTAAAAATGTTCCTATGAAAAAATATATGTTAGAGCAAGAACATTTTTATCGTAAAGGTGCATAATTATTTTGCAATTCTGAAAAAAATTAAAAGCATAAAATGCATACTGAAATGTAATGTAATAAAAATTTTGAATTACAATGCTTTTTTTTTCTCGCCTCGAGAAATTAGAGGAATAACAAGAGACTGTTATACAGTTTTGCCTTTAAAGTTATATGCTACCTGACACGAATATTTCTGAAAATAAGATATTTTTCTTAATGGTACGCGATAATATTGTTTAACAAGAAAATACAACATGATAAGATTAATCCTGAACAAATATATATACAAAATATATTTAGAAGAAAATATGCTATGCATTAGCCAATCTACTAATAAATTGGCAAAGATTTTCAAGAATTTGCGCCAAACTCTATTTACATTAATAATGAAATTTAAATTATATTTTCTAATTCGAATTCCTATATTTGAATCCAAACACAGTTAAACTTTATATAAACGTTTTGCATTATTGTTGGCTGTATATTCTGTAATTTTGCAATGATTTTCAATTAGATGAAATTTAACAACGAACTAATATGTTAGCAGAAATAAATTCCATATAAAATTACCGATGTTGCTGAATCCTATAATATAAGTAAAATAAAATTTTATTGACAGACTTTGCTCAAACTAATTGTGGGATAAAAAAATTACTCTAAAAAATAATGGCCCTTAAAATATGGTATTTGCTGAACTCAGCAAGTGTATAAATAAGACGCCTAGAAGATGTCAAAATCTCATTTTTCAGTTTGGGAATTTTGATATTGATGAAATTTTAGCTAGAATATATTTGAACATCGAATAAAATATCTTGTAAAAACAATATTTAATTTTGAAGTTTTAAAAATTATTAGGAAGTCTATTATATGCATAGCAGACTTGCCCAATTATTATTATTATTTTTTTTTTCCGTAAACTTTTTAGTACCCGCGTTGTTTTCCCACCTACATTACACATATATCTTTGGAGAGTATTTTTCTACTTATTTAATCATAATTATATATTGAAGAAAATTGATGTATAAAAAGAATGGTGTGAGAAAAGGGCGTGTACTAAAATTGTTAAGAAATAAATTTTAATTTGGTAGGTATGCCATGATTACACAATTTCAAATATTGATTTTTTGGAATAATACTAGTTCAGGGTGTCGACAGGCAAATGTTTCCCCCTTATTCTTCCACTAATATTTTTCTTTCGGAATTTTTAATACTAAGTTTGCAAGATTAATTAAATAAAAAATTGTTATATATGTATACTGGTGGGGGAATCAGGGGAAAAAAAAAAAAAAAGGTGAGTTTGTCGCCACCCTGTAGTTGTTTCCACTTTGACATTTAATTTAATTTACTATTTAGTTTACTATTTTAAATAATTAATAATTTTAAGTAACTTATTTTTACAATTTTATATATATCAAATATAAAAGAGCATACAATTTTCGAGTTTATCATTATTTTCTCCAAACTATATGGCTTAAATTAATTTTATACAAAGAACTTTTATTCAAATTGAATACTAAATAAATAAAGTAAAATCAATACTTATCAAAATTTATTTATTTATTAAATTGATTCGTCTAACTACAAAAATTGTTTTGTATTTTTTAAAACTATCTTTCATATCTTTACTTTCTTCTATGAACATAAGTAGGAAATATTGGATTCGTGAAAATGTTTGCCCTCCGTTTTCCGTACCATTGTAAAGATTCGCCCATTCGCTGTGCTGCAAGAAGTGAACTTAATTTCAATTTTGCTTTGTACCTCAATTTAACCCTCCCCTCCCCTACTTAAAATAATCTGGTGTCACACGACTTTCTCTTACCCTGAAATTTAATACTATAAATACAGGTTGCAGATTGATTAAGAGGTGAGATAACGAGCACGGTCATGTAAACCTGTGTTAAACAATTCAAATTAGGCTTCGGAAAAGTTTTATATGATAATTAGTTCTGTGTGAGGGGGCTGTCGCCCCCCTCAAATCCCCCGTTTCATTAATGCACCTACATTTATATAGAATTTAATTCGTTTTTTTTGTTAAAAGTGAAAAAAATCAATAACTTTTTTTAAATTATCGCAGATCGATGATTCAATCATTCAATTTAAAGGTATTGGCTAGCTCTTTTGAAAGATACTCATCATGAAAATTTACTCCCCTCGAGGGAGGACTTCCCCCTCCCCCAGGCGGGGAGGCGAGGCTCCCACATACACAATTTTTTTTCCCAGTTGACTATCTCTATTACAAAAAATATATATTCGTTTCATTTGGTTTAGTGCAGTCTACAGATGTTAAACTCTACTTACCTGCAATTTACCCCATAGACGTAATTTATTTGAATACATTTGAGTGTCCCTGTACACGAACCATTTGCTTCATCTCAACGAAAAGCTTACTGCAGCATCTCTATATGATGCATATTTACAATACCGAGTTTGGAATTTCTGCTACTACTTGTTCTTGAGATATGCTGATAACATCTACACAGACAAACATCCACACAGACAGACAGATACACAGACGACCATTCACTAAAAACATGATTTTCGTATTTAGGGAACCTCAGAACATGTAAATATAACAAAAACTAACGTTCGAAAATTTGACCCTAGAACAATACTTCCTCGACCCTATGGGCAAGAGAAAGTAAAAAAAAAAGTAGTTATAAAATGATTGTATACGATAGAGCAATCAACGATGACTTTCACGATAGCAATATTAGAGGTATTGTACCAGTACAAGGGTTCAATGTTAAGGAGGGAAAAAAAGACCATCTTTAAATAAATGTCTTCTTATTGTAAAAACAAAAGTATCAACTTTAAAGGGAAATGAGTAATTTATCTCAAATACTTCATAAAATTAGATTTATATAAAAAAGTCAAAACAAAAGAAAAGTATAAGTGGATATTATTGTCAGTGGAATCCTAATTTTAGAAGTACAAATAGATGTCGTAACGAATGTAGAACCAGAGTGTATTCACCAAAGTTATTTTAGCTGATGTGGAGGATAATATTTAAAGGTAAATTTAAATTATCAAGAATTAATTTTATATAGATATCACATTTACTTATTCATTTTATATGTTTTTGCATAAAGCAGTAAGCATAACTTTGCATCAAGTATGAAACTTTCATATAACAAAAATAATCGAGGAAAACCGTTTAATATTTTCAAAGAGCTCATCATTTACTTTCTCTTAAAATTAATTTGGGGGAAGCAATTGCAACCATTCCACATCTAAGTAATCTTTATGCATAACACAATGCACGAAATCTGAAATAAACAGATTTGTTTCTGAAAAATAAATAAAGAACATTAAACGTTACGAGGTTTAAATTCCAGTGTATTTTGGGCTTAACACGATTAAATGTTTAACCACAAAATTCTATTTGTATTTCATGAAGTATCTAAATAATAATTTTGTGAGGACATGTTAAAAAAAAAAAAAAAAAAAAAAAAAAAAGAAAAATCAAAAATTCCATTCTTTACCACATTTTATGAAAACATGCGTTTATTCATCTGAATAATGTATGAAAACTTTGTTATATTTTGTGTAAGATAAAAATAACTAAAATAGGTTTTAGAAAAACAGCTCTTATAGACAATTATGCATCTGAATATCCAAGTTCTTTATGCTATTTGCTGCGTTTTTAATCGAAAGAATGTGAGAACATCTGAATAACATTTATCATTTATTTAAATGTATTATAATATATATATGCATATAAATTAAAATGTGGAGATTAGTTAAATGGATTTAACGTCACCTTAGAGCTACTCTGTTGACAATTGGCAACAGTCAGAGATTCACAACTAAGGATGGTCCAAAAGTATGATGTTACAAATAAGTGGATTGTATAAATACATTTCAATTTTTTGGAAAGTGTTTAGTTGATTAGCATGAGTTTTGCTTTTATAGAAGAACGAAATATTAGTTTCACTGATATTAAAATCTAAAAAAAAAAAAAAAAATCCTTTAACATTTTTTCTACAAAAAAAAAAAAAAAAAAAAAAAAAAAAAAAATATATATATATATATATATAAACCATTTTTTTTAATCCGATTTTAGGCATATTTTTTCTAAAAAGCACAAAAGCAAGCATGGTTGAGATGAGTGATAAAAAATAAATGTATCTCTATTTTTCTCCTATTTTGATAAAATCGCAGCAGATCTGACGTATGCATAATAGCTATTATTCATCTCTAATTGAAAAATAAATGATATTTAGCTATTTAAAAACTTCCACCATACGATGTATGGAATATTTTTTGATAGATAAATAATTACAAAGGATACTTTCCATATCTGTGATCTTTTTATATGTTATAAAATGCATTCGGAATTTAATATGATTATTCATCGAATCATGAAACAAAAAGCAACTAAGTACTCAAAGTACAATAGAAAAAAATATAATATTTATAACAATTACATTTCATTTGGAAACAAACATCAAAGAGAACAAATTGCGCATTAGAATTGTGTTTTGATAAGTAATAAAAGATACAGAGTGCAATTTCATTTATTATAGTTTAATGGCAAGAAGAGAAACTTATTGCATTAAGTAAAATCAATGGTGTCGTAATAAACAAAAAATAAATGCATCATAATTAAGTTATCATTAAAGGTTAATATTTGAAAGTGCACTTCAAAGGTGTTTAAATATTTTGTCAACACATATTTTTCAAATGTTGTTCTTATAGTTTTATTCTTAAACTAAATGATTTGTATTGGCATAAATTGCATAAAAGCACATAGTTTAAACATAGAATATTTAAATTGTTTTCAAATATCGATCTTTAGTAATTAACAGTTATACATGTTTCCTTGGAAACAATAAATTATTGTTTTAATACCATAATGAAGCGAATTTGGAGCTTTTAATACATTATTAATGTTTTAATTTTCTTTTCACTTTTGATTATTGCCAAAACGTCAGTAGAGGCCTCCATGCGGAGACTCAAAAAGATTTTTGGTTCCGTCTGTTTGTATATGTGTCTGTCTGCCTGTCTGTCTCGCTAGAGTGGCCGAAAAATCACCCTACTGCCTTGAAAATTGATACACATACTCGTTAACCATACAGAATTAGCTGTACGGTTTTGGGTATATATTCCATTTGTAGTTCATATACTGGGACACGATAAACTTTTTCTTATCATTACTGCCAATGGATATAATTTGCATGTACCGCAATAGCGTCCACAAAAATTTCCTGATTCACTTGTAAATTTTTACACATGTTTAGGAGCAAAACAAGAAATAGCTGTATAATTTTTTGGGTTCTATATTGATTATGGTTCCAGTACAGGGACGCACGAAAGTTTTTCTCATCATTAAGGCAAATTGACAGAATTTCGTTTAAACAGATTTTAACATGGTTACACTGCATTAAACAAAATGAAATTAATATACAGTATTGATATGCTAAAAAGCATATTTTGTGTAGAAAATGTGTGGTTAGACTTAATAATTAATATACAGGACCTTACAAAGGTGTTCTGAAAATGTTAAGTAGTCATTCAAATTATGTCATATTACAAATGGTTATTCATGAGCTACATAGAATAAGTTGTATAGTTGTATATAATTTTTATGGCCCATTTACAGGGACATAGAAAAGAATTTCGTGACATTAGAGCCTATAGGCAGATTTTTATTTTTCAAGAGTTTATGTTAGATTCAACTCAATGAGACTTACATACATTATTAAGATGCTTAAAAGCAAGTTTACTCTAGAAACGTGGTATGTATAGACTAAAAAATTAATTTACAGGACCACACAAAAGGTTTCCGATGACTTTCTGCAATCACCCAAATCGGTTCAGATATTAGTTGCAAAGAATTAGTTGTATAGTATTTATTGGGGTATACAATAATTTGATTAACGTACAGAGACACATAAAAGAGTTTCGTACCATTACGGTCCACAGACGGTATTTCTTATAAGTGCATTTTAAGATGGTTACACTCTAGGGTGGATCGAAAAACACGTTTTCTCTCAAATACAATTCTAATAGCGCGGAAAACTTGCGCATAGGCATCATTATAAATAAAAAATATTAAATTTTTTTTTTTCAAAATTTGAAATCGCGCAGAAGGCCTAAAGTTACCAAAAAAGTCAAAATACCGGTAAATTAAAAAAAAAAAAAAAAAAAATGCAAAAATTACAAAAAAATACATTCTTTGTTCTAATAGTGAAAAAAGTTTTTTTAAGAGTGTCCTTAATGCAAACAAAATATAATTAGACCCATTCTTGTTTTACTGAATTCGCGCGAAAGGCCTAAAGTTGCGGGTTGTATCGTAAAAAAACGATATTTCATGATTTTCGATGATTTTTAAACATGTGCCAAAACCCATAAAAGTTTCATTTTTAATTTGTAATAGTGTAAAAACCATTGAAAATAGTTTTCCCAATCCAGAAATAATACTTTCAGACCCGTTATCCCTTAACTGTATACGCGCAAAAGGTCTAAATTATAGTATAAGTTAAGTTATAGAGTCCCGTAAAAACCCCTTTTTCCATATCTGATGAGTATTTATTTAACACATTAAGGCTTGTAATAAGACTGTAACAAGTGATTTGCAAAAAATGTATTAGCCAAACATATCATATTGCAGCTCTCAGCTCATTTCAACATTTAATCTGTGCTGAAATGACCCAGGACTCACGGCGAGGACTTGGCTGCAAGGCGAGTCCCACCTCCACCCTACCCAACCAACCAACCAGGGTGAAATTTATTTACATTTACAGTAACTATTTACTTTGTTGTTGTTGTTGTTGTTGTCGTGTGCCACGCGGAAATTCCGAGCCCCGTAGTGGAACTACCGGACTTATTTTAAGGCATGAGGGTTGCGTCTTCCGTTATTAGGAGCGCCTCATAGGGAGGAAGTACGACTTCTAGCTCCATAAGCTGGTGAAAGATGGCAGCACCAGCCAAACAACAGAAACTCGAATTTTGATCCGGATCACAGTGAGTTAAACCCATGTTCCGGTACCCCCAGAAGTATAATTTTTGATGGGAACTTGGAGGACTTTGCGACCACGACGGAATTTAACGTGCACCAGTCGCCATTAGTGTACACGACGGTCTTCGGCCGGCTCGAGGACCGAACCCGCAATCTTTCGATCACGAACTCGCTGCTCTTACCAACCAGGCTACCGCGGCCCTATTTACTTTGTACAATGCATATATGTTCGTTGTAGGCAAAAAGTTATTTAAGTAGATGCCCCTTTGATTTCTGACTTTGAATTAAATGTGGGCATCAGCTGTCTTGATTTTAAAGTCGCTCTGATATAACCATCGCGATTTTCATGTCCGCACACTTTTTCTGCTGCTTCTGTAACCAGTTTTACACACCTCAACTGACTGGGTGTGGCATGGGAATTTGAAGTAGTTAAACTCTGGTAGTGCTTTGTCTTTCAATAAAGAAGCAATGCATTCAGTTGGCATCTTGGACAGTAGTGGCGGACATTTTAACGAGTTACCTTATAGGCATTTGTTTGATCACTTGGATGGAACGACAACAGGACCAGCATCATTTAGCGGTCCAGTTGGAAAACAACTCCCTGGATGTGAGAAACTCCCGGTTGTAGATTTTGAGCCGATACAATCAGAAGAAGTCATTGATATCACTAAAAATGATCTGAGTAAAGATAAGAAGTATCTCCTAGACATTGTAAAAGCGGTCAACACAGGAATCTGTAATCCAGAATTGGCTGCTAGGGTTCCTGGACGCATCAGCCACTCTCGTTGGCTAACCTGTGCTAACCGGGTTTTAAGATTGTATGTATCCCAATCTAGTCCAACAATTGAGTTACAGACTCTTGCAAATTACATAGTGAAGTCATATGCACCTGTTTGGTTTGATATAAAGAAAAACTACACTGTGAGAGATGGACCGAAGCATATTTTGAAGGTAGTTAAAATAACCAGGCATCTACCGGACAATATCAAGCAAATCATTGATCCAGTAATTCAAAGGAACGCATTCTTCTGCCACCCTGAAAATATGATGTTGGCTATGATAATGGATGAGAGACCACACATTAGAGAACTTGGCTACAGGAGGATCCTTAAATCCAGAAATGAGCCATCACCTGAAGGTTATGTAAGAGACTTCAAAATACCTTCAATAAATTTTAGTGCAAACGACTATACCGAACTAATTGATTGGTCAATATGCAAATTAACACCGCCGCCACTACTGTCCAAGATGCCAACTGAATACATTGCTTCTTTATTGAAAGACAAAGCGCTACCAAAGTTTAACTACCTCAAATTCCCATGCCGCACCCAGTCAGTTGAGAGGTGTGTAAAACTGGTTGCAGAAGCAGCAGAAAAAGTGTGCGGGCATGAAAATCGAGATGATTATATTAGAGCTACTTTAAAATCAAGACAAACTTTTGCCTACAACGAACATATATGCATTGTACAAAGTAAATAGTTACTGTAAATATTGTAAATAAAATTCACCCTGGTTGGTTGGTTGGGTAGGGTGGAGGTGGGACTCGCCTTGCAGCCACGTCTTCGCCGTGAGTTCTGGGTCATTTCAGCACAGATTAAATGTTGAAATGACCTGAGACCTGCAATATGATATGTTTGGCTAATACATTTTTTTGTAAATCACCTGTTATAGTTTTATTACAAACCTTAATGTGTTAAATAAACACTCATCAGATATGGAAAACGGCGTTTTTACGGGACTCTATAACTTAACTTCTACTATAATTTAGACCTTTTGCGCAAGTACAGTTAAGGAATAACAGGTCTGAAAGTATTATTTCTGGATTGGGAAAACTATTTTGAATGTTATTTACACTATTACAAATTAAAAATAAAACCTTTATGGGTTTTGGCACATGGTTAAAAATCGTCGATAATCATGAAATATCGTTTTTTTACGATACAACCCGCATCTTTAGGCCTTTTGCGCGAATTCAGTAAAACAAGAATGGGTCTAATTATATTTTGTATGCATTAAGGACACTCTTAAAAACACTTTTTTCACTATTAGAACAAAAAATCTATTTTTTTTGTAATTTTTGCATTTTTTTTTAAATTTACCGGTATTTTGACTTTTTTGGTAACTTTAGGCCTTCTGCGCGATTTCAAATTTTGAAAAGAGAATTTTTAAATATTTTTTCATTTAAAATGACGCCTATGCGCAAGTTTTCCGCGCTATTAGAATTCTATTGCAGAAAAAACGCGTTTTTCGATCCACCCTATTACACTTCATTAAATATACTGAGGTAAACATATGTTATTTCAATAATTAAATACACGTATTATGTAGAAGATTACAGGCATAGAACTATTAATAAGTTTACAGGTTTACACAAAATATTTCTGAAACGTTATGTAATCATTTGGCATGAAATATGGTATAAGTATTTATATGTACTAAAATGTTGTGAGTTACAAGGTAATATATATATGCATATGTATAAAGATAGACATAATCAGAC
This sequence comes from Salticus scenicus, assembly GCA_963930645.1. NCBI lineage: Eukaryota > Metazoa > Arthropoda > Arachnida > Araneae > Salticidae > Salticus > Salticus scenicus. Next base: position 257,672,757 of record OZ005648.1, read on the forward strand.
AGATACAATGGTGGTTGAGGGTTTGCACTCCCCCTCACGAAAATATCTGGTTATGTAGTGAGTTAATTATATATATATATATATATATATAATGGATTTTAATAGTATAGTACAAAGAAATATGTTTTGCTAAGTAATGAGTGCTGCAAATAGGACGTTGAGACTCCTGATCTGCCGATCCTCTAGTTAGTTATATTTAAAATTAGTAAAAAAAAAAAAAAAATAGAAAAGAAAAAGAAATATTATACCTATTTATAAAATTTCAAGGATTTTTTTTTTCAAAATTCTCTTCTTTTTTCTGTTGAAATTCGCTTGTTTAAAAGAAAAAAAGCAAAATTATATATACGAATTATATTGGTTTAGAAATATTTATTTTATATGTAATTTATTTGACTTGTTTTATATATAGTGTGGTTTTATTTATCATTTGTTATAAAGGTTCACTTTTTGTAATTGTTAATGTCTTTTTTTTTTTCCTCTTGTACAACACAATATCCATATATAATTTCCTTTTCAATGCATAAATGCATTGTCATCTCTTCTTGTTGTAGTACTTGTTTTTAAATAGTTATACACAATTCGTTATTTAGTATATTAAAAACCGTTGGAGATTGGAACGGTTTTCGAATTTAAATACAAATTTATCAGAAACAATTTGAATTTTTCTTTATCTTTACGTAATGTGAATATCACTGAAGAAATCTCTGTGTATCTTTCGGAATTTCTTTACAATACTTTTTTCTCCACTTTAGGTATTATTTTATTTTATTTCAAAGAGAACACTAATGATTTTTTGTAAAGTGAAAATAAAGGATGAAGTCCATGAATAATAAAATAAATAAATAAATAAATAAATTGTCTTTGTGTTCAATATGCGTAAAAGATAGAACATGTGCTCAAGTCTCTTCATTAGTATCGAACCTTGGATATGTTTGGACACTAGATCACGTACCAGGGCTACTTTGGTTCACATTCCGGTCAGTTTGCTATTAGTCAAGTCGAATGATAACAATGAGGGCGATCAGGAACGACGAACTAACTTTCCTGTTGAATATACGAGAAGGCTATAAAGTTGTAACGTGTGTGAGTAAACAGAACTTAGCTATGTTTTACATCCTATATTTATAACAATTAAGCGTTTGCAGCATATTGTTTTACATCCTTTAGCTTGCAAGAAATTAATCTAAAATTGGGAGTGGTTGTAACTTAGGTTCATCAAGAAACTACTATAAAACTGTTGCAGGGGTAGTAGTACATACAAAGTAACTATGCATTAAATATCGTTTCGTAGTAACAAGTGGTTCACCAGATATTGCTTTACGTACCTCAAAAATTTACTGGATGTTCTATTTGAAACTACCAATGGACTATCTACTGATAATTGTTCTTATGTTGTAACTTAACTTCATAATTTTGTAAAGGCCGTAAGTGCACATATTTTCACTGCAATTCGAACCTAATTTTTCCATTATGTTATTAATCTCAAGTTTGTATTTCTCATTCAATGTCCAGTTTTCGTGAATGTTATAATATTTACGTACTGTTTGCCAACTTGTAGGAACTTTTTTATTTGATAGTCGCCCTTAATTTTGAAGAATGATATTTCATATATATGACAGTGGATTAGTCTAACATATAATTAGCAGGCATTGCATGAAAAGATTAGTGAGAGATATTGAATATAAAAACAATCCCAAGATGACGATCCAGACCCGAACGTAAATTTGACAGTCTGACTACTCTTACAAAATATGCTCATTCAAATTCTAGGCATAGCAAATTATATAAATAAATAAATATATATATATATATATATAATGCCTTTTATTTTTACTGTCAGCGAACAGGTTAAACATTTTACAATAAAAATAAAGATAACCCAAATTCTACATATAGTTTTAATTAATTAAGCTAAAAACATAATTATTTATGATATTTTACATATCTATATGTAAAGAAGTTTTGTTAAGATTCATTTTTTGACTATTAAATTTATTTATTTTATTTATTTAAAATTTTATAGCCTGACTACTCTTACAAAATACGTTTATTCAAATTTCAAGCATAGCAAATAATAATAATAATAATAATAATTCTACTGTCAGCGAACATGTTTAATACTTTATAATAAAAATAAATAGAGCATATATTCTATATATTTTCAATTAATTAAGCTATAAACATAATTATTTACGATATATTTACATATCTATATATCAAGAAGTTTTGTTAAGATTCATGATAGCATTTTTTGACAAATTTACTTTACTTATTTATTTATTTATTTTTAGAGATTTAAAAAAATATTTAAATAAAAAATTCAGTTTAAGCATTAATGTTTGAATTTTTTATGTGATTCTTGTTTATTTTTAAATTTAAAAAGTTTCTGCTACACATTAAAATGAAACTTCAAATGAATAAAATGACTAAAAAAAAAAAAAAAAAAAAAAAAAAAAAAACTAAATTTTATAAAATGTAAAAAGATAGAAAAAAGTCTTGGCAGAATATATTTTAACTTAAATAGGACAAAATAAGTGTTATGCTGCAGTTTATTTCAGTATGCGGGAATTTCTGAGATGACCACAGTTACAAAACAATCGTTTTTATTTCGTTACAAAATAATAATAATAATAATAATAATAATAAATAAAATAAATAAATAAATAAATATTTTTGTTCTACAACAATTTTTTTTCAATGAACAAAATTTTGTTTGTGGATAAAGACTCAACCAAAGATTTGTTATTAGTACCTTGCTCATTTATTGGCTACTTACAAAAAGATCTATGATGCAGCCTACAGATAACTGTGAAAACAGTTTTTCAAAGATATGTGGATTTTTTTCTTTTATTTTAGTAAACATTACACTAAAAGGGCCGCGGTAGCCCAGTCGGTGGAGCGCCGGCCTTGTAATTGGAAGAATGCAGGTTCGGTACTCGAGCCGGCCAAAGACCGTCGTGTACACTAATGGTGGCTGGTGCACGTAAAAATCTGTCGTGGCCGCAATGTCCTCCATGTTCCCATAAAAAATTATAGCTCTGGGGGGTCACCGAAGTGGGAGAGCCATCCCTTTCTTGGAGGATCAAAATTGTGATGACATGTCTCCGGACCACCTCTAGGTGTGTGTCCCACACCGTCGCCAATTGCCCATCTGCGCAGCACTAGTGCGAGGTAAAACCCAACCCTCCATCTATTGCACTAAAAAGAAATATACTGCCTTTACCTAGAACGAATAAATGGTTATTTTCTGAATCCCTAAACTAGAAATATAGTTTTCTGTGTTATGTGTGTAAAGTAAACAAATAACTTGGATAGACGAAATGATCGAGAATTTCTAATCTACACTTTTAGAGACAGTGAAACTATATTATGAATTCTTTGTATTGCAAGAAATTCTCGCTTAATTTCGTACAACTGGGTCATAAAACAAAATTATAGTTCCTAAAACTCGCCTGTTGCGTTTGAATTTATTTTCAGAGATTTTTAAATGGGATTGAGAACGATAATATAGGAAAACGCTCTAGAATTCTGATAGGGGTTTTTAGAACTGGCTAGCAAAGGGAACTAGAATTTATAAGGATGAGATGGAACTATTTTTACTAAAGCTACAATTTAATTTCTAGCTATCGGTCGCAGAAATTTTTTTTTCTATATATGCTTTTAAGGAGGATGAATAAAAAAAAAAGACCTATATTTCTACCTATCACACATTTTTTAACTATTTTGTTTTTTAATAATAAGGGTTTATTTAAAAAAAAAAAATCACTCATTTTATTTTATTAGATTAACATATTCTTTTTTGTAATTAAACAAACAATTCCTTCATGATATAGTTAACGTTCAGTGTTCAATCCTTTTGCTTGTGAAAAATTTTTTCGACGTTCCTATGAACACGTTTTCTTTCACCCCTTCCACTGCCTTCATCAATCCAACATTTTATATTACTTTTCGCATTAATTCTTATAATATTGTTTTAAAGAAAGGAATAATTAATGAGTATGGTTTTTGTAGTCATTAATAGGACACAAGGTTTAATGTTTTTACTCAGAATTGAACTAAAAGTATCAATTTTTGAAAAAAAATATTGACGTGATGGCACTTTCTTACTTTCTTTTCGGTTCTAGATGGTAAAAACCCATAAGAATCTGTAGAAATATATTTTGCAAGTTTCAGGTTGCAAAGTTGTGTTATCGGACTATTCTGTGTTAGTGACTCTTCTTTAAACCATATTTTTCTGACCTGTTGAAGCCATTTGTTTCGCTTAAATGTATAAAATTACTGTTATAAAGGCAAAATAAATCTTTTAATTTAGTGAACAAATAAATTTTGTTTTTCCTATTGGTCATTTTCTTCAGTGTATAATGAGAGTTCCGGCAATTCCAGGTTTCGGTTTTCCTAGCAACAGGAAAAACAATTTTCAATTCCGGAGAAGAGCTCTTTAACTGATGTAGAGCTCAAAAATACCTCCTAATTACGTCCAAGTAACTTGCAAGTTTCTGGCGAGTTAAGGCAAAGGATAGAAGATCCAATCCATGCCTGGTCACATATCACTCATATTACAATTACGTCCATATTTTAATAAAAAAAAGTAATGCTTATCCTCAACATTAAAATTTAAACTATTCATTGTCAATAGCTAAAATATACTTAAGCACGTAGAATAAAACTAAATTCAATCTTTAAGACTCACTAACTCTTCCAAGAGCTAATTTTAGATTGGTTTGGAAAAAATATAGAAATTAATCTACGCTGTAAATTACTTCATTGAAAATTTTTTAAATATTGAGTTGCAACGGAAATTCCTAAACTTCACGTTTTGAATTACAAGTTCTGAAATTTATAGCCAAATTATGCTAACGCTTGTTTATGAATTCCAGGGAAGTTATATCAAGCATCTTTGATTCTTAAAATGTGAGGTCATGTCTTTATACTTTATGTAAAAGTTTCCTTTATTTTCGGTAACTTCAGTATAAAATCTATTTAAAATAATGGGAATTGAATTCGAAATTTACTTATTACGTTTCTTTAATTTTAGAATATAATAAATTTATTCGGCATTTACGTTTACAATAGTTTGTAAGTAACAAACAATGAAGTCATGTTAGAATATTTGATGAGTTTTGAAACTAATATGAAAATAAACAAATCAAAATAGATTTTCATAGCAAACGTAGATGAAAATCACAGTCATTGAATTGCCAAATAATTATTGAGAGATAATTTCAAACAAATCTAATTTTTAGTATTTAATTTTTAGTTTTTATATTGCGGCTCAGCACCTAATCATTTTGCAAAATAATATTCTTGTCAAGCATTATGTTAGTAGCTTTTCAAGAAAATCGGCAATTCGCATTTGAAAGAGTCTGCTAATGAATCTTTTCATAGAATAGATGAAAATTTATCTGTACCATTTGAGAAATTAATGCAAAGTAGATGCAAACTGGAAAATTCAGTTGGCAAATCACTTACATTTATGCCAAATGATTCAGTTTCCACTCCTCATACAGAACAGTTAAATCCTTAAAAGGTGGAAAAAAAATCACAGTGCGTATTGATAACATCGCAAGTACGTCCCACTACAGTATGCTGACCATATGTCTTCGAATCTCGTGGACAGTCCTTGAAAATTATCTTCGTCCCCCCAAAAAATTACAACACGTTTTTGGACACCGGTTATAAAGTTAATAATAATTTATTATAATAATTTATTATATGTACAATAAATAAGCTGAAATAAGTCCTTTTATGTGCTTTATACATAAAAATTATTAACATTTTGCAATTTAAGGTGATTTAATTAATTATTTATTTTTTGTTCTCGAAATTCGAAGACACCGCCATATCTGTCCTCAAATTCAATAAAAAAATATGGTCACTCTACACTACGGTGTATTACATTTTAAGGATGTTGTACATACGTAAAAATGCCTTTAATTTGCGATATGAAAGGAACCATCGAATAACTATCGCAATGGTACATGTATGGGATGTTGTCTCAGGGATGCATTTTTCACAGCCTAAATCGACTACATAACAAGAGTTATAAAAATGTCGCAAAACGTTATCTTATGTTATTACACTTTAATAGATAAAAACTTCATTTTATAAACATTATTATTATTTTTTAAAGCTCAAAGGGACAGTGCGATGTGCACTTGTAACCAAGTTTACTGTGTGGGTCCTGACCTGGTTACTTTTCTCTCTTTCTTAAATTAATCCGACTCTTGCATCAAAATTGGTTGTTAACTATATGATTAAAGTTTACATTTTTATGTAAAACTTTGTAAAAAAAAAAAAAAAAAAAAAAAAATTTCTCATTTCACTGTGTTAGTTTTTTCGCTAAACATCAGCAACTTATTTACTAAATATTATTTTAGTACTAATGAAATATTTATTTAATTTATACAACAGAAAATATAGTTTTATAATGAACAAGCTAAAAATGAAATTTAATAATACAATTTCTTAATTAAAAACTGAAATCAAGGTTTACGGATTTAAATTAATTCAGCAAATGAAGCATTGGCATTTACATAGCTGCCAACTGTTCAGATATATATATATATATATATATATATATATATGTATATATATCGGCATATGTATATTAAAAATAAATAAATAAATAAAATTTGATAACTTTTGTAGTAGTTTTTACGATTAAATAAAGTAAAAATTGCTTATTTAAATAAAAAATGCCGGTATCGAAAAATCAAAACGGTTGACAAATATGCATTTTTATTTCTTGAAAGTGATGATGCTAATTTCATCAAAACTCTCACTTAGTCCCAATTAAAATACATGACCACACCTATTCCTTTCTAAATTTCCCCAGTGAGCTTCAATTTTCGATCAATAAACCGGATAATCACAGGATAATAAACGCAGTCTTTAAAAGATCTTTCCATGTTCTTAGACAGAACATGCTGAATAATTTATATTTTTGGAATTATGATATAAAATATTAAGACTGATATTGAGTACATATTTTAAATATATATTTGTCTTCGTTTTATAAATCATACTGATTTAAGCATGTTTTTTACGTTAAATTGGTATACTTCAAGATTTTAAGCACTCTAAAATGAAATAATAAAAATTAGTTATATTAAAAACTCTTACTGTAGCCTTTTGAAAAGTCATTGCGAAATATATATATTATGATAAATAATAATTAGAAATATAATAATAAATAAATATAAGAGTGATAAAAATATTTTTAATTTAAAATTACATGTTTCTTTAATTATTATTTAATTATAATGCGTCAAGCGTAACTGAATAGCTAAAACATATTTCGAAAGCGAGGTTGATATGCTGAATTATATTTTTTTTTTCTATTTGCCATTAAATGCATATTAAATAATCAGCCACTATTTTAATTTCTGAAGATTATGAATTTCACGAAAGCTATAAATTTAGTAATCTTTAAGTTAACGAAATCTTAAGTGCAATACGCAAAAATAAAATTTCGAAGAGGTCAGTTGAATGTGTATATATAGATATATATACCTTTGTGCTCAAAATAATTAGGAAAGAGTAAACTGCAAAATACACTTTAAAAAAATTACAGAAATATTTCTACTTGCAACTCAAATGTGTATATATATATATATATATATAAATATATATACAATGACGGAAAAAAAATTCTAACACCAAGAAAAAATTATTGTAGAGTAATAAAATTCGGACAATGCATTTGTCTAGTTAACATGTTTAATTGATTAAAATTTCAAGATCACAGGTCAATTTAAGCTCAAGAAAATGCTTTTCAAATTTGAAATGCTGTTACATTAATAGCCGGTGTAACCTCCAGCATTTTTAATACAAGGCTGCAAACGTGCATGCATTGTGTCATACAGGTGCGAATGTCACTTTGTGGTATGGAATTCCATGCTTGTTATACTTGTTCTGTCAATACTGGGATTGTCAGTGCTGGCTATGGATAATGCTGGACTTGTCGTCCAATGATATCCCATACGGGCTCAATTGGAGACAGATCTGGTGATCTCGCTGGCCAAGGTAACATGTCAACACTCCGTATAGCACGTTGCGTTACTACAGCGGTATGAGGGTGAGCATTATCTTGTTAGAAAACTCCCCCTTATATGCTGTTCATGAATGGCAGTACTACAGTTTGAATTACCAGACGGACGTACAAATTTGCAGCCAGTGTGTTTGTGAAAACCACGAGAGTGCTCCTACTGTCGTAGGAAATTGCTCCCCAGACCATGACTCCAGACCAGATGTTAGGTCCACTGTGTCTAAGCCGCAGACATTTTGGTTGCAGGCGTTCCCCTGGCCTCCTTCTGACTAATACACGGCCATTACTGGCACCAATGCAGAACCTGCTTTCATTAGAAAACACAACATTTCTCCACTCCGTCCTCCAATGAGCTCTGGCTTGACACCACTAGCGTCGCAAACGACAATGGCTTGGAGTCACAGGGCGACTGGAGTCACAGGGCGCTACAGGGCGACTGGCTCGGAGAATTCCTTGAAGTAACCGATTTATAACAGTTCGTTGTGTCACTGCGGTACCAACTGCAGCTTGAATTTCTACCGCAGATGCAATACGATGCGACACAGCCGTACGCCGAATACGGCGGTCCTCCCTCTCAGTAGTGCTACGGGGCTGCCAGGAACCCGGTATTCTTGAGGCAGTACCATCCCTTGACCTCTGCACCCAACAATCATGCACAGTGGATAGATTCCGGCAAGTCTTTTTGCAATATCGCGAAAAGAAAATCCACCTTCTCGTAGCCCTATTACAAGACCTCGTTCAAATTCAGTGAGTTGTTGATAATGGCTTTTTCGTCTTCTGAAAGGCATTCTTGTTTAGCATCAACCTAATTCATCAAACTTCAAAGATCAATAACCCTCACGAACTTTACAGCACGCATTTAAAGCAAACCTGATTTGCAAGTTTTGAGTGGCGCTGGTAGCGCCACACTTATGAGCGAAGCTCGAAATTTGAATCGATATCACCTTCCAGATGTATAAACGCGCCTACCAAATTTCGGTTACGTAACACAAGTCTTTCTTGGTGTTGGGATTTTTTTTCCCGTCAGTGTATTTTATATCACTATGTTTTAAATCACTTTAAAAAAAATCATTGAAGTTGTTTAAAACCACGCTTCGTGTCTCCGCTGCCTTCGGTTGCAACTTCCTTGCCTTTTTTGTTTCGGTTCAGGGTCCTCACTGTTTGCATTTGCACCTTAAGGAAAAAATAATAATTAAAAATTTGAAGACGGGCTTCGAGCGGAGGTCAAAATGGTCTACATTCAAAACTTTGTAGTTCTCAAATCATCCATTTTCCTATATATTTCTAATTATTTTATAAGAGTAATGTTTAACCTTTTTCAGGTCCTAACGCTCAAAAGCGCTCTAACAATGTTGCCAAACTTAGGGACTCATTTATTTAACTGTCACCAATAATTTTGCAAAATGATATTTGATGTAAATATTGGTCGAATAACCTTTGACGTTATTACGCAACCGTTACAGTTAAAATTTAGTGGTGGACACAAAAAAAAAAAAAAAAAAAGTCTCTAAATTTGGAAACACTGGCCAGAAGAATGAAATTAAATAGGATTTTCGAAGGTTTAAATTAATTATTTGATGGAATTTTGATTTGCAACACCAGAAAATCTTACCAGCTGACAAAAAAAAAAAAAAAAAAAAAAAAAAAAAAAAGAAAGAAAGAAAAAAACTACCACTACTACTACTACTAATAATAATAATAATCGAACATTCGAAAATAGGCTTCGAGGTGCTTCAGGAAAGGTCAAAACGGACCTTCATGCAATGTTTTTAGCTTAGCGATTAGCCATTTCTCTAAAAAGCAACGAATATACACCTCTAACTTTAATTTTGTTTTTTGTTCCTTTCTCGCTATTCTGGTGGTTTAGGATATTAAGAAGATACTGAAAGATTTTCTTTTATAAATTAGCATCTTTACTGTTTTCTTCAAAAAGTAACACATTGGTCCTTTGAAGATCGAACACACAACCTTAATATTATTAGAATTACGTTCTAACTAATTGAGCTAATAGACCACGGAGAATCTCTTTACGCTTACGGTTTTGTCTATAAGATGACCATTTCAGAAATTCATAGATTTTTAGTTAAATAAAATAAAAACTAAACAAAATTTCGGAAATCGGGCTTCAAGGTGCGACAGAAGAGTCAATACTGACCACAACGTAAAATTCCGTAGTTCTGCGATCAGCCGACCGTAATGTAAACAAAAAATTCAATTCCAAAAAAATTTCAATAATAGCCTTTAATGTAACTGAATACTTTTTTGTGGCCCTGTAAATCTTAATGCTAGTCAGGTTATAATCTATAGAAAGCACACTTTTATGCATATGACATTTTAATTTGAATAATATATTTTAATTTCAATAAGATTTGTGCAAAATAAAGCTATTAAAATTTGGATTATATAAAAATGTCTAATAGAACGCAATGCTTTGGAATACTTTCGGGTGTCCCTGTACTCCAACCATTGGTGGTACTTACTTAATTTTTAATAGAAAATTCAATAGTGATCATGAATAACATATTTTAATTTCATTAGGATTTGTGTAAACTAAAGATACTAAAATATGGTTTATAAAAATACCTCTCATAGAACGTAATGCTTTGTGTTTTCAATGGGGAACATCCGATAATGAACTTCAATAACATATAACAGTTTCAAGAAATTCCGTGAATATTTACGAATGTTAAAGCGCGGACAGGCAGACAAACCGAAGTCATTAACACTTTTCAACCTTTTTGAAAAGTGTTAAAAATGGTTTGATTCTTCACACTTTAGCCTCTGCTTTGAAAGAATGCATTTATATTTGAAACATTTGAAGACTTTTTTTCCATTATATTGAGATTTTTATTTTAAGTATTTTAAAATGTTCATTTGCATAAAAATCTGAAAAAGAAAAAAGAAAAATCCCAGAAAAAAAATTAAAAAAGTAATTTAAAGGATTAAATGTGTAATTAGCTAAATATCCAAAACTGCGATCTTGAATCTCGTTGGCAAAGTGTGTATAAGAACATAAAATTATTGCTATTGTTGCTATTGTAAGTTTTTAATTTCGGAAAATTTAAACAAATTAATGGGAGAAATTTTCAATTAATTATTATTATCAAATAATAAACGATATTTTAGATTTATTAGTGCAGGTAATGTTGTTCTGCTTTAATTAGAAATAGGAAGGGTTATTTTCCTTTATTTTCGTAACTGCACATTTTTTCTGTGATTTCTGGATAGAAATTAGATATTCAAGGGTAGTCTGCTGTTTTAAATATTCTAAAAGTACTCTGTATTCATGTGAGAATGTCTATGGGCGTCAGCATTTTCGGTATTCTCAACGGATAGATAGAAGAAGATTACCAGGAAAGAAAGAGTTTTTTATAGTTCACTTGTCTGCAGAAAAACCTCTTTAAAGAAAACCTACATAGTTTGTCTACATACGGCATTTTATCTGAAATTACAGTAGATTAAATGTTGTTTTGGATGCTTGAATTTTAAAACAATGCGAGAAATGAAACGTATTTTCTTCTTTTATTTAAAAGACAAAATCATATAATAGAAATATCTATTTTTTTTTTTTTTTTTGTAATTTATGCATAACACAGAAAAGTTAAGTTGTGACAAACACATTTGATGTTCAGTTGGTAATGCATAACTAACTAAAATTTAAAAAGAAACAAGTAATAAAAAAGAAAAAAAAAAAAAAAAGTTAATTCCTACTTACAAACGCTATCAAAGAAGAGTTTTTTTTTTTTTTTTTTTTTTTTTTAAATAATTTTCAATTAGGAAATAAAAAGCGTGCGTGGAAAATGAAAAAAAAAAAAAATAATTATAAGATAAAAAAAAACTTTTTATATGCCACGTTTTAAATTTTCTGATGAATTATAGAGCTTTTATCAATGTGCATAAAATTTTTTAAGTGATAATGACGTCAATTTTTGTGAGATGCATAATTTAACTTTTTATAATTTTTTAATGTTCACATTTAATTAAATTGTATTTATTTTACGTCGAAATAAAATGAACTCGTAATTTTTTTTTTTTTTTTTTTTTTTTTTTTTTTTTTTTTGGCAACAATTAAATTATAGCTAATATTTTAATAGTTATTTTACCGCTATTAGGATGTTATTATTTTCATATTTTAATTAATTATAAGAAAAGTGATAAAAAAATCGAAAATTGGACTTCGAAGTATTGTGTTGTCACCGTGTTCTGAGCAATCCTGAAAGTTTCAAATTTCTAGCTAGTCGGGAAGTTAGTTAAAAATAGATGGCAAGATTTGTACAAGATATATATACTGGAGAGTGAACTAACAGTAGGAATTGAAAAAATAGGCTATTTACAATTATAAATAGCTGAAATAAGTATTAGATTCTAATTTTCATCATGCTTTTGCCACTGTTAAAACAGTTTTTGAAATAGATTATAATGCGTGTCGATGAACTGTTTTCTGAATTTTTCTCCAAATTAATTGTTATTGAAAATTGTGTGTCTGTCATTAACACTCTTTTACAGGGACACGCAAAATAATTGTGATACGTTACTGCTTGCTGAAGAAGTATTCAAAATCCGAGAGAAATATTCAAATTTCCTATTGTACTTTTCACTTTTGATTATTTACAGAATAACTGGACTGAAATTAGTTTAAACGCCTGATAATTACTAAATGTTTGGAAAGATGAGGGGCACAGTTCCAAATGTTCTTTTTATTTTTCATACTAGCACTGTTATTACAGGAAATAAAGATAAAATGCAGGATAAAAATAATAATCAAATAATTAAGCTAATTTCAATATTCTCGAATTTTTTGTATATTGAATCTTATATGACTAATTAACTTATATGAATATATTCATAAACAGTTATCTGTTATTGGACTGAAATTAGTTTAAACGCCTGGTAATTATTAAATGTTTGGAAATATGAGGGACACAGTTCCAAATGTTTGTTTTTCTTTTCTTTTTCATACATGTGCTGTATAAATAAAGATAAAATGTAGTATTAAAATAATAATCAAATAATTAAGCTAATTTCAGTATTTTCTCTCTTTTTTTTTTTTTTTTTTTTTTTTTTTTTGTATGTTGAACCATATATGACTAATTAACTTATATGAATACATTCATAACAGTTATTTGTTATTGGACTGAAATTTGTTTGAACGCAAGATAATTATTAAATGTTTGGAAAGATGAGGGACACAGTTCCAAATATTCTTTTTCTTTTTCATACTTGCACCGTTTTTATAGGAAAAAAAAGATGAAATGTAGGATTAAAATAATCATCAAATATTTTAGCTAATTTCAATATTTTCTCATTTTTTGTATGTTGAACCATATATGACTAATTAATTTACATGAATACATTCATAAACAATTATCTGTTATTTATCAAATATTAAATTTAAGGAAATTATGTATGCTTCTTATTATATCAGTATTTTATGGTTAAATTGCTTTCAAGGGACGTATTTTGTTTTATGCTTGAGTTAATGCATTAAAGAGAAGGAAGGCCGAGAATTTCATTCGCACGTTATTCGATTAACTTCGCTTTCTTTACACCAACGCAAAATAAACTAATTAATACTTCTTTCGAATATTCTTATGCATACATTTATAAGATTTACTTTTTATTTTTTGAGATAGTCTATTCTCAGAAAATTAAGTTTGGTTTTCGTTCAGCAATTTTTATGAGAAAAGAATATAATGTTATACTCAAAAATGTTGGTTCATGTAAATACATTAATAATGGATCCTAAAAAAATATAAAATAAAATAAAAAATATTTTCAGTTGTTTATCACTTTTAATACACATTTTTTGTCTGCAAAATTTAATTTCCATCGAATATAACCTGATTAATTAATGTAGTATAAGTATAAAATATGTCACATTTAAGTAGTAACTGAAACTTTAATTTGTTTTCTTTTTAAAATTATCTGTTTATATCCTGTCTACCTTTTTTAAAATTGCATATGATGACGTTTATTAAATTATCTACCTAAAGTTTGTTTTCAAATTTTGGAAACAAAAAATAACAAAACAGAAAGTACCATTTTACCGATATAGGTAAAAAAAGTGGCTGCAATGCATGTAAATCTCTTTACAGTATTACTTAATATTACTTATTATAGTTACCAGCAAAGATTTATTTTTAAAATTATACATTATTTTTCCTTTTGATTACAAGTTAGTCTTATCCTTCTTCAAAATCTGCCAAAAGTAAAACTTACCCACCACAATTTACCCACAGAAAGTCAAAGCAAATACTTTCTGCACTAATTCACTGCCAGACTATCGTTCGAAATAATTTATATAAATATATTTCCGTATGGAATAAGTAATATACAGAGCTTTAACATCTAAATTATTTTAACTGCTGGTACATCTGAATAAGCATATCTATATCCTCATTTAAATATGTACTACTGCTACAATGTGCCTTTGTTTTTGCGTATTAATCGACTACAGACGTTAATCTCTTTGCTTTTCAGTAGTTTTCTATCATGTCTAGATGTATAAATATCATTTTATATACAAGACATAATTAATCATTCACAGAATGTTTTAGTGTTAAAGCATAGCCTACTAAACTAGATGCCTGTCACGTAGCGCGGAAACTTGGTAACAGTTCAAACGGTAGACAGCGCCACCTGGTACAGATTGCGCGACTTTTTTATTCAACAGCTATAAAAAATTTTTAAAAGTGGGATTTGATATACATAAAAGCCGAATTGAATCGAAGAATCATCGATTATATATATATATATATCATAAATCACTTCTTAAAATTATTGGTGACAGCTGAATTAAAAAGTCACGTAATCTGTACCAGGTGGCGCTGTCTACCGCTTGAACTGTTGCCAAGTTTCCGAGCCACGCGACAGGTATCCAGTTTAGGAGGCTATGCTTAAAGTATCTCGGATGGAAAAGTTTATCTATCGAAGTGATTTAGACGAAGCTTTGTCGACTAGATGGTATAAGAGCTGGTAATGGTAAGTAAGGATCGATTTGGAAATGGAAGTGTCATAGTCAGTAAGATTGTGATTAAAGAAAATTACATTTTGAATTCTTCATTTAGACAAAATTGTTTAATACACATCAGTTTTATAAAATGAACAGAAATTATACCTAAATATAGGATTTTTAACTTTTTTAAGCAGTTAGAACAACTAATGAAGGGATTATGTATATCTAAATTTGTTATGATCCATTCAGCAGGTTTACACTGTAAATGAATGAACACAGCACATTCCATTTGATAAAAAATATGTTTCATTAAAAACATAAGTAATATATTTTTCCCAAACATAATATAGTAGATGTTATTAAATATTTCTTTTTAACCAAATAAGTTAGAAGGATAACAATCCCAAATTTATCGTTATGTATATATATATATATCTATATACATATATAATCTAGAGAAGGACAAAAGTACGTACAACTCAAGCATTCCATGAAACTTAGTTTATTCATTATGAACGGCAACCAATATTATATGTTTGAAGACTAGTTACTTATGGAGACAAGTTTATATTACGGACTATTGTTATTAATCAGCGTTATTTAATTTCGGATTTATTGACACAGTGATAATATAAATACGTGATAATCCATTTTGTTTGAATTGTCATAGGCTATGTATAATGCAGTGCACTTTAATAAAAATAAGAACATAATTTAAATAATTTAAATAATAATAATAATAATAATAAACAATAAAGTTTTTTTTAGTAATTTAAAAATTTTTGTATAAAAAATTTCATTTGAAAGTTCTGAGTTATTTTTATTTATTCGCAGAGTTAAAGATTTGGTCAGATATACATGTACTGGATTCCTTTTATTCGCATTAAGAAAAAAAAAAAACTTTCATATGCGAGGTGACACATGCGTAAATGCTTTCTCTAATTAAAGTTTCTTTCTTTCTTTCTTTCTTTCTTTTTTCTTTTCTCTTTAGTCTAAACAAGATTTGTTGTTACTTTAAAGAAATACTACTTTTTCTTTCTTTCTTTCGTTAATATAACTAAGGAATTTTTTGTAAGATTTGTTTAGTTTTTTTTTTCTTTTTCATATTCAGTGCAACTAAACACGGACGATAAAATGGAAAAGAAGATTTTTTCCTAAAATAGACTAAAAACCGGAACTTGCTTTGTGGTCACAGGAAAATCCATTTACTTGTTTAAAAAGCTTAGCAAAAATGCCGTCTTTGAAGTCTCTAGAACAAATTATGCCCAAAGAAAGAATCTCTTTTAGTAATGTAATATGTGGTTAAATATTCTAACAAACTTTGTTTACTAATGAAACTAATCTTCATTTTTTATATAAAAATAAGATCAAATGTTCAAAAAAAGATATATTCAGTAAATTAACTTACATTTACTTCTTAATTATTTTATAACATTGCGAGAAGAATTTTATACTTTGAGTATATTAAGTACTGCATAAGAGATCTTATGCAGATAAAATAGCTGAACCTTTAGGAAGAGGATTTAACACTCAAATTTAAATAAATTCTAAATATATATATAACTTTATTTTCAAAATTCCCTTAATATACACTGACCGGTAGGATTTAAATTTTTTAATGCTTTCATTATGCGTACTTTGTAATAAAATTAGAATTAATTTTTCATTCATATCATAATATTTTGAGAACGTAATATAAGGTAAAGGTAGCATAAATCGCGCGGTGCGAGAGTTTGCGCACATAGTAGGTAGTCGGAAGGATTAGGGTCGACGCTCTGAGACTCCAGGTAGTTCTATAACATCAATAGTGTAGTGCCGACTTAAATGTACACATTGATTTCTTCAAGCGTTTATCAATAAATGTGGTCATTTTGTTTCGTTTTCAAAAATGATTGCTTCAATTTTCTTAACTCTTCCTAGGAATTTCTGTGGAAAAATAGTATTACAAAATATTTTTTAATTAAACGATATCTCATGGACCAGTTTATTTATATTATTTGTGGCAGGTGATTGCACGAAAGCTCCGCCATTCAGTAGTGCAACGATTGTGGACAACGACAAAGTATAGGTCAGAAAATATTCAATATGAAAAGCAAATGTACTAAAATTACTTAAACATGTTATCTAGTAATAATGTTATTTTGTAACCTTATCTGGTTTTGTTTTTTGCTGATTATTTAACAATTATTTTTTTTCTTAAAATAAAAATTTTGAATTCTTATTAAATTCTTTTTAAATTTCTTTTATTTTTTCTGTTTATTTTTTCTGTTATTAAAATGAAATATCTACTCCTAATTCAAAATATTTGTTTAAAAAAATCTTACAACAATGTTATTTAAGTGCAACTATTAATGATAACAAATTAATTGCAGTTCTATTTAAGCGCAATCTCTTCTACCCATGTGCACAATCTCTCCTACCCTTGTGCGTAAGCTCTCCTACCCTTTAAGGAGAGATTGTGCAAAATAACTCTCTTGATTGCCGAAACGTCAGTGGAGGCCCTCTGTTGAGACTCAAAACGGTTTTGGGCTGTGTCTGTGTGTCTGTCTGTCGCGCGATAGCGGCCGCAAAAATAGCGTTATTGACTTGAAATTTGATACACATGTTCATGAGCCCCACGAAATCAGCTGTATAGGTTTTGGTATGTATTCCATTTGTAGTTCGTATACAGGGACACGCCAAAGGTTTTCTTATCATTACGGCCTATGGGAGGAATTTGTATGTATCGCGATAGCGGCCACAAAAATCACGCTATTGATTTGCAATTTGGCACACGTGTTCATGTGCTCCACGAAATCAGCTGTATAGTTTTGGGTGTGTATTCCATTTGTAATTCGTGTACAGGGACACGACAAAGATTTTCTATCATTACGGCCTATGGGAAGAATCTGTATGTACCGCGATAGCGGCCACAAAAATCACGCTATTGATTTGCAATTTGGCACACGTGTTCATGTGCTAAACGAAATCAGCTGTATAGTTTTGGGTGTGTATTCCATTTGTAATTCGTGTACAGGGACACGACAAAGATTTTCTATCATTACGGCCTATGGGAAGAATCTGTATGTACCGCGATAGCCACCGCAAAAATCAAGCTATTGACTTCCAATTTTTGCCAAAACGTCAGTGGAGGCCCTCTGTTGATACTCAAAAGGATTTCGGCTTCCATCTGTCCGTCTGTCTGTCGTGCGATAACGGCCGCAAAAATCACGCTATTGACTTGAAATTTTGTGCACATGTTTTTGATCCCCACGATATTAGCTGTATAGTTTTGGGTGTGCATTCCATTTGTTCGTGTATAGGGACACGCCAAAGTTTTTTTATCAATACGGCAAATTGGCGCATACGTTCCAGCTTTGCATATAAGTAGCTGTATATTTTTTATTGCTATATTTTTTATAAACTGTGTGCAGGGACAGGCCAAAATTCTTAACATTACGGCGTATGGGGTGAATTTCTTTTAAACGCATTTTATCATTACTTTGCAATGAAGAAAATGAAACTAGTGTACGTGAATAAGATGCTTAAACTTATGTTGTTTGAAGAAAATATGTGCTCTTAAGCTTTCTAATTAACGTACTGGACCTTACAAAAGTGTTCTGACAATGTCACGTAGTCATCCAAACGATGTTAAATTTGGAACGATTATTAATTTTAAACGCGAAATAAGCTGAATAGTTTTTACTGGTGTACAATGTTTATGGTTCGTTTACAAAGACACACGAAAGAATTTCGTAACATTAGAGCCTATGGACAAATTTTAAATTTAAGCGCGCACTTTAATGCGTTTATGCTGAATTGAACTTAATAAAGTTAACATACATTATAAAGATGCTTAAAATCATGTTTACTCTTAAAAAAGGTTATGTATAGACTAAATAATTTATGGGACCACACAAAAAAATTTCGAGTATGTACTGTAATCATCCAAATGATGTCAAATTAGTTTGAAAAATTAATGAAATATAATTAATTAGGTTTATTCTTATTATTGGCGTTTATAATGACTGTGGCTACTTTTCCGGGATACATAAAGAATTTCGTACTATTACGGTCTATAGTCGGTATTTCTTAAAAGTGTATTTTAAAATGCTTACACCCCATCAAATATAATGAAATTTTATTAGAATTTTAAAAGCATGTTTTCCTGTTGAAAATTGTGGACATGGTATTGATAATTAGTTTAAAGGCTACGCAAAATATTTCGGATATGCTATGTATTTTTTTTTTTTTTTTTTTTTTTGTATGAAATTTGATAGTTATGAAATTTGGTATTTATGAATTACAGGGATATAATACAAGACCGTCGTTTATTAAGAATACATATTGTTACGCACTTGAGGGTTCGTAAGTTGTCCGAGAATGAAAGGCGAAAGGCAAAAATTCAGTGATTTATTCACAGAAAGTTCCAGAAAAATACAGGTCTATAAACCAAGTATCAGCTTCAATTCAACCAGTAAACATAACTAAAACAACAGCCGTCAACAGCAAAACAACCGTACAAACTGTTTATCAATAACACATAAAGCAAGTCTCATTCAAAGAGGCTCAAAGCAAAACAAGCATTTGACGAAACTGACACAGATCTGAGATTGGCCGCCTTAGGTAAAAAAATGCTCCTTTTATACTATTCTGTCGAACACAGACTGTTATGGAAAATTCTCGTACCTCATCAGCCAATAAGATTAGAGCTTCCATATTTAGTATATCCCTAATAAGGATTTTCTCTCCAAGGTCGCCAAAAAATCGCCAAGGAGGGAAAGAGTCGCCAAATTTGGCGCCAAATCCATTTCTTCTTTTATTGGAGCTTTTTAATGCGTTTTTAAAGGAAAATTAGGCTATTTTAACGCTAAAACGCACAAAATTAGCATTTTATCGACTTGCTAAGCCTCTTTGAAAGAATTTATACAAAAATAAATGCAATTATTTACAATTCTGTAACACTTTATATGATATACAAAGAGATATACAAAGAGAGATACAGCAGGGGGTTTAGGGGGCGGCAGCCCCCCTCAAGAATGTATCTGATTATGGTAATAAGTCGATCGAATCAATATATACTATTATATAATAAGGAATAAATAAAAATGACCTATTGAATAATGTCTGATGCAAATAGGACGTTGAGGCTCCTGATCTGCAGATCCACTAGTTTTATTACAGTTGTTGCTTTAACTTATTGTATAACAACAAAATAATAATGGAAATGCATAGAATACGAATAATTTCAAATTATTCAGCAACTGTTTAGAAAAAATTAATAGTTGGTTTTTTATATCACTTTGTTGAATTATGGGCAAATCTTCTACATTTACCTTAAATATAATATTTTAAAAATGTTTATGCTCTTTTGAAAGAATTCTACAGCTAACACGTATATCATCTATCAATTTCAAGGCATTCAAAAATATTTACAAAAATTAGAGCTCTGATAAACAGATGGGTAGACAAATAAACCGAAGTCATAAACTATTCCAAAATTTATTGGAAAGCGTTGAAAAGATTGCATGATATTTTTTATTGTTTTTAACTTGCAGGCGGAATTCTATCGTGGCGGATGTTAAACATTGTTTTAAAAATCAACTTTTTAGTTTATAACTAGTAGGGGAGAGTGGGGATGAATCGGACATTTTTCATGTTTTTAACCGACTTCAAAAAGGAAGGAAGGAAGGTTCTCAATTCAAACCGTATGTTTTTTTTATGTTTGTTAGCTCATAATTTCTGAACGGATGCTACGATTTTGATACTTTTTGTTTTGTTGAAAAGGTCTAGGTCTGAAATAGGTCCCATTCTAATATCTTTAAGATCTAAAGAAAATACAGGGTGCCGCCCAAAAAATGAGTCCCAACTCTTTTAACTGCTAAACGGCTGCAGCTATAGTGATAAAAATGGTATGTAAGTATAGCAAAATGGCCATGCAGTACAAGGTTAAACCGCTTGCAGCGCCACCTGGTGGAAAATAGTGGAGTTAGTATTCCTATCTCGAAAACGGTTCTAGAGAAAAAAGTGAAATACAAAGTTGAAGAGTATCATCGATTTAGTACAAAAAGATAGTTTACACATTTATGCTAGCTTTCCTATCTTGGAAACGGTTCAAGACAGGGGGAAAAGTGAATTATAAAATTGCAGAGCATCATAGATTTAGTACGAAAACATAGTTTAGACATTGATGCTAAAAATACAATGCTAAAAACGTGCATTTGTTTGTTCGCAATTTCTTACACTATGCACACTTGAGCTACATTGCACACGTTGTAGTGTAGCTGGTGAGACTTACGCTATATAGTTCAAAATACGATTACTTGATGCTTTTTGTTTTGTTGTAAAGATCTTGGTCTGAAGTAATTCCCATTGTAATATCTTTACAATCTAAAGAAAATAAAACGCCATCTGGTGAAAACCAACAGAATTAGCGCTCCTATCTCAAAAACGATTCAAGATGGGATAAAAGTTAATTGTAGAACAAACAAAGAAAACAAAGAAACAAAGAAACACAAATATATTGTGTGTGTTAATTGACGAAGTTGTAGAGCATCATCGATTTACTACGAAAAGACAGTTTTAGACATTATTGCTAAAAATAGAACGCTTAACAGGTACAGTTGTTTGTCCGCAATTTCCTACACTGTGCGCACTTGAACTACGTTGCACACTTTGCAGCGTAGCGGATGACACGTATACTCTGTGGTTCAAAGTACTGTTACGGTAAGCGGTCACATCGATTAGCGCAAAATCGTTTTCAACCAACTTCAGAAAGGAGGGTGTTCTTAATTTGAGCTATGTGTTGTTGTTGGTGTCTGTAAGCTTATAACTTCGTAAGAGACGCTCTAATTAACCGACTTCAAAAAGGAGGAGGTTCTCAATTCAAAGCGTATGTTTTTTTGTTTTTGTTTTTGTTTGTTAGCTCACAACTTCTGAACGGATGATTCGATTTTGATACTTTTTATCTTATTGTATATGTCTCTATCTGAAATAGGTCCCATTGTACTATCTTTACGAAAAAAAAAAATACAGGGTGCCCCAAAAAATCAGTCCCAACTCTTTTAACTGTTGAACAGCTGCAGCTATAGTCATAAAAGTGGTATGTAGGTATAGTAAAGTGGACATGTGCCACGCGATTCAACCGCCTACAGCGCCACCTGATGGAAAACAGTGGAGTTAGCGTTCCTATGTCAGAAATGGTTCTAGAGAAAAAAGTGAATTATAAAATTGCAGAGCATCATCGATTTACTTCGAAAGGATAGTTTAGACATTAATGCTAAAAACAGAACGCTTAAAATGTGCATTTGTTTGTTCACAATTTCCTATTTTGTGCACAAGTGCACTATGCAACGACATTGCATATGTTGTAGCGTAGCGGGTGACATTTATGCTATGTAAAATTCAAAGTATGGTTATTGTAAGCGGTCACATCGATTAACACATAGACGTTTTAAACCGACTTCATAAAGGAAGAAGTTCTCAATACAAACCATGTTTCTCATTGTTGTTGTTGTTGAAATTTGTTAGCTTACAACTTCGTAAGAGATGATTTAATTTTAATACTTTTTTTGTTGTCTTAATGATCTCGACCTGAAATATGTTTCATTATAATTTCATTAAGATATAAAAAAATTACAGGATACTCACAAAAGTCTGTTCTCACTCTAACTGCTGAACGCATGCAGCTACACTGGTAAACGCAGTGTGTAAGTATGGATGCTGAAACTTCTGTCCGTCAGCTGCAATGCATATTTTGCTCTTTGTTTGAATTTTACGTTGCGCAATTTCAGCGCAGCGGGTGACACGTAATCACTGTAAAGTTCAATATATATGCCTAACAGAATTTTTGGTTACGAATACAGCGTATCCGTTCTTTACATTTCTAAAGACTTTTTAACTTAACGTATGTTCATTCAATAGATAGTTTTTAGCTCATATCCGATGAAGGCAAGAAAAGTGACACAACTTAAAAATGCAGAATTTGAGAAAAATCAACTGAAAAATAACTTGACTAGAATAAAACTGGCACAACTGTTTCTCGAGTGGAAAATTTTCTAGATGGATATGTAACATTTTTGTTCACATTGTGTGCATTTTATGTATTTTTCAGTGACATAAACCATTTTTTGAGTTATGTCTCTTTACTTGGAAGTTCTGATTTGTGAAATTGTCGTTGAATGTCTTTTGATGTTCTGCTATATGAACAAGTTTTCACTGAAAAGAGAAAAATAAAATCTTTTTATAAAAAAATAGAACCGACTCCAAAAAGCAACTACTATTCAAACAACTAAAAAAAAAAAAAAAAAAAAAAAAAAAAAATGGGTATGAAATGAAACTGTAAATTGCGCCTAAAAGCATAAAATAATTTCCTTCGCCAAAGAACCTATAACACTACAATTAATCATAACTTTTGAAGTCGGCTCAAAATTAAATAAAAATTGATACCTTTATTCAATACAAAAATCAAATCCTATTCAAAATACACATCTCAAATTGCACCTGGAAAACGCAGCTGAAAACTACTTTGATTCAAGAAAACAAATAAGATTTCGTAAGCAGGAAAAGTTGGCGAAGATGCTGGTATCTGACGTCCTTGGTGAAAGAGAAATCGCAAAATTATCTGGCAAACATATTTAATTTCTTTGGGATATTATGATTATTTTTATAAGGTATATTAAGAGAGTAATCAAGAATATGAAACAATACTTCGTACTGTATATATTATGAAAATATACATCTTGCGTGTATATTTTTGCATTACGTTTATCGCCAAATCCAAAAGCCACCAAGAATGATATTTATCAAAGTTATACCAAATTTGCAAAGGAAACTCTAACTTCGTAGAAACATAAATACCACATTGTGAAGAATGCTCACTGTTCTATGTAGATTTTACTAATGGACGAATTGTATACAGCGATAAAATAGTACAGGAAACATGAAAATGGCTCATTCGAGACAACAGCATTTGTTGCTACCTATCTAAAAGCAAACCTTTAAAAACTAATTAAATTTTATTTAATTTTGAATAGTAGTTGCTTTTTGGAGTCGGTTCTATTTTTTTACACAAATATTTTATTATTGATAATGTTGGTCATATGTAATTCAGAATTTTGCAACATTGCTCATAAGTGCACTTCAGTAATCAGTTACATATAACCATACTGACTTTAATAAAAAGTTATCATTTTTAATTAATACTATTTTTTTTTACATGCATTTGCATTGTCCCATTCATCCCCATAGGTGAGAATGAATGAGACAATGCTAGAGTTAACAAAGAAAAGAAAACAAAATGGAAAGTAAATAAATTTTTAATGTTAAATTGGTTTATGTGATTTTATTACACACTATGAGTTCACTAACATTAACATAAACTGATGTATTGACTCAAATTAACATCAAAAGACAAAAGTCCTTTGGTTCATGCAGTTCCTAGTGCTCTAGGCTTTGATAGTCTAATCTAATAAGACCTAATTTAAAAATAAATAAATAAGACACTAGAAAGAGATAAATCAATATAATAGAGTACAAATTATCCAGATAAACTTTTGTTTTCGACTAATCGGGAAAATCAACATTCTATTCTGTAGTACATTAATAATCACAAGAATTTATTTAATTAGCTTATTAAAATTGTGATTTTAATCAAATTATTGTTAGTTTATTTATTTATTTATTTTAGTTAATGATTTAATTTGCAATGAATATTATAACTTGTAATTATTATAAACAAAAATCAGAACAATTAATTTCAATGTTTTTTTCTAAGTTCCGAAAATTAAGAACTCTGATAATCAATATGACTAATTTACGTTTTAATATAATTCTTGTGTAAAATTTTAAATTAGTACATAGTGAGGAATGCCCCATTCATTCCCATTTAAACTTTTCCATTCATGCCAACCATCACAAGATAATATAAAACAGGAAATAGGCTTAATGAACATTTGTCAACACTCTCTTTGAATATCATAAACACAATAAAAGGTTTAACTTTAAGCAAATAGTTAATTTCTTAACTACTACCTAACGGAATCAGTAAAATCTTACTTTAGCAGTTGAAAAAGACGTTTTAATTTTTTTTGCCCTTCTATGAATAGTACGATTCTGTAAGTAAACTTGATGAATGGCCTCAGTGCTGCCATGTATCAGAAAAATTGTCAAGTTTCCGTTGCTTGCAAAACATAAAAATTTGCTATTGTCCCATTCATCCTGCGTCCCATTCAACTCCACTCTCCCTTACACTACATTTGTCATCGATGCATAGCCCGTAAAATAATTTCCAGTCATGGTAAAACTTTCTGCGTTCACATAAGCAGCTTTATTTTGCATCTTTAAAGTACAGAAATACAAAGAAAATTAAAAATATTCATTCATAATACAAAATATACAAAGAAATCATCTATTTGAGAACAGAAATGTTTACAAAAAATTTAGTCTTACAAGAAAGCTTTCGATAGTAGTTCTGTGCTGATTTCAATATATTTCATCAAATTATTTTGTGCTGTTTGAATAAAACAAAAGAATTTTTTTAGTTTTACTTTTTTTTATTTAAGTTATTTTCATTCCTTTTTTGGCAACAGTACGATGAATTTAGAATAGAACAAAAGGTATGCGTTATTCTCATTATTTAATAGAAATTTTTTGACGTGCCACAATTGGAATAATCCTGCATACAAAGTAGCAGCAAAAGTATATTATATATAAATAATTTATTTTTTCTTTGACTAAATTACGAAATATTTAAATTAATACCAATTGTTTAAATAAAATATTATTTCAATAGGTTTGACAAAATTGCAGTTTTTATGATTTTGACGGGTGTATATGTTCTTTTAAAACATATTTATGACGACTAAAAGGGACGCATAACCAGAATAAATAACCAGAATACGTATTTTCTGTATAAATTATAAAATTAACTGTCTTTGTCAAGAATTCGATTCTTTACATTATTATAATAAAGCATTGTGGAGTAGGTTCAATTTTTATTACCAAAATTCATTTTTGAAATTTAGTTACTAGTGATTTGCTGTTTATTGCATCAAAATTAACTAATTGGTAACATGGTAAACTTACTTCTAAAAAATTGTTTGCTTAAATGTTGGAAAGTAAATTGATATAATGTATTGCTTTAACAAAAGGTTAGAAAATAAGTTAAAAACAAAATAATTGATGGACGTTAGAAACAGCATTTAGAAAGATTTTATGAATGCCCATTGAGTGTAGCGACGTCCAGAAATACTTGTCATATAGATGATTCTTCTTTTTTTTTTTAATTCAAAGAAGAAATGATTATATATATTTTATATGAAATCTTATTTTTTGTTATGTGTAATATTGTATGTTCTTATCAACAAATAAATTAGAATTTTTTTTTCTTTAAAACAGGTTTATAATATTGAAAATCAGAATTACATTCTTTATAACGTTCCAAGTGAAAAAAAAAGTGTTAAAATATCCTAAACAGAAATTTTAAAATCAACACATTCAACAGTTATTTACTTCTTATATAACATGTACGTATATTCGATGTAAAGTAATAATTTTAAAATATCAAAACAATTGATTTTTTTTTTTTTTTTTTTTTTTTTTGATCCGTTATAAGTCAGCATGAAAAAATCAATCCGTATAATGAAATAACTTATTGTATTATTGTATCCGATCTAATTAAAATCATACAATTTCTGCTAAAATAATGTAGTTTTGCTAAATTCCAGTTTTATTACAATTTAATACAGTACATTACATTGATAATTAAGGTAAAGCTAGGAGAGTTTACGCACATTTCAACAAAACAATATAAAAAATCTAAATTTTAATTTTTTGCTAAATTGTTGGTGCATAGCTTTGAAGTGATCCTTCTTCTACGCATTTCCATTACAATTTTGTTGTTATACTCTGATTTAAAGCAACAGCTATAATAAAACCAAGAGAACTATTTTCGCAAATGGGTAGGAGGTATATTGCGCTTAATTTTAACTACAATTAAATTGTTAACAATGAAAATTGCACTTAAATGACATTGGTATAAGGTTTTTGTAAACAAATATTTTTGGATTACATGTTGGTATTTGAATTTAATAATTTAAAAAAAAGAAAAAAAGAAAGAAAGAAAATGAAAGAAAAAAAAATATAGGGGATTAAAAAAATTTATTTAAAGAAAATAAATTAAAGAAGCAGATAAAAAGACAAGACTAGATATTAAAAAGTAACATTTAGTTGCTAGATAATGTATTTACCTTAAAATTAATAAAGTTCCTTTTCAGTTTGAATGGTTTCTTGTGTGTTGACCTAATCTGTCGTTGTCTATAATCGTTGGACTTGTTCTTATAAATGATGCAACTTTCATGCAAACACATGCCACAAGTAAAATTTATAAACGAGTCCATAGGAAATCGTTTACTTTAAAAATATTTTGTAATGCTACCATTCTATAAAAATTTCTAGAAAATGTTTTTTAAAAACGGGACAAAATAACCACGTTTAATCTTAGACTGTTCAAGCAATGAACATGCACATTTAATTGAGCGCTCCTCTGTCAATATTGTAGAACTACCTGGAGTTTCAGAGCGTCCATTGTACTCTTTCCTGCCGATCCCCTATGTATGCAATCTCTCCTAGCTTTACCTTATATAGCTTTTCGTTTTTTACAATTTTTTTTTATATAGCAGATATCTGCATATAGATAACATGCACTGAATATAATTATTTCACTAAACACTCAGAAATATATTACAATAAACAGAAAATAAATAAATAAGTAAAATTTTGCATGGTTTCAAAAACCCTCTTTCATAAATTATGTTTCAAAATCCAAAATCCTCGTCGAACTTTTAAGAAATTTTCGTCTTTTTTAATTCCCGATTTATCAGTTTTATTCATTTTATCGTGAATCTCTACTTAATTTAAGAAAAAAACCTGTAATATATAATAAAATCCATTTTTAATATATCCCATACAAATATATATATATATATATATATATATAATTATAATAAGAAAAGGATTATGGTTTTGATATTGGCAGCTCTTTGTCTTATTGCAGTAATTAAAAGGGTTTAATTTGATCTTTAAGTAGAATTGTATAACTCTTAAATTTGTTTATTTGACATTTCTGAGAATTATATTTGTCAAATTTAAGAGCATTTAAAGTAACATTTACTTCCACATATGTCAAAGCATTTTTGAATTTCTGGAGCTAATGCAGTACTTTTCATGTGTCATACAAATGAGATATCTTTCCAAATTTCAAAAGAAATTTAGATTTATTCTGAAAATTTTGAACGTCTGTTTATTCTATTAATATGTCTTATTTTTAATATAAGTGCATATCAGTATATATTTGGAATGTAAATTTAAAAATTTTACGAAAATTTATAGTTTTAATTTTATTTAAAATACCAGATTAGATATTAGATCTGTTATTTTGCTTTTTTTTTTTTTTTTTTTTTTTTAAAATAAATAAAATAACTATACAAGACTTATTAATATATAAGGTTTAGGAATAAAGTCTCTCGCGTTTTCTTAATTTCTTGCATTATCCATGATAAATATAAATTAAGATGTGTATCTAATTTTATGAAATTTTAGGTTTATATATATTCAAACGAATAAAATTTCAATAATTTCTAGAACTTTCAAAAGTACTATAAAGCTCTTTATGTATTTTAAGTATTGTTTTAAATCATTCAATGAACAGTAGGGAATGACAAACTATAAGCAGATTAGTATGAAAAATTAATAAACAAACATTATTATACATGTATGTAAGATCAAAATTGTTAACTTGTAAACTATTAAAACATTTAGAGGGATTTTTAGTGTGTATATATTCGCAACAACATTTTAAATAAGAATACGATGTGAATTCATTCATACTATGTCACTGCAGAACTCACAAACGAATAAAAAATCGATGCATCTTCAAAATAATATATTTTTTTAGGATATTTTTGGAACATCATTTTATAGAGTGAAAAAGAATTCTTGCAATATTGCCATAAGAATACTTAATAAGATATCTAGTAGATATAAATTTAATAAAAATGATGTCTTGGTTACAGGTCCATCAAATTCAATTCACCAGCAAGTGCACCTGATATAGTTAAACACGTCAGTCAATGGTTGTAAACATTGCTCGATCACGCAGAACCAATTTAACTTTCAATGTAGCATATAAATAATAATTTAAGAATTTAGAAAATATTTTCTCCTTAAAAACTCAGTAGACATCCAAAGGTGTGTTGGCAACATCAGAGGTCACAGGATACTGTAAAAAAATCCCATACTATTCCTGTCTAAATGTTAATGGTAGATCTCCAGCAGTGTTTGCAAAAAATAGAGGAGATTTATTTTGATCCAGATGAAGCGCGTATGGTGAGAGGATAAAGGCCAGTCACTTTTACGCATTGTTTATGGATTTGGGAGTATTTGTTTTGGTTTTTCGTGACTCCTTGGTGGTTATTTCTATTTCTTTATGTTGTAATCTCATTCTGTCCTGAACTTGAAGAAGACGTACGATCGTGCTTCAAGTCAAGCATACAAATCAGGTATTGTGCGACCGCGTTTCCAACGACTAGCAGTGAGGACGTGTCCAAAAGTTGGGAGGAGTGCAAAATTGGCCGAGAGATTGTTATTTGGCAAACATCCAGTTATTCGGTGTTCCTTTATCGCTTGTTTTCTCTCAGTCGGACTCGTTCAATCCGCACTTGCGCAGAGGCTTCCATTGGTCGCAAGAAATGTGGTTAAAGAATATGTGTGTAAAGAATAAATAAATAAATGATCCATAAGCGTTCATTTTGAGAACTGATAAACTCTGTTGAGTGATGGAAACTTAAACAGTATATAATAAAAGGCGAAAAAACTGTAAACCGTTGAATACATAATTTCGATAACTTCAGCAGTCATATATAACATTATGCTTATAAAGGTTACGTATTTAAAAAATTGAAAGGGATCTAACTATGTATTACACATGCAGCGCTGAGAATTATGAATAGTACATGATGTTTTCATTATTTAGATATCTAATTCTCTCTCACTATTTTTACTTTCCGAACACTGTAGTGAGGGAAGTATTGTAATCATGTCAAAAATCCGAATTTGAGATTTTGATGTTTATATACGTTTCGAGGTCCCCTAAGTCCGTTTTCACTATATTTGCGATGATGTATGTATGTGTGTGTGTATGTGAGTGTGTATGTCTGTGAGTGAACACGCTAGCGTTCGAATAAGCTGAAAGTTGGTACGTATATTGTAAGTCACCATAGTACGAACCCTATAGATTTTGGTGAATCTAGCACTTATAGTTTTTTTACAGGGACACAAAGAAAAATTCTTTATCATTATGACCTATGGGACCAAAATCTTAAAAGTACGATATCATCTAAACGACTTATTCAATTGAGCAAAAGATTTATACACATGTGATAGGTCACAGATTCTCAATCTGTATAGATTTTGGAGAATCTAGCAATTATAGTTTTTTTTACAGGGACACAAAGAAAAATTCTTTATCATTATGGCCTATGGGGCCAAATTTTTAAAAGTGTGATAGCATCTAAACGCCTTATTAATCTGAGCAAAAAATTTGTACATATGTTATGGGTCACAGTTGCACCAACTGTATAGATTTTGGTGAATCTAGCGGTTACAGTTTTTTTACAGGGACACAAAGAAAAATTCTTCATCATTATGACCTATGGGACCAAATTTTTAAAAGAGCGAAAGCATCTAAACGCCATATTGAATTGAGCTGAAAATTTATATGAATATTATAAATCACTGTTGCACTAACTGTAAACATTTTGGTGAATTTAGCATTTATAGGTTTTTACAGGCACACAACGAAAAATTCTTTATCATTATGATCTATGGGCTCGAAGTTCAGTTGCGTTAAATAAAATATCGTGTAATATATGGACAAAAATACTCAAACAATCTATTATGGTTTTCTCTCTTTTGTTTGTTTAACAACTCCTCTTTCTTTGCTTTATCTACAAAACTGTTAATTACTCGATGTTCCGAAAGTCGAGTGGAGTCACTCCAGATTTTTTTTTATGTATATATATATATATATACATGTACTCATGACGTCATACCCGTCAAAATTCATGTCAAATCTTCACATAGCACTTTATCTTTTTTTTTAGTTTTAATAACTGAGATTCATAACAAAAATATATTACTTTGTTTAACCGAATCTGGTGACTATATATATATATATATATATATAATAATCAATTGTTTCTCATTGTTAAATTCACAGGGATTTTTATGAATATAGATGAAATGTTATATCCCAAAATGTTACAACATCCCGTTACAAAATTAAAAGATAATAATTTTATAGAATTGTTTCACTATTAGGTTATAAAATATTTAATAAGCTAAAGTATTATACCAATTATTTTAAAGAGATTAATTGATAAATTCTACTATTAAAAAAGAAATGTAATATCTCAACACGACTCCAAAAATCTCACCCATGACCATGAAATTTCGATATATATACATATATATATATATAAAGATATTATATAGTTATTAAAATATTTAAGAAAACCTCCAGATTAAACAATTAAAATCAAACTCAAGGCCGCCATGAAAATTATAAAAACTAATATCCGTAAGATATGTATAAGACCAAGAAAAAATATTTATCAAAAAAGTAGTAAAAGTAATCTGAGGTTGGTCATGAAATTACACAATTTTAAAGTGTAAAAAGTTAAAAAAGTAACGCAATGCAGAATAATAATAATTTAATTTCTGATTTTATTTTTAATAGACATTTTTATTTAAATTTATGTTAAATTAATTTAATTAATTTTAATATATATATATAACTATGAATTTAAATTGTGATATGTGAAGGTATGAAAGTGGAATGTGAAAACAACAAGAATAATTTTAACAATGTTAATAAACAATAAAATAAATTAAATTTAACACTATTCAAGCTAAAATTTTCAATTTATGATGTGTTTTCTTCGTCAGCAGGTGGGAACACAACTACTGAAAGAACTATGTACTACTAGCAGATTTCTGAAGACATGTCAAGCTAGCATACTCCAGATTATTATTCAAACAGAATGGTAAAGAGAATTATATATACTGAATTATGATTTATTTGAAAAGCATTTTATATTTAAATCAAATACTTTTACATATGAGTGAAACTATAATGAAATTTTGTATCAGAATTTAAAAATTGTTTTATTAAATGAATTTTTGAAATGAAAGTTCCAGAAAGAACACCCCCCCACCTGAACCTGCCAGAAGAAGATAGGAAAACTTCACCACCCGCAAGAGACAACAACTGCAAAATTTCATTTCAGCTTAAAAACTTTTAAAACATTGTAATGCATCTTCCGTATCCATAGATGTCCAATAAGTTCCAAGTCTGATAGAACAATATAATTCCATCCATCAACCCATAACCTTCCTAAAAAACAGGCTTTAAGTCATTAGCACCAAACTGGACACCTATATGGACCACCAATCAAAGCAAAGCTAGTAGCTGAGGAGCTCTCATTAAAAATTTACATTACTAGTATAATAAGAAATAAAATTTAAAGGATATAAAATTTTATAGTATAATAAGCCTTGAAAATAATATATTTCTTTATCAAAATTAAATTTAGAATTGAATAATTTCTTTATTCTTAAAAGTTGATTGGCTATTATGTTTATGTAAATTTTACGGCTCAGATTAGAATTTAGATTTTTCTTTTAATAGCTGTGTTCCCACCTGCTGACGAAGAAAACACAGCATAAATTGAAATTTTTAGCTTGAATAGTGTTATATACCAGTATATATATATTAGTTACCAGTATATATATATATATATATATATACTGGGTGTCCCATAAGTCCGTAGACATTGTTAGAATTAAACGTAGTTTGCGAAAAAATTATTTCCGTGAAGAGAGACTTTTTCTTTTGGTAAAAAAAAAATAAATAAATAAATAAAATAAAATAAATAAATAAATAAATCTTTCGTCGATAGAGGACTCTGTACGTGAGCAAATCGCACATTTTCGTGAAAAGCTATATTTATTTGCATGCAAATGCGTACAGGCATATAAATCCTATTCCATGTATTCGCCATCACCACAAATTATAATTTTCCAAATAAATTTCAAGACTACTAACTGCAGCTTCACTCGGAGATTTAAACATAACGGGAAGCATCTTCACCAATAACGCTTTATCCAGCAAGTCAGAATCAAAATTAAAATATCATGTATGCGCAAGTAGTAGTAAAAGTAGGAAATAAGCTGTGTTAATCGTAAAACCGTGCAAATTTTAGGATTCTGATTTGCATATTTCTCGTTACGTATGCGTGTTGCGCCCTCTATCAACCAAAAATTTAACTATTTTTTATCTTTGCCAAACAATTAACCCTTCATTAGAATGGCTTTTTTTGCAAACCATGTTCAATCATACCAATTAGTTCAATTTTTATGAACTTTTAAAATGTCTACATATTTATGGATACCCGGTATAATTATATAAATAAATTATTTAAAACGTAGTAAATTAAAAAATAACAGAGATTAAATGCCACTGAAAACCAAATTAATCCAAGAAGAATCAATTAGTATTATATATATATATATACTACTGTATATATATATATATATATATATATATATATATATATATATATTATTCAGGGCAAAAAATATTGCACCATTTTCGGAAAACAGATAATGGGAAAAGATGAAGCAAGGGACAGCCTGTTTTAGGCCTCAGATTAGGCTAGATATCAAGAACTTTATGTTTTAATTATGTGTATTAATATTCAGGGAAATAAAAACGGACTTTTTTCTGAGAGGATTATTACACATAAATCTATCCCGTTTTAAAATTTACACAGAAAAAGTGATTTTTTTCTTTTTATCTAACAGTTATAATAATTCTCAGACTTTTTCCTTATAAGTTTTGAAAACAATTTCATTATTATTTTATTTAACTACTTCGATACAACTATATCATATTTTCGATATTTCAGTTTTGAATATGTAGTATAATTATAATTACAGAACATTGTGAAATACAAGGAATAGTGTTCTAGGCATAAAAATTGCTGTTTTAAAAAAGAAATAATTACAAGATAAAAAGAACTTTTATATACCATGTTTTTAAATTTTCTGTTGAATCATATAAACGCTACTGAAGGCAGCGGGAACCCGGAGAAATTGGATAAAAGTATTTAAAAAATTCCTTGCTATCGTGTTTTGAGCTATTATAAAAGTTTCAAATGGCTATCTAGCCGCGAAGTTAGTTAAAAATTGATTGCAAGCTTTGTACTGGTAACGCTGCCGAAGGCAGCAGGGTCCCGAAGCAATTGGTTAAAAATATTTTTAAAATGCATTTTCACCGTATTCTGAACTATTCTGAAAGTTTCAAATGTCTATCTACTCGGGAAGTAAGTTAAATAAATTTTCTGTTGAATCAGATAAACGCTTCCGAATACAGCAGGGACCTGAAATAGTTGACTAAAAGTATTACAAAAATGTATTGTCACCGTGTTCGGAGCTATCCCGAAAGTTTCAAATATCTAGATAGTCGGGAAGTTAGTTAAAAATCGATTACAAGCTTTGTACTGGTAACGCTGAGGAAGGCAGCAGGAACCCGAAACAGTTGGCTAAAAGTATTTAAAAAAATGCATTTTCACCGTGTTCTGAACTATTGTGAAAGTTTCAAATGTCTAGTTTGTCAGTAAGTTAGTTAAATAAATTTTATGTTGAATCATATAAACGTTGCCGAAGGCAGTAGGGTCCTGAAGCAGTTGACTAAAAGTATTAAAAAAAGTATTGTCACCGTGTTCTGAGCTATCCTGAAAGTTTCAAATGTCTAGCTAGTCGGGAAGTTAGTGAAAAATCGATTGCAAGCTTTGTACTGGTAACGCTGTCGAAGGCAGCAGGAACCCAAAGCAGTTGGTTAAAAATATTTTAAAAAATGCATTTTCGCCGTGTTCTGAACTATTCTGAAAGTTTCAAATGTCTAGCTAGTCGGGAAGTTAGTTAAATAAATTTTCTATTGAATCATAAACGCTGCCGAAGGCAGTAGGGACCTGAAACAGTTGACTAAAAGTATTAAAAAAATGTATTGTCGCCGTGTTATGAGCTAGCCTGAAAGTTTCAAATGTCTAGCTAGTCGGAAAGTTAGTGAAAAATCGATTGCAAGCTTTGTACTGATAACGCTGCCGAAGGCAACAGGAAACCGAAACAGTTGGCTTAAGGTATTTAAATAATGTATTTTCACCGTGTTCTGAACTATTCTGAAAGTTTCAAATGTCTAGCTAGTCGGGAAGTTAGTTAAATAAATTTTCTGTCGAATCATATCAGCGCTGCCGAAGGCAGCGAAACCTGAAACAGTTGACTAAAATTATTAGAAAAATGTATTGTCACCGTGTTGTGAGCTGTACTGAAAGTTTCAAATGTCTAGCTAGTCGGGAAGTTAGTTAAAAATCGATTGCAAGATTTGTACTGGACAAAGAAACAAACATACATACAAACAAACAAACAAGAATTGAAGTTAATAAAAACATGGTAAAATGCGTATAACTATGTAACTTTCGAAAAATATTTTTTTTATAAATTGTTTCCCATTGATTACGTAATTATATATACTAGTATCGCCCAGTGGTCGAAACTCGACCATTTTTTTTTTTGCAAAGCGAGGCAAAGCAAAGTTATTGCCTTGTCCTAAACGGAATGCAATTGCAACACAGCTGCGGCAATTGTTTGCCGATATTCACTCTAACTGAATCAGCAGAGTTTTACTTAATATAACTATTTCTCTCTGTAGATGTTAGCCTTTCCTGAAATGAGTGTAAATCGCAACGTGAAAACGCCCCTTGTTGTGTGATACAGCCCAGAAGCTAATAGGTACTATGTCAAACCAAGGCCCAACCAAGTATCAAATTCTGTTAAATTAATTCGATTGGTTCATAAAGTACAGTGTTTGAACAAAAAAAAAAAAAACAAAAAAAAGATATTTTTCAAAAATGGTCGAATTGAGTTCGGGAAATTTCAAAACGTGTAACTTTATCGAAAACAGAAAATCTAAAACTTTTCTGAATCTTATATTTTCTACTTGTGTATGCAGAGGAAAGAATAATAAATGCACTTTTTAAAAAATAAAAATAAGTAGTCAATTTCACTTAATTAAAATGCAAGGAAATCTCAAAACGTGTAAATTCATCGAAAACCGGAAATCAAAAGTTTTTATGTATCTTCTACTTGCTTCTTCTACCCACAAAAACTAGCAATAAAGACACTTTTTTAAAAAATAAGTAGCCAATTTCAGTTAATTGAAACGTAAAGAAAGCTCAAAACATGTAAATTCAGCAAAAAACGGAAATAGGAATTTTTTCCGTATCGTCTATTTATACATGCAGCAGTTAGTAACCAATCCATTTTCCTTTTAGTTAGTATATTAGTTGAATATTTATTGTTTAAATATCACCCTTTGAAATGAAATGTTTATGTTTACATTCGAAACTGGAAGTATGCCATTTTTTTTTCTGGAGTTTTGTGATTTTAAATTAAAATTTTATCAATTTTACAGAAAAAATAACTCAATCAAACACATGTAGACAGTAACTTATATATATCTATACCCAAATATCGGAATTAAAATCGGCAGATAATTTCCGTTTTTACAAAAAATCCAATGGACGATTAACATAGAAAATCTTTTTCATGGCTCCATGGACAGACAGTGACGTCATCACTTTGCTTGCGTATAGTGATGCTACATTATACAAATTACTGTGTCTATGGTTTTATTTGAGCTTTATGAAATTGCCAGATTTAACAACTTTCTACTTTTAGGTATTTTTTAATGTAAAGGAATACGTGTATAAAAGGGAAAAATGGGGGAAATTGCATAAAAAATAAATGTATTTTTAAATACCTTCTTGACATCGTAAGAAAATAATATTTGTATTCGCACCTTCGGCTAACCATACCTTTCGAATGATACCATTTTCAACCCTCTACTCCCATAATTAATATGTTAAAAAGGGACTACAAATTTTATGCTTGCCTAATAATATATAGATTATTTTTAGGAATACAATTCAAATGAAACTATTTTATTGGAAAAAAGAAAAAAAAACTTCATTAAACAGATAATTTTTTTTTTAGAAATGGAAATACGAATAGAAACTTTCCACAAACTTAAATTTTTTTTAATGTATTTTAAAAAAATCTCATTAAAGAAACAAATGCTATCTAATGACATTAAATTTTAAATTTTAAAATATAAAAATGCATTAATTGGTATTTTTCTGCAAATTTTGAAAGAGAAGTAAAATAGAAAGTAAATCAAGCATAGATTAATGCTTTAAAGAATCAAAAGTTCATTTTTTCTATGTTTTTAGGCTATTTATTTTAAAAGTTATATTTTTCTGCTACTTACAAACCTAAAATGTGATTTTTTATTTTAAAACTGTATACAGGTTTATATTTTTTAAAAATATATACAAAAATATATACCATCAAAAGAAATTTAAAATAGTAGCAAAGTCAATTTAAAGTCCGGGGAAGGTTGGACCAAGGAGCTAAGGAAAATAAGAAAAGCTGGAACTATTGGAAAATCACATGTTGACTGTGAAAGGAAAATTATTTAAAAAATGCTCATTTAATTCAGTAATAAAAATCCATGCTATAGAATTTCAAAGCGAAATGCTTCGAATACTATTTTTAATTTTTTTTAAAAATAAAAATTAATATAACGTGTTTTTAAAGTGTTTTTAATACAAATAAAAAATAAAAAAATCTATTAGTTTTTAATTTTCTAACAGCAGATGTTAGCTTTGAAAAATAACTAATTTGATTAAGAATAATCTATTAATCTATAAAGAATACTCTATTATTTAAAACATCAATTTTTTATTTTTTATTTTACATAAGTGTCAAAATCTCGTTAAAAAAAGTAATAAAATAAAATTCTGTCTAATCAAAGTGTATAATTTTTGTAAATATTTAAATTTCTCTTGGAAATATTTTAGCTAATTTAAAGAGTACAATTAATGAGATATTTTTAACATACCATTGTAAGAAGTATATTACCTTTCAGCAAATTTACCAATTTTTTAATCTGTAGCATTTTTAGTACCGCCTTTTTTTTTTTTTTTTTTTTTTTTTTCACACCACATTTTTTTTTAGTAATTTTCTCAAACATGTAATTTCGGTTAAATAAGAATATTACCAGAAATGCCAAATTTTTAAATTTATCGTTAGCGCCTTCTTTTTTTTTTTTTTTTTTTTTTTTGAAATCACATTTGGGTAGAACAATATTCTCCAACATGTGACTAATAAGAATTAAGAAAGAAATTATTCTTCAAAAAGACTGCAGAATTGACAGCTTTTATAATTTATTTCTGAACATTTTTAGTCCCGCCTTTATTTCACAGCATTTTCTTTATAGAACAATTCCAACCCCCCCCCCCCCCCCCCCAATATATAACAACAATAAAATAAGGGGGGGAAAAATTACACTTAAAAAAAAGTGGTATGAAAAAGACGCGTGACTAACAATGCTCCGGGATAGACTATAAAAGTTGGCATTTCTGATACTTAAGAGATAAAAAAAAAAAAAAAAAAAAAAAAAAAAAAGAGTGCTCCGGAAAAAATGATGAAAATTGGCAATCTGTATTACTAATTAATAAGAAAGCACCCCAGAATTGGCGTTTTAAATTATTTCTTACAAAACTTTGAATAGACACCATAAAATGCAATAAACTCGCAACAATTGTTTCAGGTCGAAAGAGCACACGGACCTCCGTCAGGCGAACAAAGTAGGCACGAGTACAACAGTCAAAGTGGTAACGCACAAAACCGTTTTTAATGAAAAGCAAAACCATATAAAGTCGAATGTAAATTCGAATACTGGTGCGTTTTCTAGTGTTTATTCAAAGTTTTGTAAGTAATAATCTGTATTACTCTTCTAAAAACGTAGTACGAAAAAGAAAAAAAAAAAAAAAAAAAAAAAAAAAAAACAGTAGTAATAGGCAACGTAATAAATTGAAAAGCTAGTGGCTCTGTTAGTCTAGGTAACGAAAGCCAAAATTTGGCAAATAGAAAAAAAAAAATGTTTAGCTTTGAAAATGGGCACAGTCATCGCAGAGAGTGTCCTGAACTACATATTAGAATTTTCCTTACATGAGAGGTGAACGCAGGGGTGGGGGCAGGAGACATTTAAAGGTTTATGTTTTTTTTTTTTTTTTCGTATATTTTAACTGCGTCTTCTTGAAACATTTTAGTTAACAGGAAAATATATTCCTAAACATATTAAGTTTTATATGTTTGAAAATCAGATTGTAGTTATAGGCTTTTAAGGCCGATTGACTACGCTGTGTCCTAGACCTATAGGTGGAATGCCCTCTTTGGGGGGTCTTTCTAAGGAGTCCTAGCCTGTTGTCCGTGATTTTTCGGGGAAAACCACGGAAAATTTCGAATGGCTAGGTCCATAAGCGGAACCTGGGATCGATCCCGGCACTTTCTATCTACCAGCTTTAAGCGTAGAACCACATGGCCGCTGGAGGGCCGCTGCAAAATCAGGTAAATGAAAAAAGTAATTCATTGTATTAGAGATATTGCAATTAATATTTATTTTCCTTTACATTAAACACAGGGATAAATTTTTAACAAAATATGTTAGAAGGAATATCACTGAGTTTACAAAAATAAAAGCAATTACTATAACCTTGCCAAAGATCAAAACACACGATATCAGAAAAATTGATTTTAGGTTTGTTCTTACATTAACTTGAATAAAGATAAACTTTTGTTTATGAGTATATTCGAATATCTACCTTTTTATTAGCTAAAATTTAATAAAAAATGTGTTAACTTAATATTTTAAAATTTGTTTTATCTCGAAAAACAAAATTTCATTTTAGAAATCTGAAATAAACTGGATTTTTATTGATAGTAAATATTTTTATAGTTGTAAAAGTTGATATCATAGGAATTTACATTTTAATGTTATGCGATACCTTTATAATTTAGAAACAATTAAAGTAGATTCATACCATTTTGTGAAGAACAATATATTAGATAATTTATATATGTATGGAAACACACCAATGTAAACTTTTGTATGGTTTAGAAAATTTATTAACTGCTTTATTTATTTATTTATTTATTTTATTTTTATTCTACACTTAAATGATACTTGAAAATTCGCAATTTTTAAACGATATAATAATTATCAATGAATAATATATAAATTCAGAAATAAATATGGCGCAAATAAATGATCACCCGAAAAGCATTTTAACACTATATATATATATATATATATATATATATATATATGTATGTATGTATAAATTTTATTTATTAAGTAAAGGAAGTATGAAAATACTAAAATTGTTTCTTAATGATTTGTAACTATAAATAATTCAAAGAATACCGGGCTAAATTTTACTAATTTCTGATATATTTGGTCAGTTATAATATATTACATCACTCCTACATAAGTCCAGTAAAATAATAAATAAAACTATAAATAGCACATGTTCATGTTTATAAAAAAATATTTAACCTTTCAATGCATACTCCTCTTTGGATTCCATTTCTTAGATACTTATGCTTTAAC
Source organism: Salticus scenicus (assembly GCA_963930645.1). Taxonomy (NCBI): domain Eukaryota; kingdom Metazoa; phylum Arthropoda; class Arachnida; order Araneae; family Salticidae; genus Salticus; species Salticus scenicus. Next base: position 257,713,368 of record OZ005648.1, read on the forward strand.
CACATTTCTTGTGACAATGAAAGCCTCTGTGCATGTGCGGACTCAACGGATGCACTGCTACAACAGACGTGGTTTGAGAGAAATAAGCAATAAGGGAAAACTGAATAACTGGATCATTACTAAATCCCAGCGGTCGGTCAGTTTGGCACCCCTCCAAGCGTTTGGACTCGTCCTCACTGCTAGTCTTATCAAATGTGGTTACACTATACTTTATAACATAATACTAACAAGTAATAAATAAATAGATAAATGCATACACGATAATACTTATATTTACTCTGAAGTATCGTTCGTATCCGCCGTATTTTCATACTACTATTTTAAACGAGCATTACATACTGGACAAAATTTCTCTACAAGCAAAGTGGTGTAAAAAAAAACGCAGATACTAACATATCTCAGAAATAAATTACGAATGTTACCAGGTGTGTACTCCGAAATGTTACGAATGCCACATTAAACACAGACATGATAATTTCTAATTTCTTCAGGAACGTTGTTAATGCTCACTTTTTTTTCACATCACTATTTTAAAAAGCAATTTTCTGTTTATTTTGTGTAATTAAAAGTTGGAAAAATTACTTTACAGACAATGTTGTGTATAAAAACTAGGTTCTAACAATGCTCTAGAATAAATTAGAAAAATTGGCATTACTTTTAAAATTTTTACTTGAAATATTAGTTTCCGTGGTTAAAAAATATTCTTTTTAATAATGATAATAAGAAAAAAAAAAAAAAAAGTTCCCAACAATAGCAAAAACTACGGTATTTTCAAACTCTTTAAAAAGATTCATTTTAATTGCACAAACAAATAACAACCATGATTAAAGTTTTTAATTTAGAATTTTATATAATGCAAATCATAAAATTAAAAAAAAAAAAAAAAATTTCAATAACTTTGAAAATTAATATCTTATATAAATAAAATTTTTCTTGAAGTATTTTTTTTTCCATACTGTACTATTTCTTTTTACATTATTAGTCTTTGCATTATTAATAACATTTTCCTGACGTTTCAAAACAAATAGAAATCTATTGAAACAGAATTGTATGAAATAATAACAAATTAAAATGTGCAGAAAAATTTCCTTTCATGGATGAAAAACTAATCACTTTGGTGTAATGAAAATTTTTGTACGTCTAAGTTGTAGCATTAAGAAATAAATGAAAAAAAAGAAGATTTATAAATTTTCAAGTTTTTGTAAAAGGCAATCTTTTGCGAAATCTTTAAAATTATGCATGAAATGTTTATGATTAAATTATAGTTCACTAAGTACAATAAATTGAATATAGAAAAAATGTATGATGAAGAATTTTTTTTTTTTTTTTTTTTTCAATGTATAATATAGATTTTATTTCAAACTTAAGTAGCATTTACAGTTATTTTAATTATTTTATTTTTTAGAAAAAAAAGTAATTATATTGAGTACCTCAAGATATTTTTCGAATTATACTTTTTTAATGAATTACAGATAGAAGATATAAACGAATAAAATATTTTTTTTCTACTTCAGTAAAATATTAAATATATATATATATATTATTTATGTATGTCTGTGTGTATGTATGCATCGGGTAACCTGTAAGTCCGTAGACATCTTAAAAATTCATAAAATTTCAAAGAATTTGAAAGGTGTTTGCGAAAAAGTTATTCTCGGGAAAGAAGATTTTTTTTTTTTTTTTTTTTTAAGAAAAAAATAATACTTAAAAATTTCGTAGATAGAGGTCGCTGTACGAGAACAAATCACATATTTCTATGAAAAAATATATTTATTTGTATGCAAATGTTCACAAGCATTTGACACTTATTCTATGTGTTCACCATCATCACAAATCAAAGTTTTCAAACGAGTTACAAAACCGCTAACTGAAGCTCAGTCGGCGATTCTTAGCTGAGTTAAACATACTCACGAATATCGCTTTATCACTAAATAAGCATCGCTATTAAACTTCATGAAAGCACAAGTAGAAGAAAAAACAAGAAATGAGCTGTTAACTATAAAAACGTGCAGCTTATAGGATACTGATTTTCATATTCCTCGCTACGCGTCTGTGTAGCGCCCTCTATCGATGACGAACTTAACTAATTTTGTCTTCACAAAAGAAAAAAAAGAAAAAAAAAACTTTATGAGAATAATTTTTTTGCAAATCGCGATCAATTCTATCAACTTCTTCATTTTTTTTATAAATTATTAAAATGTCTGCAGACTATGGAGGGGGGGGGGTGTCACTTCATGGACTAATATGCTTTGTCTGTTTCACTGATCATTATATTTAAATTAATTTTAAAATGCCATATCATTATTAATAAAATTTCAAATAAATAAATAAATGAAAAAGTACTGGAATCTGTGGAAACTTACGTTAAAGTACCCGCTGTGTTCGGTAGTGCTTTTCCCGCTCGCATCAGAAGGAATCTGGGTCCCCACTGCCAGCGATTTACCGTCTTTTTACTCCTTGCTCCTCCACGCCGTGTATAAGTTAGAAGTTTCGTGAAATCCTACCAAATTGCATATTACATACAATTTATCAACATCTGTACACTAAAATTCGTCATTCTAAGGTAATTTGATGAAGATTTAAGCTTGAAACTGTGTTTTTTACCCCGTCTGCCCAAATGGAGGGTGGGGAGTGGAGGCAATTTCTCAAAATTATTTTATGGTGCAAGTTGTATACACACATAACCAACCGACACAACCATGCACTCGCCTTCCCCCCGATAATTTGAAGCAGCGTTATGTTTGAATTTTTTTTTTTTTTTTTTACCCGCCCTCCCACTCATAAATGGTGAGAACAGGGAGGCGGAAATTTGAAAAATATCTTTACACTACGCGTTGAATACATATAACTGGGCCCACACATAAAAAATTGCATTTCTAAGATAATTAAGATAAGATTTAAAATGTATTTTCTGCCCTGTCTCCTCCTGTGGAGGAGAAGAAGGTTAAAAAGTAATTTCTAAAAATTCCGTTGTAGGGTATTTATTGGGTACGCATCGACTAATCGACGCATCAAAAAATCGCTTTCCTCATATTATTTCGCGCAGTGATACTCTTAAAACCATGTTTTATCATCCTCGTCTTCAATGAAGGGGAGATTTTCGCAAAGTCAATTTATAGTGTGTGTTGGGCATGTATAATGAACTCACACATGGAAATTAATCTTAGTGAGATAATTTGTAGCAAGGTTATGCTTGGAAACGTGTTTATTGCCCTTCCGACCCCAAAAGGGAAATTTCGGAAATTCACGTTACAAAAGATGCCGGATACATATAAATAATTTACACACCAAAATTCATGAAACACCTCTTTAGGTTTGCCAGGACAAATCTAGTGCTTAAAGGGGATATAATATATTATACCATATATTAATTTCAAGAAATTTCATGATTATTTATGGGAGTGAAAGCGACTATATACAGACACACAAACCGAAGTCATAAACACTCTTTAATTTGGTTGGGCAGTGTTAATAACAAGGTAAAAATAAATTTCAGCAGCTGTAGTGTTTTACACAAGTTTTGCTTGCTTTATCTTTTAATAATAATAATAAAATAAATATTTGTATTCAAAACAAATAATCGCCAATAACTCGATAAGTGCCAAAAAAAGGTAACCTTTTCACTACACGCAGATGTTCATCTTTGTCACACTTTTTTAAAAATCCGTAGTGTAGAAATGTTCCGTCCACTGTTATAATAGGTCTATGGTTTTAACTAGCATCCACAAGTGCTAAATTGCATCTGCCAAGATGTTTAGTGTTAATTTTCTAAGATCTGGATATCAGTCTTGTTTGTATCAGCAATCCTAATTACTTAAATTTCTAGTAAATGCAAAAATGAAGACCAGTCACGTAAAAACTATCTTTTGTTATCTCAAACTTTAACGGAGGGGAATGCGAAGACTTTCACACAAGTGTTGAACTTAATGAAACTTAAGCAGATCTTAAAACTTAAGTAACTTTAACGTAACGAACTCACTAGGCTTGAATTAACTGTCGCGCTTGAATAAGTCCATGAAATGATCCTGCAAAAATTCCCATTTGTAAATAATAAACGACAAATTTATTCCGAATCCCTTTATTAACATATAGAAGTTCGAATATTAACACCGTTATAATACTTCATCCCCAAAACACAATTTTCCCTAATTTGAATGTTTCATTTTAAAGAAATAAAATAGCGAACGATTCAATTAATTTTCTCGGAAACATCCATCCTATAAACATACTATATCCAACTGAACATGAAAAACTTCTCAAATTTCCTTAAATTCTTTCCATATCTCCACTGAAACCAAATGACAGGTGAAATTCGAAATACTGGCAAACTTCTTTTACACCAACGTAACACTTCTTATGCTCGACCCTTTCACTGAGACCATCTCCATCGCCAGCTAATGCTAGACAAATCTGACAACTTTTCTCTTCCAACCAAACACTTGTTGGACTACTAGACCCGATTTCAAGCACTTGAACCTGAAAGATAGTTCATGACGCTTCATACGTTACAACTTCCGTGTGTTTTTTGTCAGTTCTTTTCTTGATAATCTTTAATAATATAAAATCTCTAAAGTTACTCCTCCTTCGAATGTAAGCCCACCATTACTTGCCGAAAGTGAAATTATTCCATTTTCTTAATTGTAACTCCTCCAACCTACAAGCCATCCTACTATCGGGCGTAAATACGGAGGAAGGTAAATCTTTCACTATATCATCCAAACCTACAATTCCCCACTGATGCTACGTTTTTGGAAAAGTGGGGAAGCGGGAGGGGGTTACTTTCGGAATTTTACGCATACTTGCCAACTAAACCGGAAGATTGTTAGTCCCACCCTTTCCGCCTATTTTTTCACACTAGTAGAGTACTTTTCTTTTTATTTAATGGTAAATATATTTGAAGAGAATTACTCTAAAAATTAAGTGATGTACAAAAAGGGGAGGGACCAGGTAATCTTCTGGGCTAGGTTGGCAAGTATGTTTACGGTATATAATTTTTACAAGTACTAAAGTAATTTATAATGAAAACTTTTTATTCAGTCTTTTTTTAAGTTTACATACTTAAATCGAATATTGTGTAGTTTTTCAAGTGTTCAATTATTATACTTTTTATACATTTTTATTCTGTTTATAATGCTTCATAATTCTGCATTTTGAACTTTTGAATGTTTAATCATTTATCTTGGTAAGATGCAATGTTAAGCTGCTTTTTAGCATTTTGTAGCAGTTCTTGCGATATCTTACGGTTTCTACACAGCATTTAAGGTATTACGTAATGATAGTCTCAAAGGTTTTTGGGTTTGTCTTGTTTTATAACTTCCTTTTTTGCTTGGTCTTCTTTTAATCTGTACAATGTATATATATATATATATATATATATATATATCCTGCTTTGTATTGATATATATCCAACAGCATTAAATTAATTTAAAATGATTGAAATTGAATGAAATTTTTTTTATTCAATCTTTTTATAAGTTTATATATTTGTATCAAATATCGTATAGTTTTTCAAGTTTTCGAATGCATTTTGTTTCTAAAAAGTAAGGTGAAAGTTTCCATTAAAATTAATTTTCAAATCTATCTATTTTAACTCCTTAATTCAATAATTACTTTAATGTACACAATTCATTTCATTGGTGAAATGAAATTGCTTATTTCCATGAACAATCAGCTGTCATGCATTCCTGAATACAAAATTTTACCTACGGTTGAACGTTGGCTATCGTTGGTAACTTTAAAATGAAAAGTCATGTAGTTTTTGAATAGAAATATGTGCAACTATATAGTATAGCAGTTCTTGACACAAAATTTAAATATTCTACAGGTAACTATTTTTGAGTTATACAGGACAAATACTCATAAGTATATACATATAGTTCTTATGGAAAATTTACTGACATCATATTATTCCATACAAGAGTGCTACTTACGGTTTAATATGAACAAAAGTTTAATCATAGCATCTAACAATAAAGATTTTATATATGGAGTTTAGTGCAGTTGTAGTCAATAGATTCTAAGCTGTAGCCATGTGAATCACAGAAGGTCAGTAACAGAAGGGTCACCTGTCGACCGACGTACACCCAAATTAAGACAACATTCATTTTTATAATGATTATCTCACATACCAAGATTAGGGCACTTACATGCCATAAAAGTTGAGACAGTATAGTCTTTTTATTCACCGAGTAAATTGAAGTACAGCAGAGCCACCTATCGCTCGATATGCACCCAAATTTAATAATCATAGTATCTCGTAACAAGTTTTTCACGTCGAAGTTTTTTACAATTATATGCAATATAATCTAAGATATAGATTTCCCGTTAGAGCGTAAATTACAGTATAACAGCGCTACTTATAGGTTGATATACACCCAAACCGAACTTGCATCATGTTTCATAACGATCCTCTTACATATCAGGCTTTCTTAGATTATACATAATATAATATAAGATATCGTTTTCCACTAAAATGGTGAAATTAATGTAAAATATCGCCACCTGTATAGTGATTTGCAGAAATTGTTGAAAAGCGCTAATTTATCTCAGGGTGCACTTACAGATAAATTTATATGAATATCTGTGAAGTAGTTTCTGAGGTACTGTTGAAGCAAAATAATAGGAACACACACATAGAGACCAACAGACATTTTATAAAAATGGTCAACTCGTGTTCTAGACTTTTCAAAACATTTAAATCTATTGAAAGCTGGAAGTAAAAGATTTTTACGAACGTAAAAATTTCTTCTTTAAAATTTAGCAGAAATTAAAAATGAAATAATGTAATAACCAGGAATCGAGGTGCACAAATAGATGAGTTTACTCAAATGCAAAATTTTGACATATGAATCTCAAATATACATGTTATTAAAATTTTAAATACAAAATCACAACATCCTACGGCAAGCCGTTTTTGAGTCATGCTAGTTAAAACAAACATTTAATTTTTCACGATCAGAAAAATGCTTTTACTTCGTATAAAATTTATAATTTATGAATATTTATTTTAAAATACATACTTAAAATAAAATAAAATATTATGAGCTACATATTTGAAAATTCATTTTTATTTGCACAATTTACATTCAAGTAAGGCCTCGCAGCGTTTCTAATATTTTATGTTCGTTTAATTATATTACCACCAATAACTCAAAAGTAAATTTTTCTTGAATGTTTGCATGATAAAATATGATATAAAAATATTGTTTCAAAATATTAGTGACATTATAATAAAAAGATGGTAAAATTTTAGAAATTCCGATGTGAGGCCAGATTCAATTTTGAAAGTTTCACACAATATTCATCAATATAGTAAAACAATTATTGTACGAAAATTTTATGAATTCGAGTATGTATAAGATAGTGCTTTAAAGAAATCTCATTCATTTATATATATTGTATAATATTTTTGAAATCGAGAATACTACTTTTAAGAAGCTAAAATAAATAAAGAAAAAAGAAAAACATACGTTTAGATGCATTTCTTTATCTTTTATTCCACCAAAATTATAAGTTGTATTGCAAAAAATGTTATAATTCATTACGGAAAAAACTAGCTCTACAAAGTGTTGGCTGCTAAGCAAATGAGACGAGTATGGGAGGTTGTACTCTAGAAGCTAGTAGACAGTAAGTGCCGGGTTCTATCCCAGGTATTTTAATGTTAATATTTTCTTGTAAAATTCCTTCAACTTTTTTTTAATAAAAAATATCATAAAATAATTATTGTAGCCGCTCTCCCTCCCTTCATATCCAGAGAGAAAAATTGTGAAATTATCAGTAGTATTTATAATTGGAAGTTCATTTAAAAATGTAAGTTTAAGGAAAATTTTCTGATTGCAAAACCCTCCGTTTTAGAAAAAAGAGATTTTTTAAATATTGAATAGGGTTACAAAGGGAAGTTCTTAAAAACAAAAACTTTAAAAATGAGACTATACATTACATTTAGACTTTAGTTTAATAGAATGTAAATGAAATATTACTTTGCAAATAAGAAAGTATCAGGGAATCTATAAAAGTCATCATTTTCATCTTTATAAAAATTCAGTTCGAAAATTTCATTGCCGAAACGTCAGTGGAGGCCCTATGTTGAGACTCATTGCCGAAACGTCAGTGGAGGCCCTATGTTGAGACTCAAAACGGTTTTCTGTGTGTCTGTCTGTCTGTCGCGCGATAGCGGCCACAAAAATAGCGCTATTGACATGAAATTTGGCACACATGTTTATGAGCCCCACGAAATTAGCTGTATAATGTTTGGTATATATTCCATTTGTAATTCGTATACAGGAACACGCCAAAGTTTTTCTTATCATTACGGCCTATGGGAGGAATTTGTATGTATCGCGATAGCGGCCGCAAAAATAGCGCTATTGACTTGAAATTTGGTACACATGTTCATGAGCCCCACGAACTCAGCTGTATAGTTTTTGGTACGTATTACATTTGTAGTTCGTATACAGTGGCACGCCAAGTGTTTTTCTTATCATTACGGCCTATGGGAGGAATTTGTATGTATCGCGGTAGCGGCCGAAAAAATAGACCTATTGACTTGAAATTTGGTACACATGTTCATGAGCCCCACGAAATCAGCTGTATAGTCTTTGGTATGTATTCCATTTGTAGTTCGTATACAGGGACACGCCAAAGTTTATCTTATCATTACGGCCTATGGGAAGAATCTGTATGTACCGCGATAGCTAACGCAAAAATCAAGCTATTGACTTCCAATTTTTGCCGAAACGTCAATGGAGGCCCTCTGTTGAGACTCAAAAGAATTTTGTGTTCCGTCTGTCCGTCTGTCTCTCTGTCGTGCGATAGCGACCGCAAATATCACGCTATTGACTTGAAATCTGGTACACATGTTCATGATCCCCACGAAATTAGCTGTATAGTTTTGGGTGTGCATTCCATTTGTAGTTCGTGTACAGGGACACGAACCAACGGGAACCCAGTGAACGCCAAAGTTTTTTTTTATCATTACGGCCTATGGGAAGAATTTGTATGTACCGCAATAGCGGCCGCTAAAGTCCTTCGATTGACTTGCAAATTGGCGCACACGTTCCAGCTTTGCATAAAAGTAGCTGTATAATTTTTACTGCTGTATTGTTTATAAACTGTGTATAGGGACACGCCAAAATTCTTAACATATACGGCGTATGGGGTGAATTTCTTTTAAACGCATTTTAATATCATTACTTTGCAATGAAGAAAATGAAACTAGCGTACGTGAGTAAGATGCTTAAACTCATGTTGTTTGAAGAAAATATGTGCTCTTAAGCTTTCTAATTAATGTACAGGACCTTACAAAAGTGTTCTGACAATATCACGTAGTCATCCAAACGATGTTAAATTTGGAACAATTATTAATTTGAAACGCAAAATAAGCTGAATAGTTTTTACTGGTGTATAAAATGTTTATGGTTTGTTAAAAGAGACACAAGAAAGAATTTCGTAACATTAGAGCGCCTATGGACAAACTTTTATTTAAGCGCGCACTTTAATGCGTTTATGCTGAATTGAACTTAATAATATTAACATACATTATAAAGATGCTTAAAATTATGTTTACTCTTAAAAAAGGTTATGTATAGACTAAATAATTTATGGGACCACACAAAATAATTCCGAGTATGAACTGTAATCATCCAGATGATGTAAAATTAGGTTGAAAAATTGATGAGTTATAATTAATTAGGTTTATTCTTATTATTGGCGTTTATAATAACTGTGGCTACTTTTCCGGGATACATAAAATAATTTCGTACTATTACGGTCTATAGTCGATATTTCTTAAAAGTTTATTTTAACATGGTTACACCCCATCAAATATAATGACATTTTATTAGAATTTTAAAAGCATGTTTTCCTGTTGATAATTGAGGGCATAGAATTGGAAATTAGTTTAAAGGTTACGCAAAATATTTCCGATATGCTATGTAATTTTTTTTGTATGAAATTTGGTAGTTATGAAATTTGGTATTTATGAATTTCAGGGAAATAATACAAGACCGTCGTTTATTAAGAATACATATTATTACTTACTTGGAGGTCTATAAGATGTCCGAGAATGAAAGGCGAAACTTGCAAAAATTCAGTGATGTATTCACATAAAGTTCCAGAAAAATTCAGGTCTATAAACCAAGTATCAGCTTCAATTCAACCAGTAAACACAGCTTATACAACAGCCGTTAACAGCAAAACAACAGTACAAACTGTTTAGCAATAACACATAAGGAAAGTCTCATCCAAACAGGCTCAAAGCAAAGTAAGCATTTGAAGAAACTGACACAGATCTGAGACTGACCGCCTTGGCGAAAAAATGCTCCTTTTATACTTTTCTATCGAACACAGACTGTTCTGGAAAATTCTCTATCTCATAAATGAGATTAGAGCTTCCATATTTGGTATATCCCTAATAAGGATTGTCTCGCCAAGGAGGGAAACAGTTGCCAAATTTTACGCCAAATCCATTTCTTCCATTATTGGAGCTTTTTTGAGTGTTTTTAAGGGAAAATTAGGCTATTTTAACTCTAAAACGACTAGAAATGCACAAAGTTAGCATTTTATTAACTTTACTAAACCTTTTTGAAAGAATTTATACAAAAATAAATGCAATTATTTACAATTCCGTAACACTTTATAAGATATACAAATAGAGGTACAGCGGGGGGTTGAGGGGGGCGGCAGCCCCTTCAGGAATGTATCTGATTATGGTAAAAAGTTGATCGAATCAATATATACGATTATATAATAAGGAATAAATAGAAATGACGTATTGAATAATGTCTGATGTAAATAGGACGTTGAGGCTCCTGATCTGCAGAACCACTAGTCATAAAATTTCTTAGAGGACAATTTAAGTGCACGGCACAATTACAATGATTCTATTTGTAAGAGGAGAAGCGGATAGAAGAATTATGTACTACAAGATTTTTTAAGTTAGATAGACAAACAATTTTAAATTATGGTAAGGTTCTGGAACTACAGGATGTTCTACGTGAAAGAGGACACATGAAATACAAGGCGTTGCCAACATACTAAAAGTACAGAAGATTTTATGATGATTACGTCTTTCTTTTATTATGCGAGGCCTAATTTACGTAGGACGCCCTGTATGAAAACGTGTATAACCATCGAAAACAGGGAGTAAAAATTTTTTACGAATTACATACTTTCTTTTATTAAATGTAGAAGGAAGTAAAAATGATATTTTTCGAACTGAAAAGGATGTTTAGACAGTAATCAAAAAAGGAAATGAACATTTATCCGTTATATATATTCTGCATTATAAATTTTAAATATTAATAGATAAGCATTTTTGAGTAATCTTAACTATCTCTAAAGCTTGAAGTCACACATTGAAAAAATAGTTTTAAGCTATCGTAAGCATTTCTAAAACTAATCGCCATATAATGGCTGAAATAAAGTTGTACTACTAGATGTCATACCCGTTTTTAATACAATTTTTTTAACGTTCTAGGACTACAGCTTTTAAAGTATGAGATACATATACTTTACAATCAGGAATTTTCTTACATGTGTTTTTTTGAAATAAAAATCGTATATAGTTATCATAATGTCTATCTACAAACGCAGAATTTTATTTTTATGCAGTACTGAAACAATCTTTTTTTTTTTTTTTTTTTTTTTCTTGTTAAGATATTGTAAAACTGTTACGGAAAAAATAACATTTGAACATAAAACAACATTATAACAGTTCCCTTTTTATAAAAATTCCGTGAAGTAAAAAGAAGGAAATATAACAGATTCCCTATTTTTAAAATTTATTTTGAATAATTGTTTGTATCTGCCTTTCTCCACACCACTTATTTCATAAAATAATTTTCTCCAGTATGTAATTACAAGGTTCCAAAATTACAGGGTTGCCAGATGTGACTTTTTATATTTTTTTCGTACCACTGTTTCCAAATATATATATATATATGTTTTCAAAGGTGAATCTGCTTTTTTATCTTACATAAATTTATTATATATATATATATATATATATATTGTTATGGAAATAGTGGTAGGAAAATAATTGAAAAAAAAAAAAAAAAAGTCGTCTGTGGCTGCTTTGATATTAGAAGAAAAATACTCTTAAAAAGTTGTGTAAAGGAAGGCTGGTACTAAATATTTTACGGAATAAATTTAAAAATTGGCAAATCTTGCATATTGTCCTTTTCTCACTTTTTTTTAACTGTTTGCATTTTATAATTTGATTGCATTTGTTGACTAGCAAAAAAATAAGAATATCTTATAATTTATATTTTTTGCTTTAAAAACTAAGATTGCTATAAAATAATTAAACATTGATTACGGAGTCAGAAAAACCTTTCAAATACAGAGGGTGTTCGCACATTTTTTAGGCGATTTTGATGGAGTGTACTGAAAATATTACACTAATATTTCGTGTTTTAAATGTTCAGTCTGATAGCCCTTGTTCTTGACTATTATTCTACATCATAATTTCCATGATAATAATGCTTTTTGTACTATCGGAAGAGGTATTTTGTTCCACTCCTCTTCAACGGCTTTCCAAAGTCCATAAAGCTTTGTAGGTCAGCGTTTGGATAATGCAGATTTTAAGAGTCGAAAAGCAAAAAAAAATTCATCTGTGATACATCAGGAGATATAGTAGGAATATCAGTGAAGGATATGGTTTTAATTTCCGTTTCTTGTTCCATTTTTTCTAGAAAATCAATTATGGATTGTGATGTTTGGCTGCTTGCTTTGTCTTAATGCAGTTCAACGGATTGATGGCATTGTGGATAAAGATCTGGAATTTCATATTTAAAAATTGCAGTTAATATATGTTCTTGTTTATATTTAGAGTTTATTTTAACATTTTCGTCAACTTTTTTTTTACCTTTATCTTGCCTTTGTATGAAAAAAAAAAAAAAAAAAAAACAGTGACAATCATAAATCCTTTAAAAAAACTTTCTTTTGATTCTTGGAACCATGTAGTAAAAATTGATGATAATAAATTGATCTTTTTTTGTTGCAGTCACTTAAACAGACCGAAGCTTTATCTATTGTCAAGATATTTTTCTATTTTTCTCCTGATGAATGTTTTTCACAAATAGTTCTGCAGCGTGTTTTACGTTCATCTCTTCGGAAAGAGCGGAAACGTATCCTTCCATCCATTGCCTTTTTAAAAGCGCCATTTTGCATGTAAACAAAAATTCTAAATATCAGACGATAAATAAAACTCCAAAAAATATAACTATTGTCAAAATAAAATTTTTCATGCAGAATTTTTTTTTTCTTACAGCGAAATAAATTCGCCTAAAAATGTGAGAACAGCCTCTGTATTAGTACATTTTTATCTCAAATAAATTGTTAGTTATTTATGTATTCAAATAGAATATTTAAACGTGAAATTTTTGAAGTTTATTTCATAGTCCCTTTTTGCAAAATCTTATTCCAGTTAATTTTGTTTGAAAGTTTCATTCCTTGAACCTTTTATTTGAAGAATTACCTTTGTCAAAGCAACTTAAGTTACTAATTAAGGATTAAATCTACCTACAGACAAATATTATGAATACCACTGGTAAAAATTTTAAAGTTTCAACTAAATGTTTATGTAATGCTTAGACAACTAAACATTACATTAAAAGACGTAAATTTCTGTTTAATACTTCTATCAGAATGAATTCGTGTTAATTTACGCAATGTACAATTATACGTAACTTAAAGTACAAAATGTACGCTAAATTGTTTATTTATTTATTTATTTTAATTGAATATTTTAAAAGTTATATCCCATAAAATAAAATAAAAATTCAATTTCCGTTGTAATTTTATTTGAACTTAGCAACGTATTTCTTTAAACTTTATTATTAATAATACAAACAGAATTAAACTACGTACACTAACTGTTAAAATATAAAAATTTATATGAAATTGTTTTTTCAATCAAGAATTTTATTAATATTTAAATGTATAAAAAACTTCTAATTTTCAAAATTTTTTAACCAAATACCAATTTTTCTAATATCTGTTTCTTCGTCCCTGATTTCTAATTATATAATTTGTGAAATTTTATTTAGTCGCTATTTTAGTCAGTATAGTAGAATTTCAGATAATAAACTTGTTATAATTACCTTTTTAGTATTATATCTTAAGCATAATTATCTTAAGTGTTTCGAAATTTCTTAATATCAAATAAGAAAATTCCTTTAAAATTTTCAACAGTAAATGAATTACCAAAATGAAACTAATTTAAAATCCACTAATATTTTCAAAATATATAAAGTAAGAAAATCAAATTTTCTACATACAGTTTAAATACAAAATTAATAAACTTCTTAAGTAAAACAAAAAAGGAAATTCAAGTAGCCTGCCTAATACAATAGTTGTATTAGTGTGAGTAACTGAACTTAAACCGGGAATACCTATTGTCTTCTACATATTAAGGTATTTTATATTCATGTTTGTATGTTGATGTCATTATTGAAAATATTCAAAACGTAGTTTGTTACTATTTGCATACTAATTTATAGAGAAAATTAGTATCTGAAGTAAAATATATCTATTTTTTATACAACACACAAGGTATTCGAAAAGACTTATCCTATACTTTAATTTCTTAAATAATAATTTTAAGCAAGCATTAAAAAAAAATACTGATATCTATAAAAAGGTATAAAATTTTGCATAATTGTAGAAAGTTTGCATACATTTTATTTTGGGAAAAGGGAAATTTAAATTTTCATAAACCCTTCTCCCCTCCCTCCCCCCCCCCCCAAAAAAAAAAAAAAATCATAAAGTATGCCTTTCTAATTTATGTCTTAGAGAAACGTTTAAATTCTCTTTAATGGATTAGCCACAAATTAATGTATAACTGTGCTCGTTTTTCTTTTTTTCTTTTTTTATCATTGTTTTTGAAGGGTCTAAGATCTTTCGTATCAAGACGGAAGTCTTACATCAGTATTTTTTATCTAAATTTTCTAACTTACTTGTGGAGTTATTAATTGCGATTGAATATGATAGAAATTGTCGTAAAAACGGGGTCAGTGATCCGTCTTGTCTTGGGACTGAAACTCTTACATCCCAGTTCTTTTAACTCGTAATCTGTGCATGATCATACAAACGCAATTTTGTTTAATCGGAGATTTTACGTTGAAAAGTGGTTTTAATCAGCGTTTTATTCTACTCCTATTCTGGAGTTTACCAATGTTACATTTGCTGAGATTCCATAAATATTTGCAATAAATTTACTCAATGAAATTTTTTTAATGGGAGCCTTGTAAAAATTTTAATTACTATAGATGTATGTCGTGAAAACTTTGAATGACATTTGAAAAATTTTAATTGGAATTTGAGGAGTTGTCTATAAAAATGGCAGCTTTTCCTCGACAACCATGTTAAAACATCGATTACAACATTGAAATGCAAGACAAAATCGTAAGAAGTCGATAAACCAACATTCGTATCATAAACTAGAAATGACAGGAAAGTCTTTATGGTGAACGTGCAAAAGGTTATTCTTTTAGAACTTTCAGGTCTAAGAATAACATGATTCACGCAAGCCTAAATGTCCATGCACAAAGGGTCATTACATGTCAAATCAACAAAGCTAAACACTTGACTTAAACAACTTTTTTATATGAAATCGAGCTTATTTATTTGTCTTATGGAGAAATAAATGTATGCCAATTAATAAGCCTCTACCTCTTTTAGTTTTTGATATACAGGGCTGCGAAAATTGATAAAAAGTGGAAATTTTCAAAATACTGGTATTACAAATCCATACAACACAGAATGTTTCAGTTAAGTTACAAAAAGCTTACAATCTTTCAAAAACATAACAAATCTAAGTATGCTCTCTGATACCTTTCTGAAACATTCGCACTTTTCGATGTTCCATCTGTTAAGTAATTGAAACGTTTTTGTTACGTATCCAATTTTTTGTTACGATCGCGGGCATTTCTACTTTTTTGTAACTAATCGGAAAGCAAACTGGACTTTTCAAAACGTTTCTGAAATATTTCTAATGTTTCGATGTCATGTGACTGTTACATTTCTGGAAAATTTTGTGCTGTTAGGGAATGTATCCATATTTTGTTCCCAAATTGATTCAGAGGCGTAAGTTTCATATCATTAGAAAAAATTTAATACAGAATTATTTCAAATGGTATATCACATGCACATATTTTAAAAATTTTACTTTTCAAGATCAGACATTTTGACCTTTGACCTTCAATAACTCAGATAGTACATTTTCTTTCAAAAATTATATGTTGGTCCCACAGTTATTGTCTAGAATTATTGTGATTTTCAACTTAACACTCCTGTGGGATGCTGAGTTATAAATTACAAATACATTATCAGTACTTTCATACTGAAATTGTTGAACATTTTAGGAATTCATTTGGGTGGGCCAAATTAGCATGTATAAAAATTCTCTAAAGGGAAAATGGTTAATTGCAATGTTTTTGTAATTAATAATTGTGTAATATTTAAAAGAAAAAAAGAATAATTTAAGGATGAAAGCTGCAATTTTGTTATTTCAGAATATTAATCTGCTGGTTGAATATTCCTTTTAAATGTACTAAGTGCAACAATTCCAGGCTTAAACAGTATAGACCAGCTAATGTTTTGTGTGTGGGGGGGGGGAGGGGGCTTAAAAGGTAATTTAATAGGTTAAAAATATAAAAAACTTTAAGACATAGTAAAAACGGAATTTAAAATGGTTAAATAATAAAACATCCTTTTTTCCAATTTTGTCTACTTTTCCAGTGTCCTTTCATAATTTATCAAAGTGTAAAAGACATACATATAATAATAAAATGAATTTAGTTTTCATTATAGTTTAGTAAGTTTTATTAGCTAAATATGTAAATTAACTTTGTGATATTAAGAACTAATAATGTAAGATTTAAAAGTACATTAAAAAGGTTTGTATATATTTAAAAAAAAAAAAAAAAAAAAACATATTTCTGCAGAAATATATTTACAAAGATTTGAGGCATTTTGTAGTGGCAAACAATTCTTATCACTATTTTAAAGATGCATGAACATGGAACAATTCTTCTAGAGATAGAGTGTAGGTTTTTCCGGCGGCAGCTCTAGGGAATTATAAATCAATAAATTTATGCAATTATTGTATGAATTTAATCGATTCTTTTCGTCTTTACTTAATTCCTACAAATTGCATTAAATTAGACTTTTCATATACAATGACAAACTCAGACAAACAATATTTTGAAAGTGCAATTTTGCATGTAAAGTTTAATTTTGCATTTATCTTACTACACAATTATATAACAATTTCGCCGTCTAGTTGCAAAATCGACAACCTCCAAAAAATAAAATTTTAAGAAAAAAGCTGATTTTTTGGAACACTTAGCCAAAATAAGTTAAGGACCAAATCTCTTTAGTTTTATGACCATTAGGGCGACATACTTAAAAATTTGAAACAAGATAGCAGGGTCACATGATGGGAGGGGGGGGTACTAAAATTTGTATGTTCGATTTGGACATCTTTGTGACATATTTTGACGTTGGCAGGTTTAGCAACAAACTATAATTTAATTTTAGCTAAATTTAATGTAAATATTGAATTTTTAGGGTTGCAAGTGCGCAAAATATTTCGTTTAATTAAATTTATAAATAACTGATTTCTGTTATCTGATAAAAAAAAAAAAATGAGTGATAAAATTATAAAAATCTGATTAAAAAAAAAATAAATAAAATTAAAAAAAACCTGATATCCATAACAAATTAAAAAAAAAAAACCTCCAAAATATTATGAAGACGGCTCCAGATTCATTAATCCCGAGATATTTTTTAATACAGAAGAAAATCATTCGAATTCTAAACAAACTTTCATAAACACATCGCTATGACCTGAAGAATCATCATAGGTATGTTATTAAATTAATAAAAAATGATTAATTGAGCGTAATATTCTAACTAAGGGGCTATTTTGTTATCAATTAACATTATGTATTACAAAGTGATTGTACTTTACATTTGAACTTTGGTTTGTTCCTTTTCCAAGTAGTAGAGTCAATTTTTCTCTTTCTTGAATGCTTAAAAGATACTTCGTCTACAAGCCTTTCTATTGTCGAAGAAAACGGAAATTATAATTATTAGAAACTTTGTGTACACAAAATAAAAGCTGTCGTAGAAGAGAGAAAACATGATAACGTCAAGCTACTCAACAAATGTGCTGCTTTAGTCGGATGGAGAATCCCGATCTCACAGAAATGGAGATAATCCACTTTGAAACTCACCAACCTTATGTTTTGACCAATTTTGCAACATATCGTGATTTTTAAACGCAAATAACCACAGAGATGGGTCGTATTTGACATGGTTTCTTGTTTCCAGATGATGAAACCGTTTAATTAGAAATAAAAAAAAAATGAAAAAACGCATTTTTAAAATTTAAGGAGATGGCTCGTTTTGCAACTAGACGGCACTATTATGGTTTTTTCCCCCGCCGTGTTTATAACTGTTGTAGAATGATTATGTGGAAACATATTGTAATTAAACATGATATGAAATATCATGTTAATTTGTGATTTGTGTGTGTGTTGTTATGTGATAGGAAATATCATGTTAATAAATCTGTTATTTTTTTTCCTTATGTGTATTTTTACAGTTTTGAAATAATCCTTTTAATCCTGAAATTCGTCCTTCACTCTCAGAAATGGATACTCAAATTTCACGAAAATCTTTTCATTTTTGACGAAAGTGTTTCTAGGGATATGCTGCGAGCGAACATTTCGTCAAATTGACGAAATTTGTTTCGTTACCTATTTGAGAATACGAATTTCGTCGAAAGTAAAGATACGTTTTTTTTTTATCCTAGTTTCATGATACAGAATAAAATACAAATTATAGAATTATAAAGTAACTTGCATGTTCGTTGCTTTAGGCATTAAATCTTAATTATATTTAATGAAAATATAAATAAAAAAGAGCAAACAAATAAAAATTATTTGGACATTTATTTGACAGCTTTGAGACCTATAGTTACAAATATTTTTGTCTCAATTGATCCATATTTTTACAGAAATTCACAGAAACAAGCGCACACAATATTTTGTAGACATAGAATAACACAAACATTCATGCCCGCACCGCGATTCGAATCCGGGACGCGGGAATCCTGAAGGCAGGACCCTACCGGCCGAACCACCAGGCCGGCAAATAAAAGTCATTGTAATGTAAAGTCGAAACACCACAGGAATAAAACCAATATGGCGGTAATGAAAGCTAGCACATGCGAGTAAACAGTTTCGTCGAATATTTGAGAGTTCACGTTTCCTCACGATCGGCTTTCAAAATGGTTGTCAAAAACACGGAATTAAGCCCGAAGATGTCTGAATCGTCAAAATTGAGTATATTATTTCTGAGAGTGTTTTAAAATCTAAATGATATCATTTTCATTAGCTGAAAGTAATTTGCAAAACGTAGATGTATCCTTTGAGAGCTATAGTCTTGTAAAAAAAAATATTTTGTGAAGTTAGAAGAAGATTTTTTAAAAATTATTTTACAAATAAATTACATTTAGACGTACAATTTTTTAAAAGAAAATTTATATCAGTGATTTCATTTATTATTTAAAATGTGTATAAGATACCTTATGGTATAAGAAAATAATCTGTACTATATTTTGGCTGTAGAAACGTAAAAAGTGATATAGCGTTAAATGGTGAGAAAGATTTAGTTTTTATGAAATGCAAAATCTATCAAAAAAATTTAACTCGTAAAGTGTGAATTTAAGTTTCAGCATTACTGAAAAATATTATACATCATATTATCCATATATGTTGCGTGTAAATGTTTTATTTGAATACCTTCATCATAACTTAAAAGCTTCTTGTTTTGTATTTAGGTTACATTTTAAGTGAATTATAATTACATTAGAGTTTATTAAATATATTTAGATATTTATTTAAGCATATATATTTTTTTAACGGTCACTATGAAATATTTTTCAAAAGCTATGAAAAAGTAATATTTTTTTAATGTAAATTTTTAAATTTTAAAAAGGATATGTTTTAATAATGTATAAAAAAAAATGTTTTACTATTAAAAACAGTTAACACTTTTAAATTAAATCATGTAATTTTTTTTCACTAAAAATATATTCTGATATTCACATGTTATAAAAGTGGCACTTTAATGATAGTAAAGTTATTCTAAAATAATAATAATAATAATAATTTGGAACAAAAAATATTTAACTATGTACTGCAAACTAGATTTATGTCGAAATGCACATCTATACCAGAGCTACCTTTTTTTTTTTTTTTTTCTTCCATGTAGCATCATTAGTAATTGTTTTATTTTCACTTCTAAAAACGTGTTATGTAGAAAAGGTGACAAAATGTATTTTAATTTATTCCCTAATAATACTAGGGGATTAATAATCCCTTATTAAGGATTAATTGATTAATCCCCAGTATTATTAAAAAAAAAAAAAAAAAAAAAAAAAATTAAAATTTTGATAGCTCTATTTTTACCATTGCATAAGGAATTATTAATTCGGGAATTGCATTTCCTGTAAAAAGCTTATACAATATTTTTTTTTCTATATTGCATTAACATAAATATATAATAACCATTTCTGTTGCACCATTTGTTGTCATTATAATCAGTATGTACATATTTTCATCATCGTTGCTCATGCATTTGAACGGACAAAACAACTCTTCATAAAAAAAATAAACAATTAATTAATTAATTAATTAATAAAAAATATGTATTAAAATATTATTTTAAGATGATCATAGTCCTTCACTTTCGATCATTTATACAATTTGTATGCCTTATAGATGTAAGGTAATTTTTAAAGAAATTATAAATAAGTTTAATCTAATTTCGACTGTCGGTAAAGAGATACTCCTACTTTTCATCTTAATATTTAATTATTATTATTTCTGAATCTTTTAATGGTTATTTACAAATTAAGAAGTTGGATTTATTGAAATCATTTCGAATTCAAAATGAATATTTTGAATATTCAGCCGATTTACTTTATCCCGTATATGAAACCTACCATGTTATAGAAATCAAATTTACGTATATTTTTTTATTTATTTATTATCAATAATGAATGTCTAAAACTAAATTGTATTCGTAAGTAGTAATATTGAACATCGTAGCAAGTGTTTAAATTAGTTAACAAAATTATGTTTTCAGAATTACTTGTTTCCATATTTTTTCTGAAAAAAAAAAAAAAAAAAAAAAAAAAATATATATATATATATATATATATATATATATATATATAGTGGATCGGCATCCCGTTTCTCGACCTTACTTGGCTTTCCCGCAACTCAGAACCCTAGCTAGCTGATTATGTGACGGAGCACCAGCACTTGAGAGGAAACGCGCGCTTATGACGAGAGTGACATCATTTCCTGGACATGCCGCAGCTAAGAGCATTCGAGAGAAGAGTTCAGTTTCGACGAAGAGTTTTGACGAGGCATACAGAGTAGATGGCTGTACTGCTTGTTTGTTTTGATTACTTTGGTTTTGACGAGATGTGAGTGAACAATTCGACGTAATATTAAAATAACTTTTGATAAGCAATTTTAAATGCTCATTAGCATTTCTGTAAATATTGTGATATATTTTAACTTTCATTATTAAAATTTAAATAATTAGTAAATAATAGAATTAGTATTCTTAAAGTTTTTAAACGCCCACAAATTGACTCGAGACCACATTTCAGAAGTGGGATCAAGAATGAAATTTACTTGATAAAGCATAAATCGATTATTTTAATTTAACTTAAATTTCGGATTAAACGCAAATTTTCATATAAAGTAAAATTGTGATGAACTATAAACTTTTGTTGGACTGAACTTTTTAAAAACTGTTCTTAAATATGAACTGTGTTTGAATTTAGTCATATACTAATTCATACTGGACGAATAGTTTAAGGTGTGTAGTAATGCTTTATAATCAACAGAAATGCACAGACCGATGAAATTTGCTTAACTAAAGCAACAAAGTGCGAAATATGTGCTCCAAGGGTTTTAAGGATTAAAAACAGCAAGTTGACTAAATGGAAATTTAAATAAAATTTAAAACAACAGCTGTTTCTGCTCTACAAAGGTTAGTACATTTTATCTTCTTATAAAATGGTTTCATTAGGGGATATACCCAAAATCGGCGCTGCACTGAGGATTGAAAGTTATAGTAAAATTAAAATTCTGCATCGGTTTTTATTCGATGATAACGGCGATCGCAGGAACAGATGCAGAATAAAAAAATTCACAGGATTCACTTTCGCCATTGGCGACAAAAAATACATTGAAAAACAAAAAATAATTGATGACAATTTTTCTTTGAACGAACTTATTATTATTTGTAATGTATTAAATGTCCCTTTTGATGGGAGCAAAAATGAACTGAGAGATCGATTGCTATTACATTTGTGTGACACGGAGTTGTTAAAACAAGAAAGTTCAGAAAATAATTCAGACGAGGAAGATTCTCAAAACGAATCGAGCAGTGAATCCGAAAGTAGTGGCGATAATGACATTGAAAAAATTGACTCCTCTGTGCAATGCCATATGAGCGATAATAAGTGCTATGATTATGATTATGATAATGATAAAACTAAAAAAGGTGTAAATTATAGTAATAATGTGAATTCTGGATCACTTGGTGCAACTGTTTCTTTCAATGATTTTGAAAATTCTATGTCTAAATTTAGCGGCAAACCGCATGAAAATATTATTGAGTTTTTTAACGAATTTGAAGAATTGTCAATAATGTTTAATTTAAATGAGTTACAAAAAATAATTTTCTGTAAAAGGTCTTTGAGCGGAAGCGCTCTGTTGTTTTAAAGATCCGAAAAAGGATTGTTGACCTACAGAAAACTAAAAAATGCATTAATCAACGAATTTAAAGTCGAGATAAATTCCGCCTCTTTACATGATATCTTAAGTAAAAAGAAAATGAAAACTGGTGAAACAGTTACGGAATATTATTTTAAAATGCGTGAATTGTCAAAAAACGGGCACATTGAAGATGCCGCGTTAATGCATTACGTGATCCAAGGAATAAATGATAAAAGTGAAATTAAACTAATTTTATATGGGGCTAAAAATATGCGTGAATTCAAGGAAAAAATAAAATTATACGAAATGTATAAACGTGATAGTGAAAAAATTAGATATAGATTTGATAAAATTGAGCTTAATACAAAACCGAAGCATATAACCTATAATGTACATGAAAAATTTAGTCCTAAAAATGAAGTAAATAATAAATTGTGTTATAATTGTGGTGAAAAAAACCACTTATCTAGAGATTACCCCCATAAGGCCAAAGGCCTGAAGTGTTTTACGTGTAAGCAGTACGGGCATAAAAGTTCGGAGTGCCCAGGTTTGAAACCAGAAGTTGAGACATTATGTATTGGCGCAAATCAAAATATGAGTAAAATTATACAAGTAAACGATATAAATTTTATTGGAATCATTGATACAGGAAGTGAAGCAACATTGTTGCGTAAAAGTTCTTTTGATAAATTAAGTGTAAAAAAATTAAATACTATGAGTACTATTTTGTAGGGGATCGGGAAAAGTTCAATAAAGCCGTTAGGCTCATTCGACGCCGATCTTAAAGTTGATGATTTCGAAAGTAAAACTGATATCTGTGTTGTACATGATAATATGATACCATATGATATAATTATAGGCATGAATGTACTAATGCTGGGTGAAACAACAATTAATGAAAAGGGTATTTTTGTGAAAAATAAGTGTAATTCTCTAGAGGTAAACTTAGTAACAGTACTCCCTGTAAATACATATCAAAACGAAATTAAATCGAATGTTGTTATTGATACCCCCATTAACTTTGAGAACAAAAATTTTGAAATTTCCCCAGAAATAAATGAAACTTTGAATAATGCTAAAAAATGTGAAAATGTAACCCCTCACCCTGTTATGCTGTCAAAAAAATTATTAGAATCTCCCGAAAAAGCCGTAAGTGAAAATGACGATAAAGACGAAAACGACGAGAGTGATGACGATAAGATGCTTTTGAAGGATGATAAGAGTGTAAATGATGACAGTGATGAAGAGGAGCCTAGACGACAGAAACAGAGTCATACGAGCATTTTCCAAATAGATGATGATAGTGATGAAGAGGAGGAGCCGCGCCGAAAGGGACGAAGTCAGACGAATGTTTCCCGAATGAAGTCGCTAAACCCTGAAAACACTTATTCAAAGAAAGATGAGAAACAAGTCCTACTTGAAAAAATTTCACAGTTAGCCGAAGAATTGGAAAAGTTAAAAGGAAAAGTTGACGAAAATTCCAGACTCCTTAAAAGGAATAAATCCAGAGAAAAGCCATCGACGATAAATTCCATCGAGTGTAAAAGACTAAATATCCCAAAAGAGAAGACTGCCAGTGTAAATTTGAGAAAGTTATTCATCCCATCACTTCCATTGACAACCACGATTAGTGAAATAGCCATATTATTTCCCAAAGCTGTGCAAATAAAATTAGAAGTTTTCCCTACATATAAGACTGCCATCATAGACTTAACCGAACATGATGCTACAGAGGCCTTAAAAAATCTTAAAACTGAAAATGATCGATTAGAGGGTCTCGAGTTCGAGTCCCAAAATAACTCCGCGTTCCAAAGTAAAGATTTGAGTACACATGATAAAAAACATTCTTCTAGAGTTAAAAAGAAAAATAAAATAACATGCAAATTGAGTGGACGGTCACCAGAGACTGTTGCCATGGGCGACCAAGTTGCCATTAAACAAAAAATGATATACTTTGATAATTACAAAACAGTGAAATTTAAAAATGAAAATTGATAATATTGATAAAAAAAATAGAAATGGGTGTCATGAAGGCTCCTATTGCACATCTACAAAAGCTAAGATCCTCAAATGTGGAATAACTTAGCTGAAGAGCAAAAATATGAAAATCGTCATAAACTGTAAATAGTATGTTATTAATCTGTGTTGCTTTTTTTTTTTTTTTTTTTTTTTTTTGTATTTTTCAGTGTGACCGCCTGGAGGACCAGCCGGATGCAGGACGGCCGAATATAGTGGATCGGCATCCCGTTTCTCCCCCTTACTTGGCTTTCCCGCAACTCAGAACCCTAGCTAGCTGATCATGTGACGGAGCACCAGCACTTGAGAGGAAACGCGCGCTTATGACGAGAGTGACATCATTTCCTGGACATGCCGCAGCTAAGAGCATTCGAGAGAAGAGTTCAGTTTCGACGAAGAGTTTTGACGAGGCATACAGAGTAGATGGCTGTACTGCTTGTTTGTTTTGATTACTTTGGTTTTGACGAGATGTGAGTGAACAATTCGACGTAATATTAAAATAACTTTTGATAAGCAATTTTAAATGCTCATTAGCATTTCTGTAAATATTGTAATATATTTTAACTTTCATTATTAAAATTTAAATAATTAGTAAATAATAGAATTAGTATTCTTAAATTTTTAAACGCCCACAAATTGACTCGAGATCACACACACACACACACACACACACACACATATATATATATATATATATATATATATCCCTCCCTTATATATTTATATAAATAGCTTTAAATACTAATTTGTTTTAAGTAATTTTATTTCCTTCATTTTATATTTAATAAAATACTATTGTATTACTTTGTAATCTATATAAACGTGTAATGTTCATTTAATATTAAACGTCCTTCATTTAATAAAACATATCTTCTTGTTCTGGAATCCCGAATTCAGCCTGCAGACTACACACGACACGAATGATCTTTCATCATATCAGAACTCATATAAAAGTTTTATTACGCTGAAGTCTATTCACGTACATGCGTGTGCATTCAAATTCCTATTACATGAATGAGACTTACTTAGGAGAATAATATATTTCTATTTAAAAATTAATTCATAGGGAATATTATCGAAATATAAAAATTGAACATTTTACTTCATTAAGGTAGTACATACTATACACAACCGAAAAGTAACAAATAATTGATGAGAATAATAGTTCGAGCATGATTTAAGTATTATCTGAATGATTTTACAAAAGGTAAAGAACCTAGAAGTAAATAAGTTATTTATAACATTTTATAAATAGTTAAAATTATTTGCTAATAAACATATATGTCACTAATTGTTAAATGCGACTCAACATTGTATACTGCATAAAATTAAATAAAAACATTTTAATTAAAAATAACGCTTTATTCTATAGTGATCCATATGTAGGAATAAATTTTATATATTAAATTTTATTAGGAATAGTTTGATGAGTATAAGAAACGGATATAAATTATTTAAAATTAATGAAACAAATAAAATTTTTAGTTAATTTCTAAGATATTAAACAGAAAAGAATGTGTGGTTCGGAGAGTGTATTACAACGGATACATGAATATTGAACATGCAAAAATCAAATCAATTTAATTTCAAAATAAATAAAATAGCTTGTTTATCTCGAAAAAAAAAATCTGTGTATAAGCAGCATATTATTTGATATGAGAAATGAATACAACATGAATCTACTGTGATTATTCAAAACTGCAGTTAAAATAGTATACATATATATAATGGTAAATAATTATTTATTTTCAAAAGTTTTCGTATAAAAGTAGTGTTATAAAAATTTTGAACATTAGAACAGTAATTGTTTAGTTATTTGCATGGGAAATTTTATATACAATATTCAAAGACTTATTTAAAAAATGCTTTTTATTATTTTATTCGTATACTGCAGAAATATCAACTTCGCTTTCTTAAAAATTACATACATTTAAAGTTTATATTATTAAAATAAAGGAAAAGAAGTTTTTTTTTTTTTTTTTTTTTTTTTTTTGTTAAATCAGCTAGCAAATTTCAGAAATTGTATGAAACACTGAAATTAATTAAACTAAAATATACGCCGATTAAATTATTTATTTGATAAGTAATACTTTTTTTTATTATTTAAGAATTGTCATTAGGTTTTCGAAAATAGGTTCATTGTGCAATTAGAATTAATGCTTCCTTTACCATTCGTGTCTTCCAGTAAGAATGTTTCGAATCACCAGCGTTAGAATGAAATCAATTTAACTCAAAGAAAGCACACGTTGTTTTTAACTCATCATTGTTTCTTGTAGTTCCGAATAAGGAAAACCAAATTTTGTATGCTTTTCTTTTACATATTCTGAATAAATTTTTGTACTTTAAGATTCTACATGTCTAAAATATGTATTCATAATCCCTTTATTATATTAAACTATTTATTTAACAATCACATATACAGTCATCAGTAAAATTATTGAAGTAGAAATTCACATTTTTGATATATTTTTTGTAGTTTCATGGCTAAATTTTATCATCAACTTAATGTTTTATAAACAGCATAAGACTAAGCTAATGACTCGACAAATATTTACTTAACAAAACAGTATTAGGTGCTCACCTTTTAAATAGGAGTTATTGCTGGTGTTTTAATAATTTTACTGCCAACTGTAACATCTTGGATGTTCATCCAGTTCTGATCCAACAACATTGTATCATGGTTATTACCCAATAAATCTATCCACTACTGGGTCATTTGATTTTGTGAAGAAGCGTGATAGTGAGCGACTCCCCATATTTTCTGAAATCCAGTATGTGAATAAAAATATAAATTTATTAAAAAAAAAAAAAAAAAGATCAAAACGTTTTGATAGGTTTACATGAAATATTTTTTTTTTCTGCCACATTTTGACGGGGAAATTGTGTTTTTTCAAAATGATACGAATCCCAGAAAATATCTGGACTCACTACCTTAGGCATTTATAAACATATCACAAAAGTGAGATATTTAATCCTTTTTTAGAAATTTAAACTCATGTGAATCCATGAGAGCAGGGGTATAAATCAGCAGCCGGCTGTGAAGGTCCATACGCAACAGTGTACGTCATACAGTACATTGAGATAGTGTTAAGATAAATCGTCTGTATTGCCGCTGTTGCAGCTGCTGGAGATTTTGGTCTTTGTATCCCTTTGGTTATGGCGAAGAATGAGTGACTATCTCCAATCTTCTCTCAAATCCATGCGCCATGGTTGACAAATCGCTGGCCGGCGACTTGTTGTTTCTACAAACATACACTACTTTCGATAATTACTCAGAACGACATGAACAGCCGAACAAACATGAAACTTCTGAAATCTATTGCCTCAAGCACC
Source organism: Salticus scenicus (assembly GCA_963930645.1). Taxonomy (NCBI): domain Eukaryota; kingdom Metazoa; phylum Arthropoda; class Arachnida; order Araneae; family Salticidae; genus Salticus; species Salticus scenicus. Next base: position 257,741,528 of record OZ005648.1, read on the forward strand.
AAATCATAAAGATATTACCTTTATCGAAATCTGATTAATCAGCTGTTTTTACTATTATGCCAATAAAGACTCTACATGTGTTAAAACAGTACATAAACCCTTTACGGCCCTCACAGCGTTCCTAAAATTTTACTCGCATTTTATTATATTGTCATCACTATTGTCAATAGGAAATTTTTTTTGAACATGTTAATGGTAAAGAATTATTATTGTGTTTCCCCTTTCCATAAGCTCTAAAATTCCTTTGTTACTGTTTTTTATTTTTGGTATGTATCCCCCCCCTCTCTCCATTGCAGCAAAATTGATTTTCGGGACTCTCAATCCGTTAAGCTGAACCTTTAGGTAATGGAGGATGCGTGACACTGTCACAGGTGCCTCCCAACCATTCAATCCTAACTTCCTAATATAAATAAATAAATAAATAAAATAAAAAACAAAATTCTCAAAAACCTACAAAAATGTAAAAATCTTTTTTCAAAAATCCAAAAATGTATCTTGTTGTTGTGTTTGTGCTTTCTTCCTTTTGTAATGCTATACTTAAATTCTCTATTAATTTTTTTGTATTTATTGCACTTTTTACTTACTTTTACCCATAAGGTAGAGAAAGTATTGTTTTTGGGTCAAATTTGCGAACGCGAGATTTTGTTATATTTACACCTTTTGAGGTTCCCTGAATACGAAAATCATGTTTTTAGCAAATGGTCTGTGTGTATGTCTGTGTGTCTGTGTGTCTGTATGTCTCTGTGTGTGTATGTGTGTGTGTCTGTCTGTTACCAGCATATCTCAAAAACAAATTATGGCAGAAAGTTCAAACTTGGTATTCTAAATGTGTATCATATAGGGATGCTACAGTAAGCTTTTCGTTAAGATCAAGCAAATGGTTCGTGTACAGGGACAATCAGGAGAATTCTGATACATTACGTCTATGGGGGAAATTGCCAGTAAGTAGAGTTTAACGTCTATAGACTGCACTAAACCAAATGAAACGAATATATATTTTTTGTAATAGAGATAGTCAACTGGGGATCATATTTTCCTGGGGGAAAAAATCTGTGTATGTAGGAGCCTCGCCTCCCCCCTGGGGTGGAAGTCCCTCCTCGAGGGCAATAAAATGGAATGGTTTTGGATATTTGGTGTTATACTACTTCTCTAATATGGAAATCGTCTGCATTATCATAAAAGGTCATTTTTTTCAATAATAATTTTTAAAAACTATTTTTTTAAAGCTGAATTATTTTTTAATAACCGAATTGAATTCTATATAAATGTAGGTGCATAATTGAAACGGGGGGTTGAGGGGGGCAATTATCATATAAAACTCTTCCGAAGCCTAAATTGAATTGTTTAACACGGGTTTACATAACAGTACTCGTTATCGTACCTCTTAATCTGCAACTTGTATATATAGTATTAAATTTAGGGTAAGAGAAAGTCGTGTGAGTGACACACCAGATTATTTCTTATGAGCTCAAAACTTTACATTTCCGTGTATTTAACTCCCCCCTCTTACCCTCTTACCCATGTCTTTTTTTACTTTCTCTTACCTATAAGGTAGAGAAAGTATTGTTTTTGGGTCAAATTTTCGAACGCGAGTTTTTGTTATATTTACATGTTCTGAGGTCCCCTGAATACGAAAATCCTGTTTTTAGCAAATGGTCTGTGTGTATGTCTGTGTGTGTGTCTGTGTGTGTGTATGTGTGTATGTCTGTGTGTGTGTCTGTATGTTATCAGCATATCTCAAGAACAAATTATGGCAGAAAGTTCAAACTTGGTATTCTAAATGTGTATCATATACGGATGCTACAGTAAGTTTTCGTTAAGATCAAGCAAATGGTTCGTGTACAGGGACAATCAAGAGAAATCTAATAAATTACGTCCATGGGGGAAATTGCAGGTAAGTAGAGTTTAACGTCTATAGACTGCACTAAACAAAATGAAACAAATATATATTTTTTATAATAGAGATAGTCAACTGGGAAAATTTTTTTGTGTATGTAGGAGCCTCACCTCCCCCCCCATGGGGGGGACTTCCCTCCCATGGGGGGAGTAAATGCTCGAGGGGAGTAAATTTTCATGATGGGTATCTTCAAAAGAGCTCGCCAATACCTATACAACGAATGGTTGAACCATCGATCTGCGATAATTTAAAACAAAGTTATCGATTTTTTTTACTTTTAATGAAAAAAAACTTAGAAAAAAAATCGTATATATATATATTTTAATATTGAGAGAAAAATGGACTTTTTTTGGATATTTAGTGTTATACTACTTCTCTAATATGGAAATCATCTGCATTATCATAAAAGATAATTTTTTTAAAATAATAATTTAAATAAATTATTTTTTAAAAACTGAGTTATTTTTTAATAGCCGAATTAAATTCTCTATAAATGTAGGTGGAATTAATAAACGGGAGCTTGATGGGGGCGGTATCCTCCCTCACACAGAACTAATTATCATATAAAACTCTTCTGAAACCTAATTTGAATTTTTTAACACAGGTTTACATAACAGTACTCGTTATCTTACCTCTTAATCTGCAACCTGTATTTATAGTATTAAATTTCAGGGTAAGAGAAAGTCATGTGAGTGACACACCAGATTATCTTTTTTCTAACCCATCACTTTGCTCAACTTGTCATCTGCTCTTAAACATCTGGTAGTCGAAGTTGGAGGAGAATTTGCTCCTAGGTACTTCGGATTCATCTCCTCGATTCTCTTAAGTAAAAAAAAAAGTATTGTTTTAAAGAAAATGGTAACAATATAGAAAAATGAGCTTAATATAATAAAATGCCTTTTTATACTCCAGCATAAGCCGCTCGTACGCCATGGCTTTATTCTGGGCCGAGATCATTATTGTAGATAAGGGATGTTTACAATGTAAATGTTCCTTGGTGTATATTTACAGTAGGTTTGCACTTTATTTTACTTTTATTTATTTATTTATTAACATTGAATAGAGTCATCTACTTGAACAGAAAATTATTCCATTATTGACGAATTCTAAGCTGTTCGAAAAATAATGATTATAATAATGCAACAATGCTTCAATTAGCATTATTTACAGAGTCTAATACGTGAAGAGTTAATTAAGATATCGAACACTGATTATTGTTTCAGCCTCTAAATTTAAATCAGTGAAGAAAGAATAGCTAAAAAATGTCTTTAAAGTGTCCAAATACTGGTAAAATTATCTGAGAATAAAGTTTCTTAAGACATTTCTAAATTAAGAAGTATTTATATGGATTTGTAATTAAATATCTTAATCAATCTGTATGTGCAATGTTTATGCTTCTATATCTGTTTCAAAATAAGAATCACTCAGTTACATAAAACACACTAATAAATTAATAGTGTTTGTTTAATTGTATAACCCCATTTAAGAATATAGATAAATATATTTTTATTACATTTGAAAACAAAAATAATTAAAGAAGAATTATATACAGTTAAACCTTGTAAAATTGTCACAATTAACTGAAATTCAATATTAATAAAACAAGACTTCAGAGAGAATTATAATTACCAAATTAATCACATAAAATAGTTTTCAAAGCAACCTGTTAAATAAAAATGATCACTGTAACAAGACTGCGATGTACCTAAATATGTAAGTATAAGGAATTTATAAATTGTATGCTAGGCAAAAAAGTTATTGGTTTAAAAATTAATTATCGTTTGCAACAAACATAATAACAATATTTTAATGAAATAGTTATTTCTGTATATTTCTGCACAAATTTAAATGGAATAAAATATACTATTTACAATATAAATTATATATTTATATATATTTTTAAAATACTAGGAAATTCGGATGGTCTCTACATAATTATAAAGAAAATAGTTTAAATTTATTTTCATATTATAGAAGAAATAAATGCACAAAAACTTCCACTGTGAAGTATGACAACATTATTGAATAAGTTCAGTTCTAGGCGACCAATGTCCATAACAAAATAAGGCTAATTTAAAATATATCAAAATTTTGTAAAAATATTTATTGCTTAAAAATATCACTACGAATTTGGTTTTTCCAGAAATATTTTTCAGCTAAAACTGCCTTAATATTTGTGACTACTTCATAAATTAACATACTTCACTTTAAATGATTTGTTATTTTGTTTATAATATAATCGATATCACGTTTGAGGGAGGATCAATCTCTTGAAAATCATCATTGCATCATTAATTTATTAATTAACAGTGTTTTGAAATCAATATATTAGATTTTGCATTCTTGAAATTTTAATTTTAATATCTCAATTAATTAGTTATGTCCCAATTGACTTGAAATAAACAGTCATTAATTGGCTGTATTAGAAATAATGTGGAATTTACTTTTATGCTAAGTTATACAGTTTCGTGCCAAACGTTTTTTCGTTAATTGTTGTATGAATAAAGATTTAAAAAATCGTAGTATTATCATATAAAGTAAATCGATTACATTGTCGAAATAAATGACTTACAAGTTTAGTTAACAAAAAAATAACATAAGTGTTAAATTATAACAAAACATATAAAATTTATGTGATCAAAAGTTTCAATCCAAATAAACTTATGAAAAACAAAGTATCAAAATAGCAAAAGAATATTTTTTCTAACACATCAGATAAAATAATATTATTATCTTGTTGACATGTCCTTTGAAGCTCTCACAGCAGAAAATCGATGAGATATCGACTCTATTAATATCCGATTACTTGTATAGTCATTTTTTGCCATTTCTCTTGAACTTTTTGAAATAAATAGTTTTTATTCGAAGAACTGATAGTTCCTACTTTTACTTTTCGCTCTTTCTATAAATGCTCAATAAGATTTTAGTCAGTAGATTGACTGGATAATTCAAGCCCTTAAAAAGTCTTTAACTAGTCCAGATCGAAGATTGGGGTCATTATGTTGTAGCAAAATCCACCCTCGTCCCAATTCGAAACGCATAGGGAAGTTTTAGTTCGTTAGTACGTTTTTATCCTTAACTTTGTCCATAGTATCTTCTATTATCATTTAAGCACCAACGCCTTTATACTAAAAAGCTCCCCACGTCATGATGTTTCCTGTTCCAAGGTTTAAATTCAACATTTGATATCTAGAAACATATCTGGCATTGTTTGGCCGTCGAATATATCTCTTTCCGTCATTTTCAAAAAAATTAATCTGTGTTTCGTCTGAAAATAACACTTTTTTCCAGTCTTCGACTGTCTCTTATTCATGGGCTTTAGCAAATTCTAAATTTGCTTTCTTATTCTTTATACTAATCAACGGTTTCTTTGCTCCGACGCATCCAAAACGTCCAACGTGGTTTAATCTACGCCAAACAGCACAACGACTAACATCAACCAAGTTTTTCTCCAGTAAATCACACCCTATAAATGCAGCATTCTTCTTTATATTACAACTGACTTTCTTTTAATAACTTTATCAACTGACTTAGTCATTTTTTGGGGCCTTACTGGTACTGATTTGTCTGCCAAGGTGTTTGTTTCTTTCCATTTTTTAATAGAATTTCAAGAGTTATTTTTCTAATAGATAATGTTGAAGTAATATCACAAGAAACTTTGTTAATTTTGGTGTAATTTAATAACAGTTTTTCGGATCTGTAAATGAGTGAGCTTCGACATCTTGAATTCACAGTACTGACACACAAGTATAAACAAACTAGAGCTCCTTCTATATAGTTGGGTTTCGACTTAAATGGACCAGTCACTTTGGGGCAATAACGTCACTGGGAACTTTTAATTGATTCGGCCGAAACCTTTGATGAATGAATTTATAAGTATTTCATTATATATTCATTGCAAAAAATTGCTAGTTAAATAGTATTTCGAATGCATATTGAATAAAGTTTACGGTACAATATTTAATTTATTTTTATCATTATTTATTTAAAAGCTATTGGTGAAAATTAGTTTGTCTCCAAACTTTTGCACGAAACAGTATGTGTCAGAATTTATATCATGTTATGTATTTTTGTTGTTAATTTTATAATCTCCAACCTAGTCTCCAACCTAGTCTCCAACCTAGTCTCCAACCTAATTTTATGATCTCCAACCAGAACTAAGAATACGTTGATATTTAGAAAGTCGATGACGAGAAAGAGAGATGCAAATAATTTTCTCCCAAAGAAGACCGAAAGTTTCCAATATGTGTTCAGCAGAAGCATGATGTTTGTAAAATTTTGTACAAAAATGGTAGGTTTTCTTATATTTAGAAAATGAAAGACATTTCAGGTGACTTCTGACGTAGCTCGAAAGGCTAATGCAGGATTTTCTGTCAAATGAAAGGGTTTAAGGTAGACCTGACTTTATTCCTCTATACGAGTAGTGACTTGGGGGGTAGGCACTAGCCAATCATTCTGAGAGCATTCTACATTGTTTGTATGCGTATACAAAGTTCATCTATAAACGCTGTAGGACGAGGATCACGTGTGAGATAAGTCCGTATTGAACATGTAGTATGATACGTGCGTATTGGCATCCCACACATGTTCAATAGGCGACATATCCGTCGAGTAAGCAAAGGAAGAATCTATATGGGTTCTGCTAAAAAGAACTCTTGAACATTCCTTGCAACATATGGGCGAGCATTTATTCTTTTGAAAGATAGCTCCAAGAATGCCTTGAAGGAAAGGGACAATTTCAGGGGCCAGTATTTCACTGATGCATTTGTCGCTGTTACGTTTATCTACAATTTGTAGGAGCTGAGCTCGTCCATGATATTCAATCACAACCAGAACACTAAAAATTATGTCAATGGAACAGTCTGTAGAGAAAGGGAAAAGCAAATACACTGTTTATTTTTAAAAACTAAGTGCAAAACTTACTAAAATTTGTAGTACTTAATTTTAGACTTTTCAAGATTTACTTCATTTAATTTACTAAAAATAATTTATATAACCAAGACAGCGTAAACATTACTGTTTTAATACATTTTAAAATGAATGGGAAATTATGCGATAGTTATTTAAATGTACCTTTTTTTAGCTTCTTCTTCTTATTATAAACTTAATTATATATTTTCAGTTTTTTATTGTAAAGAATAGATTTTGCAAAAATATTTGTGTTATGTTTTCACATTTAAATTAGTAATTGTAACATTTTAAGTTTTTGTAACCCATACGGCATAAAATTCCAAACAGAAACATTATAAATATTCATATATTATTATATATTAATTGTACTAAAAAATGACTTACCAATTATTTCTTTGAAGAAAAAAATGACTTATCAGTTTCTTTCTAGTAGATAAAACAATCAAAATATTTAAAATTTACATAACAAGGAACGACATATATACATGCAAACAAAGTTATTGTGCTTGCAACATACCGCTTAAAAAACCATTATTCCACTACTGATTTTTTTTTTTTTACTTTTTATTTTTATAATTAAAGTAGTTCTACCGTAGTAAGCGAATTTTCGTTTTAACTTTTTTCTGATTTATTATATTCTTTGAACATACAATTATTATCTGCCGCACTAAATCGTATATGTCTAACGAACTGAACCAACTTTGCTTCGTTAAATCTTCAATATTATCGACATCATCATATCGGTACTATTGGTAATGAGTGCTATTCTAGCTTTCTATTCATACTATTATTAGAAAAATTAAAGTAAAAATATTAAAAATCTTGCAATAATATACAAAATATATATTTATGTGTACTCGTATATATTTATGTAGTATTATACAAGATATACTATTTACAATAATTTATAGAATAAAAGCTATATATTGTTAAAATAGCCCTTTATAAAGACGTATGTATTATTATATAGGTATCGATAAAGTTTATATACATATATAAAATTTATTCTAAAATTATAAGCATATTGACACTTTTTTAAATTATTGGAATAATATAAAGTACTAACTCGTGTACATTTACGTATTGCAGTAGATATATTATTTATAAAATTTTATAGAACAAAAGCAAACATATTGTTAAAATACTTCCATTTTAAAGATACAGAATTACATATGTATTGATAATGTTCATGTTTATATACATATAGAAAAGTATTATAAAATTATAAGTATATTTACATTTATTTATATTATTGCGCTAATATAGAGTTAAATTTGCTCATGTAAGATATTTTGACGTAGTTACTGATAAACATGAAGTATGTGAAGCTAATTACTTATAAATATGCTTATAAAGTATATTTATTTTACACACTTATACAATACTTATAAACGTACTTATATGACTGAAAAAATATTTGTTTATTAGAGCAGCTTTAAACCATTCGAAAACTTATATCTAAAGGTATCTGAGTTTTTATTTCATTCTTCAATTGTTAAACAAACATGCTTGAATAATTTGGGTGAACTCAAATAAAACTAGAAATACATTTTACATTCTACAAATCCTATTTAAAAAGAATGGAATACTAATTTTTTTGTATGTTTTGTAAGATTGACATTATTTGACAAAATGATTCATTTCATTTAACATTCTTAACTACAGTCAAATGGACTGAAGTACCGATTTTGAAAGATACTAAAACTTTTGAACAAATACCATAAATTATAAAAATTTGCGACAGTTGTCATGAGCTTCAAAAACGGATCACCCCTCTTTATGAGGTGAAAAGTACTATTCAATAATGCAGCAGGATACTAGTAATGAATTGATAAATAAAATTTTATATAATTACATAACTTTGAATTAACTCTATAAAGTACAAATCTCGAAACAATTGTTTCGGGTCAAAAATAGACACGGCCGATCGTCAGACGAACAAAGTAGGCACGAGTACTTCAAACAAAGCGGAAATGCGAGTGTTTATTTAGAGTTTTATACTTATTACTTTCAAACGCCAGTTTTGTGGTACTTTTTTATAAAATTTTATATACCCCATCATATTTTCAAACATTTGATTTTGCAAATTTATTTTGTAATATTTTATTTGGTTAGTTATAACATAATTAAATATAATTTTTAATGATTTTTATTCCTGAATACGAATTGATCAACCTGGAGGAACTATTTTTGAAGTCTATTATCTTTGCTTGAGCAATAATAGTATTGTTATTAATATTATAATTTTCTTTCTCATGGTTGCTCATGATGTCATCCCAAAGATATTATTCTGTAATTTTTCGTAGAGCTTTATAAAGTTATAAACTGCCACTTTATAAAAAATTTCTTTTCGTGTACCTTATGATTTTACTTCTAGAAATTTTACGTCACTTTGATGCAGCCTGTGCTCACTATATCAACAAGTAAAGAGTCAGCATTTTTTCATATACTAGGGGAATAAATAAATGATTTTGGTACAGTTTACATCAATGTACAGTCGGTAACAAAAGTCTCCGAACACTAGCGAAAATTCCTATCTTAAAAAAGTACACTTAATGCAGTTTTGTGAAATAAATCCTTGTTGAATCCTATTCTTAGTCAGTCTAAAAACAGGATTCTACAAGGATTTATTTGAAAAAAATGTATTAAGTGTACTTTTTTTTATATAGGAATTCTTGCTAGTGTTCGGAGACTTTTGTTACCGACTGTACCTTATGAGAAATTTCGTCTCATGGTTTCAGTGCTTCTGATCTCAAATTTTTCTTCGAATATAACTTTATTTTTTACCGCAATATTAAACTATCTGTTTTTCGGTACATAGGTAACATAATTGGTTATAAAATTGGTTCTAATAAAATTCGTAATTTAATGTATCTTGAGGTGTTAAAATTATATAATGCTTATAATGGGGATTTTATAAATAATTTTTTAGGTATATCATTTTTCGCAAATTACAGATGGATTTCCATGATAAAAGAAATAAATTTGTATTTTATATTGACTGCACTGGTTGGAAAATTTGCATCACTAGATTTACATAAATTTTACTATAAATCAGCTATTAACATTTTAAAAAAATGTAATTTAAAAGTCAATTTATGTAAATAAATCTATATTATTTCAAGTTCTATTATTTAATATAATATATATATATATATATATATATATATATATACAACCTCTTAATTTCAAATTCCATTACATAGGAATGTTTTAGAATGTGTAAAACAATGTTTTAGAACATGTGACATCTCAGCAGTAAATGTTAGCATTAACATTGATAAACTACTAATATATCCTACTTTAACAATTTCTAATTAGAGCCATGATGTAAGTCTAATAAGTAATGTTTGGATTTTTTTCACGAATATCATATTAAAAAATACTGGATATTCTTAGTCGGAGGGGTGGTTTTTGAGTGTAGAGGCTGATTTGACTACACGAGGATACTAGGTGTAAGCAGAGTTTTGTCCGTGGAAGTCTTTCTAGACTGCCCTAGACCACATTTCTGCGAGTTTCGGAGAAGCCCATGTAAAACTGTAATTGGTTGGATTTTGAAACGTCACATAGGCTTGAATTAGGCTCTTTCTGTCTATTAACTTCGAGAGCAAAATCTTAAAGCCACTTGTGAATTTTCTATAATGCTATTTTTTTCTTTGTTGTTAAACTTTGAATTTTGCAATCATTTGATAGAATACAAATGTTAAATTTAAGTTATAAATGTAAATATCAAAATTTATGGAATCTGAATACCTGTTAGCTTATTATTATTATTACAGTTTTTAATTGCAAATTCTTTTGAATAAGTTAGTTTGACATAATTTCTGAAACGTGTTGGATATATATATATAATTTTTTTTCTTTTTTAAATATATATATATATATATATATCTAAACATGCTTAATGTTGAATTAAAATAGCAAAACAGATTTACAACAAAGTTAAAATGCCAAAATTAAACAAAATTAAAATCACATAGTGCAGTTTCGGTAGCTTTAAGCCTCTAGTCATCAGTGCCGAATAAGAAAACGGGTAAGGGCTACTATATGTAAACATTGAAGTGGATTCTAGATCCGAGTAAGCAGACAATGGAATGGGGGGATCATAGAATTATTAGCCAATGGAATTGAGGAATCATGTAAACATTAGCCAATAGGAAATTAGGATGCACAGAGCCATGATGAAAATAAAGAAAAGCGGATTTTGTATAATATTTCCAACAAACAGGTAGAATGCTTAACGTAAAATCAAAATTAATGACAAATTTGTGATTTTTTATAAATATGGAAAGTTTCAAGGAAATCTTGTGCATGTAAGTCTGCAGATTATTTTAGCAGACTTAAATTCAAAAGTATGATTACTTTTCCAGTAATTGACTATCATATATTAGTCAAACAAAACGCAAACTGAAGTTTCGTTTAAAACTAGTCATGCCTTGAATTCAGAAACAAGAATTCGAAAAATTGCTCATTGGTAAGTATTGCTGGGAAAGTAATCATACTCTTAATTTTAATTCAGCTAAAATAATCTGCAGGCCTAAATATTTATAATAATAATATTTATAATAATAATAATATCTATAATAATAATAATATTAAAAATAATAATAACTGAATAAAAAACCACAACGCCTAGACGTATCTTCACCACAGAAATGTAAACATCTTTTTATCGAAACAGCGAACGAGAGGCGTAGCCAAATAAAGGGTGTGTCAAAGAGGAAAATCGGCACAAATTTGTAAAATATTTGGACTTTCTTTACAAATTTAATTGATTTAAAATTTTATTAAAATACAGGATTTTTTTTCCGCATTGAATTAAACTCTTTGAGATTGACGCAGCTTTTTAAATTCTGTTTTAAAAAATTGAAAGAGTTTTTTATAAGCCATTTAATGCATCAACCCAAATACTGCAATAAAACAGCTTTTAAAAAAAAACAACTGTTATTCATTCATAAAATCTACAAAAGCTGCGTCAGTTTACGAAATGAGAGTAATCCAATAAAAAAAACCGCGTCTCAATCAATTAATATGTCACTGTTTTAAGTGCAAAGAAAGTTTTCCATAGAATAACATTGGCTTTTAGAAAAGGAAAAACTGAGTGAAGAGGGCCCTTAATTATATTTTCTTGAAATTTTCCATATTTATAAAACCATAAACATTTTTAACATTAATGTAAATTTACGTTGCTGTTTTAGCTACCACTGTTTTGAGAGTATTATTCCCATCTGCTGAAAAGCAGAACAAAGCTTTTGTCGAAATATTTGGCTTAAGATATACATTTTATGAATTTTATGTTTAAAAAATTTCTAATATTAATTTTGTTACTTATAAATGTTATTGTTATGTTTATTCACTCTACTTGCATTCCTTCAGACATATTATTAACTGTATTGAAATAGATATTTTGTATAGAATTTGTGAGCTGCTTTTATGCTTATTTTATAGAAACATAATTTCATTTAATAGACTTAAATTGTGTTTAAACACATACATACATATATACGTACATTGTTATGTAAATTAAAGCAGCAAGCAATATTCCAGACAAAAGAGTGAGAAACATCATACAAAGGCTTAAACTAGAAAATGCATACATCAAAACTCAATACATTAAAAAAAAAAAAAAAAAAAAAAAAATTGTATAGTAATTTTAAATTTTTGACGTACATAAAAAGTAAAAAGATGGTAAGTGCATAAAAATGCACTCTAGGGCAACGTTTGCTTACTTGTAAATTACAAAAGAGCTGTTGTTTAGTAGAAACTATAAAAGATGGCGTGTGAACCTCTAGAACAACAAAGATCTTGTTGCACATCTATTTTCCACGGAAACGATCAGATTGTTAATAAAGCTTTGCCATGTTTTTCAAACCATTTATATCAAATTTAAGTAAGGAATGCTGGCTATGATATACGTTTTATCGTTTCAACTTCCGATATGTTCTTCAAAAAACGATCTGTTTGACGTGTGTCATTATCTTGTTCTCAAAGACAGGAATCACTAATGGGTGGAACATTAAAATAGGATATGAGGTCTCAGTACGTCGATTGAACGCTTTTGGATCTCCAAAGCGCCATTTTGAACGCATACATAGGTTCATTTATGCTGTTTCAAATATAGGCCATTTACTCACCTCGTTCGTAATATGATCTTTCACTGACGAATATGGGGTTATTTCGCGTGCCCCTTTCTTTCTATAGCAAAACACATTTAATTTCTCACTCCAGACTGAATACACTGTAAAAAATAGGTTCTTAAAAATAAGTATATGCTGTCTCAAAATAGCCACGAAACAATGGCTCAAAAATGGGGTTGACCAATAAAAATCCCAATATCCCCATGTTTGACATGTCAATGTACTCAAAAATGAGTACATGGGTTTTCAAATATAAGTATATATTGTTTAGGGGCTATTTTTAGAAAATATATACTTATTTTTAAGAATCTATTTTTTTACAGTGTAAATATTCATCAGTACCGACCAATTGATTTCAGTCACATTGCCTACAATTTCCATATCGAATAGCTTAAGGGAACATACGACCCTTAAAACTTCAAAAAACATCGATTTAAGTATAGTCGTTTTTTTTTTAAAGTAAATTATTGTTAACTAAGCTTCATTGGGCATGTCTAATTGCTACCTATAAGTTTAATATGTATTTTGGATAATAATTTAAATTCTGTGGTGAATTATTCAATATATTTAATATTATTTCTTGAACTTTTCACAGATTATGTAACATGTCAGATCCTTCAAACTGAACCTAAATTTGTTCAAATTTAGGTTAGAAATATATATAAATTAAGATAATTTATTTTTTAATAAAATATTGGGGGGGATACAAATTTAGGTTCAGTTTAAAGAATCTGATATGTTGCATCTGGGAAAATTTCAAGAAAAAATATTAAATTGTTTGAGAGATATCAGGAGATAGAGGTGAAAAAAACACAGTTATTATTAACACATAAATTATTTAATAATTCACCACAGAATTTAAATTATATTCCAAAATACATTGTAGGTAAGAATTATACATGCTCAATGACGCTTATTTAACAATAATTTAATTAACCCCTTAACGCGCGCTGTCCTCGCTGCGAGGACGCAAAATTTAAGATCCAGCTGCAAAAATCCATCCCGGAAATTTTTAGCAAAAATTTACGTTTATAACATATCAGAAAAGGCCGATTTTTTTAACATTAAAATTTCAAATTTATTTAGTTTAATTTAGTTCATGAATTCCGGTGGCAGTATAATTTAAATGATGTCAACTGTCTTGCGCCACAAAGGGTTAAAAAAAGACTATAATTAAATCGATGCATTTTGCGGTCTAAGGGTCGTATGTACCCTTAACATATTCGAGCCACACGGTGTCTTGGAGTGTACCGTATACACAGCACTAACGTACATGCATAGTGACTACCCTGATGATTTTCATTTAATATTATTTTCTTGACATCTTTCATCATGCTGCCAAAAGCAACTGTCTTTGCAGATGAGTAGTAATGCTTGCTATAAATTGTTAACAGTATATATCACCCGTCAGTTGCTATGGTAGAAATTGGATGACCCTGGCTTTGTTAGTGTTTTATTTTCCCAATTATTTAAATCGATTTCATAGCCTTTATTGATATTTCATGCAACTTTAACAGCGTATTTTACACTTCTTAGAATATACCTAAATTTACAATTATATGAATTTAAACGGGACAGTTAAAAAGTGCTAGAGTTAGGGATTTTTGTTCTTAAGGTATTGCAGAAAGATTTAACAAGTAAGTATTTACTGTGAATGAATGTTAAGATAAGAGATTACGCAAAGATATCGTCTTTTGTAGAAGAGGAATTGACCACACCAGGTGATGACGAGAGGAAGGATACCTATATTCAATGCATGGCTGTGTATCTACAATAAAAAATAGGAATCTTGTTCGAATCAGAGTGATACAGCGAAGTGTAAAATATCTATTACTTAAGGGAAATCTGTAAGCTAGATGTCATGTTGTGGGATTTTCACTGACTCCAAATCAGGGCCATATGCAAAGTTAATGCTGTCAATTTTGAGCCGATCTCATTAGGGAATAAAGTGGAGGTCTGTTTTCACCTTAGATGTAAATCGTTTGTGGCTTGGTTCCTTTGATTACCGTATATTTACAGGTACATACTGAGTTAACTGGGTTTAATGTCGCACTAGTATTGCGCTATGGGTAATTGGCGACGATCTGGGACGAACCCCTATAGATGGTCCGAAGACATGCCCTCTTATTTTTGGTCCTCCACGAAGGGGATGTCTCCCCCGCTTCTGTGACCCCCAGAAGTATAATTTAAATGGGAATATGGAGGACATTACGGCCACGACGGATTTTACGTGTACCAGCTACCGTTAGTGTACACGACGGCTATTGGTCGGCTCGAGTATCGAACCTGCAAACTTCCAATTACGAACTCGGAGCTCTACCGGCCGAACTACCGTGACCTTAGTTTATATTGGCAAGAATGTGAACAGATGAGCACTTGGAAAGAAGTTGTTTATGGCTTAGACACACTGAACATGCATTAGGAGATTTGATCTGGAGAAAGACTACCTAAGACAAAAATATCTCTCTCGTAGCTCTATCCCAAGCACATGGACAGCAAATTTGTACATCAGACTATTGCTTGAACCGGTGTTGCAGCAATTTATGAGAACTATTCATTGAAGTGTTTGCCTACAGAATAAAGCCTTCCATATATCGTTGTTGTCAATCAATGTTCTCTACAGAATATCGACATGTTGCCTCAGCCTGGAAGAGCAGATCTATTTATTTATGAGGACGCATGAGGCAGGATCGATCAACAAATACATGATCATGAATAAAAAAATTTAACATATGCTTATTTGAGTGATAAAGGGCAACAGGTACAGACATCTGTCACATAAAATGACTTTCGGAATCTGTACTTCAGAACGCATTCACGTCAGCATGTTTATGTTTAAAATCATGGCGACAACGGTGGTTAGTTTATTGTATAATTGTTATGGGTTTTTTCATTCGTAATATTTCTTATGTCCTAAAATCCTGTAAATTTAACTCGTCATTTTATTGGCCTAAACTAAATTTCACTTGGTAATTATTTTTTACGAAATTGAATATGCCAAAATTTAGTTTGGGGAAGTACTTTTGAAATTCAAAAGTATGAACCTAAATTAATATATATATATATATGCGTATGTAATTTTTACAGAGTAATATATAATTATTTTATAGTGTTATTTGAATAAATATTTTTCAATTTTTCTTTTTTACGATAATATATTAAAATACCACATTTTAATTTTCTAAATAAGTTACATGTGTAAACAACATCATTCTATTTTCTGCATACATAGCATCATGAAATATCAAACATATTTCGTAAATTCATATATATACATTATAGAAACTGATAAACTGTGACAATCTTAGTGAAAGATATTATAATAACACAGAGAGGTTCAAATAATTATAATAAATTCTATATTGGATTTTAATATGCTCTCACTTGAAATGTTAGGAGCTACATTTTAAATCCAAAAGTTTCACAGGATTTATTGCGTAATATTATATGTTATGAAACTGCAAACATTGCTAAAGTCAAAACATATCTGCTTACACAAACTACTACATCGTTTACAACAGATGGCGGCTTGAAAATAATTTGGTGCAAAGTTTCTGCAATATGTGAATGTTAATTCTGAAAATTGATTTGTCTAAATTAATTCAAATTTAGTAGCATTTAGTAATTACATTTATAAACAACGTGTGCATAAATTGATTATTTTATTTTAAATATATGAAATTTGTAAAAATTATGTAAGTATTATACAGCGATGTAAATAATATTGCAAAATTAATTATTAATAACATTTTCAGAGATTTTTCATATAATTAAAAAAATAATAATAATAATTATAAAATTCTAGAATAGTTCACCATAATTTTTTTTCAGAAATCATAATATACAAGCACTGTAATATAGTTTATTATATATTAATTGATCTTCAATGATTATAGAGTTTATGTTTACGTATGTTAAAACTTATTTTTGTAATATTAAATCTTATATAAGCTTTAAAAATCTGATTTTAAAATTTAAAAAATGGACTTTATTTAATTTAAAACGTTGAATTAAAAAATACACAATCATAAATTTTCCTATGTTGTTATATTTTTTTTCATATCAAACATAGAAATCTTAATTAATAAAAATGAATTACAAAATTTATTTTGTTTTAAAATGAAATTTAACACAAATTGTATTTTAGAAATACAATTATTTTAATGATTTATATTTCTATGGAAAATTCAATATTCTTAATGTGTTTTATAAAAATATTGATTGGAGTTTTTTATTTTCGTTATTTCATGTGTAATATTATAAATTAATAAATTTTTACTTGGAATTATGCATTCGGAAACATAGGTGTATATATTATTCTAACTGAATTTCTTTCTTTCTTTACCCCTTTTACTTATTTTAAAAAAAATAATAATAATGAAATAAAAATTTGGTATTTATATAGCTTAAGTTGATAAATTGGAATTTAGTTTCATTAAATTAAAAAATTAATAAGAAAATTGAAATGTAAAATAAAACTTTTTTTATCAGCATAATTGCCAAATTTAACTTTTTTTTTTTTTGGCTACTGGTATTTTTTTTTTTTTTTTTTTTTTTTTTATTTAATTAGTGAAAAATATAGAAATACGTAAAAAGGGTTATTATAATTTTCCGGTAAACCAAAAGCGTAAATTTTGGTAACAATGTATCAGTATGATGTAAATAACCGATTTTCTCATTTTTCTCCTTTTGTAATGTTTTTAATTTAATTTCTTTCGTAAAGAATGCAGCTTATAACTCATTTTTGTTATATGTTTAACATGGGTCATATTCCATGCAAAATTGACCAGGCATTCACACCCACCAACACAGATTTGGATCAAATTCGGTGTATTTATAGAGCTTTTTGTGTTTTTTCTAGAAATGACAATAGTTTAGATAGAGGTCAAGAAGTTTCAAGTTATGATCTTTTATATATTTGCCAAAATAGCCGATTTGCCCCCCATTTTGAATCACTATAATTCCTTTAAATTTTATAATGGAAAACGCTATCTTTTTTCAGTTTTTTCAGAATAAATGACAATAGTTTTGATATACGTCAAGAAGTTTCCATCTTATGGCCTTTTATATATTTGCCAAAATAGCCGACTTGCCCCCATTTTGAATCACTATAATTCCTTTAAATTTTATTATAGAAAACTCTATCTTTTTTTTTTTTTTTTTTTTTTTAATAGTTTTTTCAGCATAAAATAAGCTTTTATTTACTGAAGATTTTCTATTACTTAAATAGTACAAGTTGCATAAATTTGATAATTTCATGCATTGCTCCACCTTTAATTTTCACCTAACTTTGTACATAGACAACAAAAGGCTTGTTTTTATATTTGATAAAAATATTTTGATAGGTGTTTCACAAGCATTTTAAATACGTAAGAATCAATATTAACCACTCAAATGTAATATTTAATTTTTTCAAAATTTAACTAATTAATCAGAAAAATTAAGTTGTAATATAAATTTGAAAACATTCAAGAAGATGTAAAATTGGTTGAAGATTTGTTCACTTTAATCAATTACTAGAAAGACATTTTAGAAAATAAACCCTCATTCATTCAGAACAAATGTCAGTGCAGAGGAATTTCATCCAAACATTTTTTATTTGTTAATCTACAAAATAAATACATCATAAGTTGAATCTGTATTTCCTTCATAATTTTAAGAAATATAACTTTCATGCTTTCAAATAAGCAAGAATATTTTGTTTTATAACAGGGTGTTTTTTTTTTAATAATCTGCACCAATATTTCAAATTCTGTAGCTTTTCACAAGTATAAATTTACACGTATAAGGGTATTTTCTTTCTCCTTTAGATCCAAACCTTAACTAGACTTCTTTCACAGTACAGCTTTTGCTTTTCAGCAGGTTCTTTTCTCTTCAACAAATTCAAGTTACTAATGGAGATATTCCAACAGAAGTTAAACTTTCATTAATTTTTTCATGACATTTTTTTCAACTTCATCTGGTACAATGCTAAAAAAATAAAATAATAAATAATAAATAAATAAATAAATAAATCTATAGTTGAATCCATTAACATAGACGGAACATTATGTTTATAATTTTCTGATAATTCTGTTTTTTAATTTTTTATTATTATTATTGAACAGAATTTTATTAATATGGAGTTAACTTTTCATAAGTTTAGCTTGACTTTATCTTAACACACACAATGATATTTCTTCATCTAATTTGTATACAATTAAAAAAAAAAAAAAAAGAAAAATGTTTGTTTATTTGTAGGGAGCTGGGGGGGGGGGGGATTCATCATGTAGGTAGAACATTAGCCTAAATCTTTTTTATTTTACAACAGAAATCTTGAACGCTAGTTAAATTGCAATTTAGACCAAGAAAATTTACAGAAGTACTATACAATATTTAGTTTTCCGTAATAAAATACTCAGCTCAATACAGAAAAATTTAGTGCGATACAACAAAGAAAATATACGGATTCTCACAATTATACTTAGAAATTACTAAAAAAATACATTTACCTCGAATGATTCAAAAGCATATTTTATGTCAAATAAATCAATACCTATTTGACTAAAAATTAATCTTATGGCAAGCAAACCAATTCAACGGGCTTTAAAAAAATAATTGTCAGGAAAACAAACTTGTTGTGACTGGCTAAAATCTGAACTACTTTGTTCATGCAACTGTTCTGAATGATTGAGATTTTATTTTCTAGAAAATGTATCTAGTAATTGATTAAAAATTTAATAACTATTCAATTTATTTTACATATTCTTAAAAGTTCTCAAATTTGCATTTCATACAGTAGTACAACAAAATTAAAATTAAAATTTGTTTGATCAATAAGTTAAAAAAAAAATCAATATAATGTTTGAGTAGTTAATATGGACTCATATAATTAAAATGCTTGTGAATCTCATTGTGAACCTCTTGTGAAAACTTTTAATAAATGAAACCTTACTTTATTCTAAACAAAGTTATTCTAAACGTCTGAACCAAAGTTTGATTTTTCTATCATAAAAGTTAAAGGAATTACAGGATTATTTTATCATTATGTGTAACATTTAAAATGGGGGCAAATCGGCCATTTTGGCAAATATATAAAAGTTCATACCGTGAAAACTCCTTAACCCATTAACGCCCAGTGTCCTCATTTGAGGACAGCTAATAAAATAGCACGTATATTTTTTGTGGTTTCTTGGAATGATTTCTGCTTTTTAATGACATTTTATAACATCACTCTAAATGATTCCTCAAAGTTCTGCTATTAATTATAATTACCGCCTGCTATTAATTATAATTACATTATTTGGATAATCATATTACGATTTTTCATTCATCGTATATAAATTTGTTTTTTGTACAGATATACCAACTTACGTCAAGTTGAATAATAATATATATTATAATACTTTACTTTCGCGGTCTTTGTCAGCGTATAATGAAAAGTTAATCGATTATATCGAAGTTTTTCTATCTAGAAGTTTTGTCATTAGAACAATAGACGTCCTCTAATGATGATAGGCTTTAAATTTAAAACTATCAGAAGAATTGTTTAAGTTAATATATTTTACTGTCAGTTGTCTATATTAATTTATAATTGAAATATTCATCAAAATATATTTTGCAAAATAAATTGAGGCGTTAACGGGTTAACCAATCTCAAAGATACCCAACGGACAAGTATTCCACCTGTAAACTTAGGACCATAGGGTAGTCAATCAGTCTTAAGCCCAACAATCCAGCCCAACTTTTAATCAATGTAAAATAATTGACGTTTCTGGTATCAGCATGAAAAGTTCCATAAATATGCCAAATATTATCCAAATCAGTAATAGTTGGTTTATTTATTTATTTATTTATTATTATTGATATTATTTTATAGTGATCAATTTTACATGGAATTGTATTTTTATTCTGGTATTTTTAATATTGTATAATTTTCTTCTGTATATGTTTATCTATGTTTAGAACATTCATTTTTTAGTAACCATTCAAAGTAGATTTTAATGTAATTAAAGAAACAAAATACATAAAAAATTATGCTGACCTTTTGTGAAATAAACATGTATATTAAGACACACACACACACACACACACATATATATATATATATATATCGTATCTTGAAAATAAGCATATTTTGTATCGATTTAGTATTTTCAATGTTCGTGTAAAATAGCTTTCTACAATACAGTGATTGTTTTTGGAATAAATTCAAATAAGAAAGGTAAAATTCAAAATTACAGCTAAAAAAAATATTACAAGCTTTTAAAAAAAAAAAAAAATCACTCTTAAAAAAACACTAGAATTAAGCCTTTAAAATTGGAAAAAATAATAATAATAAATTGGACGTCTCTTCGAAAATACGTGTATGTACAAAATAATATAAACATGTAGAAGTCCTTGTATAACTGTTTTAGTTTTATATAAGTTAAAAGATCTCTTTTTCTTTTGCAATTTGATTATAAATAGGCAAAAACTGTTGAATGCTAGATTTTCTATATTTGATATATCTTATTATTGTCAATTAAAAGTTTGCACATATTTCTATTTATTATTTTATTAAGTAGAAACAGAACCAATTAATACATTACAGAGTTTATTTATTTATTTATTTATTTATTTTAGATCAGCTTATCTTAAAATCAGGGATAGTATATTAGAGGTTTGATGTGAGAGGAGATGACATGTCCGAAAAAGCATAAAGCCAAAATCGTAATTGCAGAAGCCTTTAAGTAAAGCAGTTATATAAAAAATTCTAATTTGTTATTGTGAAATTCTGTAGTATGGATCATTCAAGACGAAGGCCATTGTAACTATAGGTCTCAAAGCTATCATGTAAGTAAAATAACATAGTACTAGCCAATGTTTTGGTAGACTCAATATGGCTGCTACGGTAGCCTTGGTTACTGTAGCGGTAGCCATCTTGAATGGACAACAGTTATTTTTGTTTTCCCTGCACTGAGAAAACTTTCTGCGACAGTCATCTAGAATTTAAATTGTAATCATCCTTATAAACTCTAGTCTCCTTTGAAAGCGAGTTCTAGAAACCCCTATTAGAATTCTAGATCGTTTGCCTATATTATCCAGGGTTTAAACTTATTTAAAAATCTCTGCAAATAAATGTGAACACTAGAAACGAGTTTCAGTAACTATAATCTTGGCTTATGACCCAATTCTAGAAAAGCAAGCGAGAATTTCTTACTATATAAAGGATTCATGATATTCAAATTATTCATAATATTGTTTCACCATCTAGAAAAGTACAGAGTGTCCTAAATTTCCAGTACTGCCGCTGATGTATTTTTTATTTACAAAACAACAAACCTTAAAATGATTATTTTTATGCTAATGATAAAAGGCACATTTAAAATAACGGAGAAAAAAATACAGAACTTATATTTATAATAAATGTTCAAAATGTCCACCCTTTTCTAGGAGGCAAAGCTGAACTCGTTTGCGCATGTGTTTAGAAACGCGTTTTAACATGCTGGGAGTGACTTCTTGTAGGGAAACCTGTACACACCTGCACAGAACCTGTATTACGAAATTGTCGAGCGAGCTGATATAGCATGTTTTTACTCGGTATTGCATCATCTGGATATTTATATCGGCAAACATCTTTGCATCTTTCATACGATTTACAATCAAAATAAGCTTCAAACAGCGTAATTCTCTGAATGCGTGATAAACTCATTTCACTATGAAGGACAAAATAACATAAAACTTTATTCTCACACAAGTTGAGCGAGAAAAGAAACAAACGATAAAAATTAAAGAATTGATGCAATCATAAGCAGACGATAAAATTTAATATTAAAAAAAAAATCATGGACACAATGAGTTCTTTAAGTCGGAGTACTGGAATTTTTAGGACACACTGTATAAACTAGAAATTCTTCTTGGTATATTTCTTTTTCTCAGTGTGCACGCTGATACGCCGTATGCCAATTCCTTAGATTAATTTCTCCAGGGGTTAATTCCCCGCTCTTTTCTAAAGACGTTTATAAAGAGGATTTTTTTTCTTTTTTTTTTTTTTTTTTTTTTTTTTTTTTTTGACAGCACTATTTTAATGCAAAAATATTCATTGTTTTATTTCTGAGATTTGGAAAAAGATGTATGCAAAAGTGCGAATACGGGATTGATGATTGCACAAAGTACGTGTATGAAATACTGACATAGATTAAGTATGTGTATTTTAGTATGTGTTTAAATAATATATAGTTTTTGATTTTTATAGATATGAGATATATTAAAGTAGAATATGTGACATAAACATTTTATGTACAACAGCAACTGTAATCAGCCGATTTAATCCCAATCTTTAACTTTCCTAGATTTAAAAAAAATATTTCTTTTAGGGATTTCAGAAACTCATAGCATTTCTTCACGTTTCGCATAAAAAACTTTTTATTTTTTTTGAGGCGGTGGGGATTATCTTGAGTAATCATAAAGAAAATCCATCATTTTTTGCTTTTCATTTCATACTCTGTGGAAAAAGCATGGATATTTTTTTAATTTTTATTCTTTAAATAAGAAACAAGGTCTTATCTAAGTTTTTTTTCTTTTTGTTAAATGAAATATTTATTTCATAATATTTACTTATAAAAAATAATATTGAGTTAAATAAAAAAATTCTTTATTTATTTTTTCTTCTTCTTGGTCTTTATATATATATACATATATAATTATTTTATCTGGAGTTCTTACTGAACAATTTAATGAAATTGTGATTTTATCTTGATCATTAAAAATTGAAATTCAATCAATAAAAATGTTTTAATATAAAGATAGATATTTTGATATTTTCAGTTTTGACAACAGTGAACAATGCACAGACATGTAATGCATAAATATTAATAAAAAGTCGCCTTATTGTTTCTGATAAAATTATATCTTGTTTTAAAAGAAGTATCAGTTTCAAAATAAAAGATGTTATATCATTGAAAGATTAGATTTTTCTTTTTTTTTTTTTTTTTTTTTAAATAAAATAGTTAGCATTACAAAACTTTATAGTACTTTTAAAAGTAAGTTTGTAACAGAAAAATGTCAAATTATAAATTGTTATTTTGTAAATAATTTGTAGTTTATGTACGCAATAAATGTCAATATCTTAAAATTCAAATAACGATAAATATTACTTAATGATTATATATATATATATTTTATTTTTCATCAGATACTCCTTAATAAAAAGTATGAAGAAAATATTCATGAAAACACTCATCCTTAAAACTCGTTGAAATAAATGTTCATACTTCATCTTCATCCATTTTAATATCGTTCCTACTTTCAGGATAGAATTTTAATATCCTGAAACTTAGCTGCGGTTAGGAATGCTAATTGTTTTATGCAACTTCTCCCACCACTAATTAAGAGTTTAAGGATTGTGAGGATTGTCTTTCCAAAGTGCGTAGCGTTCTTTTTAATACCTATTAGAAGCAATATTCGTTCTACAAATAGTCCATTTATGTCTTAATGACTTTAATACTTATTTATATAACGGGTAATTTTAAGAAAACGTAAACTCTAGAGAGCTAGAGGTCACATATACATCTATAAATGGTCTCTTTTCAAATAATAAAATCTGCACTGATAAGTATAAAGTTTTTAAGTCCAAAAATGTTGATTTTGAGTTAAGTACATAGTCAAACTCAGAAAAATATTCTCTGTCGGTTGGTATAAAAGATTTAAGTCCATGTGATTTAGTCTTTGAGAAAAACCATTGGAAAAAAGATTCAAGTCAGGAATTTAGCATTCATGTTCGTATATATTATATACGTATAATATATCATATACGTAAATCTGTTAAAAATAAACAAACTTCAAATTAAATGTATGTAGTTTATTCACAAAATTGTATATTATGATAATATTCTGGTTAAAACTCTATTGAATAGAAGATTTTATACAGAATTTTTTTAACTTTATTTTTCGTCTCCTGAAAAATCAAGAATATGGACTTAAATTCTTTATACTTATCAGTACAAAAATATACATTTATAATAAAAATACTCTAATAATTATTATGTAATAAGTAATCTTTTAGAAAGTAAACAACATATTTGTTTTGTTTTCTATAGTACACTAGCTAAATGGAAAAATATTGACATAGTATTATAAAATTCAATTATAAAACTATTTAGAACTAAAAATTTTCATACACGGAAAAAACACCAACAACAACTTATGTTTAAATGTGTGTTCAGTATTTGCAGGTCACTCATAAATAGTTACTGCATTTAAATTAAATATACATCCTTATTATAACAATATATCAATTAAAACATCATTATTAAGCACATTTTTGATGTTTTATTTCAACATGTTAAACAAAGATAGGTATTATTTTAGTGTGTTTATTTATTTTCAATAATTATTTCAATAATTAAAAGTACTTCTTATTAAAAACATTCGCCTGAACAGCGTAATTAAATCGTGATTTTATTTGGAAAATTACAAATTGAAATTATATTAATAAAATTGATAGGTTGAAAAATAGTTTACTTTGATATTTTCTGTTTTGGGGAACGGTAGGAAATGTTAAATGCATAAACGTATTAATATGTAAGATAATAAAATACTGTTTTGAAATATTTTGCAGTAAAAATAACCAATATAAAATATCTCAAACAATAAGTTACAACAAATATTACTTAATGCTCATATTTCTTTTTTGATTGTTCATCAAAGACTTCCGAACAAAAAGAAAGAAGAAAATTCTCATGAAAATCATGTTCGTAACTCATTGATATAAGTGAGCATAACACATTTTCACCCCTTTTCATATCATTTCTATTTCCGGGGTAGAATTTTAATATCCTGAATCTCAACTACGGTAGAGAAGGCTACATGTTTTATAATGCTTCACCCGCAAATAATTAAGAGTTTAAGGATTCAGTTAACGATTGTGAAGCTTGTCTTACAAAAGTGCATAGAGTTCCTTTTAATAGCTATTACAAGGAATATTAGCTTTCCAAATTGTCCATTTATATTTTAATGTCTTTAACACTTATTCAGATCACGAATAATTTCAACAAAGGAGTTAATACTGTGATTCTGTACTTCAGTAGATATTCCGTTTTCCATTGCATTTATTTGTAAAAAATTTATTTATTTATTATGTTTTTTGAGTAGAAAAAAAAAATATTCATATATTTTGTTTACTATCCTAATAATTTTTTTTTTTTTTTTTTTTTTACATTATATATATATATATATATTTTTATGAATAAAGCCCCACCAGTGGCTAAGCGGTTCTGAGCTCAAAGCTGGTTGACTGCAAGCGCTGTGCTCGATCCCAGGTTGCACTCACCGACCTAGCCGTTCGAAGTTTTCCATAATTTGCTCCGAAACTCTCGAGGATCGGGGATGGGACTTTCACATAGGACACACCCCTTAGGCCCAGGTTCAGAAAGTTGACAAGAAAAATCACCATACATTAGAATAATAAAAACGACTATGCATTTTGGCAAGAAAAAACACCATGCATATATGAAATAGAATTATAATATTGGTATAATAAGACACACCCCTCACATAGGACATACCTCTTAGGTCCAGGTTCATAGAGTTCACAAGAAAAATCACCATGCATTCGGACAAGAAAAACCACTATCAATATGGAATGAAATTATAATATTGATATATAACTAAACACGAATGAAAAATCGTATCGAATAAAAAAATGCTATATCGAATAAAAAAATATTTTTATGTTTTAATTATTTGTAGATTGCTCATAGAATATCCATGCAATTAAATTAAACATTAAAGGAATTAATTGCTGCTTATTAAATAAATATATTAATTTAAAGAAAATTCTTTAATAAGTTTTTAATGCTTTATTAAATGTAAAAATAAATAAATATAAATAATATATTAATGTAGTGCCTTTCTTTTCTTCTTTTTTTAATTTTTTTTTATTGGATTTGTTAATGAAATCTGTTTTCTGAACAGCAGCGCAATGAATTTGTGATTTCAATTACCAACGAAATTGAATTTAATAATAGGGATATATTTATATAAATATAACTTTTTTATGTTTTCAGTTTTTCGAAATGGTGGTAAATTTTCCGTACTTAAATATTTTAAATATATAATAACATACATTGTTATTTCTGCTGAAAATTTCGAATTACCAAAAAAAAAAAAAAAAAAAAAACCTTTCTTTGAATTAATAGCTTTTTCAGTACATATAAAATTTTATAGTCATACATTTTGTAGTTCTCCTTTTTATTGAAATAAGTTTTTTTAGATATATATATCACATTATATATTGTGATATATATGAAGAAGTAAAAATATTTTATTTTGTTTAGCTTACTAGGTTAAGGGTTGGGGGGAATGCTGTAGTATTTTCAAAGTATAATGCATGTAAATCATTAATAACGCATTTATATTCTTTTATAAATATATGTAAAGGAATTTTAAAATTAGTATATCCTTTAACTGTTTTTCATACCAAATAAAAAAAGAAAAAAGAAGTAAAGGAACCTTTATGCTTAAATGTTTATTAAATATTGTCAATTTTTTATTTAATAGTTTATGCATTTATGTTAAATATCAATGCTTATTAAAAATAAATATTATTTTAAAGATCCTTATTGAACAAGAATTTATTTATTTATTTATTTATTTTATTTTATTTTTGTTTAATTTTAGTATGTAAAAACAAATAAAGATAAATACTATATTAATTTGGTATCTTAATTTTTTGTTTTGTTTTTAATTTTTCTTTTATAACTCTTTTAACCGGATTTCGTATACTATTTCCTGAGCAAAATAATGTAATTACAATTTTAAATTACAAATTGAATTAAAACCATGGACAGATATAAAAATATATCTATTTTTTGCCTTTAAGATCGGTGGGAAATGTTCAACACATATATAAAATTACAGTATATGCTACCTTGTAACTTCTATTAAAATTATAATATCGCGTTATAAAACAAGTATCAATTTCGATTAAGAAAAAAAAAGGGGGGGGGAGAAAGAAAGGAAATCATAGTATTGAACCAATATACTTTTCCAATAATATTCAGTATTATAAACATTTATACGTGTAAAGAGTGTCGTAATTTTTAAAATAAGTTTGTAAAAAAAAAAAAAAAAAAAAAATCACTGCATTAAAAATCACTGTTTTCTAACATTTTGGAGTGTAACAAAGAAAAAAAATCAGCCTCGTAAAAATTAATTTTCGTTATATACTACTTGATACTTATGTTTCTTTTATAATACGCCAAATATTTCCCATTAAAAAGAATGAAGAAAATTCTCATAGAACTCGTATTAGAAACCCTCTAAAATAAATGATCAGAACCCATTTTCATCTCTTTTAATACCATTTCGACTTCCATGGTAGAATATTAATATCATGAAACTCACCTGCGTTTACGAATTCTAATTGTTTGATAAATCTTTACCCACCACTAATTAAGAGTTTAAGGATTGCGAATACTGTCTTTAGGAAATGCGTAGTATTAATTTTAATACCTATTATAAGGAATATTAGTCCTCTAAACAGTCCATTTGTAATTTAATGTGTTAAATTCTATTCAGATCGCGGATAAATTTAAGAAAATCCTTAAGTTTGAGAGATTCTATGTATTTTTATATAAGCCTTTTTTTTCTCCAATACTAAAATTACTTTTGTAATAAAAATACTTCAGTTCTTTTTAAATTAAATGATTTTTAAGAATGTAAAGAATTCGTACAGAAATAATTATGTTAGAATTTTTTTTTCCTGGTAAATGTAAAACTATTTCTGTAGAGTTTTTTCCATAATAAATATCCTTTATGAATAAATAAAATGGAATTTTAAAAATGATGTGTAACTAAACCTTTTATGTATAGCGAGTAAATGTAAAAGATAAATTTGTAGATTGTTTATAAATAATGCATAC
This sequence comes from Salticus scenicus, assembly GCA_963930645.1. Taxonomy (NCBI): domain Eukaryota; kingdom Metazoa; phylum Arthropoda; class Arachnida; order Araneae; family Salticidae; genus Salticus; species Salticus scenicus. The sequence goes on from OZ005648.1 coordinate 257,770,357, forward strand.
ATTTTAATTTAATATGAATGCTAATCAAAAATATATATCAAGTGTTTTATTTCAGCCTGTAAAAATAAATAAGTATAAATATTCTATTATTTTGTTGAGGTTTTCTTTCTTTCTTTGTCTTCTTCTTCTTTTTTTATTAGTACGACATACCGTACTGTTTCTTTCAGTCGGCTGATTTTGTGTCGTTACCAGTTTTTATCTGTTACCTTGAATGAACGTGCAAACATATTTGTTTTGATCTAAATATATAAAGCTGAATATTTGGGATCGTATCTCTCTGGAATTTTAGTCCAGATTATTAGATTTTATCAAACTTTGGTTCACATATTAATAAGGACAAAATCTAGCTAACATCGTATGTTTTAGTTTAATCGGATATTTCATTCAAAAGACATTAAATAATAAACCCGTTTTAACTTTACAATTATACAAGAGAATAATGCAATATATTTAACAAGAAAAAAAAATACTAAAAGTATATATATATAATAGCAGACCCGGCCACGCGTTGCTAAGTAATACGTTGATAATTTGATAAGGTATATAGTATTTCCCCACAACTGGATTTGGCGATTTTTTTTTGGTGCCTTTTTGAACGATAACGAAGTCATTCTGGATTCTTTGCAATAAAATATGGTAACCTGCATGCTTTTATTTTAGATTTATGATTTTATCATTTATGATTTTTAGATTTATGCTTTAGCCCTAATCGCCAAATCCAGTTGTGGAGAAATACTATAGTTGTTACCCACAACTATAACTTATAAAATAACTTCAGTAATTATATTCGGATAATTATAACTTCAGTATATCCCCACAGCTGAATTTGGCAATTTTTCTTTGGCGCCGTTTTGAACGATAACGATGTCGCTCTGGACTGTTTGTGATATAATATGGCAGCCTATATGTTGTTTATTTTGGATTTATTATTTTATGTTTTTGATTTATGATTTATGATTTAGATTATCATTTATCATTTATGATTTACAGATTTATGATTTAGCCATAATCGCCAACAAAAAATCGCCAAATATCGTTGTGGGGATATACTGATTAATATATTAATGAAAAGATTAATATATTTTAACGAAGTGGTGAGAAGATTCTGAGTATGTTAAAATTTTAATAGTAAATTCAAGTTAATCAAGAAGGAAAGCATTGAGGATTAAGATAAGAAAATTGCAAGATTTTAAGATCGCATTTTCAGCAATAAATATGAGTCAAAATTTAATGCAAAATACATATATAAATCACAAATTTAATCAAGAACGTTAAATTGGTAAGTTATTAAAGAAAAAGTAAAGAAAAATAAGAGAAAAGAATAATAAAGAAAAATAAAAGAAAATAATTAATTAAAGTTTCGAACATCGATCATATAGATTAGCGTTACAAAAAATAAATAAATAAATAAATAAAATAAACAGACTTAAACTCTTCCAGACTTTTAAATAAGTTTTAAATTAAGTTTTAAAATTTAATGTTAAATAAAACAGACTTTTAAATAAGTTTTAAAATATTGAAATGGTTACTTTTTATTTAGAACGTTATGTATAGATCACAAATTTCTTAAAGAAAACGAAGTGATACAGATTAGAATAATGCAACAAAAATTGAAAAAGCAAGGTTATATCGTAAATAAATTTTTAACACACGTGTCACGTGAAATAAATTGTAGCATATACATAATGTATCTGATATAAGATATTAACATTTTGCAGCAGAATAAATTTCATACCTATCATCCTTGGAGGTAAAAAAATAATATCGCCAAATTATCTGGCGCACACATTTAATTCCTTTCAAAAATCATGGTTATTTTAACAACTTATATTAAGAGAGTAATGAATAATATGAAACAATATTTCGCACAATACATATTACGAAAATATACATCTAGCTTGCATATTTTCGTGTTACGTTTTTGATCGCCAAATACGAAAAACTCCAAGGACGACAGAGCTTTGAAATTTAAAATTAAAATTTTGTCAATTTGACGGCAAAATAACTCAATCTAACGTATGCACATGACAAATAATACATATCTATACAAAAATATGGGGATTAAAATACGGAAATAATTTTCCACTTTTTTAAATAATTTTTTACAAAAAATACAATGGGTGATTAACATAAGAAATCTTTTTCTTGTTTTCACAGACGGTCAGTGACGTCACACTTCGCTTGTGTATAACTACATACTTTATCAATGCGAATAAAATCTTTAAATTGATTATGACGTCAATTTTCGTGAGATGTATGATTTAACTTTTTATAATTTTTTAACGTTCACGTTTGATTAAATGTATTTACTTTTATGTCGAAAGAAAATGAACTCGTATTTTTTTCTTTTTGGCAACAATTAAACTTATAGAACTCACAGATATTTTGGAGCAACTGTAACAAAGGTCTATAATTAACAGATAATTGCAATAAAACAATATTGTGACAATAAATTGAGATAAAAACTATCCTATCTCTCAAGTTGGACCAAACTGCACACAGTGTGCAAAATTTAATTAAAATCGGTTCCTTAGTTTAGGAGTTTATCGTGACACGTAATTTATATATATATACAGATATATATATATATATATATATATATATATATATATATATATATATATATATGTATATATATATATATGTGTGTGTGTGTGTGTGTGTGTGTGTGTGTGTAAAAAAAAAAAAAGTGCAAACATTAAAAAAAAAATAAAATAAAAAAAAAAAAAAATTGAGAAAAATAGTGCTAAAAAAATTGGAACATGTATAGGAACACAATATTGAACCCATTGACGAAATTTGGAATTTGTCACAGAAGTAGCTCGGGTGTTTTTTGCAAGATCTTTACTTATGCAATTGCAATAGTCATTTCAATTCATCGCTAAAACCGCAACAATAATTTAAAAACCACAAAATCAGTACAAAAACAAATGTAATAAATGAATAAAGTAAGCGATGCTATGGAGTTTAGTAAAGTTAATGCATACCTTTATATGGAAGAATTGATTAAAATATCGTACTAAATTAAACTGTTTCATCAGAATTTTATATCTATTTCTTAGAAAAGAAAAATAGGCTTAAGGTTTTTTTTTTTTTTTTTTTTTTCTTTCTTTCTTTCTTTTCTTTTTCTTTTTTTTTTTTTTTTTTTTTTTTTTATTCTGAACTACAATTAGAACTAAATATATATATATATATATATATATATAATTCTTTATTTATATATCTTAATAAAAACTATTTTCTTATCAGGCAATGGAATTTCGATTTTAATTACAAACTGAATTTAAATTAATAAAATGCATATATATATATATAATATTTTCAAAGTTTTTTGGAACGGTAGGAAATGTTAAATATAAAAACAGTAAAAAGAAAATGAATAGAAAATCCCATTGTTGATTTTGTTAATTTTTTTTTTTTTTTTTTTTTAAGAAGTACCATTTTCCATAAAGAAAAGAAATCATACCAATGAACCAATATATTTTTTCATAAATATACTATATTACAAAAAAATATATATACGTGTAAGTTTTGTAGTAATTTTTAAAAAGTAAGTATGCAAAAGGAAGGTATTCCGTTATACATTGCTATTTTGTATCATTTTCTAGAACAAATAATTCATAAATTAATAAAAATCATACAAAAGTGTTTGTGTTCCGAAATTTTTCACAATTTTTTAATGGTAGTTCTATTCATACTTATCTAGTAATTTTAATCAATTAACTGTAATAATAATTACAATTCAGAATTACTGGTAATTACTGGTGGAAATGAACCTGAACAAAAAATACCCCTCAATATGCTACGATAAATATTACTTAATACACATATTTAATTCTGAACATACATCAAGTATTACTCAATAAAAATAATAAAATAATATCTCATGAAAATCATGCTTGAAGCCCACTGAAATAAATGCTCAGAATCTATCTTCATCCCTTTTAACATCATGTCATTTATATGGTAGAATTTTAATATCCTGAAACTTACTGCGGTTCGGAATGCTAGGTGTTTATGAAGCATCACCCACCACTAATTAAGAGTTTAAGGATTGCGAGGATTGTCTTTCGGAAGTGCATAGCATTCTTTGAATTTCTATTGAAAGGAATAATAGCCGGGTAAATAGTCCATTTATATTTTAATATCTTTAATACTTATTCAGATAATTTTAAGAAGTGGTTTAAATTTAAGACCCTTTGATTTGGTTATATATACCTCTAAAAATGCTTTGTTTTCCAATATTCCAAATACTACATTACTTTTTATATTATTAAAAAATATTTTTGAATATAACTAAAATATTCACATTGCTTTGTTTAATAATTAAATGCAAAGAAATTGTTTTGGTAATTTCCACATGATATGTTTTCATTATGAAAATGCAAAATTCATTTATATGATTAATGTAATTAAATATTTCTGGCATATCGAATGAAAAATTCACTTTATGTTAAATGTGTGTTTAATTTTTACAGATTGCTTATAAATAATCCATGCATTTAATTTTAAAATTCTTATTAATATGCTAAGGCCAGCACAGATTTCTCTCTCTCTCTATATATATATATATATTATTATTTTTCTATGTTGAATGCAGACGAGTTGATGCGAATGTCCGACGGGCGTCGCCATATATATTCCATAAAGGTTTAAATAATTCATATTTTTTCGTTGGGCGCCAGTTTTGTAAAGAACCAGCACCCAGCTAGACGAAATAATTACACCTGACTCGATACAAAAGTTTAATCAATTCACTATACTACATACAGATATACGAGTACATATTTAAATGTATACATCGCGCGCAGTAAACAGAATATAATTGAATGTAGGATACATAAAACGGCTGTAACTTCTTACAGGACACTGCCTGTGGCCCATGGAAACCGACAATCTTACACGAAACTTCTACATACATCAGCAAGAACCGACCAATTTCTGACTGACTTCTGAAATTAAAATGTTTTCACTTCACTTTATGGAATGGCAAAATATCATTAGATATTTTGCCAAAAATGGCGACAGCGCCCTCTATATTATCCTGAAAGATAGGGAAGATGGCTCAATATCTATAGGCTATTTTACATATTCACTGGAGTTTGAATTTAGTGTGTTACATGTATATATACGATTTTATTTGAAAAGTACTCATACTTAAAATTCACGTTCCCGGGTGGAGAGGGTATTTCTCCCTCATGGGGGAAGTCATGCCTTTACATGTAAATTTTTTTTTTCCAGTTGACTATTACTATTATAATTAATTAATTTTAATTTATTAATGATTCGTTTAAAATATTTCCATTGTGCACATTTATCCAAACTATTGCCCTATACTGCTATATTACAAATTTAGAAGAAAAAAGGGAGAATGAAACTTCATCTATTAAACAATTTCACGAAACATTTATAGGCACTAATTTATGTCAAGGTACAACTACATATAAATTTGTATGAAATTCTGTGCATTAGTTCTTCACATAAAATGTTCCACAATATTTTTTTTTTAACTCACACAGTTAGATCGATAGACGAAGGGACATTTTCTAAATATTGTAAAATCCTATTCTGGACTTCACAAAACGTGTAAGTCTAACGAAAAACTAGAAATCTGAAAATTTTACTAAACCAATGTTTTTTTTTTATTTTTGAATATAGGAGAAAATAATAAATATGAATTAAACCATAATTTCTGTACAAATACTTATTATGTTCTTTCACTACAAGTAGGTTTCGCTCGTTTTGCTAATCTCTATATTTAAATGATTAATTTATTTATTTTAAGAATTACTATATCTTATATTACTTTATAAATTAAAAGTAAAAAAATCCATTGAAATTGGTGTTAACCTTGCTTCAGGTACCCGCTGCCTACAGCAACGCGTTTTCCTGCTCGCCCTGTCTCGGTTTAGTTTTCCACTACCTGCAGCAATATCTTTTCCGGGCACTTTGTTTTCGGTATTTATCGGACGACATATGGAGCTGCTATTATTCGATTACTATGATTTTAATAATGGTTGTATCTTAACATCTATGACACCACGCATTTCATAGTCCTTGATCTTCCTACTGCATTGCAATTTGATTCCTAAAAATACACTCAATAAAACAATCCGTTTCAAAGGAATTTATTAGGTAAAATTAAATAAATAAAAAATTTTAATTGAATTTAGTACTTAAGAAGTTTAATCTTTTCTATTATATTATTATTTGTTTCCTATAAAAAAGTCCCTTTTAAAGAAATTAATTAAATAAGCAAAAAATAAATAGTGTAACAACTTAAGAGACGCAGACGATTGAAATGAAAGAATAAATTGATGAAAAGGAAACAGAAAAATTTTTGGATTAAAAAAAAAAAAAAATCAAAAATTTAAATTTAAAAATCGAAAAAAATGTCATTAAGATGCATTGCAGCAGAATTCAAATACTCTTCTGCCAAATTTATCTCTGTGATGGGTAGCATGAGCTCCGCAGCGCAGACACAAACACTTGAACACAAACTGACACTTTTTTTATATAGATGAAAAAGTAAATCAGTCTAAATTTGGTAATACTTTGGTGCAATAAGAAAAAGAGAAAGAGGGCAACTACTAATATCATAAATTTCATTTCTTATTTAAGAATATACATTTTTAAAATTTACATACATGCACATATGAATATTTATAAAGTGTATAAAAAAACAACTATCCAGAAATAAAAGCTTTTTTTTTTTTTTTTTTTTTTTTTGCAGGTATAGTCACCAAACTTTAGCATTACAAAAATAAATTCTCCGTGAGTGCATGCGCATAAACTTAATTTATTTTCTTAAATAAATAAATAAGTAAAAAATTCCTATTGAAACTTTATACACTGAAAGTCTTCTTTACTATGACTACCTGGATTATTCGGACTGGGCTTCGTTTTTCATAAACCCTACTAAGTATGGTAAGGTACACACTGCGTTCAGAGATATTTAAGTCAATTCTTGTTTAAGATTTCTTGCAACCACTCTACACTGTGATCTTTTTTCTTTTTTTCAGTTACTTTTCTCGAGATTCTCTGTTCCGCGTAACCTTTCTCCACTCAGTGACAACCACACTTTATCCGCTTAGACCCAATCTTTTCTTCGTAGATCAGTCTTGATATAGTTTCGCTACAGCGGTTTGTTACTTTTCGGCGCGGCCGGTTTGGCGCGGCCGTTTTGGCGCGGCCGTTTTGGCGCCGGCCGTTTTGGCGCCGGCCGTTTCGGCGCCAGATGTTTACATTCCGAGATTTTTGAGTGTAAGAATTTTTTTTTTTCCTGTAAAAATAATAAATAGTCGGGAATATTCAATAATTTTATAACTGTTTATTATTATATGGATTAAAATAAACCCGCGAGTTAATCATTATTGACTTTGTTTAAGTGAAGGCAGTTTAAAAATTGGTTAAGAATGCATACATTTTCTTTATCTTGTTTCTTGCTAAAGTTAACTTTTATTTTATTTCAGCAAGCTTTATTATATAAGAAATTTTATTACGCAAACTGTAAATAAAAATAAACAGAAATCTTTAATAATTAAATTTTGTGTAACAAAAAAAAAAAAAAAAAAAAAAAGAAGAAGAAGAAGAAGAATAGCAGTGATAATTTTAAGATAATGAAAACTTTATAGAAAGTTATTTTTTATTTTTATCACTTTTTTTTTTTTTTTTTTTTTTTTTTTTTTAATAACTGGTGGAGGTTTAAAAGTACAGGATATTTTCATCTGGCACTTCTAAACGTAAATTGCTCATTTTTCTTTTTATACAGTTGATTTTTACTGATTTAGTGATTAATGAATTACTAAGTTACAATAAATAAAGTAAATAGTAAGCTGAGGGGGGAAAAATGGTATTAAAAATTAACAAGTTGTATGGAATTATTCTACTATGTGTAATAAGTTTCAGAAATTTAGAGCAATGCGAGCTTTAAGTAAGTTATTAAAAAAAAAAAAAAATTAAAAAAAAAGTAAAGCAGGTGTGTATTTACCGTGTAATGGTTTTTGCCGGTTTTTACTATCTTGGCCAAAACATGTTTTTCCTATGGTTTTTACCACCTTCAGAGAAAATAAAATTCCTGTTTTTTTTTTTTTTTTTTTTTTTAATTTATTTATATATTTTTTTTAATTTACCCCAAAAACCTTCGGGACATATTTTAAAATTTTTAGTTCTCATTTTCTCAATATTATTTACTATGAAATTTCCATTCTTTCATCTATTTCTAACAACAATATTTTGAAAATAAAAATAAAAAAATAAAAAAAGCAATGTTAACAACATGAAAATTGTTTTAAATTACATGATCAGTTTAACCATTTATCAGTTACAAACATTTTTTTCTGTCACTCAATAGTTGATATAAAAGGCTAATGTGACAATCTTTATTTAAAAAAAAAAAAAAAAAAAATGGAAAATAAGATTACTCAATAACCATAGAGTTAAAATATATACATACATATATATATATATATATATATATATATATATATATATAATTTATTATTATATTACTTAGTTTATATTATTTAATTATTATTATTTTATTAAATTTAATTATTTTTTAATTCCTACCTTCACCTACTATTGTTTTTATCAGTTATTAAACAGATAAAATACTACACAGCTAAAGGATTGATGAACTAATGTTTTTAAAATACTTGCAATAGATATTGTTTCATACTAAGAAATGAGACCCAAAAACATGGCTTCAATAAAAAGTATTTAGTTTGGTAATAACATAAAATAAGAAAACCTCGACAGCTTTTCCAAAAGAAAATATAGGTGCTTTCTTCTTCAGGAATCATATTTAAGCAACCTCACTAAAAACAAGGTCAACTTTTCTTTCGTTGATAAAATTAGATAAATATTTTTCTCATCAAAAAATAAAGTAACTATTAAATTGAGATTTTTTTTTTTTTTTTTTTTTTTTTTACATCAAGCATAAAAGTAAAAATTAAAAAATCAGAAATTACATTTTTTTATTTTACTAGCCCAAAGAAGCTCTATCACCAAATAGATTAGAATCTTTGGAATTGCCACGTATGTATTGTCATCTGATGACTAAGTTTAATAAGTTTTAATTGCAAAAAAACTAGTTTCTCATCTTATCATTGGCTCTTTTAAATTGCACAAAATTCTATTTATCGGTAATATCTTTAGTAAATAATTTAACATAATTTTTTGTTCACGCATAAAAAAATAGATAAATAAATAATAATAAATCAGAAATTACATTATTTTATTACCCAAAGAACTGCGCGACAATACGTTTATTAAATTTTAACTAAAAAAATCGAGTTTTCTTCTAAGATTACCACTGGCTTCTTTAAATTACAAAAAATCCTATTATTCATCATTAATATCATCAATAAAAAATTAAAAATATTTTTTGGTTCAAGCATTAAAAAAAAAAAAAAAAAAAAAAAAAAAAAAAAAATCAAATTACATTGTTTATTTTATTAACCCAAAGAAGCTCTATCACCAAATAATTTAGAATCTTTAGAATTGCTGCATATGTATTGCCATCTGATGACTAATTTTAATAATTTTTTATTGTAAAAATCTAGTTTCTCACCTTATCATTGACTCTTTTAAATCACGCAAAATTCTATTCATCATTAATATCTTTAGCAAATAATTTAAAATAATTTTTTGTTCACGCATAATATATATATATATATGAAGTCAGAAATTACATTGTTTATTTTATTACCCAAAGAACCGCACGACAATAGGTTTAATAAGTTTTAACTACAAAAATCGAGTTCTGTTCTCAGATTATCACTGACTTCTTTAAATTACGAAAAATCCTATTCATCATTAATGTCATTAATAAAAAATTAAAAATATTTTTTTGGTTCAAGCATTGAAAAAAAAAAAAAAAAAAAATCAGAAATTACATTGTTTATTTTATTCCCCAAAGAACCTCCATCACCAAATTGGTTAGAATCTTTAGAATTGATGCGTACGTGTTGCCATCTTATGACTAAGTTCAATAAGTTTTAATTGCAAAAAACAATCTTATCATTGGCTCCGAATTAAGCAAAATTCTATTCATCATTAATATATTTAGTAAATAATTTAAAATAGTTTTTTGTTCACGCATAAAAAATAAATAAATAAGAAATCATATCTATCATTAAATAAATTTTAACCGAAAAGACTGAGACGAAAGCCGCGGCCATTTTGTGAAGGACAGGCTGTGCGAAAACGGCCTCTCCGAAATGGATCTCGCGCCAAAACGACCGCGCCAAAACAGCCGCGCCGAAATGGGTTTCGCGCCGGAACGGCTGCGCCAAAACGGCGGCGCCAAAACGGTCGCGCCAAAACGTCCCATTCCGTCGCTACAGCCGTTCATAAACATTTCACAAATGCTGCAGATTCCCTAATACTCGCTCCCTGCACCCGACCTCTTACTATCAACCCTGTATGCAAGTCTGTCAATTCCATATTCTTCCCACATAGTCACAAGGAATTCGCTTGTAATATTGTCCCAGATTTCAATTTCCTTACCACCCTAGCCCTATATAAGCAACACTGTACAGCTATGACTTATTTGCTTCAAACTATTAGGTGGTTATAAGAAAGTGGTTTTAGTTTTATTTGCACATTATAGCTTGAATAAAACATTTTTTTTTTTTTTTTTTTTTTATATATTGCATAATAAATACAAAATAATATACATATCAGTAATTTATGAGGCAATATGCATTTTTAGCAATCAGTTTTTGTAAAGTATTTTGTATATTAATGAAACTTATGTTGATTAAAAAAAAAAATAAATAATACATTTCAAATTTACTTTAATCCCTTAAATTTATTTCCTTTTCTAGTTGAAAGTAAAGATTTTAAAAAGTAATAGGTAAATATATTTATTATTTCCCCCGTGTATCTGAGTATTTTTCTAAAGTCCTGTAAATAAATCCTTTTTATTAATCGTACAATATTCAACAGAAAGCATGGTTTTGTGCATCAGAATAACCGATGTTGATTGTTCTATGTTATGAGAAGCATAAAAATATAAAAATATGCTTCGAAGCATACGATGTATAATGTTCGTAATATAGTCTTTTAAATACCTTTTGTGAGTCTAAACAACAGTGTGACAGCAACTGAGTAACTAAGCATATATAACGTTTAATATGACTAAAAAAAAAACTGTGTCATTACTTTTATAGACACTGAAATATATGCATTATAAATGCAGTTATAGCTAAAAGAAATCTTAAAATGGTGAACCACAGCTGTCGAATGCTAGCTATGATACATAGCAAACACAAATGATGATTATTTGAAGTGTAATGTAATTACAATTTCTCAAATATGAAACAACCCATAAGTATTGGCAAGAAATACTAGAATTTTCCAATTACGATAATTCAGCAAATTTTGCAGTTGAAAAGATAGATTGTTTTTTCTTCTTAGCCTGAGGGCAAAACATAAGTTAAATGAAATGAGGGACACTATAAAAATTAAATTGCGTGTTTTAATATGTATACAGCCCATTGTACGAAAAATGTCATATCTGAAATCTACTCTTGATTTGCACCAATTTTGTAATTGGAAGTTTGTTACTATGACTGTTAGTTTAAGAGATATTTTCTGTAACACTTATTTTGAATCACTCGGAATAATCTATGTTAGTTAATCTAAAAAACATTGTGTATGTTCACATTATAATGTACCACAATTTATGAATAAACAATTTTTTTTTTTTTTTTTTAAGTAAAATTATGTTATATACTCAGTTGTAAATATTCAAGTTTTCTAACGCATGGCAGGATAAGAAAGCATGCTCTTAGAATAAAATGTATTGTGATTTCATTCATCTTTTCCGAAAATATAAAAAGTTTACTTATACTCTTTTATCTATATAAATAATACTTACGATATTTTAAGCTGCTGCTCCAAAAATATTTGTAAAGGTAGCATTTTCTCCACTCTTCTTTGATATTATTTATGTAAAATATTTCTTGCTGTAAGATATTTTTTATTCAAAAGATCATGAAGTCTTTTGATATCAAAAAACACAATGACTATGTAGTATTAAATGTTTCCTTAAAAAATATTAGTCTAAAAGACATTTTATACAAACTACGTGTTTTTTTTTTTTTTTTTTTTTTTTTTTCTTAGATTATGAAATATTTCTCAACAAAATATAAAAGAAAATGGCTGAATATGAGAAATTGATTAAACATTTGCAAAATAATCTAAAATATTGAATATCTACAATTCCTGATATATATATATATATATATATATATATATATATATATACATATACATATATATATGTATATGTATACATATATTTAAATTATATTAAAATAGATTTTTAAAATTATCTTTTCATGAATTTTAATGACAAAAAGAAAAACAAACAAAATAAATAATAAGAATAATAAATGAAATAAAATAAATTTCTGCTTCTAACTTATTCTATAAATTAATTTAAAGTTTTCTTGAAATTATTTAAATTTCATTCACTGCTTGCTTCATTAAAAGGAGTCTAAATAAGGCCAGGTTCTAAAACCTCCTACATTTTGAATGCGTCTGTTTTTCATAAAAAAATTTAGCTCTTTTATTTGACGAATTTTAGAAATAAATAAATAACTTTATAACGTTAGTTATTCCCAAAATATTGAAGACTGCGGTCCTGGTAAGACTCTTTGAGAAATAAGAATTTATATTTTCTAAGAAAATAAATGAATCTTTATATAAATAAAATTCGTTTTATGTATGTATGTCTTAAATCTTCTCCCAAATCACTGAATTGATTTCAACCGAATTTGACACAGTTACAGCTTATTATCACGGCTGAAATACTGTCAGATCGCGCATTCACAATGGGAAGGGTATGAGAAAAAACTTTCGTGAAAATCAACTTTTTGTATGTATTGTCACATTATAGTAATAATGCAACTAAAAACTTCAAATTTGATAGTAAAGCTATTTCTAATGTACACATTCTGTCTGTATAAGTAGAGGTTTACAAATGTTAAAATTAATAAGGGGAGAAATGGTAAAAAAAAAAAAAAAAAAAAGAAGAAGAAGAAGAAGCAGAAAAATTCTAAAAACTCCTCTTTTGTCAATATTTTACTGTGAATATTTTAAAATGCTATATATTCTTAATATAATTAAAATGAAATGAAAAATAACGAGTTAGAATGACGTCACTTTCAGAAAATCTCTCAAATATGTGTGAAAGCGTCACCATTCCTTAGAAGTAAGTCATGTGATGGGAAACTTGCAGTTTAAGAAAATCACAGTTTAAGGCGGTTATGCATTTCAAAAACTTTCTGTCACAGATTACAATACATTAGAAATTCCTGGCTTATGCCTATAAAAGAAACATTAGTTCTTCATTCTATCTTTCATCGTATTTTTCCGTTCACGGTTTGTCACTTGGCATTTTGTTCGATTTCTTTTACGGCGTTCACGATAATCTACCAAACTGTACTTAAAATAAATGACTAAATTACTGGCAACTGTAAAGAGTAATTAAAATTAATAAAATACTTTTAATAATTTATTAATATAAGTAATATATAATGATATCAAACCGAATAAATTTACAAATATTCGATGATTGCAAATGGTGATTTCATAGTTGACTTTATTTGTGATTTAGATCATTATAATCCACGGATTACCACTGATATGATTACTGAGACTAAATATTTATATAATTCTATTGTGTTTTATTATTAAGAGAACTCGGATTAGCCTAGAAACCCGAAATATTAGTTTCAAGCGCTTTGGCAAAACGGAACAAACTAAGACGTGATTCCGATATTCCTCTTATTGACAGTTAACAAAAGGAATTTTTCTTGAATAAAGTCATAACTGAAGATGAAATATGAGTTTTGCATTTAAAAAAAAAGTGGAAGACGACAGAGAAACTTAATATTTGAAAAACAGAATTTATGAAAATGATCGAATTGAATCCTATACAAATGTGACTTGTGAGATCACAGAGAATTGGGTTTAGAAATTATTCATGTTTTTTTAATTGGTGATCAGCAGTTTTTCAGTAAAAGTTTTTTAGTAATGTAATTATCTTATATATTTTATATATTTATTAATTATACAATAATCATAATCTGTAATAAACATTCAACAAGTTACTCAATTGGCTATCAATTTTTCAGCAAACGCTCTGTATTTTCCTAATTACAAGCAAACATTAAATTGAAATTTTCGAGAACACAATATGGAAACATAGTTTTACAATTATTTAGTTATTTGTTAACCCTTTGCAGACGACGTGGCAGCAAAAAGAGAAAATGAGTTCGTATTTTAGCCGTATTTTCTAAAACATCACAATAGTATAGGAAAAATAATCCTATGAACTTTTAATATATTAAATTCAGTCTGCATATACTGTATATGGAATTGACATTTACCGCATTGATTTATGAGGATAACGTTTAAATTATTTAAGCGCGTAACTTATTTATTTTTATTTTTATTTTTATTCTTTATAAGGAAACAGTAACGTTTTAGTAAAATACCAAAAGGTGTTACTACTACAAAATAGGAAAATCTGCTTCTTATAAAGGATTAGTTATAGACAAGACAGAAACCGTAATGAAAAACGTATGCACGAGTCATCACCATATAGGTAAAAAAAAGTAAAAGCGCAAAATACACAATCAATATTGAAAAACTAGATTACACATTTTTAACTGATAATCATCGTAAATGTAGAACGATTTTGGTTAAACATTACTGCAAGTAAATAAATAAATAAATGAAAAATAAATACAGTTAATTTTGCAATAAGTACATTTGCTTCTTTTCAGTAATATTTTCATATATTTGAAAATTAACATTAATATTTTTAGTATCTTGAGCAGCTGTTGTTTAAGAATTTAACTTTTAGAAATCCTTACATCAAATAGAAAATTAAAAATCGGTTAAAAATTACATATTGCATAACAAATTAAATACAATCTATATATCAAGTAATTATTTTTTAAGTATGCAAATTTTCAATGAGGCCTAAATTTGAGTCTGATTTTCTTTAACAATATAAACAGATTTTTTTCTTCTAAAATATTTGATATTAAGAAAGCTACCAGGGGTGTTTGCGTTCCGGATTTTTTACTTTATTTCCCACCAGAAATTGCGAATTTTATTTTTTAGTTATATTTAATTGCTAAACATTACTAGAAAACTGCTAATTATATGACTATTAAAAAATTACTGGTGGAAAATAAAATAAGAAATCCGGAATTCAAACACCCCTGAGCTACTGAGTTTTATCAATTTATAATCTAAAATTTTATTATTCATTGAATTTTTTTTATAATAATGGAGATGTAATACTCAGTCATATAAGGTTTGCAAAAAAGTATACATTAAACAGTTTCTCTCCCTCCTCCCTCTGGATTACACCCACCCACCCACCCATATATATATATCTGTATATATATATATAAATTACGTGTCACGATGTTTGTCCGGGGTAAACTCCTAAACTAAGGAACCGATTTTAATGAAATTTTAAACACTGTGTGCAGTTTGGTCCAACTTGAGAGATAGGATAGTTTTTATCTCAATTTATTGTCACAATATTGTTTTATTGCAATTATTTGTTAATTATAGACCTTTATTAAAGTTGCTCCAAAATATCTGTGAGTTCCACTAATTTAATTGTTGCCAAAAAGAAAAAATACGAGTTCATTTTCTTTCGACATAAAAATAAATACATTTAATCAAACGTGAACGTTAAAAAATTATAAAAAGTTAAATTATACATCTCACGAAAATTGACGTCATAATCAATTTAAAGATTTTATTCGCATTGATAAAGTATGTAGTTATACACAAGCGAAGTGTGACGTCACTGACAGTCTGTGAAATCAAGAAAAAGATTTCTTATGTTAATGACCCATTGTATTTTTTGTAAAAAATTATTAAAAACGAGGAAAATTATTTCCGGATTTTAATCCCCATATTTTTGTATAGATATGTATTATTTATCATGTGCATACGTTAGATTGAGTTATTTTGCTGTTAAATTGACAAAATTTTAATTTTAAATTTCAAAGCTCTGTCGTCCTTGGAGTTTTTCGTATTTGGCGATCAAAAACGTAACACGAAAATATACAAGCTAGATGTATATTTTCGTAATATGTATTGTGTGAAATATTATTTCACATTATTCATTACTCTCTTAATATAAGTTGTTAAAATAACCATGATTTCTGAAAGGAATTAAATGTGTGCGCCAGATAATTTGGCGATATTATTTTTTTTCCGCCAAGGATGATAGATATGAAATTTATTACGCTGCAACATGGTTAATATCTTATATCAGATACATTATGTATATGCTACAATTTATTTCACGTGACACGTGTGTTAAAAATTTATTTACGACATAACCTTGCTTTTTCAATTTTTGTTGCATTATTCTAATCTGTATCACTTCGTTTTCTTTAAGAAATTTGTGATCTATACATAACGTTCTAAATAAAAAGTAACCATTTCAATATTTTAAAACTTATTTAAAAGTCTGGAAGAGTTTAGGACTGTTTATTTGTTTTGTAACGCTAATCTATATGATCGATGTTCGAAACTCTAATTAATTATTTCTCTTATTTTTCTTTACTTTTTCTTTAATAACTTACCAATTTAACGTTCCTGATTAAATTTGTGATTTATATATGCATTTTGCATTAAATTTTGACTCATATTTATTGCTGAAAATGCGATCTTAAAATCTTGCAATTTTCTTATCTTAATCCTCAATGCTTTCCTTCTTGATTAACTTGAATTTACTATTAAAATTTTAACATACTCAGAATCTTCTCACCACTTCGTTAAAATATATTAATCTTTTCAGTAATATATTAATCAGTATATCCCCACAACGATATTTGGCAATTTTTTGTTGGCGATTATGGCTAAATCATAAATCTATAAATGATAAATGATAATCTAAATCATAAATCAAAAACATAAAATAATAAATCCAAAATAAACAACATATAGGCTGCCATATTATATCACAAACAGTCCAGAGCGACATCGTTATCGTTCAAAACGGCGCCAAAGAAAAGCTGTGGGGATATACTGATATTGAAGTTATAATTATCCGAATATAATTACTGACGTTATATTATAAGTTATAGTTGTGGGTAACAACAATAGTATTTCCCCACAACTGGATTTGGCGATTATGGCTAAATCATAAATCTAAAAATCATAAATGATAAAATCATAAGCTAAATCATAAATCTAAAATAAAAGCATGCAGGTTACCGTATTTTATTGCAAAGAATCCAGAACGACTTCGTTATCGTTCAAAAAGGCGCCAAAAAAAAAAAAAAGAAAAAACAAATCGCCAAATCCAGTTGTGGGGAAATACTATATACCTTATCAAATTATCAACGTATTACTCTGCCGCAGCAACGCGTGGCCGGGTCTGCTAGTATATATATATATATATATATATATATGTAATGTTAATTTTTAGTTTATATATTTAATGCATTGTCTTTAGTTACATTCTTTATGAATATATTTGTACGAAAATTGAATAAAATAAAATAAAATAAATGATTATAAATTTTTCATTTGATATAAATAAAGAAAAATTAAGTATCATGCTTTGTTTTATTTTATTTTATTTTATTTTATTTTTCTTTTGTTGAAAAGAAATTGCAACTCACCAAAAATGGAAATATTTGTATTAAATTATCTCAAAGTATAATAAATCTTGGACTCAAGGGAAAATTTATCTGAAGGGAAACATATTGAGTATTTGCATTACAAATTGTTATTTTTTCGATATAATAATTGCATTTGCGTAAAAATAAATAAATAATGAAAATAATGAAAATCGATGTTTTAAACAATTATTGAAATTGAAAATTGTTTTTGATCATTCTTCGCGTAATTATTTATATGGTAGAAAATTTCAAATGCAAAACTTTTACCGTTCTCAGATAATAAAATTGAAAAACGGCAGAATTTATATAGATTTTACGGAGATATGAAAAGCGTGTTTATGCTTTAATTTAAAATTAGACTTCTGGAAATTTTCGAAGGATATAAGGTAATTCAGAAACAATATTAAAAATTATATAAAACTATATATAGAATAATTAATTTTACACATTATTGATGCCAGTTTGAAATATGTATTTAGTATAAATACATATTTCATGATATATATGAGGCTTTGCATGCTTCACTGGTCACTCTATTCAAGTGAATTCTCAAAATTCCACATCTTTATTAATATAAAAATATCAAGAATAAGAAATAAAAAAAAATCATTGAAATTAGTCAAAACGTCGATTGAATTCACATTGCATTTAATAAAGGATTTCCTGCTTTCAATATGCTGAGTCTGGGACACAGCTGCTTGCGGCAACGCCTTAAACGCCATACGCTTCGAAAAATTTTAAGAGGAAAAAGAGAAGGGAAAAAGGAAAAACTCGCAACACTTATTTATAGTATGTGTTGAGTATATATAACCAATCCACATAACAAAATATCACCTTCTCGAAAAGATCCGTAACAGGGTTACGCTTTGGAACATGTTTTTTGACCCTCCGGTCAAAGGGGGTGAAGAAGGAAAATTCCAAAAAATTCCTTTATAGTGAGTATTAGACACACCTAAACAATCCACTTAGCAAAACATCACCTTTCTCAGTTAATTTAGAGCATCGTTACAAATAGAAAAGTGATTTTTAAGTCCTGACTTCCCAAAGAGAGGGAAGGGAAGTCATTTCGAAAAGTCCCTTTTATAGTTCTTGTTGGGTACATATTGCACATACACACACCCGAAAATCACCATCCTCAGATAATTTGGAAGTTACATTTGGCCGGCCAAAAAGGGAAGTGGAGAAATTTCGCAAAATCTATTTTATAGAATCTGTTGAATAACATACTGTTTTATCTCTCCTTGAGGGGCAGAAAGGGTCCTTTTGGAAAAGTCCTCTGAAATGCGTGTTGAGAACATACGGCACACCCACATACCAAAAAACTGTTGTCATGAGATAATTTGGAACAGAGTTATTCTTGGAAAAGTTTTTTTGCACCCCCACCCCCACCCCCATAGGAAGGAAAGAGAAGAATTTTGAAAAATCACGTAACAAATGGTGTTTAATACAAATAACCAAACCTTATTCCAAAATTCGTGAATCCAGCTCTCATAGGTTCCTCAGATAATGTAACCCAAAATCCAGGCTCTCAAATTTTTTTCCTTCGTAATTTATCCCCAGCTGCCTGGTGAGCCCAATTTCTAAAATTACAGACGTTTTTGTTTTGATATTTCTGTTTGCTATATTTTAAAGCAAAAAACTTCCTCATATTTGTTGATTTGCTTGAGATACGAGGGTATGGGAAGTCTTGTTTTGTACATGTGAAATCACGTTTTGATGCCCTCTTCCTTATGGGGGCCAAATTTCTGAAATTCCAGAAGATCAGTTTTAAATATTTGTGTTACTTATATTTTAAAGCAAAAATTTTACAGATATCTATTTTTTTTTTTCTTTCAGATATGAAGGTTACATCACGTTCTGCTCTGTGAAATTACACTTGCCTCTACGCACTTTGGTGACCAAATTTCTAATATCCCAGAAATTGTGATTTTATATACTTGTATTTCCTACATTTTAAAGATTTTTTTTTTTTTTTTTTTTTTTTTTTTGAGAATTACATTTTGCTAATGGGAAATCCCGCTCCGCCCCCTCTCATGTTTGAGGGCTGAATTTCTAAAATTCCAGAAATTAGTGTTTAAGTGTTAATGTTAGTTTATTTTTATGCAAAAATTTTAGGGACATCTATTTTGTTTTTCTTTGATGTATGAAGGGTTTCGGGAAATCACCTTCTGCCCCTATGAAATCACATTTTGCCCTCTTGGAGCGTGTGAATTTCGAAAATTCCAGAAATTGTTTTTTTTGATATTCTTGTGTTTACTATATTTTAAAGCAGAAATACTACGGATATCCCCTTTTTTGTTTGAAATTTAAAAGTTTATGTAGAATCACGTTTTGCCCCCAACCCCCTTTGGAGACCGAATTTGCAAAATTCCACAAATTGATTTTTAGGTGTTTGTGTTAATTATATTTTTAACCAAGAATTGTAATGCTATCTGTTTTTCTTTGAGATATGAAGGCTTTTGTGGGGGGAGGAGGGGGGCGAAATTTGTAAAATCGCTATTTAGTGGGTTTCTACGTCACAGAAGGAATGTTTTTTTTGTACCAGGTTTCACGCTACTAGGTGCACAGGTTTTGCTGGGCAATGGTGAATCAGTAATTCACTAACTCACTCTCTCAATCAGGACAAACAATTATATTCACTATACAGATATATGTTGGGGTATTAGATTATCATATATGTTTACATATTAACTTAAAGATTAATTAGAAATATATTAAAAATATTATTTTAATTTAAGAATTTGAAAGTTTAAAAAAGCAAATTATTTTAAATTCATACATGAAAAATTTTTATATTCGAAATTTCAAATCAATGCAGCAAATCCTTTATTGATTATTGAAAAGTCTATTTGTTCGTTAAATTATCTTTCCAAATAAACATGCTTGCCCAATCATTGAATACTGCAATATTTATTTTATCCCTGATTTTATTAAAAGATTTCTTCAAAAGTTAATCTACGCGTGTAAAACCGCAATAAATTCTTTCTTTTAGTTTGAGTTGCATTGGTAGAAACTATCTGTGTCATTTATTAAATCGATTCTCATTTGGTCAGAAAAGTTGCGTTAATCATAAATGCTTTATCAGCAAATATCAGTATTTAAAAAAAAAATATCTCGTAAGAGTTTAACCTTGGCATCTATATTGCCGACACTTTTAAATAACGAAATTGGTTTTCTTGTGAAATGTGAGGCAACCCTTCTGAAGATCGAGGGTTTACATGCAGTTATTCGAGGCTATGAAAAATATTCTCTCTTTCACAGCAGCCAGCTTGGCGAAAATTTCGCAGAGAATGTTTCTCACTTGACTGAAGAAATGCTGCTAAATCAAGTTTTTTAAATTTTGTAATCACTCATCCGGGAAAGTTTCTGTTAATAAAACGTGCATCTTGTGCTCCCCCCCCCCCTCCCCTTAATGTATGGCACACCGAATATTTGCTGTAACTTGTAAACAAGTTTTTTTTTTTTTTTTTTTTTTTTATAAATTACATAGCAACCGAAAGAAAACCTGTCCTTCTTGTTGCTCATAAAGATCTACGGCTGTAACAATTCAAAACTAATGTGTTTATTACGAAATGCAAAACTTTGTTTTAAATGAAGAAAGTAATCTTTGCTACAAATGGATTCTGGTAACTGTAGATATAATGTTTGCCAATTATTCCTTCTCTTTTTTTTTTTTTTTTTTTTTTTTTTTTCATTCTAGTCCAACATTAAAAATCAGTGAATTTTTTGGTCGTAAGTTATTATACTACTTCGCTGAGACTCCCTAACGGCACTTTTGTCCAAAGTTTTGATTGGAGGTCGTATCACCACTAATAACGTATCTGACTGTTTTTC
The DNA here is from genome assembly GCA_963930645.1 of Salticus scenicus. Lineage (NCBI taxonomy): Eukaryota > Metazoa > Arthropoda > Arachnida > Araneae > Salticidae > Salticus > Salticus scenicus. The sequence goes on from OZ005648.1 coordinate 257,791,872, forward strand.
CTGTTATTTGATGCAGAACAATAGATATGGAAAGATTTTATCTTTTATAATTTTTTTACAGGTTCTGACTAGCGACTGATATCCATAATCCACCTTTTTCAGTGTAACTAATGTTTTATTATTGTTTAATATATAAGGAACACCTAATGCCAAATTTAGTGAATCATTTAATTTTTTAAAATCCACTTTTTAACGAAATGATAGAGGGTGCAGCATTCATTCTACCACCGTACTACCCTTCTCCCTTCCACGGATGTAAATTACTTTGGTTACTTTCCATACCTATTCATTTAGTAGAATTCTAAATCGGTCCGTATGAAATTATAGAAAACGAAACGCTATCTCCCGTACTATTAGCAAATCTATGTTCCCAGAAACAACGCTCAGACTAAGTTGATACCCTCTCCTTATGAGAGAATGTTTAGTACTTTTTGAAAATGTATTATAGCTTCAGCATTTGTAATAATATGTATCACAGTCAACGGTATATATAATCAATACAAAAAACCCTTAACGGGTTAAAAGTTTGTGACGCAGCACTGCACTTTATGACTATAAAAATTAGAAATACGGGTCTTAAAAATAATGATATCAAATTTTCAGTGACGCTTTGCTATTAATTAAAAAATACAGAGATTTTCTTATTTGAATTTGTTTTTTTCTTCTATTTATTTTTACAGTGTAAACGTTATTTTCAACATAAAATAATATATAACATTTACTTACCGATACCTTTTCATTCACATCTATTATAATATCAAAATATGTGTTTTAAAAGAAATGATATGAAATTCCAGCAACGCAGTGTTGTTACACTAAATGATTTATTTTTAAATTCCACTGCAAGTATTTTGTTTTGCATATTAAAGTATATTTGCACATTGAAATATTGCTTTTAATTTTCAAATACGCAGTCAAATATATCACTTTCATTAAGTTTATATTATGTACTGAAATGTATTTATTTCAATGAATTATTTTATCTTTTGCGTCACGCCATCCAAAACTACAACTAAAAATTTCGCTTTTTTTTTTTTTTTTTTTTGCAGCACAGTATCTACTTGCATGCTTTTTCAATTAATTTTTGGATAAGATGGCACAAAATAAACATTTCCATAAATTTTACTTACAGTTTTGGATAGCGTGACGCAAAAGATACAATTCAAGGTACAATATCAAGATATCAATAGAAATCAAGGTACAATTTTAACATTTTTTTAAACATTATTTAGATAATTTAATTAATTAAGCTAGGAAAATAAAAGTAAATTACTACATACTTAAGAGATATTACATTTATTCATTAATTTTCCTTTTTTATAATAGTAACTTCCTTCTTTTACGTCTTCAATAGAAGAAGCGGGAGGGGGGGAAGTTCCCACCCGGGGGGGCAAAGTTTCAAGATGGGTATCTTTCGAAAGGTCTCGTCAATACCTCTAAAACGAATGGTTGAACCACAAATCTGTGATAATTTCAACCAAAGATATCGATTTTTTTTACTTTTAACAAATCAAAACTTGGAAAAAAATCGCAATTTTTTTTTTTTTTTTTTTTTTTTTTTTTTTTTAACGAAATTTAACCAAACTTGGTATTTAGTTGGTCCCCGACATAAACTGGTGCTGATTATGTTTGGGGATCAGTAGCTCAACAGGTGGCGCTATGATAGCATTTTATCTAAATTTTTAACATGGCAGCATAGGACAAAAATTCGTATAAATGTGCATAATAAGAGTTGTTTTAAACTTGTGATTGTAAAATTAATATGAATTATTGATAATAGTAGTATGTAACTAGGAAAAAAATTTTCTGCATGGGGGGCATCGCTTCCCCCACCTAGGGGGGAAATACCCCCCCCAGGGGGGGTAAATTTTCACAATGGGTATCTTTCGAAAGATCAGGTTGATAATAGTAGTAGTTAACTAGGAAAAAATTTTTGTGCATACACCGGGGGGGGGGGGGAAGTTACCACCCGGGGGGGCAAAGTTTCAAGATGGGTATCTTTCGAAAGGTCTCGTCAATACCTTTAAAACGAATGGTTGAACCATAAATCTGTGATAATTTAAACAAAAGATATCGTTTTTTTTTTTTTTACTTTTAACAAAACAAAACAGAAAAAAATCGCAATTTTTTTTTTTTTTTTTTTTTTAACGAAATTTAACCAAACTTGGTATTTAGTTGGTCCCCGACATAAACTGGTGCTGATTATGTTTGGGGATCAATAGCTCAACAGGTGGCGCTGTGATAGCATTTTATCTACATTTTTAACATGGCAGCATAGGACAAAAATTCGTATAAATGTGCATAATTAGAGTTGTTTTAAACTTGTGATTGTAAAATTAATATGAATTATTGATAATAGTAGTATGTAACTAGGAAAGAAATTTTCTGCATGGGGGGCATCGCTTCCCCCCCTAGGGGGGAAATACCCCCCCAGGGGGAGTAAATTTTCACAATGGGTATCTTTCGAAAGATCAGGTTGATAATAGTAATAGTTAACTAGGAAAAAATTTTTGTGCATGTGGGGGCATCGGTTCCCCTCACACCGGGGGGGGGGGAAGTTCCCACCCGGGGGGGGCAAAGTTTCAAGATGGGTATCTTTCGAAAGGTCTCGTCAATACCTTTAAAACGAATGGTTGAACCATAAATCTGTGATAATTTAAACAAAAGTTATCGATTTTTTCTTACTTTTAACAAAACAAAACAGAAAAAAATCGCTTTTTTTTTTTTTTTTTTTTTTTACGAAATTTAACCAAACTTGGTATTTAGTTGGTCCCCGACATAAACTGGTGCTGATTATGTTTGGGGATCAATAGCTCAACAGGTGGCGCTGTGATAGCATTTTATCTACATTTTTAACATGGCAGCATAGGACAAAAATTCGTATAAATGTGCATAATTAGAGTTGTTTTAAACTTGTGATTGTAAAATTAATATGAATTATTGATAATAGTAGTATGTAACTAGGAAAGAAATTTTCTGCATGGGGGGGGGCATCGCTTCCCCCACCTAGGGGGGAAGTACCCCCCCCCCCCGGGGGGATAAATTTTCAAGATGGGTATCTTTCGAAAGGTCTCGTCAATACCTTTAAAACGAATGGTTGAACTATAAATATGTGATAATTTCAAACAAAGTTATCGATTTTTTTTACTTTTAACAACAAAAAAAAAACGTACTTTTTTTTTTTTTTTTTTTAATATTGTTACTGATTGAATATGTATAGGTAAATATAGAAGAAAGTCTTGTGGTGGCCACAACATACTAGTTTTACATTTTACGAAAAGAAACTTAGAAAAAAAATCTTTTTTTTTTTTTTTTTTTTTAAACGAAATTATCAAAACTTGGTATTTAGTTGGCTCCTGACATAAACTGGTGCTGATTAGATTTGGGGATCAATCGCAAAACAGGAGGCGCTGTGATCGTATTTATTCGAAATTTTTAACATGGTAGTATAGGACAAAATTTCGTATAAATGTACATAATGAGAGGTATTCTTAACCTGTGATTATAAAATTAATATGAATTATTGCTAATAGTAGTAGTTAATTAGGAAAAAAAATGTGCATGTGGGGGCATCGCTTCCCCCCCTGGGGGGAAGTACCCTCTGGGGTGGGGTAAATTTTCAAGATGGGTATCTTTCGAAAGGTCTCGTCAATACATTTAAAATGAATGGTTGAACTATAAATATGTTCTAATTTAAAACAAAGTTATCGATTTTTTTTTTACTTTTAACGAAAAAAAAAAAAAAAAACCTTGGATTTTTTTTTTTTTTTTTTTTTTTTTTTTTTTTTAATATTGTTACTGAGTGAATTTGTATAGGAAAATATAGAAGAAAGTCTCGTGGTGGCCACAACATACTAGTTAAATTATAACAAAAGAGAAAAATATGTAAAATAACTATATACTGCATGTAAACAGTTTTTGAAAAATTAAATTCCTGTGTATGTTTACACACATTTTCTGTATTAGAAATTTGATTTTGAAAATGCTTCAATTAATTTAGAACTTTTTGACTTTTAAAGTAATATTGTTAATATGTATGCATGGTTTTTTTTTCCCTTTTGCGTGTTTATTTCTAAATATGAATTACTGAAATTGAAAAAATGAGATTTTATTTATTATGTATGAGAAATGTTTCATTTTAACCTAATAATATGTTTAGAATATTGAAATTCTAGCACGCATTCCTTATTCAATATGTATTCATTTAATAATATTTTAATTGCCGGTTTTTGCCTCTTAAAGTAATTAGTTACTACGCATACATGGTTTTTTAAAATTATTATTATTATTTCTAAACATCAATTACTTAAATTGGAAGTACGAGATTTTATTTATAATGTATGAAAAATGTTTGATTTTAACCTAACAATTTTTTTCTTTTTAAATATTGAAATACTAGCATGCCCTTCTTATTCAATATACATTCATTTTAGCAGATTTTTTGTATTTTGCACATATGCAGTATTTTCTCATTATAATTGAATTACAAAACTATTTTTTTACAAAATTATTTTATTTTTTGCATTTGAACAAACCATAATTATTCGCTAATCAAAATATTGGTTTAACTGAGACTAATACCTGTTGCTTTTCGTTTGTCCAAGGAATTCAGCAACGACGGAAAACAAATGTTGCGTCTTGCATTTCATATCACCGAGAGTTAATCTGTACCAATGTACCACATAACATACTCATATAGTGAACAGTTGTTTTTGTTTTGTTTTTTTTTACATCAGAGCAATAAATAAACTATTTTTTTTATGTAGTTGAAGGATTAGTTTTGAATGCCGTAGTTTCAGGTAGAAAATACTTTATAAACACGTCGAACAGGAATATTCGTCCACCTGAATTTCACATATAATAGGACCACCAGCGGCCAAACGGGCTGTGTTCAAAGCTGGTAGACGTGAGGAGACGGGTTCGATACCATATCGCGCTTGTTGGCCTAGCCGTTCAGAGTTTTCCGTGGTGTTCTCCGAAGATTGCGGAATAAAAATAGGACTCTTTAGAAAGATCCCGTGGAGGGAACTCCCTCTCAGACTTAGGACCGTGGTGCAGTCAATTGGCTTTAATCTCCACAACTCAACTCATTCACATATAATATCGGCCGGTAGCCTTACCAGATCATTTTCCGGTCTAATAAATGAGTACTTTTATCGAACATGAGTTAAAGCATCCACCATCAAAACTAAACTTTAAAAAAAAATTAAGTTCCAATGACGTGGCATGACATATTTCAGGTAGTCATTATAATTCACGCTGACAATATGCTTCACTGTTTTACAGTCTAGTAGATACCAAATTTAGCATCTATAAATAGAAACTTGCTAAAAAACGCCTTAAAGTAAAATAAATAAGGGCATATGACTAAGGAAGTATGGCATCTAAGGACTAACAAGGAAAGGATGTCGTCTTCAAAAAATATTGAAAAAAAAAAATATATATGTGATTCTACTCTTCGTAAAACACGAGAAAGTGAAAAAATTTTCGGCTGAAATGAATTACAGCGACCACAAAAAATTATTAAATTTAGCATATTTGGCGATTTCACACTGTTAGGCGATTGATTTTGAGTACTTGGCGGAGAAGCAAAACACAGTTCTGTCCATACACGGCAATCTCGGTGCTAGTAAACTTATCGCTTGATAGCGCTAAATCGCCAAAAATGCTTAATTTTGATAATTTTTTGTGGTCACTGTAATTCACTTCAGCCGATAATTTTTTCACTTTCTGGTGTTTTATGAAGAGTAGAATCACACACATATATATATATTTCAATATTTATTGAAGACGAAATCTTTTGAATGTTTCCTTGTAAGACATAAGGGCATATAACATATAGGAATGCAGTTTCTAGGAAAATTCAACTGTAAGGGATGTTTAAGAAACGAGAACAATTTCGTCTAGTTAAAATCAGTATTAATTTTTCTGATGGTGAGAACAGGAAAAATTGAGACCTAGAATACCCCGCATTTTTTAGCTTACCTTGTAACGATTAGTTACACAATAAGTATATGAAAAATAGTATTATGAATACTGAGAAAATTGTGAGGGAAAAGAATCGACAGTCTTTTTCTGCAAAGCAAAATTTATAAAGGATGTAAAGAAGGAGCCCATTGGTGCTTCAGCGTAATGATTAACGCTTTACCATGGTTAGCGCTTTAGCAGCGTAATGGTTAACGTTTAACACGTAGAGTGCCATGTCAGCCATCGATGGCTGACAGTGTAAAATATGATATAAAATTAAAAATTACATTGTTTTAAGTAATTACGGATAATTTATTTAAAATTTACTTAGTTTTAATTTATTACAGGATATCATTAAGGCATTTTAATGAATTTTATTGAAACAAAGTAATCATAACGCGATCCTGAGCAGCGTGTATGGCCTGACGGAGATTTCCTTAATAATTCGAGTGGCGCTGAACGTGTTAAAAGTTTCGAAAAGCGATGGTGTCGTGTCTGCTATGAAGCAAGATTCTGATGGCTCTCATTCCTGGATCTAGGGATTGTCTCCTAAGTATTCTCATCTTACATGTGGCTATATCGAGAACCGTGTGCGACACCTTATTCATATCAGTTTTGCAAGCCCTTGAGAAAAATATATTACAGTAAAAAATTATTGCATAAAACTCGATATTCATTTTTATAGAATTATGAAGGCTTCTTAATATGAAATTCTACTAAATTTATAATGCTTATCAGTAATATTATGAGATAGTTCCGATAAAATAACATTATACAATATTATATTGCCATTCTCATTCTTCTTGATTTCATTGTAAGTGTGTGTGTACTTATAGTTTAGGTTTTTATAAAATATATGTTTATCAGATGTAGAATTTTTAGATTAAAGTCAATAATTCAAATTGTGAGAATGGCACATATTTTTTTTACACATTACACACACAGCGAATAACAAGAATAGTATTTGTTGAGAGAGTTTAACTTAGCAGCTATATGTTTCCCTAATATTTACTAAAACTTAAATATTAATTAAATAGTTAATTTATCATATAATTAGTTTCTTGTTTTAATCATTTATAGAAATCCCTAACCATTACTTGTCCTCTGAATCACCAACAGACATACTCTTTCATGGTCTTGAACTGATTGTCATAAAAAATAATTAAATAAATAAATAAATAAATAAATAAATAAATAAAAAAAAAAAAAACTTAAAAATGCTGAGTCATATATAGGAATAGTCTCGTTTACATACTAAAATTAATATAAATACAACCTTTTTTACTGCAGGAAAAAAAAAGTCTTCATAAATATTGATGAATATATCTTTTTAAAAAACATTCAATAATATTATTCTTAGGCACTCTACTGAAATATTTATGAATATTACGTCTTTATGGTTTAATGAACACATTTTTATAAAAAGTTAATAAAAATATGTTAATGTGTTTCATTTTACAATGCATATTCAATTTTCGTATGAATTAAATCTTTTTTTTTTCTTTTTTTTTTTTTTTTTTTTTTTTTTTTTATTTAACGAAACGAAATTTTTTGTTCCTCTAAAGATATGTAAAATGTTATGATTTTATTTTCAGGAAAAAATAATATTAATAATCTTTTTTTTGTGAGATTTACTTAATTTTTTTTTCTATTTACTTTAGGTATCACAATAAGTTTTTTTTTTTTTTTTTTTTTTTTGAAGACAAGCCACATACACACACACATGCATATCTATCTATCTGTAAGTATAATAAAATAAAATGTGTGTGTCAGTGTGCATATATGTTCGGAGCTTTTTATGAAAACGGCAGAGCTACACAAATTTGTATGGAGGCTCGTAATGACCTCTCCTGATGCGCCTCGAAACCCGAATTTCAAATTTTTGAATGGTTATCACTTAATTAGAATTTTTTTTTTTCTTTTTAATCGAAATTGGATTTTGTCATAGTGTTTCCGGTACATGCTAAAAAACAAAGCGTTTCCATTTTAAAGTAAATGTGAGGTTTTCCATGTGTCGGTCATTGTTCTGTCGGTTAAAGCGTCAAATTGTAAATGCGATGATTGTGGGCTCGATCCTCGAAGTCCGATGTGTTGCATTTTTGCACATAATTAATAGATAAGATGTGAATTGTATAAAAGAAAATATTTCAGTATCCTAAGAAATTCTGATTAGATTTTTTTTTTAGGTCTTTCTTTTAGTTACTAATACGCACAAAATAAAAATTTAAGTAAAAAAAAAAAAAAAAAAAATCACTGGAGCCCTAAAAATCATAAAATAAATACTTATTCTTGAAGAGGCATGCTATAAAAAAATAAACGTTTCACCAATATGTAAATTTGAAAGAAAAATATAATGTTTCACTTTTGCAAAAATTGAAAATATTTAACTAATCAAAATATTTTAAAAAGCATTCCAGAAAAATATTCGAAATTCTTTTTACATTTTTCTATTTTTGATATTTTTTAATTAATTAAAATATGAAAATAATTTCCGTATAATAGCTTTAAAATTAGCCATTTAAGTATTAGTTTAAATTTAATTGTTGTCAAAAAAATTTTCCTGTTCATTTCTTTCGACATAAAAAGAAATACATTTTCAAGCGAATAATCAAAAATTTGCATATGTCAAAACGACGTCATTATAACTTTAAAATTAATATTAGTATATTTATCCTGGGTATTATTTAAATTTTTTATTTCTTTATATTAGCAGGCTACGCACGCTTCGCTGGTCACTATATTTGAATGATTTTTCAAAAGAATTGAATCACTACTTCTTATATCACATCATAAAGGAAAATTTAAAAAAAAAAAAAAAAAAAAAAAAAAACATTGAAATTATCCTAAACTTCGATTCGGGTACCCGCTGTCTACGGCAGCTCTTTTTCCGCTTACACTGCATCGGGTCAGGTTACCACTGCCTGCAGAAAGGTATTTTCCGGCACTTCAACGTGGGTATGTATCGAAGACTAGTGAATCTGCTATTATTTACGAAATACGATTTTAAAGATGATTGTATCTCAGCATCTATTAAATATTTTAGTTTTTGAACCATATATTTTCTAGTCCATGTTCTTTACAGTATATTCCGATTTGATTCCAAATAATATAATAAATAAATAATAAATATTTAATTAAATAAAAACAAACAAATTTCAATTAAATTTTAATTTTAATCAGTATTATCCTTTCTAATATATACTAACATTTTTACTTTCCGAACACTATAGTGAGGCAAGTATTGTAATCATGTCAAAAATCCTAATTTGATATTTTGATGTTTCTATTCGTTTCGAGGTCCAATGAGTCCGTTTTCACTATTTTTGCGATGATGTGTGTATGTATGTGTGTATGTCAGTGAGTGAATACGCTAGCGTCTAAACGCTTTGTTCGAATAAGCTGAAAGTTTGTACGTATATTGTAAGTCACCATAGTACGAACCCTATAGATTTTGGTGAATCTAGCACTTATAGTTTTTTACAGGGATACAAAGAAAAATTCTTTATCATTATGGCCTATGCGACCAAAATCTTAAAAGTGCGATAGCATCTAAACGCCTTATTCAATTGAGCAAAAAATTTATACACATATTATAGGCAACAGATAATCAATCTGTATAGATTTTGGAGAATCTAGCACTCATAGTTTTTTTTACAGGGACACAAAGAAAAATTCTTTATCATTATGGCCTACGGGGCCAAATATTTAAAATAGTGATAGCGTCTAACGCCTTATTAATCTGAGCAAAAAATTTTTACACATGTTATAGGTCACAGTTGCACCAACTGTATAGATTTTGGTGAATTTAGCCCTTACAGTTTTTTTACAGGGACACAAAGAAAAATTGTTTATCATTATGTCCTATGGGACCAAATTTTTAAAAGCGCGATAGCATCTAAACGTCTTATTCAATTGAGCTAAAAATGTATATGAATCATTGTTGCACTATCTATAAGCATTTTGGTGAATCTAGCATTTATAGGTTTTTACGGACACAACGAAAAATTCTTTATTATTATGATCCATGGGCTCAAAGTTCAGTAGCGTTAAATAAAACATCGTGTAATATATGGAGAAAAATACTCAAACACTCTATTACCCAAGTAGCACGAGAACGTTCTGTGAACGTCTAATAACGGTTACAGTCGTTCAAACACCGTGTTTCGTGTCAAGAGAACGTTTGATTAGACGTTCAAAAATAGTATTACTTAGAACGTTCTGAAAAGGCTTGCTTTGTACCATCTATAAAACGTACAATTCTAGTTCTATGAAAAATGTTCAAGTGTATCACCGTCGTCACACGTTCTGTAACAGTGTGATTATAACAAATGTGACAAAATGCTTTTTTTTTTTTTTCAGTTTTGTTTCCTTATTTTCAGTTTCAGATTTTGGTGGCATGCCAGTATAGAATAATTATTGAAATGTAATAGAGATGATTTTTAGGGAAAAAATTACAAAATTTTAAACTTTAATTACATGTTATAACCATCATAATTATTTATAATTTTATTTAAGTTTTATATTGTTGAATTCTGTCAAACACATTAATCCAGATTACTTTTGCAGATATTCATTATTATTTGCTTCTTAAAATGTTAATAAATTAAGTTATGAAAAAGTAATTTATTTTATTTATTCATTTTGTATATACCAAGAAAAATGTGTTGGATAATTGGGAATTTTTTATCTCCGGTTTTTTATAGGTTTATACACTCTTGAGATGTCCAGAACACAATTCAACCATTCTTTGAAAATGCCAGTCTGTCTATCTTTTTGTGTGTGTGTTATCAAAGTTTTGTGGACTCTGATTCTCACAAACCAATGGACGGAATTTAACCAAACTTTATGTTAGACGTTAAACTAATTTGCTAAATATCAGGAATATTTAATTAGGTATTGACCTAAATATCAGCTTTGGTGCTCATTAGCCTTTGGAGTGTATCACCAGATAGGGGTCGCTTCTATGCTGTAAATTCCCCCTTTTATGGGGAGATTATATCTCAGCTTCTACAGTGCACAAATGCACCAAACTTAATATGTGAAACAGATATTATATAAAACTACGCTGATTTAATACATGTGCGTATACTGATCAACTGGGGGCGCTGCTCTCCTGCAATTTAATCCCGTTAACGTAATGGTAATAATTCAGTTTTTGTAATATAAATAATTATAAATACACTAAACTTGGTATGTGAAATTAATATCATATAAAACTTTGCTGAATCAGTTTGCGTGCTTATCTGACAAGTGGAGGCATTGGTATGCTGCAATTTAATTCCATTCAAGGGAACGCAATAGCTCATGTTCTATGATTTATAAATGCTCTAAAATTGGTACGTGAAATAGATATTACGTAAATTTTACTGATTGACTTGAGTGCATATCAAATGACAGGTGACACTGCTACGTTTCGTTTCAGCTTAAGGGAAGGCTATACCTCATCTTCTATAATACGAATATTTATCGAAACTTGTATATGAGATATATATATAATGTCAAAATGTGCTGCTTCAATTTCGGTATATATTCACCGACGGATGGTGCTGCTATTACTTTCTGCGATTTTCCAGATATCTGTATTTCAGCATCTTTTGGTGAAGAATGTAAATTTCATATATAAAAATATTAATTATAAGAACCTGCGTTGATTAATTTTATATGATTAAATTAATAAATTTTAAAATTTTATGGATGCTGTATCTCACGAACTATTAAACGTAATTTATTCAAACTTGGCTTACTTGGACTGTGACCTAAACTGGTGGCGATTATATTTGTTAATAAATCGTTCAATAGGTGGCGCTGTCATATAATTATTTTCAGAATTTTTAATATGGCAGAATAGGGCAAAATTTCGTATAAATGTACATAAGTGAGCATTGTTTTTAACTTTTCCATGGAAAATTAAATATGTATATATATATATATATATATATATATATATATATATATATATATAAATTTATATTAGTAATATTTAATTTTAAAAAAGTATGGGCGATTTGTACAGCACAGTGCTTTCGCTATTGTTTAAAAATTTTCAATATTCTTGTGGGAAAGGTCGTCTATGCTTTTAAAACGAAAGGGTGAACCCTAAATCTGTGATAATTGAAAACAAAGTTATGGATTTTTTACATTTTCCATTATGTAAAATACATTTCTTAAGATATATATTTTGAATACTATAAAATTTATTTTTTGGATATTTAGCGTTATACTTATTTGAGATGAAAATCTTATACCTTTGCCATGGAAAATAATTTTGATAGATTATTTTAGCAAATAATATTTACGGCATCCACCTGTGCAGGAAAATATAGAAGAAAGTTTTATGAATGCTTCAATATACCAATTTTTAAAAAGTTTAAGTTTTGAATAGTATGAAAATTCTGTATTAAAAACGGGTGTTATTGAATAAATCGTGTTTTGCTTAATGAACAGAAATTTTTCCCACCAGTAAACGGCCATCTGCCGTTCCGTTACACCGGAAGTTCGTATTCGTATGCAATCCAAAGTCCACAGCTTCTGCCTGCTTACTCAGTGTATTTTGATTTTGTATTCATTTCTTAAGTTATTCGCATTTGGATACGAGCTCTTACAGATAAGTTTTTCTCTTTTGTAAAATTTTGCATATGCATTGAAGTCTTAAAAATTTAGTTTATTAAAATGAAACTCATATATGTTATATCGAATTCCCCATCTGATTAAAATTTTAATTTACAAGAAACCAAATTATTATTAGTACCAAATTAATAAGTGCAATAGTGAGACTAAGATCATTCAAAGAAAGGTTTCAAAATAAAATTCATTGTTGAAGAGCCAGTTTCATATTTTCGCAGGCAGTACAGTTATAGTATAGGATTTTCATGATTCCTTTTAAATTTTTGTCGCGATGTTGGTAATGACTTTTTATTTATTTTGGTATAATATTTTGTTAAAAATAATAATAATAATAATAATTCTTATTTTGATTATATTTTTATGTTTATGATTTTTAGTCAATTTATGACAATTATTCATATTCTGTATAATCTTTAAAGTATTTCTATGCTTAAAATGATGCTTATAAAGATTGAAGAAGCAATTTTTAAAAATACAGTTTTCCATAAAATAATGTAAGCAGTCAAATTTCGTAATTTTTTCTTACTAGTTCATTGAGTTGAGTCCGCATGCTTAAATATTGTTCATTTTTAAATATTATTTTTTATGCTTGCGTATTTCAATAATTGCACTACTATATCGTTTCTGCAAAAATTAATTGCAACTGATCCACGTTAAAGAAATATATAAAGGATTTGATCATGCATGATTTGACATTACATTTTACATTACACTGTAGAAATGTAAAAGCAGGGAGAAGTATTAAAAAAGAAATAGTTACTAAGGTGAATCTTAATATTGCTGAATATTTTAAATTTTGAAGTTTATTTATTTTATTTTTATTTATTTATTTGTTTACAGAATAAACTTTTAGTTAATTATTTATTTTTCAAAATGTTTCACCACATTTTATACTGTTACATTTCACTGCATGTGTATGTAAAATTTATAAACTCAAAATCAATAATTTAAATAAATTTCGCATACGCATGATTTGAAATATGACAATATTAAGTAAATTTCACGTAATCTATTTAAATAAAAAAACAAAATAATAATAATAATTTTTATTTTTTATATTTTTAAACGTATTTAAAGTACACTGCTGTTCAAAATTAAAGAAACAAACCTGCTTTCCCATTTTCTTCTTTTATGCATAACTTTTAAACAAATAAACACATGGACATAAAATTTGGATATCATGTTCGTTATCATATCATTAATCGAATTTTACATAACTTTAGAATAAGTAATAATTTTAAACTAATAATTATTCATTTTTCTCTAAAGTAAGCTTTGGAAAAAATTAAAAATTTCAACAATTTTAGCAAAGAAAACTTAATGAAAAATTGTGTTAATGATGCATTATAGACAAGCGAAGACGCACATTCCTCAAATGCTAAACAAAATCCTCGTTTTACTTTCTATGTTCACTTTTCTTTTACTTTAATAACGGAATTTTTGAAAATAATAATAATAATAATAATAATTGCTAATTTGTATAAACTGTGATCATCACCAGAATAATAAAAACGTCGATAAATAATTTAATAATGAACGCCTTATACGATTTTCATATTTCTATGTAAAATTTAAAAAAAAAAAATATATATATTCACACGCGATAAAATGAAGAAAAAAGAAGAAAAAAAAATTGACGACATGAAGAAATATACGGTTTTAATCTAACGCATTTCTAAAATTGCTGAAATTTTTCATTTTTTCAATGTTTACTTTTGAGAAAAATTTACTGATATTTAGTTTAACAATTATTACTTATGCTAAAGTTATATAAAATTCGATTTATGGTATTTTAAAAAACCTACTATCCAAATTTTATACTTATGTGTTTATTTGTTTAAGAATTATGTGGAAAAAAAATAGAAAACGAGAAAACAGTTTATTGTTTAAATTTTGTACACTTGTGTACTTGTTTTAACTAATTTTTATTTTTTGTTTTTCATTGATTGTGCATTATTATAGTTTAAAAATAGAATACGTAACATATCTGGGCATTAATTTGAGATTTCATTGATAATTTAAAAATTAATAAAATACTTTTGTGTTTGAATGCTAAAAGTTTGCAGTAAGTTCCAAAATTTAGACATAAATATTTTTAAATTTTTTGCTTAAGGGCCGTCTTCACTCACCGCCGCTGGAAGCCGAACTAATGTTATTCAATGGGAATTTTTTCTTTGCAAATAACTTATTAAGTAATACATATTTTTAAATTCTGTTTTCACATTATGAAAATTCCCAGCTGTTCAATGGACGGACCATTTTAAAAAAATTATTTTTTTAATTTTTTATATTTTACTTCGAAGCTGCAAAATACGAATTTTCAATATGTGAATTTTTTTCATTTTGCAATTTCAAAATAAAATATTAAAAATTAAAAAAAATATTTTTTCAAAAATAGTCCGTCAATTTAACAGTTGGAAATTTTCTGAATGTGAAAACAGAATTTAAAATTATGTATTAGTTAATAAGTTATTTGTAAAGAAAATTTTCCCATAGAATAACATTGGCTCGGGCTACCGGCGACGGTAAGTGAAGAGGGCCGTTAACTTATTAAAATTAATTTCCAAATATGGTTATATTCCATTGTTAAATTATAATGATGCAAAATCTAGGAGGGAATAATAATTAATTTCCAGGGGGCATATTATCTTAAAATTTTTCAAAATATTCCAGAACTTGAATTTATTTTTTTATTTGTTTTTGAATTCAAATATTTATCTAGAATATTCAAAATACTTGATCTTTTGTTATACCATATTTCAATGCATCTATGTAAAATTTTATTATACTAAGACAATTATATATGAAAAAAAAATATAATAAAAAGATAAAAGAAAAACTACACAAAAAGAAAAAAAGAAAAGAAAAGATAAAAAAGAAAGGAAAAAAAAAAAGAAAAGAAAAAATAAGTAAATAACAGACACTATAAAATTCAAGAACTCGAAGCAATTGTTCCGGGTCGAGAAAAGACACAACCCTTCATCAACCGAACAAAGTAGGCACGAGTGCTGCAAAAAATCTGCAACGTAGCTCTTGTATTTGCAGCACTCGTGCCTAGTATGTTCATCTGACGAAGGTTCGTGTCTTCTTTCGACCCGAAACAATTGTTGCGAGTTCTTCCATTTTATTATACATAAAATACATTTTTAGCACGTTCAAAGAACGTTCAAAAATTGTTTACATAACGTTGTGAGAACGTGTGTATAGAACGTTTTCAGAACGTTTCTACACTATTTTAGAACGTTTACAGTACGTTTTCTAGAACGTTCTGAAAATGTGTATAACGTTTTGAAAACGTTCTAAAAACGTTTAGAACGTTCTGAGACCGTATACATAGAACGTTCTCTGGACGCTTCTATAACACCGATGGTGATAGCTACACGTTCATTGAACGTTCCCTGAACCGTACTATTGTACGTCTTCAAGATGGACAAATAGACGTCTATAACACGTTCAAAGGGAACGTTCTTAGAACGTGTCTGCAGAACTATTTTTGAACGTTCAGAGAACGTTTCGGTGCTGCTTGGGTATGGTTCTCTCTTTTGTTTGTTTCAACTCCTCTTTCTTTACTTTATCTACAAAACTGTTAATTACTCAATGTTCGGAAAGTTGAGTAGAGTCACTCCAGACTTTTTTCATAAATAATATAATATAATGTATATATATATATATATATATATATATATATATATATATGAAAGGATAAAAATAATCAAGATTTTAAATTAGTATTTCAAGTTAATATTAAGTGATAACTTAATATTAACATCTCAGAATAAATCTTATTTTTAAGTAGAAATAACGGGAATTCTATTCTGCCCATATAAAATTGGTTTTGCCTCAGAACTTCATAGCGCGGGAATCTGAATTAAGAATAAGTTTTAGAATCAAAATTATACAATCGTCAAAATATCGCAAAACATTGCAAAATACTAAATCCCAGATATTCGGGTCAACCAATGATAAAAGGTTGGCGGTATTTAGATCAATTAACTATCCAATAAGTATTCATAAGCAAAGTTTGAGTTCGTGCCGAAATATGTGGTATTTAAGCTGGAACACACGAAAAATCGTGGCTTTTTCCCGATATTCACTTGCCTATTATCCACGTTAATTAATACTCCATGTAAAATCTTACTAGCTAAATTCGCGGCGCCCTTCGGGGTTCGTCGCTACGACAAATTGACAGCCATCGACACCGTAGCTTCACGGTTGTCAGAATTAAAAGCGCATATACCGCTCCGGATGTCTTCATACTTGGCCTAGGACTGTATCTCCACGACTGCATACCTTAGGACTTAATAAAGGTTTATTCGTTAACCAAACGAACTCCTCTTTCTTTTATAAAATGCCTACTCTCCTTCATAAGATGATCGTACACATCCATAATTTAGAACCAAATTTTTATCGTTACATATATATATATATATATATATTTTTTTTTTCTTTCAAAGGAATTAATTAAAATAAAATAAAATGAAATAAAAGATAAATGAAAAATAAAACGTTGTTATACTATAAAAATTATACATAAACACAACTGCTATAAATACACTTAAATTTTGAAATTTAACTTGTTTAAATTTTTTTACTGTCTTACCATTTGATTTTCAATAAATATAATAAATTAGGAATAGAAAAAAAATACATTTCTCCGTCAAATGAATAAATTAAATAAATAAAAAATAAACAGCGTAATACCCGTTCCTTAGATAAGCAGACGATTAAAATGAAAGAATAAATTTTAGAAAAATGAAACGTGGAAGCCAATATTTAAAATTGAAAATAATAATAATAAAAAAAAATAAAAAAGTTCAAATTGAAAATTCGAGAAAATCTCGATGAGGTGCTTATCTGTAGGGTCCCAGTTGCTGTGCAAATACAACTAGAAGTTTCCCCTACACAGAAGAGTGCTACTGTAAATTTTATGACTGAAGAAGAGGCTGCAGAGGCTTTAGAAAAAACTAGAAATGACAAAATAGAGGTGCTCGAGTTAGAATTCTAAGCTAACTTTGAGGCCCAGAGAAATATTTGCGTAAACATGCAAAAGGACAAATTTTTAAAGTTCAAGAAGGAAATAGAAAAAATTATAACTTGCGAAGGCAACAATCGAAAACTTACGAAGTAGGCGACCTAGTTGCCACCAAACTGAAATCGAAATACTTTAGCCCCAACAAAATTGTAAAAACAAAAGGTGGACACACTTATGATATAGTTAAGGAGGGATGCCATGAAGGTCCCCTTTGCACATCTACCCATGCTGAATTTCTTAAAGAAAGAATAACTTAAAAATGATATTTAAAAAAAAAATCAAGACTGTATATATTGTAAATACGCTTGTTATCATTTTGTGTTGCTTTTGTGTTTGTTTTTTCTTTTTGTATTTTTCAGTATGGCCACCTGGAGGACCAATCGTGGAAGGATGGTCGAATGTAGTGAAAACGCCAGCCTTGCCCCGGTCATTTGATTTCAAAACCTGTCATAAATCCAGTTCCGCGGAGATGAAGCGAGCGAACAGCCTTGACGACTGATGACGTAGATGTGGGGTGAGAAAGACGTCACTACTCTTACCTCCTGCGCACGCATCCCCATATACGGAGTCTTGGAGCACATACGAGAAACAGAACAGTTGATGTTGGGACCTTGACGAGACGGTGTCCTATATTATTCCGCCTGCTCTTTTAAAAAATGGCTAGACGCAGCCAAAGTTATTACAGTTGACGAAAGAAGTCTTTTACGGAATATAAACTGTGCATTATTTCTAAGACGATGGAGTAACTGCAATTACTCATAAACTGTATGTCATTTTCTTTGACGATGAACTTACTAAGTGATTGTTATTATTCATAAACTGTGTTTTCTAGCACCGACAATATGTGTAACGAATACGACTTCACTCTTTAACTACTATATTCTCCATCCTGTACAAAAAAATGCATTATAGTTATTCTTTATGAAATTTAAATAGTTAATAATAATTAGTATTAATTCGATTAATTGATTAAACGCCCACAACTGATCCCACATATATAATATACCGATAAATAGACGAAGTGTGATTGCAGTATGTCGATGTTTAAGCAATCAATCTAAAAGAAATTTTTTGTTCCTATAGAGTTTTATACACATTTTTATGGACTACGCAATATATACCACGTTTCCAAATAGAGGAAGCAAATTATTTTGTTATTGTAAGTTTTAAAACAGTACGTATATCTATATTTTACTGAAAGCTATAAAAAAATTACCCATATTTTTAACAATGTTTCATCTTAAAATGATTCTTGACAGAAAATTAACACTTTGAAAAGCAGTCACAAGTACAATTTAGCATTGGCTGTGTTAAACTTTCTGAAGCTGTCTAAAATGAAGATAAATTGTGTATTTCGAATATTCTCATTTATCATCTTTCTTAAATATCCAATTGTGGTTTTTCCCTGCAACTTTATTAAGTAGAAATTAATGGTTTAGCGGTATTTTTACAATACTGATGTCTCAATCAATGACTTAACGTTTATTTTTAATGCGACTTCTTTAACTAAGTGTTCTTCAGACATTGTTTCCAAAATTATTATTCAATTACTTTTTTTATATTTTTATTTCATCATCTTAAAAATTTTGTTTGACTGCAAGAGTATTCAAACAAAAAGTATTGTCATTTATGAGTTGTTATCTTCACAATTTAAATATTTAAGGTAAAATTAACAATTTGAAAAAGTAAATAACTGAACATTTCTTCTTTTTGTTTTAACTAGAATATTTATTGTAAATTTGACATAAGTACAATTTTGATTCAGTTTTATAATTAAGCGATTTCAGAAGTTATTGTAACAAAATATTTGATCGATCCAGTAAGAAAAAAAAAAAAAAAAAAGTTCGTAAGCGTGATCTCCACAAAGTAGTTTTCTTTACAATCTGTTTTTACGCTGTGTGTTTCTTCATCTTGAAAAACTTTGTCAATTTAACAGTTAGTTAACAAATAATATTGTTTAAATTACGAAACTAATATGCTATAAAAAATGACATTTCTTTTGGAAATACATTATCAATCAGGTATTTTGATATTTTATGCATACATCTTAATTAATTTTACTTTTTTAATTGTTGATTGGAAGTAAAAAGTATTGTGTGTTTTAAACTTAAATGAAAATGTGTACCGTATATTAAAATAATTCAGTTCAAAGATTTAAGTAACACTTTTTTGCATTAGAAAAATTATATAATAAATGAAAGGCATTAGTGCATTGGAAAAAATATTACATATTGCATATTAATATAAGCAAGTCAAAACAGGCCATCTACACATTTTTATCTATTGTGAGAGAGTTTACTCACATAATATTCAAGTACATCTAAGCTTATTCCAAATTATTAAATAGCTAATTATTAATTAAAATAAATAACCTTTAAAATAAATAAATCTAATTTAAATCTAATTCTCAATTAAAGTGAATTAAATTATTCTTAATTAATTCTTACATAATCAATGCTTTATGCATGCATTTTGATAATACTTTAAAAAAAAATTATTCATTATATAACTTAGTCAACAGTTTGCAATTGCAGACAAAAAATATCTTCATATAGAATCCCTCTTTTTATTAATTGCTTAAAATTACATGTTTCACTTCCCTTATATGGGTATAGAAATTTGCAGAGACAAGTCGTTGGATTTCATTTAAGTTATATACATTCAAAACAAATCGAATGACCTTTTTCTTGCTCTTGTTGCTTCATTGGGAAATGCTAAAGCTATATTTAGATTATTGCGTAAACTAACATCTGCTTTCACGCAGACGATTTATTTTGTCACATTTGACGCTAATATTTTAAATTTATTTCCTGGTAACAAGAAAACGAAATGTCTTTCACATTGTCCTAACGCTAATTTTAAATTATCTGTCGTTAAATGGGGATGCATGTGCATTTACTTATTCCCAAAATTTGCGTTAATTTTTCTGGTTGTACTTCAAAAAGGAATTAGAAAAAATTTCATAATCCTACCGAACTCGGCTACAGCGACTACTTTAAATTCGTCGCTCTCTCTCCCACCCACTCACTTTACAGATGAAGATACTTTCCTGGGTTATTGTTTAAAAATTCTGTAAGATTTATTATGCATTGTACTTTAAAGAATTTCTACTTAATAAAATTATTTCTAACTCTTGCAATAAATTATCATGAAGCTCCTTTTAAATTTCCTTTCTTTTCAAATGTCTCAAGTTAATTAGACTAATTAATAAGTTCCTGTTTCACTACAATACGATTCTGTGCGGCCATTCTTCTTGATATACATTGGTGCTCAGCTCCAGCTCTTGAGTCTGTAAGGGGAAGAAAGGGGCCAGTATTTTTTCTTTATAGATATTTTGAACATTTCCATTGTTTGCGGATTTCGTGAATTTTACTGATATATAAATTTCTTGTCGAAGGTATGCGATAAAATTTAACGGTAGAAGCAATGAAGCGATTACACACTCTATGCTAGAAACTTGACTGATTGATGCGCACTTCGTCTTGTCTCCGTCAGTTGTTTTGAATGGAATGTATCTTCATCTTGCGGTAGAAGAGTCCGCTCACATTTATCCTGTGCGGGTTTTCGGTTGCGATTCCTTATTAATGAAATTGTACTCCTAGGACATCTACATTTTCATCTATTCTCTGAAACAAAACGAAAGATTATAAAGCGGGTTGTCTAAATTTTCATTTTACGTTTTATTTATTTATTTATTTATTATTTATATGAGATGAACCAGCACGTGTAATTCGAAGGCAAGAGGATCGCTAAGGTGTTCTCTTTTTTTCTTTTATTTATTTATTTGTTTATTTATTATTAATATTTTTAAATCCAATACGCAAAACCTCTAATCGTCTTCTATTTGACCATAAACAATTTTTAGCAAAATATAAGCTTTCTGGGATAATGTTAACACGTGCCGAATTGATGGAAAAATCCTAATATCTGTATTAAGATTTTCCCATGAATTCTGCACGTGTTAACATCGTCCCAGAGAGCTGATATTTTCCTAAAAAGTGTTTAGGGTCAAATAGAAGAAAATAAAGAGTATGCGTATCCGATTAAGAAAAAAAAAAGAATTTTTCCTCTTTTTTTTTTCCACATTTAAGGGACAACCTAAGGATCGTGTCCCATAAAGATTTCGACTTACATTTCGGCGATATTGCCGTTCATTTTTTGGCGGTGTCTAAATATTTTGATGTAAACATGAAGCAGATGCGTTTAGAAGCCCTGTATTAAGTGCCATGCAGGACCTCGGAGGCTCCGATCTGCATGCTTCCCTGTGACCGACATCGACATGTAATTCATTCAAATTTACAGTATCTCTTACAACCAACTTCCATTCTTTGTAAGGAATTGCGATTGTTTCCACACAAAATTATTCACAGAGATCGCGTGAAAACTTCTGAAAAAACACGGACGGTGAATACGGCGACATCTATTACAGCACCTTTGACATAGAAACATAGAGAGGCATGACGGCAGTGATTCTCTCATGGGCAACATTATACATATGATTGGCATGCCATATTTTCAGATGAGTTAAGATTCGGTGTAGAATATAATGATTACATAATATATAACTATATAATTGATAAATACAATATAGATATGATGATCCGTCTCTCTATGATGGCACAAAGAAGGATGAATGTTGCCAGTTTGCCTGTCTGTCATATCGTCAAAACAGCGCTGAACCTTCCATAAGGGTATGGATTGCAATTGGGTATATAAACCGAAAAGTTTGCTTTTAATTTTTTACTCATACCTACGGGAACAATATATATTTTCAAATATTTTCAAAAAGTTTTCTTTAAAATAAACGAATTTCTAAAATAATAATAAAAAAAAATAGATAAACTTATAAAATTATTCATGTAATTTTATTTGAATTATACAGTATTAAATCCGAAACACATTTCCTCTTTTATGTGAAAAAACCAGCAGGCTTTGCCCAAATTGCTGGTCACTGTATTTAAATGAATTTAAGAAGAAAAAAAAGAAGAAGAAGAATCAATATTTTTGATTTTTAAATAAAAACAAAAACAAAAAATATCTATTGAAATCAGTCGAAAACTTGATTCGGGTTCCAACTGTCTTCGGCAGCATCTTCCTCATACATAATATCTCAGGTCAAAGTTTCTAATGCTTGAAACAACCAACGCCTTCTCCGTGGATTTCAATTTAGGTGTTTATCGTATGACAGCTTAGAAACGGACACTATCGAAAAAATCGAAATATCTCTTACATATCTTTATATTATATATTACATATATTATAGCTATTACATTTAACAACACTGTACGGACTATACATAGTATTTATTACTACATTATTTACTATATTTTACTTGATTTACCCGGGCGAAGACACAATTACAGCAATTTTACTCGAAATATAATACTATATTATGTTATAAAGGTTAATTTGATGTTAAAATGAAAAAAAAAAATCGATACATTATCAAATGCTCGATTCGAATGAAAAATAAATAAATGAAATGAAATGAAACATTTTATAGCACCTTATAGCGCATTGTAGAAATAGAAAATTTTTCTGTTATTCCCCTCGGAGTGTGAAAAGGAACGTCTCGAAGCAAAAAACTTCACGAAATGAAAAATCAACAGAATCTTTCGTTTTTCCCTTCGAAAGGTGAAAGTGAAAGTCTCGGAACAAAAAAACTTTGCAAAAAACCTCGATTGTTGATCACGTGTTAATTAATAAGATGCTTTCTAAAAAAAAATTTGAAATTTCGACTTCGAGGTGCACACGGTGTTATTCCAGATAATGTGTGTGCCAAATCCCACTGTGTGAATTAATTTTCTGCACGCAATTGACAGAGAAAAAGACAAATATCATTTTCCTTTTGTTATATAGGTATTCTACAAATATTCGTCGAAATATTTTGGGAAAATTCAAATAATCTCATTTTCTGCCACTATGAATATGTTTTAAACATATATATTTTAAATTTGACAAACATTCTATTTTACATGTGGTCAAAAAAATGTCACTGTTTTGCTCATAAATATGTATATTTATATTTTTTTTAATTAAATTCTTTATACTCAAATGAGATTCTTAATTCTTTTTAAGAAATACAAAATTTATCATTTTATACTCGAATATAAAAAATGGATAATTTGGTAAGACTTTGCATTATTCTGCCTTTTTTCATTCTTTATAAGTTTAAAAATTAGTTGAGAAGGAAGAAAGAAACATTTATTTTAAAAGAAACTAGGAACTAGCACATACTTTGTAGTAAGAAGGAAATTTACTTATTTACTTGGCTTAAAAAAGATTGTTTCGTTTTTAAACTACTTAAATAGATTATGCCAAAACGCGTGTTTTTTTTTTTTTTTTTTTTTTTTTTTATAGTAATTTTAGTAATTTATTATGCATTAGGTTGATCTTGAATTTTTTTTTGATTAATAACATAAACTCGTATATTTTTTAAGGTAATGGAAGTATTTCATTCTGTCCAAAAATTCTATTTGAAGTTTTCCCCTGATTTACACATTTTAAGGCTTTCTAAGTCCAAAAAAAAAAAAGTTTTTGGCAATTGGTCAGTGCGTGTGTATGTATGCACGAGGGAAATCTTCTGGCTATCATATCTCCGAAACTAATAAAGATAAAAACTACGAAACTTAAAAATTGATTCAGGTCTGGTGTAAAGAGGAATTTTCCAATTTTTGGTGAAAATTGGAAAACCAGAAGTTGGCCATCGGAAACCGAAATCTGTAATCAAAGTAAGTCCGTATCTGAAACACTACTCTAATGATTTTCTTCAAAGTTGCTATATAAACACTCTATTAGATGTTCTTTCGAATGGTATAGTTGGTTAGTTCAGGAAAATTAATAGGCGTACTGTATAAATAACTCAATTTGAGGTCTCGCAAGTGCGCTCCTTTAAAAACGAATGAACGGATTTTTTTTTTTTTTTCAAACTTGCCATATTAACTCTCATTTAAATATTTTTTGGATGCATTTATTGTTTTCCAGTCAATAACGGATTATACCAAGTTTTGGTAAATGTTGGTATCTCTAAAACGGCTCTAACGATTTTCTTGAAAATTGTTACATAAATCCATTTTAGATATCCTTTTTCATATATGACATGTTATTACAGGAAATAGTCATTCTGATTAGGTAGTTAAGTTTTAAATCTCGGAAACTGGTGTTTCAAAAAATAACTCTATCATTTATTTATTTATTTATTTGTTTGTTTATTTTTTAAGCTGTTAGGTAAACACTGTTTTATTTGTCTTTACATGTGTATCAAGTTTTTCTTGCTGGAAAATTCCAAAAAATGCATATAATACGTGTAATAGATGGTAATGGAAGTCTTGTGGTTGTTTCACACCAGAATTTTTAATAGTTTGTTCATAAGCAATTAGTGAATAAGCTGTAAAAAACCTGCATAAATTAAGTTTCCAAAAATTCTAAAATTACAAGATGGTTAGAGAATAGATGTAATTTAAACTTTTCTTTCTTTTTTTCTTTTTATGTAGTAGTGTTTCTTTTATACTTAATTTTTTTCGATATATCTTCAAATTTTTTAATATTGTTTCTTTAATTTAATAGAATATATTCATTGTAAAAAGATTTACGAATTATTTCTTGATTAATTGAATAAAATACTTGAGTTTAGATTTTTAAAATATATTTATTTAATTTATTTTAATTTATTTATTTTAATTAATTTTTAATTTGTTTTAATTTTAAGAACATAAAATAAAAAATATAAAATTATAATGTGTATTATATATGCGTATTAAATTTCTTTTTTTCAATTCATAAAACCTGTATTATTGAATAAAAATGTAGGATCCAGTTACTATCAAAAACAAAAATACACCGAACAAATGTGAGACTCCAAATTTTTAATTCACTGAAGCGGAAGAGCCATCCCTTCCGTGGAGGATCAAAATTGCGATGGCATGTCTCCGGACCATCTCTAGGGGTAAGTCCCAGACCGTCGCCAATTGCCCATCTGCACAGCACTAGTGCGACGTAAAACCCAACCAACCAACCAAATTTTTAATTTCTTTCAAATTAAGTAAACTTAACACTCAAATTAAATTAATAATAGTTTCTATATACTTTTAAAATATTTGTACATTTTTGTATATAAATAATTATATTTAAATTTTAATATTAGTGTCAGTTATTTCTTTAAATAAATTTTTAAATGATAAGAAATTTATTTACATGCGTACTAAAAGACTCTTTTCTAAAAATTATTTAGATAATTTATAATATTTATTAAAAATTATTTTATTTTATTAAAATTGTATAAAGAATAGGTTTTTAACCTATACAGAAACAGAAAGCTTATTTTTTCAAGCTTTTTTTTTGGAAAAAAAGAAAAACTTTTATAAAATTAAAAAAGTAGCTTAACATTAATATTTCTATGTAAAACTTTATAAAAATAATCTGTGAACTATTTATAAAAGCTTATTTGTTTAATCGCTAGAATCTTATTTTATAATTATAATACTTTGTGATATTTAATGTCTGATAGCTAATCATATTCGTGTTTCAAATTTTGTATTTGGGGTCTACCTAAATGGATTAAATTTTTATGTGTATTTCAAGCTTAGATCATTCCTGCCAACATCCTAATTAATATTCGAAAGATTTTTAGAACCCGCCCCCTTGTCTACAACACTTTATTTTTAGAGAAATTTTCTTCAATTGTAAATTACGATTAAATAAGAAAAAAAAAATAATAATTACAAGATAAAAAGATCTTTTTATATACCATGTTTTTAAATTTTCTGTTCAAACATATAAACGCTACCGAAGGCAGCGGGAAACCGGAGCAATTGGATAAATTTAAAAAAAAATCATTGCTCTCGTGTTTTGAGCTATTATAAAAGTTTCAAATGTCTAGCTAGTTGGGAAGTTAGTGAAAAATCGATTGCAAGCTTTGTACTGGTAACGCTGCCGAAGGCAGCAGGAACCCGAAACATTTGGTTACAAATATTTAAAAAATGCATTTTCACCGTATTCTGAACTATTCTGAAAGTTTCAAATGTCTAGCTAGTCAAGAAGTTAAATAAATTTTCTGTTGAATCATATAAACGCTGCTGAAGGCAGTAGGGACCTGAAACAGTTGACTAAAACTATTAAAAAAATGTATTGTCTCTGTATTCTGAGCTATCCTGAAAGTTTCAAATGTCTAGCTAGTCGAGAAGTTAGGGAAAAATCGATTGCAATCTTTGTACTGATAACGCTGCCAGAGGCAGCAGGAACCCGAAACATTTGGCTAAAGGTATTAAAAAAATGCATTTTAACCGTATTCTGAACTATTCTGAAAGTTTCAAATGTCTAGCTAGTCGGAAAGTTTGTTAAATAAATTTTCGTTCGAATCATATAAACGCTGCCGAAGGCAGTAGGACCTGAATCAGTTGACTAAAAGTATAAAAAAAATGTATTGTCACTGTATTCTGAGCTATCCTAAAGTTTTCAAATGTCTAGCTAGTCGAAGTTAGTGAAAAATCGATTACAAGCTTTGTACTGGTAACGCTGCCGAAGGCAGAAGGATCCCGGAGTAGTTGGTTATAAATATTTAAAAAATGCATTTTCACCGTATTCTGAACTATTCTGAAAGTTTCCAATGTCTAGCTAGTCGGGAAGTTAGTTAAATAAATTTTCTGTTGAATCATATAAACGCTGCCGAAGGCAGTGGGGACCTGAAACAGTTGACTAAAAGTATTAAAAAATGTATTGTCACCGTATTTTGAGCTATCCTGAAAGTTTCAAATGTCTAGCTAGTCGGAAAGTTAGGAAAAAATCGATTGCAATCTTTGTACTGATAACGCTGCCGAAGGCACC
Source organism: Salticus scenicus (assembly GCA_963930645.1). Taxonomy (NCBI): domain Eukaryota; kingdom Metazoa; phylum Arthropoda; class Arachnida; order Araneae; family Salticidae; genus Salticus; species Salticus scenicus. The sequence continues at coordinate 257,819,317 of OZ005648.1, forward strand.
GGGAACCCGAAACAGTTGGCTAAAGGTATTAAAAATATGCATTTTAACCTTATTCTGAACTATTCTGAAAGTTTCAAATGTCTAGCTAGTCGGGAAGTTAGTTAAATAAATTTTCTGCCGAATCATATAAACGCTGCCGAAGGCAGCGGAACTTGAAGCAGTTGACTAAAATTATTAGAAAAATGTATTGTCACCGTGTTGTGAGCTGTCCTGAAAATTTCAAATATCTAGCTAGTCCGGAAGTTAGTTAAAAATCGATTGCAAGATTTGTCCCTAACAAACACACAAACAAACACACAAGAATCGAAGTTAATAAATAAAAAAAAAAAAAAAAAAAAAAAACATGGTAAAATACTCTGAAAATAGACTGGTGTTAAAAATAAATGGCAGGCACTGGCAATCTGCCAGAATTTAGTTAGTAGGTTGGCTTGTATGTTAGATGTATAAAGTTGTTAAAATCGTTATAAAAATTAACGCCGTGAGATAATATTTTTCTTCAAATGTATATTAACGCCCTGAATGCATGATTTTTGTCTTAAATTTTTACCGAAATATTCTTTTATATGCATATTAATATATAAATATGTCTATTCAAAAATACAACAACAACAATAATAACAATAATAATAAGTATTATGTAGGTTTTATTTATTTGTTTGTTTTTGATAAATGAAGTGTTTAAAAAATAATACGTAATGCAGTACAAACATAAATATTATAGTTTATTTGCTGAGAAAATAATATACATATATTTTCTTACTAATTATTTTTAAATAAATAAAAACAACTTAAAATGTTGAAATAAATTTTCAAAAAATTTTATTTTATTGGCAATCCTAAATTTCATGAACTTTTTCGGAAGCTCCAAAACAATTCGTCAATAAAAATGCCATATTAAAAACGTGCAGATTTTTTTACTCATTTTTCGTACTTCGTTTAAATGGATCAAGTTACTATGGCATATAAAAATGCAAACCTTTTACTACGGTGAATACTTTAATTAAAAGTTCAAATCAGTGCTTCGTTTTTGAAACATTATGTGTTTAAGGGTTAAAAAAGTGTTTTCTACAATAATTTACGTGATTATATTAAATTTTAATTAAAAAGTTTAAAAAAATTATTTTACACTCAAATAAAAGTGAAAGCATAAGTGAAACCATTCATCTTTGAAAGATGATTAAAATCTTTATTACAATTAACTGCATATATAATACAATGACAATTATCTCACATATATTTGCATTTAATACTGTAATAATTCTTGTCAAAATGATATTCCCAATTTTAAAACATTTTTCGTAGAACAGCTTTTATAAATGCTACACTTGCCAACTTATAAAATATTTCCCATATAAAATTCAATTTATAAGTGAACTTTTTACCATAGTAAACAAAAATATAAACTATTTTGATATTAGTAGTTTTTTCATGATTTACGATAGCTACATTATGATTTATATTTCCAGAAAAAGTTTTAAAGGAGTAAATATACATTTCGTTGATATATTTGAGAATATGATATTTTTCATGACTATGGCTCTGTACTTTCAGAAAACATTAAGTACACTTCAAACTGACTTTCCTTTCAAATGACGAAATATTTTTAAATGTCACCAAAACTAATGTACACTTCCAAAGTGTCATACAATGCAGTTTTTCTATTGCAAAGAAACTTGGCTATACTAATAATTATTTATATTTTTTCAAAAGAAGATGAAATTCGTCAGACTTTTCTTCTGAATTGCTCCTCTCAGTCGCTCAATATATTTGTGTATTAGAAAGTTTACAAAATTTGAGATAAAAGTATTTTTTGATTTTTTTTTTCTTTTGAGATTTTTCTGCAATATATATATATATTTTAATATTTAATTTGTTGTAAGTCGTGAATGTAACATTATATTATGACAAATTTTATAATCTGAAATTAATTTAAATTTTGATTTTATAGCATTATGAAATTGATTTATTTTGGTTTATAAAGTTTAACTTAAATTATATTCCAGTGTTTTATTAAGCTATATCATCATTTAAGAAGAGAGCAATATTCCTGATTTTTATTTACTTATTTATTTACAAAATAAGAAATAATACAAAGAACAAATCGAACAACAACAAAAAAAAAATTACAATATTGTTTACCAAGAGGCTTCGGTAAATGTAAAAAATCTGGAGTGACTCCACTCGACTTTCCGAACATTGAGTAATTAACAGTTTTGTAGATAAAGTAAAGAAAGAGGAGTTGTTAAACAAACAAAAGAGAGAAAACAATAATAGAGTGTTTGAGTATTTTTCTCCATATATCACACGAGGTTTTATTTAACGCTACTGAACTTTGAGCCTTAGATCATAGGGATAAAGAATTTTTCGTTGTGTCCCTGTAAAAATCTATAAATGCTAGATTCACCGAAATGCTTATAGTTAGTGCAACAGTGATTTATAATACTCATATAAATTTTCAGCTCAATTGAATAAGGCGTTTAGATGCTATCGTACTTTTAAAAATTTAGTCCCATAGGCCATAATGATAAAGAATTTTTCTTTGTGTCCCTGTAAAAAAACTGTAAGTGCTAGATTCACCAAAATCTATACAGTTAGTTCCACTGTGACATATAACATGTGTACAAATTTTTTGCTCAGATTAATAAGGCGTTTAGACGCTATCACACTTTTAAAAATTTGGCCCCATAGGCATAATGATAAAGAATTTTTCTTTGTGTCCCTGTAAAAAAACTATAAGTGCTAGATTCTCCAAAATCTATACAGATTGAGTATTTGTGACCTATAATATGTGTATAAATTTTTTGCTCAATTGAATAAGACGTTTAGATGCTATCGCACTTTTAAGATTTTTCTCCCATAGGCCATAATGATAAAGAATTTTTCTTTGTGTCCCTGTAAAAAAACTATAAGTGCTAGATTCACCAAAATCTATAGGGTTCGTACTATGGTGACTTACAATATGCGCACCAACTTTCAGGTTAATCGAACAAAGCGTTTAGACGCTAGCGTGTTCACTCACAGACATACAGACATACACACATACACACACACATACATACATCATCATAAAAATAGTGAAAACGGACTCAGGGGACCTCAAAACGTATAGAAACATCAAAATCTCGAATTCGGATTTTTGACATGATTACAATACTTTCCTCACTATTATAGTGTTCGGAAAGTAAAAATATATAAATATGAATATAAATAAAAAAAATCTGGAGTGACTCCACTCGACTTTCCGAACATTGAGTAATTAACAGTTTTGTAGATAAAGTAAAGAAAGAGTAGTTGTTAAACAAACAAAAGAGAGAAAACCATAATAGAGTGTTTGAGTATTTTTCTCCATCTATTACACGTTGTTTTATTTAACGCTGCTGAACTTTGAGCCCATAGATCATAATGACAAAGAAATTTTCGTTGTGTCCCTGTAAAAACCTATAAATGTTAGATTCACCAAAATGCTTATAGTTAGTGCAACAGTGATTTATAATACTCATATAAATTTTCAGCTGAATTCAATAAGGCGTTTAGATGCTATCGTACTTTTAAAAATTTAGTCCCATAGGCCATAAAGATAAAGAATTTTTCTTTGTGTCCCTGTAAAAAAACTGTAAGTGCTATATTCACCAAAATCTATACAGTTAGTTCAACTGTGATCTATAACATGTGTACAATTTTTTTGCTGGGATTAATAAGGCGTTTAGACACTATCACATTTTTAAAAATTTGGCCCCATAGGCATAATGATAAAGAATTTTTCTTCGTGTCCCGTAAAAAAACTATAAGTGCTAGATTCTCCAAAATCTATACAGATTGAGTATTTGTGATCTATAATATGTGTATAAAATTTTTGCTCAATTGAATAAGGCGTTTAGATGCTATCGCACTTTTAAGATTTTGCTCCCATAGGCCATAATGATAAAGAATTTTTCTTTGTGTCCCTGTAAAAAAACTATAAGTGCTAGATTCACCAAAATCTATAGGGTTCGTACTATGGTGACTTACAATATGCGTACCAACTTTCAGGTTAATCGAACGAAGCGTTTAGACGCTAGCGTGTTCACCCACAGACATACACACATACACACATACACACATACACACACACATACATACATCATCGTAAAAATAGTGAAAACGGACTCAGGGGACCTCAAAACGTATAGAAACATCAAAATCTCGAATTCGGATTTTTGACATGATTACAATACTTTCCTCACTATAGTGTTCGGAAAGTAACAAACAGAAATTACGTAAATGAGAAAATACTGGCAATAAAGTAAACACAAAGAAAATAAAGATAAACATACGTCATAAAAAATATATTATTTTATAGCTATAAGTTATTAAAATCAAATCATCCAGATTGTCACATTACCTAGACAGTATATTGTTAATTAATTTTAATAGTAATAATATAAAAAAAGCCATTAAAAATAGAAAACATGATTTTAAATTATTATTTTTTACGTGTATTTATTATAGGAGCTGTTGTACACGTACTTCGCACGGAAAATGCTAATAATAATTATGCCTAGCAGTAGGTGGAATTTGGATTAAAATAAAAACAATATAAATAAGTGTGAATTGAAATCAACATATAATACCAATAATTATGAAAATTATGAATTAATATTAATACATTGTATTTATTAATTCTAATAATTCGTCTTCTGAATATGATAGGTTCTAAATATCCTGAAACAAAAATTCTGTAATACAATTTATATTTGCTAATTATATATAATAATTTTTACTGTGATGAACAGGTGTGACAGCTAGTAACTAAAATGCAGGTAAAATATTTTTATTAGTAGCCCAAATAAACATTCAATTTATAATCACTGTAATATTCTAAATTAAAGTTCAAATTTAGAAATAATTACATTTCTTTTGAATAATTTCTGTTGACAATTAAAGTTAAACTGCGAACTGAAAAGTTCTTATGATAATAAGATTAATTAAATCTTCAATCGTATCTAAAAGAAATCTGAAATTGAAAATATATATATATATATATATATATATATATATATATATATATATATATGGGTGAAAAATAAATACAATTATTTCAAAATACCGGACTGGGCTGGTTTCTAAATCGATTCGTTAACAAAAAAATGTGTCAAAACATATTACACGAAATAAGACATGAAAAAGTAAATTTAATTTAAATCAAATTTTTGAAAGAAGCAAAAACACATTGACATTTTTCAATTTTTTTTAACCTGTTTTTTGTTGGAGATATTTAGGATTATGTGAAATCACGTTTTGCCCCATTTCACCCCTTGGGATAGAATTTCTAAAATTTCAGAAATTGGTTTTTAGATTATTTAAGAAAATTATGGAGTGGAAAGCTGATTTTGTATACCAACTATGTGAAAAATACCAGAGCCGGGAATCGAACCGGGGCCTTCCGCTTTACGTGCGGATGCTCAAACCATCGAATTACCCTGGCGGATTACCAGCTAGGCATTTCTGACATAACATTTGTTGGCAAAGTCACCGAGTCTGTAAACACAGCTGTACCAAGTGACATTATTAATCATGGCACAACACCAATACACCATGAAATTTTTCAATTTAATTTAGAAATTTATTCATCAAGCCTGAAAGTTCATTTTAGAAAATTATAGAGTAGAAGGCTGATTTTTTTATACCAACTATGTGAAAAATACCAGACACGGAAATCGAACCCGGGCTTTCCGCTTTACGTGCGGATGCTAAAAACATCCAGCTATCCAACGAATGTTATGTGAGAAATGCCTAGCTGGTAATCAGCCAGGGTAGCTCGATGGTTTGAGCATCCGCACGTGAAGCGGAAGGCCAGGGTTCGATTCCTGGCTCTGGTATTTTTCACATAGTTGGTATAAAAAACCAGCCTTCCACTCCATAATTTTCTGAAATGAACTTTCAGGCTTGATGGATAGATTTCTAAATTAAATTGGTTTTTAGATATTTGTGTTAGCTATATTTTAAAGCAAAAATTTTACGGATATCTTTTTTTTTTTTTTTTTTTTTTTTTTTGAGATATGAAGGAATTTGGGAAATCACTGTCCCTCTCTTCCTCCCTCTTGGGGGGCGATTTTTGTTAAATCGCTTCTTAGTGGATGTCTACATAATAGAAGGAACATTGTCACAAAATTTCAGGCTTCTAGGCCTAGGGGTTTGGGCTGGGTGATGATAAATCAGCCCCTCACACACTCACTCAGGACATTTTCACTCACGATTTTATATAGATAGATTTATTTACAATTTTTAGAAAGGGTTAAAGTGCTCTTGTATAATTACATAAATCGAAGTGTATCAATAGAATTTGTTTAAAAACATACTTTTGGATATATTGTTTAAGATTTGAACAGTTTTTCTTCTTCTTAAGTTTTATGGCATCCCAAGTGAGATATTTGTGCGCATAGCACTAAAAAAGTAGAGATATTTGTTATAAATTCAGTTACCATATTCGTTCTTTTAGGTAAACAATGCCGCAGATGCATCATCAAGGGCATTGTTTATTCTAAAATATTCCCCATTTCTTCGCCTTTAAAAAAAATAATAATAATAAATAAATAAAATAAATAAATAAAATAAATAAATAAATAAATAAATGCTTAAAAAGAGATAGGCTTTTGAGAAAGTGAATTTAATCTTTCGATTTTTATATATATTCTTCAGTATTTCTAACTCTTGAAATGAATTATACAAAAATAGATTCATAAAGTAACTTTATATACTGAAATGTTGATTTTTGTACATAACATAGGTCTACATCTAAAATTTTGATTTGATAATTTTAGCTGTTACATATATTTTTTATTGTGCTGAAGCAGAAAATGAAGGCATTGTTTCTCTATAACGTATATATTTTTGTCAATACAGAGTGTCTACCGGCACAGTTTCTTCCCTAACTTTTCCCTCACCAAAATTAAATTCTAAGTTTAATAGTATGTTTCCATGATTAATTATAATCGATCATGAGAACATACTAGAAACTACCGAAAAGGACAAAACTGTGTCGGTAGACGTATTGACAAAAATCTGTACGCGAAAGAGAAAAACTAGCTTAAGTTTCGGTTTTAGAACACCAAACACATATGTATCATCAAAAATTATGAAATCAAATTCTGCCAACATTATTTTTGTAGACATGTTTAATACAAACTGTTTTACTGATTATTGACACATTACAGTCGGCAGAAAAATTATTCGAGAGCTAGCAATAATTCCTATATAAAGAAAATACAATTAATACTGTTTTGTTAAATAAATCCTTGTCAAATCATATTCTTAGACTGACTGATAACATTACTCGACAAAGATTTATTTAACAAAGCAGCATTAAGTGTACATTTTTTATAATGGAATTACTACTAGCGCTCGAATAAATTTCCTGCTAACTGTATTTACTTTTATGACACTTAAAATTTTAAAATTTGCTCTTTTTAATGAGCGAAATTAATTAAATTTACATTACTGTTTATTTTTAGCACACATAAACAAATAAGTGTACTATTTATAATTAATGAAAGGAATAATTTACATATGTGCTGGCAATGCTTGAGCATATGCAATAAAATGAGTTAAACTTCATAACTAAACATCTATCGTAAACTTTCTTATCTAAACATTATCTACTTTTTACAATTTATTTAACCGATTTCAACCCATAAATGCATGAATGGAGTTATAAATATCAAATTCGGGACATGAGTCTTGTTAAAATATAAAAGTTATATTACTATAATAAATTATCTTTGTTAAAAATTCTGAAAAGTTAAAAAAATTCTAATCTAATATTCAAAAATTTTATAATAATATTTTCAACAGTTCAATTTAATTAATCCGATATTAAATGTTTATTTCACTTTTCTTGATCATTCTAGAGACCGTTGTGCCCCTAAATTTTCTGTAGATTATGGCTATCAATGAAATCCACATATTTCTGTGTTTGACATTTTATCTTTTCTAGTTTATCAGCACATGATTTTCTTAATTAGTTCTTAACATAACTGAAAGAACTATGCATATAAAACAATAATTTGCAGTTTTTAATAAAAATATGTAAAGCTTTATTCATGTAGTACTTTAGAAGGGAATTTCAATATTTTCTATAGTTTTTTTATTGTATAACACACACACAAACATATATATATATAGAGAGATTACAACAGAGGGTTAACAAGTAAACATTAACCATCAGTGTAACTAGCAAACAATAACAATGTGTATTTTAATAAACACTACACTTCTGCCGTTGCTAAAATAGTCTTCAATATATTTTTGAGCTCAAAATATGCTCAAGTCAAGAATCTAATATTAAAAACATAACCTTCAAAAGTACATTATATTATTATTAAATGATTTTTGAACATTACTTTCAAGTACGCATCAGCTAAATGTCTTTTGTTATAAATTTTCAAATTTCAGAAAATACAAATAAAGAAAAAATAAGAAATTTATATCACAATAAAAAAATAAATTAAACATTTCAACGAATTTTTTATAGTATGTGTACAAATTATTTAACATTTAAATATGCTTTATACTACAGAGTAATTTATTAGAAGATCGCATCATTTTATTTTTGGTACAAATCTGGTGTGGCATTCATATGATTTTCTCTTACACTGCATTTCAATATTATAAAGCTAGTTTGAAGGTTAAGGGTTAAGATAGCAAGTACTATGTATAAACCTACATTAAAAAGAATTCGAGATAGGTTTAGAAATAGTTTTTATTGATAAATAATTCTGTGTGAGAAGGGGCTACCATGCCCTCCAACTCCATGTTTATCTATAGTATCTGTATCAATATAGATTTTAAGGCTATTGTTAAATTTAAAAGTTTATTGTAAATTGTTCCGACAACATTCAATCTCACCACTCCTTGAAACGTATCAAATTTGATCATACGTTTTAAGTACAAATCTCAAATATGAACTTCAAAATACAACATTCGAAATGCCAGGAATTATATGTTTTTAAGTTATACTAATAACTTACATTATGATAAACAGTTAAAAACTTGAATTTAGTATTCAGGCCTCTGAAAATTTAACTTAAAGAAGAACAGTTTATTTACAGTTTGGGTATGAAGAATTAATCTTCATTCCTGAACAATTTTCCTGAATATGGTAAAATACAGTAAAACACTTCCACTAATTCCACTCAATAACAAATAATATTTTCACTTAATTTTGATTAGCCCTATATGTCTCCTATAAATTATGTACACATCACACTGTGTACTTAAATATAATTAAACATTAATAACACACAATACAACCTTAAATGCATTTCCAGAAATTTCTATGTTTAGGCGCACTACATTCTAATTTTTTTGAGCAGACCTGTAAACGAATGGTGAAAGGTTTTCATTTTTTATTATACACGAAACATGCTTATATGCATATAAAAATGCATTTTCATTCCATTTTGTTTAGTGCAGTCAATAGATGTTAGATGTACTTACCAAATTTTTCTCCCATATATATAATGTGTTTGCATCCTCTTGGATTTCCCTGTACACAAACTATTTGCTTGATCTCACGAAAGGTACCATTCCTATATTATATAAATTCAGAGTACCGAGATTAAACTTTCTGGTACTGTTTGTTCTTGAGATATGCAGATAACAAATATACACAAACACACACACACACACACATACTAACCACTAAAAACTATATTTTCCGATTCAGGGGATCTGAAAACGTGGTAAATATAATAAAAACCCGATTTCGAAAATTTGATCCAAAACTAATACTTTTTCTACCATATATATGGGTATGTGAAAGTAAAATTAGCTTACGTTAAAATTAAAGATTTAAAGAAAGTTCAATTTTCACCTAATTCTAATTGAAATTACTTGGCTTGAAAGCTGTCCACTTCAAACTTTATACAAATATTAACATTTCACTTTCAGGTGTTCCTTTGCGGAATGCAGAATCAGCTTGAGTTCGTTTTCTAAATTAAGATGATGCCAACTTACGGAAAATTGTTCTGTGTATTCAGCTGTGAAAGTATTTACGTAAAGACAAATACCTTAAAACTTTAAGGTAGTATTAGATTAGGTTTTAAGCAATAGCGTCTATGAGCATATTGTTTCAACTGTTTAAAAGGATATTTATTTTGATATCCCAGTTAAATTTAATCGAAAAAGGCTGATGTTTTCATAAATACACATAATTACGTAAACATAAGCGATATACAAATTATTTTCATTTGTTTGATCAGTTAAATAATTGTTAAATTACAGTCACTTAAACTAATATTTGCAGTAATATTGTATTAAAAAATATTCACATTAGTAAAATGTAATTATATCTCTAAAAAAAATCTTCAAAATTTTCCATAATTTTAAACATTACATTTTGTGATATGCACATTTTTAATAACTAGTAGGTTTAATCCGCTACGCTGGTCACTTTAATTAAAAGAATTTTTGTAAAGTGAATCAGTATTTGTTAACAATACTTTATAAATAAAAATTTAGAGACACTTCATAAAAAAGAACATTTACTAAATAAATATATCTCTATGACTATTTTTAGCAAACCAAAACCATGGCCAAATACCGCTATGTACAGCCGTTAATGAAATGTAAATGGCATTTAATCACTTGAGTTTCCTTACAGAGATGGGAATTTGGAGCAGAACGTATACCACTATATATGAAATCAAAACTTTTCTTGTTCAATCTAAGATTTATTATCTTCTTCATAAATAATAATATATGAAATCTGTGTCAAACTTCTATCCCCACATTATTTTAACCCTCGCTTTTCAAAGATGGGGTCATTTTAACCCCATTTTGTAGTTGAAATTTAGTTAAGCCCGCCTCATTCAAAAAGTGTGCGAATTCACCAGAGGTAGCAAACGTAACTAGTGGAATGTTGCAACTTCTAAATGATACAAAAAGACGCGGTGCTGATGATTTTCGCCAAAAGTGCCAAGCGGCACCTGAAAGCAATTTTTCTGCAGTAACGCCTTGATCTTTGGAAAGCGATGGTTAAATAGCATCACGGTTAATTTAAAATAAAGTTTATATGCATTCGCATGAGTTGTCAGCCGATAAAAATCAGAGAAACGAAATATATTTGACTGTTTAAAACTAATATATACATTAAAAATCAAAATAAAATATTTTAAATGGGAAATATTAAGTTTTTATTACCACATGCAAGTTTATTTAATAATTTTAAAGCTATGATATTAGTTTTATCAGAAATTTTTGACATACAAGTTTAATGTTCAATTTATTTATTTACGTGTAAATAAACAGCTCTTTTACATGGTTGTTGGTAGGGTTTTCGAATCCACATGAAACCATAGCTCTTGAAATAATTATCCTTAATGAGCGAAAACTAACCGTCGAGCGATACTCCAAACTAAACAAAACCTAAAAAAGAGCTATAAATTACTTCTAAGGTATTAAAAATGTTTGGAATTTTATACAGAATCCTGCAAATAAGTTTGGTCAACCAATTAGGAAGGCTTAGTTGTGATGGAAAATAAAACAGAGTTTAAATTTTACATACATTTTATTTATTACTTATAATATATTAAAAAAAAAAAAAAAAAAAAAAAAAACTATTCAAAGTGACTACTTTTTGCGTTTACACATTTCTTGAAATGCTCCAGCCACTCATCTATCGCTGCACGCACGACTTCAATTGGAATTTCTGCTGCTGTCCCCACTAAATCTGCTTTTCTCAATATTTCGATGAGGCTTAGCACAGGTCTTCTCCTCTAAAATGTTCCGAAGACGGTAGTGCAGTGGATTCAAATCTAGGCTTCTTGATGGCCAATAATCAGCTTGAATGAACTCTGGTATGTTGTTCTCGCACCATCGTTGGGTCTTTCTCGCCTTGTACACTGAAGCTGAATCCTGTTGGAATACCCAGTGCTTTCCAGCGAGCAAAATATCACTTAAGGGCTTCACAATTTGTTCCAGGATGTCGCTTTGGTAGTTTTTAGCTGATGTTTTTATACATTTTTCACAAAAATACAGCCTTGTTACACCTCTTAACGAAATTCACCCCTAAACTATTATTGACGGCTTTCAACTCGTGGATTTTTTTATGCAGCTTCTTCGGAAGTACGAGCAAACACCGTGTCATTTTGCTTGTTTAGTTATTCCTCTAGAGAGAAGAATTTTTCATCCGAAACAAGAATTGTTCGATGTTCGCTATCGGCGTTCCGCTATAACAGAGCTTCCAACTGGTCTTCTGAATATCCTTAAGAGCAGCCGTAAGTCGCTGGCCAGTACTTTTACGGTAAGCACGAGATCCCATGTCTTGTTTTAAAATGCGGGACATTGTAATAGTAGGGATATCCATCCCACGAGCCATGATTTTTTACTTACGTAGCGGATTTCTGCGAATCCTTTCCTTTTCTACTTTAACAGCTGCTGGCGTTCAGCTCGTACGAGGACGGCCAATTTGTGACCTGTCTTCAGTAGAGGACATTTCTGTATACCTCTTAACAGCTCGCTGGATAAACTTCGTTGAAATTTTCAGTGACTTTATCAAGTTGAAAATCTCCTTTGGCTTCTTGCCACACTTGTGTAAAGCAATTGCATGCAAATCTATTTTTATTTTTCCTCACTCCATTTTAAATAGTGAAATGTTTAACAAATACTGTTAATTTTTAGTGCTCAAACTCTATTTATACTTTTAACCTTTCTACCCTGTATGGGTCGATTCGACCCATTTTTAAAATTGATCTTTCGATATCTTCTACAGATTTTAATTTTAATTGTTCAAACATTACGTATGCCTCAAAAATATGCATTCGTTTAATATATGATGTTTTCAGAGTCATTTGTTTGTTTTAAACCGCCCCCAAAAAATATGTGACATATTACCTGTCTGGGTCGATTTGACCCACATTATTAATATGCATAGAAATGCTTAAAACACCAACTTTTTCTTTTGAGTAGACTTCATTTTCAAGAATAGTCAATAGATGGCGATAGTTGTCGGAAACGTAGATGTAAAATGAGCTCCGTAGAAATTCTTCGTTAAGACCTAAATTCAATCTATACAAAGTGGGTCGATTTGACCCATACAGGTAAAACGTAAAATTTTTTCAACAGGGTAGGAAGGTTAAAAACACAGCGGTGTCATTTCCGGAACATTAAAGAAATGGTAGTTATTTTATTTTTTGTGTACAGAACTTACGGCAGGACTATGTATGTTAATACTTATATATTTATCACGAGATTAATTAATTTAAATCAACAGCAATTCTTATTTATAACTCAAATCGAAAGTGCTATAGATAATTAGAAGCTACTTTCATAAAATAAAAAACATCTTTTACAGAAAATTTATCTTACTATATTAAAATGCACTTTATTTCATTTACCATTTTCAAGAAAATACATTTTTCTATCGATTGGTTTCCATTGTAAAATATTAATACAGGAAAATTATTTAGAAAATTCTAACCAATACAATATTTTTATATATGGAACAATATATATTTGCACTAATATTTGGTAAAAAGTAGAATAAATTCAACTCTTTATTTGTGCTATGAAAATATTATCACGAAAGCATAGAACAAAATTTCTTCTTCCCAAGCAAACAATGTAAGACTAAATTAAATCTAAACACAGTAACTTTGAGAAAGATGACCCTTATAAGTCAATAATTTTCTGTCTTGTTTGAACTGTTTATATAATAATAGCTTCGCTACCGAAACTAAAAGTAATCAACAAGAATAAATTGCGGTTATAGAAACACAAGAAAAATGTAAGAATTCTGATTGAGGAAGACGGTCTAGTTTGTAGGTAGTATAGAACTGAATAAATAGAAATTATTTCCTAGGTCAAGAAAAATTGCTTTTATTATTTGTATTGAAGATGAAAATTTTAATATATCTTATGACATATGTCCATTTTTATATTTCTCAAGTGGTATGATTATTAATTATTTAATATCATAGGTGGTTGTTTAATCTATTAAATATGTGTGAAACTATATTTAAATTTCTGCACATAAACATATCATTTCTGCAACAATTTAATTACTAGTGGATCTGCAGATCAGGAACCTCAACGTCCTATTTGCATCAGCCATTTTTCAATAGGTCATTTTTATTTAATCCTTATTATATAATAGCATATATTGATTCGATCGACTTATTACCATAATTAGATATATTCCTGACGGGGGCTGCCGCCCCCCTCAACCCCCCGCTGTATTTCTCTTTGTATACCTACTTGTATATAATATAAAGTGTTACGGAATTGTAAATAATTGCATTTATTTTTGTATACATTTTTTCAGAGGCTTAGTAAGTCGATAAAATGCTAATTTTGTGCATTTCTAGTAGTTTTAGCGTTAAAATAGCCTAATTTTTCTTTAAAAACGCATTGAAAAGCTCCAATAAGGGAAGAAATTGATTTGGCGCCAAATTTGGCGACTCTTTTCTTCCTTGGCGATTTTTTTTGAGAACTTGGCCAGAAAATCCTTATTAAGGGATATACTAAATATGGAAGCTCTAATCTCATTGGCTGATGAGATACGAGAATTTTCCAAAACAGTCTGTTCGATAGAATAGTATAAAAGGAGCATTTTATTAGCCAAGGCGGCGAATCTCAGATCTGTGTCAGTTTCGTCAAATGTTTGCTTTGCTTTGAGACTCCTTCAATGAGACTTTCTTTATGTGTTGTTGCTAAACAGTTTGTACTGTTGTTTTGCTGTTAACGGCTGTTGTTTAAGCTATATTTACTGGTTGAATTGAAGCTGATACTTGGTTTATAGACCTGTATTCTTCTGGAACTTTCTGTGAATAAATCACTGAATTTTTGCAAGTTTCGCCTTTCATTCTCGGACAACTTACGAACCCCCAAGTATGCAACAATATGTATTCTTAATAAACGACGGTCTTGTATTATTTCCCTGACATTCATAAATACCAAATTTCATACAAAAAAAATTACATAGCATATCGGAAATATTTTGCATAACCTTTAAACTAATTATCAATTCTATGCCCATAATTTTCAACAGGAAAACATGCTTTTAAAATTCTAATAGAATTTCATTATATTTGATGGGATGTAACCACGTTAAAATACACTATTAAGAAATACCGACTATAGACCGTAATAGTACGAAATTCCTTTATGTATCCCGGAAAAGTAACCACAGTCATTCTAAACGCCAATAATAAGAATAAACCTAATTAAGTATAACTCATTAATTTTTCAAACTAATTTGACATCATTTGGATGATTACAGTACATACTCGGAATTATTTTGTGTTGTCCCATAAATTGATTAGTCTATACATAAACTTTTTTAAGAGTAAACATGATTTTATGCATCTTTATAATGTATGTTAACTTTATTAAGTTCAATTCAGCATAAATGCATCACAGTGCGCGTTTAAATTAAAAATTTGTCCATAGGCTCTAATGTTACGAAATTCTTTCGTGTCTCTTTGTAAACGAACCGTAAACATTGTATACACCAGTAAAAACTATTCAGCTTATTTTTCGTTTAAAATTAATAATTGTTCCAAATTTAACATCGTTTGTAGGACTAAGTGACATTCTCAGAACACTTTTGTAAGGTCCTGTACATCAATTAGAAAGATTAAGAGCACGTATTTTCTTCAAACAACATAAGTTTAAGCATCTTACTCACGTACTCTAGTTTCATTTTCTTCATTGCAAAGTAATGATATTAAAATGCGTTTAAACGAAATTCACCCCATACGCCGTAATGTTAAACATTTTGGCGTGTCTCTGTACACAGTTTATAAAAAATATAGCAATAAAAATTATACAGCTACTTATATGCAAAGCTGGAACGTGTGCGCCAACTTGCAACTCAATCGAAGGATTTTTGCGGCTGATATTGCGGTACATACAAATTCTTCCCATAGGCCGTAATGACAAGAAAAATTTTGGCGTGTCCCTGTACACGAACAACAAATGGAATACACAAATAATACTATACAGCTAATTCCGTTGGGCTTATGAAATATGTGTACCAAATTGCAATTCAATAGCGTTATTTTAGGGGTCGCTATCGCGGTACATACAAATTCTTCCCATAGGCCGTAATGATGAAAAAAACTTTGGCGTATCCCTGTACACGAACTACAAATGGAATGCACACCCAAAACTATACAGCTAATTTCGTGGGGATCATGAACATGTGTACAAATTTTCAAGTCAATAGCGTGATTTTTGCGGCCGCTATCGCACGACAGACAGACAGACAGACGGACGGACCGACGGAACTCAAAATCCTTTTGAGTCTCAACAGATGGCCTCCACTGACGTTTCGGCAAAAATTGGAAGTCAATAGCTTGATTTTTGCGGTGGCTATCGCGGTACATACAGATTCTTCCCATAGGCCGTAATGATAGAAAATCTTTGGCGTGTCCCTGTACACGAATTTCAAATGGAATACACACCCAAAACTATGCAGCTGATTTCGTGGGGCACATGAATATGTGTACCAAATTACAAGTCAAAACGTGATTTTTGTGGCCGCTATCGCGATACATACAAATTCCTCCCATAGGCCGTAATGATAAGAAAAACTTTGGGGTGTCCCTGTATACGAACTACAAATGGAATACATACCAAAAACTATACAGCTATTTTCGTGGGGCTCATGAACATGTGTACCAAATTTCAAGTCAATAGCACTATTTTTGCGGCCGCTATCGCGCGAGAGACAGACACATAGACACAGCCCAAAAGACGTTTTCAGTCTCAACAGAGGGCCTCCACTGAGGTTTTGGCAATAATACACGCATGAAGGATTTTTTTTTTTTTTTTGAATGATAAGATTAAATTATGAGCAATACTTTAATGCTTTTTTAGTCACATATTAATTTTAATTATATGGTTTTGGTTCTTAAAAATGTAACTATTTACATAAATCATAATACTGTGTTTTTTAAAACTGATTAAATAATTTAAATTTTCATAATAAATTTGTCGTTTCTGTGTTGCTTTTCTTTTCAGAAAATTTCCACACAACTTGATACGTATCTAATTTTATCTAAAAAAATTAAAAACTAACAGTCAAATCTACTTTTTTGAAAGAAATGTCTTATAAGTAACTAGCAGGCTACGCCCGCTTCGCTGGTCACTATTTTTAAATGAATCATTATAATTAATGAATTCTCAAAATTGCATTAATTTTTATCATGTGAAAAAAAAAAAAGAAAAAAAACCTCTGATCGGGAAAAATGTCACACCGGGTCCCCACTGCCTTCGGCAGCGTAGACCCGTGCGCGATGCGCACGTGCGAATGCATATATATGAGCGCCCTAATAATTTTACAAATTCGAAAATATCAGCAATCGATTTGAAAGTATCAAAAACCTCTATGCACCAGTTTTGAACAACCAATCTCTATTTTTATTTTTTTGCCCCTCCCTCCCCCCTTCCCGCCCCTCCCAATAATTTTTAAAATTCAAAAATATCCGCAATCGATTTGTAGGTATCGAAAACCTCGATGTACCAATTTTGAATGATCTAACTCTATTTTTTTTTGCCCCTCTGCCCCCCCCCTTCCCGGCCCTTCTAATAACTTTACACTTTCGAAAATGTCCCCATTCGATTTGCAGGCCTCTAAAACCTATCTGTACCAATTTTGAATGGACTATCTGTAGTTTTATTTGTTTTTGCCCATAGCCCCCCCTTACCGCCCCACCCCTTCTCACCCCTCCTAATAATTTTACAAATTCGAAAATATCCGCAATTGATTTGTAAGTATTGAAAACCTCTATAAACCAATTTTGAACGATCTAACTCTATATTTATTTTTTGCCCCCCCTCTCCCCTCCCCCCTCCCCGCCCCTCCTAATAACTTTACACTTTCGAAAATATCCCCATTTGACTTGCAGGCCTTTAAAACCTGTCTGTACCAATTTTGAACGGCCTAACTGTATTTCTATTTATTTTTGCCCATAGCCCCCCCTTACCGCCCCACCCCCCTTCTCGCTCCTCCTAATAATTTTACAAATTCGAAAATATCCGCAATCGATTTGTAAGTATCGAAAACCTCTATGTACCAATTTTGAACGATCTGACACTATTTTTATTTTTTTGCCCCCCCCTGCCCTTCCCCCCTTCTTTCCCCTCCTAATAACTTTACACAATCGAAAATATCCCCATTCGACTTGCAGGCCTTTAAAAACTATCTGTACCAATTTTGAATGGCCTAACTGTATTTCTTTTTGTTTTTGCTCCATAGCCCCCCCCCCTTGCTGCCCCACCTGTGGGCTGAATTTCTAAAATTCCAGAAATTGTTTTTTAGATAGTTGCATTAGCTATATTTTAGAGCAAAAATTTCACGTATATCTATTTTTTTTGTTTGCGATATATAGGATTATGCGAAATCACGTTTTACGCATGTGAAATCACTTTTGCCCGCCCGCCCCCCTTGAGGACCGAATTTTTAAAATTCCAGAAACCGATTTTTAGACATTTGTATTAGCTATATTTTAAAGCAAAAATTTTACGGATATCTGTTTTTTTGTTTGAGATATGAAGGATTTTGTGAAATTACGTTTTGCCCCCCTTCCCCCCCTTGGCGGGCGAATATTGTAAAATCGCTTGCGGCGTTGTCTTTCTCGGGTCGTAAACATTAACCTTGCCAAATTTGGTCCCGCTCGGTGAAATAGCCTAGGATTCTATAGCGGACAGACACACACACACACACACACAGACTCTGCTCTTTTATATATATAGATTACGAATATTAGTTAATATCTCTTCCTTATATTCTTAAAATATAGTAAATATTATTTAAGTCTTATTTAATTTAAATGTTCGATGTCGGCTTGTTTAGTAATTTCACACCATATTTAACACTTTGTAATATTATTATTTGGATTACTTTTACCACATAACTTTGTTTGTATTTTTCGGGAATCGTAACAGTTTTACTGGATATTTCGCAAGCGTATAATTTAAAATGTAAATTTCTTTGGAATACTATTTCAAAATATTGTTTATAAGACAAGTATAAATTGTTTTGTTAACTCATTGAATTTCAAGCAACCTTCAGAAATGTGTAACGTACTGAAATTTAAAGATTGTATTTTTAATGCTGTATGTTTATGAATAAAATATTAAATAATATATCTCAATATTGGACCTTTATGTTATGTAACTTTACATATATAACTATGTTATTTATATAAAACATTATATACACTTTATAACTATGTTATATATCTTTATATTTTATAAGGGGTGCAATAATCACACCTTATAAACTGCCTCTGTATTTAAAAACAAAACCATCTTCTGAGACTCGGATGATTATTATTAATTTGTTTCTTTCAATACGCCAATAAGGTATAAGCAAATAACATGCATATTATAGAGCCAAAATAATATATATATATATATATATATATATATATATGCATGTATGTATATGTATATCAGGTAAACAATATTAAAATGATAACATTGAAAAATATTTTTAAAGGATACTTATTAGATATTTTATGTGTGATTAAAAAGGGAAATTAGCAGATAAGTTTCTTATCAATAAATTTGGACACTTTCGAATTCAGACGTTTTGTCAAATTTCTAAAAATGTTCTTAAGGAATAATGGTGAAACTTTGGTAATGTAAAAAATATGTTGTACTTCATATATTTCAGTAAATGTTGTGTCCTGAAGAAGAAAATTGGACCAGTAAAAAATTAAGCAAAATTCAAAAGGTTTTGGATCACATTGTAAAAAGTATTGCTTTAAATGCGTTTTGATTACAGTATATGATTATGAGGATATGTTTCTCATTATCTGTTAAGTTTGTATGAGGTTACCACGTATATTCATGGAGATATAAAGTTTCTTTTTTTACTTTTTCTTTTTTTCTTATTGAGAAAAAAAAAATCAACTTTTTTAAATATAATACGTAAGGTATTAAGGTATTAAAAACTTTTTTAGGGAAAGGACGATCTAGCATACTACAATCGGAATGAAAAAAATTTTAAATATCTTACGAAATATGAGCATTTTTACTAAATAATTTTCAACTACGTATACGCAATAATTAAAAAAATTTCATTTGCTTAATTTAATAGTCAAAAGTATTGAGCAACTTATATGAAAAATCCAAACAAACATCGTGTAAATTCAGAAATTTATGAGAGATAGAATGAACATAATTTTAGTTCTAAAAAAAAAAGTTAAAAAAAAAAATAATAAAAATAAAGAAGATGAAGATGATGATAGGGGTTTTATCAAAATTTATTTACAATCAGTAAGCTCTGTATTACCACTGGGCATTCATTGAGTGAAAACAAAAATGCGAGTAAAACTCCTTTTAGTTTAGCTTTTATTTTGAGAGAACTGAAATTCTGCTCATTCTACCTCTCATAACTTTTTGAATATACGCGATAAGGTATAATGTGTTCTTTGCACTGCTAAAGTTTCATGATAATTCCTAAAGAACTTGTCATTTTTTTTCTTTTATATTTGACAAAACGTCTAAATTCAAATGTGACCAAATACTTATATGTAGATAGTGTATATAATTTCCATTTACAATTTTAGACCTAACCGTGAAATATTGTCTTGAACAAAAAAATTTCAAACAAAATTAATTATATTTCTTAGTAAATTTTTACTTAAGTTTTAATTTAATGGAAAATTACAGTCGGTAACAAAAGTCTCCGAACACTAGCAAAAATTCCTATATAAAAAAGGTAGAGTTAATACTGTTTTGTTAAATAAATCCTTGTCGAATCCTGTTCTTAGTCAGTCTAAAAACAGGATTCCACAAGGATTTCTTTAACAAAACTGTATTAAATGTACTTTTTTATATATAGGAATTTTTGCTAGTGTTCAGAGACTTTTGTTACCGACTGTACTTATACCTAATTGGCATAGGTGGACTATTTTCCACATCATATATTTTTCTTGCAAATTTCTCATATACTTTATACTATATTCATGTTAAAATAATTCTACCGATTTTTCGACAATATCGCAGAATGAAATGTCCATCTGTAACGAAGTTTATCGGTAAGGTGCCGTGATAGTAGAAGTACATTGCCGCAACAATCCAGAGTTCATAGATAAAAATACAACTTTTACAAGAAACACATGACAGTAAAGATTTAAAAATCATAACTTGTAAATAATGTGTGTCAAGCAATTTCAATTCAATAAACTTTATATAAAATCTTTGTTAAAACATAGAGATTCACATTATGGATATGAAGGTCTGAGGTAGAAGACTCTAACGATAATTTTTGTTGTTACTACAAGCGAGTCCCGAAAGCAAAAGCGAATTATGACAGGGAGCGAGCAAGAATGAATTTCTAAAAAAATGCCAAAAATGATAGAAATATAAATATTAAGCGCCAGAGCGCCAAACGTATAACTGTTTGTCTCCATGTTAAGTCTATGACAAAATTTGAAAGTGAAATAACGGTTGAAATATAGCAACTCTTAATTTGGCATAAATTTAGTCGCCAACATAAATCCGTTAGCAGGTGCAAGACAAAAAGTTATTACATTTGTCCTGCGACATCAAGTCTGGACATAAATCTTTAAGTATAAATCTAAACCTCAATTGGCTTCCATAAAATGTTATAATAAAATATAATAGCTTTTTAAAGTTAAACAAACAAAAATGAATTACAATGGAAATCGTTTTATTTTTATTTTATTATTATTATTTTTTTCTTTTTTTAAGGGAAAAATACAAATAAAATTTTTTTGATAATTGCTTTAAAATATAAACAGTTTTTTCGAGCAGTACAAATTACATTAAATATTGTATCCGTTGGTATATCAATTACACTGTTTTAGAAGGAGATCAACGAGTTTATTACTGAAACTTTGCTAATGTTAATAAAAGTTATTTATTTTAATATATGCAGTCGAACCTATTTAACCCCCACTAAAAAATATCTTGAGATAATCTTAAAAAATTTCGACTTTCTACAGAAATATTAAAAATATCTGAATAAATTTTTCAGATTTAGATTTATCACCAAAATAACCAGAGATTTTTTTACGACGTTTTATAGGCATTATAAAGATTTTGTTTCATCATTAAAAGAACTTCAGATTTTTTTAAGTTTTAACACGAACACTTTTATTATTTTAGGTTAAGCAAAAAGTTAAAATTAAATATGAAAAATATTTGTAGAACTTTTGTGGGCATTTTGAATCATACAGCTTTTAGTACGTACGCGTGTTTGTGCATGGTGTGGTGTGCGTGTGTGAATAATGATAATCCATTTCTTTGCTTTTATTAAAATTTAGATAAATATAAAACAACGACCATACGTTTTACTTCCTGCAATGGAATTCATTCAAGTTTAGAGAATTACAACTCAACTCGAAGATGTGACCAGGTAAAAATAAAAAATGTTTGTTTACTATATTCAGCCGGCGTCACGGAGTAAAAAGACGCCGGCGTGCTAGCACTAGCGGTAGCTAAAATGGCGATCGTTGTTGCTCGATTTCATTTTTTAAAAAATATTTTGTGTTTATGTCATTTTTTAAAACTTCCATGAAATTTACTGTGTTATTGCATACGTAATCTTAATGAGGCAAAGAGCAATAATGATTTATACTTCAATTAACCAGCGGTAGCTAAAATGGGATTCGTTGTTGCTCGATTTCATTTTTTAAAAAATATTTTGTGTTTATGTGTTGTGTAAGTAAATTTCATTTGAAATTCCTATGAAAACCCCTGTATTAGAAGTGTAATTACAAAGTGTCATTTTTTAAAACTTCCATGAAATTTACTGTGTTATTGCATACGTAATCTTAATGAGGCAAAGAGCAATAATGATTTATACTTCAATTAACCAGCGGTAGCTAAAATGGGATTCATCGTTGCTCGATTTCATTTTTTAAAAAGTATTTTGTGTTTATGTGTTGTGTAAGTAAATTTCATTTGAAATTCCTATGAAAACCCCTGTATTAGAAGTGTAATTACAAAGTGTCATTTTTTAAAACTTCCATGAAATTTACTGTATTATTGCATACGTAATCTTAATGAGGCAAAGAGCAATCATGGTTTATACTTCAATTAAACCATTTATGAATATTTTTAATTTATTTTTACAAGAAATTTGATCAACATTCAAAATTGTGCAAAACATAAAAATCGTAAAATATCTGTTCACTTTTTTTTCACAAAATACTGAAAATTCAGCAATAAAACTAAGTTCAGTTGTTTATAAAACTTGTACATGTTATTTTTACTTCAAAAGTGAATAACAAAGTCCATTTTTAACTAAAATATTTCTTACTAATGGCTTAAATTAATTTCTGGGACGGAGCGAATAAAGACGATGAAAATTAAGTGTTATTTTTTTAAATTTCCATGAAAATCCCTTTGTTATTCTATATTTCATCTGAATAAGGCAAAATAATCATGAATTACACTTCAATTATGCCTATATGAACATTTTTACCATATGTTAACAAATAATTTGCTCAACATTACAAATTTTTACAAACAGAAAATTTTTCAAGTGTTTGTTTTTCATTTTTTGAAAGTATACTGAAAATTCATGAATAAAACTAAATTTTAGACCTTGAAAATACAGTTATGTACTATTTATTTCAAAATTGAGCATTAGAATTCCTCTTTATCAAAAATATTTCTTAGTAATGGTTAAAAATCAATATTTGTAAACTACCGAATGTTGGCGATGAAAACCAAGTGTTATTTTTTAGAAATTTCCAAGGAAATACCAATATTATTGCATATTTGACCTCGATAAGGTAAAACAATAATGATTCATACTTCAAATAAACCTTTTATGAATATTGTAAATAAATTTTTGCAAGAAAATTGCTCAACGTTAAAAATTATGCAAAACATAAATATCGTAAAATATCTGTTTACTTTTTTTCACAAAAAACTAAAAATTCATCAATAATACTGAATTTGAATAGTTTATACAACTTTTATATGTTATTTATTTCAAAAATAAGTAACAAAATCTATTTTTAACTAAAAAAATTCTCACTAATGGCTCAAATCCATTTTTGCAAGCTACCGAATACAGTCGAACCTCGTTAACGTGAACACGCTTAACATGAATTACTTTTAACGTGAACTGTTTCCACAATCCCTGTCAACAGGAAGATTAGTTTTCGAGTTACTGATAGTATTAACTACTGGTAACATGAAGAGATCTGTTACCACCCTTGAGATTCATGTTAACGAGGTTCGACAATATTGACGATGAAAACGAAGTGTCAGTTTTTAAAATTTCCATGAAAATTACTGTATTATATTGCATACGTAATCTTTATGAGGCAAAGAGCAATCATGGTTTATACTTCAATTAAACCATTTATGAATATTTTTAATTTATTTTTACAAGAAATTTGATCAACATTCAAAATTGTGCAAAACATAAAAATCGTAAAATATCTGTTCACTTTTTTTTTCACAAAATACTGAAAATTCAGCAATAAAACTAAGTTCAGTTGTTTATAAAACTTGTACATGTTATTTTTACTTCAAAAGTGAATAACAAAGTCCATTTTTAACTAAAAGATTTCTTACTAATGGCTTAAATTAATTTCTGGGACGGAGCGAATAAAGACGATGAAAATTAAGTGTTATTTTTTAAAATTTCCATGAAAATCCCTTTGTTATTCTATATTTCATCTGAATAAGGCAAAAAAATCATGAATTACACTTCAATTATGCCTATATGAACATTTTTACCATATGTTAACAAATAATTTGCTCAGCATTACAAATTTTTACAAATAGAAAATTTTTCAAGTGTTTGTTTTGCATTTTTTGAAAGTATACTGAAAATTCATGAATAAAACTAAATTTTAGACCTTGAAAATACAGTTATGTACTATTTATTTCAAAATTGAGCATTAGAATTCCTCTTTATCAAAAATATTTCTTAGTAATGGTTAAAAATCAATATTTGTAAACTACCGAATGTTGGCGATGAAAACCAAGTGTTATTTTTTAGAAATTTTCAAGGAAATACCAATATTATTGCATATTTGACCTCGATAAGGTAAAACAATAATGATTCATACTTCAAATAAACCTTTTATGAATATTGTAAATAAATTTTTGCAAGAAAATTGCTCAACGTTAAAAATTATGCAAAACATAAATATCGTAAAATATCTGTTTACTTTTTTTCACAAAAAACTAAAAATTCATCAATAATACTGAATTTGAATAGTTCATACACTTTTATATGTTATTTATTTCAAAAATAAGTAACAAAATCTATTTTTAACTAAAAAAATTCTCACTAATGGCTCAAATCCATTTTTGCAAGCTACCGAATACAGTCGAACCTCGTTAACGTGAACACGCTTAACATGAATTACTTTTAACGTGAACTGTTTCCACAATCCCTGTCAACAGGAAGATTAGTTTTCGAGTTACTGATAGTATTAACTACTGGTAACATGAAGAGATCTGTTACCACCCTTGAGATTCATGTTAACGAGGTTCGACAATATTGACGATGAAAACGAAGTGTCAGTTTTTAAAATTTCCATGAAAATTACTGTATTATATTGCATACGTAATCTTAATGAGGCAAAGAGCAATCATGGTTTATACTTCAATTAAACCATTTATGAATATTTTTAATTTATTTTTACAAGAAATTTGATCAACATTCAAAATTGTGCAAAACATAAAAATCGTAAAATATCTGTTCACTTTTTTTTCACAAAATACTGAAAATTCAGCAATAAAACTAAGTTCAGTTGTTTATAAAACTTGTACATGTTATTTTTTCTTCAAAAGTGAATAACAAAGTCCATTTTTAACTAAATGATTTGTTACTAATGGCTTAAATTAATTTCTGGGACAGAGCGAATAAAGACGATGAAAATTAAGTGTTATTTTTAAAAATTTCCATGAAAATCCCTTTGTTATTCTATATTTCATCTGAATAAGGCAAAAAAATCATGAATTACACTTCAATTATGCCTATATGAACATTTTTACCATATGTTAACAAATAATTTGCTCAGCATTACAAATTTTTACAAATAGAAAATTTTTCAAGTGTTTGTTTTGCATTTTTTGAAAGTATACTGAAAATTCATGAATAAAACTAAATTTTAGACCTTGAAAATACAGTTATGTACTATTTATTTCAAAATTGAGCATTAGAATTCCTCTTTATCAAAAATATTTCTTAGTAATGGTTAAAAATCAATATTTGTAAACTACCGAATGTTGGCGATGAAAACCAAGTGTTATTTTTTAGAAATTTCCAAGGAAATACCAATATTATTGCATATTTGACCTCGATAAGGTAAAACAATAATGATTCATACTTCAAATAAACCTTTTATGAATATTGTAAATAAATTTTTGCAAGAAAATTGCTCAACGTTAAAAATTATGCAAAACATAAATATCGTAAAATATCTGTTTACTTTTTTTCACAAAAAACTAAAAATTCATCAAAAATACGGAATTTGAATAGTTCATACACTTTTATATGTTATTTATTTCAAAAATAAGTAACAAAATCTATTTTTAACTAAAAAAATTCTCACTAATGGCTCAAATCCATTTTTGCAAGCTACCGAATACAGTCGAACCTCGTTAACGTGAACACGCTTAACATGAATTACTTTTAACGTGAACTGTTTCCACAATCCCTGTGAACAGGAAGATTAGTTTTCGAGTTACTGATAGTATTAACTACTGGTAACATGAAGAGATCTGTTACCACCCTTGAGATTCATGTTAACGAGGTTCGACAATATTGACGATGAAAACGAAGTGTCAGTTTTTAAAATTTCCATGAAAATTACTGTATTATATTGCATACGTAATCTTAATGAGGCAAAGAGCAATCATGATTTATACTTCAATTAAACCATTTATGAATATTTTAAATATATTTTTACAAGAAATTTGATCAACATTCAAAATTGTGCAAAACATAAAAATCGTAAAATATCTGTTCACTTTTTTTTCACAAAATACTGAAAATTCAGCAATAAAACTAAGTTCAGTTGTTTATAAAACTTGTACATGTTATTTTTACTTCAAAAGTGAATAACAAAGTCCATTTTTAACTAAAAGATTTCTTACTAATGGCTTAAATTAATTTCTGGGACGGAGCGAATAAAGACGATGAAAATTAAGTGTTATTTTTTAAAATTTCCATGAAAATCCCTTTGTTATTCTATATTTCATCTGAATAAGGCAAAAAAATCATGAATTACACTTCAATTATGCCTATATGAACATTTTTACCATATGTTAACAAATAATTTGCTCAGCATTACAAATTTTTACAAATAGAAAATTTTTCAAGTGTTTGTTTTGCATTTTTTGAAAGTATACTGAAAATTCATGAATAAAACTAAATTTTAGACCTTGAAAATACAGTTATGTACTATTTATTTCAAAATTGAGCATTAGAATTCCTCTTTATCAAAAATATTTCTTAGTAACGGTTAAAAATCAATATTTGTAAACTACCGAATGTTGGCGATGAAAACCAAGTGTTATTTTTTAGAAATTTCCAAGGAAATACCAATATTACTGCATATTTTACCTCGATAAGGTAAAACAATAATGATTCATACTTCAAATAAACCTTTTATGAATATTGTAAATAAATTTTTGCAAGAAAATTGCTCAACGTTAAAAATTATGCAAAACATAAATATCGTAAAATATCTGTTTACTTTTTTTCACAAAAAACTAAAAATTCATCAATAATACTGAATTTGAATAGTTTATACAACTTTTATATGTTATTTATTTCAAAAATAAGTAACAAAATCTATTTTTAACTAAAAAAATTCTCACTAATGGCTCAAATACATTTTTGCAAGCTACCGAATACAGTCGAACCTCGTTAACGTGAACACGCTTAATGTGAATTACTTTTAACGTGAACTGTTTCCACAATCCCTGTCAACAGGAAGATTAGTTTTCGAGTTACTGATAGTATTAACTACTGGTAACATGAAGACATCTGTTACCACCCTTGAGATTCATGTTAACGAGGTTCGACGATGAAAACGAAGTGTCAGTTTTTAAAATTTCCATGAAAATTACTGTATTATATTGCATACGTAATCTTAATGAGGCAAAGAGCAATCATGATTTATACTTCAATTAAACCATTTATGAATATTTTAAATATATTTTTACAAGAAATTTGATCAACATTCAAAATTGTGCAAAACATAAAAATCGTAAAATATCTGTTCACTTTTTTTTCACAAAATACTGAAAATTCAGCAATAAAACTAAGTTCAGTTGTTTATAAAACTTGTACATGTTATTTTTTCTTCAAAAGTGAATAACAAAGTCCATTTTTAACTAAATGATTTGTTACTAATGGCTTAAATTAATTTCTGGGACGGAGCGAATAAAGACGATGAAAATTAAGTGTTATTTTTTAAAATTTCCATGAAAATCCCTTTGTTATTCTATATTTCATCTGAATAAGGCAAAATAATCATGAATTACACTTTAATTATGCCTATATGAACATTTTTACCATATGTTAACAAATAATTTGCTCAGCATTACAAATTTTTACAAACAGAAAATTTTTCAAGTGTTTGTTTTGCATTTTTTGAAAGTATACTGAAAATTCATGAATAAAACTAAATTTTAGACCTTGAAAATACAGTTATGTACTATTTATTTCAAAATTGAGCATTAGAATTCCTCTTTATCAAAAATATTTCTTAGTAATGGTTAAAAATCAATATTTGTAAACTACCGAATGTTGGCGATGAAAACCAAGTGTTATTTTTTAGAAATTTCCAAGGAAATACCAATATTATTGCATATTTGACCTCGATAAGGTAAAACAATAATGATTCATACTTCAAATAAACCTTTTATGAATATTGTAAATAAATTTTTGTAAGAAAATTGCTCAACGTTCAAAATTATGCAAAACATAAATATCGTAAAATATCTGTTTACTTTTTTTCACAAAAAACTAAAAATTCATCAATAATACTGAATTTCAATAGTTTATACAACTTTTATATGTTATTTATTTCAAAAATGAGTAACAAAATCTACTTTTAACTAAAAAAATTCTCATTAATGGCTCAAATCCCTTTTTGCAAGCTACCGAATATAGTCGAACCTTGTTAACGGGAACACGCTTAACGTGAATAACTTTTCATGTGAACTGTTTCCACAATCCCTGCAACAGGAAGATTAGTTTTCGAGTTACTGATAGTATGAACTACTGATAACATGAAGCGATCAGTTACCACCCTTGAGATTCACGTTAACGAGGTTCGACTGTATTGTCGATTAAAACGAAGTGTCATTTAAAAAAATTTTCATAAAAATTACTGTATTATTGCATACATAATCTTAATAATGCATGCGCTGTGTACGCATATTCCTTCTCAATTCACACTTTTATTATTAAGAAAATAAAATAAAAATCATTTTTCATCGGGTAAAAACTCGCACCGGGTCGCAACCCATGCACGCTTTACTTGTATGTGTGAAGATATACGTGCGGTGTATGCACATATTCCTTCTGAAATCAAACTTTTATTCTTAAGAAAAGAAAATTTAAAAAATCATTTCTCATCGGGTAAAAAGTTCTACCGGGTCTCCACTGCTTTCGTCAGCGCAGTTCTTTGCGCGCTGTGTGTGCCTGTTCCTTCTCCACCTTTCCAGCCCCCCTAATTAACCTACATATACCATTTTTGAACGGTCTAACTCAATTAGCTGAGATGCAGAAGAAGACCTAATCAGGAGACCTTAAAACGTGTAAATCAGGTGAAATCTCGAATTCCACTTTCGATAATATAAAAGAACTTTAAAATATCTTTCGAATGATGCATTAAAAATAATTTAATCATAATTAGAATTTGAAATATTGAAATTTTAAAATATTACAGCTCCATCTTGCGGTAGAAATTTCTGCAATCTGCTCTTCCGTTTCAGATTAACAAATCTTTCAAATGATGTATTACTTATGAAATTATTTTAATTAGTAGCTGAGATACAATATATATATATATATATATATATGTGTGTGTGTGTGTGTGTGTGTGTGAACAGATCTGTCTTATGCAAAATGTCATAATTTAGTAATATATAATTTCTTCTAAACCTTCTCTTTAAGTCTTGAATAAGTATTTAAAATAATCTAAATGAATAAAATATTAAATTTGAAAAGACTTTATACTTTATTTCATTTATAATTATCTTCCATCTGATTTGAATGCAAAACTTTTCTGTAGATCACACTGAAAATAATTTTAAGATTAACTTAAAAAAACTATAATCTGCAGAATATCTTAAGTTATTTGGCCCACTTCTTAGGCCTATATATTTTGAAAAAAATATGAAGATTATATTCTGTAGATTTTCTTCAGAACATATAGGCTTAAGAAGTGGGCCAAATAACTTAAGATATTCTGCAGATTTTTTTTAAAGAAAATTTTGAGATTATTTTTAGTGGGGACATGAATCTAAAGGGGGATAAAAAAAATGTTCATGTTATTTGTAGTTCATGCTATCAGTAACTAATCTTCACATGAATAAACTAATCTTTATTTAGACGGGGATTGTTGAAATAGTTCATGTTAAAAGTAATTCGTGTTAACGAGGTTCAACTGTAACAAGACATTTATCATTTTTGTAATAAGTTTGAAAAGATTTAAGGAAAATCCCTTACAACACAAAATGTTTCAGTTATGATATAAAAAGCTTACATTCTTTCCAAAACGTAACACATTTAAGTATGCTTTCTGATACCTTTCTGAAACATTCGCTCTTTTTGATTTTCTATCTGTTAAGTGATTGAAACGTTTCTGTTACGTATCTGATTTTTTGTTACGATCGCGGACATTTCTACGTTTTTGAAACTATTCGGAAAGCAATCTGAACGTTTTTAAACGTTTCTGAAATATTTATAATGTTTCGATGTTATATGACTGTCCCGTTTCTGAAACATTTTGTGCTATTAGGGATGTGATCAAACTTGCTCACACAATTCCATCTGGATACCCTAATGTCTCCTGTTTTACCCTATCATAATTTATTGTTTAATTTGATTAGGATTACTTTTATATTCCAATTTTAACGAAATTCTTTAGTTTTTCCAAACCAATAATCCCCATAATAAAGTTTGTATGTAATATTGCCCTGTCCTGGCCTGTTAAGAAATCACAAATTTCGATTATCTTAAGAAGTTTTCAAAATAGAATGGCCATAATTAACGATTTCTATGCCAGTATCATAAGTAATATTTTAAAAATGGTGGAATACTTATTCGGTAATAATAATCATAAGTGCTTATGCAAAATTTTTATCATATCAGCCGGAAAATGGTATAATTTATGTTTTTTTTTTTTTTTTTTCCAATTTTTCATAAAGTTATAAGCTGGCAAAATATGGGGATCTAATGTTAATTGAATATGACCAACATTAATTCATATCTTCCCGAAAACTTTGTACATTCAATTTTTTTTTTTTTATGCGTTAGAATGAAGTGTCCCAAACATATTCAAGAATATTTTTCATTAAAAATATTTTTTGAAATATGAAAATAATCAATAAATTCATATTAAGGAGTCAAAAATGGTTGCTACAGTTCTAAAACTGAATTTGGGGCAATTTTTAATATTTTGACAATTTCCTAAGCAAAATTTTATTGCATTATAACTAGAATGGCACCAACCACGCATTTCTACGCTAATTTACGACGAAATTAGTCAGTGAAAGGCGTTTTCTTTTCTTTTTCTTTCTTTCTTT
Organism: Salticus scenicus; assembly: GCA_963930645.1. Classification (NCBI taxonomy): domain Eukaryota; kingdom Metazoa; phylum Arthropoda; class Arachnida; order Araneae; family Salticidae; genus Salticus; species Salticus scenicus. Next base: position 257,851,072 of record OZ005648.1, read on the forward strand.
TTCTTTCTTTCTTTTTTTTTCTTTATGCTAACAAACTAGCGGACAAATGTAATACATTTACTAACACCCCAACAAAAGGACACTCTACAGAGGCACACCATATCTTTTTTGTAATTTTCGAATTTTTAGGATCTCAAAATGTGTAGTAACCTCAACGAACCAAAGTTGAAAATTTTCACGATTCCCTATAGTATGACAGATAATTAAAAAATAAATCAACGATGATAGGATATTTTTATTTTCAGTGTTGTAAACTAAGCGTCTTTATAAACCCCTTAACTGCCCCGGGCTTATATATTGATACCAGTGAAATCTCGGACACGATTTGGCAATCCAATAAAATAACATTGAAAGCGAACTTGACATTGTTTTTGAAATATATTCTTGTTCCAGAGTTGAAAGATGACAGTGGCACTTTGAAGCAAATCTCGTAAATGTTCGTCGACAGGTAAGGGGTTAAACTTAAAAATTACTTTTCTGGCATAGGAAGAATAGGGGCAGTGTGCATACCATCTTTTGATGCTTTTGATATATTTTGTTATTTTATTTTTATTTATTTATTTATTTATTTATGAATTAGGAAAGTGTAACGAGCTAACGTATTTGTTTATAAAAGTTTGCTTCTAAGGATATGTAATTATATAAAAGCATTTTATCATTCTGCCGCAAATATTATATTAGTTCAAGAAAATAAAATTATTTCTAGTGCTTCGTTAAGGTTCGATCGACAACTTACGTTAGCAAATCTCATCTGTTGAGCAGCATTATTAAAATGTGTTATGAATAAATATCATTAACGTAATAACTAGTAATATAATTTAACTTGTTCTAACTCGTGCATATTTTAGTTATTATAATCTTCAAATTTTTTTCAATGTATTACACATTTTGATTCAGGATATAGGCTTGCTTGAAGCACGAAAAATATCCACAAAAACAGTGCAACAATATTTGTAGCACCACAATTATCAGCACGGCGGCGATCCTCGTTACAGATCAATGAAACCCGGTAGCAAAAATTGACGAACTGACTGTGATTTCTCCAAAGACAACACAAAAAATAGGAATTATATCATGTTGTCTTCTCAGTTTCGTCAAAGAACATCATAATGAACGTACGTGTGTGTAGAAATAAGGAAAAATGAGTATTGCCAATTTGCATATTTGTCAAATCTTCATTCGAGTATTGCCCTTGGCGTGATGGTATTCGTTCCTACTGAGTGCATACCACAAACACTTCTTTCTTTTTATTTTACGTTATTACCTTCAACAATAAACTATCTATACATATTTTATAGATAAAATATTTTTTAAATTTTTCGTTTAAAACGAGTAATTAAAAAAGAAAAAAAAAATACTTCCGTCAAATAAATATTTTACTTACTTTTATTTCCATGGTAGAGTATTAAAACCGGAATACATTTCCTTTAATTATTAAAATATCATGAATGCTAATGCAAATATTTTACATTATATTTAAATAAAGTTAATACCAGCCACTATATGAAAGATGATTTGGGCATGTACATTTATAAATTTCAGGTACATTCCTTTTCTATTCTGGTTATAACAATGTTTCTGTATGTTTCGCATTAATCCGTGAAAATATATCTTTTCCTTTATAATTAAATACATTTTTACCCGAAAGAATTTCTTTAATCTTTTAGAGATTCAAAAACAAAATATTACGTTACATTAGAGTAATAAAAAACATGGAAAGCTTTGAATCATTCTACCTTTTTAAATCCATTCTTTGTTTAAAAATTAGTTGAGAAAAAAGTTTTGTTATTTAACTAGACTAGAAACTATCATTTTCTTTTCAGCAAGAAGGAAATTTACTTATTTACTTAAGAGGTTTAAAAGAGTGTTTTGTTTTGAAGTCCATTAAATAAATTATGTGTAAACGAGCATTTATTTCCTGTAATATGTTTATGTTATATGATAATCTTAAAATTTTGGTTGATTAATGAATTAAATTCATATTTTATAAACAGACTGTGAGTAAATATTGAACAAATTATGCGTAATGTAAGCTAGCTTGATTATATTTTCTAATACTCTTGTATTATTATAAGAGCGTTTTGATAAATGTAATACAACGTTTTTTTGAAAGTATACTAGGGTATTTTTACACTCTTTACTTTTCAGTGTTTTCATATCCTGTAATTTTAATAATACTTAATTTATTTTCCCTATACCCAATGGCGTACATTGATTATAAAATTTCTTTATAAAATAACTCTTGAATAATATGTTGCCCATCTGCGCAGCACTAGTGCGACGTAAAACCCAACCAACCATCCATCCATCCAATCATCCTGATTAATATGTTAAAAGGCATTAAGATTTTGTTAAGTTGTATCTTTCTCTGCTGCCCCTTGTCGCGTGGGAGACCTATCTCTGGCGGCCTTTGTATTTTTTTATTTCTTTTTTGAGTTTTTAAATAAACGTTCCGAAGGAGGGGCCAAACATTACTAGAATCTCTCGATACTGCTCCTAGAGCGGTGAGTGGCTCCTCATCCTTGTCAAATAATCAAATAATGTCTGTTATTTTTATAGACTATATCATTAATGTTTATAAATTGTTTTCCTAATCTTTCCATTTTTTTTTGTCAGGGACAAGACTTATAATCGTATTTTATTTCATTTCTTATTATGTGATTGTGCATAAAATTTCCATACTTGTATATCTCCGACGACAGTACTTGATCAATAGGTTGTGACATTATAGTCTCCTAAAAATTAAATTAAATAAATAAAAATATAAATGAAATTCCAGAAAAGCGAAATAATTCAAAAATTGCTTCTATACACTCAAATAAAATAACATGCAATATTTTCCAAATTATTTGACTGAGTTGAAATTTGGCTTACATGTATATCTCTCTTATGACAATACATAACTCACAAGGCAATGCATTCTCAAATAATAATGGACTGTGGTCCCCATCTCTAGTTCAGAATTTATTTTCCATGTTTATACGCTTTTATGTAATTTGGCTGTTTTGTCTGTCTAGGTCAAATCTTAAATTTTAATATTAAAGTACTTCCGCCGAACCGAATTTATTCAAAGATTGTACACGAACCTGTAGTGGAATGAACTTGTCGCGTTTCAACACGAACTTATTTTGGGTTATATATATCCCCAGAATGTATACACAGGTTATAGAGGCAAAAATATATCAGTATGTGTGAAATCTTACGATTCATTTATATTTCTGGTATGCCAAATCGATATTACTCAAATTTTAAACATGCGTCCGTGGCTAATGACGATGGAGGAATCCATCTCACCTGGATAATGACGATGGATGAATGTATCCCACCTTTATTAGTTTCCAGGGCCTAAATTTGTGTTCCTTGAATGGATGAAGAAATAAGCCATACAGGAAGTTAAAATAATATGAAAGTATTTTCAGAGTCTTTTCTAATTAGGGGATTCTTTCTACAGAGGAGAATAGCGTATGCATACATCATGTTTTATGATTACATTTAATCTACTTCCCCTTAATCGGAATTTGATGTGGAAGGACTGTCATAATGTATAGGGACTGTCCCAATTACACTGTAGCTTGGCAGAGAGTCATTTACTTCGAATAGGGTTTCACAACCACACTTTGTCTCCTTCATTGAATTCGTGATATGTAGATTTCAGTTCATATCTCATTTTCATTCTCTCAGTTGCCATGGGAATCCGCTCCCGAGCAAAGCTGTTTACGTCTTCAAATCGGACCTAGAGATCTTGGATGTACTTCTCTGGCATTGAAAGTGTGTTTGGTGCATAACCAAACAGGAGATCACATAGAAGATGAAAATCACCTCCACACAGCCTCTGTGCTTGAGTATAGCCAGTAGTTTCGTGGACACTATTTTGATACGCGAGCAGGAACAACGGCCTGGAAGAGCGAGCTTATCCAGGATGGTGCGGTTTAACTTCTCAACCATGCCGTTCGACTTGGATGTAGGGGCGTTGTCTGAGTTTTGTCTATACCAAATAACTGACTCAGTCCTTTGAATACAGTAGAGGTGAAATTCGTACCTTGATCGGTATGAAGCTTTAGGAATGTAACCATACCTTGACACCCATTCTTGCACTAGAACCTCAGAAACTGTACTCGCATGCCACTTGATCGGGAATGGGATACACCTCAGGCCACTTAGTGAATTAGTCCATCACAACAATGATGTATTTATTGCTTTTGGAGCTCCGTGGATGTTCCCAAGATGTCGAGTGCAATCCCTTCAAATGGTGCTCCAACATTATACCGATGCAATTTTACTCGGCTACGTTTCTTCAGACCTTTTCCTGTCGCACAAATCGCAAGATTTTCACCATTTCTCCACTTCCTCCCTTGCTTTACACCAGTAGAAGCGTTCTGGAACTTTCTGAAGAGTCTTCATCACTCCAAAACGGCTTCTGGTAGGGCTACTATACAGCTGCTCTAGAGCGTCTGGAATCTTCGATCTACGTGGAAAGGTCTGCCGCTTAAAATTCGGTTCATCATCAGACTTTCATTTTCTATAAAGCATGCCCTTTCTAATATGAAGAGAGTCCCAGACTTCCCAGTAACATTACGAAATGTTGCTAAATATGGAAATGTTCTGCAATGTAGGTCTGTTGCTGGACGTCTCCTTGAATTGTAGTATTGGCTTTATGTCAGGATCTTCTAACTGGGCTTGTCTAACTTCCTTCTATTAAATAAATGATTTAGTTTTAATTATTAAGCATTACAATTCAAGGATATAAAGAATCAAATTAAAAATTTAAATTTTGGTACTGCGAACCGAATACCCTTCTTTTTACTGCTTTTAATTCAAAACAGTAGATATTTAAATCTGCTTTCTAAAAAAACAAAATAAATAAGGTAATGATTAAAAATAATTATAAAAACAATAAAGAGTATATAATGTTCATTATATTTTCATATGTTTTAATTACATCTTATTACAGAGATCCCATGGTCCTGCTTTGGTTTCAAAGTATCCTTCACCGTTTTAATAAAAAATAATATTTTTATTTGTACAGGCTTAATTTTCAAAGAAAATTGGTATATAAAGTTTCTGGCACATGTAACCGCATGGCACTAGTACATGTAGATACTACATGTATCCGTTTTTGTTCAAGAAAGGACTTTATAGAGTGTTGTCGCTTTTTTTTTTCTTGACATTTTTAAGATCTTCACTATACTAAAGTACCACATCACTAAATCCTCATTAATTACTATGATGAAGTGATGCGCATATTTCTTAAAAATAATCTTAATTAACTAACAAGATATATTTGTATATATGTGTGTGTGTGTGTTTCAATCACATTTTTTTTTTTTCATAAGGCAGTAAATAAAAGGTTAATGTTATAATATAAAAACACCAAGTATCTGACCCTGGCTGTGTATCTTCAAGTCTAGTAAAATTATGCTTTTATTTCAGCAGCGGTTTGCAATTTACATTTGAAATTAGTCAAATAAACTATATTACGTCCATCTGTAGAAGTTAATCCGCCCCCTCTCCTTCCGTTTTAACTGTTTTCAAAAGGTTCAGGCCTTATTACCAAGTTTTTATTAACTAATAGTCCGGTACAAATCTTGTAATTGATTCTTAACTAACTTTTTGACTAGCTAGAACTTTGAAACTTTTAGAATATCTTAGACACGATGACAATGCATTCTTTTAATATTTTTATTCATTTAATAAATGTTTGAAAATTTCTTATAATTGTTCTCTTTATTAAGTATTTGATCATTTTTTTTCGAGTTGATGGAATAATTCATGAAAAAAAAATTCGAAAAAGTATTTATTAATACATAGAATTGTCAGGTTTATATGATTCAACAGAAAATTTAAAAACGTGGTAGATTAAAAAGTCCTTTTTATCTTTTAATTATTTAGATTTCTGGATATACTTTTAAAAATTACGTACAAATATTGAATACGATTAAGCAAATTCTTTAAGTTTTAAATATGAAAGAAATATATTCATTTTTGTTATTAATTTATTTACTATTGATTGTTATTTTAACATAATTTATAGAATTTCTTAAATATTTAAGGAATTAATATAAATTGTTTAAAAAGAAATATTTATAAAAATTCATGCTGAATCTAATGAAAATCCAATGTTCATGAGTTGAACGTTACACTGTAAGTGGAAACATCTTAAATTCAGTGTCTTACAAAATACAGTGTCTTACAAAAAAGTGTCTTACACGATGGCCGCATTTTAAGCAAAAAAAAAAAAAAAAAGTCTTACTTTTAAACACCCCTATTCATCTGAAATTAAGACATTGCAAATGTCTTAAACACTACCATTATTTTAGGCCTAAAACTACCGCCATGTTAAGCTCAAAAACACCGCCATTTTTAATGATTTTTAACAAATAAATAAAAACAGGAGACATGTAATTATGTTTTCCTGTTAAAAGAAATTTTAGAATTTTCTAAAGCATAAAGAAAATATCACTAAATTTTAAAATAAAAATTCCCGCAACCCGAGAGTGGAATCGAACCCAGAATCGGAAAGCTTGTGTCAAAATTTAGTGTCTTCACCAGTCATGCACTGCAGAACACAACAAATCTCGATAAAATATACTACAGTTTCATGTTTTAAGGGTACTTGGAACCTTTGACTTCGTACTACTGAAGGTTTCATAGAATTGCTTAACTTTCCGTTTAATATTTATAAATTGAACTATTTTAGGTAAGTTTGTTTATTAAATTCTATATTTACGTAATAATTCTTGTGGTTTTTGATATATTTTTTACAGATTTAAAATCTTTAAATTACGTTTTTTCAGTTTGCATTTTTTCATGAATTTGAGATTTTGAAAATGCTAAAATTCTCCTGATAATTAATGAAAAACTTAATAATTGCTTGGATATTTTAAAGAATCTACTTTTAAAAAAAATTGCTGATAGACATTGAAATTTATTTATGAGTTTTTGAGAAAAAAATTTAAAAAGTGAATGTCTATGTAAAAAACTTGAAAAAGAAAAAAAAAAGTTATATTCTTATTTTTAATATTTTTTTCTTTAAAGGTATTACAAAATTTATCCCGCAATTCTTTTATAGGATCTATTAATCATAAAAAAGAAGAAAAAAAAAAAAAAAATAGCACTTTTCTTAAATATCTGTAGAAGTTTAAGCATTTCCAAAATCACGAATTCACGAAAAACTGCAAACTTAGAAAACGCATTTTAAAGATTTCAAGTCGTTAAAAAATATATAAAAAAATAAATGTATTTACCTTAATATATATTTATTGAATAAACCTAATAGAATTCAATTTCTAAATGTTATAAATATGTTAAAATTCCAGCCCTCGATGGTTGAATAATATGATTTTCAAAAAAATATCATAAGTAAAATCACTTAATGAAAATTCTCAGTTTTTTTTTTTTTTTTTTTTTTTTTTTTTTTTTTTTAATAAAACTGATTTAAATCTTTGATAGCTTCATTATAATTTCAATTTTAGAAAATAATTTTTTTCCTGCTACTAAGTTAAAAATTCTTTTAATTAAATAAAAATATTATTATCCGTGTTATTTTTTTGTAAACTGTATCTTAAACTCTATCTTAATTTAATGATCAGTAAATGGCGCCACTAACCTTCTCTTAAAAGTAGCTAATGATGCAATGCGAAATGTTCTATTTTAAGACAGTTTAAAATTTAAGACGTTCGTCTTGAATGTCTAATTTTAAGACATATCACTATATTAAGACATTTCATATTAGTTCATTTACGCCTCTAGTTTATTAAGTTACTAAAATTGTCTTAGATAAAGATATATATTATGTCTAAGCTGCATATTAAGACATTTACGAGTCTTAAATAATATTTCAAAAATTATTTTGTTTTAGTTTAACCCCTTAACTGCCCCGAACGTATATATACTTTTTTCGAATTACGTTCTGCTGCCAGTGAAACCATACAGCTTGAAATGCAGTAAAATAACCTTGATAGTGACCTTGACAGTATTTTCCAAAGATTTACTCATTTCAGAGTTGAAAGAGAACGGTAGCACTTAGAAGCGAATCTAGCAAATTTTTCTCGGCAGGTAAGGGGTTAAGACTATTTTATTTGTAGTGTACATATCTTTATTTAATGTACAATTTTCAAAAATGCATTAAGCGCTTCAACTATTACTACAAATAGTTGCGTTTATTTTTTTTTTTAAATATTGTATAAGGTAAAACTAGGAGAGATTGCGCACATAGGGGTCGGCAGGAAGAAGGGCAATGGACGGTCTGAAACTCCAGGTAGTTCTACAATATCGATAGCAGAATTCCCAATTAAATGTGCATGTTCATTGCTTGAATAGTCAAAGATTAAACGCGGTTATTTTGTCCCGTTTTCAAAAATGTTTGCTTAAATTTCCAAAACCGTTTCTAGGAATTTTTATAGAATTTTAGTATTATAAAATATTTTTAAATTAAACGATTACTATGGACTAGTTTATAAATTTTACTTGTGGCAGGAGATTGCATGAAATTTGCATCATTCATAAAAAAAAACGAGTGTAACGATTAAAGACAACGACAGATTAGGTCAGCAAACAAGAAACCATTCAAACTGTAAAGGAACTTTATTAATTTCAAGTTAAATATATTATCTAGCAACTAAATGCTAACTTTTATAATCAAGTCTAGTTTTTAATCCGCTTCTTTAATTTATTTTCTTTAAATAAAATTTTTAATTCTTTTTTTTTTTTTTTTTTTTTTTTTTTTTTTATGAAATTGAAGTACCTTTTATATTTGAAGTACCTTTAATATTTTTTTACAAAAACCTTATACCAATATCATTTAATTGCAATTATCATTGTTAATAATTCAATTGTAATTAAATTTAAGCGCAATCTCTCTTACCCTATACGGAGAGATTGCGCAAAATAGCTCTCTTGTTTTTATTGCAGCTGTCGCTTTAAATCAGAGTATAACAACAAAATAGTAATGGAAATGCGTAGAAGAAGGATCACTTCAAAGCTATGCAGCAACAAATTAACAAAATAAATAAATTAATAAATAAAATAAAATAAAATAAAAATAAAATTTAGATTTTTATAAAGTTTTGTTGAATTGTGCGCAAACTCTCCTAGCTTTACCTTATGTTAAAATTTTTATTTTTAAAATTCTTAAAAAAAAAAAAAAAAAGAATGCTTTATATTTCGGCTAAAAATCCATTGTCGAACAGATCGAGACACGAACCATTTCGTTCTAGAAGTAGATGCGGAAATAGTCTCCGCTTATGTAATAAGTTAAAGAGAATTAATTTTTGTCATCTCAATACACACTCTTTGTTTTCATGCTACTTAAATTTATATAGATAAAAGAAGAATGTAAAAATGAAACTTAATATAAATAGGATTTTTTAATATAGTTCCTATTAGCATTTTATTTTTAAACTCGATAACTTGAATTTTTTTACCCATTTCCAAATTTTTGCTTTTATATAAAGAGAGTCTCTTAAAATACTTTAAAAACATACTCTTTTTTAATAATACCAGAAATAAAAGGTAAAAAAGAAAAAAAAACAGTTACGTAAATGGAAATGTATAAATAGAGTTTGTTTCAAAGTAGATTTAAAAATAGTATTTCGTTTAGAATTTGTGGAGTATTTCATCACACGCTCTACGTTTCATTATATCCCAAGAGCGAAATTTCCGCACATAACATTGAGAAATGCAGAGATCTTTGTTATAAATTCAGCTACGCACATTAGAATTTTTTTTCTACGGTAAACATTGCCGCGTATGGATCAACGAGGGTATTGTTTAACTTAAAATACACCCACATTCTTTGATTTAAAGAAAATAGAATGCTGAAAATATAATAGGATTTCGAAGAAAAAGAGTTTAATTGTGGTTTTTATATTTATTTTTGAAGTATTTTAACTCTTGCCATACATATCACAGCGCTACAATCATAAAGTAACTCCAAATATCAAATAATTTAGTTTCATAAAATTTTTAAATAAATCTTTCGTTAACCGTTCTTTATTGTTATTTCAATTAAAATTATATCATTAATATGATGTAACGAAGTAAAAATAAAATGGTTATTATTATAATTTATTATAGCTCACATAAATATACATTTACGCCATTAATATAAAGTAAAGTAATATTTTACACTTGTTCCTGCAATAGTGCAGTATATAGGAGAGAACCGTGTATTATGGACCCCCTAAGCAAGAATGCTCGTAAAACTTAAATTATTAAAATAAAACGATTTAATTTGGTGGCTGCTCCTTACAGTTGCATAGTTACATAGTTTAAACTTGGTAAAGTACTCTGGGAACTATTAATAATTGCAGAAAATAATTATTTTATTTACGTATCGGTGGTCCATATTACACGAACGTATGTGTAATATGACCAAGTGGTTCATAGTGGTCCTTCCCTGACACACTTGGAATTGTGAAACGAACTGTCCAGCATGTTCCCTCACACACGTGTACATCTCTTGTGAATAGTAGAAATAGACGAAAAAAAAGGGGAGGTCTAAAAGTTATATCCAATGGTAGTGTGCGAAAGAAGTGATAATTTGATTACCTCTGCTTCCCTGGCCTATTCTACAGCCTCAAGATTTTGAGTATGCGACACATGTACGCCGAGCATTAACAAAATCTCTCTGTTTTTATTATGGACCACTGGTCGATATTACACAGCACAGCATGGTTCATATTACACGCGTAAATAGAGCAACGTGGTTTCCAATCAAAAATCACTATGCAAATTGATGCCCATGAAACGCATGTCTAAATTGTTCATAAAATAAGTACCATTTCCTACTATTAACGAGAAAATCATATTACAATTACCTAACAGCAGAAAGTAATACTTTCATTTTAACGTACTTGTTACATCAATGATCATATAAACCGAAAATTCAATTTCATAATCGTCCAAATACAGGTATGCATGTACAAGTCACTCCATGGTTTGTATAACAATAATATTTACTAAACCCAGTGAGATGGTTTCACCATCTAGTGTTGAACATACACATTTCCTCATGGTCTGTATTACACGATGGTCCATAATACACGGTTCTCCCCTACTACATATATAATATAATATTGTAAACTTACATATACGCCCATGTACAAAAAATGCTATGTATATTTATAAAATTACTTAACGACTATAACATTTAACTGTAAGTGTAGATTTAAAAAATCTACCAAGAGTCCAAATAAGAAAATAAACAAATATTTCTTGTTAAGCTGCTTTTAATGTATATGTAGCATAATACCGACACGGAAATTAAATATGGCAAAGTTTCCCTTACAAAGTCCTTCCACAGACAGCACCCAACCAAGGTCTAGGACTCACTCTTACTTATTCAGACTCAATCCCAAAACACGGGTGCCAACAACGTAATATTCATTTTTTTAAATATTTTAATTCTTTTCTTCATTAAAAGCTGTTTTCTCATATTAAATCATGTAGTACTCTAGAATTTTCAAAAAGTGATTTTTAGCAGTATTTGCATTTTTCATTTTGAATAGCACTTTTGTTGTAATTTTTAAACTCATAGACGTTTTGTGGTTCTCGAGTTCCTGTAATTTTTTTCTTTTCGTTATAAATATTGTTGACACCCCATATTTATATATTCATTAATTGTGTATGATGTTCATGATATCCATTAGACAGAAATACGCACATGGCATGTTACGAGGTTGATAAATAAATGAAAAACATTTATCTCAAGATATATATTAAACTATGAATACAATTTCTTGTGCATTTTATTTATTTATTTATTTATTTTTTTTTTTTTAAGTTTATAATGGCTAAAAGTCATCTCCTTATATTATTAAAATCTGTGCGCGTCTGTCTGTGAGAAATGCCTTGTCATCGCTAAAGCTCCGGCGCTAATGGTCGCATCGCCTCGAAAGCGGTGTCGAAAGACGCAGAATTTCTTCATCTCGACATCGCGATAATTCGCTAAGCGATGCGACCCTAATTAGCGGAAATATTAATTAAAATGTCGACCCATGTCTACCGAAAAATGACCAAGAATTCATGATTAAATGCTTAAAAAGCGACATTTTTACCGAAAAAGTGGAAAATAAATTAGAAATATTAGTCGTATTGTTACAAACAAGATACAATTGGAAAGGGCTTTTTTTTTCTCAATCCGATGGTTTAAACGACTTATCGATCGGACAATTAGATTTTTTAAAATTAACTAAACTATAAAAAAATTTTGGCAACAAATCACAAGAATCTAAGCTTTGCAGACGATAGTCTACAGTCTTGAACGGAAAGAAACACATCTGGTATTTAATGAGGTCACGTGTTTTTGTACTGCGATTAAAAATTACAATTTTCTATTTTCTTCAATTTTTCAAAATTCGCACATTTCACTTAGTATACCATCTGAACACCACAAAACAAACTTGCAGTTCAAATTTCATCGATTTTGGTCAATAAACAAAAGATTTACATTTTAATTGCAAATTAAATTTTATCTTTACACGCCTGACATTTTATATGTCGAAAGAGGATGCCAGTTTCAAAACGACACAAATACACTTTTGGTAAAAATATTTCTTTTTCGATTTACTGCCATTAACCGACTACCGTAGATAATGGAATTCGAAATTTCACCTGACTTACACGTTTTGAGGTTTCATGGCGCTGTAAAAATTTAAAATTTCAATATTTCTAATTATGTTTAAATTTTTTTTAATACTTCATTCGATACCCATTTTAAAGTACGGTTACATTATCGAAAGGGGAATTCGAGATTTCACCCGATTTACGCGTTTTGAGGTTTCCTGATTAGGTTTTCTTTTGCATCGCAATAGAGGAATTCGAGATTTCAGCTTATTTACACGTTATGAGGTCTCCTGAATGGGTTTTCCTTTGTATCTCAGCTACTAATTAATGTGTCGAAAGTGGAATCAGAGATTTCACCTGATTTACTCGTTTTAAGGTGTCCTGAATGGGTTTTCTTTTGTATCTCAGCTGCTAATTAAAATAATTTCATAAGTAATACATCATTTGAAAGCTTTGTTAATTTGGAATTGAATAGTAGATTACAGAAATTCGATATTTCGACATTTCTCCTGATTTAAACGTTTTGAGGTGTCCTGAATGGGTTTCTCTTTTGTCTCAGTTAATAATTAAAAAAATTTCATAAGTAATACATCATTTGAAAGCTTTGTTGAGTTGGAATCGAACAGTAGATTACAGAAATTTCTACCGCCAGATGGCGATGTAATATTTTTAAATTTCAATGTTTCTATTTCTAATCATGAATAACTTATTTTTAATGCGTCATTCGATACACATATTAAAGTACTTTTACATTATCGAAAATGGAATTCGAGATTTCACCAGATTTAAACGTTTTGAGGTCTCCTGAATCAGTTTTCTTTTCTATCTCAACTACTAATTAAAATAATTTCATAAGTAATGCATCATTAGAAAGCTTTGTTGATTTGCGATCGAACAGTGGAATACAGAAATTTCTACCGCCAGATGGCACTGTAATATTTTAAAATTTCGATATTTCAATTTCTAATCATGATTAAATTATTTTTAATACATTATTCGAAAGATATTTTAAAGTTCTTTTATATTATCGAAAGTTTTCACCAGATTTACACGTTTTGAGGCGTCCTGATTAGGTGTTCTTTTGCATTTCAGCTAATTGAGAAAGACCGTTTAAAATTGGTATACGTAGGTTAATTAGAAGGGGCTGAAAGGGTGGGGAAGAGATACGCATGCACCACGCGCGAATCCCCTAACTTGTGCGCGCGCAGCGCGCACGGGACTGAGCTGCCGAGGACTGTGGGGACCCGGTCTGATTTTTTAACAGATGATAAATAATTTTTTTAATTTTCTTTTCTTAAGAATAAACATTTGATTTGAGAAGGAATACGTGCGCGCAGAGTGCGTATAACTTTACACGTGCGCGCGCAGCGCGCATGGGTCTGCGCTGCCGAAGGCAGTGGGCACCCGGTGTGATTTTTTACCCGATCAGAAATGATTTTTTTTAGGTGGCACGAAGTGTCATGGAAGAAATGCGGGCGTGCAGCGCGTGTATTCTTTAACTTGTGCGCGCGCAGCACGCACGGGAGTGCGCTGCCGAAGGCAGTGGGGACCCGGGCCGACTTTGTACCCATGAGAAATGATTTTTTTTTCTTTTGTAAGAATAAAAATTTGATTTGAGAAGGAATATTTGCGCGCAGCGCACGTATACCTTCACACGTGCGCGCGCAGCTCGCATGGGTCTGCGCTGCCGAAGGCAGTGGGGACCCGGTGTGAGTTTTTACCCGATCAGAAAGGATTTTTTTGGGGGGGCACGAAGGGTCAGGGAAGGAATACGCGCGCGCAGCGCGCGTATCCCTCAACTTGTGCACGCGCAGCGCGCACGAGACTGCGCTGCCGAAGGCAGTGGGGACCTGGGACGACATTTTACCCAATCAGAAATAATTTTTTTTTTAATTTCTTTTGTGGCGTTTGCGTTCCTGCAAACTCCATCTTAACTTAAATACTTAGATTACTAAGAAAACCAGAGACTTGAATTGAACAAACAATAAAAGTTTATTGAAACAGATTAATGGGAGGGCGGCCTGGAAAATAGATCTTAGCTCAGTCAGCGTATTACTAAATCAAAAATGTATAAATCAACAATTTAATTATCTTAAATATCTACTAAAACCATCTCTATTTTTATACTTCTTCCTACACCCTCCTTTCACTACATTTCAATCCGTACTTGTAAAAATCACTTCTAATTTAACTAATATTCAAAATCTAAGTCTTTTAATGCAGCACCCTGCCGACACAAAACTAGCTCGACTTCAACCTTCACCGAGTCACTGGCGACGGAGTGATTTTAACCGTCCCCACTTCCTATTTTGCTGGATCCAGCTTAATTAAAACAACTGTGGTGACGTTCTGACGTCTCAACCTCACACTTTTCTTAAGACTAAAAGTTACTGTTAGTGATTCATTAATTATAGTGATTCATTTGAAAATACTGACCCGCTAGCGGGCGAAGCTCGCTAGTTTGTTATAAAGTCATAAAAATACTGAATAATTAAATATAATAAGACAAATAAAGCTATGTGGAATGTTTTCAAATTACAGTAGACTACCGTTTATCGGCGGTCGGATTATCCAATTTGCGGATTATCCGCGGTCCTCAAGGGCCTGAATTTAAAAATACAGAACAAACTTATTACAAAAAAAGATCGAAGAGAGTAATGACCTTCAAGGCTTTTGAAGATATTACACGATTCTTGACAGCCTTTATAGTATACACACTGTTTGGGAGGCAGTTAAGCAGTCTTACATTGGTAAGGTCTTGGAGAAAAATTTTACCAAATGTGGAAAATACTTTGGTAGAGTTTATAGAGGAGGGAGAAATTTCTGCTCATGATTTGACAAATTTAGCTAAATCTGTTACTGGAGGAGAAAAAGTCAATGAAGGAAACGTTGAAGAGTGGATTAATTGTGACGTCAAAGATCCAGGTATTTAACAACTTACAGATGAACAAATTGTGGGCCAAGCATTAGACCCAGTTTCAGAAGATAGTGAAGAAGATAAGGAAGAAGGAGATAAAACTCAGCAGAGGATGTGCCAACACGCAGCCCTAGCACATGCAGATGGACTTATAAAATATCTCGAGGAACAGGACGATGTATCACTTTGTGACAAAATTCTGATAAAGAAACTGCAATCGTAAATTAAGAAAAAGTGTTTTAGTACCAAAAAAAAAGTTTGAACGATTTTTTTGTTAAAAAATAGAGCAAAATCTGAGTAGAAATTTTTATTAGTATGTTAAATTGTATATGTAGGCCATGCTTAACTGTTAATTAAATAGTATTGCTCAAAAGGCTTTATGCGTTGATTTATATCCCCTTTTTGACCATTTTGCGGATTATCCACTGATTCCATTATCCGCGGTTGTCTATTCCCCGTTCACCGCGGATAATCGGGAGTTTACTGTATTTACTAATTTTTAAAGAATAAATTGTCGAATGGTTGCAAATTTTAAAACATTGGAATAGAAATTTTATTATATGGTAGATGATTATGATTAAACTTGAAAATTATTATAATTTGTAAAGCACTGAATATATATATATATATATATTAACCTGATAGATTAAAAATTTGAAGAAAATAAATTTTCTTATAATTTCAATCCAGTTAACATGATTTGGAATCTGTCTACTTTAAACCTTATACAAATATTAACATTTCACTTTCAGACGTTCCTTTCTCTAAAGCAGCATGAGCATGAGTTTGTTCTAATTAAAGATGAACCTAACATAGAGATTTATTCTGCGTAGTCAACAGAGAAAATATTTACGTTGAGACAAATTAGTTAAAATGTTAAGATAAATTTGTTATATTTTAATATATAGATCATATTAGACCATTTTATTTGTATTGTATTAATAAAGATCTATTTCGTCTTTCTTCTGTTTAAATAACAATAATGTATTAGATTAGTGAAATTTTTGAATCTTCGGTTTTGAATAACTTCTTTTAGATAATTTTGTTTTTTCGGTGTCTTCGTCTCAGCTACTGAGCAATTTCTCCGTTTAGTAATTTAATAATTTAATTTCTCCGTTTAATTTCTCCGTCCATAATCTCACCATGCTATAATCTATTTTAGTGTATAAATATACAAAACTTGAAATGTACAAAGACTAAGATGAAAAATTATGTGGATTCTAATTAGGTGCATATCGTCCGCAAGGTAGCGTTATTATGCATCAATTTATTCGCAATTATGGTAAGGCAATATATTAGCTTTAATGATGTATCTTGATGTAAATTGCTTCAAGCATGGTGCGTGTGATGGATATCGAGAAAAATTATGTTTATATGTTTAATTAATTTTAGTGCACATTGCACGAGAGGTATCCCTCTTAAAAAGAATGGATTAAAAAAGAAAGTTGCAGAAACTCGACAAATCATTGGAGAAAAATTATTTCGAAATATAAAATGTGTACGTTTAATTTTCAATGAAATATGAGTATTCATTTTAAACTTTTATTACTGTGCATGTAAAAAAAAATAGAACACTATCTTTATATATATATAATAGCTTAACAGATAGATATGTAGGGCAACTCGCTGTGTTCATTTAAACATATTGAAATTTAAGAATGTAATAGTAAAAAAAAATGTGGTGAAAAAATATATATATATATATTTAAGAGGGGCAAGGTTATAAGGAGATTTTCATAATAGTTACTTTTTTAAGTCGGTGATACATTAAATAACTTCAGGTTATCTGCATTTCTTAATAGTTTTTCTGCAGATTAACTTTAGCTGGGAAGGGCTGTAAATAGGTAGAAGACGGTTTCGATAGATTTTCTTTCTTAACCCAAACAGAGATCCTTAATTATAAGATAATTTTGTAGATAATTTTATTAGGTAATTTTGTAAAGTAGGAAGAATTTACTCAAAATATTATGGAAAATGTATTTTACTTTGCTTAACAGGTTCTAAAATGTTTATTTTTTCTGCCTTATTTTACATCTTTATGTAATTTACTACACCACATAGAAAAATTATTCAATTAATCAAAATAGATACAGCTTTTTGCAATATGTTGTAATATATATTTTCTCAGCGACAAAAAATAGCAGAATTTAATCTCTTATATTACTTTCTAAAAACATTAGTCTAAAAGTATAGACAAAAAAAAAAAAAAAAAAAGCTTTATCATTAGGAAACAATGTAGGACTAAATTAAATCTAAACATATAAAATTGACCTATACAAGCCAATAAGATTTTTGTCTTGTTTTAGTTGTGTATAATATTAGCTTCCCTACCGAAACTGAAAATAATCAACGAGAGTTTGATTGTGGTTACAGAAATTCTAAAAAAGTGTATGAATTCTGATTGAGGAGGATACTGTTTATTGAAAGGAGAAGACTGAATACCAAATAAATAGAAATTTTATTAAGCGTTAGATTTTTTTTTTTTTTTTTTTTTTTTTTTTTTTTGTAAGATAAAATAACGTTATAAAATATAAACCTTAATAAACCATAATAAACCTTATAAAATATATTTATTTTGGTTACTCTTCCCTTTTATAACGTTATCAAACATCTTATGGATAAACATAGCTACCAACATTACTAATTTTTAAATCAGAATTCAACATCAGTATTTTTAAAAAGAAATCTCTTGCATATATTTTCAACAAATAAATAAAATTAAATAAATTAAAAACGTTTATAAAAACTTTCCAGTATGAAGTCTCCGTCGAAAATAACGGAGACTTGGTACCTATGCATAAACACTCATATTTTATACATATCTTTCACATATTAAGATATGCAGAATTTTTTTTCTGTTGGTGTACAAATATAGTATTTACAATAAATTAATTGGTTGATAATGCAAGAATAATGAGAGTTCTTTGGAAAGATAAGGTTCATTTTCACACACATACACACAATATATATATATATATATATATATATATTATTTTCCTGTGTGAATTTATATGAAATGCTTGTTCATTTACCCATATTTTATGAAACACACTATTGGTGTGTAATGTCATCGTGTAAGTTGAAATAAATTAGTAACTAAAATTTTATAGAAAAATACTTATTACAGTAAATAATTTAACACAGGATAAATTTTACGCAAAAATAAGTTTGTAGAGTAATAGGTTTATTGAAAGACATAGGGCAAAATAAATGGTAGTTATATCCTATGATAAGGTAAATTACATTTATTATTTTCGTCGGGAAAAAAAATAACTTCCAAAACTATCCATTTAATTTTATACATCTGTGAAAGTTTTGTGTTCCTTTAGTTTGAAAATTCATCAAAATATTATATACTTTTTTATTAACTTGGTTAATTTTTCTTTTATTTAACATCCATAATAATTATTTTTACAGCATTTAGCAGATTGTTGATTTGTAAAGGTTTTCTCAGAAATAATTCTAGGGAATATATTAAATCTTTTATATTATAAGGTGGTTTCTGAAAATTAAATAGGAGTCTACAAATGTAATTTTAATTTATTGTCATAAAGTATAATAGGAAATAGGTATTCAGGAAATATTGTTTCATTCTTAAAAAAAAAAAAAAAAAAGAAAAGATTTCACCTTATTAAAATTTTATGAATTCATTGTGTCGTATTTTTTCCTGTTCAGTAACTTAGTTTAACATTCTTTTTCTTTTCTTTTCTTTCTTTTTTTTTTTTTTTAATCTGTCTCAATTGGCTAGTTAAAATGATATATAACATGTATTAATAAAAAACGTATTTATTCAATGAACTCAAATTGATACAACATTTTTACTATATGTCACAATTAACATTTTTGCCCAGTATAAAAGTAGACGACATCTGTCTGCCTTTTTCACTTTACATTAGTCCAAAAGACTGAAGCATTTATCCATTATAGGAAAACAACGTAGGTCTAAATGAAATCTAAGCGCAGAAACTTTGGAAAAGATGGCAAGTACTAATATGTCAATTATAATTTATAAGTCAATAATATTTTGTTTTGCTCTAACTGCGTATAATAATAACTTTGTTACCTAAAGTGAATATCATGAATGAAAGCTTAATTGTGGTTATAGAAACGCAAGAAATACATAAGAATTATCATTAAAGAAAATAGTGTTTATAGAATGAGTCGTTGTATAGAAATTATCCTCTATTGAAAGCAGTGACTGAGTGAATGGGATTAACATTTCACTATAGCTACGCAGTGGGCAAATTGAATTGAAGAAGAAAAATATTTTATTAAAAAAATATTTTTTAAATACCCCTCATAGTGTAAATGCTTGTTAAACACATTGAAATTTGTAATAAACATCTTTCGATACGGTTATACACATATCAATATAACAGTCTGTCAAGAATGTACGAATTAAAGAATATCTTATATCCTCCAGTAGAGAAATTCCAGTTTTCCCCCTGTGTATTTTTTATCTGGTACCTAGTTCTTTGCTATGGTTCAACAATAACAGCTAAAATTGTGAAACTTTCTAGAGTAAAGACCCGATAAAAATATTAATAGTTATTGTTAATCGTGAACAGAATGGGTGGTTGGGTTTTACGTCGCACTAGTGCTGCGCAGATGGGCAATTGGGGACGGTCTGAGACACTCCCCTAGAGGTGGTCCGGAGACATGCCATCACAATTTTGGTCCTTCACGGAAGGATCGTGAACAGGAATAAATATCACACAAAAAGAAAATGTTTGCTTCAGTGCAGGATTTTAACAGGTCAACTCCGTCGATTTTGCATTGTTATGATCAAGAATTACATTTGCGAAAATGTTTAGTTTTCGATATGTAAAATACGTTTGCTTTACATTGGTTGTTATACAGAGTGTCCTAAAAGTTCCAGTACTGACGCTGATGTATATTTTATTTACAAAACAACAAACCTTAAAACGATTATTTTTATGCTAATGATAAAAGACACATTTAAAATAACGGAGGAAAAAATACAGAACTTGCATTTATAATAAATGTTCAAAATGTCCACCTTTTTCTAGGAGGCAACGCTGAACTCGTTTGCGCATGCAGGGCCTGATTACCCAAAAGGCTCAGGAAGCACAAGCTTCCCCTCTAAAATTTAAGAGGGGGCCCTAAAATGACTAAAAACAGGTTCTTGGAATTTCTGTTTCATATTTTCACCCTCAGATTGAATTTTTTCTGAGAAAGGTCGCCTAAAGCAAGGTAAAATACTCACTATTTTGGGAAAAATCTGTTATTTAGCCTCAAAAATCTGAATCTTCTTAATTAATAAGTTATACGATTTTAATGTTGTGTGTAGAAACTACCCAGGTATATGAATGAAAAAAAAAATCCGAAATGAAAGGGGGCCCCAGAAATGATACTGAGCTGCCCCTAGCTTCAAAGCTTAATCGGGCCCTGTGTGCAAGTGTTTAGAAACGCGTTTTAACATGCTGGGAGTGACTTCTTGTAGAGAAACTTGTACCCACCTGCAGAAAACCTGTATTATGAAATTGCCGAATGAACTGATATAGCATATTTTTACTCGGTATTGCATCATCTGGATATTTATATCGCCAAACATCTTTGCATCTTTCATACGATTTACATTCAAAATAAGCTTCAAACAGCGAAATTCTCTGAATGCGTGATAAAAACATTTTACTATGAAGAACAAAATAGCATAAAACTTTATTCTCACACAACTTGAGCGAGAAAAGAAACAAACTATAAAAAAAAAAGAACTGATGCAATAATAAGCAGTCGATAAAATTTAATGTAAAAAAAATCATGGACACAATGAGTTCTTTAAGTTGGAATACTGGAACTTTTAGGACACCCTGTATAATGTAGTAGGATTGCTAGAGATTCTGATTTAGGCCTTTAAAAGGCAGTGGGATATATTATATCCCACATAATTTAAATTCAAAATTGCAGGAACCATCCCGTTTTTTTTTTTTTTTTTTTAATATAAATTACTGCTTTTTTAACTTAGAAAATAATTTTCATTTACTTCATCCCTTCTAATAATATTTATGAAAATTGGTGACTGTTGATCTTAAATGAGCAAAATTTCCTTCCCCTTTAAAATGTTAGCTCTTTAGTGGTCATTGGTCTTGCACTGAAACCATCTTTGTCACTTTCTTATGAAACAAATTTCCGATATTTTTTCTAGTTTTAATCAATTTTGAAACTTTCTCACCTTCTTTGTTTAGTAGACAGTAGCACTATTCCGAAATACAAATTTCAGTAGAAGTTTAAATTTTAATGTTCCTTGCTGTTTCGGTGATGTATTTGTGACTAGTTTCTATCACCTGCTGAGCATTCCTGCGCTATTCTTTGGATTTGAAACAACTTTTACGAGATTCTGTAGTTCATTCTGTTTACTCACAAAATTATATAAATTTAGTTAATTATTATTTGAATTTACTCTGTTAACATATAGAATTTTCAAACCAAAGAATACTTTTAAAATTTGGAATTGAACACTTTTGTTTGTAAAATCTACTTTAACACGAGAATTTCTTAAAGGATTTTAAAATATTTAATATAGAATGTAATACTTATGGAAATTAAGTTTGTTAATAAATTAAAAAAAAAAAAAAAATACTTGTTTCAGAATTAAAAAAAAAATATTTTTGTGTTAGGATTAATTTTAAAATTGAACATTTAAACAATTTACATCTAATTCATTATCTATTTAGATCTCAGAAATAATATTTTGGTATCTATTAAATTTTTTTGTAGCTTTTGAAATGTATTAAAAATTGATTTTATTAGTAAATAAAGTTTACACGATAGTAGTGATTCTGGTGAAAAATCCATAGGTAATTTTCTATGGCAATCCAGAGTTGAAGAAAGAAAGAAAGCCTAATGCTTGTTGCTTGTTTAAAGTGTATACAAGATTCAAATACATACTCTCAATATATATATATATATATATGAGGAGCAAACAATCAAACCGTGTTTTTTCCAAATATATATATATATATATATACATAGTTAGTGAATTATCTTTGGACTTAACATAATACAGATATTTAAAAGATACTACTATTATGATTAATTTAGCTTTCATAATTTCACTTATTAGCATTAAATTTTTACAAACAGATCGTATAGTGGTTAGAATAATTCTTTTTATTAATTTAGTACAAAACGTTTACAAGTACTCATTAGTCACCCAAAATACCTAACTTAGCATTTTAAGTCCAGTTATATTGAAAATTTTTGAACTAAATTTTCACTTCCCACAAAAAAAAAAAAAAAAAAAATAAACAGTTGGTGAATATACAGAACAACCCAAGTCCCAAATACTGGCTCACAAGAAACTAAATGCAGATTTTAAAACAGTAGTATTCCAGATTATACAGTAAGTATATTCACCAAACACAAAGGAAAAAAAAAAGAAATAAAACCTATGGACTAACATTCAACCGAAGAATTAACTCTTAATTTAGCTTCTCTCACATTTTTTTTTTTTTTTTTGTTGTTGTTTTTTTTAGGATCTAATGAGTACAAAAATCAAAAACCCAGCTCGAATGGAAACAATCATTTCCAATAAGAGAAATTTTACGCTTTTATTTCCTTTAGCTCCCCAAAGACTAATCCTGAATTATAAAAACAAAAACCCCATATTTTTTTTAAAGTAAGTTTCAATTAACACAGTAACAGGAATGTAATATCTAAATAAAAACATACAAGTAAAAATTAGCTTTTAAACTTAAAAATTTATTGAATGGTATATTTTGGTTTTTATTACACATTCCATAACATAAAATTTTGCTGTAAGTATTAATTAAGATATCTATCACAATACAAAATCTTTCTTGGTAACAGGTGATAAATAAACAGGCAGTGTAAAATTTTTAATTAAGTATTATTTAAGATATTTAGTATTAATTAAGTATGAATTAAGATATTTATCACAATACAAAATCTTTCTTGGTAAACACTCTTTCCATCCCGACAGGTGATAAATAAGCAGGCAGTGTAAGATTTTTTTCCAATAACATATTTATGAGAAAAAGGGTAAAGTAAAAAATGACAAAATATTACTTATCAGGCAGCCAGGAGTGGTCACACAATTTTCGGCTTCTTGTCAGACCGCATTGCACCTCCACCAATTTTCGTAAACTCTTTAAGAAACCGTCAAAGAAAACTACGCAGTAGGGTCAGGCAGATCAAATGAAACTTTCAATTACGTCGGATGACCCTTTTAGACATCGAAATTCATACAGCATGGCCAAAGCCTGCTTCTTTAACAAAAGAAGAGTGAAGCATCACACACTTAATTATCACTACTTCGCTCTTTTCCAGAAACTCGTACGCATCGGATATAATTTCCGAGCCCCAACAACTTCAGATTGATGATATGGCAAGGAGAGACTGCGAGGAAATCATTTATGACCACTCGAAGAAGAATCATAGCAAAAATAATGAAAAACATTGAAGGCCCCAAGGAACGAAAGGGCCCTAAGGCCCCCTCTCCCCTCAACAAGACCAAAAAATACAACAATAATCTCCACTCACACAAAAGACCATATATATCTCTGACGAATCCAACGACAGCTCACCGCTTACCGATAAAACGCAAACACTTGAAAAACAACGCTCGATCCAATCCAGAAGCGTTGCCACAAGGCTCAGCTCAAAACAAAACTCTCATTTGCTAACAGGTAACCGAAACTTTCTCCCTGGTCCCTCCTAGATAAAAATTTAATACGCCCACATTTAAAATATTTCTACAACCAAAATTTTCACGCCCATACAGACAGCTCGACCTTGCACGACCTCAATTCGCCCCCTCAGGTAGACAGGTATTTTAATCTCCGAGAGAATTTTCCCATTTCACTCCCCCACTGTAACCGAGAACTGAACAGCTGAGAGGTACATCTGTGACCGCCACACCCACCACGCTGACCTTCAGCGACCTAAGAAAGACACATTTCACTCCGCTTGGAAACAAGAAAACACAGAACTGCTTCTCACGGAAGCAATGAATGAAAGAAAGAGAGGGACACACCTCTTTATTGTAAGAAAAATGCGAGGGGAAAAGCCTCCTTTTTTTTTTTTTTTTTGCTTACAATTCTCAAGAGAAAAAATATATATACAAAGAATTCTTGACCAAAAATACTTCTCAGAATTGAATATCTTCCTACCGTGCAATACATGTGATTACAAAGCGTTTTGAAACTAAAATAAATATAGCTAAGAAAACCTATCTTTTTTCTTTCTTTTTTTTTTTTTTTTTTTTTTTTTTTTTTTACAGAATAGAGATTTTAATTATGAAATATTAAAAACGAACAAGCAGTTATAATTCATTATAACAACACCCCGTTACCCCAATGAAAAAAAAATTTTGCAAAATTTTTTTTTTTTTTTTGAAAAGCCGCTGAAAATTCAAAGGCAAAGTGACCAACCATCAAAAAGTCAAACATCGACCCTAAGACAGAAGACAGCTAAGGCCCCAAACCTTCCTCGATCCGCAAACAGACGTCTCTATCTGCACATCGAACTTGCCACTCTCAAAGACATTTATATTACAAACTAGAAAATAGCTATTGCCTGAACCCAGAAATCCTCCCTGAAAAGTATTAACACAGCCTCAAGACCTCCGTAAACTCACACATCCACACAGACACAACTTCCAACTCCAACCTGAACCAAAACCACATGGCAGAGCCTAAGGACACGTGCACCAGCCTAACCGACACTTTTAAACTCCAAAAAAAATCTAGCCAATCACAGATGACATAGCACGGCACAAAACTTTTAACCACGAAGGCATTCACAATACCGCACCAGTCGGGCCCCAACTAGATTCTACCAAACCAGCCTTGACATGCACCCTTAACACTTGCCATCTATACCGCCCTTAACTATCAGACAGAATAGACCCAATTCCCCTGGACCAACTACCTTAACGACCGGGGTGGGCAATGATTAGACATATTTTTTTTCTATAAACCACTACCAAAACAGGGACAACATGAACACTCCTGGCAACCCAAATACAATTAAAAAAAAACACAATAAATATACATAAATGCAGAAAAAATATAAATATACATACAAATAAACCAAACCATTACATGATAAATTTTTACAACACAACATTTGAGAACCTTATTTTTTATTTTTATTTTTTAACTTTATACATAAAAATGTATTCGACCCATGAGAGCCATATAAACCACAACTAAACCTTAGGGAGAGAGAAAACAATGCTACAAGACTCGCGCCTATCGACGTAGAAGAGACACTTTTCTCTACAAGCATCAATCATTAAGGACTGTGATATAAAAAGAGATTAGAGCCAAAATTTTTTTTTTTTCGAGAGTTCTAATTTTTCTAAACAAAAAATTTTGTCAATTTGTACTTATCACTGCAAGGAAAACCATCAATAATCATGAAAGAGAATATACACTGTCTCACATGCAGAATAAACAGAAATACAAATACACTTTATACTAAAAAACAAAGGTATGTTCACACATAAACAAAAATTATAACACAAATTGTAGGCAAGCCCGAAAAACACAGATCACAGAGAGGCAGGTACAAACACATTAACATTATCCTCCTAACTTAAATTATTTACATGAAAACCCCCACCAGTTTTTGTGAAGGACAAGGTATCGGAGAGATAAAGAGAACAAAAAAAAATCTAACTGCCATTTTTATTGTAAACATGACCTGCCACCCCAAATTTATTTTAAAGAATTTTTAGCCTACAACCTTGTGACTGAGACAAATCCCCTTACGTGATATCCCGAACCAAAAAAAAAATTCCCTAAAGCCTTAAGGTACTACGCATGCGCATAAAAGAAAAATTTCTGACACTAAAATGATACCACAGTACAATGCCGGCAAATATATATACATATGTACATTACAAATAAATATTTACAAAGAAAAATACTGATATGAATGCTAACAATTACACGGTGCTGCAACAAAAAGAATACAAAACTAAACATATACATGCGAACAACTATCATAAAAGAGAGAAAAAAAAATTACTATTTACAAATTTTGACCCCCAAAATGTATCTCAAAATCGAAGGTAGGGTCACCTCCGGTGAAAATTGGTATAAACGACAATTTATCTAAGAGAATTCCCCTTCTCTGGGACGTAACGATTTCGGGGTCCTGTGCAATAATTGCACCGACCAAACCTTTTGGGCCATTTGTGTTAGTCGGCCCACCTGCCCCACCTTGATCTGTACTTTCCTCTACAACCATTTTTTTTTTTTTTTTTTTTTTTTTTTTACCACAACAAGAAAAAAAAATATTAACCTAAACCAAAATTACTAATACCATAAAATTTATAAAAACACAGTTGGTAGCTGTCATCAAATGTCTCTAATAATTAACTGCAGCTTAGCTTCAAATAAAGTCCTAGCAATTGTATCTTTCACACAAGTATGTATAGTCCATACAAATTTTACAATAGCACACAACAAAAATTTTTACTATGTAAGATATTTTGCAAACTTAAAAACAATTTTTTTTTCTTTCATAAATCTTGTGTAAAATACAGACTACTTTGTTGTAAAAAGTGTAAACAACATTATCTGTATATAAATTAATAAGAATATGTATATGTGTATATATATATATCTAGTGGCAATTTCAAAATACAAACGCAAATTTGCAAAATAAAATTTTCACCAAAAACACCTTCAATTTAACTCTAAAAAAAAAACTACGGGAGAAGAAAAAAAAATTTTTTAACTTTTACCCAAGGAGACAAAAATTTCAATCATAACTCCTATCTCCTCTTTTTTTTTATTGTTTAATTTGTTGTCTCACAACAAGTTCAAAATTTCACAAAAATTTTTCAAAAAAAAATTTTCTTTTCTACAAAAAAAAACCTTCCTAAATTCCATAAAAGAGGCAGACACCTCACATATAATTTGTTTTGAAATTACCTCCCATAAATTATACAAATGACTTAATTTGGTTAAAATGTAGTTCATAAGGAAAAATACAGTATATATATCAAAAATGTGAAATAATGTGTATATATCAAAAGTTGCAAAATAATGTATATATATATATTAATTTTTTCAATTATAGATTTTTTTTAACTACAAATAAGATGTACACAATTTTCATCATAGAAAATTTTAAATGTCACAGAAGAAATATGTATGTGTATATGTATAGACAAAATACCAAAATACTATATGCATATCACAATTGCAGGGATGGAACACGGGCGCAGAATTCATACCACTATCAATGTAAGAAAATTTTCTACTTCTTAAATCGACGATATTATGGGTAGAGAAATTTCTTTAACGGATTCCGGTATGAATTCTGCGCCCGTGTTCCATCCCTGCAATTGTCAACAAAACCAAAAAAAAAAATTTACAAGGAGGGATTTTTATATTACTTCACAGCAAAAATTTTCCCTTTTTTTTTTTTTTTTTTTTTTTTTTTTTTGTACAAAATTTGAAAATTTTCCACATACATTACTCATACCCAATTTTCAATGTGTGAAACATCCACAGAAATTTTCTATTCCCAGACAATTAATAGCATTTACTTAAATATAAAAATTCCTCCTTAAAAACAATTTCACACATGTAAGTTAATACAATCCAAAATAATTTTTTAAAGCCTATGAGACAGTTATATTCAAAAGAAGAAATTTTACTAATTATTGATGGTTCAAAAAAAAAAAATGGTAACTCACCACCGCTGACTTCATAAAGCAAACTTTCCAAAATCACAATTGTAAATTTTCATCTAAATTGGACCATGGTTCTACAACAACCAAGCATGAAATATTTTTAAAATCTCCTCTCCCTTCAGGTCTCGGTGTACATAGAAATGGAAACAAAAACACATATAAGAATACAAAATAATCAGATATACCTACATATAATACAGCTAATTAAAAAAAAAATGACTTTAACAAAAATTTTTTAAAGGCACCCCAACTAAAAGAAACCGAAAAAAAAATTCCCTTACAATTTCCCAGAGGCACCATTTATTATGGTTAATTTAGCTTTCATAATTTCACTTATTAGCATTAAATTTTTACAAACAGATCGTATAGTGGTTAGAATAATTCTTTTTATTAATTTAGTACAAAACGTTTACAAGTACTCATTAGTCACCCAAAATACCTAACTTAGCATTTTAAGTCCAGTTATATTGAAAATTTTTGAACTAAATTTTCACTTCCCACAAAAAAAAATAAAAAATAAATAAACAGTTGGTGAATATACAGAACAACCCAAGTCCCAAATACTGGCTCACAAGAAACTAAATGCAGATTTTAAAACAATAGTATTCCACATTATACAGTAAGTATATTCACCAAACACAAAGGAAAATAAAAAGAAATAAAACCTATGGACTAACATTCAACCGAAGAATTAACTCTTAATTTAGCTTCTCTCACATTTTTTTTTTTTTTTTTTTTTTTTTTTTTTTTTTTAGGATCTAATGAGTACAAAAATCAAAAACCCAGCTCGAATGGAAACAATCATTTCCAATAAGAGAAATTTTACGCTTTTATTTCCTTTAGCTCCCCAAAGACTAATCCTGAATTATAAAAACAAAAACCCCATATTTTTTTTAAAGTAAGTTTCAATTAACACAGTAACAGGAATGTAATATCTAAATAAAAACATACAAGTAAAAATTAGCTTTTAAACTTAAAAATTTATTGAATGGTATATTTTGGTTTTTATTACACATTCCATAACATAAAATTTTGCTGTAAGTATTAATTAAGATATCTATCACAATACAAAATCTTTCTTGGTAACAGGTGATAAATAAACAGGCAGTGTAAAATTTTTAATTAAGTATTATTTAAGATATTTAGTATTAATTAAGTATGAATTAAGATATTTATCACAATACAAAATCTTTCTTGGTAAACACTCTTTCCATCCCGACAGGTGATAAATAAGCAGGCAGTGTAAGATTTTTTTCCAATAACATATTTATGAGAAAAAGGGTAAAGTAAAAAATGACAAAATATTACTTATCAGGCAGCCAGGAGTGGTCACACAATTTTCGGCTTCTTGTCAGACCGCATTGCACCTCCACCAATTTTCGTAAACTCTTTAAGAAACCGTCAAAGAAAACTACGCAGTAGGGTCAGGCAGATCAAATGAAACTTTCAATTACGTCGGATGACCCTTTTAGACATCGAAATTCATACAGCATGGCCAAAGCCTGCTTCTTTAACAAAAGAAGAGTGAAGCATCACACACTTAATTATCACTACTTCGCTCTTTTCCAGAAACTCGTACGCATCGGATATAATTTCCGAGCCCCAACAACTTCAGATTGATGATATGGCAAGGAGAGACTGCGAGGAAATCATTTATGACCACTCGAAGAAGAATCATAGCAAAAATAATGAAAAACATTGAAGGCCCCAAGGAACGAAAGGGCCCTAAGGCCCCCTCTCCCCTCAACAAGACCAAAAAATACAACAATAATCTCCACTCACACAAAAGACCATATATATCTCTGACGAATCCAACGACAGCTCACCGCTTACCGATAAAACGCAAACACTTGAAAAACAACGCTCGATCCAATCCAGAAGCGTTGCCACAAGGCTCAGCTCAAAACAAAACTCTCATTTGCTAACAGGTAACCGAAACTTTCTCCCTGGTCCCTCCTAGATAAAAATTTAATACGCCCACATTTAAAATATTTCTACAACCAAAATTTTCACGCCCATACAGACAGCTCGACCTTGCACGACCTCAATTCGCCCCCTCAGGTAGACAGGTATTTTAATCTCCGAGAGAATTTTCCCATTTCACTCCCCCACTGTAACCGAGAACTGAACAGCTGAGAGGTACATCTGTGACCGCCACACCCACCACGCTGACCTTCAGCGACCTAAGAAAGACACATTTCACTCCGCTTGGAAACAAGAAAACACAGAACTGCTTCTCACGGAAGCAATGAATGAAAGAAAGAGAGGAACACACCTCTTTATTGTAAGAAAAATGCGAGGGGAAAAGCCTCCTTTTTTTTTTTTTTTTTGCTTACAATTCTCAAGAGAAAAAATATATATACAAAGAATTCTTGACCAAAAATACTTCTCAGAATTGAATATCTTCCTACCGTGCAATACATGTGATTACAAAGCGTTTTGATACTAAAATAAATATAGCTAAGAAAACCTATCTTTTTTCTTTCTTTTTTTTTTTTTTTTTTTTTTTTTTTTTTACAGAATAGAGATTTTAATTATGAAATATTAAAAACGAACAAGCAGTTATAATTCATTATAACACTACATATCTGCCTAGAAATATCCACATCCCTTCCTAGTAATTAATAATACATCTAAACAAACAATAATTAGGGTTTAAGTTTAATTATTTTTTAATTTACTAGTTTTTTGTGTTTTCTGAAAAATTGCACCCGATGAAGAAAACATGTTTGTAATGTTTTTTTCTCAATATATATAAACTATTTTTATTATAAAAATTAAGTGTATAAATAAAGATTTAAAAGATACAAAAGTATGCAATTACTTTATGAGTTTTTCCGCTTATTGTTTATTATATCATTAAAGAAAAAAAAAAACTAAGTATGTTATGTAAAAGACAGAAACAGTTATCATATAATACATGATTCAATTACATGATACCAAATGAATATTTTTTTAGTCTGATAAAAAGTTTTTGATTTTTATTATCCAGAAATATATATGCCCTAAACAGAAAAAAGAAAGGATATTTTACAGTTTCTACAAAATCCATGTAATGATATATTTTTTTCATAATTTTTAATAATATTTTTGCTTATAATAAAATTTCTAAAATCATTTTTTCCATAGCTTTTTTTTTATTTATAAATTCATAATAACATTTATGAGCAAAAATAATCAGGTAGAAAAATAAATAAATATTTATACACGTAAAAAGTTTTTTTTTTTTTTTTTTTTTTTTTTTTTTTTAATGTACAAATGTTCAAATGTATACATAAATAGATTTTATTCCATTTATATTATAAATTTACATTTTTGTTATAAACAGCAATTATTCAAAAAAGACAATAATAATATGAGATTTACATGGCTATCAAATATTCTTTAAAATAAATCCCTATTCATCACTTGTTTGAAATAAATTTCTATAAAATGAAAGGAAAATTAATTTTACTTTTCGTTGCTCTATTTGAAATAAATTTATTATTTTATTATTATTTTAATCTTTTATGCTCAAATTTGATTCAGATTAATGCTTTTACGTATGTGGAAAGTTATAAAAGAACATAAATGAAACAATGAAAAGACAGAAATAAAATTTTAAAAGCTTTTCAAATATTCTTTTAGCCACTGAATTAATGGCAAATGATTTTCGCGTCTGAAAATGTATTATTATATATTGTTTCATAAGACAATAAAAAAGTAAATTATAATAGAAAGCTTTCAAATATTTTACATTAAAATGATGATTTAAATAATGAAAATAAAAAATAAAATTGTGAATAAAAGGAAATGAAGTAAAACAGGTTACTTTTACAGTATATATAAATATAGTTATTGATTAATTTATTTTCGGTCTTGATGATTACGGTGGCATTTTATCATTTGTTTTTCTACACTCTAATACTTTGTCACTATATATATATATATAATCAAAAGCTGATAAAACTAAATCCTAAAACAGCTGCATGAAGAAAAAAAAAAAAGAAGAAGAAGAAAAGAAAAAAACGAAACTGAAAAATTGAAATTTGCAATTTAACGAATAGTTTTTCTTGTGTTAGTTTTATTGTACTAAAAATATAATGCTTACGCAAATTAAAAGAATAAATTGAATTTGAAACAATAAAAATGACCGGCATATGGCCCTTGAGAATCTTAAAAAAAAGTTTAATCGTTAACCACCGTTCTGACGTTGTAAACATTTTAATATGAAGAACAAATTTGTTTAAGATTTGTTTTCTCAATGTTTCCGGTGAAACTGAAGCATTGGTAGGTTGTCCTAATAGCCGAAGAGGGTTTGCTCTTTTTGGTGTGTCTGTGGGGGTGGGGGGGTGTCCATTCTTTTTCATTCATTTTAAAGCTTTTTTATGTTGTTTAACATATTTAACTTTATATATGTGTGTGTGTGTGTGTGTGTGTGTGTGTGTTAATTTATTATTTTATATTTATGTACCTTATTTTGGATTCGATTGCTGTTTAAATTTTTCACATTTATCTTTGCGAAATTAGGGGTTAAGAATGTTTTTTTTAGACTCAACGCGTACATCTTTTCAGAAATTTCTCAAAATGTTCTTTCCATTCATGTAGAAGCTACCGTGACGAAGACCGCCACGTATTTTGGAATTTCAATTATAAGTAATAGTAAGCGCTCATTTGATGCAATGAAACTTTGGAAAAAGAAGTAAAATGTTACTTGGTGATAGGTACAAGTTCGTGTTACTTTTAACTTCAGTTTTGTTTCATTAACGAATCATTTGTGCCTAATTAAATTTGTCATGTTTTCTTTCATTTAAAAGCTATAAATTTATCGCTAAAAGCTAAAATTTAACAGTTATTTCATTTTCCGACTAGAAAAAAAAAAAAAAAAAACTTTAAAATAACATTTTTATTACAATTTATAACTGCAGAAATCATAAAGCGTCAATATTTTTTTTTCCCATTTTCAAAATCTAGAAATATGTTACATTACAAAATAATTACTTTCTCTTACCCATAAGGTAGAGAAAGTATTGTTTTTGGGTCAATTTTCGAACGCGAGATTTTGTTATATTTACACGTTTAGAGGACCCCTGAATACGTAAATCATTTTTTTAGCAAATGGTCTGTGTGTATGTCTGTGTGTGTGTCTGTCTGTCTGTCTGTGTGTCTGTCTGTCTGTCTGTGTGTCTGTGTGTCTGTTATCAGCAAAAACAAATTATGGCAGAACGTTCAAACTTGGTATTCTAAGTATGTATCATATAGGGATGCTACAGTAATCTTTTCGTTAAGATCAAGCAAATGGTTTGTGTACAGGGACAATCAAGAGAATTCTAATATATTACGTCTATGGGAGAAATTGCAGGTAAGTGGAGTTTCACGTCTATAGACTGCACTAAACCAATTGAAACGATATATATTTTTTGTAATAGATATAGTTAACTGAGATTTTTTTTTGTGTGTGTATGTAGGAGCCTCGCCTTCCCCCCCCCTGTGGGGGAGGTCCCCCCTTGAGGGGAGTAAATTTTCATGATGGGTATCTTTCAAAAGAGATCGCCAATACCTTTAAAACGAATGGTTGAACCATCGATCTGCGATAATTTAAAACAAAGTTATCGATTTTTTTTACTATTAACGAAAAAAAAAAAAACTCGGAATTTTTTTTTTTTTTTTTTTTTAATATTGAGAATAAAATGGACTTTTTTTTGGATATTTGGTGTTAAATTACTTCTCTAATATGAAAATCGTCTGCGTTGTCATAAAAAATATTTTTTTTAAATAATAATTTTAATAAATTATTTTTTAAAAACAGTATTATTTTTTAATAACCGAATTAAATTCTATATAAATGTAGGTGCATTAATGAAACGGGGGATTGAGGGGGGCAGTAGCCCCCCTCACACAGAACTAATTATCATATAAAACTCTTCAGAAGCCCAATATGCATTGTTTAACACAGGTTTACATAACAGTACTCGTTATCTTACCTTTTAATCTGACACCTGTATATATAGTATTAAATTTCAGGGTAAGAGAAAGTCGTGTGAGTGACACACCAGATTATTTTTTATGTACTTTTGTGCATCATATATGCTGACTATACGGCGTGGTGGTTAGCAACCCTGACTCCGGACCTTTCAGACAAGGCATAAATTTGTGGTATATTTAGGGTAGCGACAGCCTTCCATTGGGTGCTCCTTCACAAGTGGCCATCATTTCGTTGATCCCGTGCTTAGTCACAAAGACCATGCCATTAGAAATTAAAAAGAAAAGTATAATACATTTCAGAAATTTTACTATTTCAACATGTCCTGAATTTTCAGTCAAACGATTACTTTTTTTTTTTTTTTATTACTCCTCAATTTGAAAATTAAAAGCAGTATGAGCAATATCAGTATTACTTATCAGATCATCCATTATTGGTGAACCTTAAATTAATTTGGTTTATTATTGGTGAACCTTAAATTAATATACAGTTTTTATCCATTTTCTAAAAAGAGACATAAGACTGAAGGTATCAAAAATTTTCATTCTATTTAAGTCAACATGTTGTCGGATTCAATTAATCATAATTTATTTCGGTAGTTAACACTGTGCTGCAAAAAATATATAAATATATATATATTTTTTTTTTCGAGCTCCGATAACATTCTTTCTAGTTCTTATGTAAAATGATCTCCTGAATCCGAATATGACACTCATTTTGCCCAATCACCCACTGCTTTCGCGGGACGCCGCCTCATCTCTTAATTTTTATCACAGTTCGGTAATTTTATACACAAGAATTTGATGTGGAGGGTGGAAAAGGATTGTTATAACACTTAAAAACAGAAAAAAAAAGATATAATAAATAAAAATAATAATAATATAGTAATAGAATAAAGAAATGTAATTCTAATTTCAGTGGTGAATCTCTCCGCCGCCACCCCCCCCCCTCAAATTTCCTCCTTGTTACAAATGCTTATATTTTACAATATTTCTCCTCTGTATCCCCTTAGAAGATAATTTACAGTTAACACAATCCTCTCCCTCCCTCCAAATCAAACCCATAGCCATAACATTAACAAACAGTGATAAAATATAGCCGGCATCCACCTTGAGTAATGGGCCAAAATGGGCGTGAAGTTCGGATTCAGGAGGTCATTTTGCATAAGGATTTGCATAAAGGGTATTAAAGCTGATTTTCATGCAGAGCAGTGAAATTACACTGTTAAAAATTCTGTACTAGGTTCTGCAATATTCCTACTACGCAAAGGTTCTATTTATTCAGTATACTTAAAATTACTTTAAATAAGCAGCAGTAAGTGAAATTTATGAAATTATCTGTTTTTAGTCTGTTAAAAAAAAAAAAAAAAAGATAAGATACTTTTATTAGATGTCTTTTTCTACCTTTTAGGGAATCAGTTCATATTTAAAAATACATTTGATAAAAATCTTATCGACGTTTCTATTACCAAGTGATTCGGACATTGCAGTTACTTCCGCAAGAAAAGTGCATTTGTTCAAAAATAACTTTGCGAAAACAGATACCAATGCTTACAAACGCTAATAATGTAAGTAATAAGAAAATTAAATATTTTAAAGATAGGTGAAAGTATTTATTTATTTATTTATTGTATTTTGCATTTAAATAATAACGCCGTTTCTTCTTGTATCATTACTTTTGAATATAAAAAAGTACAAAAGATTTCTTTTTAAAAAGTTTTGTTTATCATAAATATTTATAAAAAAGAAACTATTGCAAATAAATTTTTATGCATCATAATACACCATCTTATTTTTAACATATAATTACCTAATAAATATTCGTTTTGATCGCTACGCGAGTCAGACATTGCTATTTTTCATTTAAAAACATGCATGTATTAAAAGGAACTTAAAACAAAATGCATATAAGTAATTATAGACGTTTAATTAAAGATTTTAAATGAAAATTTCAAATAATATTTTACCTTCAAATAATCAGGTTCTTTTAATCTTTATTTTTCGAATTAACAAAATAAAAAGCATTTATTTCTATAAAAATGTCCTGCTCCTATCTTCAAAAAGCTTGAAACCACAACTTTTTTTTTTTTTTTTTTTTGAGAAAATTATCAAATAGTTAATTCTTTTCTATATTAATTTACTTTCCATTAAAAATACCTAAAAGCAAGTTAAAATGCTTTTTTGCGCACTGCAAATAATAATTTAACTCTTTAACCATATTGGATACTTTTAACAAAAATAGTACAATTTTAAGATATTTATACAAATATTTTAGAAAATATTATATAAATTTTGTCTTTGAATATAATTTAATTTATAAAACTGTGAGAAACAATTTAGTCACTAAGATTTAAATCCATTTCCTACTAAAGTCTAGAAAAGAAATGCATATATACACTCTATAACAAAAAAAAAAAAAAAAAAAAAAAGACGCCAAGAAGGAGTAATGCAAAGTGGATACAAATTGACTACAGATTTCGATGGAAAATGCAAAATTTTAAAATTTGGCTGCCATCGAATGAACATGTGACGCTGCAGCTCATCTCAACTGCGCAGTTTGAAGAATATAAAAATTGAGAAATTTTGATTCCAAGCCTTAAATTCTTCGAGAATTCCATTCCGTCTATTCAGATAGACGGTAACTATGCCTCTCATAAAGGCGCGCAAACAATATGCGCAGATGATAACATTTGAGAGAAGTGTGTAATTGGGCTCAAAGAAGCCAGTTGGTTTAATCTGCGAATTGTTTGACAATTTGATAGCAGCAATGCCAATATTAGACGATATTGACAGGAATGGGTGAACTATGGCCGAACGCAGCGTCAGGGAGAAAGTGGTCGGCCAAGAAAGAGGACAGAACGTGAGGACCGATCAATCGTCAGAGCGGTACTCAAAGCTTCAATTCGTCATTATCATCGATCTTACGTGCAACTGGTACTTCAGTGAATTCAAAGACCCTTAATAGGCGGTTCAGAGAAATGGGGTTGAGCTCACGGATCCCCTTGTGAGTACTACTATAAAACTTTGTGTACAGACAAGCACGTTTGAAGTGATATCAGGATCGTTTGAACTGGAATATCACTGAATGGAGTATAAGTGTCTTCAGTGATGAGTCCCACTCTGATTTGAGCCCCGCCCGATGACCAGCGAAGACGCCCTGAAAAAGGGGGGATTCCAACCGGACTGTCGCCTGCTATACGGCCCGACAACCAGAAGTGATTGTCTGAAATGTCTTTTCATTTTATAGCAGGTTTGGTTGTCATTCGTGGCATCACTCTTGGCATCATTCGTGGCAGTACGTCGACGACATTCTGCGTCCTGTTATGTTTCCCTTCATATTACGCAATCTTGACCGTATATTCCAGCGTGATAATGACCGCCCGCCCGTTCTATTGCTTATATTCCTGCTTGCCTAAAATTATTTTAAAATAAAAATTATGTAAATGTATTTATAAGAGACTTATCTGAGGTATAATTCATGATAGTTTAGCATCATTAAGATGAAATATGCAATAACACAGGTATTTTCATAGGAATTTCAAAAATAATACATTGTTTTCAACGCCGATATTGGGTAGCTTGCAAAAATTGATTTTTAGCCATTAGTGAGAAATCTTTTAGTTAAAAATAGATTTTGTTACTCATTTTTGAAATATATATAATATATAAAATTTTTATAAAGGATTAAAATTCAGTTTTATTCATGAATTTTCAGTTTTTTTGTGAACAAAAAGTAAACAGGAAACTTTACGATTTTTACATTTTGAAAAATTTTGAATGTTGAGCAAATTTCTTGTAAAAGTATAATAAAAAGATTCATAATAGATTAATTTGAAGTATAATTCATGATTGTTTAGCATCATTAAGATCAAATATGGAATAATACATGGATTTTTATAGGAATTTCAAAAAATAGTACTTGGCTTTTTCAACACCAATAACCAACCCCTTCCAAAATTTGTTTTCAGCCTTTAGTATGAAAACATTTAGTTAAAAATAGATTTTATTACTAACTTTTTAAACAAATAACATATAACAGTATAATTAAGGATTTAAATGCAGTTTTATTAATGAATTTTCAGTTTTTTGTGGGAAAAAAAGTAAACAGATACTTAACAATTTTTACATTTTCAAAAATTTTGAACGTTGAGCAGATTTTTTGGCAAATATGATGGAATGAAGCCTTGGTAAGGTCAAAGCTTTGGCCGGCTTGGCTGATATATACTCAAAGTTTCGTGGAATAATCGTAATTTGCATTGGCAACTTTTTTCCTATATATTAATTTTATTTAAACCTACATATGTCTTTGTTTTGTGATTTGTTAATTAAAAATAAAAAGTTTTCACTGCAGTTATAATACATACGGTAATAACATTGTAAGTAATTAGTACAAAACTTTGAAAAAAAAACTTTTCTTATAATAGTATAATAACATGGCTCAAAATTAACAGAATTTTGTTGATCCAGAAATATCGGCGTTGAAAACGCTGATATTTCGGAAAGTATTATTTTATTATGAAAGTATTATTTTTGAAAGTATTATTTTTGAAACTCTTATGAAAATCACTATACCTATTATTGCATATTTCATCTTAATGATGCTAAACAATCATGAATTTTACGTGAAATGAATATTTTTAATATATTTCTACAAGAAATTTGGTCACTTTCAAAATTTTCTAAAACTTAAAAATTGTAAAATGTCTGTTTACTTTCTTTTCACAAAAAACTGAAAATTCTTCAATAAAACTGAATTTCAGTCCTTTATAAAATTTTTATGTGTTATTTATTTTAAAAATGAACAAAATCTATTTTTAACTGAAAGGTTTCTCACTAATGGCTAAAAATGAATTTTTGCAAGCTATAGGATATTGGCGTTGAAAACAAAGTGCTGTTTTATGAAATTCCTTTGAAAATCCAAGTATTATTAAATATTTCATCTTAATGATGCTGAACTATCATGAATTGAAATATTAAAAACTTACTTAGAACAAACAGTAGAAGAAAATTTTTAATTATCTGCTGGTCAACTGATTTTTAAAATAAGTCAAATACCATGTATTTCATCTTCAAGCAAAATGAGAACTACCATAAAATATCCATTTAAATTATTCATATATTTTCAGGTTCCATAAGCAAAAATTTTGTTCAAATTAATTCAGTATTTCATAAATTATCATGATTGCAAATTTTTGGTTGTATGCAAACTAAGTAATAGCTATAAGTTTTATTTTATTTATTTATTTATTTATCTTTTAATATTTGAAATTTTTCATAATTTGGAAAATTTTTCTGCAAACAGCATTTATGTATTTTTGTACTTGCTGGATTTTTTTTATTTTAAGTATATATGTTGAAACTGACAAAGTAAGAATTTTTTTAATATGTTATATATATATATATAAGAGCATTTTGTAAATCAAAAAACTGACAAAATTGATTTTTTTTGAAATCTTGCCAAAAGTTAGGCGTAAAGTGATGATTGTGATTTTATGGATGTTACCGCTAAAGTGTTAGGATGAACTAAAGCACTTATGGATGTAACACAACATAAGCAAGAAAAAACACATAAGCAAGCAAAGCTGCGTCACTTTCTACATAAGCAAGAAAAAACGGTTGTTTGCCAATGTAAAAAAAAAAAAAAAAAAAAAAAAAACTATGAGTCAAGGAATGTAAAATAGAAATAAATAGAAATAAAATGTTAAAAAATTTCTGAAAACTTTAACAATGCAACACTGTAACATTGTAGTGAGACGATAATTAAGAATATTTTTAATTACATTTAATATGAAAATTATTAAATGTGAAAAATTTAATAAACAGGGATGAAACTACCAAACGAAACCTGCAAAAACCCCAAAGTGGCTAATCAGGCAGTCGGTGCGATTAGTGTACAGGCTATTCAGATCATCTTTTCGAAGGAGAATAAGCACTGATAAGAGTAAAATTTAGAAATAATATAATGTATCTCATCCCCGTGCATAAAAAAATTATCTTTTTTACTTTTTTTTGAGTGAGGGGGTGGGGTAGAGATTAATTATTTTCACAGAAATTTGTACTCTAATTGATGCTAAAATTCTTCATAAAAGGGCAATAATAAAGAGTTTGAAAATTGAATAATAAAAATAAAAAATGTAACATGAAAACAGATCTTAGTAAATTTGAGTATTTTTAATCTTTGAAAAAAAATCTTTGCAATATGTTTGTTTATGAATATGAATAAATGTATAACATATGAATAAATCTGCATATTCAACTACATAGATGTCATTTGGTTTTTTATTTATTTTCCTTCTTTAAAAAAAAAAAAAAAATTAAACCGTTCCAATATAATTCGATGCAAACCAAACTAGTACTGCACCGAGTAGCACTTTGGCCGAGTAACCAAATACTCGGCCTTTTACTACTCGGCCGAGTACCGAATATTTGTAAGAAAGAATGAATAATTGATGTATATATGAAGAATTTTGCACATGTTAAAATTAAAAAAAGGCTTTTTGAACACAAAATTAAGTTAAATGGCAAACAGCATGTTTTCATGAAATGTTTCAGAATTTTTTAGTGTATAGTACACACAATTAGGTTCACTGTTATATTTGATATGTCCAGCTTAGTGGATTATTAAAACCATAATAATTGATAATTTCATTCTTTATTATATAGTGTTTCTCAGATGTGAACCATTCTTAGATAATTCTTAGAGAATATAGAAGTTCCTATACACTCAGGCTTAATTTAAGATACATGAAAATTTACATATGAAATGAGAACATTAAAATAAATATTTTATCATTTCAAACATGATAGACTTCATTAATCTTCAAATTCTAGAAGAGTAAAAAAGATAGGTGGTTTTGGGCCATAATTTACAAAACAACAAATTTGATTATTAAAATATATTTTTAATAACATTTCAGTGTATTTACCTTTTTCATAATTATTATTTTTTAAATTAAAAATCAATCTTTTCTTACAGTTTTAAAAGTGTCTTACTTTTATTTGCACAAATATATAACTAATGTTTTATCTACTATTTTAGTATTATATAAGGGTTCTTTTTTCTAAAATATTTTATTTTTGTCTGTTTTACAGATACAGTTTTATGTACTGAGTTTTTATTTAAAAAAATGCATATTACACACATACAAGATAGTTATACTTAAATACTTGTATAACTAAAAGGGATAAGCTCATACCATGAATTGTCGCTATACCGAGTTTGGTGGCATGGAGTTTGGAATTTGTACCATTTTAACTGCAAAAACTGTTTGCAGCAAAAGTTTAATGACTTTATATTTATATTTTCATAATTCTTTAGTTTAGTTATTAATAAACAACTCTTATGAATGTTACATTTCTTTCAATAATATATAAAAATAATGAAATTCTTACAACTACTCGGTAGTATTGGCCGAATACTTAGTCCAAATTCGCCCGAGTAACGAGTACTCGGTACAGCTCTAAACCAAACCCAATTTTCTATACAAATATATGTATGATTTTTCTGAAAATGACTTTTGTTCTTATTTTGTAATGTTTTCTAAGAACAATGTTGAAACAAACATGGATTGCAGATCAATCGCATTATATACTTTCAAAATGTTGAAAGTTTGAATTTGTAGTTGAAACCAGCAAAATCATTAGTACAGGGCGCGAAATTTCCTCTCGCCATTGGTGAGTGGAATTTTTACTGTGGCGAGTAAAAATTTGGTCTAGTTATAGATAGAATTCTTACATGATAAGGTGACAGAAAACTTTCTTTTTATAGATTTAAATATGGCAAATTCTTGCCATCTTAGAACCTCATATTTAAACTCTCGTTTTTCTCTTCTTTGAGTGTCGAGTCTGTGTGCGCGTTGTCCGACAATCGTCCCAGCCTGAGAAAGGAAAAATGCATAAAAGTACACGCATAAAAGTTTTAATCTCTAGGCAGTTTCGTTTCTTCCACTGTGATTTCTTTAAGCAGAGTGAAAATTTGGTCAATTTTGGTCGATTTTGGTCAATAAACAAAAGATTTACATTTTAATTGCAAATTAAATTTTATCTTTACACGCCTGACATTTTATATGTCGAAAGAGGATGCCAGTTTCAAAACGACACAAATACACTTTTGGTAAAAATATTTCTTTTTCGATTTACTGCCATTAACCGACTACCGTAGATAATGGAATTCGAAATTTCACCTGACTTACACGTTTTGAGGTTTCATGGCGCTGTAAAAATTTAAAATTTCAATATTTCTAATTATGTTTAAATTTTTTTTAATACTTCATTCGATACCCATTTTAAAGTACGGTTACATTATCGAAAGGGGAATTCGAGATTTCACCCGATTTACGCGTTTTGAGGTTTCCTGATTAGGTTTTCTTTTGCATCGCAATAGAGGAATTCGAGATTTCAGCTTATTTACACGTTATGAGGTCTCCTGAATGGGTTTTCCTTTGTATCTCAGCTACTAATTAATGTGTCGAAAGTGGAATCAGAGATTTCACCTGATTTACTCGTTTTAAGGTGTCCTGAATGGGTTTTCTTTTGTATCTCAGCTGCTAATTAAAATAATTTCATAAGTAATACATCATTTGAAAGCTTTGTTAATTTGGAATTGAATAGTAGATTACAGAAATTCGATATTTCGACATTTCTCCTGATTTAAACGTTTTGAGGTGTCCTGAATGGGTTTCTCTTTTGTCTCAGTTAATAATTAAAAAAATTTCATAAGTAATACATCATTTGAAAGCTTTGTTGAGTTGGAATCGAACAGTAGATTACAGAAATTTCTACCGCCAGATGGCGATGTAATATTTTTAAATTTCAATGTTTCTATTTCTAATCATGAATAACTTATTTTTAATGCGTCATTCGATACACATATTAAAGTACTTTTACATTATCGAAAATGGAATTCGAGATTTCACCAGATTTAAACGTTTTGAGGTCTCCTGAATCAGTTTTCTTTTCTATCTCAACTACTAATTAAAATAATTTCATAAGTAATGCATCATTAGAAAGCTTTGTTGATTTGCGATCGAACAGTGGAATACAGAAATTTCTACCGCCAGATGGCACTGTAATATTTTAAAATTTCGATATTTCAATTTCTAATCATGATTAAATTATTTTTAATACATTATTCGAAAGATATTTTAAAGTTCTTTTATATTATCGAAAGTTTTCACCAGATTTACACGTTTTGAGGCGTCCTGATTAGGTGTTCTTTTGCATTTCAGCTAATTGAGAAAGACCGTTTAAAATTGGTATACGTAGGTTAATTAGAAGGGGCTGAAAGGGTGGGGAAGAGATACGCATGCACCACGCGCGAATCCCCTAACTTGTGCGCGCGCAGCGCGCACGGGACTGAGCTGCCGAGGACTGTGGGGACCCGGTCTGATTTTTTAACAGATGATAAATAATTTTTTTAATTTTCTTTTCTTAAGAATAAACATTTGATTTGAGAAGGAATACGTGCGCGCAGAGTGCGTATAACTTCACACGTGCGCGCGCAGCGCGCATGGGTCTGCGCTGCCGAAGGCAGTGGGCACCCGGTGTGATTTTTTACCCGATCAGAAATGATTTTTTTTAGGTGGCACGAAGTGTCATGGAAGAAATGCGGGCGTGCAGCGCGTGTATTCTTTAACTTGTGCGCGCGCAGCACGCACGGGAGTGCGCTGCCGAAGGCAGTGGGGACCCGGGCCGACTTTGTACCCATGAGAAATGATT
Organism: Salticus scenicus; assembly: GCA_963930645.1. Lineage (NCBI taxonomy): Eukaryota > Metazoa > Arthropoda > Arachnida > Araneae > Salticidae > Salticus > Salticus scenicus. Next base: position 257,894,925 of record OZ005648.1, read on the forward strand.
TTTTTTTCTTTTGTAAGAATAAAAATTTGATTTGAGAAGGAATATTTGCGCGCAGCGCACGTATACCTTCACACGTGCGCGCGCAGCTCGCATGGGTCTGCGCTGCCGAAGGCAGTGGGGACCCGGTGTGAGTTTTTACCCGATCAGAAAGGATTTTTTTGGGGGGGCACGAAGGGTCAGGGAAGGAATACGCGCGCGCAGCGCGCGTATCCCTCAACTTGTGCACGCGCAGCGCGCACGAGACTGCGCTGCCGAAGGCAGTGGGGACCTGGGACGACATTTTACCCAATCAGAAATAATTTTTTTTTAATTTCTTTTGTGGCGTTTGCGTTCCTGCAAACTCCATCTTAACTTAAATACTTAGATTACTAAGAAAACCAGAGACTTGAATTGAACAAACAATAAAAGTTTATTGAAACAGATTAATGGGAGGGCGGCCTGGAAAATAGATCTTAGCTCAGTCAGCGTATTACTAAATCAAAAATGTATAAATCAACAATTTAATTATCTTAAATATCTACTAAAACCATCTCTATTTTTATACTTCTTCCTACACCCTCCTTTCACTACATTTCAATCCGTACTTGTAAAAATCACTTCTAATTTAACTAATATTCAAAATCTAAGTCTTTTAATGCAGCACCCTGCCGACACAAAACTAGCTCGACTTCAACCTTCACCGAGTCACTGGCGACGGAGTGATTTTAACCGTCCCCACTTCCTATTTTGCTGGATCCAGCTTAATTAAAACAACTGTGGTGACGTTCTGACGTCTCAACCTCACACTTTTCTTAAGACTAAAAGTTACTGTTAGTGATTCATTAATTATAGTGATTCATTTGAAAATACTGACCCGCTAGCGGGCGAAGCTCGCTAGTTTGTTATAAAGTCATAAAAATACTGAATAATTAAATATAATAAGACAAATAAAGCTATGTGGAATGTTTTCAAATTACAGTAGACTACCGTTTATCGGCGGTCGGATTATCCAATTTGCGGATTATCCGCGGTCCTCAAGGGCCTGAATTTAAAAATACAGAACAAACTTATTACAAAAAAAGATCGAAGAGAGTAATGACCTTCAAGGCTTTTGAAGATATTACACGATTCTTGACAGCCTTTATAGTATACACACTGTTTGGGAGGCAGTTAAGCAGTCTTACATTGGTAAGGTCTTGGAGAAAAATTTTACCAAATGTGGAAAATACTTTGGTAGAGTTTATAGAGGAGGGAGAAATTTCTGCTCATGATTTGACAAATTTAGCTAAATCTGTTACTGGAGGAGAAAAAGTCAATGAAGGAAACGTTGAAGAGTGGATTAATTGTGACGTCAAAGATCCAGGTATTTAACAACTTACAGATGAACAAATTGTGGGCCAAGCATTAGACCCAGTTTCAGAAGATAGTGAAGAAGATAAGGAAGAAGGAGATAAAACTCAGCAGAGGATGTGCCAACACGCAGCCCTAGCACATGCAGATGGACTTATAAAATATCTCGAGGAACAGGACGATGTATCACTTTGTGACAAAATTCTGATAAAGAAACTGCAATCGTAAATTAAGAAAAAGTGTTTTAGTACCAAAAAAAAAGTTTGAACGATTTTTTTGTTAAAAAATAGAGCAAAATCTGAGTAGAAATTTTTATTAGTATGTTAAATTGTATATGTAGGCCATGCTTAACTGTTAATTAAATAGTATTGCTCAAAAGGCTTTATGCGTTGATTTATATCCCCTTTTTGACCATTTTGCGGATTATCCACTGATTCCATTATCCGCGGTTGTCTATTCCCCGTTCACCGCGGATAATCGGGAGTTTACTGTATTTACTAATTTTTAAAGAATAAATTGTCGAATGGTTGCAAATTTTAAAACATTGGAATAGAAATTTTATTATATGGTAGATGATTATGATTAAACTTGAAAATTATTATAATTTGTAAAGCACTGAATATATATATATATATATATTAACCTGATAGATTAAAAATTTGAAGAAAATAAATTTTCTTATAATTTCAATCCAGTTAACATGATTTGGAATCTGTCTACTTTAAACCTTATACAAATATTAACATTTCACTTTCAGACGTTCCTTTCTCTAAAGCAGCATGAGCATGAGTTTGTTCTAATTAAAGATGAACCTAACATAGAGATTTATTCTGCGTAGTCAACAGAGAAAATATTTACGTTGAGACAAATTAGTTAAAATGTTAAGATAAATTTGTTATATTTTAATATATAGATCATATTAGACCATTTTATTTGTATTGTATTAATAAAGATCTATTTCGTCTTTCTTCTGTTTAAATAACAATAATGTATTAGATTAGTGAAATTTTTGAATCTTCGGTTTTGAATAACTTCTTTTAGATAATTTTGTTTTTTCGGTGTCTTCGTCTCAGCTACTGAGCAATTTCTCCGTTTAGTAATTTAATAATTTAATTTCTCCGTTTAATTTCTCCGTCCATAATCTCACCATGCTATAATCTATTTTAGTGTATAAATATACAAAACTTGAAATGTACAAAGACTAAGATGAAAAATTATGTGGATTCTAATTAGGTGCATATCGTCCGCAAGGTAGCGTTATTATGCATCAATTTATTCGCAATTATGGTAAGGCAATATATTAGCTTTAATGATGTATCTTGATGTAAATTGCTTCAAGCATGGTGCGTGTGATGGATATCGAGAAAAATTATGTTTATATGTTTAATTAATTTTAGTGCACATTGCACGAGAGGTATCCCTCTTAAAAAGAATGGATTAAAAAAGAAAGTTGCAGAAACTCGACAAATCATTGGAGAAACATTATTTCGAAATATAAAATGTGTACGTTTAATTTTCAATGAAATATGAGTATTCATTTTAAACTTTTATTACTGTGCATGTAAAAAAAAATAGAACACTATCTTTATATATATATAATAGCTTAACAGATAGATATGTAGGGCAACTCGCTGTGTTCATTTAAACATATTGAAATTTAAGAATGTAATAGTAAAAAAAAATGTGGTGAAAAAATATATATATATATATTTAAGAGGGGCAAGGTTATAAGGAGATTTTCATAATAGTTACTTTTTTAAGTCGGTGATACATTAAATAACTTCAGGTTATCTGCATTTCTTAATAGTTTTTCTGCAGATTAACTTTAGCTGGGAAGGGCTGTAAATAGGTAGAAGACGGTTTCGATAGATTTTCTTTCTTAACCCAAACAGAGATCCTTAATTATAAGATAATTTTGTAGATAATTTTATTAGGTAATTTTGTAAAGTAGGAAGAATTTACTCAAAATATTATGGAAAATGTATTTTACTTTGCTTAACAGGTTCTAAAATGTTTATTTTTTCTGCCTTATTTTACATCTTTATGTAATTTACTACACCACATAGAAAAATTATTCAATTAATCAAAATAGATACAGCTTTTTGCAATATGTTGTAATATATATTTTCTCAGCGACAAAAAATAGCAGAATTTAATCTCTTATATTACTTTCTAAAAACATTAGTCTAAAAGTATAGACAAAAAAAAAAAAAAAAAAAAAGCTTTATCATTAGGAAACAATGTAGGACTAAATTAAATCTAAACATATAAAATTGACCTATACAAGCCAATAAGATTTTTGTCTTGTTTTAGTTGTGTATAATATTAGCTTCCCTACCGAAACTGAAAATAATCAACGAGAGTTTGATTGTGGTTACAGAAATTCTAAAAAAGTGTATGAATTCTGATTGAGGAGGATACTGTTTATTGAAAGGAGAAGACTGAATACCAAATAAATAGAAATTTTATTAAGCGTTAGATTTTTTTTTTTTTTTTTTTTTTTTTTTTTTGTAAGATAAAATAACGTTATAAAATATAAACCTTAATAAACCATAATAAACCTTATAAAATATATTTATTTTGGTTACTCTTCCCTTTTATAACGTTATCAAACATCTTATGGATAAACATAGCTACCAACATTACTAATTTTTAAATCAGAATTCAACATCAGTATTTTTAAAAAGAAATCTCTTGCATATATTTTCAACAAATAAATAAAATTAAATAAATTAAAAACGTTTATAAAAACTTTCCAGTATGAAGTCTCCGTCGAAAATAACGGAGACTTGGTACCTATGCATAAACACTCATATTTTATACATATCTTTCACATATTAAGATATGCAGAATTTTTTTTCTGTTGGTGTACAAATATAGTATTTACAATAAATTAATTGGTTGATAATGCAAGAATAATGAGAGTTCTTTGGAAAGATAAGGTTCATTTTCACACACATACACACAATATATATATATATATATATATATATTATTTTCCTGTGTGAATTTATATGAAATGCTTGTTCATTTACCCATATTTTATGAAACACACTATTGGTGTGTAATGTCATCGTGTAAGTTGAAATAAATTAGTAACTAAAATTTTATAGAAAAATACTTATTACAGTAAATAATTTAACACAGGATAAATTTTACGCAAAAATAAGTTTGTAGAGTAATAGGTTTATTGAAAGACATAGGGCAAAATAAATGGTAGTTATATCCTATGATAAGGTAAATTACATTTATTATTTTCGTCGGGAAAAAAAATAACTTCCAAAACTATCCATTTAATTTTATACATCTGTGAAAGTTTTGTGTTCCTTTAGTTTGAAAATTCATCAAAATATTATATACTTTTTTATTAACTTGGTTAATTTTTCTTTTATTTAACATCCATAATAATTATTTTTACAGCATTTAGCAGATTGTTGATTTGTAAAGGTTTTCTCAGAAATAATTCTAGGGAATATATTAAATCTTTTATATTATAAGGTGGTTTCTGAAAATTAAATAGGAGTCTACAAATGTAATTTTAATTTATTGTCATAAAGTATAATAGGAAATAGGTATTCAGGAAATATTGTTTCATTCTTAAAAAAAAAAAAAAAAAGAAAAGATTTCACCTTATTAAAATTTTATGAATTCATTGTGTCGTATTTTTTCCTGTTCAGTAACTTAGTTTAACATTCTTTTTCTTTTCTTTTCTTTCTTTTTTTTTTTTTTTAATCTGTCTCAATTGGCTAGTTAAAATGATATATAACATGTATTAATAAAAAACGTATTTATTCAATGAACTCAAATTGATACAACATTTTTACTATATGTCACAATTAACATTTTTGCCCAGTATAAAAGTAGACGACATCTGTCTGCCTTTTTCACTTTACATTAGTCCAAAAGACTGAAGCATTTATCCATTATAGGAAAACAACGTAGGTCTAAATGAAATCTAAGCGCAGAAACTTTGGAAAAGATGGCAAGTACTAATATGTCAATTATAATTTATAAGTCAATAATATTTTGTTTTGCTCTAACTGCGTATAATAATAACTTTGTTACCTAAAGTGAATATCATGAATGAAAGCTTAATTGTGGTTATAGAAACGCAAGAAATACATAAGAATTATCATTAAAGAAAATAGTGTTTATAGAATGAGTCGTTGTATAGAAATTATCCTCTATTGAAAGCAGTGACTGAGTGAATGGGATTAACATTTCACTATAGCTACGCAGTGGGCAAATTGAATTGAAGAAGAAAAATATTTTATTAAAAAAATATTTTTTAAATACCCCTCATAGTGTAAATGCTTGTTAAACACATTGAAATTTGTAATAAACATCTTTCGATACGGTTATACACATATCAATATAACAGTCTGTCAAGAATGTACGAATTAAAGAATATCTTATATCCTCCAGTAGAGAAATTCCAGTTTTCCCCCTGTGTATTTTTTATCTGGTACCTAGTTCTTTGCTATGGTTCAACAATAACAGCTAAAATTGTGAAACTTTCTAGAGTAAAGACCCGATAAAAATATTAATAGTTATTGTTAATCGTGAACAGAATGGGTGGTTGGGTTTTACGTCGCACTAGTGCTGCGCAGATGGGCAATTGGGGACGGTCTGAGACACTCCCCTAGAGGTGGTCCGGAGACATGCCATCACAATTTTGGTCCTTCACGGAAGGATCGTGAACAGGAATAAATATCACACAAAAAGAAAATGTTTGCTTCAGTGCAGGATTTTAACAGGTCAACTCCGTCGATTTTGCATTGTTATGATCAAGAATTACATTTGCGAAAATGTTTAGTTTTCGATATGTAAAATACGTTTGCTTTACATTGGTTGTTATACAGAGTGTCCTAAAAGTTCCAGTACTGACGCTGATGTATATTTTATTTACAAAACAACAAACCTTAAAACGATTATTTTTATGCTAATGATAAAAGACACATTTAAAATAACGGAGGAAAAAATACAGAACTTGCATTTATAATAAATGTTCAAAATGTCCACCTTTTTCTAGGAGGCAACGCTGAACTCGTTTGCGCATGCAGGGCCTGATTACCCAAAAGGCTCAGGAAGCACAAGCTTCCCCTCTAAAATTTAAGAGGGGGCCCTAAAATGACTAAAAACAGGTTCTTGGAATTTCTGTTTCATATTTTCACCCTCAGATTGAATTTTTTCTGAGAAAGGTCGCCTAAAGCAAGGTAAAATACTCACTATTTTGGGAAAAATCTGTTATTTAGCCTCAAAAATCTGAATGTTCTTAATTAATAAGTTATACGATTTTAATGTTGTGTGTAGAAACTACCCAGGTATATGAATGAAAAAAAAAATCCGAAATGAAAGGGGGCCCCAGAAATGATACTGAGCTGCCCCTAGCTTCAAAGCTTAATCGGGCCCTGTGTGCAAGTGTTTAGAAACGCGTTTTAACATGCTGGGAGTGACTTCTTGTAGAGAAACTTGTACCCACCTGCAGAAAACCTGTATTATGAAATTGCCGAATGAACTGATATAGCATATTTTTACTCGGTATTGCATCATCTGGATATTTATATCGCCAAACATCTTTGCATCTTTCATACGATTTACATTCAAAATAAGCTTCAAACAGCGAAATTCTCTGAATGCGTGATAAAAACATTTTACTATGAAGAACAAAATAGCATAAAACTTTATTCTCACACAACTTGAGCGAGAAAAGAAACAAACTATAAAAAAAAAAGAACTGATGCAATAATAAGCAGTCGATAAAATTTAATGTAAAAAAAATCATGGACACAATGAGTTCTTTAAGTTGGAATACTGGAACTTTTAGGACACCCTGTATAATGTAGTAGGATTGCTAGAGATTCTGATTTAGGCCTTTAAAAGGCAGTGGGATATATTATATCCCACATAATTTAAATTCAAAATTGCAGGAACCATCCCGTTTTTTTTTTTTTTTTTTTAATATAAATTACTGCTTTTTTAACTTAGAAAATAATTTTCATTTACTTCATCCCTTCTAATAATATTTATGAAAATTGGTGACTGTTGATCTTAAATGAGCAAAATTTCCTTCCCCTTTAAAATGTTAGCTCTTTAGTGGTCATTGGTCTTGCACTGAAACCATCTTTGTCACTTTCTTATGAAACAAATTTCCGATATTTTTTCTAGTTTTAATCAATTTTGAAACTTTCTCACCTTCTTTGTTTAGTAGACAGTAGCACTATTCCGAAATACAAATTTCAGTAGAAGTTTAAATTTTAATGTTCCTTGCTGTTTCGGTGATGTATTTGTGACTAGTTTCTATCACCTGCTGAGCATTCCTGCGCTATTCTTTGGATTTGAAACAACTTTTACGAGATTCTGTAGTTCATTCTGTTTACTCACAAAATTATATAAATTTAGTTAATTATTATTTGAATTTACTCTGTTAACATATAGAATTTTCAAACCAAAGAATACTTTTAAAATTTGGAATTGAACACTTTTGTTTGTAAAATCTACTTTAACACGAGAATTTCTTAAAGGATTTTAAAATATTTAATATAGAATGTAATACTTATGGAAATTAAGTTTGTTAATAAATTAAAAAAAAAAAAAAAATACTTGTTTCAGAATTAAAAAAAAAATATTTTTGTGTTAGGATTAATTTTAAAATTGAACATTTAAACAATTTACATCTAATTCATTATCTATTTAGATCTCAGAAATAATATTTTGGTATCTATTAAATTTTTTTGTAGCTTTTGAAATGTATTAAAAATTGATTTTATTAGTAAATAAAGTTTACACGATAGTAGTGATTCTGGTGAAAAATCCATAGGTAATTTTCTATGGCAATCCAGAGTTGAAGAAAGAAAGAAAGCCTAATGCTTGTTGCTTGTTTAAAGTGTATACAAGATTCAAATACATACTCTCAATATATATATATATATATATGAGGAGCAAACAATCAAACCGTGTTTTTTCCAAATATATATATATATATATATATACATAGTTAGTGAATTATCTTTGGACTTAACATAATACAGATATTTAAAAGATACTACTATTATGATTAATTTAGCTTTCATAATTTCACTTATTAGCATTAAATTTTTACAAACAGATCGTATAGTGGTTAGAATAATTCTTTTTATTAATTTAGTACAAAACGTTTACAAGTACTCATTAGTCACCCAAAATACCTAACTTAGCATTTTAAGTCCAGTTATATTGAAAATTTTTGAACTAAATTTTCACTTCCCACAAAAAAAAAAAAAAAAAAAATAAACAGTTGGTGAATATACAGAACAACCCAAGTCCCAAATACTGGCTCACAAGAAACTAAATGCAGATTTTAAAACAGTAGTATTCCAGATTATACAGTAAGTATATTCACCAAACACAAAGGAAAAAAAAAAGAAATAAAACCTATGGACTAACATTCAACCGAAGAATTAACTCTTAATTTAGCTTCTCTCACATTTTTTTTTTTTGTTGTTGTTGTTTTTTTTAGGATCTAATGAGTACAAAAATCAAAAACCCAGCTCGAATGGAAACAATCATTTCCAATAAGAGAAATTTTACGCTTTTATTTCCTTTAGCTCCCCAAAGACTAATCCTGAATTATAAAAACAAAAACCCCATATTTTTTTTAAAGTAAGTTTCAATTAACACAGTAACAGGAATGTAATATCTAAATAAAAACATACAAGTAAAAATTAGCTTTTAAACTTAAAAATTTATTGAATGGTATATTTTGGTTTTTATTACACATTCCATAACATAAAATTTTGCTGTAAGTATTAATTAAGATATCTATCACAATACAAAATCTTTCTTGGTAACAGGTGATAAATAAACAGGCAGTGTAAAATTTTTAATTAAGTATTATTTAAGATATTTAGTATTAATTAAGTATGAATTAAGATATTTATCACAATACAAAATCTTTCTTGGTAAACACTCTTTCCATCCCGACAGGTGATAAATAAGCAGGCAGTGTAAGATTTTTTTCCAATAACATATTTATGAGAAAAAGGGTAAAGTAAAAAATGACAAAATATTACTTATCAGGCAGCCAGGAGTGGTCACACAATTTTCGGCTTCTTGTCAGACCGCATTGCACCTCCACCAATTTTCGTAAACTCTTTAAGAAACCGTCAAAGAAAACTACGCAGTAGGGTCAGGCAGATCAAATGAAACTTTCAATTACGTCGGATGACCCTTTTAGACATCGAAATTCATACAGCATGGCCAAAGCCTGCTTCTTTAACAAAAGAAGAGTGAAGCATCACACACTTAATTATCACTACTTCGCTCTTTTCCAGAAACTCGTACGCATCGGATATAATTTCCGAGCCCCAACAACTTCAGATTGATGATATGGCAAGGAGAGACTGCGAGGAAATCATTTATGACCACTCGAAGAAGAATCATAGCAAAAATAATGAAAAACATTGAAGGCCCCAAGGAACGAAAGGGCCCTAAGGCCCCCTCTCCCCTCAACAAGACCAAAAAATACAACAATAATCTCCACTCACACAAAAGACCATATATATCTCTGACGAATCCAACGACAGCTCACCGCTTACCGATAAAACGCAAACACTTGAAAAACAACGCTCGATCCAATCCAGAAGCGTTGCCACAAGGCTCAGCTCAAAACAAAACTCTCATTTGCTAACAGGTAACCGAAACTTTCTCCCTGGTCCCTCCTAGATAAAAATTTAATACGCCCACATTTAAAATATTTCTACAACCAAAATTTTCACGCCCATACAGACAGCTCGACCTTGCACGACCTCAATTCGCCCCCTCAGGTAGACAGGTATTTTAATCTCCGAGAGAATTTTCCCATTTCACTCCCCCACTGTAACCGAGAACTGAACAGCTGAGAGGTACATCTGTGACCGCCACACCCACCACGCTGACCTTCAGCGACCTAAGAAAGACACATTTCACTCCGCTTGGAAACAAGAAAACACAGAACTGCTTCTCACGGAAGCAATGAATGAAAGAAAGAGAGGGACACACCTCTTTATTGTAAGAAAAATGCGAGGGGAAAAGCCTCCTTTTTTTTTTTTTTTTTGCTTACAATTCTCAAGAGAAAAAATATATATACAAAGAATTCTTGACCAAAAATACTTCTCAGAATTGAATATCTTCCTACCGTGCAATACATGTGATTACAAAGCGTTTTGAAACTAAAATAAATATAGCTAAGAAAACCTATCTTTTTTCTTTCTTTTTTTTTTTTTTTTTTTTTTTTACAGAATAGAGATTTTAATTATGAAATATTAAAAACGAACAAGCAGTTATAATTCATTATAACAACACCCCGTTACCCCAATGAAAAAAAAATTTTGCAAAATTTTTTTTTTTTTTTTGAAAAGCCGCTGAAAATTCAAAGGCAAAGTGACCAACCATCAAAAAGTCAAACATCGACCCTAAGACAGAAGACAGCTAAGGCCCCAAACCTTCCTCGATCCGCAAACAGACGTCTCTATCTGCACATCGAACTTGCCACTCTCAAAGACATTTATATTACAAACTAGAAAATAGCTATTGCCTGAACCCAGAAATCCTCCCTGAAAAGTATTAACACAGCCTCAAGACCTCCGTAAACTCACACATCCACACAGACACAACTTCCAACTCCAACCTGAACCAAAACCACATGGCAGAGCCTAAGGACACGTGCACCAGCCTAACCGACACTTTTAAACTCCAAAAAAAATCTAGCCAATCACAGATGACATAGCACGGCACAAAACTTTTAACCACGAAGGCATTCACAATACCGCACCAGTCGGGCCCCAACTAGATTCTACCAAACCAGCCTTGACATGCACCCTTAACACTTGCCATCTATACCGCCCTTAACTATCAGACAGAATAGACCCAATTCCCCTGGACCAACTACCTTAACGACCGGGGTGGGCAATGATTAGACATATTTTTTTTCTATAAACCACTACCAAAACAGGGACAACATGAACACTCCTGGCAACCCAAATACAATTAAAAAAAAACACAATAAATATACATAAATGCAGAAAAAATATAAATATACATACAAATAAACCAAACCATTACATGATAAATTTTTACAACACAACATTTGAGAACCTTATTTTTTATTTTTATTTTTTAACTTTATACATAAAAATGTATTCGACCCATGAGAGCCATATAAACCACAACTAAACCTTAGGGAGAGAGAAAACAATGCTACAAGACTCGCGCCTATCGACGTAGAAGAGACACTTTTCTCTACAAGCATCAATCATTAAGGACTGTGATATAAAAAGAGATTAGAGCCAAATTTTTTTTTTTTTCGAGAGTTCTAATTTTTCTAAACAAAAAATTTTGTCAATTTGTACTTATCACTGCAAGGAAAACCATCAATAATCATGAAAGAGAATATACACTGTCTCACATGCAGAATAAACAGAAATACAAATACACTTTATACTAAAAAACAAAGGTATGTTCACACATAAACAAAAATTATAACACAAATTGTAGGCAAGCCCGAAAAACACAGATCACAGAGAGGCAGGTACAAACACATTAACATTATCCTCCTAACTTAAATTATTTACATGAAAACCCCCACCAGTTTTTGTGAAGGACAAGGTATCGGAGAGATAAAGAGAACAAAAAAAAATCTAACTGCCATTTTTATTGTAAACATGACCTGCCACCCCAAATTTATTTTAAAGAATTTTTAGCCTACAACCTTGTGACTGAGACAAATCCCCTTACGTGATATCCCGAACCAAAAAAAAAATTCCCTAAAGCCTTAAGGTACTACGCATGCGCATAAAAGAAAAATTTCTGACACTAAAATGATACCACAGTACAATGCCGGCAAATATATATACATATGTACATTACAAATAAATATTTACAAAGAAAAATACTGATATGAATGCTAACAATTACACGGTGCTGCAACAAAAAGAATACAAAACTAAACATATACATGCGAACAACTATCATAAAAGAGAGAAAAAAAAATTACTATTTACAAATTTTGACCCCCAAAATGTATCTCAAAATCGAAGGTAGGGTCACCTCCGGTGAAAATTGGTATAAACGACAATTTATCTAAGAGAATTCCCCTTCTCTGGGACGTAACGATTTCGGGGTCCTGTGCAATAATTGCACCGACCAAACCTTTTGGGCCATTTGTGTTAGTCGGCCCACCTGCCCCACCTTGATCTGTACTTTCCTCTACAACCATTTTTTTTTTTTTTTTTTTTTTTTTTTACCACAACAAGAAAAAAAAATATTAACCTAAACCAAAATTACTAATACCATAAAATTTATAAAAACACAGTTGGTAGCTGTCATCAAATGTCTCTAATAATTAACTGCAGCTTAGCTTCAAATAAAGTCCTAGCAATTGTATCTTTCACACAAGTATGTATAGTCCATACAAATTTTACAATAGCACACAACAAAAATTTTTACTATGTAAGATATTTTGCAAACTTAAAAACAATTTTTTTTTTCTTTCATAAATCTTGTGTAAAATACAGACTACTTTGTTGTAAAAAGTGTAAACAACATTATCTGTATATAAATTAATAAGAATATGTATATGTGTATATATATATATCTAGTGGCAATTTCAAAATACAAACGCAAATTTGCAAAATAAAATTTTCACCAAAAACACCTTCAATTTAACTCTAAAAAAAAAACTACGGGAGAAGAAAAAAAAATTTTTTAACTTTTACCCAAGGAGACAAAAATTTCAATCATAACTCCTATCTCCTCTTTTTTTTTATTGTTTAATTTGTTGTCTCACAACAAGTTCAAAATTTCACAAAAATTTTTCAAAAAAAAATTTTCTTTTCTACAAAAAAAAACCTTCCTAAATTCCATAAAAGAGGCAGACACCTCACATATAATTTGTTTTGAAATTACCTCCCATAAATTATACAAATGACTTAATTTGGTTAAAATGTAGTTCATAAGGAAAAATACAGTATATATATCAAAAATGTGAAATAATGTGTATATATCAAAAGTTGCAAAATAATGTATATATATATATTAATTTTTTCAATTATAGATTTTTTTTAACTACAAATAAGATGTACACAATTTTCATCATAGAAAATTTTAAATGTCACAGAAGAAATATGTATGTGTATATGTATAGACAAAATACCAAAATACTATATGCATATCACAATTGCAGGGATGGAACACGGGCGCAGAATTCATACCACTATCAATGTAAGAAAATTTTCTACTTCTTAAATCGACGATATTATGGGTAGAGAAATTTCTTTAACGGATTCCGGTATGAATTCTGCGCCCGTGTTCCATCCCTGCAATTGTCAACAAAACCAAAAAAAAAAATTTACAAGGAGGGATTTTTATATTACTTCACAGCAAAAATTTTCCCTTTTTTTTTTTTTTTTTTTTTTTTTTTTTTTTTTTGTACAAAATTTGAAAATTTTCCACATACATTACTCATACCCAATTTTCAATGTGTGAAACATCCACAGAAATTTTCTATTCCCAGACAATTAATAGCATTTACTTAAATATAAAAATTCCTCCTTAAAAACAATTTCACACATGTAAGTTAATACAATCCAAAATAATTTTTTAAAGCCTATGAGACAGTTATATTCAAAAGAAGAAATTTTACTAATTATTGATGGTTCAAAAAAAAAAATGGTAACTCACCACCGCTGACTTCATAAAGCAAACTTTCCAAAATCACAATTGTAAATTTTCATCTAAATTGGACCATGGTTCTACAACAACCAAGCATGAAATATTTTTAAAATCTCCTCTCCCTTCAGGTCTCGGTGTACATAGAAATGGAAACAAAAACACATATAAGAATACAAAATAATCAGATATACCTACATATAATACAGCTAATTAAAAAAAAAATGACTTTAACAAAAATTTTTTAAAGGCACCCCAACTAAAAGAAACCGAAAAAAAAATTCCCTTACAATTTCCCAGAGGCACCATTTATTATGGTTAATTTAGCTTTCATAATTTCACTTATTAGCATTAAATTTTTACAAACAGATCGTATAGTGGTTAGAATAATTCTTTTTATTAATTTAGTACAAAACGTTTACAAGTACTCATTAGTCACCCAAAATACCTAACTTAGCATTTTAAGTCCAGTTATATTGAAAATTTTTGAACTAAATTTTCACTTCCCACAAAAAAAAATAAAAAATAAATAAACAGTTGGTGAATATACAGAACAACCCAAGTCCCAAATACTGGCTCACAAGAAACTAAATGCAGATTTTAAAACAATAGTATTCCACATTATACAGTAAGTATATTCACCAAACACAAAGGAAAATAAAAAGAAATAAAACCTATGGACTAACATTCAACCGAAGAATTAACTCTTAATTTAGCTTCTCTCACATTTTTTTTTTTTTTTTTTTTTTTTTTTTTTTTTTAGGATCTAATGAGTACAAAAATCAAAAACCCAGCTCGAATGGAAACAATCATTTCCAATAAGAGAAATTTTACGCTTTTATTTCCTTTAGCTCCCCAAAGACTAATCCTGAATTATAAAAACAAAAACCCCATATTTTTTTTAAAGTAAGTTTCAATTAACACAGTAACAGGAATGTAATATCTAAATAAAAACATACAAGTAAAAATTAGCTTTTAAACTTAAAAATTTATTGAATGGTATATTTTGGTTTTTATTACACATTCCATAACATAAAATTTTGCTGTAAGTATTAATTAAGATATCTATCACAATACAAAATCTTTCTTGGTAACAGGTGATAAATAAACAGGCAGTGTAAAATTTTTAATTAAGTATTATTTAAGATATTTAGTATTAATTAAGTATGAATTAAGATATTTATCACAATACAAAATCTTTCTTGGTAAACACTCTTTCCATCCCGACAGGTGATAAATAAGCAGGCAGTGTAAGATTTTTTTCCAATAACATATTTATGAGAAAAAGGGTAAAGTAAAAAATGACAAAATATTACTTATCAGGCAGCCAGGAGTGGTCACACAATTTTCGGCTTCTTGTCAGACCGCATTGCACCTCCACCAATTTTCGTAAACTCTTTAAGAAACCGTCAAAGAAAACTACGCAGTAGGGTCAGGCAGATCAAATGAAACTTTCAATTACGTCGGATGACCCTTTTAGACATCGAAATTCATACAGCATGGCCAAAGCCTGCTTCTTTAACAAAAGAAGAGTGAAGCATCACACACTTAATTATCACTACTTCGCTCTTTTCCAGAAACTCGTACGCATCGGATATAATTTCCGAGCCCCAACAACTTCAGATTGATGATATGGCAAGGAGAGACTGCGAGGAAATCATTTATGACCACTCGAAGAAGAATCATAGCAAAAATAATGAAAAACATTGAAGGCCCCAAGGAACGAAAGGGCCCTAAGGCCCCCTCTCCCCTCAACAAGACCAAAAAATACAACAATAATCTCCACTCACACAAAAGACCATATATATCTCTGACGAATCCAACGACAGCTCACCGCTTACCGATAAAACGCAAACACTTGAAAAACAACGCTCGATCCAATCCAGAAGCGTTGCCACAAGGCTCAGCTCAAAACAAAACTCTCATTTGCTAACAGGTAACCGAAACTTTCTCCCTGGTCCCTCCTAGATAAAAATTTAATACGCCCACATTTAAAATATTTCTACAACCAAAATTTTCACGCCCATACAGACAGCTCGACCTTGCACGACCTCAATTCGCCCCCTCAGGTAGACAGGTATTTTAATCTCCGAGAGAATTTTCCCATTTCACTCCCCCACTGTAACCGAGAACTGAACAGCTGAGAGGTACATCTGTGACCGCCACACCCACCACGCTGACCTTCAGCGACCTAAGAAAGACACATTTCACTCCGCTTGGAAACAAGAAAACACAGAACTGCTTCTCACGGAAGCAATGAATGAAAGAAAGAGAGGAACACACCTCTTTATTGTAAGAAAAATGCGAGGGGAAAAGCCTCCTTTTTTTTTTTTTTTTTGCTTACAATTCTCAAGAGAAAAAATATATATACAAAGAATTCTTGACCAAAAATACTTCTCAGAATTGAATATCTTCCTACCGTGCAATACATGTGATTACAAAGCGTTTTGATACTAAAATAAATATAGCTAAGAAAACCTATCTTTTTTCTTTCTTTTTTTTTTTTTTTTTTTTTTTTTTTTTTACAGAATAGAGATTTTAATTATGAAATATTAAAAACGAACAAGCAGTTATAATTCATTATAACACTACATATCTGCCTAGAAATATCCACATCCCTTCCTAGTAATTAATAATACATCTAAACAAACAATAATTAGGGTTTAAGTTTAATTATTTTTTAATTTACTAGTTTTTTGTGTTTTCTGAAAAATTGCACCCGATGAAGAAAACATGTTTGTAATGTTTTTTTCTCAATATATATAAACTATTTTTATTATAAAAATTAAGTGTATAAATAAAGATTTAAAAGATACAAAAGTATGCAATTACTTTATGAGTTTTTCCGCTTATTGTTTATTATATCATTAAAGAAAAAAAAAACTAAGTATGTTATGTAAAAGACAGAAACAGTTATCATATAATACATGATTCAATTACATGATACCAAATGAATATTTTTTTAGTCTGATAAAAAGTTTTTGATTTTTATTATCCAGAAATATATATGCCCTAAACAGAAAAAAGAAAGGATATTTTACAGTTTCTACAAAATCCATGTAATGATATATTTTTTTCATAATTTTTAATAATATTTTTGCTTATAATAAAATTTCTAAAATCATTTTTTCCATAGCTTTTTTTTTATTTATAAATTCATAATAACATTTATGAGCAAAAATAATCAGGTAGAAAAATAAATAAATATTTATACACGTAAAAAGTTTTTTTTTTTTTTTTTTTTTTTTTTTTTTTAATGTACAAATGTTCAAATGTATACATAAATAGATTTTATTCCATTTATATTATAAATTTACATTTTTGTTATAAACAGCAATTATTCAAAAAAGACAATAATAATATGAGATTTACATGGCTATCAAATATTCTTTAAAATAAATCCCTATTCATCACTTGTTTGAAATAAATTTCTATAAAATGAAAGGAAAATTAATTTTACTTTTCGTTGCTCTATTTGAAATAAATTTATTATTTTATTATTATTTTAATCTTTTATGCTCAAATTTGATTCAGATTAATGCTTTTACGTATGTGGAAAGTTATAAAAGAACATAAATGAAACAATGAAAAGACAGAAATAAAATTTTAAAAGCTTTTCAAATATTCTTTTAGCCACTGAATTAATGGCAAATGATTTTCGCGTCTGAAAATGTATTATTATATATTGTTTCATAAGACAATAAAAAAGTAAATTATAATAGAAAGCTTTCAAATATTTTACATTAAAATGATGATTTAAATAATGAAAATAAAAAATAAAATTGTGAATAAAAGGAAATGAAGTAAAACAGGTTACTTTTACAGTATATATAAATATAGTTATTGATTAATTTATTTTCGGTCTTGATGATTACGGTGGCATTTTATCATTTGTTTTTCTACACTCTAATACTTTGTCACTATATATATATATATAATCAAAAGCTGATAAAACTAAATCCTAAAACAGCTGCATGAAGAAAAAAAAAAAAGAAGAAGAAGAAAAGAAAAAAACGAAACTGAAAAATTGAAATTTGCAATTTAACGAATAGTTTTTCTTGTGTTAGTTTTATTGTACTAAAAATATAATGCTTACGCAAATTAAAAGAATAAATTGAATTTGAAACAATAAAAATGACCGGCATATGGCCCTTGAGAATCTTAAAAAAAAGTTTAATCGTTAACCACCGTTCTGACGTTGTAAACATTTTAATATGAAGAACAAATTTGTTTAAGATTTGTTTTCTCAATGTTTCCGGTGAAACTGAAGCATTGGTAGGTTGTCCTAATAGCCGAAGAGGGTTTGCTCTTTTTGGTGTGTCTGTGGGGGTGGGGGGGTGTCCATTCTTTTTCATTCATTTTAAAGCTTTTTTATGTTGTTTAACATATTTAACTTTATATATGTGTGTGTGTGTGTGTGTGTGTGTGTGTGTTAATTTATTATTTTATATTTATGTACCTTATTTTGGATTCGATTGCTGTTTAAATTTTTCACATTTATCTTTGCGAAATTAGGGGTTAAGAATGTTTTTTTTAGACTCAACGCGTACATCTTTTCAGAAATTTCTCAAAATGTTCTTTCCATTCATGTAGAAGCTACCGTGACGAAGACCGCCACGTATTTTGGAATTTCAATTATAAGTAATAGTAAGCGCTCATTTGATGCAATGAAACTTTGGAAAAAGAAGTAAAATGTTACTTGGTGATAGGTACAAGTTCGTGTTACTTTTAACTTCAGTTTTGTTTCATTAACGAATCATTTGTGCCTAATTAAATTTGTCATGTTTTCTTTCATTTAAAAGCTATAAATTTATCGCTAAAAGCTAAAATTTAACAGTTATTTCATTTTCCGACTAGAAAAAAAAAAAAAAAACTTTAAAATAACATTTTTATTACAATTTATAACTGCAGAAATCATAAAGCGTCAATATTTTTTTTTCCCATTTTCAAAATCTAGAAATATGTTACATTACAAAATAATTACTTTCTCTTACCCATAAGGTAGAGAAAGTATTGTTTTTGGGTCAATTTTCGAACGCGAGATTTTGTTATATTTACACGTTTAGAGGACCCCTGAATACGTAAATCATTTTTTTAGCAAATGGTCTGTGTGTATGTCTGTGTGTGTGTCTGTCTGTCTGTCTGTGTGTCTGTCTGTCTGTCTGTGTGTCTGTGTGTCTGTTATCAGCAAAAACAAATTATGGCAGAACGTTCAAACTTGGTATTCTAAGTATGTATCATATAGGGATGCTACAGTAATCTTTTCGTTAAGATCAAGCAAATGGTTTGTGTACAGGGACAATCAAGAGAATTCTAATATATTACGTCTATGGGAGAAATTGCAGGTAAGTGGAGTTTCACGTCTATAGACTGCACTAAACCAATTGAAACGATATATATTTTTTGTAATAGATATAGTTAACTGAGATTTTTTTTTGTGTGTGTATGTAGGAGCCTCGCCTTCCCCCCCCCCCTGTGGGGGAGGTCCCCCCTTGAGGGGAGTAAATTTTCATGATGGGTATCTTTCAAAAGAGATCGCCAATACCTTTAAAACGAATGGTTGAACCATCGATCTGCGATAATTTAAAACAAAGTTATCGATTTTTTTTACTATTAACGAAAAAAAAAAAAACTCGGAATTTTTTTTTTTTTTTTTTTTTTAATATTGAGAATAAAATGGACTTTTTTTTGGATATTTGGTGTTAAATTACTTCTCTAATATGAAAATCGTCTGCGTTGTCATAAAAAATATTTTTTTTAAATAATAATTTTAATAAATTATTTTTTAAAAACAGTATTATTTTTAAATAACCGAATTAAATTCTATATAAATGTAGGTGCATTAATGAAACGGGGGATTGAGGGGGGCAGTAGCCCCCCTCACACAGAACTAATTATCATATAAAACTCTTCAGAAGCCCAATATGCATTGTTTAACACAGGTTTACATAACAGTACTCGTTATCTTACCTTTTAATCTGACACCTGTATATATAGTATTAAATTTCAGGGTAAGAGAAAGTCGTGTGAGTGACACACCAGATTATTTTTTATGTACTTTTGTGCATCATATATGCTGACTATACGGCGTGGTGGTTAGCAACCCTGACTCCGGACCTTTCAGACAAGGCATAAATTTGTGGTATATTTAGGGTAGCGACAGCCTTCCATTGGGTGCTCCTTCACAAGTGGCCATCATTTCGTTGATCCCGTGCTTAGTCACAAAGACCATGCCATTAGAAATTAAAAAGAAAAGTATAATACATTTCAGAAATTTTACTATTTCAACATGTCCTGAATTTTCAGTCAAACGATTACTTTTTTTTTTTTTTTATTACTCCTCAATTTGAAAATTAAAAGCAGTATGAGCAATATCAGTATTACTTATCAGATCATCCATTATTGGTGAACCTTAAATTAATTTGGTTTATTATTGGTGAACCTTAAATTAATATACAGTTTTTATCCATTTTCTAAAAAGAGACATAAGACTGAAGGTATCAAAAATTTTCATTCTATTTAAGTCAACATGTTGTCGGATTCAATTAATCATAATTTATTTCGGTAGTTAACACTGTGCTGCAAAAAATATATAAATATATATATATATTTTTTTTCGAGCTCCGATAACATTCTTTCTAGTTCTTATGTAAAATGATCTCCTGAATCCGAATATGACACTCATTTTGCCCAATCACCCACTGCTTTCGCGGGACGCCGCCTCATCTCTTAATTTTTATCACAGTTCGGTAATTTTATACACAAGAATTTGATGTGGAGGGTGGAAAAGGATTGTTATAACACTTAAAAACAGAAAAAAAAAGATATAATAAATAAAAATAATAATAATATAGTAATAGAATAAAGAAATGTAATTCTAATTTCAGTGGTGAATCTCTCCGCCGCCACCCCCCCCCCTCAAATTTCCTCCTTGTTACAAATGCTTATATTTTACAATATTTCTCCTCTGTATCCCCTTAGAAGATAATTTACAGTTAACACAATCCTCTCCCTCCCTCCAAATCAAACCCATAGCCATAACATTAACAAACAGTGATAAAATATAGCCGGCATCCACCTTGAGTAATGGGCCAAAATGGGCGTGAAGTTCGGATTCAGGAGGTCATTTTGCATAAGGATTTGCATAAAGGGTATTAAAGCTGATTTTCATGCAGAGCAGTGAAATTACACTGTTAAAAATTCTGTACTAGGTTCTGCAATATTCCTACTACGCAAAGGTTCTATTTATTCAGTATACTTAAAATTACTTTAAATAAGCAGCAGTAAGTGAAATTTATGAAATTATCTGTTTTTAGTCTGTTAAAAAAAAAAAAAAAAAGATAAGATACTTTTATTAGATGTCTTTTTCTACCTTTTAGGGAATCAGTTCATATTTAAAAATACATTTGATAAAAATCTTATCGACGTTTCTATTACCAAGTGATTCGGACATTGCAGTTACTTCCGCAAGAAAAGTGCATTTGTTCAAAAATAACTTTGCGAAAACAGATACCAATGCTTACAAACGCTAATAATGTAAGTAATAAGAAAATTAAATATTTTAAAGATAGGTGAAAGTATTTATTTATTTATTTATTGTATTTTGCATTTAAATAATAACGCCGTTTCTTCTTGTATCATTACTTTTGAATATAAAAAAGTACAAAAGATTTCTTTTTAAAAAGTTTTGTTTATCTTAAATATTTATAAAAAAGAAACTATTGCAAATAAATTTTTATGCATCATAATACACCATCTTATTTTTAACATATAATTACCTAATAAATATTCGTTTTGATCGCTACGCGAGTCAGACATTGCTATTTTTCATTTAAAAACATGCATGTATTAAAAGGAACTTAAAACAAAATGCATATAAGTAATTATAGACGTTTAATTAAAGATTTTAAATGAAAATTTCAAATAATATTTTACCTTCAAATAATCAGGTTCTTTTAATCTTTATTTTTCGAATTAACAAAATAAAAAGCATTTATTTCTATAAAAATGTCCTGCTCCTATCTTCAAAAAGCTTGAAACCACAACTTTTTTTTTTTTTTTTTTTTTGAGAAAATTATCAAATAGTTAATTCTTTTCTATATTAATTTACTTTCCATTAAAAATACCTAAAAGCAAGTTAAAATGCTTTTTTGCGCACTGCAAATAATAATTTAACTCTTTAACCATATTGGATACTTTTAACAAAAATAGTACAATTTTAAGATATTTATACAAATATTTTAGAAAATATTATATAAATTTTGTCTTTGAATATAATTTAATTTATAAAACTGTGAGAAACAATTTAGTCACTAAGATTTAAATCCATTTCCTACTAAAGTCTAGAAAAGAAATGCATATATACACTCTATAACAAAAAAAAAAAAAAAAAAAAAAAAGACGCCAAGAAGGAGTAATGCAAAGTGGATACAAATTGACTACAGATTTCGATGGAAAATGCAAAATTTTAAAATTTGGCTGCCATCGAATGAACATGTGACGCTGCAGCTCATCTCAACTGCGCAGTTTGAAGAATATAAAAATTGAGAAATTTTGATTCCAAGCCTTAAATTCTTCGAGAATTCCATTCCGTCTATTCAGATAGACGGTAACTATGCCTCTCATAAAGGCGCGCAAACAATATGCGCAGATGATAACATTTGAGAGAAGTGTGTAATTGGGCTCAAAGAAGCCAGTTGGTTTAATCTGCGAATTGTTTGACAATTTGATAGCAGCAATGCCAATATTAGACGATATTGACAGGAATGGGTGAACTATGGCCGAACGCAGCGTCAGGGAGAAAGTGGTCGGCCAAGAAAGAGGACAGAACGTGAGGACCGATCAATCGTCAGAGCGGTACTCAAAGCTTCAATTCGTCATTATCATCGATCTTACGTGCAACTGGTACTTCAGTGAATTCAAAGACCCTTAATAGGCGGTTCAGAGAAATGGGGTTGAGCTCACGGATCCCCTTGTGAGTACTACTATAAAACTTTGTGTACAGACAAGCACGTTTGAAGTGATATCAGGATCGTTTGAACTGGAATATCACTGAATGGAGTATAAGTGTCTTCAGTGATGAGTCCCACTCTGATTTGAGCCCCGCCCGATGACCAGCGAAGACGCCCTGAAAAAGGGGGGATTCCAACCGGACTGTCGCCTGCTATACGGCCCGACAACCAGAAGTGATTGTCTGAAATGTCTTTTCATTTTATAGCAGGTTTGGTTGTCATTCGTGGCATCACTCTTGGCATCATTCGTGGCAGTACGTCGACGACATTCTGCGTCCTGTTATGTTTCCCTTCATATTACGCAATCTTGACCGTATATTCCAGCGTGATAATGACCGCCCGCCCGTTCTATTGCTTATATTCCTGCTTGCCTAAAATTATTTTAAAATAAAAATTATGTAAATGTATTTATAAGAGACTTATCTGAGGTATAATTCATGATAGTTTAGCATCATTAAGATGAAATATGCAATAACACAGGTATTTTCATAGGAATTTCAAAAATAATACATTGTTTTCAACGCCGATATTGGGTAGCTTGCAAAAATTGATTTTTAGCCATTAGTGAGAAATCTTTTAGTTAAAAATAGATTTTGTTACTCATTTTTGAAATATATATAATATATAAAATTTTTATAAAGGATTAAAATTCAGTTTTATTCATGAATTTTCAGTTTTTTTGTGAACAAAAAGTAAACAGGAAACTTTACGATTTTTACATTTTGAAAAATTTTGAATGTTGAGCAAATTTCTTGTAAAAGTATAATAAAAAGATTCATAATAGATTAATTTGAAGTATAATTCATGATTGTTTAGCATCATTAAGATCAAATATGGAATAATACATGGATTTTTATAGGAATTTCAAAAAATAGTACTTGGCTTTTTCAACACCAATAACCAACCCCTTCCAAAATTTGTTTTCAGCCTTTAGTATGAAAACATTTAGTTAAAAATAGATTTTATTACTAACTTTTTAAACAAATAACATATAACAGTATAATTAAGGATTTAAATGCAGTTTTATTAATGAATTTTCAGTTTTTTGTGGGAAAAAAAGTAAACAGATACTTAACAATTTTTACATTTTCAAAAATTTTGAACGTTGAGCAGATTTTTTGGCAAATATGATGGAATGAAGCCTTGGTAAGGTCAAAGCTTTGGCCGGCTTGGCTGATATATACTCAAAGTTTCGTGGAATAATCGTAATTTGCATTGGCAACTTTTTTCCTATATATTAATTTTATTTAAACCTACATATGTCTTTGTTTTGTGATTTGTTAATTAAAAATAAAAAGTTTTCACTGCAGTTATAATACATACGGTAATAACATTGTAAGTAATTAGTACAAAACTTTGAAAAAAAAACTTTTCTTATAATAGTATAATAACATGGCTCAAAATTAACAGAATTTTGTTGATCCAGAAATATCGGCGTTGAAAACGCTGATATTTCGGAAAGTATTATTTTATTATGAAAGTATTATTTTTGAAAGTATTATTTTTGAAACTCTTATGAAAATCACTATACCTATTATTGCATATTTCATCTTAATGATGCTAAACAATCATGAATTTTACGTGAAATGAATATTTTTAATATATTTCTACAAGAAATTTGGTCACTTTCAAAATTTTCTAAAACTTAAAAATTGTAAAATGTCTGTTTACTTTCTTTTCACAAAAAACTGAAAATTCTTCAATAAAACTGAATTTCAGTCCTTTATAAAATTTTTATGTGTTATTTATTTTAAAAATGAACAAAATCTATTTTTAACTGAAAGGTTTCTCACTAATGGCTAAAAATGAATTTTTGCAAGCTATAGGATATTGGCGTTGAAAACAAAGTGCTGTTTTATGAAATTCCTTTGAAAATCCAAGTATTATTAAATATTTCATCTTAATGATGCTGAACTATCATGAATTGAAATATTAAAAACTTACTTAGAACAAACAGTAGAAGAAAATTTTTAATTATCTGCTGGTCAACTGATTTTTAAAATAAGTCAAATACCATGTATTTCATCTTCAAGCAAAATGAGAACTACCATAAAATATCCATTTAAATTATTCATATATTTTCAGGTTCCATAAGCAAAAATTTTGTTCAAATTAATTCAGTATTTCATAAATTATCATGATTGCAAATTTTTGGTTGTATGCAAACTAAGTAATAGCTATAAGTTTTATTTTATTTATTTATTTATTTATCTTTTAATATTTGAAATTTTTCATAATTTGGAAAATTTTTCTGCAAACAGCATTTATGTATTTTTGTACTTGCTGGATTTTTTTTATTTTAAGTATATATGTTGAAACTGACAAAGTAAGAATTTTTTTAATATGTTATATATATATATATAAGAGCATTTTGTAAATCAAAAAACTGACAAAATTGATTTTTTTTGAAATCTTGCCAAAAGTTAGGCGTAAAGTGATGATTGTGATTTTATGGATGTTACCGCTAAAGTGTTAGGATGAACTAAAGCACTTATGGATGTAACACAACATAAGCAAGAAAAAACACATAAGCAAGCAAAGCTGCGTCACTTTCTACATAAGCAAGAAAAAACGGTTGTTTGCCAATGTAAAAAAAAAAAAAAAAAAAAAAAAAAAAACTATGAGTCAAGGAATGTAAAATAGAAATAAATAGAAATAAAATGTTAAAAAATTTCTGAAAACTTTAACAATGCAACACTGTAACATTGTAGTGAGACGATAATTAAGAATATTTTTAATTACATTTAATATGAAAATTATTAAATGTGAAAAATTTAATAAACAGGGATGAAACTACCAAACGAAACCTGCAAAAACCCCAAAGTGGCTAATCAGGCAGTCGGTGCGATTAGTGTACAGGCTATTCAGATCATCTTTTCGAAGGAGAATAAGCACTGATAAGAGTAAAATTTAGAAATAATATAATGTATCTCATCCCCGTGCATAAAAAAATTATCTTTTTTACTTTTTTTTGAGTGAGGGGGTGGGGTAGAGATTAATTATTTTCACAGAAATTTGTACTCTAATTGATGCTAAAATTCTTCATAAAAGGGCAATAATAAAGAGTTTGAAAATTGAATAATAAAAATAAAAAATGTAACATGAAAACAGATCTTAGTAAATTTGAGTATTTTTAATCTTTGAAAAAAAATCTTTGCAATATGTTTGTTTATGAATATGAATAAATGTATAACATATGAATAAATCTGCATATTCAACTACATAGATGTCATTTGGTTTTTTATTTATTTTCCTTCTTTAAAAAAAAAAAAAAAAATTAAACCGTTCCAATATAATTCGATGCAAACCAAACTAGTACTGCACCGAGTAGCACTTTGGCCGAGTAACCAAATACTCGGCCTTTTACTACTCGGCCGAGTACCGAATATTTGTAAGAAAGAATGAATAATTGATGTATATATGAAGAATTTTGCACATGTTAAAATTAAAAAAAGGCTTTTTGAACACAAAATTAAGTTAAATGGCAAACAGCATGTTTTCATGAAATGTTTCAGAATTTTTTAGTGTATAGTACACACAATTAGGTTCACTGTTATATTTGATATGTCCAGCTTAGTGGATTATTAAAACCATAATAATTGATAATTTCATTCTTTATTATATAGTGTTTCTCAGATGTGAACCATTCTTAGATAATTCTTAGAGAATATAGAAGTTCCTATACACTCAGGCTTAATTTAAGATACATGAAAATTTACATATGAAATGAGAACATTAAAATAAATATTTTATCATTTCAAACATGATAGACTTCATTAATCTTCAAATTCTAGAAGAGTAAAAAAGATAGGTGGTTTTGGGCCATAATTTACAAAACAACAAATTTGATTATTAAAATATATTTTTAATAACATTTCAGTGTATTTACCTTTTTCATAATTATTATTTTTTAAATTAAAAATCAATCTTTTCTTACAGTTTTAAAAGTGTCTTACTTTTATTTGCACAAATATATAACTAATGTTTTATCTACTATTTTAGTATTATATAAGGGTTCTTTTTTCTAAAATATTTTATTTTTGTCTGTTTTACAGATACAGTTTTATGTACTGAGTTTTTATTTTAAAAAATGCATATTACACACATACAAGATAGTTATACTTAAATACTTGTATAACTAAAAGGGATAAGCTCATACCATGAATTGTCGCTATACCGAGTTTGGTGGCATGGAGTTTGGAATTTGTACCATTTTAACTGCAAAAACTGTTTGCAGCAAAAGTTTAATGACTTTATATTTATATTTTCATAATTCTTTAGTTTAGTTATTAATAAACAACTCTTATGAATGTTACATTTCTTTCAATAATATATAAAAATAATGAAATTCTTACAACTACTCGGTAGTATTGGCCGAATACTTAGTCCAAATTCGCCCGAGTAACGAGTACTCGGTACAGCTCTAAACCAAACCCAATTTTCTATACAAATATATGTATGATTTTTCTGAAAATGACTTTTGTTCTTATTTTGTAATGTTTTCTAAGAACAATGTTGAAACAAACATGGATTGCAGATCAATCGCATTATATACTTTCAAAATGTTGAAAGTTTGAATTTGTAGTTGAAACCAGCAAAATCATTAGTACAGGGCGCGAAATTTCCTCTCGCCATTGGTGAGTGGAATTTTTACTGTGGCGAGTAAAAATTTGGTCTAGTTATAGATAGAATTCTTACATGATAAGGTGACAGAAAACTTTCTTTTTATAGATTTAAATATGGCAAATTCTTGCCATCTTAGAACCTCATATTTAAACTCTCGTTTTTCTCTTCTTTGAGTGTCGAGTCTGTGTGCGCGTTGTCCGACAATCGTCCCAGCCTGAGAAAGGAAAAATGCATAAAAGTACACGCATAAAAGTTTTAATCTCTAGGCAGTTTCGTTTCTTCCACTGTGATTTCTTTAAGCAGAGTGAAAATACACAAGCAGAGAGCTTCTTTGCTAGGCGCCCACAATCCAAGGGAAAAAAAATGCGAAAGTTTGCCTATGCGATATTGGCGCATGAAAATGATCCCGAGCCCTTTTAAAGATACTGCCTATGTTTATTTTGTTGAATAATGATCCAAAAACAGTTAACATTTTCCAGTTTTTGCTGAAACACCAAGAATTTACGCTTGTTATGATTTGTAAGCAACAATTTTATCGAACATGTAATTCCGAAATGGTTATTTCAAATGACAACAATGAACAAGTTATACACATCGACATTCCGTCTGATCATAAAAATAAAATGGACGAAAAAGACATTTCTGATGTAAAAAGTTAAATATATAAATATATAAATAGGTAAATAAGGAAGCTTAATCTTGCATAATAAGATTTTCACAGGGTGTTGATTGACAAAGTTTTTTTTTTTTTTTTTTTTTTTTTTTTTTTTTAACGACTTAGTAGATATTGATAGATATTTTAACCTTTTTTTTCAGATCTCAAATATAATGCATTATAATGATTTTTGATTATAGATGATTATGAGACATGATGATATATACGATACACTTTTAATATATTTAATTTTAGACATATTTGTAAAAGCATTTCAGATAGTTAGAAAAAAAAAAAAAAAAAAAAAAAAAAACTTAAAATGCGTAAAACAGAAAAAAAAAAAAAAAAAAGACAACCCTATTTTGCAGTGAGAATAACTTTTTTTGGGGTGAGTGTAATCGGAGTTGAAATTTTAGGCCCTGCATTAATATATTACAGAGAAAATTCAAGATCCAACAAGCAAAATCATTATCATGACCAACACAACAAGGAAGCGGTCTGAATAGCATCCACACTAATTGCACTGATGGTCCAAAAAGCAATGGCCACAAAAGCCCTGAAAACTAATACCTGCACGCAGATAGGGCACACTTATTAGTGATATATTACACGGCTACTTATTATAAGTGATATTTGAAGAGTTCTTAATACATTTTAAGGAAACAACAACATTTTAATTAAACATTAAAAATGAGGAATTTCTGCAAAAACAAAATAATTTAACATGAAATTCAGAGAAAGCAAAAATTTCAAAAACCCTGAATTCAGGGATAGCCCATGACAAGTTTCACCCCTGAATAAAGCAACACTAAATAGATATTAAAATCTAGTCTTCTGTGAAAAAAAATTATAATTATCTTATTAAAATACAATTTATATATATAAGCAAGAAAAAACAGTTGTTTGTCAATGTAAAGAAATCTATATGACTCGAGGAATGTAAAATATAAATAAATAAAAATAAAATGTAATGCATAAGCGAAAAAATAGAAACACAGTTAGACCGTTCAAAATTGGTACAGATAGGTTTTAGAGACCTGCAAGTCGAATGAGGATATTTTCGAAAGTGATTAATATAGCCGTTAGTTTCTGTAAACTAATGTAATTTTATTTTATATTTTATGATATATATAAGCAAACATTTATCTGAAAAGAAGAAGGGTAGTGCAAAAAAAAATATATTTTAACTTACATTGTGACTCCCGAAAGTCGGATTTTATAATTGGTGACTGAAATAATATTGTCTTAGTATGTGACAAAATATTTAATAAACACATACGTGAAACAATAATTTTTCAGTCTAGTTAAAGACCCATTAAACCGTTAAAAATTTAATCCACAATGCTTCTCAATAAAAAATTGTATTGATTTTGAAAAAAAAAAAAAAAAAAAAAAACACGTGTCATATTCATAACAAGCCACAAGCGGAGGGATACAGTATGTAAACAAACCAAAGTAGCTAGCCCTAGTCTTTAGCGAGTGCCAAGAGTTTTGGATCTGGATAAAGTACGCATGCGGTCCAAAGACCATGGACCATAGTATAAATTCGTGTGCATGAGTGATTTAAAACTTTTTTGCTTTAATTTTTTTTTTTATTATTATGAATAACGATAAAATAAAATATCTATAATTAAAAAATACTTCTTTTGTTTTAAATATATAATAAATATTTAAAACAAACAATGAAGTTTCTTTTTTGCATTTAATAAAAAAAAAAAAAATCTAAATATTTTATTGACTGCATTCAGATTAAACCAACCAACCACAGCCTCAGAAAACCGAATGACGCCTGTTCTGAATTCTGAGAATATGCAGTTCAAATCCATGCATGGCGGAGGAAAAAATAGTTCGATTTTTAAGCTAAATTATTTAAGAAACAAGAATTTTTTGGGAAAAACGGGCAACGTCATGCTTCTCAGACAAAATAAATTAATAACATATATCAATTTCATAAAATTTCTTCGAGCCGTTTTCGAGAAAAAAAAAACTCACACGATAACACATTTTTCCTTTGAAGTCTTAAATTGCAACTCCATATCTCAAAATATATACAATGTTGAAGTGTGAAATTTTCAGGATATCATCAGGCAGAAGATAAAAGATTATTCTGAAAACATCAGATCAAAATATCTCCTATTTACTGAGATATTAAATGTCGGCGTTTCCAAATTCCTTTGATGTAAAACTAGCTGTATAATAGAGTGTCGCTGCTAAGCTTTGTTGGAGCTTTGCTGCGTCACTCAAAAAACTGCCGTTTTTTTTATGATATATATATATATTTAACACACTTATTTGGTAAGCATTTTACTTTAAATCTTGCTTAAGTAACTTAATATTTAATAAATAATTATCATAAAGTCAAATAATTTGTCAAAATATATGAAAAAGTATGCATGCTTTAAATTTACTATTTAAGTTTTTACTCTGTTAGAAAAATATATCCAATAAATCATTAAGTTGTTAATTTGTATTGCATCGCTTTCCGTAGTACTTATTCACCATAATGAAGTAAATAAAAAATCTAGAATAATAAAGTATGCATAAAATTTACGAAGAACAATAAACAAAATATATATACAGAATTATATGAGAGAAAAAATAATCTGACTTAAAAAAAAAAAAAATGGTTATATTAAATATAATTTTTTTTTATATTAAATATAAAAAAAAAATTAATGAATAAAATAAAATAAAATAAAATAAAATATCTTTGTACTTAATTATTTTCAACACATAAAATATAGAAAACTTTAAAGAAACAAAATTGTAATCTTCTAAATTTGTTTTTAACTACTATTTAAATTTAAATAAAATAAAATTTTGTAGACTTCGTGCGATTTTTTTTTTTTTTTTTAATATCAATTTCCTTCTGAATTAAAGCGTGGAATTTTAATATCTTTGATCCAAATTGTACATCTAAACCCATTGCGTTTTGATTAACTTCCCCACCACTAATTAAGAGTTCATAGATTGAAAGGACGTGAACCCTTCTGAAGTGCAGCATATTCTCCTCAAAAGCTATTACTGAGAATATTATTCTCTTAAATATTAATTCATACGTTGAAAATAAACTCATTCAACGATTTCTCTTTTAAAGTTTACATAAATTTTTTATTTCTAAAAATATTCAAAACCTCTGTCCATATACACTAAGCGACAAAAAAAAAAAAAAAAAAAAAAAAAAAAAAAAAAAATGCCGCACTGTAGAAAAATTGACTTATACCTTTTGGGTTTGTAATAATTTGGAAACTAATGATTGCAACAAATAAAACTGTTATGTTTGTAATATATGGAAGTCATAACATGATACCAATGTACATTTTCGATTTAATAATTCGTTTTATTACGCTTTACGAAGTATTTAATAAAAATCTAAATAAAATTTTCTTTTAAAACATAATATAATAAACATATACTTTGTAATCTATCGTAATTTAGTATATGAAATAAAGAAGTGCTATTTTAATGTATGAAATAAAACTATTTATTTGTTAGGTCTAAACAATTATTTAATAAAAATATGTATTGTGGATTGTATAATTCATCCTTTATATAGAATTACTGCATTAATGTGCAATGGCATTTTACAGTTTTTTAACATGAAACTTAGAAATTTCGCTGTGCCAAATATCATAAATATTCTTTTCCAGTTCTTTGAAAATTGTAGGCGACAAATTTCTAATCCTCACCCTCTTTGATAGACTAAACATTTTTGAGCGGATTGAGATTAGGACAATTTTCAGGTCTAATAAAGAAGAAATCCTACGATATTCTTTGTGGAATTTAATTTTAAGTAAAAAAAGTTATGATAACTTACAAAATTATAGATGCTCATGAGAATGGATAAGTAATTTTAACAACTTGAATCAAAAAAATGTATCACAAGAGTCATATTAAAAGGTGCATTATCATGTTGAAATGCTGATTATGGAAGAATCTGAAATACCCCCAAAGTAGTCGGTTAGGTATCAATTTTTTTTTTAATGGCCAAGTTTTATTTCGGGTTAATTGATCCCTTGAACACTAAAATTTGCCAGACTCACCGAAAAAATATGCATTTTCGTATCGTAATGTACGGGGAATATGTCATTGTTTTAAATGTGTGATTTTCATTAAGTCAGTCGCATTTTCGTTGTCAGATTTGCCTGTTTCCGTCAGTTCGAAAAGAATTAAACTTGACTCACCAGAGAAAACAACTTCAAGCCAATAATTAATTGATCATTTATTTTTATTTATTTTTTTTAACCGTCTAATGTCTTGGTTTTCTAATTATTTTCGTTAAGAATGATTTTTTTTTTTTTTCAGATTCCCTGCCAATTAAACCTGCTTTGTTTAAGTGTTATTTCACTGTGTTTAGAGAAATTATGTTACTAAACACTTTTTCTGAATCCCTGCTATGTTCTAAATGTAATAAAAATTGATTTTTTAAGCGCTGGCTTTTTAACTTGCAGTCATCTTGACTGGATGAGTAACGCGGCTGCCTAAGGACAAATGTGCAGTTTAAACAGCCAAAAAAAATTATATCTTGCTAAAAACCAGATAACTAATATTTTGTTAACATTTAATCATTTTGATATCCGACGTATTAATATATATATATATATATATTTTCGCTCTAAAATTAATATTATTTGTGGTATCGTTAACTGCCTTATTCTTGCTATTTTTGAAATACTTTCTAAAATTACAATTTTCCGAACACTTGCATCTTGTTTTTAACACTTGGCTCAATCCTAAATTGCACGCGGAACACAACGTAATAAAATCTGTTCAAAAATTTACTTTTGAAACAATAAAATTAGCGATTACAGAAAGAAAAATGGAAAATATCCAAGTGCGGCTTTTTTTTTTTTTTTTTTTTTTTTTTTTTTTTTGTCGCTTAGTGTATGTAAAATATATGGATAAAAGTACTACAACACTTTCAAATTTGGTTGAGATGTTAAATAGAAATAGAAATACATGATAAATTATTTTTAAAAAAATCTAGAGTGTGTCTTATGTGCTGAATGTTTTAATCAATTAACCTAATTCTGAATGTCAAAGTTAATTTAGTGACCTGCAAAAAATCGAAGAAAAAAATATGTATTGCGTCACTTTATATAAAAAATTTCAAACAGCAATTCATTACATTATCCAAAGTTATTTGCATCAGAATAGCTCATATAGTCATGAAAATATTACTTGAAATTATTGATAAAAAATATCGAATAATGGTCTCATGTTTTTGTATTTAAACAGAAAGTGTTTTCTTCATATGAGTATTTTTCCCAGGTTTTCAGATAATTTGCATCATTTATTTTTTTCCACATTAATGGGATCTGACATAATTACTTTATTATTTTTTCTTAAATTAGATATGTACTTTAAACCTTTATTTTAAAACTTTTAGTTATAAATTTCTATGGAAGGGTAACGTTTTCATGAAGAACCAGTATAAATTTTAAATCTTTTATGATTGATATATAATACAAACCTTTATAAAATAGACATACATTAAAAATTCACTTTATGAAATAGATACTTCTAATTCTTCTTCTTCTTCTTCTTTTTTTTTTTCAATTACAATTAAAAAAGAAAAAAAAAAAAAAGTATTTCATACACCCCTTTATAAATAGCAATCTGTAACATCAAAAAGAAAGTATAGAAGTTGCATGGAAATAAATAAGTATAGATTACTAATCATTCAATAAGAAACTGAACAAATTCAAACTAAATCATTTTTATTTAATGAAAATTAATGAAAAAAAGTCATTCTATAAGAATTTGTTTGTAGTGTTATTACAGTTTGGATTAGTGTTATTACAGTTGGTACACTGTAAAAAAAACCCACAGTAAAATTACAGCATAAAATGCTGGCAATATGGGTGCCAGCATACTTTGCTGTTATTTTACAGCAGTTGCGTTTTTCCTAAGTAAACAGCAGCTTTGTAGATTTTACAGTATTTTGTGCTGTTATTTTTAGAGCAATTTTGTATTTTAGCTTTTACAGTTCTTTTGTAAATTTTACAGCATTTTTTGCTGTTTTTTTTATAGCAGTTTTGTATTTTAACTTTTACTGCTCATTTGTCAATTTTACAGCATTTTCTGCTGTTTTTTTACAGTTGTTTTATATTTTAGCTTTTACAGTAAAATTGTTGATTTTACTGTTTTTTCTGCTTTTTTTTACAGCAGGTTTGTACACTCCTGTTCAATAGTTCAGCAAGATTTGCAAACAATCAGTTTTTTTCAATTTAAAAACTTATCTCTCAATAAAATATTTTCAAACATTGGGTATTTAAAGAACAGGATCGTCCTGATGTTTATCAGTGAAGACTGGTTTTAGACAACATTTAGGGTGACAGTAACAAATTGAGCAAAATCTATAATGTTTGTGATTACGTTGCATCGTTAAGTGACACAAATGAACTGTAACTTTAGGATATGTTAATAGAGACCCAGTTCAAATTGAGGATGAATTTGTGCGACGATACCATATTAAATAAAAAAGATATAGGCAGTTATTTTAATACTCTCCCCCCCCCCCCCCAAAAAAAAAAAAAAAAAAAAAAATCAACTTGTTTTTTATTTATAATGTACAGAGTTTTTAACAAAAATTAGTCTCACGTTCAGATAAGTTGAAAAAACACTTTTAAAACAATGTACTGCAATCGGTATACAAACATCTCACGAAATATGAACAATTTTATTAAAAAGTTTTCACTGTGTGACAGATAGAAAAGTTTTTATTGCATAGGTTGAAAGCCAGATATATTGGGCAACTTTTGTCAAAAGTGCATTTTAATAAGTAAAAATTAAGCAAATTATACGAAAAAGAACGAGCTAGATTTTAGATATTTTCCAAGAGCTGAAATTTTTTAAGGGGTTTTTCACATGCCACATAATTAATTTAAAGATCCAGAATTATTTTAACCACTTAGCAAAAGTTCTTTTTTTGTGTAAAACCCCTTATCTTACAAAGCTTAGTAAATAAACAAAAATATGTTAGAGTTACAAGCTTATAAGGGGTTTTTTCTCAAAAAGTACATTTGGAGCGGGGTTAAAATAATTGGATCTTCAAATTAATTACGCGGCATGTGAATGACCCCTTACGAAATTTCAACTTTTGGAAAATATCTAAAATCTAGCTCGTTCTTTTTCGTATAATTTGTTTAATTTTTGCTCTATTCAAATGCACTTTTGGCAAACATTGCACAATATATCTAGCTTTCAACCTGTGCAATAAATATTATTTTATCTTTCGCACATGCGCAGTGAAAACGTTTTACATAAAAATGCTCATATTTCATGAGATATTTAAGATATTTGTATTCCGATTGCAGTATATTATTTTAAAAGTGTATTTCCAACTTATCTGAAAGTGAAAATAATTTTCGTTAAAAAGTCTGTACATTACAAATAAAAAATGTTGACTTATTTTTTTTTAAAATAAATGCTTATATCTCCGTTATTTAACATGCTATCGTCACACAAATTCATTCACAATATGAATTGGGTCATTATTAACATATCCTAAATTTACAGTTCATTTCATTCACTTACCAATACAAAGTGATCACAAACATTATTGATTTTGCTCAATTTGTTACATGCCCCCTAAATGTTATTTTAAACCAATCCTTACTGAAAAACATCAGGAAGACTCAGTTCTTTAAATACCCAATGTTCGAAAGCATTTCATCGAGAGATACGTTTTCAAATAAAAATAAAAATAAATACTGATCGTTTGCAAACCTTGCTAAACTTTTGAGCAGAAGTGTATTTTAGTTTTTATATCACATTTGCAGATACATTGTTTTATTTGATAAAAGTGCAATTTTAAAGTTAAAAATTTAAGATATTTTTCGATACCCCAATTATCACATATTCTTTCACTTTTTATACATTTTTATTTTTCGGCATCTGTGGATTATCAGGCAAATTCAGTTTTTCTTTATAGTATCCCTGTAGTAGATATAACCACATTTTGGGGGAAATATGTGATGTTTCATTATACACAGTAATTTTTATAATACAAATTTATATATATATATACTTTTAATGTTAGCTGGATAATAAAACTTAGACTGAAAAATTAACCCGTTTTCATACGAAAAATAATAGAAATTTTAATTTGCAAAAAAATTGTGTCTAATAAAATATCATCTAAATTTACCGAAAATTTGATTAAAGCTACTTCAGAAATACAGTAGAGAAAAAAGTGAATTTTCCAGAGAATCTGTAGATGGCACCGAAATGAAAAATGAAAATATATAAAAAGTCGAAGATTGTGCGATAATTGAAACAGTCTTGTAAAATATACCTTGTGGTATCGAAACATATGTTAACATTTTAACTTTTTAATTACATTTTTAGCAAATAAATCTGTGTTTCTTTATATTGAGTGCTTTATTCATATCTATATAGACATATGTAGACTTTATAGAACTTTTTGTTGCTATTTTGCTATTTTTTTGTAAATTTTATGACATTTTGCCTTGTTAATTTCACAGCAAAATTTGATACAAAAAAAAAAAAAAAAAAAAAAAAAAAAAAAATTACTCTGCAAAAAGATAATTTTTGACATTTTTTTCACTGGTGTTTGGAACAATTTAAATATTATGAGAGTTAGGTATCTTATTATAACACATTTTTTTTTTCTTTCACCTTTCCCTCTTATGTAAAACTGTTATAAATTCATGCCTTATTGGCAGAGAAACTGAACTTTTGCAGAATTTTTTTTATTATTTTTTTTATTTCTTTTAGAGCTCCTCATACACAGTTTAGGAACATGAAATATCGAATCGTATGCGGTTTTCCATAACTATACCTATTAGGTACAGCATAGGATTAGATACAGACCACCATAAAAATATTTTTTAAACATTTTTATATTATGTTTTATATAATGTTTTATATATTATAAAATTGGAATAAAATACTTAAAAAAAAAAAAAAACTGGAAGCAACAAAATAAAAATGTTTTTTAATTTTATTCATTTATATATTTATTTTTTTAAAGAAATATCAGAATTGCTATAACAAACACTTTATATATATATATATATATATATATAATTAAGAAAATCGGCTGTTTGATTTCCGAGAAAACCTACACCCAGGCAACTAAATTAAAAATTTAAAAAATTTTACTTGAAAGAATTTTGTACGAAAGAACAAATATGTTACATTAGAATACGAAAAATCTAAAATGTTAAAACTTTCTTATCACCAAGAAAAAAAATCAGCAAATTTGTATATACGTATGTATATATATAAATTCACAAATTAAACTCGTGAGATGATTATAAAAAAATCTTTCTGTTAATAAATTTTACGTCAGATTTTTTCTAAGACATTCTATTTTCGTTTACCGATGTACATTCAGAAACGAAATTTAGTAATTCAACAATGAAAAATTCAATTTTCAATGGCATACAAAATATATGAACTAAAAAACTTTTACTGCTTAATAGAGCTTTCGAAAAACTCTATAAATTTGCTATCCTTATTTATGTTATTGATTTTAATATGATAACGTTTTTAATTGATTAAACATTTTCTACCGCAGAATTGTTATATTAAACATATTAACCCTTTGCCGGTCTATTTAATTTCACTCATCTTAGCAATGTTGCCAAATTTAGGAATTTCTTTTATTCAATATTCACCATGAAATTTTAACTGTAGCGGTTCCCTAATCATTTCGAAGGTTATTTGTACATTATATATACCAAATATCACTCCTAAAAGTTATTGTGATAGTTGAATAAAATTAGCCCTAAATTTTGCAACACTACTTAGAACGTTTTAGAGCGTTAGAGCCTGCAAAGGGTTAAAATAAAGCTGAAAGATCTCTTAAGGAATGGTAGTTTGTGAAGTGACGTAACATGAAGAGGTATAATAACAGAATCTAAATCTCTTTTCTCTATGACTATTTTCAAACAAAAGAAATAAAAATAAAATAACAGAATAATTATAATAATAATAATGAAAAAATAAATATTGTAATTTTATAGCTAATTTTCTGTTTTAAAACTACAGTAAAAGAAAACATGTATATATTTACAATAAGTGTTAGGAAAAATGGTAACATTTTGTTTACAGCACAATATCTTTTCATTAAAGTCATTACTGATCAGATGTATAGAAAACTAAAATGATGTCTTTGTTTCCCTTTTGACAGAAATTCATAAATTTTCAAATAACAGAGAAAAAGTTCATTAATTATATATATATGCAAAATAATTTTTTGAAATCTGAATATATGTAGTTTCAATCTTTGAACATTTATGAATAAAAATGATTTTATAAATGTGTCAAAGTGTGCAATCTTGAATTTCAGAACAAATAAATAGGCAGAATAAAGATAATATTGAACGTATTTCAATGAAAAATTTCAATTTATTTACTGTAATTTCTGGTGCATAGTCCGCAGGTTAGATAAGTCAGTTCTGCACCAGAAATTTTATTAGAGAGATACATTTATATTTTTTCAAACTGTTTCTTCGATGAATTAAAGGTGTTTCTATTAAATAAAACATCTGGTGGAGAAATGACACCTCTTACTTGCGGACTATACGCCAGAAATTACGGTACCATATATGTTGGAAATTCAAAAATATATATATTGAAAATTTATGGGTTATTTTCTAAAAAAAATTAATCAAAAGCCCCCTTCTTCCTTTCCATTCTTTTTTTCTTTTTAAGTGTTGATGAAGATTCAACATTTTATTTATAGTATTCTTGCATTTAGATGTAAAATGAAAAAGTTAAACAAATGTAAAACGAAAAAGCTAAAACATAATTAGCTAAAATATTAATATGGAACATATTTACAGTAAAACTACGTGAAAACTGTAATTAAAAATGTTTAATTTTTATACGAACATATATACATTTATTAAAAAGGTTATATGACATTTATTTACATATCAAAACCATTCATAATTCGGTATGTTATTCCTCAACAATTACAACACGCGGGCGGGGCATGATTCCGTCTTTTATGTTATTTTTTCTTTGTTTATTTTCCATGGTTGGGTTCATATTCATCAAGCACCTGGAATAAAAGAGATAAAAATTTTTCATTTAGAAAACAATAATCTCAAATGAATTGTGCTTTACCTTTGAAAATATTACACACAAAGAAATAGCATAGGGCTATATGTATATATATATATATATATATATATACACGCAACATTATATATAACGGACGAGAACTGCTTCATAATTTCATCTAAATTTCATTTTTAATTTCATCTGACAGATAACTGACAAATTTTCATAAAAATCAAAATTTATTGGTAGAACAAAATCTGCTTTTATCAATAGCTTTGCCTCACTAATTCCCTTCTATTAATTTTTCTTATATAATTAGAAGAAATACCAGTTTTAACCCGCTCCATCTATGGCCAAGAGGTTCTGCTCTCAAAGCCGGTAGACGTGAGGTGCCGGGGTCGATTCCAGGTCGCGCTCGTCGGCCTAGCTATCGCAATTTCCGGTAGTTTTATTCCAAACTTGGGTAAATATGGCCTAGGACTCCGAAAAAAAAAACCTATTGAGGGCACTCTCCTCAGACCTAGGAACATAGCGCAGTCAATTTGGCTTAACCCCAACACCGCCACAACTTAAAAAAAAAAAAAAAAAAAAAAAAAAAAAAAAACAGTAATTCACATCACATTTTCTTAAAATTACATACATTCTTAGTAAGTCTCAACCTTACCATATAGCATATAATGCATATTTCTCTTCATCCAATTCAAATGTTGCTGCTGTAATAGCTTTAATAGCTGGGCACTCAACACACTCTTCTAGCAAACAATTTTTATTGTTTATATGCATAAACATTTTATTAGAAGATTTCACAAGCTAAAGAAATCACTTATTAACCCAATAAATACTGTTATTTAATTATTCAATTTATTTTAAAAAGATATATACTTCATTTTTCTACAAAGAAGATTAAAGGTTATTGTTCAAAAAATGTTTAATACCGAGAAAGAGACATCTGCTTGTCACGAATGACAAGAAACTGTTTCTTACTCTTCCTTCAAAAACATATAAAAATGTTTATTTAGGCACAATAATATATTAGTGTGTTTAAAGAAACTATTCTGAACCACTGATTTATATACACATACAAAAAGAAATTGTTATAAATTTTGCACAATATATTAGAAAAATAGTTAAGTAAATAAAGACCTTTTAGGGAAAATAAGTTTAGAGATATTTATTACTTTTAAAATTCCGTTTAATTATAGTTAGTTAGGTTAGTTAGGATAACTTAGACTTTAAGTAAACTAACCCTTAAAAAAAAAAAAAAAAATTAGACTAAATAAACATATATGGGAATGGTTAAACATTTTCAATAATAATAATAATATGTTCTTTATACAATTATTTTTAATACTTTAATTAATTATAACTAATATTTAAAGCTTAAAGTTTGTAAATTGTAAATAGCTATGCATCATTATTCTATATTTTGTAAAGTTAATTTAAAAACAGTTATAATTTATTTATTAAGTACATGTAGGGTTTCATATCATTAATTAAAAAAAAAAAAAAAAAAAAAAAAAAAAAAAATGAAGCCGCATATAATGAGAACTTTAGGATTGGTAAAGATATGAGCATACACAAGGTACAAATGCATACATTTTGGATGCAAATGCATACATTTGCACATTGCTTATAGTGTTAACCATTTTCAAGGGAGTGCAACCACTTTAAAATAATAATAATAATAAGTAGGAATCTTTAGAATTTTAAATGAAATTTAAAAATTTTCGCAAACATAATTGTACTAATTTTATCAATGCGTTCATCATATTCGACCTAATTGACAACAAATGAAAATTCCAAAGCATTTTAACATAAAGTTTAGAAAAGTTGTTAAATGGTATTTGTTTACTTTGTTAATGCATTAACAACCATATTAAAATCTTGTGCAATAAATTTCATATTTTGTATTTTGTGCAAAATGTTTCACATACAAGGAAAACAAATGCGGAGAAATATTTTTTAAATTATGTAAAGTATGAACAATTCTGAGAAAACTCACTCAATAATTCATTAATTTTTCATACAATGAGCCAATTTAAATTAATATTTTTGAGATATGTGTATATATATGTTAATATAAAATTTCCGAGAAATAAATAGAAATGTAACTAACGCTTAAACACTTATTAGCAAAAATTGAAATAAATAAACAAAAAATAAATAAATAATGCCAGATAGAAAGTCAAGTCTGAAAACTAAGCCTTAAAAATCGGCATAAAAAAAAAAAAAAAAAAAAAAAAAAAACTGACAAAAATAAGATTTAAAACTAACGCTTGACAAAAATCAATGAACTTAAAACGGCCTTTCACAAGAATATGACGAGTTTAACATTGCGTGAAAAACATTGGATGGGAAAATGCAAAAAAATCCTAAAAGTCTCTTTTAAAATTCA
Source organism: Salticus scenicus (assembly GCA_963930645.1). Taxonomy (NCBI): domain Eukaryota; kingdom Metazoa; phylum Arthropoda; class Arachnida; order Araneae; family Salticidae; genus Salticus; species Salticus scenicus. The sequence goes on from OZ005648.1 coordinate 257,936,665, forward strand.
CGTTTGTATTATATATACTAAGTCCATAAGTTTGAAACCAGTAATAACAACAAGATTTTAAATAGAACAAGAAATCTATAAACTTTTACAAACAATAAAGTATAAAAAAAAAATCAGATTAAGTAAAAATTATATTGTACTTTATCTCAACAAATACTACAAAAGTTTACATTTCATGATAAGAATTTCTGTTGTATTTAATAATTATGCAATAGGTTATATAAAAGAATGGAAGATTTATGTCTGGAGCTTTGTGAATCAAGTATATAAGTATATATCAATAAAAGAATACAAAACAATTAAAACAGCACTTACCAGGAATCAAAGGACAGGAATGAAAGTTTCAGCTTCATTTTGTCGGAATCTCTGGATAACAAAAAAATGGCGCACGCAGCCGTAGAACAAAAAGATAGCATAAAACAACAGCAGACGATTTCACAAATTACAGTAAAAAACCTAAAATGCTGTTTTTCCTCCGATTGCGAAAAATTTGCAGCAGATAATGCAGTTTTTTCCCCGTTTTTTTTTTTACAGTGTAGTATTCGTTAACATGATAAGTGATTTAACCTGTAGTTTTTAAATACGGTTTGTAAAATTATTTGTATATTCCAATAATCCCAAAATTTTAACATACATATTAAAAAAATATATCTCAGTGTCATCCCCCCCCCCCCAATAAATAAGAAAAACTCTTTGAAAGTATGTTTAAATGGGTTAGATTCAACTGCATAATGGATATTGGTACATTTTATGTAATAACTGAAATTACGGTTATAGCAACGACAATTTTTTACTTATATGGTTATTAATATTATATATATATGTATATATATTAATAATAGACCAAATATTAATATTAATAATATTAATATTAGTATTAATAATAATAATAGACCATTTACTTGTTCACATATTTATTTTAAAATTATATCTGAAATATAAAATATAATTTAGAAGTCAATATTCAGAACCATGTTCAAATAGAAAGCAACCAAATTCAAATGGAAAGCAATAAAATAAAAATCACACAAGTTCAAATGGAGAGTAAACAAATTTGAAATGCAGAAAAACCAAATGGAAAGCAACCAAATTAAAATGGAAAACAATCAAATGGGAAGCGACCAAGTTGAAATGAAAGCAATGAAATGGGCATCAACCATGTACAAATGGAAATCGACCATGTACAAATGGAAAGCAATCAAATGAAAAGCAATAAAACAAAAATCAACTAAGTTCAAAGGGTAAGCAACCATATTAAAATGGAAAGGAATCAAATGGAAATCAACCAAGCTCAAATGGAAAGCAATCAAAGAAAATCAACCGAGTCCAAATGGAATGCAATCAAAGAAAAATCAACCAAGTTCAAATGAAATCAATCAAGTTTTAATGGAAAGCAATCAAGTTCGATTGAAATGGAAAGTAATCAAATGGAAAGCAGCCAAGTTCACATGGAGAGAAGCCAATTTCAAATGGAGAAAAGCCAATTTCAAATGGAGAGAAACCAAGTTCAAATTCAGAGAAACCAAGTTCAAATGGAGAGCAATTAAATGGAAAGCAATTAAATGGAAATCAACCAAGTTCAAACAGCTTGTCAGAAGCTTGTGGAAGCTTGTATGATATATAAACCTACAAAAATTGGAATCTATGCGACAACGCCATGAATTAGTTTAAGCCAAAAATTTTTTACATAACATTCATTATATTTTAAGTGTTAACATTAATAAAGTTAAAAAGAAAAATGCATTATGTATCTTAACACTTATAATTTTTGGTTTTGAGATATCACTTAAAATACTTCTTTGATATTATTTGATCTAAAAAGGTATTTAAAATGTATCTTTTTTAAGTTAAAATTCTAGGATTTACAAATAATTTTGCCTTCTCTATTTGACAAATAAAATAAATTTTAGCACACAATTTTTAAAGAAAACAATAACTTCGCTAATGTAATTAATCAATAGGCATTTTACTTCTAGGAGGCTGACTGAAAACAATGTACTTCTTCTGCACCAAAACTTGGAAGCTCCCTCAAGGCTATTTCTTCAAATCAGGTGTAGCGCATTTTTATATATTTTATATAAAACTTAAAAAATGTAAAAGGATGTATATTTTAGAAAAAAAAATCCCCCCTTCCCTTTGCTTTTTAAACTATCATTTTATACTATATAAATTCTGAAAAATATAATTTATGGAACTGTCTATTTTTAATACAGGCTTCTTCCTTTCTTTTTCCCCTTCAGCTTAAATTATAATTATAAAATATTTTTATTGGTTTTAAATGATTGTATGTAATGTAATTTCCAATGTAATTAATCAAAAATTTTCAATGTTTCGTGTCTGATCATAAGCTACCACGAGACTTACGATGGTTTATATCTGTAAACTGAGAAGAATTAAAACTTCTTTTAACAATTAATGTTTTGGATAGTAAACTAATGATGTGAAACAATGGAACCACTCTATAGATACATCACACCCCCTTCCTCCCTTCAACAAACACTATAAAAAGTTTTAAGTTTTACGCTTAACTTATGATGTAACTTATTAAATGAGACGAAAGATGAAATACTGCATTGCCTTCAATGCAAGTTATCTCAGGGTAGAACACGGGCGCAGAACTCATATCAATGTAACAAAATTTCTACATCTTAAATCAACGGTATTATAGGGATAGAAATTTCTTAAACAGTGGCCGAGATGTTTCTCATAGCTGGAAGACGGGGACTGCAGGGTTCGATCCCAGGTTTCACTTGCCGGCTTAGTCTTTCGGCATTATATGTGGTTTTCTTCAAAACTAGTGTGAATACGTGTTAAGATCCCCCTCCCACGGAGAGGATTTCACACATAGATCTAAGGTTCTAGAGCATTCAAACTCTCTTTACCTAAATAATGACAATAACATCAAATGATATTGTCATTAATAAAATCAGTATCATAGAAAAAAAAATAATGTTATATTAACCAATATTATCAACAAGAGTTATTCAAATCAGTTACTTAACACATTATATTTAAGAAAATAAAGGTTAAAAAACTGAAAAGTACTAAATCAAAAGTTTTTTCCTTAGCAAAATATTCCTTTATTTTACATTTTAAATAAAAAATTAATCCTTTTATTTAAATATTGTCAATTAATTTGATATTGTCAATATTAATATCACCATTATTACTCTTATTGTTATTATTAGTGTAAAACTGAATTATAAGAAAATAAAAATTCAACGCCAAATTATAATCAATTTCTTCAGAGCGTTATAATATCTCAATAACATCCCCCTTCCCTCAACATCATAATAACGTTTCTAAATCAGTTCTCTTTATTGCCAAATTTCTACCTTATTTTCAAATATTATTGTAAAATAAATATCACTCTAAGAATGTGAAATAAATAATTTGAAATAAAAAATAATTCGTTCGTTTCTTGCCAGCGCAGTTCATTTTTTGAATGCCTTGAATTTATATTCCTCATGGGAACAATTCCAGGAAAAATCTATTTGGAAAACTCCCGTTTTTATGAGAATCCGTTCAGCATCATAAAGAGTAATAAACTTGCAATAACTACCTAAAGGTGATATATACGATATTTTCCATACCTAATAATGAAATTTATTTTATCGTTCTAATCTGGTTTGTGGGAGAAAAAATAAGTTAATTAAATTATTCATCATGATCGTAACATAAATATATTTCTTTTAGAAAAATTTTCGAATGCTTCATAAATAAAAAAATATGAAAAGTCTATTTTTCACTCAAATATTTAACCTATAAAAACAAAGTTAATGCTTTTTTTTTTTTTTTTTTTTTTTTTTTTGGCATTTGTTATAAATTACTTTAGCATTCGTTATAAATTAATATTGATGACTTATCGCATATATTATTAAAAATTGCTGATTTACTTTTCTTAAAGTATGGGTTAGAAATGACTCAAAGATGACTAAATATAAAATAAGGATCTTTTTAATAATAGAAGTCCAAGTTTTTGGAAACTTATGCTCGAAACTGACATCATTAGTACAGAAATATATTGAAAATGAAATGTATCCTTAGTTTGGAAGAATGAATAAACTAACAAAATAGTTGATTAAGCAGAGGGGGGGGGAGGTGATGTTACAATTTTAACAATATATTGCAAAAAAGTAAATTTTAACCGTGATTTGAAACAAATAATATAAAAATAAAAGATCTAAGGACCACCGATGGGGGATTTAGTGATTTCTTTCTCACGGTTATCGCTATACACCGAGTAATTATAGTCCTAAAATTTAGCTGAATTAAAAAAAAAAAAAGATAAAGATAAAAGAAAAGATAAAAAAGAAAAAAAGAAAAAATATTATTTTCGGTTATCGGGATATGATTTAGATAATGAAAAAAAATATTGTTTTTATATACCTTATACAACTAAACTATTCATGATTTTGATGAATTCACACTGAAGTTAAATTTCATAAATAATTAAACTTAAATTACTTTCATTACTCGAATTTCATTCTTCTTATTTATATATATATATATATATATATATGTATGTATATATATATATATATATATATATATGTATATATATATATATATATATATATATATATATATATATATATATATATAATATTTTAAGAATTAGTATTATGAGTTGTTTATCACGATATTTGTCTAATGTTTTGGCAATTACTGAAAATTTGAAAAATACGTATATTTGGAAACATCGACCGCTAGGTGGGCAAAGAGCGACTAGATATAATAGACCGCTTAATTATAATCCACTTAAAAGGATTTATGTAGTGTGTGTAATCTTATAAAAATGGCAACTTTTGTGAAATATTATAAATAATACTTTAAACTTAATGCCTACGAAACTCTCTGTAAAATGTAAATCAAATTTTTAAAAGTTTTTTTTTTTTTTTAATCATATAACATTTGCAATATATTGTGTTATTTACAATTTTTAAACTTAAGGCTTGTTGCTTAAGTGTAATAATAGATAATTTTAAAATTAATGATTTTTTTTTTCAAATATATGTGAGATTCACTAAATTTTTTTATCTGTGATACTGTTATCGCCAATTTGCAATCTATTCTTTTCTTTTAAAAATTTTTTTTTTTTTTTTTTTTTTTTTTTTTTTTTTTGCAATTTAGGAGATGTGCAAAACGTTGAACATTTACTGTATAAATGTACGAAACTCACTAAAGGCAGAAAATAACTACTTATTAATCCATTGAATTATGTAAATATTAATTTTCCTCCCACTCTTGCTGTTTTTGTTGAAAACAAGTTCGCATTTGCGGCTTTTTGCAACTTTATTCATTTTGTTACTTCTGTACCTTTATAATCTATATATTTGATTCTGTTCTTGTACTTCATTTTACGTTTTCTTTATTCACGTATGTTTATTTTTCTTTCTTTATTTATTTTGTGTGTGTGTGTGTGTCTTTTGTACTTTTTTGTGTTTGTATGTACGTCCTATTTTTTTTTTTTTTTTTTTTTTTTTTTTTTTTTTTGTGTGTGTGTGTGCTTTTTTGTTTTTTGTTTCTTATTTCTTCCTTTTCTTTGTTTTTGGTTTTCTGTAATTGTCTGTTAACTACTTACCTCTGTAAGCCTCATGTTGTACTCTGTGGTGCATGAGGAGATGTTGATAAATAATAATAAAAATAAATAAATAAATAAACACTTTAAAAAGTTTTCTTTTTTTTTTTTTTTTTTTTTTTTAATGTTGATTTTTCACTACGTCTCCAGTTTATTAATTATTTCTTGAACTCTTCTGATCGTGCATTAATTCAATCAATATCGTCAACGTTTCTAGCACCATGAAGTGTTTTCATTTAATTAATATTTTTTGGGAAAAAAAGGTAGATAGCACTTGCAGTTTTTGTTTTTCTTTACCACCACTTCACGAACTAGAACAATTTCTTTTGAATTGCGTGTTTCTTCCTCAGAAAAGTACAATAAAACACACACACACATATATATACATTCCAAAACTGGGCATTTTCCACAATTCATTTTTTTTTCTTTTCCGTCTCACTAAAAGCCATGATTATCACAAAGCATAGTAACTAGCGTATCTCACATAGCACAATAACTATAGTGTATCGGGAAACTAGTGTCTCCTGGTAAACTGTATAATTATTTGGTCTATCAGTGTGTCATTATTATCATTATTATTATTATTATTATTATTATTAAATCGTATGAATCATGATAAAACCAGTTGCATCCTCTAGATACAAGTGGTTAAGAAATGCAAGAAAAACTTAAAAAAGAAAGAAACTTCATATCTTAAAAATTAACTACCTATGAAGTTTTGTGATTTTTTCCGAGTTACGGATTGAAGCAAAATTTTAATAACCTATAACCACTTTTTATAACATTTCTACTTATTGCATATAGGTGTTATTTTGAAGTAGCACATATTACTGAACCGAGCTGCAAAGCCGAAGTGTAATAAATTTAACAACATATTGTGAGAATTTCTCAGATTAGGATGATTATTTATTTATTAAATTATTATATTAAATATACCTTATTAAAATCCTTAAAAAAATTGAGTTAATATATTTCGGCGTCCCAAACGGGGCCATCATCAGAACTCGAAATGAAAAACTACAGCTGGGCGGTATGTTTACTCTTCTCCTCTTCTTCATCCTTTTCTTCATTTCGCTTCGATTGCTGATACAGCGGCTGCCATTCTGGTGGAATTATACTTTGTTCGATGTCGTTAACAGAATTGTTAGATGTTAAGATTTCAAGGGTATTCAACCATTGTTGTTAAGATTTCAAGGGTATTCAACCCTTGAAATCTTAACATCTAACAATTCTGTTAACGACATCGAACACAGTATAATTCCACCAGAATGGCAGCCCCTGTTTCAGCAATCGAAGCGAAATGAAGAAAAGGATAAATAAGAGGAGAAGAGTAAACATACCGTCCAGCTGTACTTTGTCATTTCGAGCTCTGATGATGGCCCCGTTTGGGACGCCGAAATATATTAGCTCAAACTTTTTAAGAATTTTAATAAGGTATATTTAATATAATAATTTATGAAATCAATCCTTTTAATTTTTTAAAATGTATTTATTTATTGTTATTATTAAGAGTCATTTTTTTTAAAGTTGGACACTTTTGATAACTGACATCTTCAATTTTTCCGAAACTTTCAGGATGTGTTAGTAGTACTGTGATAAGAAAAAGTGAAATTTAATTTTTTCTGAATTTGATTTGTTCGACCTAGAGAGGGGGTCGAAGTTTGAAGCCGTAAATAAATGGTGCCATTTTAATATCATTTTACTCCTAAAGCAATGAGTGACCCATGTCATTTTTTTTAAATACGGATACTACTTGATACTAAGTACATTTTAGCATAAACAGTTTGCTGGGTCATTCATGGCTTTAAAGGCCAGGGTCATTCAAAAGTGCAGTTTTCGTTGATTTTTTCCATGTTTTCAGTTTGAATATCTGCTAAGGCCATAAGTGCCCCATAGAAATAATTATGGGGTTAATTGCACACCTTAGTACAGAACTTAAAAATATTTAAAATTGCATGGGTCACTCTTGGCTTTAGTAGATAAACGGTCTCAAAGTTGAAAATTTTCAAAAAAAGGTCAAATTTGATGGTATATTACTCTATAAGCCATGAGTCAATAACTATGAGAGAGAGTTTTAATTATACCCTAGATGGTCTAGTTTTAGACCCAGGTTACAAACCTATGGGGCTTGCAAGATTTATTTAGATATAGTTTATTTTATATCGCCAATGTGTACCTGTTCTATGTAGTACAAAACGCTTGAGACCCAATTTTGTAATACATTAATGCTTGTTTAAAACTTCCCATTTTACATTACAGAGGTCAGCATCAAAATAAATATAAAATTAAAAAATCTGGAGTGACTCCACTCGACTTTCCGAACATTGAGTAATTAACAGTTTTGTATATAAAGCCTATAAATGCTAGATTCACCAAAATGCTTATAGTTAGTGCAACAGTGATTTATAATATTCATATAAATTTTCAGCTCAATTGAATAAGGCGTTTAGATGCTATCGCACTTTTAAAAATTTGGTCCCATAGGTCATAATGATAAAGAATTTTTCTTTGTGTCCCTGTAAAAAAACTGTAAGTGCTAAATTCACCAAAATCTATACAGTTGGTGCAACTGTGACCTATAACATGTGTACAAATTTTTTGCTCAGATTAATAAGGCGTTTAGACACTATCACACTTTTAAAAATTTGGCCTCATAGGCCATAATGATAAATAATTTTTCTTTGTGTCCCTGTAAAAAAAACCATAACTTCCAGATTCTCCAAAATCTATACAGATTGAGTATCTGTGACCTATAATATGTGTATAATTTTTTTACTCAATTGAATAAGTCGTTTAGATACTATCGCACTTTTAAAATTTTGGTCCTATAGGCCATAATGATAAAGAATTTTTCTGTGCGTCCCTGTAAAAAAACTATAAGGGCTAGATTCATGAAAATTAATAGAGTTCGTGCTACGGTGACTTCCAGCATGCGTACCAACTTGCAGCTCATTCGAGCAAAGCGTTTAGACGCTAGCGTGTTCACTCACACACATACACACATACATACATCATCGCAAAAATAGTGAAAACGGACTCAGGGGACCTCGAAACGTATAGAAATATCAAAATCTCAAATTCGTATTTTTGACATGTCTGCAATACTTTCCTCACTATAGTGTTCCGAAAGTAAAAATTACATAAGGGAGACAGGGACAAGTTGAAGTACGGGGTAAGTTGAAACATGGAAATAAAAAATACAATTTTTAAGTTCTTATTCATTGCCAATAAAGAGAAGTACAAACACACAAAATCTACTTTACAATGTAAAAAAAAGATGTGTATGTAAACATCTATCGATTTTATGAGGATAAAACTATTTTTGAGTACTGTTTTTTACTGTGAGTAAAAATTCAAATTTTTAAGTGATGTTGCATTTTATGTAACAAAAATTGGTGAATGTTTCTGATTGATTCAGCGTTTATAGTGTATAAGTGCAGCTTGCTAATCATATGATTTGAAACGCCCACGAGCATAAGTACTGGTAGCTTAACATCTCGTGAAGTGAAAATTGTGGGCAGGGGCCAGCTGAAACAAATATAGGGGAAGCTACTTGAAACACTTGTTTCAATTAGTCTCATGCGCAATTTTTATTTTTATTAATATTATTATTATTTTTTTTTTTTTTTTGTATACAGTCTTGTTTTTATCACCTTATATATGTTTTACATAATATAACAATATGCACATTTCAGATGTATCTTAGGTTATTACTTTCCGAACACTATAGTGAGGAAAGTATTGTAATCATGTCAAAAATCTGAATTTGAGATTTTGATGTTTCTATACGTTTCGAGGTTCCCTGAGTCCGTTTTCACTCTTTTTACGATGATGTATGTATGTGTGTGTGTGTGTATGTGTGTGAGTGAACACGCTAGCGTCTAAACGCTTTGCTCGAATGAGCTGTAACTTGGTACGCATGTTGCAAGTCACCATAGCACGAACCCTATCGATTTTGATGAATCTAGCACTTATAGTTTTTTTACAGGGACACAAAGAAAACTTGTTTATCATTATGGCTTATGGGACCAAAATCTTAAAAGTGCGATAGCATCTAAACGCTTTATTCAATTGAGCAAAACATTTATACACATATTATAGGTCACAGATACTCAGTCTGTATAGAATTTGGAGAATCTAGCACTTATAGTGTTTTTACAGGGACACAAAGAAACATTCTTTATCATTAGGGCCAATGGGACCAAATTTTTAAAAGTGCGATAGCATCTAAACGCCTTATTCAATTGAGCTGAAAATTTATACGAATATTATAAATTACTGTTGCACTAACTATAAGCATTTTGGTGAATCTAGCATTTATAGGCTTTATCTACAAAACTGTAAATTACTCAATGTTCGGAAAGTCGAGTGCAGTCACTCCAGATTTTTTTATTTTATATTTATTTTATATTTATTTTGATGCTGACCTCTGCAATGTAAAATGGGAAGTTTTAAACAAGCATTAATGTATTACAAAATTGGGTCTCAAGCGTTTTGTACTACATAGAACAGGTACACATTGGCGATATAAAATAGACTATATCTAAATAAATCTTGCAAGCCCCATAGGTTTGTAACCTGGGTCTAAAACGAAACCATCTAGGGTATAATTAAAACTCTCTCTGATAGTTATTGACTCATGGCTTATGGAGTATTTTACCATCAAATTTGACCTTTTTTTGAAAATTTTCAACTTTGAGACCGTTTATCTACTAAAGCCAAGAGTGACCCATGCAATTTTAAATAATTTTAAGTTCTGTACTAAGGTGTGTAATGAACCCCATAATTATTTCTATGGGGCACTTATGGCCTTAGCAGATATTCAGACTGAAAACATGGAAAAAATCAACGAAAACTGCACTTTTGAATGACCCTGGCTTTTAAAGCCATGAATGACCCAGCAAACTGTTTATGCTAAAATGCATTTAGTATCAAGTAGTATCCGTATTTAAAAAAAATTGACATAGGTCACTCATGGCTTTAGGAGTAAAATGATATTAAAATGGCACCCTTTATTAACGGCCTCAGACTTCGACCCCATCTCTAGGTCAAACAAATGAAATTCAGAAAAAAATAAATTTCACTTTTTCTTATCGCAGTACTACTGACATATCCTGAAAGTTTCGGGAAAATTAAAAATGTTAACTATCACACCTCCATAGACTTTGTCCAGCTTTAAAAAAAATGGCTCTTAAACGGTAAGTGTGAGTTTAACGCTTTAACTGTAAACTATACTTATATGCATATACATAATAATATTTTAAAAAATGTAAAATTATTTTTAAAGTAAACCATTTCTTTTTAAAAGATTTTTAATATAAATATGTGGAAAACATTTTGTATTTAATAATTAGAATATGCCAGATTAAAATATTTATGTATATATATATATATATATACGTTAAAAAAATTTTAAATACAAATTTAATAGTGTAATGATAATAATATAAAACATGAAATTATGAATAGAAAAATAGAAAATTTTTTATAATTCCAATAAAAATTATCCGTATAATATTTTTTTGAGAAATGAGTCTCTTTTAGATAGCACATTATTTGACATTTAAAATACACATTATTTTATATTTAAACTTGCCTTTACTGTTTACAAAAATATGTCACATACTTAAGAAGAAAAATCCTACATACAAAGGAATTTTGTTTCCTTTTTAAGAATTTAACACTTTATCTTTTTTAACCCGGTATGTAACAAAATGCTTACAGAAATAAACATTTTGAGTAATTTTATGAATCTTTTAACAACAATGTTTTCGTTTATAGCACAAATATTTATTTTTGACTACAAAAACTTCACTTCAAAGAAAAAAAAAAAAAAAGAGGATTTTAAAAATAAGATAAAAATTGGTTAAATTTGTTAAAAATACACTATTTCATAAAGGAAATGTAGCATAGTTCCTTTGAATGTTCATAGTTTCTTTACTTTCTTCTATATGAAACAAAAGAAAGTTTCGGTGTTGTAAAAATTTCCAAATTCCAGTTTTCGATGAATGTACATGTTTTAAGAGGTCCAGAACACTATTTGACTATATTTAAAGCGTCCGTTTGTCTGTATGCGTACACAAATGTTTGTGGTAACTATAGTTCAAGAACTAATGCACGTAATTTTACGTAAATATATATATATAGTTCCACCATGACATGAATTATTGCCTGTCAGCCCTTAATAAAAATCGGCTAACACAGGGCGTTGCCATCTAGTTTTATCCCATTATTTTGTATGGCAGTATAATACAAGATACATTATAAAGATGCCCAAATAAAATTATTTTTAACACATCATTGTGAAATTTAAAAGGAATTAATTATAAAAGAAATAGTCCTAAGAAAAAAATATTCTCTATGTATAAGTAACATCGTTTCCCCATCATTCATTGTAATACTTTTTTTTTCGAATAAATTTAGTAATTCGCTTAACTAAAAGGTGTAAATTTTCAATATAATTATTTTTCAAAAGAATTAATCTTTTAAAAAAGAATGGAAAACATTTCTGATATCTGCATCATTTTGCCTGCTTTTCTTCACCTTTGAGGTTCGATCCAACAAACCATTTCTAAAGGTACTGTAATGTTGAGTTCAGGGGTTCCTTGATCATCTAGGCTTGGGATTTTATGGAAGAATCCCGCGTGCTCGGTAATTCCATGGTAGAAGTGTTAAAGCTTTAAGGATGTTCCCAAGGAGCTTCTCTCTTTCGGTAAATAAAATAATAAAGACAATTTTTACAAATATCATTCCCTGCTTGAATTTGCATAGGGCAATATTGAAAAAATTGTTGTTGTTGCGACAAAATACTATTATTAACGCATATAAATAATTTATCTGTAAAGAAAAAAAAATATATCCATTTTTCACTAATAATTTGTTACCATAGGTTTCATCGTCCACTTTCACGATTTCTGATTGTAAATATTTTGCATGGCAAACATATTGAGGATAATATAAATAAATAAATATTTGTAATTAATTTTAACAAAACTTTTATTCATTTCATATATGTTATTCAGTTACATTCCTTAATTTTATTTTAAATATTTGCGGCTTTCTTGTATAAATATTGTTGTTCATATTTTATTAGCAAAAATGTTTACTTTTGGATTATCTAAATATGTTGTTATATCAATATACAGGGTGGACACAATTAAAGTGACAGTGCTTCCAGTGTTCTATAGAGCGATATAATCGCAAAAATAGGCCCAAGCTGTATAGGAAGATTACACCAGACGGGAGACGAAGAATTTTGGAAAAATAAATAAATAATAAATAAAAATATTAAAGTTTCAAAATTTCCATCTAGGGGCATATGTGGCTTTTTTTTTTTTTTTTTTTTTTTTTTTTTTTTTTTCCCTAAGTAAAGCTTTATTTGTAATTTGTAATTTAAAATTAATATTTGCGCACTTTTTTCAAAACTGTTTCTCTCCTATTTATTACTTTGAAATTAGAGATACTGTGCTAATTTCTCTGAAAGAAAATCTTTACTTAGAAAAACAGCACCACATATTCTTCTTGCGGTAAATTTTAGAACTTGTTTTCTTATTATTTATTTATTTACTTTTTGGAATCCTTCGTTGTTCGTCTTGTTAAATCTCCCTACATAGTTTTGGGCTATTCTTGCAATTAGGTAGCGCTACAGAATACCGTAAGCGCTGTCAGGTTAATTATGCCCATCCTGTGCATATATATCTGTACAAACAAATTGTTTTAAAATGGAAAATATTATTTATTACTAAAAAATAAACGAGATATTTGTATAAAATGTTATTACACATTAATTGACTTTTATGGAGTTTCTGAAAATTATTGATGTTGATTTCTTTTGTTTCAGGAAGCAATATATTAAAGAAATCTTCACTATCTTTAATGTCATTTTTCAAAAAAGCAGGATACTCTCATAGAAAGGCATAACCCTGTATGGTAAAAACCCGGAGAACCATTAAAATAATAATAATAATAATAATAATAAAATAAGTTTGTATCTGTCGATAACCTTCCAGCAAAAATTAAAACAATACATTTCCCTCACATATATATACCTCTTCCTCCGCAATTGGTTTATCAGTGACTGGGACATTGTGCTCTCAAAAGCAGTAGATGCGTGGTGTAAGGTTTGAACACAGGTTAGAATCGTTTGCTGAGGGAGTCTAAATTTTTGTAAAACTTATATGAATATGTATAAGATCACTTTACAAAGACGTCCATATAGAGTGTCCATTTTTCTTAGGCACCTTGAATGGAAAATATACATTATACTCCCCACCCCACCATCTATTTTTGAAGCTACACTGTAAAAAATAAGTTTTTAAAAATAAGTATATATTGCCTGAAAATAGCTCCGAAACAATATATACGTAAATTTGAAAACCCATGTACTCATTTTTGCGTACATTGACATGTCAAATATGGGGATATTGGGATTCTTATTGGTCAACCCCATTCTTGAGCATGAGAATATACTCAAAAATAAGTACATGGGTTTTCAAATTTAAGTATATATTGTTTCGGAGCTATTTTGAGACAATATATACTTATTTTTAAGAAACTATTTTTTACAATGTAGTTTTTACAAATTGACAATTTTTGTATAACTTTTCATATTTGTATTTTTTTCTTTTCGTATTTTAATTTTGATTTACTTGTAATAATGCTTCTTTTATGAACTTGGACTTTTATTGCAATATCTTTTCTAAAAATCTCGGTTGCTTAAATCCATGACAAAAACTTTTAAAAATAATTGCTCCTTTGAAATTTCAATCTACAAGTGCGGAATACGAAATACGTATGAAACAGAATACAGAATATGTATAGTTATAAAGATAAATATCTTTTTGATCTCTCTAATCAACAATAACACAAGTCTGCGAAATTGTACTTTTGAATTCTTTTCTTCATTGCGTTGGGTGTCTCTAATGCGTTTTAATGCGCGATATTCAGAAATTATTGTTTTTTCTTCCTGTCGCGTAAGGAATTTTCACAAAATAAGGATGAAAGTCGGAAAAATTCACCCAGAGGCTACAACACATTCCAAGCAATTAATGTATGAAATGCATTAAAATATGTTAGCATTTAAGCATTATCTTTTAAATGTGTTTCTTTACATCGAAGCTCTCTTTTCAGCTTTTTATCTTGTGCACAGCTTGAGAACCTTGTAGAGGGAGGTGGGGGGGGGGGGTGGATTCTCTATGCAGCATACAACAATAATTTGCTAACATATTAACACTCCATCGTGCCTTGTACCTTCTCTACATTTCTTTGATATCTTGATGAAATAGGTTTCCTTATTCGACACTCACATCACCCAGATATTTCGGTAAATAACTTAGATGAATGTTGAAAAAGTGGAACTGTAAGCTCAAACAATCCCATATTTTGTCAATCCTGTACTTGATGGAAATTTTTGAATAGATTTTTCTTATTCAGCTTCCAAAAAATACCCTAAAAAAAAAAACACATCACCTTGAAGAAAAAAATTTCATCGACGATCTGTGTAATCAGTATTTTAAATAAAATATAAATTCAATGTTACATGTAAATAAGAGCATAATTTTTTTATTAAAATCACAATCAACCGATTGGCAGAAAATCATATTTAATGAAATTTTTTATTTTTCCAACTGAGTGAAAATAATGCCTGGATGGGGAGTCGAACCCCGGATCTTTGACTTACAAGGTCAAGGCTCTACCAACTGAGCTATCCAGGCCGACAAACCGGTCGGCATTACTCACTCAGACAACCTTTAGGCAGAAAACATCTGGTCTATCATTTAGATAGCTCAACAGAAATAAGCCGCAGGTAAAGGAAAACACCATTAAACAATGGGAGAAAGAAATACAATTTTTTATTAAAATCACAATTAACTGATTGGAATAAGTCAAAGATCCGGGGTTCGACTCCCGGTCCAGGAATTATTTTCACTCTAAAAAATTTCATTAAATATGATTTTCTTCCACTTCTAAGTGCTCTCTAAAGTCATTTTCAATTTAAGTTTGTAATTCAATCTTTTTTTCAGTTTACATATTTGTATTAAGTATTGTAAAATTTTGCAACGTTTGCTTTTTATTATTTTTATATATTTTTAAATTTAATTAAAACGTTGCTTTTTTGTGTTTTGATCTTCTAAACGCTTATTATTTTCTTTTAGGAAGATGTAGGGGGTTATACTGCTCTTAAGTAATTAGATTTTCAAAAATCTTGTTGTTTTAATTTTGGATTAGTTTTTTCCGGTGATAGCGTCCTAATTAATGATTAGACCTGGTGTTTTTTATTCAGTTTATGTGTTTTGTTTTTCTTTCCTTTTAATTTTTACATTGCTTTATGTATATATATATATATATATATATATATATATATATATATCTGTGTGTGTGTTTGTAGTGTTTGAAAGGTTTATATATATATATATATATATATATTTGTTTTCGATGAAATTAATTGTTTGAATGCTGATAATATTTAATAATCCTTAAATTTTACTGACTGGTTATGAATATACATATATACATGTATATATACAGAGAGAGAGAATGAAAAACAACTATGAAAAATTAGTAACTTATACTTTTGTATTTATTGCATTTAAAGTTATTTAATTCTCCGACAAATATTCCAAATTCTGCGTAATGTGTCTCTTAATCTGAGATTGCTGAAAAAAAAATGCTTTTTACTTGCTGCACCTAGAGGCCTTACATGATAAGAGAATGGACAATGACCCGCAGGTCTATCCACCATCTGTTATATACAATATAATTACGTTCTGCAATTTTTTTGAAAAGCTCTCTTAATGGTTCTATAAAGATAAAAATAACCATTTTTTTCGAGTTTTAATTAAAAGAAAACTTATACGCCTGTAACAAAATTGTTATAAAACCATTCTTCTGAATGGCTTCAAGCGAATCTTCTCGATTCTTTGTAATATAAAGATTGCAGGCTATTGCATTTAATCAAATGTCTTATTTAATAATTTCAAATCATTTTATATTTCAAAGTAATAATCTTCAAACTGATATAATAATATTCTTCTTACCTGTAGAATTCTTCGACGTCAAAAAATGAAGACTAATAACGGACACTTGTTTTTCTAGAAATAATAGCTTCTTCTTTAAGATGAGAAAAATATATACAGTTTATTAAATAAAGTATTTACATGAAGAAACACTATTTACAAAAGGTATTTACATATTCGAAATTTCACGAAAACAATTTTCTATTCGTAATATTTTAATAACTAAGCCACCAGTTTTCTATTTCGTTATGACAATGGTGGTTCCATAAAAATAAATTAGGCCAAAGATGGCCTGAGAGCATTCTATTTCATTGTGTTGCTCTCTTCACTAAAGACAAACTAAAACTAACTAATCTATGGGCTACTTTTTCTATTTCTTCAACGGTAGCTCCATGAATAATAAAATCAGGCCAAAAAGGCCCCGAGAGCAAACTACTATTTCATGACATTGCTCTCCATTCTAGAACAGAACTCAAACTAAAACCAAAACTAATGTCCCGCGAGCGAGTAAACAAAAAAAATGTTCTTCGAATTTTATCTCAACGGGACCTCTGGCGCCCTCTAGTGAGGCAAAAGTATATCAATACCTAACATCCTCCCACCTTTAATTTTTTAGGTGAGAGATAAAAAATTAAACAGTTAATTAATTAAGAAAATTTAAACTTATAAAACTACATACTAAGAAAAATTAAATCTATAAACTACAAATAGAAAAAATTAAAGTTACAAACTAATGAAAATAAAGAAAAATAAAAATAAAATATTTTAAAGTTCAATGCAATTTTAAAACGATTGTGATTGTCTTTTGAAAAGTTTTTTATAGTTTCTGACCACTTTCAGTTTATTGTCTCTTTTGCTGCTTGTATCACTGGATCCTCAGCATCTGATATCTCTAAGGTATAAAGTTTTTGAAGTGGTCTAATCAATGTCCCAGAATGCATTTTCACTTCCACAACCCTAGCACGGCCATCTCGGCTGGGAAAAATTTTCACTACTCTTCCTATTGGCCACTGTAGTCTTTTCACACTGTTGATTTCTACTAGCACAATGTCGCCTTGTTTAACAGGCTTACATATCTGTCTACTTCGTTGTACCAACTGCGCTAGATACTCTTTTCGAAATCTACTTTGTAGTTGCCTTCGAACACTTTGGCAGTGCTTGTATCGTGCTCTCAGTTTTTTAGCATCAATGGCATCCAGATCTGGTACACCAATTTCTTGAATGTCTTGCATAAAACAGGAAGGTGTCAAAGGAATGAACTTGTCTGGTTCTTCTGATAGGTATGTTAAAGGTCGACTGTTCATTATGGCTTCAACTTCGCACAAGATAGTAGAGAGATCTTCAAAATTGAGGGAAGATTTTCCAAGAGTTCTCAGTAGGATGTTTTTTACACTTCTAATGAGACGCTCCCACCATCCGCTTCACCAAGCAGCGGTTGGGGGGGATGAACTTCCATTTTATTGGAGCTATGTCATCCGTCTTTTGAATTTGATTCCAGTCAAGAGATCTAAAGAGATTGTTGGCACCGCGAAAGTTAGTTCCATTGTCACTGTAGCTTGTTGAAATTCTTCCTCTTCGGGCAACAAATCTTCTTAGCGCTTGTATGAATCCCTCTGTTGAAAGATTCGTCACTAATTCCAAGTGTATGGCTCGATATACTGCACAGGTAAAAATGACTATCCATACTTTGGATTTATTTTTCAGGTAAAGAGGGCCACATAAGTCGATGCCAACAACTTCAAAAACTTTTGAGTCTCTGACTCTGTCAAAAGGTAAATGGATGGGAGGAGTAACAAATGGTTTGGAAGAAAAAATTTTACACTTTGTGCATTTTATCAATTCACTTCGGATGTTACGCTTTGCAGAAACAATCCAGTAATGTTCACGTAAGATCGAACCAACTGTCTGAAGTCCAGCATGGCAATTCTTCCAGTGGCAGTCTCTAATTAGGCACCTTACAACATGATGTTTTGATGGCAACAATATAGGATACTTGAAAGAAAAAGTGTCTTCTCGATCTAACAACTTTGTTTTGACTCTTAGAATATTGTCTTGATCTTTCATAACAACAAGTCCTTTTATTGTTTCTCGCACATCACCAAAACTTTCTAACTGTATGCGTGACCAGAGAAATTTTTCCGCCTCTTCCTTTTCTTCTGCCGAAAGTTCAGCTGGGAAAATATGATTTCTATTTCTACATTTTGTTGCAAATCTTCTTATCCAACAAATAATATTTACAAGTTTACTAAATTTCGAAATTCTTTCATAATTCATAAATGGATCTACATTTTGACTCGAAAATAATGACACTGCAGTTTTCTTTCTCTCCGACATAACTAAGACTTCATTAGGGACAATCTTCGGTTGGGGCCAGTTACTTTTTTCATCTTCTAGCCATTTAGGTCCCTCCCACCATCCCGATTCCAGAAGGTATTTAGGACTACAACCACGGGAAGGCAGGTCTGCCGGATTTTGACTTCCTGGAACTAAGTACCACTGTTGAGGGTTCGTAAGTTGGCATATTTCTCTGATTCTGTTGCCCACAAAGGTACCCCACTGGTCATTTCTTTTAATCCAGGCCAAAACTGTCGAAGAATCAGTCCAAAAGTAAGTTGGTACTGTAGGGATGTCCAAAGCTTTTACGACATACTTTGATAGTCTGGATCCCAACACACAGGCAAGCAGCTCAAGACGAGGAATCGTTAGAGCCTTTTTTGGAGCCAACCGCGATTTTGCTCCCAAAAATTTAATTGAAACGTTTTTTTCTTCTTCGCACCGTAGAAATATTACTGTTGCATAGGCACTTTGACTTGCATCGCAGAAAATATGTAGGGTCCAATCTTCTTTATTTCCATAACCTATTCTTCTCGGGATCTTCAATTCTGTTAGTTGTTTTAATTCGCTGTACCATTTCTGAAAGTCTCTTTGAATTTTCTCTGGAAGCGGAGTGTCCCATGCTGATTTGCTGGACCAAGATTCTTGAATTATTATCTTGGCTGGTAACAACGCTGGAGCTAGAAAACCGATAGGATCGAAAATTCCTTGAGTTATGGATAGAATTTGACGTTTTGATGGATTCACTATTTCTAAGTCAAATTTATTGTAGACCATCAAGCTATCATCTGTTCTGTCCCATTTAATTCCTAAAACTGGAATTGGAGTTGAAAAGTCTTCCTTTTCATTTTCTAAAGACAACTTTTCTATTTCTTTTACAGGACCGAATTGCCACAATCTTAGGTCCATTTTAGCTTCAGCCATGATTTCTGTTGCCTTAGATTTAAATTCTTCCAATTCGGACGTGTTGTTTACAGATGTGACGCAGTTAGCTACATAGAATGACTTCTGAAGTTTCTGAGCAATTGCCTTAAGTTCTTCTGGACACCCATTCAAATGATGTCTGATAACTGCGCCAAGTAAAAATGGACTGGAAGTAATACCAAACACCACTCTATTATGCTGATAGACTTTAATTTCATTCGTCTTCTTCCACCACAGGAACCTTAA
Source organism: Salticus scenicus (assembly GCA_963930645.1). Lineage (NCBI taxonomy): Eukaryota > Metazoa > Arthropoda > Arachnida > Araneae > Salticidae > Salticus > Salticus scenicus. The sequence goes on from OZ005648.1 coordinate 257,956,765, forward strand.
AAAATGCCGATCTTCCTCTTTTATTTCGATCTGAAGGAAGGCTCTTCTAATGTCGGATACAACAGCGATTGCCTTTTCTCTGAATCTTAACAATATTGCGGGAATCTCTTCTAATAAATTTGGTCCTTTAAAGAGACAATCATTCAGTGACGGTGCTCTTCCGACTTTGCATGATGCATCAAAAACTGGTCTGATGGAGGTGGTAGAACTATCAGGCTTGATGACTGGATGGTGGCATAAGTAGTGTTCCCTAACTTCTTTCAGTTCTGTCTGAGGGACTTCCTGTATGACATTTTCTCTTTGCCATTCCTTTAAAATTAGATCGTAATCCTCAAATGTATTTAATTTCTTTAATCTTCGGGTAGTACTGAATAATCTTCTTTCCGCTTCATTTCTATTTGAGGGAATATTGACATTGTTGGAAATCCATGGAAGGCCCACTCGATAACGACCATCTTCATTTCTGGTGAGTTGTCTAAGAAACATATCGTGGGCTTGCTCTTCTTCTTCTCTTTTGGGCAAGGTTTGTGCAGGGTCGTTGATTCCTATCGTTTCGAATCGCCACAAGTCTGGAACATTCCAATCTTTTATGTACAGATTTGTCATCAATACCGCTGTACCGCTATTCAAGCAACCCTGAGATGGAAGCCCTGTTTTTCCACAAACTGTCCATCCAAGTTTGGTTTCTATCGCTGTGAGTCCCTTTTCTAATTGCTTGACTCGACCCGTTAACAGTTGACCGTAGACGTCACTCCCGATCAGGATTTCTATTTCCGTACTACCAGGGCCGATATCGGACAACCACAGCTTATTTTTCTTGAGCTCTCTGCACAGATTTCCCTTTGGAATTCGAGGAATTTCACCACAAATTTTTTCTTGTTCTAGAAGGTCAAGCTCATGTATGGAACTGACCCGATTATTCGATGCACCTACAGTAACTCTAAATATATTATGCTGTTTAGCTTCTATCTGTGCACCTCCAAAAACTGTATGGGCAATTATTTCTGTACCAATGGGTTTGAGCTTGAGCTCTTTGGCAGTTTTCCTCAAGATGTAACTTTTCTGCGAACCACTGTCCATAAGACAACGCACCTTTTTTTGGCCTTTTCCCCCTTTTATATCTATTTCTAACGTCATAAAGGCTATTTCCTGGGAGCATTGTTTGGCGACAGTGTTTTGTATTACTTCGGGAGATTTGCTTCTAGTATTTTCACCCCCTTTCCTTATCTCTGGACAAAATAGTTCTGTGTGTGGTTTCGAACAAACGTGGCACTTAATAAAAACCTTGCACGTTTTTGTCCGGTGTCCAAAACGTAAACATTTCAAACAGCAATTTTTTTCTTTTACTTTATTTTTCTTTTCGTCAAGGGAGAGCGATCTGGCTGTTATGCAGTCTTTACTCTCATGCGTTTTTCCGCAAAATAAACAGCTTAATTCTTTTGCAGCGAATAATCCTGTAGCAGTGGGGATCCTGTTATCTCTCTTGTGGAATTTATTTTTAACATTTTCCCTGGGTGAATTAATTTCAAAACCCGACCTGGCTAATTGTAACCTTTCTTCACCTGCCACTTCCCTTTTCAAAAAATTCAGCAATAGTGACAAGTTCGATTTCTGTGTGGTTTCCTTATCATCTAACTCAGTAGAATCTTCCCTGGCCCCAACATTAAGTCTTTGAAACGTTCTAATAATATCTTCGGGTAAACAGGATTCTATCATTGGGTACAGCCACGCAGAGTTCTGATCAATGTTTACACCCATGCTTTCCAGTGATCTCAAGTGTGCTTCTATCTTGGTCACTAAATTACACAAATTTTTGCTATTTCCCCTAGTCTGTACATTAGCTGTAATTAATTTCAAAAATTCCCGAGCATATACTTCGATTAAGATATCTTTATCCCCATAGCGTTCTTGAAAAGCCTTTACTGCCTTTAAAAAATTTTCTGATGTTACGGGGTAACTTTCGAGTAATTCTCTGGCTCGAGTTCCTGGTTCTACGCACTGTAAAAGGTACTGAAATTAGTCAGCGTTGTCTAATACTTCATCCTCATGAATTTTCTTAAATTGGGCCCAAAAGGGCAAATAATTTATCAATTTTGAATCAAATTTCTTGATAGCTAATTTTGGTAATTTATATCGCTTTGTTTTCAAGTTTGTTTCGCTTTCTATTTTATTTTGGCTTGTGTAATTAAAATTTACATTTGAATTTAACTTTTCATTAATTAGTCTTTTAACTGTGATAAATTCATCACAGTATGCTTCGCTTTCTTCGGCTTCTTTTATAATCAAAGCTTCATCGCATTTACTATCTTCCGACATAATATATAATATCTCATTATCGAGTGTCTTTAATTCTGTTATTAAACCCTCTAATTTATTTAAATTATCTACAAGTATACCCCTCTCAAGATCTTCTTTCTCTAGTTCTGTTTTTAAAATATTTAAAGTTTTAGTAAAGGAAGATCGTAATGGAGTTCTTCGCCTTTTTATTTTTTCCATTTTCTGATTTTTAAACAAAAACAGAACAGTTTTATGTTAATTAACCAATTATTCTTTATTTATGCATTTTATTTTAAATGTAAAAACCTTCACTTTTCTATTTACCAAGAAGATTTTATTTAAAGAACAACTTGGAAAAAGTTCTATTTTTGAGAGCCATTTTCTTTTCATAAAATGTAAACAAAAGAAAATAACCATTTATTATTTTTTATTTTACTCTTATAGCAATATTTATTTCCAACTGAATAATAATTTTTCTTTATTTATTAACTGTAAAAATTTACTGAATTAAAGAATCACAAAATGTCATCCAAAAATAAAATAAAATCGAAGCTTCGTATCACTTGCACATTCTGTTTTCATTCATAAATTCTAAAATAATACTTTATTTCATTATCATTGCGAAACAAAAATAAAACAATAAAAATTCACTGCAATCAGATTTTGACATCATCTAATATTTAACCATGAAAAAATGCTTTTTTATTCTTTCTTTCATCAAATGATGCTTCTTTTTCAAGGTCAACTCAATACTCAATTGCTTTCTTTATATTATTTATTTCAATCATAAAAAACAACTATCTTATTTTGACCTTGATAAATTTACGTTTTAAATGTACAAATAATACAACGAATAAAAATCTTGTTTTATTTCAATCAATCAGACATATTTAATTTTATTTACTTTGAAAAAGGAATATTCTATATTCTAAATAATTTCAGTCTTAGATAACTTTTGAAAAACATTTCACATAATAATAAAATAAATTTTAAACCATTTATTGTTTCAAATGAAAATAATTCTTTTCTTTTCAGTTAATATAAACAATATTAATATAAACGATATTTCCTGTATTTAATATAAACAATACATCCTGATGTGGCGGACGCCATAAAATTATGTTATAAAACCATTCTTCTGAATGGCTTCAAGCGAATCTTCTCGATTCTTTGTAATATAAAGATTGCAGGCTATTGCATTTAATCAAATGTCTTATTTAATAATTTCAAATCATTTTATATTTCAAAGTAATAATCTTCAAACTGATATAATAATATTCTTCTTACCTGTAGAATTCTTCGACGTCAAAAAATGAAGACTAATAACGGACACTTGTTTTTCTATAAATAATAGCTTCTTCTTTAAGATGAGAAAAATATATACAGTTTATTAAATAAAGTATTTACATGAAGAAACACTATTTACAAAAGGTATTTACATATTCGAAATTTCACGAAAACAATTTTCTATTCGTAATATTTTAATAACTAAGCCACCAGTTTTCTATTTCGTTATGACAATGGTGGTTCCATAAAAATAAATTAAGCCAAAGATGGCCTGGGAGCATTCTATTTCATTGTGTTGCTCTCTTCACTAAAGACAAACTAAAACTAACTAATCTATGGGCTACCTTTTCTATTTCTTCAACGGTAGCTCCATGAATAATAAAATCAGGCCAAAAAGGCCCCGAGAGCAAACTACTATTTCATGACATTGCTCTCCATTCTAGAACAGAACTCAAACTAAAACCAAAACTAATGTCCCGCGAGCGAGTAAACAAAAAAATGTTCTTCGAATTTTATCTCAACGGGACCTCTGGCGCCCTCTAGTGAGGCAAAAGTATATCAATACCTAACAAAAATATTGCGTACTATGACAATCGAGATATTTTTTAACAAACGTTCGCGATTTTTGTTCAATCCCTAATCTTTCTCCATTGTGGGTCTCTATTTGCACCATGCCTGGTTTACTCACAGTGTTTGGCTTACCTTGTCTTTACATAACTATTAACTGTATGCGGCGCAGTACCAAAAGAATAAGCTGGAAATGTACTCCAACGTTAAAATAAGCAAAGCACTGGGGCTGTGCGGGCGTCTTCGAACAGCTGGTACCATTTCAGAAAGGCTAGACATAACATTGCGTTCGACCCATACACTACTGATATTTTACGATGAATCTCTTTAGTCGTGAAAAGTTTTGCCCGCACAGTCACAGTTTTCTGCTTACTTAACGTTGGAATAAATTTCCAGCTTATTCTTCAGGTACTACGCCGAAACGGGCGTATTTGTTGTAATAAAATTACTATAGTTTGGAAGCTAGAGACAGCAATTATCATCACCGCAAGCTTTCTTCTTGTTTTGCAATGGTACCATCTGTACAAAAGCGCGTGCATTTTTTGAAAATCCTATGTACTAGGGCAGTCATATAAAACCAATTTCCCATTTATTTTATTTTTATTTATTTATTAATTTCCATTTTTAATTAATTTATATACATGTATATGTAATATAATTTAGTGAAATTTACATTTGAGAATTTAATTTAACCTATTGAGCGTCGTAGAAAAAAAAAAAAAAAAAAAAAAAGTGAAATTCTTTTCAATATTTAGTTTTTACAATGTAATAAAACAATAGTTATTTCAGATTAAAATTAAAAATATATCTGTGCACTTATATATAAACCTGGTGATTATTATGTATGACCTCACTTAAAAAACAAATTAAAAATATATGATTGTGCGCTTTTGAATTATAATTGGGGAAGAAAAAAACTGTTTGGTGATCAGAAGAGACCTTTGTAGTGTTGTTTACAAGTGACGTATAATAGATATACCTATATTTTAACACTATAAGGTGTTACAATATGGGTACAATTAAATTTTGCTAAGCCCTTTAATTTATAAAATTATAAATCTAGAATTTTTTACTAATTGTCTGCTCATTTAGCAGAAAAATTGCTTAGAAAATGATTTCTTATTTCTTTTACAAGAACTAAAAATTATGTTGTAAAATGTTGTATTGCTCTTTATTTTTTTCAACTAAAGCAGAAAAAATTAAATCATACTGTCGATCGAACAAGTTATTTTTATTTATTTATTGAAATTTATTTTTATTTGTTTATTGAAATCAAGTATCCACATTAAAATTTAACCTCTTGAAATTTCGGAAATTATGTTGTACATAGCAATTCAAGTAGTAGGTTTTCAAGAGCTTTTACTGCTGACCAGTGTGCCATAAAAAAGCAATTTCTTTTCCCGTAATCTTCTACTGTGCACCGCTGAGAATACAGAAAATGCTGATGTTTTAAAGGTTTCTTACGAGATTACAGAACGTTCTTGGAACTTTAAATGGAGTAAACTTTCTTCAATCTTTATTTAAAATCGGAGAATGATTTCATTAACAAATGTATAAAATAACGGAATTGAATTTGATCAAAGGATCAAAAGTGTACTTTCGACGTATCAAAAAATTTAACATGTTATGAAGCTTAGTGTAGATATTTTTAAAACAAAAGAGATAAAAATAATAGTAAATAAAAAAATATATATATCGTGTTTATATTCATGTAGATAAATTCTGTAAATTTATTTATTTTTTTACTAGGTATGGGAGGCAGAGAATATAAAGGGTTATTATCTGTTGGCAGTAAATGTTGATAAATATTTTAATTATGCTAATTAATTATTTCTAATTCATGTATTTTGAATAGCTTAATAATTTTTTTAAATCCTCAAAATTCTAAAAACAACAACAAAACAATCTATGTATAAAAAAAAAAAAAATTATATATTTCTAAATTTCTGCGCATGAATTTTAAAATAAATTGAAAAATTATTTAAAAAAATTATTTAAAATTTATTACATAAAAATAATAGGTATTCAAAATATTAAAACACATTGCAGATGGAATTTACTTGTTGATTAACCCATTAACCAATGGTGTTGTGTTCACGCAACACCAGAAATAATTGCGTTTACCAGTTAACTATAACATATATTTTATATTAAGTATTGTTTTTAAGTAAGAAAATAGTAATTTTTTATTTTATTTAAAAATTTTGATCTGAAAAATAATTTTATATTTAAAAATGAATTTGAAACTAGAAGCACTTTCCAAACCAAAACTTTTGAAAATTTTCATATTTCAATGAGTTTACATAACTTGTAAAACACATTTTTCATAATAAAATACTAATTACTTTGGAAAACGCCTGTAGTTTTTGCTGTTTCATGCTACATCAAAAAAGTTCCATATACAATTATTTATATTAATTTTATGCTCTTATTCCTCTGAAGTTGTACAAATACAACACATTATTTTTAGTATGGTAAGACCAATTTTCATAATTTTATTTTAAATTATTGTTATATATGATCAAAATAATGAGTTTTACCGTTTGTATTTAGAAAAAAAATCATTAGTTTTTGGCGGTTAATGGATTAAAACATGTTTTAAAGGTATTTCATATTTTACATTTCGATTTAATTAAAAAAATTCTGGAGTGACATCACTCGGCTCTGTGAACATTATGTAATTAAAGGTTGTTTCAGGACTAACACCACAGTAACGACCAAGAAAAAAGTATCCTTTCACAAATCTTTTTCGGCAGTAGGAAAGGTGATCGAGAAATAATACTTGGAGTAGTTATTGAGAATATATTTAAGTAGATTATACAAAATTGTTGTCGGAAAATACTAAAAAATGGCGACACTGTCGCATTTTTCTCGAGGCATGTTGAATAATGGTGACACTGCTGCAATTCTCCCGAGGAATGTTGAATTTGATGCGATCTGCGGCACGAACTAAAACTGTTGTCAATTTGAATCTGGATAAAAGAAAAAGAAAAACATCTTTGTAATCTACACGAGTGTAGCTAAAGAACCGTGTAGGGGATTTTAAAAATTTTGATTTTCCTGTAATTGGCAAGTGTTTGAATAAAGTCGTTCCATTTCACACACACGCACGCACGCACAAAAAAAAAAAAAAAAAAAAAAAACAGTCATTTGTAAATAAATATTGCGTAAATTACTTGACCGAAAATTCGTTGGAGTTATTCTGCGTGTTGCTTTGAAAAATCATATTTCGAGAAAAAAGCGTCCGACATTTTAAAATGCGTTATAGACATGAATTAAAAAAAAAAAAAAGAAATACTTTTGAAATACACTATACACATACACTACACTTTCGACATCTATGGAGGTTTTGAAGAAATTAAAATTCAGAAAGTAGGGATTTCTCAGCCGGTATCGAACTGACACAGATAGACCGTTTCCGGTCTTCCGAGGCGCTTGAGGAGGAGCTCAGAATTACATAGAACATTTTAATTTTCAAAGATTAGATTGTTTGCCTCATATTTTAGAAGGTTTAAAGAGAAAAAGAAAAAAAAAATTTTTTTGAAACTTGTACAGTAGTGTTACCCCTTAATTAAAAGTAAGAGAAGTCGTTAAATAAGCGAAAGAGAAATGTATAGCATGACGTTTGAGTATTTCCCCCCAATTAGTACAATGTTTAATTCAACGGTATTACACTTCAAATAATTTGACCCTGTACGTGATTATGATAAAGAATTTTTCGTTGTGTCCCCGTAAAAACACTATAAATGCTAAATCCCCCAAAATCTACATATTTTGAACGACGGTGACCTATAATATGTACATAAATTTTGAGTTCATTCGAATAAGGCGTTTAGGCGCTATCGTACTTTAAACAATATCAGGCCATAACCGATAATGATAAAGACTTTTTCTCTGTTTCCCTGTAATAAACTATAAGTGCCAGAATCACCAAAATCTACAGAGTTCGAGCTACGGTGTTTCATAACAAATGTACTAATATTCAGCTCAATAAAATAAAGTACTTTGATGTTATCTTGTTCAATCAAATAGACTCATTGCCATAAAAATTTGCGCACCAACAAGTAACTGAATCGTTAAGAAACATGGCACGAAGGTACGTATTAGAGAAATAGGCAAATTAGTAGAAATGCAGCGTGATTACACATTACGTAATGCCGCCAGAGGGCGTTGAAATCCTTTCCACTTGAAGTATAAAACGTGTAAGCAGATCTTGTTTACGTGTGCTTAATCAGTCGCAGAAAGACACATTTTAAATAAAGATGCCGTCACGCCGCCATTGAAGACAGTGTGAGCAGTTTTTAGAGTCCGAGAGAGGAAGAATCATCGGGATGATGGAAGCTGAGTGGTTAGCTCGGTAAGTAACCTGTCGTCTAGACCGTTCTGATTTTATCGTGAGGAGGTGGATGAACCAGTGGACAAGAGGAAGGTCGTTTACAACACGACCAGATGAGGATGTCCACGACAGACCAATAGTCGAGAAGAGTGTTACATCATACGACACGTACGGATAGCTCCAACTATCTCATTGTCAACAACCTGACTATAAACGTCCCTATGTCTGTAAGTACCATTGAAAGGTGCCTGGCTGAAGGACAATTGCTATCTCGGTACTCATTGCGTGTGCTGCCAATGACACCCCCAACCATCTCCTTCGTTTAGAGTGGTGTCGCGCTCGGTGGGACTCGACTGCAACCGAATGTAACCAGGTCATCTTCAGTGATGAATCTTAATTTGAGCAGTGATGACAATTGTGTGCGTGTGTGGAGGCTCCATGGTGAACGCTGCAATTTTGCCTTTGCTTTAGAGTGGCACAACAAAGCCACAGTTTGTGTGATGGTATGGGGTGCCTTCGCATATAACACACAGTCACCCCTAATATTGATCCCCAGTCCAGCGATATGTTCTTGACATCCTTCAGTTACATGTGTTGCTATACATGTCGAGGCTCCCGGGAGCCATTTTTTCACACGACAATGCTGCACACATACAGCAAGGGTAAAAAAGGACATCATCCGCCCCATAACCACCTTCCATGGCCTGCTCGATCCCCAGATTTGTCACCGAACAAGGACAACTGGTATCACTTGTGAAGGCAATTAGACAGCTTAAGTGTTTTGTCGAATTAAGTGGAGCATTTACAGAAGCTGTGGAATGAGATGCTGCATTTTATCCTACAGGACTTTATTGTCTCAACACCCATCCGTATCACATTGTGTATTCACGCTAGAGGTGACCTAACAGTGTACAAAAAAATAATTTATTTGTAGTTTTCTCTGCAATAATTCATGATTTTAATTTGATTTTGCAATCACTCATGTATATCAACCTTGTACTTACGTATGTAAAATTTCGTTTCATTCTGACAAACCTTTCTTGGTCACAGATTTTTATGTATGTGTATACATACGTGTATACACACGCATGTACGTTATGTGTATACATACGCATATACACACCTATATATACATAGATACATATATATACCGTGATATATTCATAGATATATCACGGTAAAAGCAGCTAAAATGAACTCAGGAGACCTAAAAACGTATAAATAAAACAACCTTTAAAAGTCGAATTTTTTCATGATTGAAAATACTTTCCTTACATAATGTATGCTCTGGAAATAAAAAAAATGAGAAAGAAATGTTTTCAAAAATGGAATCGACGTGTACCTCTTTTTTTTTATATATTACAGTTCAACATTTCATCCCTGACGTTTTGTTCCCAAAGTAAAAAATAGCAACGCATTTGGAAATTGAGTACTTTGACCATTTTCCTTTAAAGTTACTAAAATTATTCATATTAATTATGCCATACATTTCTCTTAGCGTATTTATTAACAATTTTTAAAATACATTAAGTGTTAGAAAAATAAATAAATAAATAAATAAATGTGACTATTTTCTTTAAATTGAAAATAAGGATAGCTATTTTGTAAGATTCCCATATATTTCTTAACTTAATAGCTAGAGGTTTGATATGGAAGGAAAATTACCTTGGGGCTTTTAAACCTAGTAGATTATTTAGTTAAAAATATACATTTCCATTTATATAATATTTAAAAAAAAATGTTTTATTCATTTATAAATGCTAATGAAGTAAATAGATGTAAAATCTGAATTTGAATGATGCAGAATAAGGTATTTGCTCACAAAAATAAAAAAAATACACAGATAATCGCGAAATCTTTAGGATCGAATGTTTCAGCACAAAACAAATCAGTCAAGACCGCAGAGGGAAAGCATTAACGTAATACTCTGCGAATTTCCATTGTTGCTTTTAAATTTTTGTTGTATTACATAATTTTTTTTTCAATAGCTATTACTGAAAACGGTAATTTAAAGTAAGCATATTCTCTGTATTTGAACTAATATTTAACTTATTATCCGAGGCAAAAATTTAATAGATACTAAAACTGAAGTTTGGGATACTATCTAAACTAAATAAATTTATTTCAATGGTTGAATTTAAATATCTGTTTTGTTTGTTTATTTTATTTTTATTGCTTATTATTTATGAATAAAATGTTTAAATGTTGGATTTAAAATGGATCTCAATGTTATTCATAAGTTGCTACAGGTTTAATCCATTTGGAGTAAAAGTAATTAAGTTCATTTAATACTGAAAGCAACCAAAATTTATAAATTAGGTTAAAAAAAAAGCTAACAAAAATTTTCCTCAAATTTATAAAAGAAAAATTTCATTGAAAATTTCCGGAACAGATTCCCCTTGCAATCAGGAATTAAAATTAGGTTAAGTTAAAATTACATCCCACTGCCAAAATAGGGTTAAATTAGAGTTTTAAAACCTATTGAGATGTAAGTAGTAATATATATATAAATAGTCACATCACTTGGTGGTCATCTTTCTGTAATCTAAAATTATTTAATTTCTCTGAAAATTCTTAACACATATTTTATTTTATTTTGTTTTTAAGCGTAACACTGTAAAAAAAAAAAAAAAAAATGTTTCTATGGAGATGCAGAAGAAGCTTTATTCTTAACAAATTACGCAGGCCTGCAACCAAAAAATTGTTTAGAAACCAACAGTTGACACTAATAAATTTTTAGACGCTTATTTCAGGGAAATAGTGAACAAATTCTATGACGTACTAGTTTTTCAAAAAATTGAAAATTAAAAAGAGATGGAGCGTAGATTCCAAGATAAATGGAACGTCAATATGATGGCAGACTACTTCTTGATGCTACATAGAAATGTCCCTCATACTGCCTACAACGAACAAAGAGCCAAAAAGAACTTTCAGAACAAAAGGAAAAGAAAGCATTAACGATTTACGAATTTAGAATGTATTAAAGAATGATAAATCACTAACTGTTCTAATTAATATAATTTCCAGTCGATATAAAATCAAAATATATTTAGCAAATAATTTCCAATTGTTTGATATAATGATTAATTTTTAAATAAAACACTTAAAAATATTTTGAAGACTAATTTCGTTTCCCTAGAATATGTACAAGAAGCTCTCTTGCCCGTATATTTAAACCTATTTCGTGAAAAATCCGTACATGATTGCGAAAAATGGATGCCATATTCGAAATCATCGCACTAAATAACATAAAAATCAGACATTAGATTTTAAACACTTTATCATGACTCAAATTTTGCAAGCCTGTGTTATCTAATAAGTTTGAAAAAAAAAAAGCTTCTTGTATTCAAAATGTAAATTATAATCAGAACTTAAATTAAAATATTATTATGGTATGAGTTTAATAATCAGTATACTGAAAATATTTTTAATATGACATGTTAAGTTTTTTTTATTAATCTGAATATAAATTATATTCAGACACACAGAATGACTATAAAAATCTGTGATACTGCATTTGTTATTTGCCATATATTAAAGTAATCAATTAATATTGAAACAATAAATTTATTTCATTTAATAAGACAATTCATTTCCAATTTTTCGATTTTTTTTTTTTTTTTTTTTTTTTTTTTTTTTTAATATATGAAGGGAAAAATCATTCATATTTATTTTTTTTTAACAATTTTATTTCGCTAAATTTCTGAAAAAAAAAAAAATAGTCTACTTCTCTTAAAATGAATTTAAAATGTGTTATCGTGACTTTTACTTTTCTGCTATATATACCTATATATACATTTTTTGTTACTTATAGAATTTAAGTATGATTGTGAGATAGAATTGAAAAGTTCTCATGCGATTGTGTTGCAAATTTGTGTTACATGGACTGGATACGGAGGCACTCTTAGGTTGCGAAAAAAAAAAATGTTCTGTAAGCTTTGAGAGTATGGTGAAAAGACTGCGGCAATAGACTTGAATTGTGTGTTATCTTTTCTTTTCATTTAAAAATATAATTTTACTTTTTAAAATAAGAGTCATCAAGAAAATTTAAAGTATAAATATTTCAAAATATTACAAAAGGACTAAAAAATTGTGTTAAAAGTTTGGGTGTAATTTGTTGTAGTTACGAGTAAAATTTTTGTTACTTCTCTGTAATTTCGTGTTTATTTCCATGACAAAACCTGTAATTTAGTTGGACAGCAAAACGAATTTTCTGTAGCCCCCCAAAACAAATGCATTTACTTATATATCAATTCATAATATCTCTTTTGACTATATTGCGAATTATAATGTAAGTAATGACATTCTTTTCTTTCGTTCATGCACAATAAAGAGAAAAAAATATTTGTATAAGTGCAGGTGCAAGGAAATTTAAAATTTGTGTAATAAATAAATCAGTTGATTTTGCTTTATGCGAAAATCATTTATTTATAACACGATAACTAATTGGTAATTTTAGAATATTTCATTTCTTTATTTCTAGATAATTTGGTTTCAAATAAGTAACCCATTTTGAAGATATTTAAATATATAATTTACAAAAAAAAAAAAAAAAAAAAAAAAAGAAAAGAAAAAGAAAAGAACAAAAATCACAAAACCAAAACCAAACTTTTTTCATCATTTCTCCACATCTGTTTACATTTTTATTATTCAAAAATATTTAAAACATTTCCCGTTTTTTATCAGTATTACACGATTTTAATAATTATCTATGTTATAACATATATTTTCAACAAATCGTATAAATCTTAAAATATCTTTTTTATCATTTAATAGATTATTCTGAAGCAAGTAATAGCACCTCACTAAGAAGAAGCACGATAATCTCAAATGAATATTTTGTTCTAATCCAGTGATTATTCAGTTCAGTGATCGAAAGCCAAAACCACTGGGGAAATTCGGATAAGGGTGTGGCAGAACATTGTAATAAGAACCTCAGACATATCTGAGGGAATTAGCTTTATTACGTAAGATTTCTTTATTCTCTTTATAACTGCACGCTATTGTAAAGCTGTAGGTCTTTATAATATTAAGCATTTATAAAAGTGATCAGTACTTAAAATTTATTAATGATTAATATTCAGCAAGAAACAAGTAATATATATTTTAAAGTTAAAAATCCTTTATTAATTTAACATATATGCCTTATTATATTTTTTTAACTTTTATTAAGTTACTATTTTAAAAGCAAAACATGCATCTTGGTTGCTAAGAATTTTCATTTGGTGGCAACATTATCGATATTTTAAGTTTAAAAAATTCATTACATTATATCTCAATAAAGCTTTACGATATTTATCGTTACAAATATTTCAATAAGTGAAAACAAATTAAAATAACTAAAAACATATTGTTAAATTAATTGTGTAAGAAAAAAACTTTTTTAACATAAAATAAAGATTATTATTATTATTATTATTATTATTACTATTATTTATTTATTTATTTACTTTTTAATGTGAATTATTAGTTTTTAATCCTATGTTTCTAATTATCAAAAGACAGAAATCGAAATTTTGTTAAATGTAAATAGAAAATTATTAGGTAATTTTGCATTATATATATCACACAGTAATTTTATATAGCGTGTATGATAGTTAAACGGAGTTAAATACCAATTTACAATTTAGATGCAAAGTAAAAGTTAAAAATACATACTATTTATTTGACTGACGCCAAATAGCTTTACATTGGAACCACAATCTTGCGTTTTCTTTTTCATCAGAAAGCTGACAACGTTCAGTTTTTTGTAGAAGTTCCGAATATTAAGTTCCTTAATTTCACTTGCACAAAACCACAATTCTTCTTTATCCTTAAATTGAAATAAACCTATATAAAAAAGACATACATATCGAATGTAGCGCATGTAACAGAATTAATATCATTTGTCACAAGAAATTTTTGTTATAGTAAGAAAAGATGAAAGAAGCAACAGTGAGATATTGGTGTGTACGAAAAATTGTACGAACCATAAACTTTCTTATCTGTATGATACAAGAATTTTTTGTAAAATATTAGGTACATTTCATTTTACATCTAAAATTATGCCTGATAAGAAGTATTTTATACCGATTAGTAAAACTAATAGAGGTCCTGCTGAAATTTCTTACGGTGATAAAAATGGATATACATAGTTATGTATGAAATTAATTTCTGAATTATTGCACAATAAGAAAATTTGTTGAAAAAATGATGAAAAATTTATTTTCAATGCAAGTACTAAATTCACTTACTGAAAAAGTCACTGTTTGGTAATATTTAATAACACTGGATGGCTACTTTCCACAGCCCGCAACCCAATTATTTTTCTAGAACACAAGTTACTCGGGACAGTTAACGCGTACAGTTACCAGGTGCGAGGTCTTTACCAGAATTAAATTTTTTTGTGTTTTAATATTGTCACATTTTGTATACTTGCATCTTTTGCAATATGGTATTGTTTCGTGAAAATAATAATATGATTAAAGCGACGACGGATTACCTGATTACTATCTAGAAAATGTATGTGTGATTTTTTAAAGAAAGTTGTATGAATTTTCTATATCATTTTCAAAAGTGATTATTATATATATATATATATATATATATATATATATGTATATGTATGTATTTTTTTTAACACTGCGGAAAAAATGAAAATTATTTGCAAATAAAATGCTTTATTTTTTATTTTTTAGCTTAATTAAGAATACTGTATAGAACTGACGATCATGAGTAATCAAGTGTAAATAAAAACAGTTAATAAATAAATCATTCAATTATAAAACGGTACTTTAAAGTTAAAAAAAAAAAAAAAAAAAGAATAGTATTTTGTATTTACTCTCTTCTTTAAATCATAGTTATACTTTTTTTTCCTTAAAAATTCTACTCTATTTTTATTAAATAAACATGTAATTTTTAAAATATGAAGCGATTTCAACCTTTTAAACGACTGCAAAACACGTATAAAAAAACAATAAAAACTAAAAGCAACGTTCCAAAATTGGGCACAAAAATTAATTAAACACATTTAAGGACAGATTTTTAAATGATAAGTCTTAATGCATGTTTAATTAGAGTAATTTACTTTCATTTATAATTTTTCTTAATGCAGTATTATTTTATTCACAATTAAGAGACATTAAATGCAATTACACCTTTTCTTGCTTTATTATTTTCAAAGCAGCATTTTAATGTGCAGTGTGTTTCCTTTGATGTTTTCAGTAAATGACAATTAGATGTCGTAAAAAAGAAAAGAAATTTATTAGTTGTTTTATTTTATATATATTAAGAATAATTTACTTGTTTAAGAGAATGTAACGATAATGTTTCGTTTCAAAATTTCTTTTGAAATATTTGAAATATATTTATGTCAAAAAAAATATATGCATCTCAGCACATTTTCTAGTAAAATATATTTATAAACATAGAATGCAATATATTAAATAAAAAAACTTATTTTTGTAGAAATTGGTTTTCTTGGAGAAAAGAAAAATTGTGTATCAATATATATATATATATATATATATTTATATATATATTATATAGTAATTGTAAAATGAACTTATTGCAATAAATTTTACGATAGCAGTTATAAAAATTTATTCACACTATTCTCACTTTAAAAAGACCAATTGTTTTCATTCTAAAAAACGTAATATAGAAAAATAAAAAAGTACTGATCGTAGCACTATGCAGTTTTCACTAAAATGCACAGAAAGACATGGATTTTTTTTTTTTTTTTTTTTTTTTTTTTTTATAAAAAAAGATTTATGGGCAAATTAGCTTAATTTCTTATATCAAATATTAGGAGGCGCTTTAATTTAAAAAAAATCCTTTTTTACAGTGACGCAGTACATTTAACAACGCAGCCAAGACTACAAATATTGAATGTCATGGGTATTTATGAGCATGGCCGTTAGATGTTACGCATTGAGATTTATTCATAATATGGCGATATTTAAGATGGCGGATCTGTTTAAAATATGACATTATACTACAAATATGGCGTAATATGTTAGTGAAAAATGTAACTAATGTTTTCTCTATAATAAAAAAAAAAGTTATTGCTGCCGCTGTCCGATATTTTTGTCTGCGACAACATCTTTTGCGAACAAGAGGGTCCTCAGCGTCGAAATAGCATTGATGTTTGATGAATAAACCAAGAAACACATTTTTCTTGGATAGTAATTTCTATCACCTTAATTAACGGAGTTATTATTTAAAAACGTCGTGTTAATAAAGGTGCTCTAATTGCCATCTTGCAAATAGTTTCTTTAAAAAATCATTGTTTCTTTAGAAATCTAGAATACCGTAGAAACAAAAGAAGAGGGTAGAAACTTTTGTGCGTTTTTAAAAGCAAATCCTCCGTAACGAATGAAGATATACAAAATACGTCTATACTATCCAAAAGAACGTTTATTCTCAATTCCAACGATGTAATTATTTTCTTTTAATATGGATTTTTTATATTAAAAACATTTTTTGAAAGGTATCTAAAATTTCTCTTTCTTTCGATTATCTCTTTTTGAATCACGGTGTGCGAAAAATAATCGTTCAATATTTTAGCAAAAGATACTTTTAGAAAGATCATTTAACCATTATTCAAATCATATAAAACATTTAAGAGAAAATCAAATACCAATTCACATTTTTTAAATGCACGAAACATCGTATTTTTCACAAAACACTTTATAACTCAAAACGTTTTCCGAATTACTCAGTTATTATTTTTTAAATATAGATCTCAATGAGAGAAACAAACCCTTAAAAGATTGAAATCCGATTGCAGAAATTTCGCATGTTATGATTTTTTTTTTTTTTTTTTTTTTTTTTTTTTTGCGAAACGCACGTATGGATTTTCGGAAACACACCTCTTTCTTTAAAAGCTTTGTTCTTAAATTTCAATTCTGTGTAAACGAATAAAAACACAGAAAATAATCTGTCACATTCAAAAGCATGTTACTTCATAATTCCATCGATGAAAATAAAAAGCAAAGAAAGTTATTATATAATTTTAATACTAATAAATAAATAAATAAATAAAAATAAAATAAAAAATTCAAAGGTTTTTCAGCTCACTGTCACTTATTATCTCTTTTTTAATCGCCCTGTACGATTTAAAACAATGATTCAAGTTCATAACTGTATGTATCATCAGAAAGAGTGTTTAATTTTCTTTCCAAAATCATATAAAACTTTTGACAAAATCAGGATCAGCTAGTCGAACTGTCAGTTTACGAAGCATCAAATTTTCAACTAGACATTTTCTAACTCAAAACGTTTTTGTGATATATATATATATATTAAGTTACTGCCGCCACTTTTTTTTCAGGTTACAATCTTCGTTATTATTATTATTATTATTTTTGTCGAATTGTAAGTAGTCGGGTAGGGACCTGCAGGGTTATTGAGCGATGCGAATCGGGAGGGGCGGCAAAGCATCCTTTGGGGATAGGTGAGCGGATCGAGAAGGAGACAGAGCCCCCTACTTTCTTTACATAAAAAAAAAAAAAAAAAAAAAAAAAAAAAAATGTATTTTATTGAAAACCGCATAGTGCTACGGTCAATACTTTTTGAATATTTTTTTTTTCCTTAGACTATTTCCTCTGATTTTTTCTTTTTCCTGTGACTTTCGGACCACTCGGTATAATATTCAGTTACAAACATAATAAAAAAATATACTTTTATTTTAATTTTTCAGAAGCAGTTTAAAAACAGTGTTTTTAATTATGAAGACAACTCATTCAAACCTTAAAAAAATTTTAAACAAACCATTTGTTGTAAAAAGATGTTTTTTCTATAAAACTTCCATTAAAATAAAAGATTTAAATATATTCTTAAAATCAAAGTGATGATAGCTTTGTTAGTAGATTTAGAACAATTAAAGACAATTAACAATCAATTAAAATATAACTAATCCTAACATCATAAGAATGTTAACTATTTACAAAAATAAAAAATAAATTATACTTATTTTGTACTAGATTTAATTCAAAATTTATTTGCGACGATTTATAATTACACTATTACAACATGGAAAAAAACTTGTAAAAAAAAAAAATCACAGATTCTTTATTTTTAGCTTAAAATATTCAAGAAATACATATTTACATTTAAAGAATAACACTGAAAAAATCCTTTAGATGTAAATATGCGTATATTTTTGGCTAAAATTAACGAATCTGTAATTATATTTTGTTTATCAACCATCATTTTACCCAAAATGCACATTTGAGGTATGAAGAAAACTAAGAAGCTATTTTTAATGACACTGTAAAATGTATTCGTGTTCTAGGTTATAATATGTTATTAAATTTACGCTTTTTGGAGTCACATCTGGAGCACTTTTCTCAAAACCTTTGTAAAATTTGTGATGAGCATGCGTAAATTTTTCCTCAGGACATCTCTATGTTTGAAAAGCGTTGCAGTGTACGATGTGATCGGAGTATTCTAGCTGCATATTGTTGGTCTATTATCAGAAACATGCCAACACGTGCCTACGAGACTTTTTGGACTTATATCTGGTATAATTTCCTGTAAACCTCGGCGAAATTAATGATGAGCATGGGGAAAGTTTTCTTCAGACCATCTCCCTGTTTGAAAAGCATTTCAGTGGAAGATGTGATAGAAGTATGCTAAATGAATACTGTTGGTCTATTATCAGGGACACACCAACAAATACCTACAAGACTTTTTGGACTCACATCTGGAGTAATTTCCTGAACACCTTGGCAAAACTAATGATGAGCATGGGGAATGGTTTCTCCAGGACATCGCCATGTTTGAAAAGTATTTCAGTGGAAGATGTGATCGAAGTATGCTAGCTGAATATGATTGGTCTATTATCAGGGACACACCAACAAATACCTACAAGGCTTTTTAAACTCACATCTCGATTAATTTCCTGAACACCTTGGCAAAGTTAATGATGAGCATGGGGAAAAGCTTCTCCAGGGCATTTCCATGTTAGAAAAGCGTTCCAGTGGACGATGTAATCGAAGT
This sequence comes from Salticus scenicus, assembly GCA_963930645.1. NCBI lineage: Eukaryota > Metazoa > Arthropoda > Arachnida > Araneae > Salticidae > Salticus > Salticus scenicus. The sequence goes on from OZ005648.1 coordinate 257,976,215, forward strand.
ATGCTAGCTGAATATTGTTGGTCTACTATCAGGGACATACCAACAGATGTCTACGAGACAAACTGGTCAACAATTTTTGTGTTTATGCTTTATTATAATCAAGCTTCTGTTGAATTCTCTGCAACCAGTTTCTATACATATGAGAAGTGTGTTTCCTACAAAAACCGTACGTGATGGACCATTTTAGTTTGATATATAAATCAAGATCCTTTAGTTTATACAGAATTATAATTTATATAAAGGGGAAAATAAAGCGAAAATTTGTCAAACAGTATCATTTTAATTTATATGCAATTCATAACAGATTATCACAAGATCATAATAATTTTCAGTCATACATATCCAAATCATCTTTATAAAAAGATGTTAGATGTATGCTGCAAAACGTCGGTAAGCTTAATGCTACAGACGTTATTCATTTAAATTTTAAATGATTGTAAAAAATATTAATTATAATTAACCATTAATGAATTGTTGGTAAATACGTGACTATCCTTCCATCCTTTTTACAAACTTATTGAATGAAGAATATAAAATAAACATCCTATTCATATATTAAAGTACCGTTTTATTTCTTATGAAAGTTTATATTTCTTTCTATCACATTGGCATAAATATATTAACAGACGAGTTATAATGTCACAGAATTTGATTTTACCAAAAAAGTTGTTTAGTATCTGAAAGATTTTATCAGCTTCTTAAATAGATTATTTTATGCAAAAAGACATCAGTAATATAACACGTGCATTTAAATGCAAAATTTATGTATGTTCAAAATTAGTTTAATAATATATTAATTAAATAGATGACATTAACTACGATGTTTTACATTCAATTAAATTATAGCAATAATTAATTAAATATGTATTCTTTATTTTAAATGTTACATATTTATGCTAGTTATTTCCAAAAATTTGGTCTTTATAAAAATTTTAAATGAAATTTAATTTAGGGCAATGCATAAATAAAATGTATGTATGAAATTCATAACAGAATGTGTGGAAATCATAATATTTGTATGTGAAATCTACAACCCACTTATGTATTGATTTGGATGCTTACTTATACAAAAATCTTTACACTTTGCTTGCGGTCCAATAAAAATACATTTTTCATAAAAAAAAAAAAAAAAAAAAAAAAAAAAAGATCCACGACTTCAAGCGTTAATTAAAAAAAATTTTTGCTTTAAAAATTAAAATACATTTTATATTCGTGTTTAACGTTTTACATGCTGTTGGTGTATATATATATATATATATATATACAAGTGACATTTACAGTATCAGTTGTTAAGAATAAAATTGGAATAATTCAATCTTAAATTCGTCAAATCATTTTAATAAGTAATACAACGTTATAGAGGAACGCGAAAATGAGGGGCTTACTGTTTAAAATATGAAACTACCCTGACGAAAATATGTTAATTTAATCTGGATAAGTGTTAGTACCAGTCTTTTTTTCCCCACATCTCTTTATTTGAAATAAAATTTTCTCCAATATGTAAATACGATTAAATGAGAGGAAAAATACCCTTCAAGAAAAGTGGTGCGAAAAAAAAAAAAAAAAAAAAAAAAGGAGTGTACTAACAAAATTTTGGAAGAAATTCAGCGTGTATAGAAATATAGTTTAATATATTCCTCAGAATACTGTTTAATTAATAATAATAATAACAATACGCAGAGAATAAAATCATATATTTAAATGAAAAAAAAAAAAAAAAAAACAAATATTAACTCTTTCAAGGTATGTAAAACACATATCATAATCACATATCATAATTTTCTTAGATATTAAAAAAATGGTCAGGTATTTATAGTCTGTAAAATAATAATAAACTTAAAATATATCATTTAAAATTTAAATAAGTGTGTAAATAACAAATAAAATACACATTTATCAACGAATAATGCTTAAATTTGTGTTTATTCTTACATTAGTTTTGTAAACTTATTCAATAAAGATAATAAGATAAATATTCTATCGATAAATTAAAGTAACTTTTCCCCCATGAAACATTACTTATCGTACTGGCATAAATATATTAATAGACGAGTTATAGTATCGCATGCATTTTTCTTGCCAAAACAGTGATTTAGTACCGGAAGGATTTCACCAGTAAAGCCTCTTTGATTGTTTCTTCGATTTATCAGCATTCTTTGTCAGAAAAAAATGACAAGATAATCTCGCCTACATAGCAATCTGACATTAACTAGAATTTTTTAGGCAAAAATTCGTAGATATAATCGTATATAGTTTTAGTAAATGATGGATACTAGAGAGGATATACTAAAATATTTACTATTTTAAGAAATTTATAGTTTACATTTTTGTATCATTAGAGTAAACAATAGTCATTTTTCAGCGTTATACGGTCTACATTTTACCTTGTGTTTTCTAGCAGACTTTTTTTTTACTTTCTCTTACCCATAGGGTCGAGAAAGTATTGTTTTAGGGTCAAATTTTCCAACGTGTGTTTTTGTTATGATTACACGTTCTGAGGTCCCCTGAATACGAAAATCATATTTTTAGCGAATGGTCCGTGTGTCTGTATGTGTGTTATCAGCATACCTCTAGAACAATTTATAGCAGAAATTCCGAACTCTGTATGCTAAATGTATATCATATAGGGATGCTACACTAAGCTTTTCGTTGAGATGAAGCAAATGGTTCGTGTACAGAGACACTCAAAAGTATTCAAATACATTACGTCTATGGGGGAAATTGCAGGTAAGTAGAGTTCAACATCAATAGACTGCACTAAACAACTAAACAAAATGAAACGAATATATATATTCATTATAAAGATAGTCAACTGGGAAATATTTTTGTGTATATAGGAGCCTCACCTCCCCCCCCCCCTGGGTGTGAAGTCCCCCCCCCCTCGAAGGGAGTAAATTTTCATGATGGGCATCTTTCAAAAGAGCTCGTAAATACCTTTAAAACGAATGGTTGAACCATCGATCTGCGATAATTTAAACTAAAGTTATCGATTCTTTTCATTTTTAACAAAAAAAAAAAAAAAAAAAAAGTGTAATATTGAGAATAAATTTAACTCAGTGTTATACTAGTTCTCTATGGAAATCGTCTGCATTATCATGGAAGATAAATTTTTAAATAATAATTTTAATAAATTATTTTTACTGAGTGAATTTGTATAGGAAAATATAGAAGAAAGTCGTGTGATGGCCGCAACACACTAGTTATTTGTTGTTAGTGGATGTGCTTTAATAATAATATTTCACCATTTCCAGGAAAGCTGTTCGGGAATTGAAATAAATTCCTCATAGAGATATGGTAAATAATGTATGTTTTAAGCTAAATATTCATCGCTTGTTTTTTGTATTACACGTTTTGAGGCTTTTTTAATGTTTCATCTTTGTCTGTTCGGGAATCTGTCTGTTTTGTCTCTTAGAGTAACTTAAAAACGAGTAATTTCAGGAGATCCAAATGTTGTATTTTGAAGTTAATATAAGTTTGTTGCTGGAAAAGTTTGATCAAGATTGGTAAGTTTCAATGAATGTTGCGCGTGAAAATTGCCCGTATAATTTTAAGTAAACTTTTAATTTTAATAACAGTATCAAATTCTATATAAATGTAGGTGCAATAATGAAACAGGGGTTTGAGGGGGTGATATCCCCCCTAACACAGAACTATAATTATGATATAAAACTCTTCCGAAGCTTAATTTGAATTGTTTAACATAGATTTCCATAACAGTACTCGTTATCTTACCTCTTAATATACAACCTGTATTTATAGTATTAAATTTCAGGGTAAAAGAAAGTCGTGTGAGTGACACACAAGATTATTACAATCTTCTGTAATATTCATCCACTATTGGTTAAAGTAATCATTACTGTATGAATGTTCCGTTGGAACTGTCAGGGAGAAAAAGCGGAACCGTAACAGAAATATATATATATATTTTTTAATAAACATTTTTTTTTAAATTTAAACAACGAAATTTTTTATATTGAATATTTCTACGATTTCTTTAAAAATTCAAGTCATTGAGTCTCGTTAATAAATGGACAAATTTATCTTTTCTTTTACATTATTTTATCTTTTCTATAAGATCATGTAAAATAACTCTTGTGTAAGAAATATTTTTCTTTCTTTTACAAAGCAGAAACTGTGCTAGTCTATTATAATTTCATTAATGTTTAAATATAAATAGCAAACTTTGAAATTTACAATCTTGTCAGTAAATTATGTGAAAAAAAATGACAAATAATAACCCATATGTATTTAAATTCTGTCTGTGTATAAAAATATGCGTCTTAAAAAAAATCATACTCTAAGAAAATTTGTTAATCAAGATAAAAATCCTATATGGGAATCCAAGATAAATTTAAATTAAAGACAAAAATATGAGATTAATCGATTTTCATAGTTAAGGGGCTGGATTTATCCGCTGCTCTGGTAACTATATTTAAATAAATAATTTTATAGTAATGGGTATTATTTTTTAAATTCCTACAGATTAATAAGCCTTGAAAGAATAAACGTTTAGCATTTGATGTAAACAAATGTTTTGAAATAATTTATTTATAAATTATAACCCTCGAATGATAATACTCTTAAAAAAGAAAAAGTGCTGTTCTAAAATAAAAAAACTTGCATTTGTTATGCAGACGAATGATATATTTATCTTTAATATACAAAATACTTCTCATATTAAATTATTATTTGAAGTTAAGATTACTATTTCCTCACCTATACACCAATACAATGATTTTATTTATATTAAGATTTACAAATTTATTATACTTTTAGATAATATTTATTTCAAAATTATATCTAAAATGATCATTTTACAAATCCAACAGTACTTAAAAAAAAAAAAAAAAAAAAAACCTTAGTAAAAAGCAAAGGTAATGCTACTTGTACTTAAAGTATCACGTACCTTTAAATGGTGAACATATCACCAAAAATTACTTATTATGCAATAACTTGTTGCAAAATAGCTTATTTTAAAATAACTCAATGAATAATTATTTTTTAAACTGGTAAATTTTAACAGGTGCTAAAAAATCTTTATCTCTCTATTTCAGCAATTAAATTAATTCTACATTATTTATTTATTTATTTTACGAAAAAAAAAAAAAAGTCATGTCTGTGCAATTTTTCACGAGAAATAGCTGAGAAATGGTTAGCCATAATTTAGTGATGTTCAACAACTTTTACATGGCATACAAATTTATGAAATGACGAAAAGTTAGCTTTCTAAAATTAAAAGGTTTGTAATTATAAGCATCATTATGTAATAATTCCGTGTCTGTGTCTTATGTAATAATTTTGCATCTGTGGTAATTGCAGAAAGAGATGCAAAATAATTTGCTACTGTTTGCGGGCGTGACATTTCGAATGCTTTAAGTTAAAAATAATTATCTATGTTACAGTATCTAGTTTTTCTTTTTATCGGTTTGCGTTCTCCTGGGATTTTACATCAGGACTCATACGGACCCGCTTTTTTTTTCCTGGGTCTCACACCAGTATTCTGAAATACTAAAATTCATTTTAAATTTATAGACTTATTTTATAACAAACAACGTTATATAAACGCACTGGTGTAAAACCCAGTGAAAAAAATAATATATATATATATCTGTACGAACTCTGCGTATGCACGCAAGACTTTAATTTTCCAACATGATATTTTGTTTCTAAGATTCAATCTGGTATGTTTTATACACGGCATTAAGACATTCTGAAGCTCGTAATGGCGCTTCGAGACGTTGTTTGACAAGAAAGGTTGTTTTATAAAGAAGTTGTTTGACATATAGACTTTGGAGATGCCGAAATTGTCCTACAGATTTAGGTTTTCCACTTACTACTAATGCGTAGGAAGATTGGACGAACGGTTAAATATATACGTCTATTATCCACGATGCTGTGAATATTTCGGCAATATTTTCTAAAAATGCAATGATACAGTAATATCGAGAAATACAATTCGGAGACTTAGGAGAAGCAGATATGAAGAGTCGATAAAAAATACCACGAAACTTTCTCCTTGCTAACTCAATGTCGTCTTCCATGTTGCTGTTTGCTATAAATATTCAAAGCTTCCTAAACTAGGGAAGTGATCGTTAGTTACTAATTCAAAATCATTCGATGCTAATGATTACTTTACATGTAAGGGAACACGAAATTTGAGAAGTCAAACCTTATATATATATATATTTTTTTTTTTACAGAAAGGTATACAAAAAATACACCTGGTGTAGCAGTATTGAATTTACCAGTGTACTCTCACCGCTCGTATGTACGTCGACAATGTTATTTCCCATTATATTTATCCTGACAGTATTGTTTCGTGAAAGACAATGCAAGTCCATAAAAAGGATATTTTATTACAGCAATAGCTTTTTTTGGTTTTATGTCAAGAAATTTCAAAACCGTGTCCAGATTTTTCGCAAAACAAACATTTTAGGACATGTTGGGTAGTCTATTTTAGCCGTCTCTGAACATTTTGAAACTCAATTAACAGTTGCTATAGTTGTGAAAGTATTTACTACAGCCTGACATTGACTACTTAATGCACATTAAACTTTAATGATTACCTTCATTTAGTGACGCTAGTGGTAGATTTACCATTAATTAAAGAGAGAACGTTCATTTTCCTTTTACAAGTGTATAAGACAATATTTTGTTACAAGAATATAAGCATCTGCACATCTACATGCACACAATAGAAACGTCGAATTGTGCAGCTTGAATAATTCTAGTAACAAATATTTTTGTAAGAAAGTGACATGCATTATATGTAATTCCATAGGCATCGAGTGAGGAAAATTATTCATTTATGTGGTAGATAAAAATAAATTATGTCATCTGTTATTAATATCTATTCCGTTGCCTTACATCATTTGAATTTCATGAAAAACATCTATTAATATAAAAACGATTTTTGTATGGTAAATTTAATTATATTTAGAAAGGTTTATAATTCACATACGATTTAGGATAAAAAATAATTTTAGATTTCAAAACGAAATGAGAAAAAAAGTTATTTTTTGTATGTATATTTCTGTGTATAATTTTGTCATGCTTAAGTAACATGTAAAATTTTAATTAGAAAGAAAAAAAAAATGTAACTCGAACAATCTGAAATGTTATACATAGTATAGCTGTAGAAATAAATAATTAAGATTAAGTCACTTGATAAATTACATATTTGAGTTTTATTCATATTTGTTGTACATTTTATTTACACATTTAAACTAGTATTTTTTCTGATAACTAACAAAAATTCAGCCATAAAATTTAAGTAAAGAGGGAGATTTCTAATCCTGATAAAGTAAAACAATTTACTTAAAAAAAGGAGCTATATTTTTATATTAAGAAGAGAAAGTTCAAAGAAAAGCAAGTAAATATTGATTGGTCTTCATTCTCAACATGTGTAGATGTCAAATATATCTAGTATTAAAAGAAAAAATGAACTTATTCCTGGAGTAAAATGACAAATATATATATATATATATATATATTTATATATATTATAATTAGTGATATTAGATATTTTCTATTTTTTCTATACTTACAAAAACTTTTACTCATATAAGGTGAATGATGTGATTTGATACAATTTGTATTCAAATACTACATTAAAAATAGATTTATGCTGCAGAAAAAGATATATTATTTCACAACTTGAAGGCTTAATTTAAAGATTTCCTTCATATTAGATATTTTAGGGACTTAAATTATCAAAATACATACTCCGCGTGATGTATTTTGGGAAAGAAAGAGTATTGAATCCCTCATTATAACACGATATAGGATATTTTTAAATACTTAATTGTACTAAAAAGGACATAAAAAAGATACCCGACTTAACAATGAGGAAAATTGAACATGCAAGCCTCTGAAATGTTAACTGTTAATTACCTTAAGTCATTAGTTCAGCACATGAACAAAATTCTTGTAGAATACCTGTTGGCTTTCTTCAAGAAATTTTCTTTATCTTCACTATAATTATGTATTAAACTAATGAGAAACCTAAGCTGTTAATGATAAGTAATGATAATAATGAGAATTTCGAATTTCTGGGAAACTGTATTCTCATAAGAATATTAAACGTTAAAAGGCAAGTTTTAAAGATTAAAATGCTTAGAAAGTTTTAAGAAAATTTTAATTTAGAATAAGTTTAGAGAACATGGTTCAGCATGTTATATATTTTGTAATAATTAACGTTTCCTAAGAATGATGTAAAATGTAAAATGTTAGTTTATTTGACTTATGAATCCTGGAAAAATCACTGCTTAAATAGAGAAAAAAACATAATAGTAAGTAAATTTTGTTGAATTTATGTTACAGGCAGTGGCGAAGCGCCCATAGCAGCGATGGAAGTAGCGCTTCTCTTATTTTAGATTTCGTAACGTCGCCTCGTCGAAAGACTGAATTGATTCTTCTTTTGCTTTTGGAAGCGTTTCGCTTCGGCGCTTCCATAGTTTTCTAAACCACGCCTCGTTCCTGTTTATAGTTAAATGATCCTCATAAAATATATATTAAAAGAAAAAAAATCTTTAAATTTTACAGCAAATAAATATACTTTTATTGAGTACATGAGATTATACTTACTAATATATATTTTTAAATGATTCAAAGTTAATATTATACAGTGTGTTCGTAATATGTTCCTTTTATCACTGTTTATATTTTTGCTTTTACTGTTTTTTGTTTTTCATTGTTATTATTTATATACTAAAATGCAAGAATTCTAAAACCAACATTGAAACAAATAAGTTGTTTTGGGGAAAAGTCTTAATCGGATATATCTGTCAATTATTTTTACGCTTGTGTGCTACACTTTTTAAAGTATTATAATTCATATTATTTGCAAATTTCCATATTCGCTAAAATGTTTTTTAAACCGTACCATTATTAAAATATACTTAAAGGTAAATAAATGAACACAGGAAAACTCTTCAAAGTCTTGAACGCTAAAGGGAAAAATAAAATAACAGACAACTGCTTAGGAAACTTTTAAGGCACCAGGACGTTGTTCGCTTGTTTGCTACATTTTCTCTCGTATTAAAATTCTTATTCGGATAGCAATTGCCTTACTTCGTAATTTGTTATTTTAATCATATCAGTAAGAAAAAGAAACTTGGCGCTAGATAAATAGACACAGAAAAATCCTTCAATATCATAAACTGCAAAAGGAATAATGAAATAACAGACGGCTGTGTCTGTGGATTTGTTTTTACAAACACGCTTTTCGCTTGTTTGCTATATTTTTTAAGGTATTCTAATTGTTATTTGTACATAAATATCCTTTATTGGCTAATATTTCTATCTAAATATATATTTTTGGTTTCACTGTTCAAATTACTTATCAAAATGCAAGAATTCTAAAACCAACATGGAAACAAATAAGTTTGCTTTGGGGAAAAATCTTAATCGGATATATTACATTTCTGATGAATATTTCCGAAAAAGAAAATAACTTACTATTAAATCACAGCATCCAATCAATCTCACATAACATAAATAGGTTATTATATTTCGCGTAAAAATATGTAAGACTGGAGATTTTTATAAAACAAACAAACAAACAAACAAAAAATGTACAAGCTTAAACAATTTTTAATTTTCACAATTACCAATTTTATAAGATGTACATGTCTGTTTTTTCTTGATATCTGCTAGCTTTTTATGCATGAACATAAAATATAAAAGTCTATTTTATCACAAAATACACTTTATGCAAATGTTTGTTGTGCGCTACCTTATTTATATTGTACCGACATAAACGGCCTGTGAACATTTATATGTTTTAAGTAAACAAAATTCACAATTTTCAATCATTGTGAAAATATCCTTTCCTATAAAAATGGCGTCAATATTAACTCTACTTAAATATTGTAATTTTTTCATATAAAATAAGACATTATCTATTTTAAACTATAATTTGTATGTTTATATCAAATAAAATCTTCATTATCATAAAATTTATTATGTTTACGGGAACTGTATATATTAGCAAAACAGGGAAATATCAAATCAGATATCAAGTTTCAGTTGTTATTATCAAACTTGATGGGAAATAAAAACTAGCAAGTTTTACCAGTTTATTTATTTATAAAATGTAAAATACCATTATGTCTTCCTCTCTGGATATATATATGTATATATATATATATATATATATACATATATGGGCGTGTATGCGTGCAAATAAAAAAAAATAACGAAATCCCAAAACGCATGCAGGCATTCGTTATTTGAGCTTCCCCACTTTAGGAAAAATCATAAAAATTTTCTGAAAGTTTGTAGTCGTTTATACATGAAAAATATCCTCAGATCCAAACTTCTCGTAAAAGTGCATAATTCTAAAGAGTAATCGACTCCAAAAAGAAAATATAAAAAACACAAATACATTGCAATATTTAAATTTAGATAGAAAAAAATATTCATAAAAATCTAATACATTAAAGTTACAACGAAGCTCAGAAAAGTTTTAAAAAGAAATTAACCACCACCCCACCTCACACACAAACCAAAAGCCGTTTACATGATTTTCCTTACATGGGAGCTTCCCTTACGAAGGTCTCCATGTATTTTGGAATTTCGTGCAAATCTTAATTTTATTTTCATGTTTTTAATTTTATATTTCACTTTGCTGCAGTTTTGTATATTGGTTTACAAATTATCGTTTCAACATTTTGCTTTCCGTGTCGGAGTTGGTTCGAATTAACTTATTGGCATGTATATGTACAATTATATATATACAGGGTGTTTCTTTTTTTATGTGAGAAAACATGAAAATCTGTAATGTATAGAGAATAAATATCCAATTTTCAATTGAAATACAGAACCGACACAATTCATTGTAAACATGCCCAAAAATTAGTAGAATCAATAAGTATTTTTTTTTTTTTTTTTTTTTTTTTTTTAAGTAAATTTCAGCAGTTTTTACTAAAACGTTGTGTGAGAAATTAATTATTACTCAATTTGGCATTTATTTATTTATTGTTTACTGTTTGAGTGCTTCTCTTAAAATATATATACCCTAATATAAGTGATCTGATTTATAGAATTTCTTTTTTTTTTCCTGATATGTGCTTATAATTTTTATTTCGCGTTTAAATAATTTAGAGATAAAGATTTTCGTAAGGTTTATAGTTTTTTTCATTTTACTTGCAATAACCTGAAAATGATTAGAGACAGAACAGGGCTGATATGTTGTTTTATGCTCCACATAATCTCTTCTGTTATAACTAGAAATATATTAACACAATAAGGAAACACCGTGTACACACACACACACACACACACACACACACACACACACACACACACATATATATATATATATATATATATATATAATACTGATACAGAGTAATAATAAATTGAATCATTTTAAACGTAAAGTACACAATAACTATTTCTCTGAAAAATATTTTAATATTATGATCATTAAAAATCGTATTTACACCTCTTTTAAAGAAATTTTCATGAAATTCTTATTTAGTCTATAAAGATTAAGATTTAGATTCATTTATTCCTGAGGAAAACTGATAGAGAAAAGCACTTGATAAAATCTGGTTTGTGTTTCTATCCACATTCCTAAAGGTGAAAACCTTCCGACGTGACTTGATAAGAAATCAACTATTTCCGTCTTAAGTGTTTGTTTTCTCATACAAATGGCAAGATTCGTATTTTGATACCAATAAAAAATTATAAGTAAACAAAATTATAAATAATTTATAATTAGAAACAAAATATAAGAAATTTACAATTAAAAACAAAGTAAAAGTATAAGTGAAAATATTCAAAAAGTATAAGTAAAAATATCCCATCTGATTTTAAGATGCATTTTTATTTTTTATTTATTTATTTATTGTACATTTATAAAATAATAGATTTTTTAAAAGAAAAACATATGTATTAATTTAATGGTACAAATTACATGTATATTTCAATACTATCAACTAAAAGCCTTTAAAATTTGGGTTTTTTCTTCTTAAAAAGAACGTATCAATTGTAAAAATAAAGTATGTGTTATAGATTTAGTAGAATAATACGGTGATTATATAAAGATGAACATATAAGTAAGAAACGTAATACATGTGTAATACATGTGTAATACATGAGTAATACATGTGTAAGAAACGTTGTTATTAAAACTATTCCTTTTTAAAGGCCCACCAGCGGCCGAGCGGTTCTGCGCTCAAAAGCTGGTAGATGGGAGGTGCCGGGTTCAATCCCAGGTCGCGCTCATCGACCTAGCCGTTCGGAGTTTTCCGTGGTTTCCTCCGAAACTCGCGTAAATACGGGCTAGGACCCCTTAGAAAGACCCCCACGGAGGGCATTCCACCCCTAGGCCTAGGACACATCAGGAGTCAATCGGCCTTAAATCCTACAACCACCAACCTTTTTAAAATGGTTTATTTAATTATTTATAAAATGCTTAATTCTTTCTTATCAAAAACAGTTTTATCGAAGTTCAAATCTATTTTAGCCTTTATCCATAATTCTAATACTTGTTTTTTTTTTTTTTTTTTTTTTAATGATTGATGCAGTTTAAAATTTTTTGATTGACGATAACAAAATTAAATAAAAATATATTTTTCACATTCATAGAAGCATATTTTGTATAGAATGTGATATAAAAAAACATTCACCATTCATTCACGGAACTACACAAAAGAATACAGATAAATTAGGGCTATACTTCGATATTTCGAGAAATTATAAGTTCTTTAATGTGTTTTTTTTATACTGTGATAAACTGAAGAAACGTTTGTAGAAAATATACAGGTTTTTACCCAAAATTAAGAGAAAATATTTTATCTATGGAATGTAATTGATTACATAAATTTAATATATTTTACAAATCTCAGGAACACTGCTCAAGAAGGATAATTACTTTCTGATACCCATACTGTAGACAAAAATGTTTTTCGAAGTTGGTTTTCCACTACTGATTTTGTGTTATAATTACCCGCTTTGTAGTCTCCTGAATGTTAAAGTGTTTTAATGTTTTTAGTGTTTAATTTGTGGTATGCATTTTATCAGCATAGCATAAAAACAAAGATTCCCAGGACATTTATATCAAGTACTTTGAAGATCATATGAGGTTGTCACTTGAAAATTTTGATCAAGGTTTCTGATAAAAGGGTCTGAATAATATGGAGTGTACTTTTAAAGTGCAAACCAGCCTCCTTTAAGTCTCAAAAAAAAAAAAAAAAAAAAAAAAAAAAAGTTCAAACAAGAGTTCAAAGAACTGTATCTCTATAAGCCTTGAGTCAAGTAATACAGGTCAAATAAAACTGTTCTTAAACATATTTTGTTTTTAAAGCGTGTTTATATACGGTACTTGTTAACCTATGTGTGTTTTGTACAGTATTATAAAAGTACTTTTAACCTAAATTGTTTTCATTATATTGAAGCTCGGGGTAAAGGAATTCGTGTGAGTACCACAAAAATAATTGTTTTCTTCATAATGTGCGGTGAATATGGTTCCATTTATTATATTCCCTCCATTTTATATTATACATATCAAACATTTCAGCAAAAAACAAATCTCAAAAACTAATCAAACATATAAAAAAAAAGCAAAAAGTAATCGCATTGTATAAAGCGCTAGAAATGCAAGTAAACGAAGAAAACGAAGATTTAAACGAAAAAAAAAAATCTTTAAAGATTCTCAGTTTTTTATCTCTGTCATTATATTTGCTATTTCTGGGAATTTTCAAGAATTTTACTAACTTTGAAACTGCTGCCATTGGTGAAATTTGATCTATAATCGAAATTCTCGTAAAATATGCGATACACAAAATAATGCACTTTTTTATTTACTTTGCTTTACTTCACATTTGTTAATTCTTCAAAGTTAAGTTAGCTTTTTTGTACTTTAAATAACATAAATGTAAATTGTACATGGATATTCAAATATCAATGGACTGCTTAAAAAATTATTGATTAAAAAGCAATGCATATTTCCTATTTATATCGGAATTTTTCTTTTTCTTCGTCTAATATGTTTACATTTTTATTATCATTTACTATAACAAATATTGTCAAACAGTTTTCTCTGTTATAAAAAAATTATTTTTCGACAAATAACAAATTTAATTTTCAAACATTGCGCAAGACTCTTATGATAATCTAAACTTAAATCTCTACTACAACTTCGTAAGTTTAAATTAGAAACAAAATGCAGAAATTTCATCTTCTAAATATTATTTCCTATTTTTTTTTTTCTAAACACAAATATAGTTATAACATAAATTTATTTATGTTATAAATGTATTTATATTTATAACATAGCATATTTATAATAATTCCACAAAAAAGAATTTGCCTTACCGCTAAAGTTTATAATTTAAAAAATTATATATGATATGATTTTTTTTTTCTTTGAGAAAACATTTATTTGTAAATGATATCTTAATTAACTGTTACATTTTCAATATTTGAATTTAATATTGTTTTCCAAATTTTAATTAAAAAAGCTTTTTAAATTACTTATAATGTGTATAGCAGAAAATTTATTTAATGTTTACTCTAGATAATAAATATTTTTTAAATATTTTTTTAAATACTTAAATGATGAGATATTGTATATTTTCAAGAACATTTGCACTAGCAAATTTGTTTACATTTCACACCATAATTTTTTTAACAAAACTTTTTATTTTGCACGGAAAATGTAATTCGTTACCTATTTATATTTCTTGATTTTGTATCAGTCTAGAAACTATGTAGCCTTGCTATCTATGAAAGTAAATAAAATTGAAGAATTTTTCCATAATTGCAGATTTTTATCCATTCTCAAAGATAAAATAAATTGTATGCTTAGTTTTCTTTTGTTTATTTATTTATTTTATTTATTTATTTATTTATTTATTTTTTTTTTCAGAGATAAAATGTCGTAAATGTTATTTGAAAATGTTATTTTTAATGTTAAGAATTCATATATTTTCACTAGTAAGTATATTTTTTGGACTTATGTAATTCTTGTATTTTAATATTATGGCGTGGTTGGTTGGTTGGTTGGATTTAACGTCGCACTAGTGCTGCACAATGGGCAACTGGCGACAGTCTTGGACACACACACACCTAAGGATAGTCCGGAGACATGCCATCAGAATTTTGATCCTCCATTATATTACGGTGTGATATTAGAGCGTTAACCGCTAGACGTTGGTCAGGAAAAAACAGCAGTTAAAAAATCGTGAATCATGCTGATTAACAAGCTGTTTGTCTAATAACAAGCAGCATCTCCTAAACTTTTTTAGAGTGATCTCTCACAATTAAAATCTCTTAAAACATGTTTAGTACTTTTCCATTTTACAGTATCTGGAATATAACTGCCAACCTCATCATGAAATGCACTGCTGAACAACACCATCTACTAGCCGATATGAACCAAAATTAAGCATACATAGTTTTCTAGAATTTCCTTCTTTCATACCAATTTAAATTTTGTGCACTCATACATATAGATGATGAGAAATAAACTTCCAGTAAACAGGGAAATTTGCAACATAGGAGGTCTGCCTGTCGGCCAATATGTACAAAAATGTCTAGAAGAATATCTAGATGAAATATCATGTTTAGTAGTATTATACATACTCAGTAAAAACAAAGAGTACAGGCTTCCCATATATGAGAAAAAATTCAGCATAGCATGTCCACTTCCTTCGCAATATATGCCAAAATCTAATGAATGTAATGTCTCATTAACTAAAAAAATGTCTAAAATTTCTTTCATTTTCCTTGTGATAGATTATCCACAGAATTTCGATAACTTACCCAGAGATAATTTGTGGAATAGTACAGGGTCAAATGTTGTTCTGAATATCTTAAAATTATGAAAAAAAATCGAAAATTTGAAGTAAAAATTTTCCATACAAAAGGATCCATAAATAACCTTCCAGTATATTGTTTTTATGCATATAAAGAATGATATATTCCAATGTATAATGAAGTATTCCAAAAAATGATAATATAATCGAAAACATTGAAAAAAAAAATAACCTTTTATGAATATATGGAAGCATTCTGATCTAATTTTAAGTGAAAATAATTCATATTTAGCGGCATGGTGAATTTAGAATATAGAGCAATGTCCATTATTGGATCTCCACTTTAAAGTCAAATTAGCCAGTAGTTCAAAGAAGTGTCCATGGGGACATTTTATTGTACCAATACTGGTACATTTTATTGTACCAAACACAGAAAAATTATTATATGTTAATACAAAATTAAAATTTAGCACAATAAGCATATTCTTCATACTTAATTTTTTTTTCATATATCGAAGAGTACATCAAGTGAGCGCTAAAATAAGTGAGACAAAACAAACAAAACTTAATTTTCTCATATTTAAAACTACAAGAAAAAATAACAAAATAATACAAAGTGCAATTTCCTTTTCCATGAACTTTTGTTATCAGAGAATAAATGACTGGAATTTTTTTAAGTTGAAGACATTGGTACTAGACTATTTTAACACCAACCCTGAACGCTGCCCGAACCTACGCAAAAATAGTAAACTTGTTTTCATAGTTTAAAAAGTAAAAGTATTCACTACTGGTACAGAAATCACTACGGATGCACTTATGTTATTTAAAACTTTTCTTATGCACATGTGTGTACAATTATCTTTCCCCCCCCCCTATAAATAGGCATTCGTTTTCATAAAATATCTTTTCATTATAGAAAATGTAGTATAATAATAAATCAAATATTATTATTCTGAATTTGATTTGTATAATTTGATTTTAGTAGTTTGAGTATTCATTAACTTAAAAATCCATCTAAGCACACGATAGTATATTTGAAAATATTTTATTAGAAATTAAAAGACTGAAATACCTTTGGGGTGTTACGTTCTCAGAACAAGCTATTATAATTAGAAAACTTTTTTGCGCTTTATTTAGATAATGAAGATACACTAAAGATAAAGAAATTCTACTTAAGGAGCATTTGTTTAGTTGAAACACGATTCATGAACTAAACAGTGTTTTATTTATAAAAAATGGATTACCTCGAGGAATTCATTAAAGAATGTTTGAGGTAATAATGAATAAATACTTAGAAGCGTGGGAAGTTCTGAGTTATTCGGGAAAAATTAATGTTTCATGAAAAATGAAAAAGGGAAGTAAGAACAAAACCCCTTTGCTTTAGCAATTAATATATATATTACAAAAATAATTGATTATATAAAATTTTCTAACCAAATTAAGTGTGACATGTGTCAGTTTAGTAATTTAAAATGACACATGATTCGGAAAATAAGATTCGGCACATTTGAGCTGGTAGTAGATAACTTTTAATAGGAGAATATTATTCTCATCATAGATAACTCAATTGGAGTAAATAATGACGAGAAAAAAATAAAATAAAATAAATTATATTTTCTTAATGTAGTTACAATATACGAATAGGAGGGTGAATATTAAAACACGCAATAATCTATATCAAATCATATGAAGTCAGTTATTGAAAAAATTCTTTCATGCATAATGTTAATAACTTACAGGCAGATTTAACACTTTTTATATGTGAATCGATAACTTTTAACAAACGTTTTTGTTATTATTGAAAATTCACATGTTATAAATAATCGAGCAAAAAGACATGAACAATAGAAAAAGAATTACCATATCTCAATTTACTTATAAAATTATTTATTTAAAAATATTCTCCTCGAACAAGAATTTTTAATTTACAAAACAGGCGGAGTTACAAATAATCAAATGCTACACAGGGGTTGTACTCTTTGCCCTTTTTTCAGGACACTATCAGCGATGATAAATTTCCTTCTTTATTGCTACCACTATTTATGTACAATAATCTCAATTATATTTAATCAAGACACATTACTATGAAAATAAAAATACTACGAATTTTTTTACATGAAGTTAGTGATGGCAAAAAAAATAATAATAATTTTTTTCCATCTCTGATAGTGTCTTGAAAATAGGACGACCCCTGTACTCGTGAGCCGTCAATTGTGTACATACGTAGATGTCATTGTTAAAAAATCCAGAAAGCATTTTTTATAAATATTCAGGTTATGCAATTCTCAGTCCTTTTGATGCGCGTTACCCTTCCTTTAAAATTTGTATTTCTATCTTGTTCAGACATAGAGGTAAAAGTTTAAATTGAACGTTTAAATTGAAAGTTTAAATAAAAAAAAAAAAAAACACAGTAACTCATATATCATATTAATCCTTTATGAAATTGACGAGTTCCAGTACACTTACCTCTATGTATGAGTTTATTGACAGATCATGTGTAGACTAACTTTTTGGTTATTTGTAACTCCTTATTCCTCGTAAATTTTAAAATAGTCTACAATACAAAATTTCACAAAATAATACACAATATTCGTATTAATACAATCAGTGCTTTAAATACACAGATTAGAAACAGATTTTAACACTAACCTGCATGTTTGAGTATTATCGACAGATCATGTGTAGTCTAGTTTTTTGATTATTTATCACTCTGCGTACCTTGTAAATTAAAAAACCTTCTACAATACAATATTTCGCAAACTCATGTACACTATTTATATTAATACAGTCAGTGCTTTAAATACACCGATTAGAAACAGCATTATTACTATGTATATTTTGTATGCAATCATTTGTACGGAAAATATGTGTCTTAAAAATTAAGCCTTTTAAAAGCAATGCCAATGTTTGTTGAAAAAAAAAACTTCAAAACAAAACATCCTATAACAATCCTCCAGATTATTAATTAGGATGTTAGTAGCTCTGCAAGTATCACTTCTCAAGATTATCAATGACTACTGAATAAAAAGTCCCAAAGTCTTGCAACACTGAGTCCCGGCGCAATTCTGAATCCTTATAATGTGCCTTTTCTCCCCTTAAATTCTGTTGCTGTACTTATGGATCCCACTGTATAAGATTTATTTGGATTTAGCCTTCACTAAGGGAAAAGAAAAACTATTGATATGCATTTCATTACTATGTGTGTAAGAGTTAATAAAACTTTAAATATAAAATAGTTTTAACTTTCATTATTATTTGCTGTAATATGCAGACATGCTAATAAGTTTTATTTTTTATTTTTTTTTATTGTAAAGTGTAAAATGCATGTTTAAAATATTATTATTCAAAATATCTTCTTACTTAACTTTTGTTCTATTTTTTGTGAATGAAAGTTGTAAAATACCTAGAATTAGTGTGACAATACGTATGCATGCGATACATTTTTTTGAAAAGTAATAAATTTCAGCTTAAAGTTGTATTCGTCAAAAATTAAATTTTATAACGTCTCGATCTTTGAAAATTTTATACCTATTTTATTCATAACATTTAAGGCTTTCAAAAAGAATGCAATACCATTTTCAAAAAACTTGAGATACAACAATATTGACAAAATATAACAATCGGATATTAAAAATACTAAATAGGTGATAAAATACGTGCATTTTTAATAAAAAATGTACAAATCAATGCATAAGCTTTAACATTTACTTTTGCATAATTTATTAAGCAAATCTATGTATTCATACTTATGTAAAACTCAAGCAAACATCTTTAAAATTAAAAAAAAAATATCATCGGTAGAATGTGCTAAATTTCATGTGCTCTCAAAAAAGCAATTCGATAAGAGATTTTATCCATTTTCTTTCGATTCAAGTACATCATGACACAATATGTTAATTTAAAATAAAAAATGCGAAAAAAAAATTTTTCGTTTTATCTTTTTTTTCCTAGTGTTGTTGAAATTTCAATTAATTTATTAACTGTATCCTTCTGATGCGTACAAACTTAGTCTAATGAATTAATCTATTGACTATATCTTTATGAATTGTACAAATTTATGTCAAAATTGTCTGAATTGACTATAACTTTCCTGTCATTCATATAAACCTAACTGTATGCCTTCATCTGATTGGTTATGCAAAGGAAACTTTGTTACCAATTTGCATGTGCAGTTATATATTGTTCATTAAAAATGTACTATTGTACTAGATTTTCATATTTTCATATTTTTATTTCAGAATGTTGTGTGTATTGTAGTCTGTTCAAATTTATGAAAATAGCGTTGCATTGATTTCATAACGGTGCAAAATACAAAACGCACGGAAGTTTCTCGACACTGTTACTTAAATACACATAATTCCAAGAATATAAACGTACTATTCTGTTAAAAATGCATATAATTAAAAGAAGCACCATACTGATACAAACACTGATAACGCATTAACCCTTTATCTACCGCATTAGAAAACAGACAAACAATGTATCTGAAATATATATATATGTATATATTTAGTTACTTAAGAATATTTTTTAAAGAGATATTCAATAAAAACCATGGATATCATCTCATCGTAGTAATTAATGAGGATTTTTTCGGGTGGTACTTTCATGGTACATAATGATCCAAAAAGATATCTGGACCTTAAAAAAGTACAAAAACTTATCTACTTTTTATATTCGTTATATTTTTTATAAGACTAATGCTAGATTTATATGAAAATATAGAAATTAATTTTAAGCCTTTGAGTGCTATGGACCTACATATGCGTCCAGCGAAAGTCATTAATATAGTTTCATAAAATGTTTTCATTTAGTGTGAAATAGACAACGGAATAATAATTGTATACTATATTATAATGTATCATACACCGTCAACGAGATCCATACTACGCGAAAAAGTATTCAGTCCCTGGCGAACGTCAGCGCCAACCTCGTGCCGTCCATATGGACCGCATAGACCGCGAGTATTCACCATTCAAAGGGTTAACAAATTTAAATGCAATAAAAAATGGAAAGCAAAGACAGCAATATCACACTGTTAAATCTCTTCTAGAACAAAAACAGCTACTTGTAGTGCTTTGTAGTAAGAATAAAGTGAGGAACATACATTCTATTCTTAAATGAAAGCTCTAAGATTGCTGTAATCTCTCGAGATTTGATTATACATGGAAAAATATTTATAAAGGTTTATTAAAATCGGGATGAATTGGAAACGTTATTATAAAAGATTTAAACACTTGTTTTCTCTCTTCTTCAAAGAAATAGTAGATTAATTGATATACTTTTGAGAATACATACATTACTGAAAATAAATGTTGTAAAATATTTATTTTTTAGTTAAGATTATTCCATACGATACTCTTTTCCCAGGCATTTATATACTTTATTCTATTTAAAATATATTAATGAACAACATAGTAGTTGCACTAATAGCAATAACATTATTAACTATTTTGTTCTGCTGTTTTTAATACTTATTTTTTCATCTAAAATAATGTAACATTTCTCTGTAACGTTTAATTTATTAAAATATATTATTACTTTATAGCTATATTTATAAATTGCTGTTAGATTTTTAACAATTAAAAATGAACATCGGGATTAATCTTCTCTGAGAATTAAATATTTAAAAGTAGAATAAATTATTATACCTTTAATAATAATAATGTATGATGATAATTCCTGAAACTCTATGTTATTAATGTATCTATTGAATATACCTTTGTAAAGAGATAAGTCTTAACTTGATAAATAATACATTTTATGTTTCAATTCTAAGAAAAATGATCGCGAAATTAATTAATATAAAATCTTTCACATTTACTTTCTGGTAAAATTTATTTAAAAGTAATTATTGCTATAAAAAGAATGTTTAAAATTATAATTAACTATACATTCTTATTTTCAAATTAGCTTTTCCGAAAATTACTTTATTTTCTGGTTTATAGAAGCTTAAAAAAATATTACCTAGTTTTTTTTTTTTTTTTTTTTTTTATTAATTTATCACTTAAATTTCTGTTTATATATTATATAAATTCTGATGTATTTCTCTGAAACTTTATAATATCTTCATTAGATTAAAATTAATTTAAATGTTATTTTTACCAATGAAACAATTTTTAGATCATCAGATCTATAATCTGTTATTTTATTTATTTTATTTATTTATTTTTTAACGTTAAAATTCAAAAAGTATAAAAACTGAAAAACTGCAAAGGAGAAGGGGTACATGTAAACATGGATTACTTATGAACATTGACTAATTTACTATGATAAATGGTAAATAAAGTAAAAATATTTATTAAACCTATTATACGTTTTTAAAGGTTTTAAAATTTTATTTTATTAATAATATTTATCTTTTATTTTATTATTCAACTATATGGAATTATTTGTGCCATGTTTTACCTAAATAAAAAAAAAAAACTAATGCCATTTTCTTTTTACTTTGTGAAGGTTTGCTTGTTTTGAAAGCGAATATTCATTAAATTTTAATCAAATATTTTTTACATTTTCTTTACTTAAACTTTGAACAAACAAGTGAAATATAAAGCTTATGTATAAAGCAGAAATGACAGATTTCATCTTCTTTGGCCCTCATTTCATTTTTTCTACAATAATAAGTATACTTACTATTTGATCACAAAAATTACTTTAAAAAATTATAAAGATTTTTGAATAGGCATGTTAGCGTCTGCAGAAATAATTTGTATAGCAATATAAAGAATGCGAAAAACTACCATCTCTGGTGCAAATATAAGTTTATACACCCTTTCATGTTCTTATTTTAGTAAACAATTTTAGTTCCCCATCATAATATAGGGAACTTAGATAATCGTGAAAATTTTCGACTACAGCTTTTTCCTTGTTCTTACACGTTCTGAGGCACGAGAAATCCCAAAATTATAAAATTAACGTGGTGTCCATGTGTAAGATATCAGTTATTTTGTTAGTGTGGTGATTTGTTAACCTTTTTGTACGATATCCGAAAAAAAAAATGGTTTTAAAGAAGTTGAACCAGTTTTTAAATATTACAATAACACTGGCGAGAACAATAGTGACTTTAAACATTTTAAATGAAAAACTTCGTAAATTATTACAAATTTACGATTTTTTTAAATTGGAAGAATAAAAGAAATTTGCACATAAACGTGTATTAAATTAAATATAGTGCGTGGTTAAATTATTAGAAATTTATTAGAATTATTATTAGAATTATTAGAACTCATCACTAATTACTCTGATTCATTTAAAAATTTTCCTCAAAGAATAAGTTTAAATATTTGTTCTTGTATGACCAAGTTCATTCAGTCTTATTATAAAAATCATTCATAGTGTAAATACTGCGATTTGTTTACGGAAATATGTTTCTTATTCGTTTGCCGCGGGCAGTTAACGGTTAAATAATAAAGGTTAATTTTCCTGGCGTTAAGGAAAATTTAAATAGTATTAATAGAAATTTAAATAGAAATCTCAAATCACTAACTATAATTTTTTAATAAAATTGTTCAAAAAATTTTCTTAAAAATCAGTTTTGTACTATATTTCGTTCAGGGTAAAGCAAGGTTTACAAGCAAATGATAATTTTCCTGAAGAAAAAGGTAAGTAATATAAAATTTTACTCCTAAAGAAAAAAAAAAAAGAAAAAAAAAAACTAAATTTATTAGTATTACTTTTTCAATAATTTCTGTAGTATTTTTCTCGGAAAGAGTGCAAGTTAAAAGTGAACGCTATTTAAACGAAAATTTATTTAGAAGACGAGAGTATACAGACCAGGGTCACAGCGAGCAATCATCACAAGAATACACAGCTAGCTTTGAATTTTTATCAATCATTCGAGTGCTTCTTGATGGAAAGGAAGTTTCTGTCATTTTTTTCAGGACGAAACGCAGGTTAACAATGAACGTTTTTCATACATGTAAGAAGGACAATTCTGAATGAATTATAAACGCAAAAAGCTCTCAACTTTAAATTTTGACGAAAATCATTCAAGATTTTGCTAAGTCTCTGCCATATTTTGTCACGGTCAGAGTGAGAATTAACAGCGGACGGAAATTTTCGAGAAGACCAGGATAAGTTAGACGGGTTTCTCCTCTCAAAGAAAAACTTTAATGCTCAGTTTTTATAGAAATCGTTAGATCAGTTTCTGGGAAAATCTAATATCTGTCGTAGTCTGCAACAGGCAGTTTCGATGTTCACTGTGAAACATTTTTCTTGAAGAGAAGGCAGTTTTGTCAGTCATTAACTCTAAGATTTTATTAAAATAATTAGAACCATTTCCGCATGAATCCAGTTTCTGCAGTTTGCATCAGTTCGTAAAGCAAGGACAGTAAACGTAAATTTCTTGACGATAACTTACATGGATTTATCACCTAAAAAAATAACCTTAAGTTTTTTATAAAAATTAAAAAAAAAATATCCCAGAGAACCGAGTTTAGATCCTAATTTTAAACGGGTGCAGTAAAGGTAAAGAGTGAACAGAAGTTTTCTAAATATGAAGATAAATTTAGACGGGTCTGTCATAACAAAATACTCTCAACTGTAAGTTTTATCAGAATACAGTTAAATCCATTTTCGTGTAAACTAAATTTCTGAAATATATTGCAGCCAAAAAAATCCTTTTTCTAAGTTGTTATCAAAATAGTTTGAAGCCATTCTCAAAAAAAAAAAAAAAAAAAAAAAAAAAATCTTGTTCATTCTATATTTTATAACGATTTGAATTACGTTTAACAAGGAAGGCTAACTTTCAAAACTAAACGAAAAAATCAAATGAGTCTGTCGTCTGAAGAAATCCTTAAACCTAAGTTTTTCGCAAATTGTTAAATTCATTTTTTAGAAGACAAGGTTTTTATTACAGTAGGGGAGCCCACGAGGCTAAATGGTGATGTACTTGAACGTCGTAGGAACCTACGGGATTTTGAAGATTAGATTGCAGAAAGGAAAAAAAGGTTATATAATAACCCTTTCACCGATGGGGCTAACGTCTACAGGTTATTAAAAATGTTTAAAAAAAAAAAAATGTGAAAATACATGATCATGTGAAAATACTCATGTGAAAATACTCGATGTGAAAATACTCGATGGCGTCAGATATTGATAGAGTATATGCCCCACGTGTCTCTGTTATTGGAGGTATGTTAACCTGCCGGTTTGCATGGTGGGGGTGGCTGTACGGAAGGGTAGAAAACGACGAAAAATTTATTCAAGCGCGTCAGATAGTCAGAGTGGCTGTTAACGGCCCTCTTCACTTACTGTCGCCGGAAGCCCGAGCCAATGTTCTATGGGGAAATTTTCTTTACAAATGACTTATTAACTTATACGTATTTTTTAATTCTGTTTTCGCATTCAGAAAATTCCCAACCGTTAAATTGACGGCCTTTTTTTAAAAATGTATTTTTTTAATTTTTTAATTTTTATTTTGAAACTGCAAAATGAAAAAATTTCACATATTGAAAATTCGTATTTTACACCTTCAAAATAAAATATAAAAAAAAATGGTGCGTCAATTTAACAGCTGGGAATTTTCAGAATGTGAAAACAGAATTTAAAAATATGTGTTAGTTAATAAGTTATTTGTAAAGAAAAATTTCCCATAGAATAACGTTAGCTTCGGCTTCCGGCAACGGTGAGTGAAGCGGGCCCTTAAGTGAACCCGAAAGAAGCTCTCATTCAAAAGAAAGACTATTCGGACATGACGCAAGCCCGTGGGGTTTTTTAAAAAATGCAATAAATAAATAAATAAATAAATAAATCACTTTTTGAAATACTCGATCACGTCAGATTTATTATACGGGCGATTCAGCTTGATGTCTTAGTCGTGCTGACACATAATCTGACGATTATTTGGAGGGATTTTCTTAATCTGACAGTTTGAAAAAAAAAAAAATAAATAAATAAATAAACCACTAAATGTGACGAATAAAATGCACGTAAAATAGCATGCAAATAAAAAAATCTATTCCTTTTAATTATAATATATATTCAGAAAAAAATAACAAAACAAAATAAAAAATAATTTTTTTTTTTTTTTTTCAATCTTCATCTTCATCTGTAGAATTATCGTTGTACTACAAGTCTGTTTCGATATGGTAATCAATTTCATCTTCAGCTTTCATATCTGTAACAAAAAATCGTTATAATATTTAACAATATTTTATTTATTTCATGAAAATCGGGATTAAAGTTTTGAAAAGAAAATATACCTGAATCTGGAGTATTTCCTAGAATATCAGGTGTTGTGACTACATCTTCATACGCTTCTGGTAATTGATTACCAACGAACCAAGTCATTTCCAATGTTCCTTTTACATCAGTGAATCCGTAATCTGTTGGTGAAATGTCGATGCTGTTTAGATTGTGTGCATTCCTCCACAAGCATGCTATATATCTTGTTCGTAATAAGTGCTAAAGTAACTCCGATTGACATGATGGCAAGCAACAAGCATCATAATTAAGAACATTCAACGAGAAGGGCTGTGATGTATCTGATACCTTGTATGTTTTATTGAAGATTTCAATTCTAACTCTGTTAATATCAGCAAATTTTTTTAAGCCATACAAGTGGCCGATAAAAGATTGTATTATGCTAAAATATTCATCTATATTATAATCCTCTGATAACAAATTTACAAATTCCTTTTAAAAAATTTCTGAATTCAAAAGAATATTTAGAGGTTTTTTTTCTGCCTCGTCTAGAAAGTGAAAATTAGAAGGTATTTTAATCACTGTGAATGACTTATAACACTACGCGTGATATCCTTCATTTACTGATCTTTCAGCCGAAAGTTCAACATTATAGTACATTTTCCATGATTTACAAAGGAAAGGTTTGCTCCGACGATACTCCAAAACCGTAAGGCATTTTTTAAATAGTTTCTGACGTAAATTTAACAATTTTTCAAATGTATTTAGCCCAGAAAATACACATTTTATAACATTATCACTTATCTTCTTAGTAGATATTAAATTTACAAAATTTGATTCACAAAACTTATATTGAAACACACACACAAAAAAAAAAAAAACGAGCCTGAGCGTTGTAAATATAATTTATAATGCCAAGAACGCGTGTGATCAGCTGTGATGGCATAATTGCAAAGGAAAATAGTGTGGGGATGGTGTGAGAGAGTAAGAGATAGAGAAAAAGCGAGAGGGAAAGAGAGGCGCGGAATAGGGAATACATGCTTCACTGCAGCTACACGTACTAAACTTTATTGACGATGTTTGCTACTTCGGGTTGTGGAAATCGGCAGATTATATTTTTTCCGTTATTCTTGAATTATTTCCTTCAAATAAGAAAAATTCGACCGCGCTCGAGAACGTCAAGGTGAATTTTTTTTTTTAAGTTTGTGATCCTCCCACTCCCTTACGTCACGTTCAAATTGTCATATTATTGAAATGCACACTTTTTAGCATGCAATTAATGCACCTTACCTTAATCTGGTGCGCTCGAGTATTTCTGACGTAGATTTTTTTTTTTTTTACTATTCTGATCGGCTGCCCTAGACACACGATCCTATGTAAAGGGCTTTATATGATCCTATATAAAGGACTTTCTGTTGAGTGCAAGGTATCCCACTTTATATTAATCTGCCGCACTTGAGTAAATCTCTAACTCTCCTACTGGGCGCACATACTATTATATTTTGCAGCTGACGAAGTGAAGGTTTGCAGGGAAAGCTAATTTTACTAATTGTAAGACCGATGGATACAGTCGGTAACAAAAGTGTCCGAACACCAGCAAATGTAGCTTCCTACGTAAAAAAAGTACACTTCATACGGTTTTGTTAAATAAATCCTTATCGAATCGTGTTCTTACACAGACTAAGAACAGGATTCGACAATGATTTATTTAACAAAACCGTATGAAGTGTACTTCTTTTACATAGGAATTTTTGCTAGTGTTCGGACAATTTTGTTACCGAATGTATGTCTTCTATATATATATATATATATATATATATATATATATATATATATATATATATATATATATATATATATATATATATATATATATATATATATATATATATATATATTGTATAATACTTTCCTCAAAATTGATAGAGTTGTTTTTAAGAAGCCTTGTTTGGCTTCACTGTTTAATTGGCTTTCTGAACAATGTTAAATAATAATAATAATAATACAGTTGAAGGAAGATTGCATTTGCTGTACGTATCATTACATTTTTTCCCATGCTGCTACCATGCTGCTTAGTACGGATAATTATTACGGATACTATAATTATTTCAGATATTTTTGTAACATTTTACGATTAGTAAATGTCATCATAAAGTATAGATGTATAGAGTGGAAAATAATTTAAAATAAAGTATAAATTCATGGTTTAGTTTAAATAAAACTAAATTATAAATTACAATAAGTATTTTAAATCATAATATATATGTATAGAGTAACCATGTTTCCAACGCCTAGCAGCAAGGACGAGTGTTCAAAGGTTTGGAGGGGTGCTATTTAGGGTATGTCAGGTTGGTATTTAGTAAATATCCAGTCATTGGGTGTTCCTTTATCCCAACGACAAAGGAATCCCCTTATTTTAACACTGGACTCGTTCAGATCACACCTGCACAGAGGCTCCCATGGTCGCAAGAAATGTGTTTAAGGAATATGATTTAGTCAATACAAAGTTTGTTTATAAATATCAATAATTATAAAATAATTTTTTTCTCACCTAGAATATAAATATATTAGCTTAAGTGTTTCCTTCATATCACATATTTCAAAGGTTTAGGAAAGTTTGACGACAATAAAACTTGTTTAACCTGCTACACCTATTTAAAGCCATGGTGGCCTCAAGTTTCATTTCTTATATTATATCTATATCTTATCTATATGCATATATATATATATATATATATATATATGCTTGTTTAATATAGACGAAGAATTTCGGTTTTGTTATACCAAAATATTAATTTTAAAAACAAACTTTTTATAAATTTCTTATTGAAACTAAAATAAAAAAATAAGTTAATTTTTTATAAAATGTGTATGCCACAAAATTTTACAACTATTGAATATGACATATTCGATTGTACTTTGTAAATTAATAGCAAACCTGGAAAAATAAATTTAAATTGAGTTAAAGTAATTATAACATTAGTACAACTAATTTATAATTATAATCATACATTATTAGTTTATCATCAAACTAAATAAATTTTTTACTCCCTCCCTTTTTAAAAAAATTGGTACATTAAATACATTAAATGAATACATTAAATGAATAATACATTAAATGGATATATAAAATAGCAACTGAAGAGTATAACATGCAACTTCAACAAAGTGAAAATTTCAAAATTTTCAATTCATATTTAAGCAAGTAGATGATATGAATAAATATGAATAATTATAAATTCAACATGAAAAGTAATTGAAAAATCCAATATTTTAACCAAATTGGGCAGTAGCTGCTTCCAAAACAGATGTCATGGAATTTTAAGTGTATAAATCAACCAATTGGAGGATAGTACGAATCTGTTTCGGAGACCTAAAATGGATATGATTCAAACCGTACTGAGTAATCAATTATTTTTTTTACTTTAAATTGGATACAAAACCAGTTTGGAGTTGTGCTGTTTTGAAATTTATTTTTTACAACGTAGTAGAGATTTGTTTATAGTAACACATAACATTAAATGAAGCAAATGAAAGATTTTGTTTTCTGTAGAAATTTCATGAGTCGCAGACTAGCTGGTTTCAAAAGATACATAGTGTTAGTATGTCTGTTAAAATATTATTTGTTTTGCCTATATACGTTCTGTTGCAAAAATATACATTCAACCAGAACCAAATGAGACTCCACGATGAAACTCGTAATTCAAATGTGGTCCGCCGTGTTATGTAAATGACCTAATTTGCAGCACCAGTGAGCAATGTAAAGCATGTAATGAGCGTAAGAACTGCGTAGTGAGTGGTATTTAAAAGGGCCGTTGCGCCCACTGTTGCGAAATTAGAACCAGACTGATCACTTAGATATACGACACATTAACTAAAGATGACTTTTAGATGCATTCGTCGCCAGTACAAACAGTTGTCTCGCTTTGAGAGTGGTCGCATCATAGGCCGGTTAGTCAAACAGACGGATCAGTAGGCATATCGGTAGGAGCGATATGTTTCCAGAAGTTGGAATCATTACCAGTTGTTGCCAGATTTTGCCATATATTAGAATCTGTGGCTTAGAGAAGGCATAGTCAGTCTTCGCAGTACTTCTGGACGTGCCGGGCTACTTATGCGCGCGAAGACCGCTCAGAAGAGCAGCCACGTCCGCATCAACAGTGATACTATCAGCGATTCAACGACAGCTGCGGAGAGGCGGTGAGAGTCCGAATAGAGAAATATTACTTTTAGCGATGATTTCCGCTTTTCTCTCAGGGCTGATGTTCGCCGCATACGTGCGTGGAGACGAGGGAGAGGTTAGAGGTTCAATTCAGTATTGGTTACCAAGCAGCAAACGGCCATAACGCCTGGTGTGGCAGTCTAGCATGGGATTAGCTAGAACAGCCGTGCTTCGAGGCACTTTCACCGCTCGTAGGTTCGTTGACAACATTTTGCAGCCCATGGTACTTTCAGTGCTATTACGTCGTCTAGGTGCTGTTTAGAGTCAAGACAACATCCAGCCACATACTGCACAACTATGTCTCTAAGATGTCAACGTCCTTAAATGCCCTGCTAGGTCTCGAGACTTATCGACAATTGAACATTTTCGGAACATGTTGGGCAGGCAACTCCAGTCGTCTCCGAATACGTTTGTACTGGCTGAGCAGTTGCAACATTTGTGGTAAAATCTATCACAGAAGGATATCGGTCACTTAATTGACGCTATACCCCACCGAGTATCGGCTTGTATAGCTGCCAGGTGTGGCTTTACCATCTACTGATTTTCACATTCTTCGTATTGCTACTCGTAAATAAAGTGTTTTTTTGCCTCATTTTTTTATCCTTTGTTTATCTACTCGATTTTTGTAGCTGAGGCTCAATTTTTTCAGTGGGCATATATGTTTCTGCAACAGAATGTATACAATACCTCAGAAATAAACTAAAATGTTTTGTGCAGTTCTACAAAATTTCCTTTTCCTGCGAACATTAATGTGTATCATTTGTTAAAATAAAGAACAATGTATTTAATTCTAATATACAGCAATAAAATTATTAAGCAATTAATTTATTTAATTGGCCTTTCATACATTCTACAAATAAATCTAAAAGTTACTCTTTTGCAATTATATCATTTTCCGCATTTCATGTGTAAATTATTTTTGTAAGATACAATAGAATTCTAAACAGAAGAGAACAATATCAAACGAAATTACTCAATTTATATGATAAAATGAAAAATAATAATATAATTAACAAATGTAATTAATGTTTCTTTATTTTATAGTAAAGGTTATTTGAATGTGGAACTTTTCGTCCATAAAATTGAATAATGTACATTATATTCGAATCGGGTTTTCCACTACATGAAAATTAATGCTGTTTTCCAGAACGTTACACTTGTTTCTGGTAAAGAGACAAGGATACGCTTGACGTAGTTTTCTGAATATTAAATAAAATTAATTCTGTGTACAAACTTTTAGCTGATTTTCTTTCGACATCTCACGGATATTTTAAGCTCATTTTTTTACACCTACATTGCAGAAAAATATTCAAATTTTGTTTAATGATTTATTTTCTTTTAAAAAGATCAAAAATAGTTTTCTTTTATATCTATTATCTTGTCTATTCGCAGACCACTGTTAAATAACATATGTATAATATAGATTTTAAACGTTTTGCTTTTAATAAAAATTTGTAAAATAAATGACTTGAAAATAATAAAGAGTTTTTAAAATAAACATCTATACATTTATCCATACATAGAGGGTATAATAAAAGGCCAGGACCAGCTTATTTAAAATATACGGCTCAGGAAAAAAAAACGCCATGTATAGTTTTTAAAGTCTTTTCGATAATGACAAAATTGTTAGCATATCCACTAAGAGGGTAGTTGGGCACAACCAGTTGGATAGCAGTCGGGATGCAGTCCCTACATTTTATTAAAAATTGGAAATGTCGATAAAATACTACATTTACGTGACATACAGTGTTAGCATTTTTTTTTCTTTTTAATTTTTTTTATTTACAAAAAAAAAAAAAAAAAAAAAAAAACTGAACGAAATAACCATGAAATTCAGACATACGAAGAACATTTACAAACTCATATTTTTCACTATAGATTCAATGACAGGTGTAATTTAGAGACAAACCACACATTAAATAAAAATATAAATATTTTATATTACCTTAAGTTATAAATTGCTACAAATGACTTGTAATTTTAATGCATATTATCACATACTATGTGCAACATTTTTATGCAATTTTGTGAAGATTTCATGATTATTTTGAGAGCTCTATTTTTTTTTCAAAAATTATTAATTTTTTTCGTAAGTTTATTGCTTATAATAATAATGAAATAATAAAATATTATAGTGACAAATTATATTTGAGAATCATTATTCTGCAACAAAAAATTCACACATATAATTTTCGTTGAGATATGAGTATTTGAAGTAAATATTTTTTAATTCGCATGCGCAAGAGTTTTTTTTTTTTTTTTAGTTGCATACGTTGAAAGCCAGATATAATGGGCAACTTATGTCAAAAGTGCATTTGAATAGATAAAAAAAATAAGCAATGTATCGAAAAAAGAATGAACAAGATTTTAGATAATTTTCAGAGTTGAATTTCATAAGGGATTTTTCACATGCCACGCATTTCGTTTGGAGATCCAATTATATCGCCCACGTTGCAAAAGTTCTTTTGTGTGTGAGTGTGTGCAAAAAATCCCTTATAAATCCACAAATGTTAGTAAATAAGTAAAACTCTGTTTGGGTAACAAGTCCATAAATGTTTTATCCCCAAAAAAGTACTTTTGAAACGAGGGTGAAATAATTGGATCTCCGAAACACGCGAAAAACCTACATTCTTTAATTGAAAAATGCTATAGAAAAACTTAAAAAAATATATGAGTTTCCTTCAGAAACATCTATGATAACCTCAACTTACCCTCCAAAAGCGACGCGAGATCACCAATTTCGGCAAAAATTGTATGGAGTTTAAAAAAAATGCTGAATACGTTTTTTGTTCTCAGCTGTATTTCAAGAGATATTTAAAGTGATGTATTTTTGTTACACACTGTACATACAGTGTGTATTAGGATTGTATGAGAATGTGCATTCCACAAAGACGTTGAAAATTAACTAACGTTAGTTTTGTGTCATTAGTCGTTTATATCACATGATGTTACTCGAAGAGTTGAATGTAAATAATATAGAATATGTTTTGTATGAACGATTATACCTTAGAGATTTCAAAGAGTAAAACGAAGGTGATGGCTTTTGAAAGTAAAGAATCTGAAAGAACGAATATTATCTTAGAAAATTAACCAATTGAACAGACATCACATTTTAATAATTTAGGTTGAGGCATAAATTATAATTGCGAAAATGATATACAGAGCAAACTTAATAAGTTCCAATACATCTTCGGGACTATAAGAAGAACGTTAAGAAATTCATGGAAGGATGTCAGAAAAAAATTTTCAAGACAATGATAACTCTTCTATATGGAAACGAGACTTCGACGCTCCGAAAGAGTGATCAAAGAGAAATACAATCTTCAGAGATGAAATTACTCAGGTGTGTGAAGGAGTGTTCTATAAAGGATAAAATAAGAAATGATGACATCAGAAAGGAATTAAAAATTAAGCCAATAATACATACTATAATGAACTATAGAAATCAGTGGGGGGAACATTTAGAACGAATGGGTACTGACCGTATGCCAAAGGCAGCCCTGAAATATATAACAAAGGGGAGAAGAGACAGAGTAAGGCAACGTAAAAGATGGACTGAGGCTGGAACAGGCTTCTGGCCTTCAACTGTGTTGAAAAAGATAATGATGTTTTGCTTATTATTATGGTAACTGCACATGCTCCGATTTTAAATTCCCTATCACTTTTTCTGATACTCAACTGGGTGTTATAAAACTGTATTAAAACATTAAATGTAAAAAAAGACTATGTAGGCGTTTAGTAGTATTGTTATGAACGCCTTTTATTAAACAAACTAGCGAGCTTCGCCCGCTAGCGGGTTAGTATTTTCAAATGAATCACTTACAGTAACTTTTAGTCTTAAGAAAAGAAATTGAAAAAAAAAATCATCTATGAATGGGTAAAAAGTCGGCCCGTGTCCCCACTGCCTTCGGCAGCGCAGTCCCGAGCGCGCTACGCACGCACAACTTAAGGGTTACACACGCTGCGCGCGCGTATTCCTTCCCTGACCCTTCGTGCCTCCAAAAAAAAAAAAATCTGATCGGGTAAAAAATTCCCACCGTGTCCCCACTGCCTCCGGCAGCGAAGACCCACGCGCGCTGCGCGCGCACGTGTGTCGGTATACGTGCGCTGCGCGCACATACTCCTTCTCAAATCAAAATTTTATTCTTAAGAAAATTTAAAAAATCATTTCTCTTCGGGTAAAAATTCGGACCGGGTCCCCACTGCCGTCGGCAGCGGAGACCCGTGCGCGCTGGGCGCGCATAATTTAAGGGGTACGGATACACGCGCTCCACGCGCGTATTCTTTCCCTGAACCTTCGTGCCTGAAAAAAAATTCTGATCGGGTAAAAAATCCCAAGGGGTCCCCACTGCCTTCGGCAGCGCAGACCCATGCGCGCTGCGCGCGCACTTGTTAAAGTATACGCACCCTGCGCGCACATATTCCTTCACAAATAAAATTTTTATTCTTAAGAAAAGAAAATACAAAAAATCATTTGTCATCGGTTAAAAAGTTGGACCGGGTCCCCACTGCCTTCGGCAGCGCAGTCCCGTACGCGCTGCGCGCGCACAAGTTAGGGGATACGCGCGCGGTGCACGCCTATTTCTTATCCAACCTTTCAGGCTCTCTTAATTAACCTACGTATACCAATTTTGAACGATATAACTCATTTAGCTGAGATGCAAAAGAACACGTAATCAGGACACCTCAAAACGTGTAAATATTGTGAAAACTTTCGATAATTTAAAAGAACTTTAAAACATCTTTCGAATGATGTATTAAAAATAATTTAATCCTAATTAGAAATTGAAATATTGAAATTTGAAAATATTACAGCGCCATCTGGCGGTAGAAATTTTTGTATTCCTTTGTTAGATTCCAATTCAAAAAAGCTTTCTAATGAAATTACTTATGAAATTATTTTAATTAGTAGCTGAGATACAAAAGAAAACTAATTCAGGATACCTCAAAACGTGTAAGTCTGGTGAAAACTTTCGATAATATAAAAGAACTTTAAAATATTTTTCGAATGATGTATTAAAAAAATTAATCATAATTAGAAATTGAAATAGTGAAATTTGAAAATATTACAGCCCCATAAAAGAAAACTGATTCAGGACACCTCAAAACGTGTAAATCTGGTGAAAACTTTCGATAATTTAAAAGAACATTAAAATATCTTTCGAATGATGTATTAAAAATAATTTAATCCTAATTAGAAATTGAAATATTGAAATTTGAAAATATTACAGCGCCATCTGGCAGTACGAATTTTCGTATTCCACTGTTCGATTCCAAATGAAAAAAGCGTTCTAATGATGTATTACTTACGAAATTATTTTAATTAGTAGCTGAGATACAAAAGAAAACCTAATCAGGACCCTCAAAACGTGTAAATCGAGTGAAATCTCGCGCGCATCGCGCGCGGTATACAGCTATTTCTTCCCCACCCTTTCAGCTCCTCCTAATTAACCTATGTATACCAATTTTGAATGGTCTAACTCAATTAGCTGAGATGCAAAAGAAAACCTAATCAGGAGACCTCAAAACGTGTAAATCAGGTGAAAACTTTCGATAATATAAAAAAAATAATAATAAAATATCTTTCAAATGGTGTATTAAAAATAATTTAATTATAATTAGAAATTGAAATTTTAAAATATTAAAGCGCCACCGATCGAACCGGGAGCGCAGTCCCGTGCGCTCTGCGCGCGCACAAGTTAAGGGATACGCGCGCGGTGCACGCCTATTTCTTCTCCACCCTTTCAGGCCTTCTTAATTAACCTACGTATACCAATTTTGAACTATCTAACTCATTTGGCTGAGATGCAAAAGAAAACGAAATCAAGACATCTCAAAACATGTAAATCTGGTGAAAACTTTCGATAATTTAAAAGAACTTTAAAATATCTTTCGAATGATGTATTAAAAATAATTCAATCATAATTAGAAATTGAAATATTGAAATTTGAAATATTACAGCGCCATAAAAGAAAATTGATTCAGGAGACCTCAAAACGTATAAATCTGGTGAAAATTTTCGATAATTTAAAAGAATTTTAAAATATCTTTCGAATGATGTATTAAAAATAATTTAATCATAATTAGAAATTGAAATATTGAAATTTGAATGTATTACAGCGCCATCTGGCGGTACAAATTTCTGTATTCCA
Organism: Salticus scenicus; assembly: GCA_963930645.1. Lineage (NCBI taxonomy): Eukaryota > Metazoa > Arthropoda > Arachnida > Araneae > Salticidae > Salticus > Salticus scenicus. The sequence goes on from OZ005648.1 coordinate 258,012,499, forward strand.
CTGTTCGATCCCAAATCAACAAAGCTTTCCAATGATGTATGACTTATGAAATTATTTTAATTAGTAGCTAAGATACTTTAAAATGTGTATCGAATGACGTATTAAAAAAAAAAAATTAAACATAATTAGAATCTGAAATATTGAAATTTTAAATTATTACAGCGCCATGAGACCTCAAAACGTGTAAGTCAGGTGAAATTTCGAATTCCATTATCCATTCCATTATTAATGGAAGTAAATAGAAAAAGAAATATTTTTACCTTAAGTGTATTTGTGTCGTTTTGAAACTGGCATCCTCTTTCGACAGATAAAATGTGAGGCGTGTAAAGATAAAATTTAATTTGCAATTAAAATGTAAATCTTTTGTTTATTGACCAAAATCGATGAAATTTCAACTGCAAGTTTGTTTTGTGGTGTTAAGATTGTATACTAAGTAAAATGTGTAAAATTTGAAAAATTGAAGAATATAGAAAATTGCAATTTTTAATCGCAGTTCGAAACACGTGACCTCATTAAATACCAGATGTGTTTCTTTCCGTTGAAGACTGCTGTAGATTATCGTCTGCAAAGCTAAGATTCTTGTGATTTGTTGCCAATATTTTTTTTTTAGTTTAGTTAATTTTAAAAAATCTAATTGTCCGATCGATAAGCCGTTTTAACCATCGGATTAAGAAAAAAAAGCCCTTTCCAATGGTATCTTGTTTGTAACAATACGACTGATATTTCTAATTTATTTTCCACTTTTTCCGTTAAAATGTCACTTTTTAAGCATTTAATCATGAATTCTGGGTCATTTTTCGTTAGACAATGGTCGACATTTTAATTAATATCTCCGCTAATTAGGGTCGCATCGTTTAGCAAATTAGATAACCCAGATAAATTCTCTGTCCGACGGTACCTGTTCGAAGTCCGTGCGACCATTAGCGGCGGAGTTTTTGCTGTTTCAAGCCGTTTCTCACAGACAGACACACACACACACACACGCGCGCGCGCGCACGCGCACGCGTACAGATTTTAATAATATAAGGAGATTCGATCGATTCTAGTCGGGAAATTGTTGACCGCTTAGTCTTTGCAGGTGCTGAAAGAAGCGAGTTGACAGGACATAGGTATTACATTATCTTGTCTCATACCTAAATTAAACTAGTATGTTACGGCTATCACGAAACTTTCTTGCATGTTTTCCTATACAAATTCACGCAGTATAAATAAAAATAATTATTATTCTTATTGTTATTATTATTTTTTTGTCCATTATGAATGCTGACGATGACCATCTCAGACAGGAATTACACTAATATCCAATGGAAGTGAATTTTTATCCTACAGATGACATCCATTCCTTTCTCGGGGAAAATTGTAGTATAGAAGCGCCACATATCGCGGATATGCACCAAATTTAATCAGCATAATTTCTCATAAGGACCTTTTCCTGTATCAATTTTGTTCGTTTATATGCAGCAGAACCTGAGATACATCCTTTCCTTAGCAGGGCCAACTTTTAGGCTATTGGGTCCAAAAGTTGATAAGAACTAACATATATGAAGGTGTATCTGCAAAAATGTTATATACAATTTCCTGCAGTAATTTCAGAGGCCTTTCCTGAAATAGCAAAGATTGCTGTGTATCAGCGCCAACTGTTACACGATTGTACCAAAAGTTGATAAACACTAAACTATGTCAACGCGCATCTGCGTATAAATTTATATCCAATTCTGTACAGGAATTTCTGAGAGATACAGTCGTTACAAAAAAATTTTCACACACAGACAGACTGACATTTTCTAAAAATAGTCAAATTGATTTCTGGACATCTCAAAACCTCTAAGTTTATCAAAAATTAGAAGCAGAAAATTTTTATGAAACCAATTCTTTCTTTTATTGAATATAAAAGAAAGTAAAATATGACAGTATAAAGCAAAAAGTAAATTATAAATCATCCATAGTTTTTTACTTCCATTACCCTACTACCGTAGGTAATGGAAGTATTGTATTCGGTCTGAAAATTCGATATCGGGTTTTCACCTGATTTACACGTTTTAAGGTCCCCTGAGCCCAAAAAAGTGGTTTTTGGCAATTGGTCAGTGTGTATGTGTGTGTGTGTGTGTATGTATGAATGTATGTATGTGGAGAATCTTTTGGCTATTATAGCTCAGAAACTAATAAAGATAGATCTAAGAAACTTTAGAATTGAAATGCGTCTGATGTACAGATGAAATTTACAAATTTTGGTGAAAATTGAAAAACCGGAAGTGGTACATCGGAAACCGGAAGTGGGACCATAAGTCCGTATCTCAAAAACGGCTCTAACGATTTTCTTAAAACTTGCTATATAAACACTCTATTAGATGTCCTTTCGAATGATATAGTTGGTTAGTTCAGGAAAATTGATAGGCGTCCTGTATAAATAGTTCAAGTTCAGGCCTCGCAAAGGCGTTCCTTTAAAAACGGTTGTACGGATTTTTTTCAAACTCGCCATTTTAACTCACGTTTAAATATGCTTTTGTATGTAATTATTTTTTTCCGGTTAGTAATTGATTTTTTGTAAAAGTTGGTATCTCAAAAACGGCTCTAACGATTTTCTCTTTAGGTCACTTTTATGTTTTCTGATCACATTATCTCTCAAAAATGCATATAATACATGTAATAGCGGGTAATGGAAATCGTGTGGTTGTTTCACACAAGATTTTTTTAATACATTTTATGATAGTAAAAATCCCCCCAACTTCCCTGTGATGTTTCTTCTTGATAACAAAGATGTAAGAACTTTGAAGTACATACAAATCATAATAGCATGAAACAATTCTAATGTCGGTTTCGACGAATAACTAAAATTGATAGACGCAAAGAAATTAGATTACGCTTAACTACATTACACATTAGTTTAAAAAAATAGTTACAAAAGAAAGTAAATAATCTGGTGGGTCACTCACACGACTTTCTCTTACCCTGAAATTTAATACTATAAATAAAAGTTGCAGACTAAGAGGTAAGATAACGAGTACTGTTATGTAAACCTGTGTTAAACCATTCAAATTAGGCTTCGGAAGAGTTTTATATGACAATTAGTTCTGTGTGAGGGGAGCTACCGCCCCCTTCAACCGCCCATTTCATTAATGCATTTATACAGAATTTAATTCGGTTTTTAAAAAATAATTCTGTTCTTTTTTTTTTTTTTTGAAATTATTGAAATTATTTTTTTAAAAAACTATCTTTTATGATAATGCAGACGATTTCCATATTAGAGAAGTAGTATAGCACTAAATATGTATATATATATATTAAAAAAAAAAAAAAAATAAAGTTGAATTTATTCACAATATTACATTTTAAAAAAATCGTTAAAATGAAAAAAATTGATAACTTTATTTTAAAATATCGCAGATCGATGGTTTAACCATTCGTTTTAAAGGTATTGGCGAGCTCTTTTGAAAGATACCCATCATGAAAATTTACTCCCCTCGAGGGGAGGACTCCCCCCCCCTCCCCCAGGGGAAGGCGAGGCTCCGACATGCACAATTTTTTTTTCCCAGTTGACTATCTCTATTACAAAAAATATATATTCGTTTCATTTGGTTTAGTGCAGTCTATAGATGTTAAACTCTACTTACCTGCAATTTCTCCCATCACCTGCAATTTCCCCCATTTGAATAATTTTGAGTGTCCCTGTACACGAACCATTTGCTTCATCTGAACGAAAAGCTTACTGTAGCATTCCTATATGACACATATTTAGAATACCGAGTTTGGAATTTCTGCTACTATTTGTTCTTGAGATATGCAGATAACAATCACACAGACTGACACACAGACCATTCGCTAAAAACATCGTGTTCACGTGACCTCAGAGCCCGTAAATATAACAAAAACACACGTTCGAAAATTTGACCCTAAAACAATACTTTATGGGTAAGAGAAAGTAAAAATGTCAGTAAAAAGTAAATTATAAATCATCCAAACCTTTTTTTTTTTTTTTTTGTATACATTTTATGCTGGTAAAAATCCCCCCCCCCCCCCTGTGACGTTTCTTCTCTATATGAAGTATACGCAAGTTATAATGGCACGCAATGAAATTATTTACAATAAGCAAAATAAAAAAAAAAAAAAAAAACTAAGTTTCATATTTGTATACAACAGTAAATAATATTTATTCTATTTAATCTTTGGAATTAATTACACCTATATTGAATTCTCTGTATTTCTTCTCTTTCGAAAACAAAATGCATTAAATGTGTATAATTTATAATTTATATGATTATTTTCTTTAGTATAAAATATGGAGCTGTAGTGATTTTGAGGTGCAGACAGGTAAAACATTTATGTATGCTATATAATACTTTGGAGTTACTAAAAATATTCAAGTATCTAATATTTCAGAAAATTTTTAAAGTGTTAAACTTTTATATATATATATATATATATATTATTTTTTTCTTATTCCGAAATTCCTTCACAGTTGAAACAATATATCACATCCATAAAAACTTTAAATATTTTCCTAAAATATCTGTTGAATGAATCTGTAATTTTCCATATTTTAAATATTTTATCAATAAAATTTGAATTTCTTTTATAAAACTTTCACACGTTTTTTTTTTTTTTTTTTTTTTTTTTTTTAATATATATATATTTTCTATCTGCGAATTTTGTAAACCCCCACACTTGGTTAGATGTTTGTCTAAATTTTTTTGAAAGATGCAATTTTATTTCAAATATTGCATATATGAAAGAACAAATTTTATTAAATAGAAGATAAAATATATTTCGTGCAAAAACAAACATAATTAAAAAGATGCTATGAGTTTATATGCATTTAACTTAAGTAAGTAAATATGTAAAATATAATTTTATATTAAAAAAAAAAAAAAAAAAGTTCAAAGAACAATATTTTTTTTCAGTCGTCAGATGAAAAAAAAAAAAAAAAAATCATCTCTCGCGAAAAATATATTTGAGTAATTTCAGCAGAAAAACATACAATAACACATCGTTCAATAAGTCCCGTGATTAATCCCCAGATAGCATCGCAAATGAAATATTTCTGTGTGGGTAAAGTAAACCTAACTTTCAAAAGATACATGTTAAAGTTTCATGATATTTCGATCGTTTGTTACCGAGATATCAAAGTTTTATTGACCCTACTTTTGATGTTTTCAAAATGAGGGACAAAGCTGAATTTCATGAGTTGATTAATCATTGCTTTGTGATAGGCAAAAATATTGTTTAAATTTAGCAATGGCTTAACAGTTTCAAGAGTACTTTTCAAGAGTACTCCATCAAAAAACAATGTTTAAACAACAAACGAAATTCAGCTTTATCACTCATTTTGAAAACATCAAAAGTAGCGTCACTAACACTTTGATATCTCGGCAACAAACGATCGAAATATTATGAAACTTTAACGTGTATCTTTTAAAAGTTAGGTTTACTTTACCCACACAGAAACATTTCACTTGCGACGCTATATGGGGATTAGTCGTGGGACTTATTGAACGATGTGTTATCTTGTAAAATAAAGAAAAATATATTTTATGTTTAGTAGTAAGCATTATTATTGCGACACAAATCATACATTCCTTTATTTAATTCTTTTAGCTTACTTTTAACCATTTATATTAAAGAAAACATTGTTTTGATGTCTATTTATTGTCTATTTATAAAACTGACATTTTATTAAGGTTTTTGTTTTGAAATCCTCTTAATCAAAAATCAAGAATTTTTGCGGTTCAATTGGGTAACCATTTTTTTTTTATACTATGTGTGTAGTATATAGTATAACGAAGTGTCTGTTACCAGCTAAAAAACATATAATAACACGAGTCCACATTCGGTGTTCTCAATCTGTAACACACAGAAATATTATTAAAATCTTCGACTGAAGTCGAACAAACTGTCTTTGTGCACAATTCATACATTAACTGGCTTTAAGCAGTGCTGCCAGATGGAAACATCAAAATTTCCCTCATTTTGCTTTAAAATTTCCCTTTTTAGCATAAAATTTCCCTCAGTTGCGCAACATGCAAAGCTTTAACTCCATTATGTGTAAAACGATATTTGCACTGAATATGGTGATGATGTTGGTGTAAAGGTTAATGCAAATTGTCCTCACGTCCTAGAGGTCCCTTAATTGAATACTCCTTTTTCCCTTTTTTATTATTTTTTTAAACTTTAATTATTCAATCGAAAAAAAAAAACTGTAAAGGGTTATTGAAGTTTACTAATAAAAAATATGGTATTCAATTAAGACATGGCAAAAGCCTTGCATGTTGAACCTAGGCCTGGATTGATATCTTTCTAAGGAACCCTAGCCAGTATTCGCGCGTGTTTTTGAGAATATCAGGGAATGCTTTGAATAAGTAGACTGAATGATACTAAATTCCTAACTTTCTTCAGAGCGTTTTAAATTTATTACAAAATATGAAAAAAAAAAAAAAAAAAAAAAAAGACTGCACAGATTTAAGAAAAGATCGAAAAAAACTGCTTTTAAGCTCTCAGCATATAGAAAAATCGGTTCAGATAGTCTAAGTTGGAGGAAAAATTTAACAAATATTGCTTTAAAATTGACAAAGTAAAATTTCCCTTTTTCCCTCAACACCTAAAATCACATCAAAATTTCCCACATTGAGGGAAATTTCCCTCAATCTGGCAGCACTGGCTTTAAGAACAATCCTATACCCTAGAGACTTAGGCCTGTGGAAAATGCCATCTATCGGGTAGTAAGGGAAATAAAAGGGAAATATGGAATATCAATTTTGTTAAAGGATAATATGAGACAGAGTAGTACTTTTACAGAAAATTATGACTAATTGTGATATGATAATTTCATTTTGAAATTTTTAATGAAAATAAACAATATTGAAAAATTTATCAGCATTCAAGTTTTCCAAAAATTTCAGGATCTATATATATAATTTAAATATCGAGAATTTATATATCTAAAGATAATGAATTTTATTTATACTTTAGTGAAATCCCAAAATAAAACACGTTTTTTGTTTCTGATGTTACAAGAGAAGTAAAGTTTGGGATTTAAGTGATGTTTACATAAAATACATATGTTTTGGCCTTATATTACGGTTTTTAATGCTATTGCATTATGCTGATTTATCAATTTATTTAAATTATTCAAAGAAATAACAAAACTTTTAGTGCACATATTTTTATAAATTATGCTTTAATCATGTTTTGTTGTCGATTATTAAGAAGGTTGAGTAAATAAATAATATAGAAATGACAGTATTATACTATTAGTTTTATTGGTCGTCATATGTAGCAATTTAGGATAAAGAAGTTAAAATATCTCTTAAGAAATTCCAAAAAATTACTTGTACACGTAAATTTTTATGTTATTTCATGGGAAACAATTTTTAGAATGATTTTTAAGAGAATGCAAACAAACAGATAAAAAGACAAAATAACTTCTGAAAGCCTGATTTTCTAATTCAGACGATTGCAAAATATGTAACAGCTAGTTTCCAGACACTTCGCTGTTGTCCCCCATTATAGTTAGTAGGCAACGTCTAAATGATGTAATGAAGACAACTGATATAAAGCTTAATCATTTTAGTTTAGCTTTTATGGAGGGGAACATTAAGATCTTCACAAATTTATGTTTAATTAACTCATAATAACAATGAAGAATAAATAACTCAAAAGAATAAAACAAAGATATCACCAGACTTGGAGTTACATTGCGTCATCTGGTAGGCTTATTTTTAGCATCATCATAATGAACCCGAAACAACTCCGAAAACACCTTTAAAAGCACCTTCACACTAACAAAATCACGAAATTCCTTCATTCGGAAGTCCAAATCATATACATACAGAACGATTCATTTTATTTTCCTTAAAATATCCACCATAGAAATACCTATATTCTACTGAAATCCAAACTTCGAAACATCCCTTATTCTACATCTCCACTGGAACCGAACAAAAGTTACTTTCGAAAGAGTGGCAACCTTCTTTTACATCAACTCAACACTTCTGTGTTCAACCTGACACTTTCACCGAGACCTTCGACATCTAACGGTAGATCCAACTGGCGACTTTTAATTTTCCAATCCAACACTACATGGACAACTACACGCGATATCGAGCACTTGAAACCTAAAGGAGTTGCATGAAATCTCACATCTTACAACACTATTTAATCAACATTATTATATGCGCATCACAATTTGTATTGACTGTGCGAAGCGGTTACTTGTTCATCTCTGTTTAAATATTTCGGCATTTTTAAGAAATCGACACTGTTATTTTGTTTATTAATTTATTCCAATTATGCAAAGAATGTTTAATCTTGAAATAATTGGTAGCATTTGAAATTTATTTGACTGATTTCTTGTAACCTTGTATATTAAATGGAAATTGCTTATAAATTCGGCATAGTAAAGTGACTCAGAGTACAACTTGAAATGCATTTCAATAAATTTTCAAACACCCATCTAAAACACCCTTCACACTCATTTTTCAAACACCTCCCTTAAACACACAAAACAATTTTGTGTGGCACCGTAAACGAAGCATAAACCTATTTTGTATCGTATTATATGTAAAACATGCTTTCTGTGAAGATTTTGTTTTTTGTATATGCTTAGCGCAATCTGAAAACATTGAACTATATTGATGAGAAATTTATGCAATAGACGCGGTTATTTGATTATTTTTGTATGATTCCGTACACGAACCATTTAGCCGACATCAATAAAAATTTAAACTAACGTCCTAATATGATCCAGATTTAGAATATCTAGTTTAAACTTCTCCTGTTACTTGTATTTTAGTTGTATATTACTTGTCCTTTAGTTTCTTATTTGTTAAAAGAGAGCAATAAATGGAAGCTCTCTTCAAAATTTATCCAGTTTAAACTCTTAAAGTTTTCTTTAGATATCAGGAAATGCTTATGCTTGTACGTGTCAGAATAATTCATTCCAAACACAACAAATCTACTACTAATTTTTATTGTGATAAATATTACCGACAAAATTTGCTGAAATTGCTAAGATTCTTGTAAATATAGTCTTTGATTTACAAATTAAATGAAAAATGAAAAAAACTTTTAAAAACAAAAGTTTTACTGCATATTTAACTATTTATATACTACATCAAAATTTAAGTCAGTCAAGATCAAAGATGATGTATGAAATGTTTTATTTTAGGCATATTTCTAATACTTCCATAGAATGCTGTACTCTACTTTTATAGAAAGCGGGGAACAATTTCCTCATTAATGTATTCAAAAATATCCATACATAAATATTCATTTCATTTAGAAGTATTATATCACTAATAAATTCGAATGAGTATGCACAATAAAAAAAAAGCTTTATAATGTACGTAAGGATTAAATTAATGAATTCATATCATTTCTAATTCGAATTGTTTACACTCATATTATTGAGGATCTATTATCACATTTGTGAAAGACATCACTGGGGAAAATCAAAAGAAAATTATCTTTAAATGTAAAATGAACAACAGATGTATATTTAAAAAGAAATGTATAAAAAATTATATTTATACGTTATTATATATATATACATAATTTTTATGCAGTTTTATTTATTTATTTATTTTATTATTATTGTTATTATTATTATTATTTGTTGTTGTTGAAGGTTTTTTTTTTTTTTTTCCTAGATTTATTCAGTTTTAAATCCTTTATCAGTTTACAGGAAACAAAATTTAAAATAAAAATATTTGTATTTAATATTAAAGTTTAAGCAGTCATATGAGACGTTACGCTTAGATAATGTTTAGAAAGGAAACTATGAATTTTTAAGTTAAACATTTTAAAAATATTATTTATTTTTATTATTTTACTACATACACATTGAAAAGAAACCACTGTTTTGGGATCAAATTTTCGATAGTTAGTTTTTGCTATATTCGTACATTTTGAGGACCTCTAACTGTCTAAAAGTTTTGTGTTATACTGAATTATAAAGCACTAATACAATAGTTGCAACCATGAAATGTTAAAATAATTTACCATACACTCTATGAAATTTTAGTAAAAACAGGAAAGTTGTCTGTTAAATTATACGGCCAGTTCCCTTCTATGAGAAAAATTCCGTGCCTGGTATTGTAACAAATTGCTGTAAAATTCATAGTATTGACCATTTAATATATGATCACTTCCTTTTTGACAAAAAGTTCATTGCAACATTATAGGCATAACTATAAAAATTCCACTGACCGGCAAAAAGTGTTCAAAAGTTTTTTACAGAGTGATTTCGGTGTTTGGTTGAACTTAAAACTAGTGCTACAGTATATATAGTCATTCATGAAGGAAATCGTTTAGCACACTAAGGGGCTATTTTCTAACAAGATGTAATACCAAGCTTTGTATCAGCCTAGTATGTAGCAAATACTGTAGTTCCAAATTTTTGGTTCAATCTAGGACCTAAAATTTTAACATTGCTGTACTTGAAAATTAGATTTAAAGAGGTTGGTTTCTGTGTGTGTGAGAGTGCGCGCGCCCAAAATCAAACATTTGAATTACTTTATTTAAAAGAAGAAATATTGAAAATATTCCAAAGAGTTCGCACAATTTCAATAAAATTGGTTAGATTTATTTGAACTTTTCACAGTATTAGATTGCAATCTTTTATGCTTTTTAAATGCTGGTTTAATGAATTAGAAAATATTATATTATATTTAATTAGTAAAGTATAATTCAAAATTTATAAAAGATTTAATTTAAAAATTACGAGTAGCTAAAAATCGGGAAAATTGTTACTTAATATATAATTCAAGAGGTCAATAGTACAGGATTGTAAAATAAAATTTTAATACAAGGCAAACTTATGTATGATCTAGAAATATTTGAGTTTAAATTTAGATATGACTACCAACTGTATACTCACCTTAATTTTTAATTTTTAGTACTTGCTGATATTTATTTTATGGCTGATTGAAACTAAATAAATAACACCTTTCTATTTTCTTAACTATTTCATATACATATGTAAAGAACTGTTTCTTTAGAAGATGATTAGTTACTGTCACTTCATATTAAGATTCCAAAGTAGTTTTTGCAGTCGTTTTATTGAAGAAACTTAGGCATTCTACAGGTTAGTAACAGTCAATCAGTCTGAGCACGCCGACATGTACATCCGTAGACGAGTCGGGCCGAAACCATCCCATTAACAGCGGAACCGCAACCAATTCCCCTCCCGGAGCCGTTAAATTAACTTTTATTGACGTGGATTAATTATAAGCAAAAGCTTCCATGAAAAAGGCGCCGATTTTCGTGTGCTCCCGCTTAAATATGTGTATTTTGGGGCGAGGCCAAACTCCTAATATAAATTCTTATTGGATAATTAATTAAGCTAAAATCTCGCCTACACAGTATCTTTGGTTGACCGGGACATCTGGGATTTAGTATTTTGCAATGTTTTGACTATTGCATAATTTTGATTCCAAAACTTATTCTTAAACCCGATTCCCGCGCTACGACGTGTTTTGTTGGAAAACTAACTTTACTGGGGCTCTGAAATAGAATTCTCACAAAGTTGTTCTTAAAATTAAGATTTATTCTGAGATAATGCTATTAAGATATCACTTAATATTAATTTATAATAATAATTTTAGAATCTAAATTCTTTTAATCCTTTCATATATATATATGTATATATACGTTCGCATAAAATTTCAAACTGCTACATTTAAATGTAACATATTAACAAAAAAAAAAGTGAGGACTAAAACTGAAGCTCGACTTTAATTAAAAGTTCGTGTTTTACTAATAAAATTGTTTTATTTAAAAAAATACCTTCTAAGATTTAGTTAAATATTTAAAAGAATTATCGATATATCGAATGTAATCGAATTTATTGAATGTTAAAATAAGGATATTTTCGTTATTGCTATTTTAATCAGTTAGTTTTACACGTAGAGTTATGTCCGTTTCATAGTTCAGTAAAATAATTTAACGAAATTAAACGATCATATTGAAATTTGTTGACAGCAAAAGAAAAATATAAATATTATATTATTTCTTTCAAAACATTGAAATATAGAAAAATCTTTGCTTAATGAAAAATCTTATCATTTGAGAATTGTTGCTAAGGAAAAACAGATCAAATAAATATTTCCTCTGTTATTAAAACTTGTTAACTTATTACGTAGTCTCTGATCGAAAAAATATTGATAAAATAAATAAATGGAAAACCAAATTAAACATCAAATTATTTTACAAATAATAATAATAATAATATGAATAAACAAAATAAATAAATAAATAATAATAATAATAATTTATTTTTGTTGAATTAAAGATATTTTTTAAAGTTAAAAAATATGTCCGATTAAATTAAAGTTAAATTTAACTTATCATTTTTTTTTTCAAATTTCTTTTTTTAAAATTCATGTCTAAGATTATGATTTTATTAAGTACATGTCTGTCTGCACACGCCTAGCACTTGATTTTTACATAAGTATTTCCAAATTAATTTTATTCTTGTCAATTTAAGTTACTAAATATTGGTTTATATAGCATTTAAAATAAATGGCTTTATCATTTTTACGTGTCCGAAAGTTTCCAAAAGATTAAACGTAAAATCATAATTCTTAAATTCAAAATTTATAATCATGTGTACATTTATTTATCTGTATTATTCTTTTATCATGAAGTAGTTGTATTCTACATATTTAATTTAATGTTATTATTTCCCCTGACATATTAAAATTACGCATAACAACAAAAATTTTCTTTTCTGGTAATATGAATTAGTTTGTTTTATTTATAAAGAGAGAAAAAAAAAGAACGAATCTTCCAATGAATAAAATTTTATTTTCTTTACCTCAATACATTTTCACGATTGTGATATAAATTTTACATTAAATAATTCATTTACATTATTTTATTCAATGAAAATGGACGCATTGAAAATAAGGATAAAATTTTACTTTCTTTACTCAAATATTATTATTTAACTTTTACACCATTTTCAGCGTTAGTATCTGTAAAAATGGGCTTTTATTATTAAGAAGATATTAAGTTTATTTCAAATTAAGGAGGCATACGACCCTTAGAACTTCAAAAATAACCGATTTAATTACAGACTTTTTTTAAGTAAATTGTTCTTAATTAAGCTTCCTTGAGCATGTCTAATTGTTACCTATAATTGTGTTATGTATTTTGGAATATAATTTAAATTCTGTGGTAAAATATTTAATAATTTATGTGTTAGTAGAAAATGTGTGTTTTTCACCTTGCGCGCGGCATATCTCTGAAACTATTTAATATTTCTTCTCGAAATTTAACAAATTGTGTAACATATCAGATCTTTCAAACTGACCCTAAATTTGTTCAAATTTAGGTTAGAAATATCTAATAGAAATATCTGTATAATGATGATGATGATGATAATAATAATAATAATAATAATAATAAGTTTAACGATCATTTATTTGTTAACAAAATCTGAAGTATCACGTGTATGAAAAATAGGGGAGGATACAAATTTAGGTTAAGTTTGAAGGATCTGATATGTTACATAATCTGTGAAAATTTCAAGAAAAAAATGTTAAATAGTTTCAGAAATATCCTTCGCGCAAGGCGAAAAAAAAAAAAAAAAAAAAACATTTATTATTAACGCACAAATTATTACATAATTCACCACAGAATTTAAATTATATTCTAAAATGCATAATAACCTTATAGGTAATAATTAGACATGCCCAATGAAGATTAGTTAACAATAATTTACTTTAAAAAAGACTATAATTAAATCGATTTTCTTTGAAGTTCTAAGGATCGTATGTCTCCTTAAAAGAGTAAAATACACCTATAATATCAGAAAGTACAATTCAGTTAGATAAATATAATTAAGCGAATTAAAGTTTTCATATCTTATATTTACAGGCTTTCTGAAATTCAAGGATTCTTTAGACAAAAATATGTAATTTTGTACTCATATGTATATAATTTATTACTTTTTTCTTTATAAATAAGTGTTTTTCTCCGTAAAATCATTGTTTATTAAAAAAATAGTACAATACCAAAAGAAAAAATAGTACAATACCAAAGAAAAAAAAAATCAAATATTACTATTTTAATATTGATTTATTCATTTTTATTTTAATCAAATATTCATAAACCAAAAATCTTCTAAAAAGTCCTCATGATAAAGTTGAAAATATTCTCTCAGAAAGTGGCACAGATATTCCTTTGGGGGTGTTACATTTTCTAAATAAGCTACTTTAATTAGAAAACTTTTCTACGCTTTATTTAGATAATGAAAATGCATAAAAGAAAAAAGAAATTATATTTAAGCAGCATTTGATTAGTTTTACGAGAAACATGATTCACAAATAATGTTTGTCTTATTTAAAAAAAAAATAAAATAAAATAAAAGTATCACCGCGAGGAATTCGTTAAAAGATTTTTGCGGTAATAATGAACAAATATTTACAAGTATAGGACGTTCTGAGTTGCCGGAAAATTTATGGAGTCTTGAAAAATGAAAAGTAAAGTACAGAGATACCCCATTTGTTTTAGTAATTAAAGTGTTCTTGAGACAATTGATAATATTAGTTTAACTATGCAAAATAGTTGTGACATATGTAATTTTTGTAGGTTAGAGCATGAAACGGTATTTTTTATTACAAGTAGCTAACTCTTAACGAGTAAAATAATAATAATAATAATAATAATAATAATGATAAGAATTATAGATAACTCCTATAATATATATAAACATGTAGAAGAAAAAAATAAATTAAAATAATAATTATTTTTAATATAGATATATTATCCAAACAGAAATGAGATAAAATTCAAAGTATAGGGAAAAGTATATCAATTTAAATTCTGTCTTTAAATATTTGTATTGTTTCTGCATTAATTGATTATTCATAAAGCTGCATATTAAACAAATAATTGATAGGTATTTAAAACTGCAAATTCGTGACAGAATAAAATTAAAGCGTTGGAGGACTGAAGACCTTTTAAAAATTCCCAACAGTCCACGACGGCAAGCAGTGGCCCAGTTCCACGTCTTGACTGGACATGATTGTTTGGCAGAACATCTCCATCGCATTGGAATCTTTTTTTTTTTTTTTTTTTTTTTTTTTTGTAATTTATTTGAATTTTTTTTTCTTTTTTTTAATCATTTTACTTCTGTATTTGCTTTGCCATTGAAAAAAAAAAAAAAAAAAAAAAAAAAAAATTTGGAAATATTCAAACACAGTATATACGGTCAAACAATCGTACTAATATCTATTTACAATAAAATAGATTTTAGTCTAAGTACCACACAAGATTTTTTTTTTTTAAGATTTTCATTTCAGACACAGGCAGATCAATTTTTTTAAATTTCAATTTAAAAAATTATGCTTTTACTTTTTAAATATGAAAATTTGAATAATAATTAAAAGGATTTAACTGTATGCACTGAAAAATAAACAAACATTAAAAATAAAAAAATAAAATAAAATAAAAATAACAGAATTTCACTTATGTATGAATTAAGAAGAAACAAAAAAAGTTTTTGCAGATGCTGCATTAACTGTAATGGAAGATTACATATTCGAATAGTAGCAAAAGTTTTGGAAATGACGACCGTAGTTTTTTTTTTTTTTTTTTTTTTTTTTTTTTTTAATAGTAAGAAAATTTGTTAGATGAAACGTCATACTTAGAATAATTACTTTTATACAGCGTATAAATTTCATATTAAATATTTAACAACTGAAAATAAAAGCAACAATTGAGATTTCAGTTATAATGTTAATAAGGATGTTACACACTCTAAAAAAAAATACAATAATACTCATTTTATTTATGTTTGTAAGAATTTCAACATTTATGTTTACATGTGCTCTTCCAGAGTGGTAGATATAAACAATCCCACTTTTCTTTTAAAACCTGTATTTAATAAGTACATTTTTTTTTATAAATAACAAGATGTAATTTAGGTAATAAATGTTAATTACAATTTAAAATCATCTTTTAATTCTTTAAGTGCAGTAATATGAATATATATATAAAGAATTTTTCAGTATGCCACCCCTCTCTTCTTGATCTGAATTATTTATGCTTTTTTAGAAAAAAACGCTAATTTTACAGAGACTTCAAAATCCTAATGTAATCAACAAAATACTGGTTGACAGAAAACTTAAAATAATATGAAGCAAAATGATATTTAAAAAAAATTAAATTAAATTAATATAAAAATAAAATAATAACTTAATATTACTAGCCTGATAGATTAATTAAAATTCCAACACTATAAACAACTTGAGAAAACTAAATTACTTTTTATATACTAATTATAAATCTTCATATAAAAAATCTATATTTTTGTTACAAATATTAACTTAAACTAAAAGATACATTGTAAAAATACAAAGAAAGGAATGTCTACAAAGGCTTAAACATGCACCTTTACATTAAAGTGGTTTTAGGATAATATTCCTATTAAAAACACAAAACAACTTTCATAATAAAATAACTCTTTTATTTCAGATTCAAAGTTTGAGGTTACATTAAAAGTTTTCACCCCGAAATTTTCCTTCATTAACATGGAAACTTCATTTTAAAAATCACGAAACCGGAGACATGTAATCATTTAGCGATCCATCACTGTCAGCATACACATAATCAGACAGTTTCCTATTCTGCAAACAAAAAAATTCGTTAACTGACAATCTTCTTCAAGTTTTATTTTATATTGATTTTAACTGAATTATATGTCGATCACAAAGTTTCTTAAGTAGTTTATAAATCTATGAAATATAAATTAATTTGTCACGTCTTTTAATAATTTGCTGTATTTAAAAATTAAAAATTCATTTATATAGCAAATAATTCGTTTGATATTATTAATTGAAATTGCTTTCTGAAATACAAATGCGAGTGGATATATAGAATTACAGTTATCTAAATATATTTGTTAATTTCTCTTCATTATAAAAAATATTTCAATCATAATTAAAAATCTGTGATATTAAAATATTTTTACATAGAATAATTAAAATTTAATCATTCGAAAATTTCAACAACTTTGTTGTTATGTTTTAGTTGAGAAAAATAATGCAAAAAATTTATGTAGTATCATTAACAAATTGTTGGAAAACTATATAAGTATAAAAGTATTATCTATTGTCTAAAAGTTTAATAATTCCATGCAACTGATAACTACCTTTGTTTTTAAAATTCCTTCAACATGAAGTTGTTGATTTGAACAAAATAATATCTAGAAGTTTTCGCATTTGTAAAATTGCTCTTTGTTTTATCTAAAAAAAAAAAAGAAGAGTCGTCTTTGTCCGTCTTTGTTCTTAACTCATACTTTTAACCCTTTCATTCCTAATTTTTTTCCTCCATAAAACAATAAATCTTATATTTAGTCATAAATTTATTTCAAGGGTAATATATGTATATTTTTTTTCTTACATAGGAGTAATAGTAGAGTACGAATTAATATAGCTAACAAAGCAACTGAGAGGTGTTTATTTATGTTTAATATAACCACTTATGCCACTAAAAATCATAACTTTTTAATAAATAAAAATATCAAAATTTTGGAAGAAATAAATATTGTAATTAATTAAAATACAAATTATAAACATTAAAAAATAAAATAAAAAATATTTCAAACAATTAATTTACTTAACCTTTTATATCGCAAATTACCTTATTTTTAGAAAAAAAGTTTGAAACTTTTATAATATACTTTTTTGCTGTATGAGAAACTTCTCATATTAAATTTAGCTTAAACTATAGCTTAACTATAAGGACTTTGAAGTTCCAATTAAATTCTGTAGTAAATTTAGGCTATTCTGAGGATGTTTTTTTTTTTTTTTTTTTTTTTTTTTATGGGACTTTAAAGTCCCGGTGGGATACAAAAGGTTAAATGCACATTCTTTCATAAAAGTACAAAATATCATAAATATCTCAATATATTTTTTAATGTGCACCACTTGGTAGTTGTTATGTATGTCTTTTTGTACTCCACGTTTTATTTCAAATAGTTTACTATTATTTATTAGATGGATTATTAGCAGTAAAATTCTACAAAGTGGTTAAAAAGGCAAAAGTACTCGTATATAACCATACATGAATATAACCATATATGTATATAACCATATATGTATATAACCATATATTCGTATATAACCGTATATTTAAATTGTTCCGGAGCACTGTTATAATCAGCTCCTTTCAATTACACCACTTTCTTCTTTCTTATTATAGTAATTTTTCTATTATTTATTAGATGGATACTATTTATTAGATGGATTTATTTTACTATTATTTATTAGAAGGATTATTAGCAGTAAAATTTTACAAAGAGGTTAAAAAGGTATAAACATATATGAATATAACTATATATGAAAATAACCATATGTGTATATGACCATATATGTATATGACCATATATTCGTATATAACCGTATATTTAAATTGTTCCGGAGCACTGTTATAATCAACTCCTTTCATTTACACCACTTTCTTATTATAGTAATTTTCTTCTTACTTAATCTTAACTACATACGGAAGAAAATTATTCTACAAAAAAGTGATGTGAGAAAAAGGCAGGTACAAACTATGCTCAGGAATAAATTATAAAAGTTGTCATGTCTGAATTATAATTGTGCATATACCTCGAGATTCTTTACATTAATTTGTTATATGTTTGGAAATCGTGGTCTAAAATGTAAGTAAAAATAAATAAATAAATAAATAAAAAAGGAAGCAAGGCAATATTAAAAACTTTCTAAATTGTATGTTGAATTAACTTAAATATATGTTCATTTAAGTTCTTATTTAAAATATGATAGACAAACAATATAAGTTAAAGTTATTTTGCATTCAGATGCATCGCATTTTTATTCTAATAATTTACTAATTATAACGTAGTATGTGCATATAATTACATTTCCAAATACAAAGGTTGTTTATAAGTAAATATTTTCAAGACATTTTCTTGTAGGCTGCTAAAAATTCAAATTTTGATTTTGTTTTTGAGTTTGAGTTTTTTTTTTTAAGTATGTAAAAATGAATGGGAAATGACATCATGGTTAAAAGACAATATATATTCACCTGTGAAAAATTAAATCCAGTAAAATAAAACACTTTATGTTATTGACGTCATATTCGAATTTATACTTCCTTTTTACAAAACTGTAAAATATGGCGTAAGGGAAAAATATATTTGCGTGCAAAAGTGGAAAACGATTTTATTTACTTATTTATTTTTATTTTTTGTGAAACTGGTATTCTATAAAAAACACCATTTAATTGCGGTTTTCTTTCTTGTTTATTTGTTTTATTAATAATATCTAGAACTGAAACCTTAACCATTATAAATATACATACATATTTTTTTTTTTCAGATAATAATAAGCCGGTAATTGTGCCCGGTATGCAACGCATCGGGTTGAGCAACGACTGCAAACTGGCGTTTGCATAGATTTTCTCAGACCACGAGCAATCAGGTATCTGCCTTAAGTAGAGTGAAACTCATGCGCCTGCCAATAGAAAATTACGAGGGTAAGTCAAAAATCATCCGCAATGTAAGCTATAACCTTTATTACCATACAAATAGAAAACGTACGTAACATTATTTTTCAATATAGTCTCCTTGCTTTTCAACGCACTTAGTTCATCGTTGCACAAGCGCCCTCATGCCCTCAGAAAAGAAGGTTGCCTGCTGCTCAATGCAAGCTCGATGTTGTCATCATTTGTGGCCGTAGATAGTCGTCCAGCTCCTTCCACATGTGTAACAATGGTGCGAACATTTTTGAATTTGTCAATTCATTCGTAGACACTCTGCTGTGACAAGACATTGTTGCCGTACTATGCCGAAAGTCTTTGATGGATTGTGACCCCTGATACACCGCCCGACCACAAAAACCGGATCACTGCTCGTTGTTCATCTTTGGTGCAAACCTCTAAAGGAGCGGCCATGATCTATCTGCAACAAAAGAAAGACAAATGGAGGAATTAGGATCGTACTTTCATTGCAGGACTGCAACATCATAACAACAATATAAACTACAAACTTCCGTATGAACACTGTAATAAATGTTATTACGTACATTGCGGATCATTTTTGACTTATCCTCGTACCTTACTCAGGAATTTTATGGGATGCGAATTAAATGTACATTAAAATGTTTTTTAATATTTATAGCTAACTGGAAAGCATAATCGAGAAATAATTTAAAAGTTACTTTCATTATTTTTTCCCCTTT
This sequence comes from Salticus scenicus, assembly GCA_963930645.1. Classification (NCBI taxonomy): domain Eukaryota; kingdom Metazoa; phylum Arthropoda; class Arachnida; order Araneae; family Salticidae; genus Salticus; species Salticus scenicus. Next base: position 258,032,703 of record OZ005648.1, read on the forward strand.
TGTATCTAACAAATAAATCTAAAAGCATCTTTTGCATTTCATGTTTTTATTTTTATTTTTTTGTACAATTCTATAAAATACTCTTGTATTCTGAACTGAAATTGTTATCTAAACAAAAAAATAACATCATCAAACTAAATTACTCAGTTCAGACTATAAAATAAGTAACAAATATATTATTAATAACAAATGGGATGATGTTTCTTTTTCTTGTAATTAATTTAAATTAAATACGAAATTTTTCGTTCGTGAAATTAAATACTCTATATTACATTTAAATCTGGTTTTTCACAATATGAAAATTAAAGTTATTTTCCCGAACGTTACATTTGTATCTGGTAAAGACCTATATATTTGCTAGACGTAATTTTCTAAATTTTAAGTGAAATTAATGTTTTGCGTACAAAGAATTAGCTATTTGCTTGTTTCATTTTTTTTTTTTTTTTTTTTTTTTTTTTTTTACGTTTCATGAATATTTTTTGATTTATTTTTTTTACAACAAAATTGCAGTAACATATTTAAATTTAGTTTAATGATTTGTTTTGTACTTTTAAAAACATCTAAAGAGGACTTATTTCAATCTAACACGCTGTATATTTTCAGTTTACTTATAAATGTTTAGTGTAAGATAGGTACTAAAAATAATTTATAAAATAAATTGTACAATAGAAAATAATGAGGTTTTTTTTTTAAATCTCTATGTATCTACTTATCGGACAGATGAGTAAAATATTTTGTTTAATGTGCATATTTTTTAAACTATAAAGTAAATCATTGATTAATTTTAACTTATTTATGATTAAAAAAATGAAGCTGTAGTTTTATTTATGAACATAACTATAACTAATATATATATTTATATACTGACTAGTATTTTGTGGTTCACAAATATTTATATATATATATATATATATATATATATTCAACTTTAACGTTTCAAAAAAAAATAAAATAAATAACTAAAATAAAAATTTCAACTGTACGATTATTTTTAAATAAAAGAAAATGATTATTTTCTCAATTTTTTAAAATAACTGAGTAAAATCTCTTCACAATACAAACAATCTATCATGTGCATAGAAATTTTAAATATGTTGATAAAATATTTGTTGAATGAATCTGGAAGCTTCCATATTTTGAATCTTTTATCAATAAAATTTGAATCTCTTTTACATATCTTTCATATATTTTTATTAATGTTCACTATCCTATGAATTCCTTAACTCTGAAGACAAACTTTGTGCTGTGAAGTAAGAAACTCACACGCTTAGTTGGATGTTTGTCGAAAATTTTTTGAAAGGTGTACATTTACTGCAAATATATATGAAGGAACACATTGTATGAAATGGAACCCAATACCTCTTTCATAGCATCAAAAAAAAAAAAAAAAAAAAACTTAAATATTTCATACATTTAACGACGTGAGTAAATATGATATATATATTTTTCTGAGAAAAAAAAAAAAAAAAAAAAAAAAAAAAAAAAAACTAAGTAGTCAAAGAATAATATTTTTTTGTTCCAATATTAGTAAAAAGTACCTATTATTTTATGATAAATTTGTTTTTTGCGGGAAAATACTGTATAATATACAAAAAAAAAAAGATTTTAAATTAAAATTAAAGCATTATCAGCTAAATACTTATTGATTTTATCTTCTTTTTTATTTCTTTATCATACACACATACTATGAATAAGAAAGTATTGTTTTAATACATTTTTGAAACTGAGATTTTTTCTTTTTTTTTTTTTTAAATGTATGTTTCAAGGTTCTTCTGATCAATTTTTTTTTTATCGTTAATTATGTAACTGTTTGTCGATATGTATATAGGTATGTGTTAGTGTGCCTGTTAGTAACTCGAAAAAACGTACAAACAGGAATTCCAAATTTGGTATTCTTAATCTGTAACACATAATAATCCTTCCTAGAATTTTTTACTGAGATTAACAAATTTGTCTCTGTAAATATTATGTTAATTTATTGACTCAATCGTATACAATAGTGACTTAGGCCTTTGGAAATGCGATCTATGAGTTTTATATTTAAGAGATTCTAGTCCATATTCACATGAGTCCACAATCTCGAAAATGTAATACAAGCTATGGCCTAATAGTGGTAGAAGTATAAAAACAGATAATCTCAAGACTAATATTTTTGAGAGTTGAACGTGTCAGCCCCTGATGACACTTTGAACAAAAACTTTTAAAATATCATTTATAATAAGGTCTATGGGTGATTTATATATTTATATATATATATATATATATATATCTTTAGACTACTCTAATGCCAATAAAATTACGCATGTATTGTATTTGCAAACGGCTCTTACTTATAATAATGGTCTATATAGAATTCGTTTACAGGGTTATATAAAATAATTCGAGTGTATTAAACTTTAAAATTGATTAAACTACATCTCTTGTCATGTTATCAACTTTTTTAGTGTAAAAAAATGAATTATACTATGTGGAATATATCCAATTAATAGATAATATACAAATCCACCCGAAAATTAGCTAATAACACTATTTTATAATGGCGTAATTGCTAGAATTGCTTTACTAAACTATAGCAAGGTGATCCGTTAGTAATTCAGCATGGTAAGTTAACTAAACATTTAAGCACGAAAATTTAAAATCAAGAATTATTGTGGGAAACTTTTGAATCTAACATAATAGAATACATATTTAATAAAATGCTCTGTTACAATTTTCAATGACAAGTGATGGTTTTATTCGATGTTAACATGGAACAATTACAAAAACGTCCATGAAACTTAAAATGAGTAGTACCAAGTGTTTACCTGGTCTTATCAGATGTTTAAGGAATCTTAAAACATCAAGTAGAATTTGATTCCAAAAACTTATTTGTTGAAGTATGTAGGTCATTTACGCTTGTTTTAAATACTATACATATAAACTAACGAATTTTATTAGAATTAAGAGGTGGTAAATTATTAGGCATCTAAAGTATTATATGCCCTAGTTATTCACCAAATTGGTCAATAATTGAATTTATTTTGTTGACAACATTTTTAATAACTAACCAATGGGGTTCATTACCAAATTTTTAAGATGTCTCATCTGAATTTTCTCAGCTGAGGTTGTGAAAATCTCTAGCTTTTGACTTTGAAAGTGTTTCTAGATCCGATCGATTAAATGCTTTAGGAAGGCGAAGAAGTACATTTTGCAAAAAAAAAAAAAAAATACCGAGAAAGAAATTGGTGTTCTGAAGGAACTGGTTCGTTGTGGGGATTAAGGCCGGTTGACTCCTCTAGGATCCTAGGTGTGAGAAAGAGTACCCTCTGTGGGGGTCTTTCTAAGGGGTCCTAGCTCATGTTTACGCAAGTTTCGAAGAAACCCACGGGATTATTTCAGTTTAATATTAGTGAATACATCATACATAATAATACATTTTGCAATAAATTACTAAGGGGCCACAGCGTTCCCATATTTCTAGGTACTTTTTATTATTCCATCACAACTAATGATATCTTTTTCCCAAAATCTTTAATACTAGAAAATTATTTAAAAAATACTCTTTCTTGTGACAAAATAAAATTCACACATAAAAATATAAGAATACTGCAATTCCTGATTACTCCTCACCTATTTTAATGTTGCTTTATACGCGTTTGTTGACCTCGGGACAATTAAGATTATTTTTCTTTTATTCGATGTGATACGACCTTGTTGTGGTGGTTCGGCTTTAAACTAACTGTGCTTTAAATGTTAAATACAACTTGAAAGTCATTTTATAAATAAAATTGAGATACAGTTATGCACAGCAAACAGTACATTTGGTTTATCGTGTAACTCACTCCATAACCTCGTATGGCTGTTCAAATATTACTCTCAGCCGAAACCATTTTGTTATGATATTAAATGTGCCATATATGAATAAAATTGGATTTTTATTATTGGGAGTACAAATTAATTCGGTCCGTTTTTTTTCGTTAAAAAAAACATTTTATTTATTATCAAAATGAAAAAACATGTTATTCAAAGTATTGTCCATCGGTAGCCACAACTTTTGTCCACCTTTCTGGCAATTTTCGGATTCCATCTCTGAAAAATGAGTCCTCTCTGGACGCAAACCATGAATCGAGCCATTCTTGAATTTCTTCGAAAGAAGTGAAGCGGTGTCCAGCCAAATCGTGATGCATCCGTCGGAACAACCAATAATCAGAAGGAGCAAGGTCTGGCGAATACGGCGGGTGGGGTAGGACCTCCCATTTCAACGTTTCCAAGTAATTTTTAACGACAATTGCCACATCGCTTTTCAACGTTGCGCGGTTTCAACTCGTATGGGACCCAATTTCCTTGCTTTTGAACCATTCCCATTTTTTTTAAGCGCACGGAAATTGCTTGCTGAGTGACTCCCAACGATCCTGCAAGCTCTTGTTGCGTTTGGCACGGATCTTGATCGAGCAATTCCTCCAATTCCGCGTCTTCGAACTTTTTCGGCTGGCCCGGGCGCTCATTGTCTTCGACACTAAAATCACCATTTTTGAAGCGTCGAAACCACTCTCTACATGATTTATCAGATGGCGCAGATTCACCATAAACTTCCACAAGCGATCGATGCGCTTCAGCGGCACTTTTCTTCCAATTAAAAAAGAAAATCAAAACTTCCCGCAAATGTTGTTTCTTTAGCACAAAACTCGACATATTGAATGCTCAAAAAACCAATGTTGTTGTATAAAACTCGAAGCTTCGTTGACTGAATATGGTTGACAAAGGTCAAACCTTTCTAACAATGCCAAAAACATCTATCATTATTCAGTAAACAAATCAGCCAGAGCCATCTATTGAAAACGGACCGAATTAATTTGTACTCCCAATATTAAGCCATAATGTCCCCCAACCTTGAATTCCCTTTGAATGTTTTCAGTTCAAATTTCAGATTAATCTAAAAAAATATTTTTTTTAAATAATTTTTTTTAAGTTAAACTTTTATAAACATAAGCCTGTTTATTATAGAATATAAATACCGAGTTATATTAAAATTAAAGCTAAAAATCCTATGTAAAGTTCGTTAGTTATTTTTATCATTAATAGACAAATATACATTTTTTTTTAAATTATTTGAACAAATCTTCTTAAAACTTTTAGTTACTCTATAAGGAAAACGATTTAGATTAATTTATTCCTGAGAAAAACTGATAAGACAAAATCACTTGATAAAATCTGGTTTGCGTTTCTATCCACATTCCTAAAGGTGAAACTTCCTGACGTGACGTGATAAGAAAGCATCTATTTCAGAAAAGTAAGTGGTTGACTTCTTATATATATCGTAAGTTTCCTATTTTGATATCAGTGTCTCTTCAATTATTCGAAAAAATAATTTGTCATATATCGAGGTGCATTATTTTGGTTTTGCCTTTATATAACATTAGCTTAAAATTATTTTTGAATCATATGTATAGTTCAGTGATATTGATTAAATTACTTGAAATTTGGACTTTTAAACTTTATAAATTAATAAACACTACATACGAAAATTTTGTATATTTACATGTGTATAAACATGTAAATTTAAACACATGTTTAGAAAATTAGTTGAAACAGAGCGACAAATAGCATTGAATTCTTTGCTTCGATTCATACGATCATACTTATTTTTAAGTCTTTTTTTTTTTTTTTTTTTTTTTTTTTTCTTTTTTAGTTAAATTTTGCTTTTATCTGACACGATTTATTTGAAAAGAAATTTCAGTTATAAAACAGAACATCAGACTTTGTCGTATATTTCATGTTTTAAAAATAAATTTATAATTAAGTTTTATTATTATTATTTTTTTTTTCAGCGCTGTAAATTACATAGCCTTGCTTACAAGGTTATGCGTCTACTTTGCCTGAAAAAAAAAAGAGTGTGAAAATATATATATATACATATATATATATATATATATATATATATATATATTAAGTAATACAGCTAATTTTTATCAAAAATTTCTACTTTTCATCATTAAACCTTTACTTTTGTCTTTAAAAGGGAATTGTATTTTTCTTCCCTCTTTTAATGTTAATAAGTAGGAATTTTCAGTAAAAATTAGTTATATTAATTAGTATATATCTTAATATATATAAATCTCGTGTCACAATGTTTGTCCTCAATGGACTCCTAAACCACTTAACCGATTATAATAAAATTCGCACACCATGTGCAGTTCGATCCAACTTGAGAGATAGGATAGTTTAAATCTCAAATTATAGTCGCAATTTTAATTTATTGCTAATTATTTGTCTGTTATTATTTGACAGTCACAATTATCTGTTAACTCCAAATGATTCTAACAGATGTCGATACCTTTCGACTGGGTTGAAATGAAAGCTGAAATATATTTGGTGCTGCCATCTACACAAACAATCTTCAACTTTTTAACCTATTAATAAATTTCGTATAATTCAATTATTTCCACTTTTTAAATTTTTGGTGTTAGCATAGCCGGCCACGTGTTACTTAGACTGAAGTGTAAATTGAATTCATATTATAATGAAGATAATACAGTGAAATTAATCCTGTTTTTTACTTATTTGTGCTTCATTGATCAAAACTTTATAATTTAATCTGTATATATATATAAATTACGTGTCACGATGTTTGTCCGGGGTAAACTCCTAAACTAAGGAACTGATTTTGATGAAATTTTGCACACTGTGTGCAGTTTGATCCAACTTGAGAGATAGGATAGTTTTTATCTCAATTTATTGTCACAATATTGTTTTATTGCAATTATTTGTTAATTATAGACCTTTATTAAAGTTGCTCCAAAATATCTGTGAGTTCCATTAATTTAATTGTTGCCAAAAAAAAAAAAAAAAATACGAGTTCATTTTCTTTCGACATAAAAATAAATACATTTAATCAAACGTGAACGTTAAAAAATTATAAAAAGTTAAATTATGCATCTCACGAAAATTGACGTCATAATCAATTTAAAGATTTTATACACATTGATAAAGTGCTAATGTAGTTCTATCATAGATATAGTAATATATATAGATCTCTCATCCCCATGTTATCGTAGAAAGATTTTTGATGCCGAAAAAAGATAAAAAAATAAAAGCTTTGGAAACAGCCATTAAGTGGTATTGAAAAAAAAAAAAAAAAGAAAAAGAAAAGAAAGAAAGAAATATGAATTTGAAACTGTATCTGGAGTCTTCCATTCCCCTTTAGCAAATAAATTATTCATAAATTTTATTTGCTAAAATATTAGTATGTATTCCCGTGTGTATTCACTCGGGGAAAGACGGCCATATTTTGGTAAAAACGTCGTCTTTTCCCAAATGAAAAGGAATAACTTTTTTCTCCCCAATGATCACTCTATTCTATATATGCTATACTATATCTATGAGTTCTATACGCAAGCGAAGTGTGACTCACTGACCGTCTGTGCAGCCAAGAAAAAGATTTCTTATGTTAATTGCCCACTGGATTTTTTGTAAGAAATTATTAAAAATCGAGGAAATTTATTTCCCGATTTTAATCCTTATATTTGGGTATAGATATGTATTAGTTATCGCGGGTGTTAGATTGAATTATTTTGCTGTCAAATTGACAAAATTTTAATTTTAAATTTTTAAACTCTGTCGCCCTTGGCTTTTTATTATTATTATTATTATTATTTGGCGATCAAAAGCGTAACACGAAAATATACATGCCAGATGTATGCATTGTACGAAATGTAATATGTATTATTCATTGTACGTATGTATGACATGTAATATGTATTGTACGAAATATTGTTTCATATTATTCATTACTCTTTTAATATAAGTTGTTAAAATAACCATGATTTTTGAAAGGAATTAAATATTTTCGCCAGATAATTTGGCGATATTCTTTTTTTTTCGCCAAGGATGACAGAAATGAAATCTATTCCGCTGCAAAATATTAGTATCTTACATCAGATATTTTATTTAGACATTTGAAAACAAATTTGACTTCAAACTATGATAGAATATTTATCATTTTCCTTTTAATTTGTATATTATTAGTATATTAAAATTTAAAAGCATGGTATATAAAAAGTTTTTTTTTTTTTTTTTTTTTTTTTTTTTTTTAATCTTATAATTATTCTTATCTTAATCCTCAATGTTTCCCATCTTTATTGACTTGAATTTACTATTAAAATTTTAACATACTCAAAAACTTCTCATCACTTCGTTAAAATACACTAAACTTTTCCAAAATCTTTTTGTATTTAAAATGATACATGTATTTACTTTAAATGTCCAATATTTCATAAGATTTCCAATTTTAAAGTTTTAAAATATTTATCAAATTTACTTATTTTTCTGGTTTAGCCTTATTGTTTTCCCTTTTATAACTACAGCTGTTGCCCTCTTTAAAATATTTAAAATGATGAGGTCATTTAATAGTAAAATTATCCATTATAGCATATATTATATTTCACTCCTCCATAAAAATTGATTTTAAAATCGTCTGTTTCTTTTATACTTTTATTTTAATAGAATTTTAATAGAATTTAATTTATATATTAGTCATTTTAGCAATTTTATCCAAAGTAGCATTAGAAATAATATATATCACTTCTCCATTAAAATTTATAGGACCCTACAATAAAATTAATTTGTGCTTAATATCAACACTACGAAAATTTTTATCAATCGCTTCCAAATTTTGACCTAAGTTTCAAATCTCAACCCTGTGGGTTTTTACATCGGCTACAACGTTTTCGTCTTTGTTCGTAAATAATAATTTAACTGTACTAAATAGTTTACAGCCGTATAATTCAACGTATAACTTAGTCACAGCAACGCGTGGCCGGGTCTGCTAGTGCATATATATATATCCTTTTCACAGGCTTTTTTTTTCAGACAAAACAAGCAGATGAAAACTACATTTTTTTAAATTGATACAAAGCTAAAATAAACATTTTATAGTTGATTACAAAAAGAGAAAAATTTGCAACGCGCTGTAACTTTTTTTTTTTTTTACCGTTATTATTATTACTATTAACTTGAGTTTAAGAAATAAAAAATTGATAAACTGACAAAAAAAAAAAAAAGTTTTGGCTCTATATATTTCTCACTATTTATGTTTGTTTATTGTTTAAAGCAATATTTAATTTTGATATTTACTTTTTAAAAATGATTATCAATGAAATATTATGTATAAATATACAGGGTATTTCATAAGTCTAATACACTGTATACACCAAAATATCGCGAAAACAAAGCAAATTCGTTGAAAACATTGATATATAAAGTTTCATGGATTTAAATGATCTATTCATGAAGTATCATGATCAAAGCCGCGGGGCGCCTGGAGACACCATCTAAATATTTTTCAAAGAGAACCCATACTTTTTCTTCACAGTGGGAAAGAAACTTTTTTGTTAAGCGAAACTTTTTTTTTTTTATAAATAATTGTTTTTTTATGTTGTAGAATAGGGGTCCCCGGTGCCCCGATTCGTATGTTGTAATAAAAAATCTGGATTTAAATATGAGTTAAATTTAATATATAAAAATTAAATATGAGTTACAAATAATTCTGATATATATTTCTAGAATACATATCAAAATAAATATCACAGGAACAAGAAATATTGCAGGAGCTTTTGAAAACAATGAAAAGTGCTGTGAAATCATTTTTTATGAAGCTACTAAATCTACTTCAATAATATAAAAATAATCAAATAAATGTATTCGTCTTATTTCAAATTAACTGTATAAATGAAACATAGTAATTAAAATTGAATTTTAACACTTAGTAATATTATTTCGTTCTTTTGCATCTATGCAGTGCATAATTTACTGGACGAAATTTTATCTGATGTACTACTGCTTCCTACTTTAAAAATTTTGATATTGAATACGGATTAAGACAGTAATAAATTTCAGTCTGAAAGTGTTACATAACTGGACTTATTTTAATGCAAAGTTAATACTAATTCAATAATGTCGTACATCGTTATTCATTAAGAGTTATTTAAATTTTTGTTCCAATGTAATTCGTAATTAATCTTTTCGTAATTTTTATTTAATGACTTTTCTTTATTACTTTACGTCAGGGAAAATTTCACATTTGAGCTTTAATACCTTTCAATGCAGATTAAAATTTCAGTGGTTTAAAGATACACATTTTTTTTTTCTTAACAACGTGATTTTAAATTCTGAGCTTAATACAGGTATATTTAAAGTGGATGATTTAATGAATTACTGTCACTGCAGAAATAAATTACATTTAATTTAAGTATTTAAGGGGTACCTAATTACACAAAAATGCAATGAAATGTGTTGAATATGATAGTAATTAAATATGATGAAAGATTGCTAAGTAAAGTAATTTGTTTTTTGAGAACGATACCAAATGTTGGTTTCCTCATTGAACTTTTTCTCGTTAAATTAAGACTAGAGATAAGAAAGTAGCAAACGAAAATAATGCTTAGATTGATAAAGTAGCAAAGGTTTCAAGAAAGTTATAAAACATAATTCTGTGTAGCATATTATTTAATGTGTTCATGAACGACACACTAGCATCTGTGAGAATTTTATTTTCCTAAATTGAAAAATGCTTAATATAAAAAGAAGTAAATTTTGAAACAATAAAAACTCAAATTCTTAGTTTGTATAATTTTATACAAAGAATTAAATTATCTCTTATTATTATAATTATTTTAAATTACTTTAAACTATTATTATTACACAATTATAAAATTATATATTATTATTTCGCATAAACCTAAACTAAAATTAAAAGAATCCAAAGATTTAAAATTATTTAAATGCAATAATGTTACAAATTATGAATATTAGAAATTATCTAAGTAAAAACAAATGTTTTTAAATAATCGTATAAATTATTTTAAAAATCGAATTGTACAAAAAGCACACAAAAATAATCCTTTCACCAACTTAGATAACGAATTTCGGAAAAATGTTTATTTTTAACCTTAAATAGGGCGTAAAAAGTTACATTTTCTATGTTATGAAGTTGTTTTATAAAGCACTGCAAAGTTACTTTGAAAAGGTTGAAAATCTTCAATACCCATTTATTTCGAGAAATTCTCATGTTTTATCTTAATTCGCACCTACGAGGAGACATATTGCTAAATTTTAAAATTCTATTGGAAAATACTATTAAGTTAACGTGAAAAGATTTCTCAAGTTTGTCACTTCCTCATTGTAAGGACTATCTACTAAACACTCTTCAAAATATGCTTTTTAATTCTTTAACTGCATCTCATAAATCGTCCCCAAATCAAATTTAGTAACAATCTTCTCGCTCCTATTAGCTGAATGTTCATGTATCTAGCAAATATATATATATATATATATATATAACTAACCTGTATACTAAGTTAAAATAATGTGAAAAGAGAAGTTGATTAATCAAAAGGATATTTATATATTTATTTTTATATAAAACATTTCAATAATTAGGCAGACTAAAAAATAAATGCATATTTTATACACTTATAACCATCTTTGAGTAAACGTATTTTTTAGGTTTTTATTTATTTTTACATAAATGCAATTTATTACAAAAATGTCTGAACACCCTCTGCATTTCAAAGTCACCTCCGCTTGCATATTTCAAATTCACATAATAAAAAATGTGTTTTAAGTATGGATTAGTTTGAAATTCGATATGTATCATACAATGCCCATATGAGTGTTTCAACCAAATTTATTAATCACTTGTTTAAAACCGCCATTTAAAAAAAAAAAAAAATAGCGACCATTTGAATTCAGGAGCAGATTTGAAAATTTGCAGCACTATAGTTTTCGAAATATTAAAATAATTTGAACCCAAGTTCAACAATGGTATTATCTTAGAAATAACCTGATTTGATGGTACGATTTGTTTTGAAGGTGTGCCCTTTTGAAAAATTTAAATTTGCATAAAAAATGTATTTTTATGTCTATTTGCATACAATTCCGCATTTATATAGCTCATATTAGATGTTAACAAAGATCATTAAACAATTTCATCCGACATCTGGACTCATTTTAGAAATATCTCAAAATATCAGCTCATTAGGCAAATAGATCCACACCATTGTCTTCAGTATTACATTTGATATATTGAATCAGCTCGAATCAAAGTGAACATTAAATTTATTTTAGAAATATCCTGTATAATTTCGTTTATCATCTTGATTTTCCATCATATTTCAAGAAAAAATGGCAAAAAATGAAATTTTCAAACGCTTAGAAATACCGTAATTATGAATGAATTCACTTTAAACTCCGTATATACATAATTCTTATTTAAGTCTCAAGCGTGTTATTTATTCAACTTAATCCTTCATTTCATTACGATATGGCAGCCACATTAAAATATTAAACTGAAACTTAAAAAAAATAATAAATAATAATAAAGTACTTGTTTGGATAAACCTTAGTAGGTACATAGCCAAAACTAGATTAACCAAGTTTTCTAATCCCATTTATGTGCCATATTCATAAAAAATAACGACTTTTTAAATAGGGTAAAGAAATCTACATACTGTATAACTTGATCGACCGCGTGAAAGGACCCCTTTTGAATTTCTATGAACTTTAATAAATTCAAAATTTAATAAATTTTGTTAAAATTAAAACAAATTAAAAAACAATTTACATAGTTATTCATACTATAATTCGTATTATCAAATTAAAATTAATAATGAAAATAGCATTGCTTTTATAAAAATCATTTTATCTCATATTAATTATATATACTTTCAAAATATATTATATACTCAAATATTTACTTTCTCATCTGTATGAATTTTTCATGTTACATCTTAGTTTTTATCTTCCTGTAGAACATAATTTATACAGTGAAGCAAATATTGATTTATGTTTGTTAAACGAATGCAGCTTCCTTGATTCTTATGCTATACTTTCTCTAATTCACCAAAACAAATACTTACTAATTGAAGGTTATAACGAATTCTCGGCATTTTGGTAAATTACTAAGATAAAAATAAGTCTGATATGCATTCTTATAGCGAACTTATGAAGCACAAATGTGTTTTACGTGATGTTTGGTTAAAGTGTAGAAATGAGTAACAATTAATTTTATCCATGATTTTAAATTAGTATATGTCAGTTTATATGCTAAATTTTAAATCCATTACTTTAGTTTTTAAAATGAGTACATAAAATATAGTGTATGCATTTATATAATGGAACATTGATGAAAAATTAAATAAAATACAGTGTTTAGTAATAAAGAAGAAGAACTTTTAGACCTTATATATTTTATACCTTATGATTTATATTTAGATATACCTTATATTTCAATTCCTACTATTAGTTCCCACTCCCCCTATATATATCTTGTACAAATCTTGCCATCGATTTTTAACTAACTTCCGAACTAGCTAGACATTTTAAACTTTCAGGATTGCTCAGAACACGGTGACAACACAATACTTCAAGGTCCGATTTCCGAATTTTTTATTAGTTTTCTTATAATTAATTAAAATAGGAAAATAATAACATCCTAATAGCGTTAAAATAGCCATTAAAATACTAGCTATAATTTAATTGCTGCCCCAAAAAAAATTTACGAGTTCATTTTCTTTCGACATAAAAATAAATACATTTAATTAAACGTGAACATTAAAAAATTATAAAAAGTTAAATTATGCATCTCACCAAAATTGACGTCATTTCCACTTTAAAAATTTTATGCACATTGATAAGAGCTCTGTGATTCATCAGAAAATTTAAAACATGGTATATACATATATATGTATATATATATATATTTTTTTTTAATAATTATTTTTATTTCATTTTGCACGTGCGCTTTTTATTTCCCAATTCAAAATTATAAAAAAAAAAAAAAACTTTTTCGACAGTGTTTGTAAGTAGGAATTGACTTTAATTCTTTTCTTTTATGTTATTTGTTTACATTTAGATCATGAATTTAAATTTTGCTATGTAATTAAACATCATTCTTTTCATAATCCTTATTTATGTCTTAAAAATCAGGATGAAATGTTCATTTAAAGTGACAGAATACTTTTAGTAATGTATTGCATCAAAAGGAAACAATTATAATTCTATATATACTTTTACCTATGTATAATAGAAAAACTTGTTGTTTGGAGTTTTTGATAAAAGTATATGTTTACAGATGCCCTAATTCAAAAATTTAGGTTTTTAGTCGTTGGTCTGTGCGTGTTTCAAAACTCAAAAACATAATATATATATATATATATATATATATATAGAAAAGAACAGAATTTTAGTTTTTTTCAAAATTAAAACTAAACTATAAGGGGTTTTAATCACATTTTTATTTTGACTCAATCAATGCCCAATGGTAATACAATATTTGCTGATTGGAAATAAATAATGATAAAGCCCTCTATCATCTTTCCCTTTTTTTGAGAGGAAATGAAATTCTGATTATTCTACCTCTCACAAATTTTGAATTTATACGATATTTATTTGGGATTTTCATGTACGTAGCTGAGTACTATTATCTATTATATTATACAAATGAAATTTTACGAAATCTTGCACATGCGTAGTTAAAAACTATTTAGTAAAATCACTCATATTTCGTAAGATATTTAAAAGTTTTGCATTCGGATTGAAGTAGGTAATATCTGATGTATGTCAAGTTTCCTAAAAATGATTTTTCACTGGGTCTAATAAACTATGAGTTATAATTAAAAAGTGGTAGTTTTTTTTTTTTTTTTTTTTTTTTTTTTTTGCAATTTTTTAAAGATTCGCCATACCTCTATGAATATATAAGGTAGCTTCATAAAAATCTATACAGATAATTAGAAAAGTCTCCATCAGTCACATGTAACACCCAAAACGCATTTCACGAATTACTTTTTGCAGAGTGATCCAAATCATTTTGACTTTTGTTTATTTTATTTATTTATTTATTTATTTATTTTATTTTATTTTTATTTTATTTTATTTATTTTTATTTTATTTATTTATTTATTTATATTTATATTTATATTTATATTTTATTTATATTTATTTTATTTTTTTTTTTTTGGGGGGGGGGGGGTTACTGGAATATATGAGGTGCAACCCATTCTTCATACTCCCAAAGTTCCAAGATGATACTTAAAGAACTTTTCTAGATATTTGGCAAAGCGTCTAAATTCGAAAGTGTCCATATACTTATTGGTAGACAGTGTATAACTAAATGACTATCTTAAGAAATATATATATAAAAAAATGAATTTTTAATATTTACATTAAGCAATAAAATGTATGACACATTATGTCGTTTCGTTAGAATATAAACTTATTTAATCAAGCGTATTTAACAATATGCATTGTTCGAGCTATGCTCAATTTGAAAAGAGTATTGAAAATTAAACAATTAGCTGTTTTGCATTCCCAAATATTAGAAAAAATTATAAACCTATAAATTTATCGAGATAGTGTGATCTTATTTTGAGAGAATTTAATTCCTATTATGTTCCAAATTTAGGAAAATACGGCTTTGGGTCTTTTACTGATTCTTCCCATGAAATTCAAATGACTATACGTACACTATATAACCAACAATTAATGCAAAATAAAAATGTGGATAAATTTCCTTGTCATTTTGATTTTTTATTAAAATAATTCGTTTGAAAAATCTGAATGCTATAAAACGTCCTAAATATTTTATCTATTAACATTTCTTTGTCAACCTTTTACCTTTAAGACAAAACTTTCGAGGAAATGTTGAAAAACAAATTCTGTGAGTTAAATTTAGAAAATAAATCGAGGGTCTAATAAAAATAATTCCATGTCATTCTTATAAACACCAGTACTCTTTTCCAGCGAGTTATAGGTACCCCAATTAAAGTTTTACAGCGTTTTCATATTTTAACGTAGTCAAACTTTTTTAAAAAACTCTGCAAATAAATGCAAACTCATTATTCGGGTTTTAGTAACTATAATTTAAGTTTATAATTCAATTCAAGGAATCAAAGCGAAACTTTCTAGCAATACGAATGTTTGAAAATATACTGTACCATTTCAATATCTAGAAAAGTCTAGACTAGAAATACTCGATCATTTTGTCTATTCCGTTTCTTTGTTTACGATATGCGTATAAGCCAAAAATGAATATTTCAAGTTTAAATTTTAGAAATTGATTAATTATTCTTTCCAAAAGAAGGTGGTATATATTTTTACTTTCTCTTACCCATAAGGTAGAGAAAGTATTGTTTTTGGGTCAAATTTTCGAACGCGAGATTTTGCTATATTTACACGTTTTGAGGTCTCCTTAATACGAAAATCATGTTTTTAGCAAATGGACTGTGTGTATGTCTGTATGTATGTGTCTTTGCATGTCTGTGTGTGTGTCTCCGTGTGTGTTTGTCTGTTATCAGTATATCTCAAAAACAAATTATGGCAGAAAGTTCAAACTTGGTATTCTAAATGTGTATCATAGAGGGATGCTGCAGTAAGCTTTTTGTTAAGATCAAGCAAATGGTTCGTGTACAGGGACAATCAAGAGAATTCTATTACGTCTACGGGGGGAAATTGCAGGTAAGTAGAGTTTAACGTCTATAGACTGCACTAAACCAAATGAAACGAATTTATATTTTTTGTAATAGAGGGAAAATTTAACTGGGAAAAATTTTTTGTGCATGTAGGAGCCTCGCCTCCTCGAGGGGAGTAAATTTTCATGATGGGTATCTTTCAAAAGAGCTCGCCAATACCTTTAAAACGAATGGTTGAACCATCGATCTGCGATAATTTAAAACAAAGTTATCGATTTTTCTTACTTTAAACAAAAACAAAGAACAAAAAACAAAAAAAACCTTAGAAAAAAAAAATAGTCTTTTTTTTTTTTTTTTTTTTTTTTTTTAATATTGAGAATAAAATGGACTTTTTTTTGACATTTGGTGTAAAACTACTTCTCTAATATGGAAATCGTCTGCCTTATCATAAAAGATAATTTTTTTAAATAATAATTTTAATAAATTATTTTTGAAAAACAGAATTATTTTTAATAACTGAATTAAATTCTACATAAATGTAGATGCATTAATGAAACGGAGGGTTGAGGGGGGCGGTAGCCCCCCTCACACAGAACTAATTATCATATAAAACTCTTCAGATGCCTAATATGAATTTTTTAACACGGGTTTACAGTACTCGTTATCTTACCTTTTAATCTGCAACCTGTATTTATAGTATTAAACTTCAGGGTAAGAGAAAATCGTGTGAGTGATACACCAGATTATTTTATCAGGGTATTTCTATCCCCGAAGTTGAAACAGAGTTCTAATTAACATTACAAATGATTTTAATATATCTAAATGTATTTTTTAAAACAGTGCATGTGCTATTTTTAATATGAAATATAAAATTAGACATTCATCGAAAAAATAAATAAAGAAATACAAAATATATTTCAAACATTACAAAATGAATGTCTTCTACCACTGTTTAAATATCTATTTTGATTTTTTTATGTTTAATTAAAGAAATAGGATAATCTCTTTCCGTAGAGTATAATTAATGGAAGATTATTAGAATGTATGAAAAAACCCATATTCTAGAATGTTAAATCATTATGATATTTAGAAATTCTCAGGTTACGTGTTTTAATGCAAATAAAAATTCTAAGATTATCATAAAAATCTGTCGAGATTTGATTATCATGAAACACAATTTTAAAGGTTTATTGAAATCTTTAAAAACGACTTAAACGTTATTATTATTTTTTCTCTTCTAGAATAGAACAATTAAATAATATATTATGAAATATATTTTTGGGAATATAAGTTTGACTGTGAATAAATTTTATAAAATATCTAATTTCAATTTAAGGCTTTTTTTTTCCGATAAATATTGTATAGGTATACAACTAAATGCTGCATTTGAAAATGATTGCAAAATGTATTGCTTATTGATCAACAAAATAGTAGTCATAATAATTAAAATAATATATATATATATATATGTAGTATCCCTTTGATGTATTCTTCCGCAAACCAGTATGAAATCACCACGAAATCTAGTTCCGGAGATTTGATTTAGAAAATTTTGTGTTCTCTCTCTGTTTAAATTTGTAGGAATTCTATTTAAAAAACTTCTATTAATTCATCATATTTATAATAAATTATTAAGTGAACCATTATTAATTTGAAAACATGCGAAGTTTTATAAATGAAACATGCATGTTTTAAAAAAATTACGAAATTACTCCTTTCGAAATGAGCATGTGTTCATTTACTCATTTTTGAGAGCTGCATTTTTAACTGTGTGATATTTACAATATGTTATATATACTTATTAATATTTGATCTGAACGTTTGTTTATAATAAAGTACTTATCT
Source organism: Salticus scenicus (assembly GCA_963930645.1). Taxonomy (NCBI): domain Eukaryota; kingdom Metazoa; phylum Arthropoda; class Arachnida; order Araneae; family Salticidae; genus Salticus; species Salticus scenicus. The sequence continues at coordinate 258,050,990 of OZ005648.1, forward strand.
AATGATAAGTTAAAAAATGTGGTATGGTAAAACACGAAAATTACTTTAATTTATAATGTAAATTAAAGTAATTTTCTTTGTCAATAACCAAATTTTAATTAATATTAAACACAAAGCTTTTACAATTCAGTTACAAAAAAAGTTTGAGGCAATGCATTTCCCAAAAAACACTTTCTTCGCTTAACAAGATATTTATTAATTTTGTAATTTTCCTCTATTTTTGTGTTCATTTTACATACAAAGTTATTTATGAATAAAAGTTAAAAAAAGAATTAATGCCTTTTTTTGTTTATTTAAATATTATTTACGAACTGGAATGATGTAAAACAAACTATCGTCAGTGCACTAAAAATGTCTGATATTTTTCTATAAATATAGATTTAAATTCAAGGTATATATAAAGTGCATTTCTATTTTTAAAACGTTACATTGAAAAATGAATCTTTTAAAATTCAGTTTATTTACATTTTAGACTTTTATTTCATAAACACATATTGTGTAAAAGTAGGTTTTATTTATATGCTTTAAAAGAACTTCATACCTATCTACAAATAGTTCTTTCAAATTTGTCGCATTTTTCACTTTATCTAATCAGAAAAAAAAAAATCAAAATACTCCCGAAATTTTCAGATTAATCCTTTCATTTTCTTTTTAGGAAAGTAATCACTCTTTTGTATTGAAATACCATTTTAATACTTTTGAAATTTTGTACATAAATAATATACTATGCTAAAATAATTTCATGACATGAGTCTTTTTTGTTTTATTTTTAACGAATAAAAAAAAATCTAAAATGTATATATATATATATACACTTCCTATTTAAAAATGGCGTATTGATATAAGAATTACGAAGATAATAATGAATTTGAATATTATGTAGATGCATACGTTTATATATATATATATATATATATATATATATATATACGTGTGTGTGCGGGCGTATAAATTTATTTGGAATTTAAAAAATACATTTTAATTTTTTAGATGGTGATAAAGTTTAAATTGATAAAGTTGTGCGTTCTTTCTTTTTTATTTTTAAATAAACATTTAAAACAAGACGCAATTCCAAATAAAACATAGAGTTTGTCTGAATACGAAATGTGCGTTTATCTGATTTTGCAAGTTTTTGTGTATAATTTCTGTGTATTTATTTTTTATAGACAAATTTACTTATTATAGAGTTTTTTAATAGAAGTAGAAGCTCTGTAATACCATACTTCATTTAAATTATTATTAAAGCAGAAAAAAATCTAAAAACATTTTAATCTACTTTTCATAGGTAATAAATACTGTGAATGTGCGGCAGCAATTGCTAACTCTGTTTTATTTACAATATGGGATTTCAATATATATACAGTCGGCTGCAAAATTATTCAAGCACTAGTAATAATCCCTGCCTAAAAAAAGTACACTTAATACTGCTTTGTTAAATAAATCCTTATCGAGTCATGTTCTTAGTCAGTCTAAAAACATGATAAGACAAGGATTTAGTTAACAAAACAGTCTTAAATGTACTTTTTTAATATAGGAATTATTGGTTAGTGCTCGAAAAATTATGCTGCCGACTGTATATTCATTTTAATTTATGTTAATAGAAACATAATAAGTTAATTTAACCTTTAGCCCTCAGTAATGTAAAAAGATATTTCATAATTTATTAAATGAAATTTTTATTTAATTCATCTCTGCTTATTTAAATGCAGATTTTTTACTTATTGAAATAGTGTCGTACATCGTTATTCAATAAAGGATTTTTACTTTTTCATTTTACTGTAATTCTTGAATAATTCTTGGAATTAAATGTCCGTTTTTAATTAAATATCCTTGGAGTAGTTTAATTTAAACAGATTTTTAATTAATGAATTTTTTTATAGCTCTTCTTAAAGGAAAATGTCATAATTAAGCTAAAATACCTTCCAAAGCAACTTAAATTTTCAATGGTTGAGATATGAATATTTTTCAAACGACGGGATTTTAAATTTCGATATTTAATAAAAGTATATTTATGTGAGGTAAATTAATTAATCACACTCCCTAAGAATTAAATTTCATTAAATTTTAATTTTAAAATGTATATAATTAAACAAAAATGCAATGGTAATTAATGCGATGAAATTTCAACAAGTATCTTTAATTATTTTTTCAAAAATATATCATGTATTGGTTTCTTCTTGAAATTAAGATTAGAAGTACGGAAATAACATTCCAAAGTATGAGGATTATGTTTAGAAAGAGATGCAAAGCATTAAAATAAAATAATTTATTAAAACATACTATAAAATGCATTAGTGTAGGACATAGGCATCTGTGAGAAGCTTATGTCCTTGTATTTAAAATTACTTAAGATATAACGAAGTAATTTTCACAGTAATTTGTAATAAGGAAAATAAATTCAAGTTCTGAATCTTTATAGCTTAACGTACAAAACTAAATTGTTGTAAAGCTATCAAGAAACGTGTTTTTAACAAGTAGCGAAATATAAGAAATAAGAAAAAAATAGTTGATTTTAAATGTGAATCAAGAGGAATTTAAAAATCATATACAATTGCTATGCATGCGACGTTTAGCAGCACATTGGGAAAAAAATGCTGTTAAATAAGATTACATATTACGTATTATCAAGTTTCTCATAATATTAGAACGTGTGTATCAGTTCTGACCGTAATAAATAATATATTTTAAATAAACATAATGTGTTTTACTTGCAGTTTTGTTAAAAATAAATTTGTGTTATTTTTGATTTATTTATTTACTTATTTTACATATAATATTATGTCAAAAGGAAAATTTATTTTAAATCACTAAACCATTCTGAAACTATTGTTTTAGAAATATGTGCATTATATTATGCAGATACCACAAAATGCGTTACTTATTTATTTATTTTCATTTAATTAAAAACAAAAGTATGTCAGGGATTAAATTAAACTTCCGTCTACATTTACCTATAAACTTTTGCAGCATTAAAACTAAATTATTTACCATGCTGAGCTTTGACGATTTCATCTAAGTAAACATAACTTTTTTTTTTTTTTTTTTTTTTCAGTTGTTTCATCACAGATATTTTGTTCAAGTATTCATTTTAATGAATTGGATAATGACGAGTTATTTTGAAAAATATTCATATATTTAAAATTTACACCCCCGTGCAGGAATGCATAAGGTTTTGGTGATTCGATCCTGATACATATAAAACGATGTTTTCTTGGTAGACCTTCGAAATACAATTTTTTTATTCTAAACTTCACAAATATGTACTTTTACAAAAATTTCTTTCCTACGCTACTACTTATAAAATATATAAAGGTCAGATAGAAAGCGACACAGTTCAGAAATATACATCAAAATACATTTTTTTTTTTTTTTTTTTTTTTTTGAATGCACAAAAGTACACAAACACAAAAATAGACATACTTCCAATGACGACCAATATACGTTCGACCATCTGCAGAAAGTCCTGAAGTCAAAAATCTTACAAAAACACTATTTTTCTCCTTAATGATGTAGGAAAAAAATGACTGAACATTTTAATCTGTAATGATCTTTAAAATTAAAATATTTTACTTTGATATATACATACGTTCTTTAATTCCTTCAATATCTTTTATAATATTGCCAGACAAAAATCGCAAAATATCTGATTCCGGTTTAAAAGATTTTTAGACATTTAAAGTTTCTCATCTAATTTTCTAACGTGGTTACATTACCTTAATATTCATGTTTGTTCTCTCTGCACACAATCCGGTCTGTGGAACTTTACTGAAACTTTTCTTGTTGTTATATAGTTAGTAGTTGTTATATAGAGATAAAGTGGCATAATCCAATTCTGCTTTTGTATTCTTTTGAGAAAAATATTTTGTGAATCACCCACTTAAGCTAAATTTATAAATGTCAACCTAATTCAGAGCATTTTTCTTGCATGTAAATAAGCGCGTTAAAATGCAGACACCCGTTCAAAAAATTAAAAATGATAAATAATTGTAATAAAGAAAATATTACTTTTTATCTAACAGGAAACATCGTAATAATTACAATTAATTCACTGCAAATTCACTTTTTATTTCAGTAAATCCGGTGAAAGTAAAACACATGCAACACTTTTTTTTTTTTATTTTAAGTAGTTGCTAAAACAAAGTACTTTTAATAATAATGGAATTTCATATAAATTTTTTTTATAGAAATAGTATGTAAATGATTTAATTTACCTTTGAATTTAATCATACAACAAATTTATTATAAAGATATTTTTATTAGTCTTTGTTGTAAAACTAAAGGTTGAAATTTTTCACATATAACTTAAGTTCACAAAACGTGAGTTCCCTGCAGAAGCTCAAAATTAACAGTGAAACATATTTTAAAGGCGTTTGTTCTCCTACTCTCAACAAATTTTCTTAGTAACTATTTGAATCACACATTATTTAAATTTAGACCTGATTCACCGTTAGTAATGACTAAGTGTAATTTTTACAATGCCCAAATATGATTTTATCATATTATTATTGAACTAAGCTATTATTTTTATTAAACTAAGCATTACTATTTAAAGAAAAATAAGCAGGTAAAATAATTATTTTAATAATATTTAGTGTTGGCACAAGCAGAAATAATACACATAATTAAAAAAAAAAAAAATTAGTAATATGATTTTCCAGAAAAAGTTTTCAGTTTTCGAATTTCAAGGAAGAAACAGGAAATTGTTGGCATTGTATATGAAGCGCTGGCAGCAGAAGAACCCTAATACCATTAAAAAAAATCTTTTAATTATTCACAATTTTCCTGGTTTCTTATTTCTGTAAACATTTAAGAATATTACATAATTTGGAAATTCTGGCATTTGTGAAACTTGATTTGTCATCAAAATTCTTCTTAATTGTGCATTGAATACAAAAAAATTTATTTTTATTTTACTTTTAAAATTTTAAATCTAAATTATACATGAATATTTATTTCTCAACTTTATATATATATATATTCATTCATAATGCCATCAATATTCTTCAGAATTAGGCATTAAATGCAAACGTTTCTATTTTATTTTATTTTTTTACTCTTAAAATTATAATGTAAGCTATACACAAATCTTTAAATCTCAACTCTCTTTAAATATTTTGTCATTCATAATATAAACAAAATTCTCTTGAATTGTATATTAAATACAAATCATTTTCTTTATGTTTTCTTCTTAAAATTAAAAATGTAAGTTGTATACAAATCTTTAAATCTCAACTCTGTTTAAATATTTAGTCATTTATAATATGTCTTACTCTTTGAATATTTTATTTTTTATTTATTTTCTCTGATTGTATCTGATATAATGACAAGATTGTTTTAGTATCATCACATGATTTATACAAAATTCTTTGAAATATAATTATATGCATGCAATATTATAAGAACTATGTAATATTTTTAAAACTTTATTTTTATGCAATTTATTAAAAACTGTCATACATATTTTTAGCTGTACAATCCTTCTTACAAATAAACTAAAAATTTAAATTTCAAACTGATAACCAATATTTTATTGAAAATTATATATAAATTACAACTACAATTCTATTAGTCTAAGTTGAATTAATGCAGAAATTTAATCTTAATAATATTATTTTTTCTTTCTTTCTTTTTTTTTTCTAAACACAAACATTTAAACAACATAAAATTGAAATGAATCTCGTCCATAAAAATTAATTTAGTTTAGTGCTAAAATTTTTATAATTAATAAATAATATCTTATTGAATAAATATTTGACTGTGAGAAATAATTAATTCTTTTTTCAGAAAAAATTTTTCTCCTGGAAAATATTTATTTATGAATTATATCTTAATTAAATGTTGCATTTTCAATAGTTGTTATTTATCTTCGAAATTTTAATTAAAAAATCGGTTTTAATTATCTGTGATGGGTATAAAGAAAAATATATTTAATATTTCTTCTAGCTAACAAATATTTGTTTAAATCTCTTAAAATAATTAAATGGTAAAATAGTAGATATCTACAGCTTTCAAGAATATTGCAACTGTTAAATTTTGTCCACATTTCATAAGAATTGTTCAAACAAAACCTTTTATTTTCTACGGATAAAAGAATGCATTCTCTATTTATATTTCTAGTTTTCATCTAAGCCTAAAAATTATATAACCATAATATTTAATAAAATATAAATTCAGTTTTTTTCCTTTGTCATTTATATTTATATTTATATTTACATTTACATTTAATTGTTATTGACATTTAAAGGTAAAATAAATTTCTATGTTTAATCTTTGAACAGAAAAAAATTCATAAAGTTAATTTAAGATACAATTTTTAAAATAAAAGTAATTCTCATATTCTAAATAGTAAAACTGTTTCCATTAAGAGAGAACATATCTCACATAGAGATATTTTTAGCAAACACGTGCATCATACTAAATTTATGAAAAAACACACTTTTAAAACATATAAAAGTCTAAAAATATATTTAATTAAAAAAGTCATAATATATTCCATAGCTTTTCACCCTGATCAACAGGGCATCATCAGGAAAACAGCGTAATGTAGTTTTACACAGTGTGCAGTTATGCGTTCAAGTATATCTTTATAAATATATATATATATATATAAGGCCATGTTTGTGTGAGTGTGTGTGTCTGTGTGTGTCTGTGTGTGGACAGCGTAGCGCTCGGACAATCACGTGATTTGACACGAAGTTGCCCCCCGAGAGGTCCTAGTGCACCTCGAAGCCCAATTTTCGAATTTTCGATTAGTTTTCTTTTAATTAGTTAAAATGTGAAAATAATAATCTCACAATAGCTTTAATTTAGCTATTTAAATTTTATCCGTAATTTAATTGTTGCCAAAAAAAAAAAAAAAAAAAAAAAAAAAAATATTAGGAGTTCATTTTTTTTTCGACAGGAAAATAAATGCAGTTACTTAAACGTGAACAATAAAAAATTATAAAAATTTGAATTATGCATCTCACAAAAATTGACGTCATTATCACTTTGAAAATTTTATACATATAGATGAAGCACTAATATAGTTTATGATGATAATATAGGTTGTTAAAAACTGTTCTGTTGTTTTTTTCCTATTATTTTTTATATTTTTACTGTCAAGTTGTTATTAAAAAAAAAAACAGTCCATGGCGTTACACTCAATTGTGTATCTTTTCTTTACTATTCTAAAGTCCATGAACTATAAATTTATTTTAACAGTTTCATTTATAGTTTTTACTGGGCATATTATTATTATTATTATTATAATTATTATTATTATTATTATTATTATGGAGTTGAAATACACGGAACGTGTTTCGCCTGGAAGTTTAATTTACCAACAGCTATTTTAGTCTAAGTAGCGCATCAAAAATATAAATAAATTACAAAGTATTAAAAAAGAGGAAAAAAATAAATAAACCGAAATAGTAGTTACATAAATGATCTATTTTTATCTGAGTAGATAATTTTATAGAAAAAAATGTAGTTTTAAAAATAGAAAATTTATTTCAGCAAGCACTATTTTAAACCTAAAAACCATTAAAAATATAAACAGGATTACAAGAAAACAAAGTGTCTGATTAGAGTATTAGCAAAATAGGATTCCCCATTTTATACAATAAATTATACAAAAAAAAAAAAAAAAAAAAAATCCATCGCTAATATGGCGACAAAAATTCAAAAGTCGCCAAGGAGAGAGATTTAATAAAGTTGTGAAGCACGAAAATGTTTTACTTATTTGTTTATTTTTTGAATATACCAAACACTACGTTATTTTATTTTTATTTTTTTTTCATACAAATAAATAAGCTTCTGTGTGTGACTGCACTTGAACGTTATCGAGTAGAAATATTTGATTAATCTAAATTAACATCTATATACATAAAACAAAGAGTTCGTCGGTAGAACACATCCGGGTGGACCTCTCCTATTTTTGATTGGCCTAGATTTAACTACTCTGGTTATGAAAGTCGGCCATTTTTTTAGTAAAAACTGATGATTTTTTTTTTTTAAAGATACTGCATAGATGTTATACGTTTTTAAAAGAGCTCTAGAAACTGTTCATTTTTTGTAAGGACACTATATACATCAAGTTATTTGATTTAAAGATATTACTTTGGAAAGTTTCCTTTAATTAATTAATGTATAAAAATAAATATAAACTATAATTTAATTGTTGAAAAAAAAATACGAGTTAACGTGAAACATTAAAAAATTGTAAAAAATTAAATTATGCCATCTCACAAAAACTGACGTCCTTATCACTTTAAAAAGTTTTTATACATTAATAAAGTGCTAATGTAGTTTTATAGCTATAAGATTCAACAGAAAATTTAAAAACATTGTATATAATTCTTTTTTTTTTTCTTTTTTTAACTTATAATTATTTATATTTTTGTTCTTATTTCGGCGATGAGTTGGTATGGGTATCGCAAATGTGTAAGTAAACATTTTGGTGAGAAATATCCAAGCTACTTCAGTGACAAATTTCAAATTCCGCCGAAAGGTCCAAGCTGTTTCATTGTTTTTGCACAATTTTTCTCAATTTTATATTAAATATTTTTGAAACGCAATAAGGAAAGAAAGGAAAAACATTTTTTTTAAAATTCGCCAAACTACACGAAATATCGCCATGTACAATATTATGCGTTTGCCGTTCTTTTTATTATAAAAAAGAAAATGACTAATGCTGTTTTTCTGTGTTTTTGACACCTTTATAAATTAAATTAAATTAAATTATCCAGTACCAAGACGTTGCGGTGAGGAAGTCTTTGCTGAAGGCAGCGAGGGCCCGATGCAAAGTTTTTTAGCAATTACAATATATTTCCTTTTCAGTTTTACTTTGTAGAACGGTATAAAAATTATTGGGGTTTTTTTTTATGTATATATATATATATATATTAATTTAAAGACAGTGTACATCGAAGCGGGCAAAGTCTGCTAGTATATATATATGTATTACAGCATCCGGTGAAAAATACAGTTAACTACATCTGGAAAATACTCTTCACTAAACACTATTTCAGTTCAAATACTATTTCAGTCAAAACACTATTTCAGTTCAAAATATTTCTCGAGGCTGTTGGTTGGAACCGTTTTGGGTTTACAAGAAGCAACATTTGGTAACGGAAAAAAACTGGACTGGCAGTAACAACTGTTGGAAAAAAACTTGTAGGGAAATTGCAATAGTTGGGAATGATAATATTTTGGAGAAGTCAGCGGAGGGGAACTGGAAAAGCTGGACTGGCGGTAATAACTGTTGAAGAGGGCTGTAGACTAGTGCACAAATAAAAAACTTGTATAAAACTTGCAACGATTAGGAGTCATATAGCACTGAAAAATAAATTTTCATTCTGTTTTTTTACTTAACTCGTGATTATTTTGTTCTGAATTTAACAAAAGAACTATTGAATTCTTTAAAAAATTTCGCTTCCTTGTTTTTTCGGGTTTACACGTTTTCAGATGTCTTTAGAAATGTGCGTTTTGCAGTCTCATGATTACCCCATTTTTACAGTAGTATCCTTAATATAAAGATGAAGAAAACCGCTGAAAACGATTGCCAGAGTTTACTGTTAAAATAAAAAGCAGTGTTCAAGTTAGGAGACCACTAAAAACTCCGTGAGCACTATTTGATCATTAAAAACGGAATTCTGTCTATCTGTATGTGTGTATATGTGGTGAAAATATTTTAATGCACAGAATTCCAGAAAACCTTGCAATTGCTTAGATAAAACTCATTATAAATTGATTCTTAAATAAATAGTAATTGCTTCGTTTTACAATAATTTTCAGTACTGCAGCATAGAGCGAAATTTCGTATGAATGTACACAATTTATTTTTACCTTATCATTATAAAATTATATGTATGTATATTGAAAAAATAATAGCCAAATAAGAAAAATATGTATATGTAGGACCCTCATTGGGAGTTTTAAACTTTCCATACGAATTTACATAAAATACCTACATGTTTATGTAAAAAAAGTAATTGTGTAATGTGAAAAATTCAACAGGTTATCTATCGAATAATATACGTCACAAACATTTTCAGATTTTTTTTTTTTTTTTTTTTTTTTTTTTTTGCAAATAACTTCTCACATAGCAAATTGGTACACTCCATATAACCTGGGAAATAGCATCCAAGCGCATCATGAAATATATGTCTAAACTTCGCCATCGTTTAGCGGATAGCAGTAAATTTTAACGACTCTGTTTATTAATTATTATAAAGCTTAGTACACTTAAAATCTATAGACGCTAAACTATAGCATCTTGTAAACGACGTAAAATGCATTATGGATGCACAATCTTCCGGTCTAATTGCATCGAAAGTTTATTAGAGCTTTGTTTTTATAATACTTATATTATATAATATATTTGGTGCTTTTACACGCTCTTATTAATAAAGAAGATGCACAGCCTTCCTTTAAACGGAGAAAATGTTGTATAAGAGAATCACCAATTGAGTCATATATGACAAAATTTAATCGAAATCAGTTTATGTTATTGTTCAATAAAATACAAAAATTTTTGAAAGTCCTGCATTTTGTGTCTGACACTGCACACAAATAAAATTTAGTAATGCAGTAGTTTAGTATATGCACAGAAATCTACTACAGTTTGTCGCATCTTTTTCTAAATATCTTTAAATGTGTGAAACTTTGTAAAACGGGAAGTAATCTAAAATTATTTTTGAATGTATATCGAAGAAACAGAAAAAGATGATTAATACATCTACATTTCGTATTTTGGTAACATACATTAAAGCGAGATTTTTGTTAAAATGTTCTATTATTAGAAAATTAAAATGTGTGATCGATACAATAAATGGTATAATAACATTCTTTTTCTGTATACTGTAATATAAGATGGGTTACGACTTTTAATGTATTAGCTCTAACTTTTACTCGTAAAATCTCTTTACAACAATTTAACGCATAGCGTGTGGTTACCGAACAGATTCACTTTGCTCCAGAACAAAAAGAAATGAATAGTGCTCTATTTAGTATGCATTTATAAAAATTTTAAAATGCGAAGCAATTTTTTCAGAAAAAAAAAAAAGATTAAAAAAGCAATTTAATAATCGTAGTTCATATTGCGCTAGAATTCAATGAACTGTATATTTGCTTTTGTCTTAAGAAATGTTGATAAAAAAATAAAAGAACAACAAAAAACAAACACTGAAAATGGAAATACATGTAACGTTTTTTAGAGTCTAAATTAAGCACGATTCTTCATCAGGTGATAAAATGTGGGCACGACTTCAGCTTAAAAGTTTCGTTGACTTTTTAATGCCAGTTTTGATGTCAGCTGTGATTTGTAGTAGTTTTCTGTGATTTAACAGCGTGCTGTTGACTGTGAATTATTAAAAACGTAATGCATTGTTTTTTTTTTTTTTAAGTAGTGGTTCCTTGAAATATTTTTCGAGATTGCCCCGAAGTTGTTAGCTTCGCCAATCATACGAAATTTCACTATTGAAAAAATCTATATCCTTTATCTATATCCTATATAAGTATCTATAGCCTTTACAATTTTGACAAATAAACTATTAATTTTGACAAGTCTACCAGAGTTTGAAAATGTATTGCATTTTATTTTAAATGAATTTTAATAATTTTGTCAGTTAGATTTGTAATTTTTATAATATATCAAGATTACAAAGCGTACTATGTTTTTTGATAATATAGGTAATATTTTGATAAAATAAGGTATTTAACCAGTGTGTCAGGAAAAATAAAAAATAACAATTTTGTTAACTAGGTTTGTAATTTTGCCAAGTTTACCAAAATTAGAAAATTCATTATATATTTGATTAAAAGAAAAGTAAGTTTATCAAATTGTTTTTTAATTTTACTATGGTAACTAAGCGGTAACTAAGTACCGTGTTTACATACCTTTAAGTATTAAAATTTTGATGGGTAAGGTATATCGATGTAAGGTGTATCTATTTCAATTCCTCAATATTTCGAATTCGATTTATGAAGAAAATATATTCGATTTAAGAAGAAAATATATGAAGTATATATATAAATGTTTCAAAATGTATTCAGCATTTCTTCATGAGGATGAATTTTTAATTTAGTGTTGTTATTAATAAAAAAATTAAAATTTTAGACATTTTTTTTTTTTACTTAAAGTTATTTTTTGTATCCACATTATTAAAAAATATATTGTGCATGATTGATGAAGGTAAGGCACTTTGGGCCATATTCACCAACTTCTTAACACTCGGATTAAACGTCGGATCAGCGGTAATCGCTCGATTATAGGATAATTAGTATTCTCCAATGAAAATCCGCAGTTCACCGGCTACTTTAACACTTCGTTTTTTGATCCTCGAATATCGGAGGATTAACAGAGATAATTCTCAGATCTTTTCGTAACGCATGCGCACTCCGCAGCTCAGCTTCGTAAACAAATAACAAACATGGCTGACGTTGACGATCTATTCTCTCTAGATGATATTAAAAGCTTAGAACTATTGGAAAGATTTGAAAGAAGGAAAAGGACGGTGCATCAAATTAGAGTAAATGATTTGGATTCTTTGGATAATGTGGCATTTCGATATCGCTATCGATTATATAAAGATTCCGTGGAATTTCTAATACGAATGTTGGATAATAGGCTGTCATCTGCAACAGAAAAGAATAATGCATTAACTTTGGCAGAACAAAAAATTAATAGCTTTAAGATTCTCTTAATCATAACAATCAAAATTTTAAATCGTAGCGTAAACAGTTGTCGTGTGCGTGATTATTCTTTTTCAAAATGTTCTAAAGTAAAATTGATTCTTAATCCGTGCGTAAACAAAAGCGAAGTAAACAAGAGTATCAGTGTTGCCCATTTGCTTTTTACCCTTTCAAATTTTCTAATCTGATTGATTAGTTACTTGAAGCCGAATGATGAATAAATGCTACCTTCGTTCTTGGCCAATGAAAACGAAGCTTTTATTTCTCTTCCAGTTAATCCATGGATCACGTAATCGGCAGATGGTGAATACCGTAGGAATTGAATCCAGTGTTAGCTTTGGTTCTGGGATTTGCTGATCCATGGTTTAATCCTCCATCAATGAAGTTTGGTGAATACGGCCCTTAGAGATTCGAAGCAGTAATTTAATGCAGATGAAGAAATAAGGTTTAGATCGCTTGTGGGTCATCCAATTGGTCACGTTTCTTTTTTTTTTTTTTTTTTTTGTCCAACACGTGACCTATTGAACATTTTACAAAATTAGTCTTTTAACTCATTGAGCATATATGTTTTTCCTCATACTATATTTAACGAAAATCCGTTCGATCGTTTTAGCTGAATGCGAGTTTCTAAATTTAACTATCATCAATTAAACGTATACTGCGTTAAAAAAAATATAAAATTAAAGTTCATTCTTCATAAAAGTATATACTTTTACTTCAAATTGCAACACATTACGTCAACTAAGAAATATTTTGCATATTCTAAACTCCTTTAACCCTTCAATAAAGTTTTAAGTTCATTGTTCTATAAGTCGACATATTGAAAGCATGTATGGTTGCCGAAACGTAAGAGGAGGCCTCCGTGTTGAGACTCAAGAGAGTTTGGGTTACGTCTGTGTGTTTGTCTCTCTGTTTGTCTCACTGTTTGTCTCTCTGTTTGCCTGTTTGTCTGTCGCAAAAACCAAGCGACTTACTTGCAATTTGGTACACGTGTGCATGAGCCCCGTGGAATTAGCTATATAGTTTTGGGTGTGTATTCCATTTCTAGTTCATGTACAAGGACACGCCAAAGTTTTTCTTATTACGGTCTATGGAAGTCATTAACACTTTCCAACTTTGTTGGAAAGTGTTAAAAAGACGCAGATTGAAAATTTCAAAAATTTAAGAATACCCTAATTATTAAATGATTTGCTTGAAACTACGTATGTACATAAATCATTTCTAGGTCTCAATCAACTTTACTATTCAGCTGAATCCGCCATATCGTTTCAAATTGGGGCCACTTCTTAAGTTTTGAAAATGCCATCAAAACTCACATATTAAACGATTTGTATAAACCTGAATATGTACATAGCAAATATCAGGTTGAAACTAAGTGTGCTAGTTACACCTATCTACTGTATTCATCAAAAATAGTGACCTTTAGAAAAGAAAATTGAGCTGTTTCAACTAAGCCGGAAGGACTCTTTTTTTTTTTCAAAGAACTTTTATTTTACATATTAGATAATCTATTAAATATTTATTAAATTGAATTATAATCACAAAATTTTGAAAATTATTTATATAACTACTTATCCTATAATTCATATTAACAAATAGAAGTTTAATATAAGGAAAATATAATTCTAGTTAAAACAAGCATTTCTTCGCATATTAATCCAAATATTTAACTTCTCTTCTATATGAATTTTTCATGCCATATTATATTTTTTATTTTCATCTAGAATATAATTTTTTTAGAGAGGTAAATATTGATATATTTTTGTTAAACCAATGCAGCTTTATTGATTCTGCCCTCAAATTTTCTCAAATTCACGAAAGCAGTCATTTAATAGTTAAAAGTTATAACTAATTTATGGTGAATTTCTGAGATAATAATAAGTTTGGCATGCTTTCTTACAGACATTTGTGTTTTGCATTATGTGTTTTACGTTATTTTTATTTACAAATGTAGAAGCGTAGAAATAAGTAATAATTAAGTTTATCACTGATTTTGGTAAATTAAATGTAAAAAATGAAATTAATTAAGCTTTTAAAGAAATCTAAAAAATAACGTACAATTTTTTAAAAAATGTTTAGAAGTCTTATTTGTTTGAGAAAAAATTATTTGAAATGTATCGTTGAGTCATGCAGAATAAGACAATTGCATGAAACACTAAATTGTACAACATAAATTCAAAAATGCGTAAAAAATGCTTCATTATTGCATCCTGAAATAGATGTTGCATCATTTTTTAAGATTATTCTGTTTTTATTTTTAAGCTCTATTAATATTTTAAATGCCAGAAGGGTTTTATTATTATTATTATTATTATTAAAAATGACAAAACATTAATAAAAAAAAAAAAACACTATTTTATATCAAATTAAATGATATTATTATTATTATTATTATTATTATTTTAATCGTATTTCTATATGGTAAAATGTTGTTTTGAATAAAAATTCTGAAATTTCAGCAGTAATTACACATTTTGAGGTAATTTATTGCAAAAGTACATTGCAATTATAAAGTGAGTGGTTCCAAACGAAAACGGGATCACCAAAAAATGAAGGTGATTCTGATTTTGAAGACAAGGCATACATAAGTTTGATTCATAAAAATTTCCCTTCTTTTAAATCCACGTGTTAACAATAAAAGTTTAAATGTTTGCTCTTAAAATTAATTCGAGAAACTATCTTGTATTTACCTACACATACCCATGTATAGCATTTCGTACGAGTTTTCATTACCGAGGTCTTGTAAGGTAGAGTCTATTAAGGTAGCCCGAATCCAAAAATAATAATTTTAGTTCTTGAACTGTCTGTCCCTTTGTGTGTCAACGTCTATGTAACTGTGATTAGCGTAACACGTATATTAACTAGGATTACCAGTTCGATATTCTAAATCTGAATAATAAAAGGATATTATTTGAAACCTTTCATTGAGATCGGACAAATGGTTAGTATAAGTGACCTACGAGAGAATTCTTGTATATAACAACTATAGGCAATTTTTTTCATTTGGTATATTCTAACATCTTTATACTGCAATGGATTTAATGAAATTACTATAAAGTTTTATAAACCAAAAATCTTTGTAAACATAGAAAGTAGCTTTTAACATTCTTTTACAGTATTCGTATGTAATGGAGCTAAAGTTCGTAATTGTTTGAAAGGAATTTAAAATAGTATATGTGTTTTTGATTCTGCCATAAATTTATTTAAACTATGCGATGTGTATAAAATTTATAGTCAATATACGGAGTTATATAAGCCTGGCACATATAGTACTAAAATATATTGTGATCTGATAGTCTCTAATTAATTACAAAAATTAAACAGATAAAAAACTTAATTGTTGCATGACTGTTGGTACCATATTTAAACGCTGATTGAGTAGAGATAATCCATTCTTCTCATTGAAACATATACTAAATAAACTTATTTCAAAAACTATTTTTAAATGTTTTTAATTACTTTTGTCAATTTACAGAACACTTCTTTTCTCACACCTATGACTAGTAATCATTTTACGGAAATGAAGCAAAAAGTAAAGTAGTGTGCGAGCCACACCAGTTTATACATTTTCGGCACATGTATGCAATAAACAATATATATATATATATATATATATATACACTCATGTCCATAAATTAAGGATAATTCAGATTCACACTGAAATCGAACTTTAATGCAAAAATTTCACGTGTAGAAATACCACACACATCTTTAAGAATAATATGCAAATTATAGGAAGCCATCAGATGACGCCGATATGATGTTACAATAACGAAAGTGTAAGAAGGGGGGAGATAAGGAATGGGAGCAATAAAGGAAAATTGTTCACAATCGTTCTGTGTGCCACTCAGTGCCACAACCGAATGGTTACGATACAGAGAACGCATGCAGAAAATTTTTTACGCGGTAGAATTATCGGCCGGCTAGAATGTGGGCGTACTCAAATAGAAGTATCGGGTGAACTTAGAATCGCTCAAAGTGTCATCTCTAGGCCTTGGCAACGATTCCAAAATGATGGAAATGCTAGTCGACGTTACAGTACTGGTCGGCCCCGAGTTACAATGCCGAGTGGCCACCGGTATTTGGCAGTAACTGTCAAAATAAGCAGATAAAGCACAGCATCAGACCTGTCTCGTCAGCTGTCTGCAGCCACGAGTGCCACACTTTCAAGACAAACCGGATATTGGTCTATATGCTCGTAGGCCTGAGAGATGTGTTCCACTCACGGCAATGCACTGTACCAGCGTTTAACTTGGAATAGAGAACATGCAATGTGGACAGCAGCACAGTGAGCTTGTGTGATGTTTTCCGACGAGTCCAGGTTTAGCTTGCAGTGTGATTCACGCCGGATTTTCATATGTAGAACGTCCGGTACCCGTTACCACCAAAACAACATCATTGAACAACACCGTTACTGTGGGGCAGGAGTTCTCGTTTGGGGGGGGGATATATAGGACGCCAGAACAGAACTGCATGTTCAAATCGGAAAAATGGTAGGCCAGATTTATCGGGACATTATTCGGGAACAACGTTCACGTTTGTTTAGGGGTACCATGAGCCCAGAATTTGTGTTTATGGATAATTATGCGCGTCTTCACCGTGCAAACGTTGTAAACATATGCCTACAATCTGAAGCTATCACCCGCATGGAATGGCCAGCATTCTCACCTGACTCGAATCCCATAGAGCATGTGTCGGACATGCTTTTCCGACGACTTGTAGTCCGTCAACCACCTCCTACATGTGTACCGGAACTTCGGAGAGCATTGCTTACTGAGTAGAGTAATCTTCTCCAAGATCAGATCAATAATTTAATATTCAGCATTCCTAGGCGTTGTAAGGACTGTATTTCATCATCTGAGAGACATACAATGTATTAACCATCATACCAACCATGTACTGTAAAGTTTTTGTAAGGGAAATATCTTTTGTAATAGCTTTAGGGAGCAAAAATCGTAGTTTTTATAAATGGTATCCTACATAAACCACTTTTTTTTGTTCTTGATCTTTTGTTTAATAAATGAACTTTATGAATAAGTCATGTTTGTTTTGCTTCTGAACCTTTATTTGCCTCAGCTAGCATTATCCTTAATTTATGGATATGAGTGTGTATATATATATATATATATATATATATATATATTGTCCTTATAATGCTGTAGATTTGAGTAATTTACATATTTCGTAAAACATTCGAAATCAACATTTTGATGTTTTTACACGTTTTACACAATAAAATAAAAAAATCGACAGGTTGGACATTTGTAAGGTGGCACTGTTTGATTTTAACTTCGTTACTACGTTAGTTAACTTGTTAGTGTTTTGACACGATATCTCGATATCAAATAATCGTAAAGGCTTTGGACGAGTTCCCTCGTGAATCTGGAAAGAACCTTAACTGTTTTTAACATTCTAATTTGAAAATTACTTAACTTATTGAAAATTTATGAGTTTCTTTACATTGAAGGACAGTGGAACACTTCGTATAAACTTATATTTTGTGAAGTATTTTCCTCACTACGATATTGTACCAAATTTAAAATATTATTTATGATATTAGAATGAACATGATTGAAATATTATGAACATTCTACTTTAAAACTTCTTAAGTTATCTAAAAACTGCAAATTTCTTAAAATAAAAAATAGGGCAGTATTCAACATATAACGGGGATTAATGAATCAGAAGTATTTTAGAGTTGCATGAAAACTAAAATATGAAACTGACAGTAATATAATTAGCTTAAATAATAAAGCTATACTAAATGAATCAAAGTCGAGGACGATAATCTAGTGAACGGGGCACTGCGCAACAAGCATCAACAGTTCAATCTGTAAACGAAAGTAAAATATTTTTATTTTATTTATTTATTTTTTCTTATGCATAAACATTAATTATATGGTTTACATAACGTATACTTGAAGGTTTATTAGGATTCAGTCAGTAGAATAAGATTTGCAGAATTTTGAATACCGTCAGTTAAATTCAAACTGCCCTATAAAGGAAAACATTGCTTATCTATGCCCCAAGTTTATTACATGTGAATATTTTGCTGGAAGTACAGTTTAGTTAGAAATATCTAAAAGCTAAAGAATATTACAATATGCATTAAGTTTATTTAATATTTTGAAGGGTTTACTCCAGGTTAATTGCTATTATCCGTCATAACTTTGAAAGAAATTACGTAGAAATTTTGTGATCAGACTGAATTGGGAAAGAAATTTTGTCAGATTTTTTTCTTTAATTTTATTGTTATTTGATGAATAAATAAAATGATTTTAATGTTCACTTAAGTATTACATTATTTTTAAGAATTGTATTTTTTAGTTGTATCTTCAGACAAATTGACTAAGAAATATATAATTTGCTAGTTTTGAAAAAATATTTAAATTAACAAATTTATTTTTCCATCGAATTAAAAATATTCTCTAAACTATAAAAACTAATTTAAATTTAATTCTCCAATTCTCATTTCTTCTAAATTCTAATTTTTGAACTAAGTGGCTAAGATTTTGTTTTATTAAATTATGTAAAATTTCTTCATTTTAGACTACAATGGAAGGGTAAAATTTAAGATACAATTCAAACAGACAAAAATAATAAACTTAAAGTTTGTATATCAAATTTAAGTATATTTTTATTTTTATTTAAATGCCATTTTTAAAAAACGAATAAGTTTTCTTATGCTCTTCGTGTATAATGACGTTTATTACGCTAAATTGGAATTTTCTTCTATAAAATCTCTATTTAATAAATAAAACAATGTACAATGCCAAAAGAAATCAAATATTGCAATTCAAAATACGATTTTTTGTAAATTTTATTTTAATTATATATTCATGAAACTAAAAATTCACTAATAATTCTCTATAGCAAAACTGAACATATTCTTTCTGAAAGTGGAGATTAAAATTCCTTTGGGATGCTAGGATTTCTGAAGAAGCTACTTTAATTAGAAAACCTTTTTGTGCGCTTAGTTTAGATGATGAAAAAACACTAAATAAAAATAAATTCTATTTAAGCAATCTTTGATTAGTTATACGAGAAATACGATTCACGAAATAAATAATATTTGCCTTACGAAAAATTATTACCTCGAGGAATTTGTTAAAAGATTACTGCGGTAATAACGAACAAATATTTATAAGCAAAAGACGTTTTGAGCTATGTTTGAAATATTATTGTTCCTCGAAAAATGTATAGAAAAGCAAGAAGATAACCTACTTGATTTAGTGTTAAATTATTCTAGAAATCGTTTATTATGTAAAATTAACTATGTTAAATAGTTAATAGTTAATAGTGTATAGTAGTTTCGAACAATAGTCGACACATTTAATTAAGAATAAGTAATGTTTTTCTAATAAATGAAAAGATTTCTAATTATAGATAACTCATATAATATATATATAATCATGTAGAATAGTAAAATGATAAATAAAAATAATTGTTATATCTTAATATAGCTATTTTATTCAAAAGTAGGGGAGGTGAATTTAAAAACACGCATACATGTATATATCAAATGAAATTGTGTCTACAACCATTTTTTATTGTCCTTCTAAGTAATTTGACGATATTCAAATTGAATATCCCTTATTTTAAACCTTTACCTGTAATAGTATGAGTTTGTTTTAAAAAAGCTTTCACAGAAAGATAGTCTAAATACCACACTGTATGTAATTTGTTTTTGCTGAAGACATGTTTTAACCACAGAAAAAGTATATATATTTATAATTTCGATTTCGCATAAATATAGAAATATTTGTTAAAATATTAGTTCTTCGTATATAGTAAATGTAGTTCATATTTACTTTATTTTTAAGACTTCTAACAATCATGAAATATATTATTAAAAAAATCTGGAGTGAATCTCTGGATTTTCCTAACATTGAATAATTAACGGTCTTTTAAATAAAGTAACAGAAGCCTTTAAATAAACAAAAGAGAAAATATAATAGGGTGCTCAAGAATTTTTTCCATATAGTATGTTCTTTAACTTAACGCTCTTGAACTTCAAATAATTTGAGCCCTTATGTCATAATGATAATAAACTTTTCGTTGTGTCCCTGTAAAAAAAAAAAAAAAAAAAAAAAAAAAAAAAGTTTTAGATTCACCAAAAATCGATAGGATTCATGCTACGGTGACCTATAATATATGTACTAACTTTCAGCACATTTGAACAAAGCATTTAGACGCTATCGTGGTCACTCTCACACACACGTATATACAACCGTAAAAAAAACAAAAATGAACTCAGGGCACCTCAAACTTGTAGATATACCAAAATCTCAAAGTCGAAATTTTCTCATGTTTGTAATACTTTTCTTACATTAGTACGCTCGGAAAAAAAAGTCGAAAATTCCTTTGATAAATAATAATTTGGGAAATTTTTTAAATGCACTGATAACAGACTTTGATATACGTATTCGACATATGCATTTGCCAGAGATATGAATTTAATTTTCAATACAAATTTTTGCTATCTAATATACCTATACAAAAGAAAAAACAATGTTTGGGATCAAAATTTCATTTCTTAATTTAAATGGAATATTAAAACAGTAGCTGGAGTAATGTATGTCAAAATAATGTATGTCAAATAAAATAAATCATTTTAATATCTATTTAAGGTTTCTGACTCTGTTCAAATATATTACCTGCTGTTTTAACTTAAACTGTTATAGTATGTATTTATAACTATGTTGCTTAAGACGAAATAGTGTAAATATTACACTAAAAATTTTTTGTATTTGCTAAAAGACTTTCATTTAAAACAGGGGAAAAAGTATATTTTACATAATCTCATAAATTAAATAAAAGATGACATACTTTCTGCTGGTAATATAAGGAGAAATGAAGCAACGTTAAAAAGAGCACAAATTAAAGAAATTAAACTACACTGCTCTGCAAAAAAAAAAAAAAAAAAAAAATATATATCGAGTTCTGATAACACTTTTGCTTATTCTTACATAAAATGAGCTCCTGAATCTGAAACTTACTTCCATTTTGCCCAGTCACCCACCGTTTTCTAGAAACACCACCCCCTCCCTCAATTTTACCTGTTCGATAATTTTAAAACCATGAATTCGATTTGAAGAATGAAAAATAATTGATTTAACGCCTAAAAACAATAAAATATAAATTTTAAAAAATGACATTGATAACAGATTAAAAAAATATAAGATATGTAATACATAATTTCAGTGGCAAATTCCCTCCAAAATTTTTCCCTTGTCGCAAATGTCCATGTTTTAGAATTTTCCAACTATGTTGCCCCTCAGGAGATATTTAATGTTTAAAATATTCCTCCCCCCCCCCTCCCCAACCTCCTAAAAATCAATTTTATAGCCAAAAAATCACCGAAAAATGATAAAAAATAGGAGGCCATTCCTAAAACAAGGTGAGACATAGGGGAAAATGGGCGTCATATTCGAATTCAGGAGGTCATTTTACATATGAATATACTGAAATGGGGACAGAAGAAATTTTCCTGCTGGGCAATGTTATTAGCAAACGTCCGTTTCAGAACTTCTAAAGTTCCATCATCAGTGCTTGTAAAATAAAAAAATATATATATTAATGTATGAAAAATGAAAGAATCAGAAAAAGAAAACTAAAATCATCGGAGCTTGCTAAGCAAGGAGAAGTTCGACATTTACTAATATTTTTTTAATTTCTCTGTTTGCAGTTTTTACCTTTTTTTTTTTTTTTTTAATAAACGCATAAAGGCAATTGCTTTTAAATTTTCTTATTTGCATATAGTAATTATGATTACTTATTATTTGATTTATAACAAAATTGGTATATATTTTAAGTATCAAAAATTTGTTTGATTAAAGAATAAATTTTGAATCTTCAAGAAATGCAAAAATAACTACTTTTAAAGAACATTTTAATAAAAAATTTTAATGTTAACAGAACATTATTTTGCTGTATATAAGAAATACGTATTTCTTTTATAACTTTCCAAACAGGAATACTTATTGCAAAGACAAAATTCTATTTAACTAAAATTGAACGTAGAGTTGATAATTATTTATATCTATTTAAATGATAATGTTACATATGGTAAATGACAAACCCTGATGTGAAAATAACTTTTAAGAGGTTGTGTGTATATAAGCTATAGATTAAATGTTTTCTTAACACTATTTTCAAATACTGTGAATTCATTCATAGCATTAAAAACAATTGATCAATACTAAAACCCAAATAATATCTCCAATGCATTCTTTTTATTTCCATTACCCTACTGCCGTAGGTAACGGAAGTATTGTTTTCGGTCCAAAAATTCAATATAAAATTTTCACTTGATTTCCACGTTTTAAGGTCCCCTGAGTCCAAAAAAATCAGTTTTTGGCAATTGGTCAGTGTATGTATGCATGTATACGTGTGTGTGTATGTATGTGGGGAATCTTCTGATTATCATATCTCCGAAATTGATACAAACAGAATTACAAAACTTCAGAATTGATACAGGTTTGGTGTACAGATGAATTTTCCAAATTTTGGTGAAAATTGAAAATCAGAAATGGGTCATTGTACTAAACTAGATGTGGGACTGTAAATCCTTATCTCAAAATTGGCTCAAACTATTTTCTTCAAATTTGCTATATAAATACTCTATTAGATGTCCTTTCGAATGATATTGTTGATTAGTTCAGAAAAATTGATAGACGTTTCGTATAAATAGTTCAATTACAGATCTCGCAAGTGCGTTCCTTTAAAAACAGCTGTGCGAATCTTTTTTTTCAAACTCGTCATATTAACACCTATTTAAATACCCATTTGTATGTGACTATCGTTTTCCGGTCAATAACTGAGTATCCCAAGTTTTCGTAAAAATTCGCATCTCAAAAACGACTCTAACGATTTTCTTGAAAAGTGTTACATAAATCAATTTTAGATCTTCTTTCTTATGTATTATGTGGTTATTACAGGAAAATTAACAGTCATCCAGCTTAGATAGGTTAATTTTAGATCTCAGAAATCGGTATTTCAAAAAATAACTCAACCATTTTTTTTCTTATTTTTAACTTGCTATGTAAACTTTGTTTTATATGTCTTTATACGTATATTATGTTTCTCATACCAGAAACATTTTAGGTTTCTACTTCGTTAGGACAATTTTACGTATTCTGATCATATTATCTACAAACAAAATGCATATAATACGTGTAATAGTGTGTAATGGAAATCGTGTGGTTGTTTCACACCAGATTTTTTAAAATGAGTTATCTTAAAAAAATTATAAAACGTGAAATATATATATATATATATATATATATATATAAAACAATGAAAAAGAAAGAAAGATTTAAATTATTATTTTAATATTAAAACATCTTTAAAACATATTTTATAGCTATAATTTATCTTACAGTTTCTTTTCTTTATTACTGACCTTATGAGAAAATTGATGCTTAGTTGTTAAACAAGTTTATAAATTTTGAAGTTTTATTTCATGTATATTAATATTGATATTAGTTTAATTTAAATATTAAATAAACCTGCTAAAACTAAATACGCTTCGTGTTGATAGGTTTAAAAAAAGAAAATCCTATTTTTAGGCTTCATTTACTTTAGATGTAACTAAAGATGGTAATTTGGCTGCTGTCCAAAGAGTCATTATCTTTGTTTAAATATTGTTTTCTAGAAATGTTTTGGGTGGCGACTGGCCAAAATGCCTTATTAGTTTGCAGTGTCACATAATTTTATAAATTGCTCCAAATTTTTAAGATTAGTTTTTAATACAATGATTTTGACTTGATATTAATCTTATCTTAAATAAAATTCTGTTTTTAATGCAATGCGTAGGACTAATTTATATTATTATCTTTTCAAATGTATTTTTTTCTTTTTTTTTTTTTTTTAAATATTGCACGATTTTTTTTTTAATAAAGGGGTTTTGGATGCTATAATATTTCTATTTTTAAATAAACTATCTGTAATAAGATTCTAGTTCACCCTTTTTATTTATTTTATTTTTTTATTCAATATTTCTTTATTTTTTATTTATTTAACATACTTTATTTTTGTTAAAATAAAGCTTTTTATTTGATGAAATGTAAATATTGGGGGCTTTTTTATAAGATTTATTTCGATATAGCTTTCTCTTGTTTTTTTCTTTTTCTTTCTTTCTTTCTTTCTTTTTTTTTTTTTTTTTTTTTTTTTTTAACTATTGTTACGCGTTTTATTTAATTATGCGAAATATTTATAAATATTTCTCATATTTAACTATCACACTGTTATAAATTTCAACAGAAAACTCTGTGTAATCTATTATCTTAAGTCTTACGTAAAATTACAGAGAAAATAAACAGAGATGTTAAAAAACTTATATTATACATTCACGTTAAGGACTAATATTCATTTTAATTAATTATTGGTGAGACCATATTTGTGACTTAGAATGCTTTTATAAAAGTAGAAACAGTCATTTTTAATTTTAATTAAAAAATTAAATAATAAAAATAGGGAAAAATACAGAGTAAAGATTGAGAAACTCGATTAGTCACTTTTACCTGAGAATTACTGTAAATTTACAGAGACTCTGGATAAATATTTACATTAAATTTACAGAAATTTTTCAAAGTGCAGTGTCTTATACTGAACTGTTAGCAAATGTTAAACAGCCTTTTTCGTATTGTACAGGGAAAATGCATGTTCAAAATATTAGTTCTTAAATTCCACTTTTATCAAATATACTTTATCATTATTATTATTATTATTATTTTATTTATTTATTTATTTATTTGTTTTTTAAGTTAGAAGTTGCCTGGAATTGGCGGGACAATAAGTATGTATTGGTATGATAATTTTGTGTGTTACAAAATTTACAAAGAAAAAAAAAATGATGTAGTTAAATACAATTTTATATCTCCATGAATACACGGTTTGTTCACATATAAATTAATGTTGATAAATAACAGAAGTCTCATAATCATTATGCGTCAGTTACAACGCATATACAGAGTAATTTTTTACAGGATGATGTTTTAATCATTTTTTTTTTTTTTATCTGTACTGTTTGCCTTTACCATACAGAATAAGTTTTTCCGTGAAAATATAAAAATTTAAATATAATAATAGACCAATTTCGAAACACCCAAATACTTTTGTCCATAAATTGTGTGTATGTTTTATTTTTACTGTAAAATATAAAATAACCATTATAATACAAATAAAAAATGCCAATGAATTCTCAACAAAAGAAAGGAAATTTCTATGACAGACATATAGAAACTAAATTGTATCTCTAGTAAAAATAGTTCCATGTCACCCTTATTTCCGTTTGCTAGAGAGTTCTAAAAATCCTTTTTAAAATTCTAGATCGTTTTTCTATATTATCGTGGTCAAATTTATTTAAAAATCTCTGCAAATAAATACGAACTCAAAAGGTGTGTTTTAGTAACTACAATCTTGGTTCATCTTCCAATTCTAGAAAATCGCGCAATACAAAGGGATTATAGTTATCATAATATTGTTTCATCATCTAGAAAGGTATAGAAAGGAAATTCTTGATCATTTCATCTATCTATGTTATTTGTTTACTTTGTACTCACAGCTTGTAAATCTATATTTCTAGTTTAGGGATTCAGAAAATGCCTACATATAGATAGAATCAGTATCTCGTTTTTCGTGAATCTTTACAAAATTCATTTGTTATATCATCATTTAAATATGTCTCTTAATTAATTTTACTTAATCAAAGAGATATGATGATTTTCTTCCGTAGAGTCTAATTATGGTAAGATCATAAGTATTAAAATGAAAAGAACAAAGACATTTTTTTTTAAATCATTATGATACATAAAAGTGCTCAGATTGCGTAATTTAATTAGAAAATAAATCCTATGATTAGTAATACCTCTCGAGATTTGTATATACATGAGACATTATTAATAAATATTTATTAAAATCCAAAAGGATTAAAAACCTTAATAAGAGGATTTAAATACATTTTTTTTTTCCTAAAACACAACATAACAACGAATAAAATTTATACTTTTAGTAATATAACATTAGACGGGGAAAAAAGTCTTAAAATGTTTAGATTCCATTTAAGATTATTTTATTTGATAACTCTATTACTGGAATTTAGATATTTTTATTCACATTTGCACAATAATGCAAGAATTATTTTTCAGCCAACAAACTAACACATATAATAATAGAAATATTGTTAAGTATATTGTTTTGCTTTTTTCAGAATACTTTTTTATATTAAATTATATACATGTCTCTGTAATAGTAAATTTATTAAACTAAAAAAATATTTTTATAATTTTATTTACAAAGCATCCTTAAATTGTTAATAGTCAGAATAAAAGAACATTTAAAACAATCCCCGATAATCATTAACACGTTGAGCGTCACGCAAATTCTTAAAATCCATTAAAATTCCATAATGATTCCTCATGTAATAAATAAAAATTAAGCAAATTTTTAATAATTTTTCAATCATTAAATGTAATATTTTTACTTTTGTATCCTATTTTATATCCGCCACCGATGGTCGACGCGACTTTATATCATATTTGACACTGTCAGCCACCGATGGCTGACAGGCCGCTCAATGTTTTAAATTTTTATTGGTACTGCTTTTATTTTCGGGGTAAAACTTTCACTGATATGTTTGGAGTATAACATGTTCTGCACACTCTTAAAGTTTCAAGATGATTCCTTCAGTACTTAGAGATATATGACAAAATGTCTACCATGTACAATGGCTGGCATGGCGCTCAACGTGTTAAATATATGAAGTTAGAATAAATAATTCAAAATTAAGAAAATATGATTTAATGGCATTTTTTTTAAACTTAATCTTTATTAGTATATACTTTCAAGATTACGTTTAGACGAGATAACAGTTAAAATGTCTCATGATATATTTTGTATGAATTTACATAATAAAAAAGTCTTTTCACATTCTTTTTTTTTTTTTTTTTTTTTTTTATAATTGCTGCTTTTTTAACACGCTTTTATTAGCTTCACCTGTATGTATGTATGTTTGTTTGTATGTTTTTAACCGCTCTGGGAGCAAACAAAAAATCTATATTGTAAAAAAAGAGTTTCCCTACGTGAATGCCGTGGCGTTGAGGTATAGCTTCGCGCTACGAACCTAAAGGTCTAGCGTTCGAGCCCAGTCAAGGGAGATTTTTTTTTTAATGGTTTTTGTTTAATTCTAAATAATTTTAATTAAAGATTTAAATCTATGTAAATATTATGGTGTGTCACTCACCCGATTTTCTCTTACCCTGCATTTTAATACTAAGATAGATATTGTGTGCCTTTTAGTTCACATTTATATAAAAACGTGTTCTTTAATTTTTTGAAACTATAATAATATTTCTTTTGAAAATAAATTTAAACGAACCTTTTCATCTTCAAATTTGTTTTTCCTAAAGTTTTCCTTTTTTTTTTATTTACTGCTGCTTTTAAGAAATTTTTTTATATAAAAATTATGTCAAATTTGTCAAATTTACCTATTACAATTTTTATTTTTAAAATCAAATAAAAATAATACGTATTAGACTTACTTTTTTCTTAAGGCCGATTTTATATAACGAACTGAAAATTAAAAGGTATTTTAATTTTTTTTTTTTTTAATAGTATAAATAAACTGAAGTATTGAGAGTAATTTTTAAATATACTTTAGTATTGTTAAAACATGTTTATGTATATTTATTCAATAAAGAATATGTAATGTAATTAAATATCCAAAAGTTAGCCCTTAAAAAATTAACTTTTATACTATTTTATGATAAGTTTACTTATTTCAAAAATAAATAATATAAATCTTGCTTGTTTTAAACATTTCACTTTTAAAATATTAAAATTGAACATGCACATAAAACTTCATCTCTTCTGTAGTAATGTCATAGTTGCCAACATTTTTATTCATTCCGGAATAATTTTAGCCCGTCGTTATTTCGCACGAGTTTATTTATAGAATTTCTCTAATATATGACTACGAAAAAAAAAAAACTCTTATAAAAAGTGGTAATCTCTTATAAAAAGTGGATTAAAGGCGGAGTTAAAAAAACCGGAATAAATTAAACTTTTGGCAAGTCTAATAATATACATAATTTTTGGTTACCAGTAATTTTTGAACTGAAATCTTTTAAATATTTTTTAAATACATAAGTAAATAAAATGTGATAAAAGAGAAAGATTTAATAGAGTTTGGTAGTTGTGAATTAGAATGCCAGTTTCAAAACGATGTTTTCATGAAAGTTATGTTTTCTTGAAATTGATCTTTTAAGCGTCCAAGGTACAATTTTTTCCAGTTGAGTAAATTAACAATCCTAAATATAGAGCCCTTGGCTGTATTTTAATTTGTGTGTGCGTTTGGAAGAGCAATATGGAAAGGAATTTCCTTCTGAGAAAAATCTGGTGTTAAACAACCGCACGACTTCTATTACCTATTGTTACGCGTATTTTATGAGCTTCTTGAAGGTAATATGATCAATAGATATAAAATTGATTTAACGAAGTAGACAGATAAACATTTTCCGGTAAGATAAAGCTGGTACACGCGTTAAGACATGTAAAACAGAATTTACATAGCAAGTTTAAAAATAAAAAAATAAATTAGTTGAGTCATTTTTCGAAACACCAATTTCCGAGATCTAAAACTGATCTACCTACTCAATATGACTCTTAATTTTCCTGTAATTATCTATAACAGGATATCTAAAATGGGTTAATGTGACAATTTTTAAGAAAAACGTTAAATCCGTTTTTGAGAAACCGAATTTTACTAAAACATGGTGTACTTGGTTCTTTGCTGGGGAAAAAAATTGCATACAAATTGATATCTAAAAGGGGGTTAATGTGGCGAGTTTGAAAAAAAATCGTATAGCCATTTTTAAAAGAACGCATTTCAGAGGGTTTTTTTTATTTTTTATTTTTTCTTATTTTATCAAAGTAGTATATTGTAGAAAATTTCTGTATAAATAAAGTGGTATGAAATAAAGGCGGGGCTACAAATACTCTGGAATAAGTTAAAATGTTGGCATGAATGCTTAAGACTTATAAATCTGGTGAAAACTCGAAATCGAATTTTTCGACCGAATGCAATACTTCCATTACCTACGGTAGACAAGTAATGGAAGTAAAAAAATATCAGGATGCTAAAGAATAAATATTTAGACATGATTGATTCAAAATATAAACAAGACTCCACTTTAGATAGCTGCCACACCAGTATTTCTATGTGTAATTAATTGCTATGTACTAGCGACTTTAATTAACGTGAAACTAGCAAGAAATTGCATGTTAAAAATAGTATCTTGAGAGAATATTTCTAAAAAACACGTCGTCATTTTGATTACATAAAATAGTAAAAGTTTTTGTAAGTATAAGGTATAAAAATTGCTTTTGTACTCAAACGCTATTATTAGAAAAAATATTGATTAAGTAAAAACACAAAGGAAATTTAAGGAAAAGATGCAAAATGAAAGGATGTACTCATCATATATTCGATCAGATTTATTTGTTTATTTTAAATACGTCCAATCACATTATTTAATTTTGCTTTGCATGTGTTTTTTCGAATGAAACTGTTAAAATATTAATCTAATATTTTCGTACATAATGCATTAAGTCTGTCGGGGTTTTTGTAAAATTATTTATATTTTAAAAATATAAATACTATTCAAAATACATTGAAACAATTTTTAATATAACTAAATTAGATATTTCATAATACTTTATTTTACTTGTTCAAAGTTAAAATTTAAAAAGTATAAAAAATTTGATTGTAGAGAGAAAGGGGCGGGGGGGGCGCGTAAACATGGAACTTTAATAAATACCGACAGAAATTATATTAACACTAATATACCACTTTTTGGCTAAATTTTAAGAAATTGCTTTTTATTCTGTCAGTAGCGAAGTTCCTTGATTTTAAGGTATGAAGCAAATGCGTGTTAAAATGATTTAAAGTGCTTCTCAAAATTAGAGTGAAATACTGAAATGCATACTCTGTTCATTAATGTAAATTTATATATCATTTAATGTTTTTATTTTAGTATTTTTCTTTGTAAATAAGGCTTCATTTCTGCATCAAATTGTATAGAGAATTTTGATCGGAACTTCGGGGTCACATGTAATCTATCAAAAATGTTACTATGTTTTAATATTTTATTATATGTTGGTTTGTTGCTATTAGTACCAATTCTGAATATCATTGATATATGATCTTTTGAACTTTTAAAATATTTTTTTATAGGGAAGCAATACATTAGAACATAATAATCTTCGCTGCCTAAAAACATAATTTTTGATTTATTATAGTAATGTTCATTGGTAAAAATTGTTGTACATTAAATAAAATCATATATATATACCGGGTGATATATATACCGGGTGATTCAAAATAGATGTTACAGCAATTATCTCGTAAACTAAGAAAGATAGAAACATACTTCCAATTACAAAATTAGAGCAAATTAAGAGTAGATTTCAGATATGGCATGTTTTTGTCAAAGGGGCTGTATACATATTAAATACGAAATTTAATTTTTATACGGCCCCTCCTATCATGTGACTTATATTTAGAAAAATATTCTCCTCGCTCTAACAAGCAAAATAAAAAAAAATCATCTCTCTAGGTCAATATCTCGCTGAGTTATTGCAATTTGAAAATGATGACTTACACCACTTTTTTTTCAATTTTGGCATCTATTTTTCGACGCCAACGGGGTCACTTTAGGGGGATATCTATGAGATGAGAAAAATTAAAAAAAGATCCTTTATTTTAAAATAACAACTAAAATCGTTCAAACACGGGAAATCAACTGTTTTAAGAATTTAATGCAAATTTACATCATTTCGTATTGTTAAAAAATTTAATAGTTAAATTTCTTAGGGGGTCTCCTGCAAATTAAAACACGTTAAGTGAGGGAAAAAACTAAAAGACTGGCAAAACCGTGTGAAATTTTCGCGCTTTATTTTTACCACTTTCCATCATGGTTGATAAATTTAATGACTTCGGCTCTTTAACAATTCCAGCAAGATTGAAAAGTGTTAATGACTTCGATCTGTCTGTCTGTCGATCCGTCTTTCTGTGTTTCTGCGTTCTAACTACCGTGAATATTCATAGAATTTTCTGAAACTGATATATGTTATTTGAGTTCACTATCGGATGTTCCTTATTGAAAATGGAGTGAATACCTCTGTTAGCTTGTGCACAGGGACACCCGAAATTATTCCAAAGCATTGTGTTCTATGAGAGGTATTTTTATAAACCGTATTTTAATACCTTTAGTTTATGCATATGTTAATCAAATTGAAATACGCTATTATAGTTTTCTATCGGATATTTTCTATAGAAAATGGAGTAAACACCATCACTGGTTTGTATACAGGGACACCCGAAAGTATTTCAAAGCATTGCGTTCTATGTGAAGATATTTCTATAAACAAAAATTTAATTACTTTGCACAAATATTAATGAAATTCAAATATGTTATTCATATGCACAAAAGAATGCTTTCTGTACTGTACTGTACGATTAGCATTAGATTTACAGGTCACACAAAAATATTCAGTTACGTTAAGGGTTATTATTGGACATTTGCTGCAATTGCATTTTCGTTTACATTAAACATTTTCTAACAATTTTTAACTGTGAATAAGATTTCAATTTGATTTTTTTTTTTTTTTTTTTTTGTCTGACTGTCCATCTGTCCGTCTGCCCGCCCCCAGCGTCTGTAAATATTTTCAGAAATTTTCAGAAATGATATATGTTATTCAGGTTTACTATATGATATTCCCTATTTAAAATGGCATTAATTAATTCTCTACAATTGGTTTATGTACAGGAACGCACAAAAAATGCCAATGTATTGCGTTTTGGGACAGATATTCTTATAAATTACATTTAAATAACTTTAAACTGTAAAAATCATAAGGAAATTCATACTTATTGTTAATATTCTAAAATATTGTTTTGTATAGAATATGATATGGTATAGATGTATAATTCTATGTCAGGGGGGTTACCGCCCTTCTCAACCCCCGTTTAGTTATAGTGTCTATACTTATCAAAACAAAAATCAAGTCTGTTATCAATTTACTTGACACTTGCAAACCTTCATCAAATTTCAAGTGGCACCTAGATATGGAATCCAAAGTACCAAATTCGCATTTCCTGTAGTTATTACTTTCTCATACCCATAAGGTGGAGAAAGTATTGTTTTTGGGCCAAAAACAAGTGAGTTTTTGTCATAGTTAGACGTTTTGCGGTCCCCTGAATATGAAAATCGTGTTTTTAGAGGTTGGTCTGTGTGTGTGTCTGTCTGTTATCAGTTTATCTCAAGAACAAATAGCAGCAGATATTCCAAACTTAATATTTTAAATATGTATCATATAGGGATGCTCATTGAGAGGAAGCAAATGGTTCATGTACAGGGACACACAAGAATATTCAAATACATTACGTCTATGGGGAAAACTGCAGGTAAGTAGAGTTTAACACCTATAGACTGCACTAAACCAAATGAAATGAATATATATTTTTTATATGCATAAAAACATGCTTCGTGTAGAATATGGCAGGGAAA
The DNA here is from genome assembly GCA_963930645.1 of Salticus scenicus. NCBI lineage: Eukaryota > Metazoa > Arthropoda > Arachnida > Araneae > Salticidae > Salticus > Salticus scenicus. The sequence continues at coordinate 258,084,235 of OZ005648.1, forward strand.
TCATTCACTGTTCATTTACAGGGCTACACAAAATAACTAGATTATAATGCGACAATAGCTGAAAATTGATGGAAGTGCATTTTAGGTTGTGCCGTATAATATTACTATAGGTTTATATTTAGGTGCACTTTGTGGTTTGCACATATTCTTCAAAATATATACAGGGTTGCAAATATTTAAGCTATAATATTCTTTTTAATTGATAGTGAAAGTGCTTTACTATAATATTTTACCATGTCCAGGAAAGCTGCTCAGGAATCGAAATGAATTCCTCATAGACATATGATAAATAATGTATGTTTTTAAGCTAAATATGCATCGCTTGTGTTTTGTGTATTTACACGTTTTAAGGCTTTCTTATTACCAAAGCCAAGTTTTTTAAAGTTTGGTTATTGCCTGCATCGAATAATTTCAGGAAACGAATAATTTCATGAGATCACCCCTCACACAGAACTAACTATCATATAAAACTCTTCCGAAGCCTAATTTTAATTATTTTAACATAGGTTTACATAACAGTACTTTTATGTTACCTCTTAATTTCCAACCTGTATTTATGGTATTAAATTTCAGGGTAAGGGAAAGTCGTGTGAGTGGCACACCAGATTATGTTTTCTTAAATTATGCTGATAATTCATATATATACAGATCAACGAATAAAAATTTACCTTTCGTATTCAGGAGGCCTCAAAATGTGATATTATACAAAAAGAAAATTGCTCTCCAAAAGCTACTTTGTTTACAGTATGGGTATGAGAAATTAATTTCGCGTTCTGTGTCAGCAGTGTTCTTCGAGAAAAAAAATGCAGCAAACACTTACACCAATTACATTTAATAATAATAATAATAATAATAATAATAAATGTTTACCTTAATTTTGGGTAGCCCTGTATATTGTCTATAAACTATATACACATGACTTTGTGTACGTAAATTTAGTGTTATATGTAAAACAAGTAACACAAATTGAAATACACTTCCAGCAATTCCCAAGTATAGCTTCAATATATCGAAATACTCTGGGTAACCCTGTAAATGAATGATGAATGGTTGCTATACCAGAATCTACATAAAACTTGCTTTTATGCGTATAAAAATTTTTTTCTTTTCATTTTGTTTAAGGCAGTCTATACATGTCACACTGTACATATGAGAAATTTCGCTCACAGACGTAATGTATTTGAATTCTTTTGGATGACCCTGTAAACAAACAATTGTCTGATCGTAATGAATACTTTAGTGAAGCACCGCAATATGATACGTATTTAGAATATTGAATTTGGATTTTCTGCTACTATTTGTTCTTGAGATATTCTAATAACACATAGATACACACACACACACACAGAGAGAGAGAGAGAGAGAGAGAGAGACCAACCGCTAAAAACATAATTTTTGAAGTCAGAGGATCTGAAAACGTGCAAATATAACAAAAGTAAATTTTCGGAAATTTGACTCAAAAACAATTCTTTCTCTACACCGTGTATATGAGTAAGAGAATGTATAAAGAAAGAAAAATGAATTTGAAAATTCCCTTTTAGTACTTAAATTATTCATAAATTTTATTTGTTAAATTATCAATGAGTATTATCTTGTGTATTCACTAGGGGAAATCATAACAGGTTAAAATAGCCGTCTTTCCCTAAATGATTTCTTTTTCTTTTTTTCCCCCCAAATGCTGATCAACGTGTGCCTTATTACAAAAGCAATAGTAATTACAATTTCTCACTTTTGATACAACCCCTTAAGACTTAGCGAAAAATGCTAGAATTTTCAAATTGCAATAACTCAGCGAGATTTTGACTTAGAGAGATGATTTTTTTTTATTTTGATTGTTAGAGCGAGGAGAATATTTTTCTAAATATAAGTCATATGATAAGAGGGGCCGTATAAAAATTAAATTTCGTATTTAATATGTATACAGCCCCTTATACAAAAGAATGCCATATCTGAAATCTGCTCTTAATTTGCACCAATTTTGTGATTGAAAGTTTGTTTCTATCTTTCTTAGTTTACGCGATAATCGCTATAACATCTATTTTGAATCACCCGGTATATATATATACACTATTAAATATAAAATTTTAAATGTTTAACACTATTTGAGATTATTTCATTATATGTATTAAAAAATCGACAGATATGATGAGAACATAGAAAAGAAAGTAATTTTCTTCTTATTTAATCGCAATTGCGTTTAGAGAATATTACTTAAAAAACTTACTGGTGTGGAAAAAAGGCAGGTCTAACAACACTGCGGAATACTAATGAGGATGTTGGCAGGTATGAGAAAGAGTTAAAGAACACGTATATCTGAAAAAAAACTGTTGCCAAATTCTGTATAAACTATAAAAAGAGACAAAATATGTATTAGAACAGCAGCAGAAGCTTCTTTATTGATGACTTTTTTTTTCCTTTTTAGAGAAAAAATATTTATAAGATAAACAGACGCGCATCGAATAACTCTCCTCTAAAATATACTTTTCAAAGTAAATCTGTAACCACCGAAGATGTAAACAACAATTCAAATATCAGTATAATGGTTATAAAAAAAAACTAAAAACACTCTAAAAGAATTTCCACTTTATAAATGCTTGTAGAATTTTTCCTATTTATTTTTACATGTACCCATCGAGAGAGTTACATATGCAGAATTTCCATTCTCTTTTAAAACTTGCATTTTATAAGAAAAAAATCTTTTTCCTAAGTGAGTTCTATAAAAAATGTAAGTAATTTTTAAATATTAATCTAGTTTATTCATTTTTTTTTAATCCTTTAAATGTGGTCAATGGTATGAAATTAGTTTACACGTGCCATCCCTCTTATCTATATCTGAGATAATTAAGCTCTTTCAATAAAGTATGTAAATAATACAGACAATACAGAACTCCAATAAGAAGAATAAAAATATTTTTTGAAAAAAAAACTTTAAAAAAAAATAATCAAGTATATTATAAAGTAATATTTTAAAGTAAAATATATATATATATGTATTATTACAGCTTAATAGATCAACGAAATTAAGAACAAGGACACTATATGAATAAAATAACTTAAATTCATTTTCAATAGTTTAATATAAATATGGATATTTTTATATCAAAATACATACCTATCTTGCAAACATTATCTCGAAATTACGTTGTAGTTGACAAATATGTATACAGAACATAAAATTTACATGTACTTAAACATTAGCCTTTCCATTACAACTTCCCGAATAATATTCCCAGTAAAAAAAGTAAAACTACTTCGAATAATTAAAGAATTCTTTTATCTCAGATTTCGGAATTAAGACTGTATGAAAAGGTTTCACTCAGAAATTTCCTCCTTAACATGGAAACTTCATTTTAAAAATTACGAAACTGGAGACATGTAATCATTTTACGATCCATCACTGTCAGCATACACATAATCAGACAGTTTCCTATTTAGCAGAGAGAAAAGTTCGTTAACTGACAATCTTCTTCAAGTTTCATTTTATAGGGTTTCTAACTGAATAAAATAGCAATCATGAAGTTTCTTTTGTGTTCTTATGCATCTGTAAAAAATTAATGTTCCAAATCTTTTGATAAACTACAGTAACTCAAGAATAATTTTTAACTGTATAGCAAATAATGTACATCATATATATAATTTAAATTGCTTTTTGAAATATGATTGTTTGTGTAGGTGTATGTAGAATTACATTTATCTGAATATTATTTTAAGCATAAATAAAAAAAAATATGGATATTACAATCTGTTTTAAATAGATTATTTAAATTATATCATTTGAAAATTGTAAGAACTTTCTAGTTATGTTTTCATCGAGACAAATAATGCACAGACTTTATTTAATCGTATTGACAAAGTGTTTAAAAACTATATATGCAAATATAAAACAATTTACCTTTTATTTACACAGTTTAAAATTTTGTTGCATGTAATTTCATGCAAATAATAATTATCCTTACTTTAATATTGGCTTCGACATCAAGTTTTATCTTTGCAGAAAACAATATATTTCTTTTAATCAATTTCTGTTTTTATAAAAAAAAATATTTACTATTTAATCCTTAATCCATCCTTTTGTATAAACATTTATTTTTCATATACCTAATGACGAAGTGTCATAAATATTTTAAAATCGTTTAAATGCATATTCGGTAGTTGCTGTATAAGCTGCATTTCTGTGCTTCATTTTTGTTTCATCTAATTTATTAAGATTTATTGATTGGATTAATTGCAATAAAATTTTTAAAAGGGATAAAAGCCAATTCAATCTTATATTATACGTCCTGTGCAGTGACATTCTTTGGAATTAATTTGCTATAAGTTTGGAATTCTCAATCGGAAAGATAAGAAACAAAAGGTGAAACAAATCAAAAGGTGACATAAGAAAGATTAAATATTTTCTAAAATGTATGCGTAATTGATTTAAATACATATTCTTTCATGTTCTTATATCAATAAAATAAACAGGCCTCACAATGTTTCTAAAATGTTACCTTTATTTTAATATAAGTGTCACCAGCACCGTTACTAAGAAATTTTTCTTGAATATTTTTGACTGTTTTAATGCTAAAATATTATGCTTGAAAGTATTGTTTTAAAATTGGGGTAACAATATAATAAAATGAAAGTACAATTTTTTAATATAGTGTCACCAGCACCGTTACTAAGAAAGTTTTCTTGTATATTTTTGACTGTTTTAATGCTAAAATATTATGCTTAAAAGTATTGTTTTAAAATTGGGGTAACAATATAATAAAATTAAAGTAAAATTTTAGGAACGCTGCGAAGACTGAATAAAGACTTTTCTAACTGAAACACATCGTACTTTTAATTCTACTAGTTTCACATCCCTACTAATAACATAATTGAATTTAAGTAATCACGTTTTCGAAGGGGTAACCTAGATCTGTCAAGATTGATTACAGGTACAATACTTCACAATACCTGACTGGGTAGGATTCTCGGAATTCAAATAACGATTTTGTTTTTGAGTTATTTTCTTTTCTTTACAAAATCTACGAAAAATCACAAAATGGCCAAAAGGCTATATATATATATATATATATATATATATATATATATATATATATATATATATATATATATATATACTACGAAAAAGATTATAAATATGACAGCATATTTGATTTCATAGATTTTTTTTTCTGAGAAAAACTACATCATGTTTAAGAAGAAAAATATATTTGCATAAGAAAAATGAACACAAGAACCATATTTGTTAAATTGGTGCCATATTAAAAAATAGAATTTGTTGCCGCTTCTTCTTCTTTTTTTTTTTTTTTCTTTTTTTTTAATGATATGTAAAACTGAAGCAATAGCAATAATAAAGACTTTTTAAATGCAGGTAACATCAAGACAGTAATTGAGACCACTTTCTAATGCAACACATAAAATTGAGCCACGCCAGGAAAAGGGAACTGTTTGCTCAGCCAGATTTTTCACAGGCCGCGAGTAATCTGGTAGTTTCTGCTTTAGGAAGGAAGCTCCTTATTCAAGTGCGAGTAGGCGTTTATCGTAGTTAGTAGCTTCTTACAAGAAAACAGTCTGGTATTGTTGGTAACGGTCATTAAAGCAACACAAGATATTAAGAATTTAGCAGACGCCACTATAAGTGGGAATTTGTTATTTGTAGAATTTCTTGGATTCAGTTGGTTGTTCAAGTTATCTAACAGGTTACATTTTATATTTTATGCAAATAATTATTATGAAATAAAACAAAACATTTTATGTAGTTCTACAAAAGCTCTTTTTTTTTGCGTACATTTTCTTACCTCATTTAAATCATAGTTATACTAAGCTGTAAGATATAAAGAGGGAATTAAATAAAATTATTTAATTTGAACTTTTATATATTTAATAAATTAATGTAAAACTTACGTTTTTGAAACTATTTTATTTTCTGTATTTAAGGTAAAGCTAGAAGAGATTGCTCCCATGTCCCATGGCGGATCGGTGACGAGGAGTCGCACTGCGACTCCAGGTAGTTTTACAACATCAATTAGTAGAGTGCCGACATAAATTTGCATGTTGATTGGTGCAAGCGCCTAAGATAAAACGTGGTTATTTTTTCTCTTTTCCAAAAATAAATGCTTGAATTTTCATAACCCTTAATAGAAATATTGCATAGAATGGTAGTAGCATAAAATATTTCTTTTTAATTAAACTATTTCTCATAAGCTACAAAATTAGACTAACGGTTCGAGCATCAACAGTTCTCTCTAGAAAGAGACAATTATTGAACAATTATTGGCTGCGCAATTACTCCTACCAAAAAGGAGAGTTTGTACTTTTGCTACTTAGAAAATATTGCACATTGATTCCATTAAATTCTATAATAGGAGTGATTATGCAGACTATTGGTAATAACAAGATAAAAAGAAGGAGTTTGTTGAATGTCTGGAACTGTATCAAGAGAACTTCGACAAGTGGCGGGACTAGTTTAACCAACTAGAGATCTTTTTGAGCCTGTTGCCAGAATCCGAAGTTGGACATTATTTCGGACAGGCAACGATCGACAAAATCCACACCTCTAATAGTAATTACAACTTGAGTGCCAATATTAGTCTATGGATTTTTTTTTTTTTTTTTTTTTTTTTTTTTTTTTTTTTTGTAAATTACAGGGCTGCTACAGGGGGCCTTTTTGAAATAATTTTCGTACCACTATTTCCAAAACATAAAATTTATAATAAATTTAAGCATGTAAAGTGCATATATACTTCAAAAATATATCATAAATTTTATTTTTTCTAAATAGTGCTACGAATAAAATATAGAAAAAGTCGCGTGTGCGGCAGCAGCGAAGTTATTTAAGGTTATTGTATATCTATGTAATTTTGTAATATATTCAAGTATGTTGCTCAAGTTTTCTGCAGATGTACGTTGCTTAAAGAAAAGTGATAAACTGAATGAAAAAAAAAAAAAAAAAAAAAAAAAAAAGGAAAAAGAAATTTCAACCTTCTGATTTTTTTTTTTTTTTTCTGTAAAAAGGACTGCAATCGCCTATATTTCAATAAAATAAAATAAATTAAAGTTGTTTATATAAAATTAGATTTTTAAAATAACTTCTTCTATATTTCACTTAGAAGAAGATACGAGAAATTTTCCCTTAGTTTGAAACCTTCTCGCTTCAAACGAAGCAGTTTCAAAATAACAAGGAAACATTCAAAAGGTGTCGTCATAAAAAAAATATTGAAAAAAATATATGTGATTCTACTCTTCATAAAACACCAGGAAGTGAAAAAAATTATCGACTGAAATGAATTACAGCGACCACAAAAAATTATCAAAATTAAGCATATTTGGCGATTTAGCGCTGTTAGGCGTTCAGTTCGCTAGCACCGAGATTGCCGTGTACGAACAGAACTGTGTTTTGTTTCTCCGCCAAGTACTCAAAATAAATCACCTGACAATGTGAAATCGCCAAATATGCTTAACTTTGATAATTTTTTGTTGTCTCTGTAATTCATTTCAGACGATACTATTTTCACTTTCTGGTGTTTTAGGAAGAGTAGAATCATATATATTTTTTTTTCAATATTTTTTGAAGATTACACCTTTTGAAGGTTTCCTTGTAAGTGAAATTTAGGTTTTGTATATTGAACATTTCTGTACAGAAGATTTTGAGAAAATAACTTTAATAAATAATTAAAGGCGGGCAGATTCTATGCTTAAAAGTGGCGGAGTCAACCATGTACCATTGTACAAACGGTGTCATACACGTCATTCAAACTGAAAAGGAAATGTGCTATTTTTTATTTAAACGTGCTATATAACATTTTAATATTACTTCGTAATATTATCTGGTTTTTATTTTTTCTGATTTTTTAATACTTTTTCTTTAAATAAAAATTTTATTTCTTTTGAAATTCCTTTTATTTTTCTGAATTTTTAATTATTAAATTGAAATGTCTAATTCTAATACAAAAACATTTGTTTAAAAAATCTTACAACAATGTCATTTAAGTTCACTTACTATTGTTAACCACTTAATTGTTGTTATAATTGCGCGTAATCTCTCTTACCCATCTGTGAGATCACACCTACCCGGTAAAAAGAGATTGGGCAAAATAGCTCTCTTGGTTTTATCACAACAGTTGCTTTAAATTTAGTAGAAAAACAAAACATTGATTGAAATGCCTAGAAAACGAATGAATTCAAAATTATTTAGCAATAGTTCAGCAAAAAATTAATATTTGGATTTTTTATATTAATTTGTTAAATTGTGCGCAAACTTTCCTAGCTTTTATATAAATTATTTTTGGGAGACATTATTGAATATGAAATCTAAGCAGAAAAGAGAATCTCAAACGAAATTACTCAAATAAAATGCTAAAATGAAAGGATATAATAATAGTAAAAATAAGTGTGATTAATGTTTCTTTATCTTACAATAAATGTTAATTAAATGCTGAATTTTTCGTTCATAAAATTGAATACTGTATGTTACATGTAAATCTGGTTTTCCACTACATGAAAATTAATCCTATTTTCCAGAACGTTACACATGTTTCTGGTGAAGAGACAGAAATTCGCTTGGCTTAATTTTCTAAATATTAAGTAAAATTAATTCTGTGTAATAACATTTAGCTGTTTTTATTTTTTTACATCATGAATATTTCTGGGTTTATATTATAATTAACAACTAATTCCCAGAAACATATTTAAACTTACTTTAATTGCCGAAACGTAAGTGGAGGCTTCCATGTGGAGAGTCAAAAAGTATTTGGGTTCTGTCTGTCTGTATGTATGTCTCCCGATAAGAAACTTAAAAGTCACTCTCTTGACTTGTAATTTTGTACACGTATTCATCAACCACACAAAAATAGCTGTATAGCTTTGGAAGTGTATTCTATTTGTAGTTCGTGTACAGGGGCACACCAAAGTTTTTTTTATCCTTACGGTCTGTGGACACAATTTGTGTGTGCCGCAACAGTAAGCGCAAAAATCCTTGTATAGACTTGAAACTAAGTAAACATGTTTAGGCACTACACAGTAATAGATGCATAGATTTTGGAGGCTATATTGTTTATGTATCGTATACAGGGACATACCAAATATTTTCTCATCATTACGGCCAATGAAAATTATTTCATTTAAACTCATTTTAGCATAGTTACACCGCATTAAAGAAAATGAAATTAAAATGCATTATTGAGATGCTTAAAGCATGCTTCCTGTAGAAAATACCACTTAGATTTAAAATTAAAATACAAGACCTCACAAAAGTGTTTTGATAATGTCAGGTAATCATCAAATTACGTCAAATTTCGGATAATCATTCATGAGCTGCATAGAATAAGTTGTACATTTTTTACTGGTGTATATAATGTATATGGTTCATTGGCAAATACGCAGAAAAGAATTTCGTCACATTAGAGTCTATGGCCAGATTTTCATCAAGCTCCTTTTAACGCATTTATGCTGCGTTCAACAAAATCGAATTAACATACATCATTAAGGTGATTGAAAGCATGTTTTTTTAGAAAAAGGTATGTATAAACCAAATAATTTATTTAAAAGGTCACGCAAAAGAATTCCAATGACAGTCTGTAATCATACAGTAATGTCAAATTTGGTTCAATATTCATGAGTTCGCATGAATTAGTTTATACTTTTTATTAGTGTGTATAACTAGTGTGGCTCGTGTACGGGTACACTCAAAAGAATGTCCTACCATTACGGACTATTATTTTAAATACTATATAATAAATAAAAATTGTTTTCTGAGTAATGAATGATAAAAGTAATAAGTTGAGGCTTCTGATCTGCAGATCCACTAGTTAATTACTTTAACAAAACATAAATGTGACATTTTTTTCCCTAATTCCACAAATTCCATTCCATCATTTTTACGTAATCTGCAATCTGACAGCATGAGCGTGTCAGATTGCAAATTACGTAAAAATGATGGAATGGAATTTGTGGAATTTGTATTAAAAATACTTTGGCCCCAATAAGAAAATGTAAAACAACAGAAAAATAATAATTTTCTTTTTTCAAGAAAGTATATGTTACAAATATCGCAACATTGTTGCGACTGATTAATTACCTTCATTTACTCAATTTGGCTGTCAATTAGGGTATTGCTTTAAAAGTAGATTTAACAGTCAAAGTAGGAATTTATGGCATTCCACTGATTCCCTTTAATTTCGACCTTGGCGAAAAATTTGTGAATTGATGAACAAATTTCATGAAAAATGGTAGTTCAGATTTTTCGAAGTTTCGAAGAGTTGTGTCGAAAAGAAGCCAAGTTCTAGAAATTTTAAATGAATTCTAGCATATAACAATCGTATAATTCTCTCGCCAAAATGTATAAATAAAGAGCATCTTGATTTCTAGATTTGCTTTGGGATCAGAGAGCTAACCTAAACATTTCCGTCTAAGAGACTGTGTTTCAAGCCATTGTTTTTTGTTACAGAGTCAGCGAAAGTCTTGCACTGTGGAATACTTAATATTGTGTGTTTTACTATTGTGGAATAGGTGACTGTTTCCAGATTATTTGTTTGGAGAATGAATATTATTTGTTTGTTGAATGGAGAAAGACACCTGAATGACACACTCCATGTTCTTTTTTGAATTTTATTAACTCTTAGAAGAACAAACGAAAGCTGCTGTTCTAGGCAGATTTATCATTACTGCAATTCATTACTGTAAAATTGTGCCTATACTAGAGAGAAATATTGAATATGTGGCCAAGGAAGACAACCCGCCGTATGTTCCTCAGTGGCACCCCATAGAAAAATTCTGGCCTCGTCTCAAGTTAGAACATAAAAGAAGAAAGAAAAATCTCTCAAATTTAGCTTCTTTTGTAAAGGAATGGCAGAAAATCACGAAATTAGTAGCAGATATTAGAAAACTCTATTTCGACACTTTAAGCGGAGCAAGCGACTAGTTGGTGATTTAAAAAAAAAAAAAAAAAAAAAAAACATAAAATACATTTTTCAGTACTTTTGACCGAAGAACAATATTTAGTTTTACCTTGCCACAACTTTAATTAATTGCAAGGTATCATTAAAGTTATACACATGTTTTGCACATATAATATTTGGAAATTGTATGTACTGAAAAAATACATATATTTATAACATACGAAACAAAATTATTTTAAAATCAGAGAACAGTAGTAATATATATTCTCCAATTAACAAAAAAGTATAAATTATTTTTTTAAACATCGATTGTCATTTTTATGCTCTGTATTAACATAATATGTAAGTTATTAATGTTAAATAATCACTTCTGGAAATACATAATAAAAGAAAAACATATATTTTAAAGGAATTAATTAGGAAATAAATATATTCTTAAGGATTTTTATACTGATTATTTAATATATACAGAATGACCATTTTCCATAACTTTCTTTACCGTAATTTAAAAAAAAATCCTTCTTTTATAAATAACTTAATTTCTGAAAATAATATAGTAAGCTATATGGGTGATTCAAAATATAATAAATATCTTAAGTGGTAATACCTGTAGTCATTAACAGGGCCTCAAGCGCACCCTTCCCATTTTTAGGTTTTTTCTTCTTAAATATTTTTCCTGGATTTATTGACTGATGTTAGTTGCACTAAATAAAAGATATATACTCTAAAAAAATTAGGTAACAAAAGGCGGATAAAAATTTTTTAGGGCATATAAAATAGGATGTTATTTAGGTGCACTATAAATCTGTTTTAAGTAACTGTGTTAATAATTTAAAATTAATTAAAAATCATCCATAGTTCCATTTCCTTTCGTATAAGTTTTATGTTAGTAAATACAACCAACTTCGGCATAATAATCATAGTGTCTCATTACGGATATGCAAGAAATTTTTAATTTATATGCAAGTTGTAATAGCATAATACAATCAGTTTAAACAATTAACCACCATTAATACACAAAATAAAACTAGCTCACGCTAATTTACATAACGCACCGGGAAACTGTACAGATCGTGATTTCTGTAAGATATTTAGTTCTGTATTTTTCATACTTACAGTAAATAACATTTAATCTTTGAAAATATTTGCATATTGCACTCTTTGTACAATCTATCTTCAAAAATATATATGTTATATATATATATATATATATATATATATATTTTTTTTTTTTTTTGAGGGGGGGGGGGAGATAAAAGGGAAAAGCTGCAGTGATATTGAGGTTCACACAAATAAGATATCTTTGTATGCCAGTTAAAATATTTCGATACACAAATTAATTTACATTTTTTTTACGTCCGAGAAAATAAAGTTATTAAGAGGGGACAATACCTAATCCCGCGGACTGCCGTGGCCAATGTTATTGTATGGGAAAATTTGTTGCGACAATTACACATTACCTAATGTATATTTTTTAATTCTGTTTTCGCAGTCAGAAAATTCATAACCGTTAAATGAGTACTCATTTTTGAAAAATTCAATTTTTACATTTTTACATTTAAATTTTGAGTTCAGAAATGCGATTTTTCACAAAATGCATTTTTCTCATTTTCTAGTCGCAAAATGAAATTCTAAATTTTTAAAAAATCAATTTACGGAAAACAAGTACTAATTTAACGCCTATGAATTTTCTAAATGTGAAAACAGAATTGAAAAATATACATTAGGTAATGAGTAATTAATCAAATTTTCCCATAGAATAACATGGGCCGAGGTTGCCGGCAAGATTAGGTATTGTCCGCTCTTAAATTATTAAAATTAAACTTTTTTTTATCTATAAAAAACATATTTTATTAAAGCATCGTTGTAAAAATTCTTCACAATGTTCACAAATTTTAAATATTCTTCTCAAATATTTGTTCAATGAACCTGAAAACTTCCACATTTTGAACCTTTTGTCAATAAAGTTTGAATCACTTTTTCATACCTTTCGTATACCTTTTATTATTCTCTCTCCTGTGAGTTCTTTAAATCTTAAAATAAACTTTGTGCAGTGAACTAAGAAACTCTCACATGTGGTTGGATGTTTGTCTAAAGTTTTTTTGAAAGGTTTACTTTCATTTCAAATATAGTATACATGGAAGAACTCATTATATGGAGTAGAAGTCAGTATCTACTTATATCACCCAAAAAATACAAATAAATTATGATTTAATTTTCATGCATGGAACAACGGTCAGTAAATATATATAATATAATTTTAGTCAAAAAAATTTTCAAAAAGTTTAAATATAATATTTTTTTGTTTTTTTTAAGAGTAAAATATACCTATAATGAAATAATAAATTTTATTTATTGAAGCAACAGAAAATATTAATAAAGTAAAATATTAATTCTTTATTACAACTAAAGCATTATTTGCTTTACTTAAATATTAATTGCATTTTATTTATTTATTTTAACTCTTTCTTATTCAACTGCTGTAAAGAAAATATTGTTTTAGTATTAGATTTTCGAAACTGTATTTTTTATTAAAATTATAGGTTTTTGAAATCTAATTTAAAAATCGAGTTTTTTGTGATTAATTTCATTGTTTGTTTCTCTATATGCATATACATATGTATCGGTGAATGCATATACATATGTATCTTCTGAAAAGCATATATTAACAGGAAGTCCAAATTCGATAATCTGAAACTGTAACATATATAAATATTTCCGCAAAACTTTCTACTGATGGTCTCTGTATAAAGTTGGTTGAAAATTGGTTTTCAAGGGCTATCGTATACCTTACTCTATAGATTAAGGCTTGGGGGAAATACCATTCAAGAATGTTATCTAAAAGATCCTTAGATAACAATCCTATCACATAACATCTCATATCCCATATTCACCGGAGAAAACAATGGAACTGGCTGATCGGCCTAGACCTATCCGTGGGAAATCAGTTCAAACAGATAATCTCCCGTCTGACGTTAGAGAGACAAAATAAATAAATTTTGGAGTAAAAGTGACATTTATTTCCGAATTATAAGATTTGACCTTATGTTAGCATTTTACTGCAGATATATTTTGTTATCAATTTATTCAAATTGTCTAACAATTAAAAACAAATTTAATACAAATATTGAATAAAAATAATCTGGTATGTCACTCACACGACTTTTTCATGCACTTATAATTGATACTATAAATACAAATTGGAGATTAAAGGGTAAGATAAAGTGTACTGTTATGTACACCTATGTTAAAACAATTCAAATTAAGTTTCGGAACAGCTTTATTTGGCAAATAATTCTATGTGAGGAGGAATCCCCCCCCTCAATAATCCGTTTCGTTATTGTAGATTTATCTAGAATTCAAATATCTTATTAAATTCAAAAGTTCATTTAAAATTATTCAGATAACTTTCACACGCAGTATTCTTTGAAACTTATCAATCTTGAACAAACTTTTCTAGTAATATACTTTTCTAGTAATAAAACGTATATATTTAAACATACAACATTTGGATCGCCTGAAATTATTCGTTTTTAATTTACTCTAATAGGCACAGAGAAAGATCAAACGTTACAAATTTGACTTCGGTATTTAGGAAGACTCAAAACCTGGTCATGGCTTTCCAGCTTTCCTGGTCATGGTAAAATATTGTAGTAAAGCATTTATATTAAAGAATGTTATAGCTTAAATATTGGCAGCCATATATATCTTCTGAAATTTATGTACACATCACACGGTGCACATAAATATAATCCTATATTAATAACACACGGCATAACCTGCAGTACACTTTCATCAATTTTCAAGTATTCTCGCACTATAATCTAGTTCTTTTGTATAGCCCTGTAAACGAACAGTGAATAATTTCTATACCATTTTTTACATGAAACATGTTTTTACGCATATAAAAAATACATATTCGTTTCATTTTGCTTATTACAGTCTATAGATTTAAACCCTACTTATATGCAATTTCCCCCATAGACGTAATGTACTTGAATTATTTTGGATGTCTTTGTACACGAACGATTTGCTTGATCTCAATGAAACATTTAGTGTAGCATCCCTATATGATACACATTTAGAATACCAAGTTTGGACTTTCAGCTATAATTTTATTTTTGGGATATGCTGATAACAAATACACACACACACATACGCACACACAGACCACAACTAAAAATATGATTTTTGGATTCAGGGGATCTCAAAACGTGTAAATATAACAAAAATTCCATTTCGAAAACTTGATTGAAAAGCAAAACTTTCTCTGTCTTATGGGTAAGAGAAAGTGAAACGTTGAAATTATATTTCTTTTCTTTACAATTGTATGTTTTCTAGCATTAATTTGTTAATTATTAAGATGATTGAATAAATGAATAATACGGACATGCCACTCTCCACATAATTGGCAGTCGAATGGTATAATGTCTTATAATATAAAAATTTATATAATGCCTGATAATATTCTTTTACTTTAAAAATGTATAAATTAAAGTAATGGTTTCAAAATTATTTTAGAAGTTTAATTGATAAAGGAATTCCAAAATGCACTCATACTCATAAATTTCTGAACTTTTAATGAAATAAATTTTTTAGATTTTTTTTTTATTATTTTTTTAACGGTCTCGTTTTAGATTCATTGAATTTATAATTAAAATTCTGTAACTTTAACTTTTCTGCTACAATATCACAATATATATATATATATATATATATATATATATTACTTTGTTGTACGTTACAAAATCGGACTGATATTTCAATAATTGTTGACAATGAAAATGCTCAAAAGAAAATTTAATAGTTTTAAATTAATTTAAAATGTGACAAATATATTTATTTGTACTATTTTTAAAGTGTCATTATAATAAAATTTTAAGCTTTTATAATTTTGCATTGTGAGAAGCATTTCTGTGGACTATAATTTCCGTGATTATTAAATTTATGCATTTGCTGAAACTGTTATATTTACATTTAAATTAAAATTTTTTTATCACTTATTAGACAACAATAATAATTTGTCCTTTTGTACCAAGAGTGTTACACAGTACAGTCGGTAACAAAAGCGTCCGAACACTAGCAAAAATTCCTATGTAAAACAAGTACACTTCATACGGTTTTGTTAAATAAATCCTTATCGAATCATGTTCTTAGACTGACTAAGAACAGTATTCGACAAGGATTTATTTAACAAAACCGTATGAAGTGTACTTTTTTTTTACATAGGAATTTTTGCTAGTGTTCGGACACTTTTGTTACCGAGTGTAAAAGTATAAAAAATATTTTCGATATCGCTTGTAACGATACTGATTATTATTAATTTTCTTTTATTTTTCTTTCAATAATAATAATAATAATAATAATAAAAAGATTTTGATGAAATTCTGGCAAAAGCAGAATTTAGTTTAGAACGGAGGACTATTAGTTTTTTTTTTTTTTCTTTTTTCAAATTATAACATCACTTTCAAATTATTCAATTATATTTTCGATAAATTTTAGATTTCGACAAATGTCCAACTATCGAAATCGACAACGCAAAAATCCCAGATTGAGACTAATAGGCCCTCAGTCCTAAAAAAAAAAAAAAAAATGTTTCTTCAATAAAATAACCAGCCTTTAGATTTCTATAGATAATTCTAAAATATAGCAAACGTTATTTAGAAAATCGAAGTGATTAAAGTATCTTAGAAATTGCGTTCCGCGTTAAAGTTGTGTTAAAAATAGTACTGAAAGTGCACGCAAGTAGAGACTGTTGTGACTGTAATATATGCAGTTTTTTCAAATGGCATTCTGTATTTTTCTCCTTTACCTTTAAAGCATTTAGCATGTTTTTCAGCTAATTATCATAAAAAGGGTATTAGCTTTTAGTTGGACAGGTAATGTTTATTCCTAACAGCAATAAGCATTTGTGTATGCATAATTCAGTTGCATGCCTACGGAGAATAAGCTGTCCATTAATTTATTTTGTGAATTCAAAAGCAAGCACTTTTCTGAATTAAAATATTTAAAATGGTTATCATTTCATATTTCCTAACTTGCACGCATAGCGATTTGTATGGGAGATGTCGCTGCGTTTCTCCTATTGTTATCTTATCTCATGAATACTATTTTGTCTTTTTTTTTTTTTTTTTTTTTCAATAGATCATCATATGCCAAAAATATTAATTATCGCTGAGATAATTATCTTTAAATTTTCGCAATTTTATTTTTTTAAATGTCATAACTTAAATAATTTCTTAAATATTTTATGTTTATGTTATTTCAGCAGTCACTTTATCAGAAAATTATTTTTTTTTCCGCTAAATGTAATGATTTTTTATATCCTTTCAGTAATTTTACATGATTTTGTGTGTGTGTGTGTGTCCTACAGTGTAAGACAAAATTTTAGCAGTTTCTATTTTTATCAGAATAGACTCGATCATTTATCTCTCGTTGTAAACGTTCCTAGAAAATTGAAATTATTCAGACTTGAACAACGTCAAATGTGTTGATGGGTTAGAATGGGTTAATTTGGAGAATGCAAAACAGATTGAGTACAGTATTGACAGAAAAGCTTCGATTAACAGCAACAGATTTGAGGTAGTTTAATACTTATTTAAACAATTTCCTGAGTAGCATGTGTTTAAATCTTGAGTGATGTAAGCAATTCTGTTTCTGAAGGTGTGAGGTAGATGTCAAATCGTAGGTTGAGACGAAAGGATATCGCCGCAGATAAGCGGTATGGAAAGTAAGATTGTGGCGGTGAGTTAGGGTAAAAGGATGTAGTTAGTTGTGAAAGTAAAATGTTGATCGGAGATTGAAAACGCGAAGCTGGTCCCTACACAGTCGTTGACGCAATAGATTGAAGTTGGGATGTTTTACATCGGCGAGGAGTAACAAAAAGGAAAGTAAATGTACAATATCTACGATTATTGGTGGAGGTAGGGAATTGAAGTGATGAAGGGTTGCTGTTTCAAAATGTTTAAATAGCGGAAGATGAGTATGTGCTGGTAGTGTAGTTAGACTGTTTGTGTGTTATTCAAGAGCGGATTTAATGATCTTCGAAGTGTTATAATTGGAGTGTGTAATACAGGCTGACCAGATCAAAGTACCTTTATAATAGAGAAGAGTTAAAGAATGCTACAATTATCCAATTATGGATGTATTTTTTCATTCCTAATAGATAAGGACTAAAAATAAAGTATTACTGATTAATAATTTTCTTTTTACAATTTTTTAAAACTTAGAAAAATGCTTTCAAAAATAAAGGACGTCCCCATTTGTCCCCAGAAAATGGGGACGTTTGGTCAGTATAGTGTAATAAGTAGTTTAGAGGTAGAATCGTCTGTTCGGTGACGGGGAGTCGTGCCAAAGGTATTTCTTGAGAGTTAAATTTCTACGCAAACTTCGTCAGCTTATATGTATCACAAGTGGTAAGATTTATTTTTATATTACTTAAATTCCTTTATTTAATTTGATTACTGAGTTTCTCGCTTCATCGAACTTGCCCTTATTTTAAGTCGAAATAAACTTTTAGTTGTCCTAATCTAAAGAGCCTCGTTAAGCCATTTATTAAATTAAGTACAAGTTTAGAGTGGAGTCTGAAGCAGCAGATATCGGGGCGCAGACCTTACAAAGGATGTGGTTAAATAACATTCCCTTAATCTAACATAAATTCCCTAAATGAACACTTGCAAATACTAAGTCAAATCTCAATAAATTTTACTTAGAATACCATATTTTCCAAAATAAAGCCGTCAACCTTCTCATTACCCCAACAAAAATAAATGTTAAGTGCTTTATACTTTTTTTAGCAATATGAAATATACTTCTCGCAAGGATCCAGCAGGTAATTTATCCAAATAAGGTATTTATAGAAAAATTTTAAATGTTGAATGATGTATATAAGTCAAACTAACTGCTTTTTCATTGTGCTTGGGAGAGCGCAAAACTCATGTTTAAATAGAAGATAGGAAACGTTGTACCATAGCAAAACATAGTTGGTTCAAAAACCAAAATTTTAATTTTTCTGGGTGCTATTTTATCTGGCTTTAATAATTAATACAAAATCTTGATTTTTGGGAAATCATTTATATCTAAGAAAGCTTAAATTGACTTTTAAAGGACCCCTCAGGCGCAACAAGTTTGTAAAAGTCCATTGTAAAAACTATCCGTGGCTTAAACACGATGATATTTTATCGGAAATATATTTATCTTATTTATTTATTTTAAAAAAATTTGTCCTGAGTTCCAATAACATTTCCGATAATGATTTTCAGGTTACCAGCAAAAGCTAATTCCCTAAGATATAAGAAATATTTGAATCGCTTTATCATCTCAAGCCAGCTAATAATTCTAATTTTTAATTAAAAGCGTTTATCAGTTTCTTTCAAGCTTTGGTTATAATTTGGGTTACCAGACACTGTTAATTTTCCTGAAAAAAATAATTCAGATAATTTTTTATTTAAAAAAAATCTTCTAAAATTATTATTTTATTTATTCGTTTCAGTAAAAACTGAGTTTCTACCGTATTTTCCCAGGTGGAGTGAGGATTAAAACCGATCGTTAATTTTCGTTATGTTGTAAATATGTCAGATGTTTTTCTCATCTCAGAAAACCCATAAACTGAAGTTTTTCTCAAAATCGTTATCTTCATATCCAAAAAGATAAAGATTTTGCCATACTTTGCTACGGACAGAATTATCTTTGACATTGAGTGTCATTTTTTTCTGGCAATGAGTATAAATTAGAAAAGTTGTGAGAAAATTAAGTTTCAGACATATTTTCCAACTAGCGAAGTGAGGAATAATAAAATAGATTATTTTCCCATCTGTAAAATATTTTTAGGTTCAGATGCTGTATCATTTTCATGAAATCCTGCATGCAAAACATATATCAAAAAAAAAAAAAAATGTTGTAATATTTTTAAGGAAAACATATTAAATTAAAAATGTATAACTATTCTAACAGCTGTAATAATTAAATAAAACATTTTTTTTAAACATATGTTAATAATTATAAATTTTAAAAGTAGTTATTAAAAAAATATGTATATATATATATATCATTTTTTGCTTATATTTTCACCGTTTAAAGGTACCTGACCCCTTAAACAAGTTGGTTTAACCATAGCTTAATTAATTGAATTTAATATCAGTTATTGAATACGTTTTATTTTTAAAAAAATAATGTTCCTTAAATAACAGTTTTCCTTATTGATATAGCAAAAAAAAATTTAAATGATGGTTTTCATGGTAAAATCTATATTTTGTTAAAACTACAAAGTTTGAATTTATGTATGGCAAATTTACTTTCTTTTTAGTTAAGTTTTGTTGAATATATAGCTAAAAACTTTTGTCAGATTCTTGTAAATAACGGTTTTGATTTACAAATGAAAGGCGAAATGTAAGGAAATTTAAAATACAAAAGTTTTACTGTATATTTAACTATTTATATTTTACATCGAATCTATATATTTTATATTTTAATATTAAATATTTCAAGATCAAAGATATATCAAATATTTTATTCTAGATCTAATACATGCATGCATTACTGTAGTCTACATATGCATGGATGCGAAAAGCGATTTACCCATTAAAGTATTCAAAAATATCTTGATATTAATATTCATCTGAACTAGAAGCATTATTACAATAGCCATTTCAAATTAGTATGCGCAGATAGAAAAGGCTTTCTATTATACATAAGGATTAAATTAATGAATGCACATCATCTTCTAATTAGCATTGCTTTCACTGATATTTATGAATATTCTAGTATTGCATTTATGAAAGTCTTCACTAAGGAAAATCACAAGAAAAGAAATAATAAAATAAATAAATAAATAAAAAGAAGACAAGACGTATAAAATTAGAGAAAAAAATATTTATTTTATTTTATTTTATTTATTTATCTATTTATTTTGTAGGAAATCAATTTAAAAAAAAATATATTTATTAAAAGATTTTTTATGTGTGTGTATGTGTGGTAGTTCCACTCATTTTTAATCACTCTATCAATTTACAAGCAATTATTATTATTATTATTTTTTTTTTAAGGGTTTGTACATAATATTATAATTTAAGCAGACATTTGAAAAGTAATGATCTGCAGTATATTTAGAAAGGAATGTATGGGATATTTGATTAATAATTCATAAGTTAAACACTTTTAAAATATTCTTTTTCAGAATGTATCGTACTTGTGTCAGAATTTAGAAATGGGAGTTTTTAATATATATACACAGTTTGAGTTTCCTAAATCTGAAAATCGGGTTTTACGCGTTTAGTATCTCTCTCTCTTGCTTTCTGAGTGTGTATGTGTGTGCGAGAAATAAAAAGAGAAAGTCTTGCAAAGTTTTGGTGAAACTCGGTAGTAGGGCCGAAAGTTGGTACACTATTAATAATGTAGTGTTAGTTTGAATCAAAACTTGGTACTGAAGTAGTTGCAACCAATCGGTGGTTTAACCCTTTACCATGATTTCATAATTTTTTGTTGAAC
The DNA here is from genome assembly GCA_963930645.1 of Salticus scenicus. Taxonomy (NCBI): domain Eukaryota; kingdom Metazoa; phylum Arthropoda; class Arachnida; order Araneae; family Salticidae; genus Salticus; species Salticus scenicus. Next base: position 258,105,606 of record OZ005648.1, read on the forward strand.
TAAATATTGGTAGTTTGTTTTAAATAAACTAGAGCTTTGCCCGCTTCGCTGGTCACTAAATTTAAAGAAAACTCTTTTCTATATAGCTCTATAAAAATAAAATAAAATAAATTACTGAAATTGTTCAAAAGCTCGCTTCAGGTCCCTACTGCCTTCGGCGGCGATTTGGTCATCCACTGCAACTCGGACGCTTGTCCCTATTACCTGCGACAATGGTTTACCAATGAGCTTCCATTTAGGTGCTTATTATATAACAGTTTCGAAAAAAATAGTATCGAAAAAATTGGAGTTTCCCTTTTATATTTGAATCCCAGTTACATGTGAACAACACTATACGTGGTGCACATAATATTTGCTTTTACGTTATTTCCTATGTTTATTTTGTTTATCGAATCAACCATAAAATGACAGCAATTTCACGCCAAATATTAGAATATGCTGTGACCGGCTACGTCTGTCGCATGAAACAATTAATTTTTTGTGTTTATATATAATTCATGGTTTGTAAACCTGATAGTACAGCCTTAATTTAGTTCTCTTTGGCGACTTTTGAATTTTTGTCACCATTTTAGACTTTTAATCCATTGTAACAATAAGACTTAATCCCTTGTAACAATATGCTATGAGCGCTATTTCTGCCGTATTTTAGACAACTGATCTTTTTATTTTTATATTTATTTCCCATTAAACATATTTTAATTTTTATTTATTTATTTAAATATTAATTCGAATTATTCAAATATTTCTGTTCGACAGCGTGCAAGTGCAGTAAAACACAGAGGCTGATTTGTTTGTATGATAAATTAGCATAGTGATTATTATATAAAAAAATAAATAAATAGGTAAACATTATCGTACTACACAACTTTATTATATCGCTCCATTGACGGCTTTTGAATTTTTGTCGCCATATTAACGATGGAATTATTATTATTATTATTATTATTATTATTATTATTGTATGAAAAGGGGAAGACTGTTTTGCTAATAATTTTATCAGACTCTTTTTTGTTTATACATAAGAATCTTTTATATTCTGCTTATAGTTTTAATGGTTTTTAGGTTTAAAATAGTGCTTGTTGAAATAAATTTCCTATCTTTAAAACTGCATTTTTTTTCTGTAAATTTTGTGTAAAAATAAATCATTTATGTTCTTATATATTTGATGCGCTACTTAGATTAAAATGGCTATTGCTATATTAAACTTCCTGTTGAAAACGTTCGGTGTACTTCAACACCAAAATTTAAAAAATCGCCCAGCAGGATTTATTAATGAAACTGATAAAATAAAAATATGGTTCATAGAGTTTAAATAATCTATTTAAAAAAACTTTTAAAACCCAAATTATTAATGTATCGTATCACATACATAGATATAGTAATAATATATAGATTGATCATTGGGGAGAAAAAAGTGATTCCTTTTCACTCGGGAAAAGACGGCGATTCTACCAAAATATGGCAGTCTTTCCCCGAGTGAATACACACGGGAATACACACGAATGTTTTAGTAAATAAAGTTCATGAATAATTTATTTACTAAAGGTGAATGAAAAGCTCCAGATATAGTTTCAAATTCATTCTTCTTTTTTTCCTTTTTTCCTTCAATACCACTTAATGGCTGATTCCAAAGCTTTTTTTTTCGGCATCAAAAATCTTTGCACGATAATATGGGGATGATAGATCTATATATATTATTATATCTATGATCACATAATTCTTTTCGAAGATAGAATAAAACTTAATAAAAAAAAAATAATAATAATAACTTTTGTTTATTAACCAAAATAATTGATGAAATTTGAAATGCAAGTTGGTCTTGTGGGGTACAGGCTGTATATTATATTTTTGTGTTCGTAAGAGAAAATTTAAAAGAATTTGAAAACTGCAATTTTTAATCCCACTTCAAAAACATGTGACTTAATGTGAAGCAGATTTTTTATTTTTTTCTCCTAACGGTTTCCATACAATCTTCTGCTGTTGCCACCTAAAATTCATACTTTAGTTAATTTTAAAAAATCTAACTGTCCGATTGACAAGCTGTTTAATGCATCGGATTTACAAAAATTTTCACTTTCATTTGGTATCTTATTTGTAACGATACCACTGATATTTCTAATTTATTTTCTAATCTTTCAGATTTATTTTCCTCATTTTAAATAAATGTACGTTTTTTTTTTTTTTTTTTTTTTTTTTTTTTTTTTTTTTTTAATTATTATTCTGTCGAAAAAAAAAATTGGCAACAATTAAATTATGGATAAAATTTAAATGGCTTCTTTATCAGAAATTAGAAGGTTATTATTTTCACATTTTAATTAATTAAGAAAAAACTAATCAAAAATTCGAAAATCTGACTTCGATGTGCACAATGAACCCTTCGGGGGCACCTTTGTGTTAAATCTCGTGACTGTCCGAGCTATCGTTTTCGAGAACAGTGAAATATATATACAAATATTGCTCACTTAATAGTATAAGATTAAGGGAAAAAAATTAAAATTCGACATAAACGGGGATCGAACTAAAAACTTTCTTGTCTCAAGTTAAACACTCTTGCACTGGGCCAACTTTCTTGCCCACTAACTCTGTTTCGCTGATATTGATAAAAGTGGCTAAATTTTCTAGGGTTTTATTTTGGCCCATGTGTGAGTTGTAGCACAAAATTTGCACTTGACTCTACGTTTTCGACTACGTCCTTTAATTTAATCTTGGTTTGGTTTCAATTGGAATTTTACTGATTCATACTTATCTTGTGTGTGAATGTATGGTAGTTCCAAGTTTTAGTGCAAATTCAATCGCAAGAAGTAGAAAAAGTAAAAGTGAGGTTGAGCCATATTATGGTGTTACTTATAATTTTACTCCATATAGAAGTACAAGTGTGAACGAAAATTTTTAACAGTGTATCTGAAAAACAGCTATAACGATTTTCTATAACTTTGCTGCATTAACACCTTTTAGAGATCCTTTCGCAGGTATTGCTTGGTTATTGTTACATCACTATAGTATTAACACGTTCGCTGCCGGTTTCACGTGACTAAAATTTGAAAAGACGTTTTTTTTCCTTTAACCCGCCGAATATGTTTGACGTGTTGCACAAGAGCGCTACATCGCCAGATGTTATAGGCTTTGTGTTTACCTTTGCTTGTTTGCGTCATGTGTTACGTCAATACGCTGTATTACGTCAAACGTGTAAAAATTCATCTGCTCGTTACAAGCAAACTCTAGAGTTAATGAGTAATAAGTTAAATTTCCATAGCAAATAGTTTCGTTTGTACTGAGCAGATAAAATATCTCGCTGACGCCGTCACTTCGGTTGCATATTGATGATACGTGTTTTATTAGAGAGAAAGTATTCTATTTTAAAATACCCTTCCATGGGGGATCACATGTTTCAGGACCACTTCTAGGGGTGAGTCCCCGACCGTTGCCAATCGCCCATTGCGCGGCACTAGTGTGACGTAAAACCCAACCAACAATCTATTTTTAAATATGAATATTTGTGATGTTTGCGTTAGTACTGTTTGGCTGGTTGAATATAGTTGGAATTTAAGAGGTACTTTTGAATTTAAGAGGTTGATTTGTTGATTGTGTTTTACGTCACACTAGTGCTGCGCAATGGACAATTGGCGATGGTCTGGGTCTCACCCCTAGAGTGGTCCAGGGACATGCCATCACAATTTTGATCCTCCACGGATGGGATGACTCTCTCGCTTCGTAGACACCCAGAGGTATAATTAATATGGGAACACGGAAAACATTGCGGGCACGACAGATTTTATGAGCACCAACCACCATTAGTATACACAATGGTTTTTGGCAGGCTCGCGTACCGAACCCGCAATCTTCCAATTCCGAGCCCGGCGCTCTACCATCTGGGCAACCACGGTCCTGAATTTTAGAGGCATATTTTTGAATTTCATGCCAATACTGGTTGCTACAGTACAAAACTTCGTATACTTTCTAATTTATTGCATTTTGAGATAGGGGTATAGTGAACAGATCAGAGTACCATTATAAAAGAGAATCGATAAAATTTGCTATAATTATCCAGTTGCGGATTTATTTTTTCATTTCTAATGAATGAGGACTATAAATAAAATATTAATGATAAATAATTTACTTTATACAACTTTCGAAAACTTTTAAATTTAAAATTCCTAAGTAAAAAAGTATACTTCATACGGTTTTGTTAAATAAATCCTTGTCGAATCCTGTTGTTAGTCAGTGTAAAAACATGATTCGATAAGGATTTATTTAACAAAACCTTATGAAGTGTACTTTTTTGTACATAGGAATTTTTGCTAGTGTTCGAACACTTTTGTTACCGACTGTACTTATAGCTGTTAAATTATTGGAAATAAAAAAACTATCATCTAAACACTTATCATCAATTACTAAGGCAACACACTTTTCAGGGACATTTGGTGTGATTGTATAATCTAAGTTTTATTTTTTTATTTGTGATTAGTTAAATTCATAATTATTTCGTTTTTTTTTTTTTTTTTTAATTCTATTTTATGAAAATTTTCCTTTTGTTCTATGTATTATTATTCTTCGGATATTTATTTTATTTTATTTTATTTATTTATTTATTTATTTATTTTTTTTTTTCAAGACGCGTTTTCTTTTTAGGTTAGATCGCCGAAAAGCTCGCTTTCGTATGCCGCCGGTGTAAGGTTGCTATTTGGAACACGATGCGAATTGGCGCCGTCTTGGCGATTTTCGAAATTTCGCCAAGCGGCACCCTAAAGTAAACTTTTACCTGTAAAGCAATACGTCACATCCCGCGCTGGCGCGGGATCGGCAGCGAACGTGTTAATCTCTTACACTGAAATATTTTAAAGGCACCAGTTTTAGAATAAAATTAGTTTAACTAAAGAAATTTCATTTTCAGTCATCTTGACGTTTTTTCTTGTAGTTTTCAATAGATATTAGTTCTTTTTTACTTGGAAATTCAGTGGAACAACAGTGATAATAAGGCAAAATAATATCTTTGAGAATGAAATTAATATAGAACATATTTTCTCAAGTTTAATTGGAATAACCATGGCTACAGTATAAATTATACTTACTAAAATTTCATTTATATCAATACTTAAACGCAATAAAGAGAACAAATTTGATTTACAGGAGCAAAATGATATTAATATGATAGAGTTTTCAGATTGAAAATAGAACTCTATTTAATGTTATAATTAAAAGGGAAAAATAAATTATTACATACATTTCCAATTAAAAATGCTTGATTAATGTATATATATATATATATATATATATATATATATAGTTAAGTAGTCTTTTTCCAAATTCTAATTTTAAATAAAGTCTATATAATACATAGCAACTCCTAAATTCTTAAAAATACATTTAAAGCGAATAGAATATATATAATGTTTTTTATTTTTTTTTATTTAGGTAATTTTTAAAAATAATTTTTAATTTATTAATATTTGTTTGTATTGTTATTAAGAAATATTAGATAATTATAAAACTTTTATTACTTCCATTACCCGATTACCGCAGGTAATGAGAATTTTGTATTCAGTCAAAAATTTCGACATGAAGTTCTTACCTGATTTACACGCTTTAAAGTCTCTTGAGTTCAAAAAACTAGTTTTTGGCAATTGTGTACGTATGATTGCATGAGTGTATGTGTGTATGTATGGCATATTTTGACTGCCATATCTCTTAAATTAATAAAAATTGAAAGAATAAACTTCAGAATTGAGACAGATCTGGTGTACAGATGATTGTTTCAACTTTTGGTGAAAATTGGAAAATTGGAAGTGGGACTGTAATTCCGTACCTAATAAATGGCTTTATCAATTTTCTTCAATGCTGTTATACAAACACCGTTTTAGAAGTATTTTCGTGTGATTAAATAGTTCAGAAAAATTCGTAGGCATTCTGTATAAGCAGGTCAATTTAAGGTATTGTAAGTGCGTTCCTACAAAAATGATTGTAGTTTTTTTTTTTTTTTTTTTTTTTTTTAACTCCTTATATTAATACTTCATTAACACTATATTAACACCGAAAGTGTGTATCTCCAAAATTTCTCTAAGTTTTTTATTTTATTATTTTTTAATTTGCTTCATAAACCTCTTTTATATATCGTATATTGCTTGTTTACCACAAGAGAATTGATAGTTATTGGATTTATGTGTCAAAAAACGGCTCTACGTATATTTTTTAAACTATCTATGTTACAATATATATTAAAATCACACAATCAACTGATTGGGAAGAAAATCATTTTTTTATTGAAATTTATTTTTCCGACTGAGTGAAAATAATGCCTGGACCGGGAGTTCAGGCCGACAGCCGGTGGACATTACTCACTCAAACAACCTTTAGGCAGAAACATCTGATCTATCATGTAGATAGATCGACAGAAATAAGCCGCAGGTAAAGGAAAACATCATTAAACAATGGGAGAAAGAAATGCAATATTCCAGGCCGACAACCGGTGGACATTACTCACTCAGACAACCTTTAGGCAGAAACATCTGGTCTATCATATAGATAACTCGACAGAAATAAGCCGCAGGTAAAGGAAAACACCATTAAACAATTGGAGAAAGAAATACAATATAGCTATCAATATAACAATATAACTATGAATATATCTATAAAGAAATACAATATATCTATGTATACTCTGTTTTATGTGTCTTTACACATGTATGAGTTTTTACTTACTGGGAAATCGTTAGATGTCTGAATTGTTAGATCATTTCAATGCCTTCTGACCCCATTACCTCCAAAAAGTATATGTAATATGTGTAATAGTAGATAATGGAAAGCGTGTGGTTGTTAAATAACGGACTTTTTGTCTTTTCATTTCCTTTTCCATTTTTTCTTTTTTTTTTTTTTTTTTTTCTTTTTTTTTTTCTTTTTTCTTTCTTTCTTTTATATATATATATGCTGAGTTACAATGGGCATATATTTTTATATACAACATTTTTTATATATCGCACTAAAAATATTGATTAATAACACAAAACTGTTATATATACGTAAAATTATGTACAGTATATTTCAATACTTGCAATTAAAAGTTTTTAATTAATTTTATGTCATTGTAAGAACGATAAGAATATCCGCGTATAAGATTAATGCCTAAATGGAAAAATAAAATCAAAAATACATACACCTACGTTTTGCAACATATGCTTAAAGCGTTTAACATTTTCAAAAAAGATTGGTGGCTCTTAGCTTATTAAAATGATTAATAGCTGTTTGAGTGATCGTCTTCTCTGCGATGAAAAGATTAAGTGATTTTTCAAAGGGCAGGTGCTGTTTGGCATTTATCTTGTCTAGATAAAACACATTTCATCCCTGAAAAGAGACTTAACTGATGTTGCAATATTTTCAGATGCTTATGCTTATCTCAGACTATTTTGATCAGAAAGTAGTTTTTATATTTTATAATATCATGTTCGTCTATTAATACTAAATCTAAAATCTTGAATTATTTACGTAATTGAGTTCGAAAACCGATATTTATAAACGGCATTTCATTTTTTTTTTTCCGAAAAAAAATGGGGGGGGCGGTGCATTAAATTTACAAATTGAAAGATAGTTAAAATCCTGTTCGGAAGAACATTTTGGCACCTTTATTTGCTTATAAATATCCCAATATGAAATATAATGCAAACGCTTAATTTTTCTGCAATATCATTAAAGTTTTCTTTTATTATTAGCAAGCTGTTCCTGGTCACAATATTTAAAGAAAACTTTATATATATATCGTTTTAGGTCTCTGCTACCGAAGGCAGCGTCTTTCTCAAACACAAAACCTCGGGTGCGTGTCCCTACTGCTTGTGATAATGCCTTACCAGTGAACTTCCCTTTGGGTGCTTATCAGATGACAGTTTCGAACCTTTTATATATGAATTTCAATTACATAAGAACAGCACTATAACTACTGTACATAATATTTACTTTAACGTTAATCCCTATATTTTATTTGATTTAAGAGGTTGAGTGCAATTTCACGGCAAATCGGACAGCAATTTCACGCCAAATATAATATTAAAATACACAAAGAACGCTACGTCTGTCGTATGAGACAACTAATTTTTTATGATGGTTAAATAATAGTGGTTTATATATAGAAAAATAAAGAAAAAAAATTAATGAAACCTGGTCATGGTACAGCTTTATTATAGCTTCCCTTGGTGACTTTTGAATCATTTGACCAAAATAGATAATTTCTGCGATTATTGTTTCTGTTTCTTTCTTCTTTCATTCTTTTTAATATTTTATAACTTATTTATATTTTTAATGTGCTACTTGGCTCAAAGTGGCTATCGCGAAAGTAGAGTCCTTGGCGAAAAATGTTCGATCTACTTCAGCGTCAAATTTTGAAAAATTGCCCAGGATTATCAATATGTAAAGCTCTTTAATATAATGATGAATTAGTTTTCAGGCAAAGCGTACTATCCGTGGCAAAAAATACTATTTTTAAAAAATCTAAAATTGAGGTACATTGAATAAGTTTATGAAAGAAAATTTCGAAGAAATATGCTGGATTTTTATTATTATTATATTATTTTAAAGATATAATGAAATCATTTTGTCATACGCATAAACAAATTTAATTTTTGATAAACTTTCATTATTCGTGTGAATGCATATTTCTTCTTATGCAAAAAAAAAAAAAAAAAAAAAAAAAAAAAAAAGTAACTCGTAAAGTTTTTGGATAACAACTAAATATTTAAATGTCGAATTTTAAATATAAGATTATTATTTTTGTATTTTAATCAATTTAAAAAATTGAATAAAAATTAAAATTTTCGCGATTTATCCCAAAGGCTAATCAGTACCGATATCACGAAACCAATAACTTCTTCCTATGAGTATTTAGAAGAAAGTAATATGCCTCAATGTGTACTTTCAAAACAGTGGATAACAAGACATACAGACTTTCAAGACATACTCATTATAAAAATTTACTTCATGGCCATTATCAAATAGACCCAAACCGCTGGTTACCTATAATTATCACACTATTTTATCTATGTCATATGATCTTATTTTTATAGAGACATTTAATCTTTTCTTTTACAGAAAGAAATAATTTCACATAAGTACAAAAACGGGTATGCGCGGTTTATGGTGACGATTCTGTAATTCAAATAATTGTGCGGAAATGATTTCACAAAAATGTATATCATGTGAAATCCGGTGGTATCAAAACGATAAGGTCGGGTAGTTCTCTCACTCTATAAAGTTTTAGTAAAATTCCAATATTTGTCTGTTAAATTATACAGGCAGCTCTTATCTTTAAGGAAACATCCTGTACTAGTAATTATGACAAACTTCTGTCAAATTCAGAGTGTTAGATGTTTATTAACGAGTTATTCTTTTTTTCGAGATAAACTTTTTTTTTACGTTCAGTGACTGGAGAACTTTTTGTTAGTTACACCGTAATTGAGCGTTCATTTTTTTTTTTTTTTTTTTTTTTTTTTTTTACAGTGTAGGTAACGATCATATTAAATAATTCATAGAAGAACAATCACGCTATATGACACGAGAAATAGAAAAAAGTATTAAAAATATCAAAATAATCAATTTAAAAAATGCATAGTAAAATTGAAATATGATGTGTGTCAATGTTCCTTAAAAAATTTACACGAACAATCCAATAATAACTTTTTTGTATGTTTCATAATTAAGTAAAGTTATTGAAAAAATAATTTTATGTATGCATGTACATATTTTGTAAGCATAATTAAACTGAAATATATATATATACACTAATCGACAAAAACAAAAGCCGCACTTGGATATTTCCCTTTTAGCCTTCTACAACCGCCAATTTTATCGTTTAAAAAGCAAATTTTTAAACAGATTTTATTATGTTGTCCTCCACATACACTTCAACTTTGAGTCCAGTGTTAAAAATAAAATGCAATTGTCAGGAAAATTGTAATTTTAGAAATTATTTCAAAAATGGTAAGAATAGGGCAGTTAACGATGACACAAAAAATATTAATTTTTAAATGAAAATCAAAAAATATTTTAATACGTGAGATGGCAAAATAATTAAATATTAACGAAATATTTGTAAAAGGATTTTTAGCAAGATATAAAATTTTTTGGCATTTTAAACTGGAAATTTGGTTTTAGGTGGCCATTTTGCTCATCCAAGCGAGATGTCCGTAAGTTAAAAAGCCATATTGCTTATAAAATCGGTTTGTATTACATTTAGAAGATAAAAGAGGTTCAGAAAAAGTGTTTAGTAGCATAATTTCTTTAACTACAGTACAACAACTATTAAACAAAGCAGGTTTAAATGACAGAAAATTTGAAAAAATTCCATTCTTAGTGAAGAGAAGTAGGAAAGCTAGACCTCAGATGGCTAAAAAAATTAAAAAATGATTAGTTAATTATTGGGTTGAACAGGTGAGTCAAGTTTGATTTCTCTGATGAGTCAAGTTTAAGTTATTTCGAGCTAGAGATAACAAGCAAATCTGACAACGAAAATTTGATCGACTTAATGATAATCGCACTTTTAACCCTTTGCGGCGCAAGACAATTTAGAAGATTTAAATTATACTGCCACCGGAATTCATGAACTAAATTAAACTAAAAGAAATTTTAAATTTTAGGGTTTGAAAAACTGACCTTTTCTGATATGTTATAAACGTGAATTTTTGCTAAAAAAATTCCGGGATGAATTTTTGCAGCTGGATGTTAAATTTTGCGTCCTCGCAGCAAGGACACCGCGCGTTAAGGGGTTAAAACAGTGACACATTCTCCGTACATTATGGCACGGAGGTGCATAACTTTTCAAACACTCGGAAATTTTTTTATGCTCAACTCGAAATAAAACTTAATCTGCATAAAAGTGGTGCCTGACCGACTATTTCGGAGGTATCTTGGACATTTCCGTAAATAGCATTTGAAGAAAATAATGCACCTTACTACACGGCGTCTGTGGTAAGTTCATTCACTTCAAATTGTCAAAATTTCTTATACATTCCCATGAGAACCTATAATTTTGTAAGTAATCATATCTTTTTTCACTTTATGTTAAATCCCACAAAGGATATAGTAGAATTTCTTCCTTACCAGACATGGAAATAGTCTTAATCGCGATCCGCTCGAAAATATTTCGTCTATAAAAAGGCGGGGGAGAGAGGAGAGGATACGAAATTTGCAGCCTGTAACTCTGCCAGAACTAGAAAAAATTATTTGTGATATTTGGCACATTGAAATTTCTAAGATTTATATTAAAGCACTGTATAAAACTATGCCATTGCGCATTAATGCAGTAATTCGAAATAAAGGTGGAATTAACCCAATGCAGAATACATATTTTTAACAAAAAATTGCTTAGATCTAACAAATAAATAGTTTTATTTCATATATTAAAATATAACTTGTTTATTTCATATAATAAATCATAATAGAATGCAAAATGTATGGTTATTGCATTATGTTCAAAAAGAAAGTTTTATGCAGATTTTTAAAAAGTACTTCGTAAAGTGCAATAAAGCGAATTATTAAATCGAAAATGTACATAGGTATCATTTCATCACATTGGTATTATGCAAACAAGACAGTTTTATTTGTTTCAAACAGTAATTTTAAAGTTACTACAAATAAAAAATGTATAAGTCATTTTTTCTGCAGTGCGGCTTTTTTTTTTTTTTTTTTTTTTTTTTTTGTCGCTTAGTGTATATATAAACATTATTTTAACCATATTTATAGTTTATTTGAATTTATTCATTATTTTCAAATATCATATATTTTATCCATCTATTCCTTTATTTGCTGAAAATTTATGTGATTCATCTCAGCTTATCAGAGAATAATTTCCTGCTTGATAGAATACACGCCATCCCAGTCCCATTAAATAAACGCAAGCATTCAAATCCGTAGATATCTGCATTACTGTTACTACATTATACCTTACGTGACTTACTGAGAAAGCATGGCGTTAGACAAGAACGGAAATAATATCGAAAATTTTAATATTAGAATGAGGATAAGTAATAATGTAGAATGAATTTGTTTCTTTTTAAAACTTTACCAAGAATAACACGCGATTAAAACGATTTTTTGAATGTTGAATTGGTTCTAAAAAAACAATCTTCCAAATGTAGCGATTATTAATATGGTTATTTCATAAGTTATCCGTGTTTACTATTTCATCAGAAAATTTTAAATTATATGCAAAAATGTCATTAATATATATGTAGTCAAAATAATGTATACATAATAACTAAATAAAATATTTAAAGAAATTTATATAAACTAATGCACAATACAATATGCCGAAATCAAGATAGAACATCTTTAATTAGATAGCTGCTAATTAATTTGGCATGCGAGCGATGCTAATAGTTTTAATACAGTATATTTAAATAGGTACTTGATGGTTTATTTTTTATAAATGCATTTTAATCGTTATATAAATTAAGGACAGAAAATAAATTATACACTCACAAATTTTATTTATTTATTATATCTGTCCCTTTGTACATCTTGTCGTTCAGAAAAATATAGTAAGCAGGAGAATGTATTATATTTCTTCATATAAATTTTCAAGATTCTTTATTACACAGCATATTGAGTAACCTAATTCTCTTTAAATATAACTTCATTAAATCAAAATACTTCCTAGGTATTAATAAGTTGTTAGTTGTAAATATTAGTTGTAAATATTTTCAGTAAAATGATTAGCATGTTGTAAATGTAGAAAAATCATAGTTATCGTAGAAGTTATTAAGAGATTTAAAAATGCATTTATTTCTGCGAAAAAATTGAAAAATAAAATTCACAGAATCCGAGCGTATTTTGCACCTCTACTTATGCACAAAAAGTGCAAACTGAATTGTGCTAAATAATAACACATATTAAGTTGCGCACAAAGAGTGCACTAATTGAATTATGTACAAAAAAATGTATAAAATATATAGTTATAAAAACATAAACAGAATTTAAAATAAGCATAGCAAATGTTTGTTTAGAGTCACTTTCTGACCAAAACGTCGCAATTGATAGTACCTATAGGAAGTGTGTAATATCTTTTTTATTTTCCTCCACTCTATGGCTGAGCAATGCCGAAGCAAGAGTGTGACTAATTGAATTGCAATACATTCCCTTACAACTTGAAACTTTAAAGTTGTATTATCATACCTGCCAACACTGTAATTAGAATTCCGTAAATTTATTTGTACCCACCCTTTTTTTCAAACCATCTTTTTTTCTTTTGTTGAGTTAATATATTTGAAAAAAATAATAATAATAAGTCTAAAATGAAAGTGGTGTGAAAAAAGAACGGGTACTTACAATTTTACCAAATTTTAATTAGAATGTTGGCAGTCTATTTGCAGTGTATATTTTTATTTATCTGTATGTTAAAACATTTTTGGATGTGGCAAATAATAACAATAGCAATAATAATAATAATAATAATAATAATTGTCATTGAAAAAAGAAATTTGGATACGTTCATTTCCGAATTTACACTAATTGCATTTTCAGCTCCTCAAGAAAAAAATCCTGGCTCACCCTTCTGGTGAGGTAGCTTTAAATAGGCTATACCCAATCAATGTTGGAAACTTGCAGACACATTTATATTCGATATCCATTATTAAATTTTAATTGTAATGTTTGCCTAATTGTATGTTCGTCTATTAAATTTGTATATATATCAAACACCATTCTTCAAAACTAGTGGTGACTATTAAATAGAAATGTCCCTACAAGTTAGCAACGCTGCTTCCAATTTCAGTAATAGAGTACGTATATCGTATATTATTCTGTGATGGAAGAATTTGAGACAGAATAGTCATTGAAGATATAGATGTATGGAAATTTTCGCCTCAATTAAATGATAAAAAGTGGGTTGAAATTCGTCTACAAGATTTGCAACTGACAAACAACAAATTAAGTTAAGGAAAGCATGAAAACGAAAGAAATATCAAAATTTCCATATTACCTGGAATAAGATTTAAAAATATATATATTGGATTTGTATTCTCACAAAATAATAATTAACATAAATTTCAGTATTGGAAAACACACACACACGCACAAAAAAAAAAAAAAAAAAAAAAAAAAACAGCACTTAAAAACATCAGTTACTTAATATTTGAATATTTACATTAGTCTACTTGAATACTTACATTAGAACTAATATTAGCTTATTTTAAAAATGCGTCTCGTGTTTTTAAATTAGAACTATAAATAAATGTATAAAATATGGTTTAATGCTGATAAAATGTAATGTTTATCTTGTTTCCTATTCAATCAAAAAATAATTTTTAATTGTTAAAAAAAGAAATAATAATAATAATACGACGTGGGCAATATATAATAAATGCCAAAAAATATAGTTATAATTCATACAACAAAGAAATGAGTCTATTATCTGCAAAAAAGGCTGAGTCAAAAAGAAAGAAAAAAAACTACTATCTTAGTTTATAGAAATCGCCAAAATACTGAATGTTTTATCATTATTAATCCGTTCTCTTATGGTATAAAACCTATAATAAATCTGTTGTAGAGTTTATAAAATATTTTAAAAATTAATATGGGTTACTGTCAGAAATATGTAATAAACCTGTTCATGATACTGAAAAAGGACATTCAAATTTCGTTCTTAAATAGAAACTGTGTCATCCATTTACCCCAAAAAATTTTATTGGATTAACTGTTCTCGTAATAAGACCTTCAGCCATAAGTCTGTATCTACCTATATATCATTTAATCCTTTATTTATCACATTATCAAGTAAACAAAAATTTTATTTGATATGTATTTTTTAGTTAGTTAAGAGTAAATTTTAAAGATATAAATAATAAATATTACGAATATTTCCTCATCATGGTAATTAATGAGGATCTAGAGAAGAGATACTTTAGAGCTTCGTTGGTCTGTAAAGGTAAAAAGAAGATTAGATTCACTTTAAAAAAAATGTGAAATAGTATTTATTTTTTATCGTCTTTATACATTATTTAAGATTAGAGGTCGATTCGTAAGGTAATATAGAAATTAAAGCATAGGTGACATTCGGGGAAAATTCCAATCAAAAATAGCAACAACGCTCTGTAAATCCTTTCTTTAATAAAAAACCGCTTCATGTAGTGTATAGTGTAATGTAGTGAAATAACAGTGATGAATATACGCTTGATTTATTACCTTTGACATTCCTTGCATAAATTCGATATTATATGCTTTTTAATTTAATGGAACTTTAAAGTACTGACGTTAGATAAGTGGTTAATGAGAAAGATTATAGATTTGGATTTTTGATATCGCTCTAAGATTAATCTAGACACAAGTAAGCTCATTACACCATAACCTACGGTTCAATATGGGTGTTGAAACTCTATTCATATACATACTTGAAAATATTCAAATCTTTTTTTTTTCTTTCTTTTTTTTCTTTTTTTTTTTTTTTTTTTTTTTTTTTTTATAAAATAAAATTTTAAATTGAGGCTATTGAATTTAAATGCAAATTTAAAGTGGCAAACAAGCATTAGCGTTGTTTGATGCGTAGTTCAATTTTTAAAACAAATTCTTCATTGTATATAGGGTGTCCAGAAAAGGACTTACTGATTTCACAATTAAATATCTTAAAAACAAAGTACAGTAGACGGATGAGACAAACTGTATATTTATTGCAAAAGCTGTAAAAAATTGGATACAGGAATTTTGAAAATAATGTAGCGGACGCCATTTCTCGGGATAGATTATCAGATCTTACCGATGGACAACGAGTTAACCTTTTGTCAAGAGGTATGTCGTTTGATTTCTAATCCGAAGGACCCAGGATCAAATCCAACCGGTTGCCAAAATAGTATCAAAGATGGCGCTGAAAACAATCCCAAGACATTGGACGAGCTTGAAAAGGCAATGAGTCCATTTCCATTGACACATTACAGAGAGTGATGGCGAATTTTGTTGTTCGTTTACGCCACCTTTGCATGGCTAGCGTTGAACATTTTGAACAGATTTTGAGTTTATTCTATGGACTACTTGCAGAAGAACTGCTTTTATTTTATTTTCCATAACCCTGTACAGTGTGCAGTGCCATCTGCTGGCAAATTTTGTTACTAATTTCAAAATTCCTGTATCAAATTTTTACAGCTTTCATAATAACTATACAGTTTGTCTAATCCCTCTATTGTCATTTGTTTTGGAGATATTTAATTTTTAAATCAGTAAATCCTTTTCTGGACACCCTGTATATAGCAAAATACTGGAGCTAAGAGGTCTGTTGAATATAGTACAGCGTAGGTGTAGTGTTCGAACAGTGTAAACATCTGATTAAAAAATTATAGTTTGTACATTTCCATAGTTTTCTCCGATTGTCTACGATCCCTTTAACATCTAACCCATAAAAGGGAATTCTCCTCCGATTTATGTCCCAATTTTAGATAATAGGCCTCAATCCACATGGAATCACTTTAAAATATTATATATGTACCTTGGGATATAATATTGGAAGAGTAGATTGAAATCAATGTAATCATTTTATTAAAAGCTGTTTTATCTCTGAAAATCAAATATATTTTTTTAAATAAACAGAAATTCTTTGTATTTAGAAATGGTCTTTTTAATTATGCATGTATTATGTATGTATTTTTTCTTAAAAGTCGTAAAGAAATACGTCCTTTACTACAATTTAAGGGTTTCTAAAATCTTATTCTTGGTTTAATGTAGCTTTCTAGGTATGTAAATTGTTTCTTTGAAGTTTCAGTTAAAAATACCTCCAAAAATAAAACGCCAACATTTTTTTTTTTTTAAACCTCTAAAAATCTTGATTGATTAGGTCATATATATATATATATATATATATATATATATATATATATATATATATTACAAATGTTTCTTAGAGATTCAATATCTCTAGAACCTGCAATATGCATGTGAAAAGAAACATTTGAAAGTCCTTAAAAATAAATAAATAAATAAATAAACCTTGGAATTTTAGTAAGATGTGTGTAGGTCCTCCGTATTTAAAATTAAGATGTAAATGCATTACTGATGTATTTAGTTATCCATCTGGAGCGCATACTTTGCACGACGTATAATACATTCATGTTCATAAAAACTGGAACACCATGAAAGAATTGTCAGAAATTAATGAAATTTATTCACATATTGCTGATAGTGGTACAAATAAACGATCAAATGCACAAGACAAAAAACAAAACAAAAAGAACGTCTCAAATAAGTACTTTGTGTGTCCGCCACGCTGAGCGATGAGAGTCTGTACACGCCGTGGCATTGAATCATACAGGTTCAGAATGTAATTTTGGGAAATGACATTCCAGATTGCTTCAACTTGATGCCAAAGTTTAATCATACTATACGCCCCACCAGTTGTACAAGCAAGTCGTCGACCAATGAAATCTCAGACATTTCCGGGGAATAAGCAGGCCATGGAAGAAGCGAAACCAGCTGTGCGCTGAAGAAGTTTTGTGCAGTCTGAGAAACATGTGCACGGACATTATTCTGCTGAAATACAGCACCCGGAATGCGTTGAAAAATGGGAAGAACCTCTGGATTGAAATTTTCCCTTATGTAGCAATCACTATTCAGGTTGCCCACAATGTGCACTAGATGGGAGCCACAATTATACCCAATAGCTCCCCACACCATGATGCTATGCGTCTGTGCAGTATGCAGCTGGATAACACACTGTGGGAGCAGACGTTCCCCCTGTAACGCCTGGCGCGTACTCTCCCATCATTGTATTCTAGATTGTAGCGAGATTCATCCGAGAAAACAATTTGTTGCCACTGGGCACGCCGCGTGCTGTGTTTTTGAGCCCATTGAAGACAGAGGCGTCTGTTATTCAATGATAGGGAAATCCTGCGTAGAAGAGCCCCTGCACGCAGTTCATGCTGCAGCAAACGGCGACGAACCGTGGAGCTAGACAACAAAACACCTGTAGCCGTGCTCCAAAGTTGTACTAATATACGATATGACGCGGTACGTTCCGTCACAGCCAAGCGAAAGAGGTGTCTGTCGTCTCGTGCCGTTGTTCTATTGGGTGCTCCACTGCCAGGTTTTCGGCTTGTTGGATTCTCCTCTGTCCATTTCTTCCAAACACGCATCACTGTTGTGGCACTACACAGCGTTCGGGCTGTAATTTCTCGATACGAAAATCCACCCTCTCGCATTCAAACCATGCGAACTCGTACAAACTCCGTTAGTTGTTGGTATGGCAACCTCCGCTTTTGACTAGGCATATTAACCGCCAATAAAACGTTTACCGCAGACAAAGGACGATAAACAGATTTCAACGCGCCTTTACAGTCCTTTTTATATCTAGAACGAGCGAATGATAAGGAGTCGGTTCTCATTCCACACATGCGCAATCGCTTAATAATTCTAACCATTTGCATGCCTTACCTCATTTTACATTTCCTATAAGTTTGGTTCAATTTGTATAATCCCTTCATCTGTTGCAATTTCCACAAACATGAGTGTAGTAACATGGAAATAACTTATTTTACTATTTAAGAGTATGATGTATGAAGCAGTTTATGGTGCATTACTTAAAATATTAAAATTATTTACCTGGATAAAATGTGAAATAAAATATTTAAAAATATGTTCTTTTAGACGAATTGAAAGAAATTAAAATACCAAAAAAAAATAACATAATGGGAATTTTTGATTTTACTGCATACTGCAAACAAGTATAGTTAGGCCATACTTATTCTTTATAATTGTTTTATAGAATCAATTAGTTAAAATATTTTCCTGCTCAGAAATTAAATTATTTGAGTTTGCGCTTAAACTTGGATATAAACACCATAGAATGTATCTTGTGTGGAAAAATAAAATTAATGAATTATGCAGTTAAACATAATTACAAACTTTACAATTTATAAGTTATTCCACTGAGAAAGTTTTCTGAAATGTCTTTGATCAGATTTAAATCCCATTACATACATTATTCAAAATAAAGGATATTTAATTTCCAATAAGTATAAAATATAATACTGAAACTCGCACTCATTTTAATTATTCTAATAAGAATAATTATGTCATAATATAACTTGTGCTTCCTTTCTTTATTGTAATTAACATGCATAATTTAATATGAATTTAAATAAATAAGTATCCAGTTTTTTTTTTTTTTTTTTTTTTTTTAATTGTGGGATCTTTATATATTTACAGTCGGTAGCAATATTATTCGAGCGCTAGCAAAATCTTCTATATAAAAAAAGAACATTTATTATTATTTTATTAAATATATCTTTGTCTAATCACGTTTTTAGTCAGTGTAAGAACATGATTCGGGAAGGACTTATTTAACAAAACAGTATTAAGTGCACTTTTTTTAATTAGGCATTTTTGCTAGCGCTCGAATAATTTTGCGGCCGACTGTATTTTGCTTTTTAAATTTAAAAGTTATGCAGGTAATACGTGCTGATAAATAAAAATATTCTCTTCTTGTGTACCATTTTATACACATTCCAGACCACGCACAGTTAAAATGTAAACAATTAAATTTTATATAAACGCTTATACCTCAAAAACTGATAAAAACATTGAAATGTCGTTTCTTTTTAAACACAAATTTTAGAAATATTTATATATTTTGCATATGTGAATGTCTTAATGGCCTTTTGGCCTTTACAGAAAGTTCCCAACAAAACTTTCAAATAAATTTGGAATATTTTTTGAATTTGTGTAAGAAAAAACAAATGCAAAAGTCAGATAAGAATAAATATTTTTAACAGATTTCATTCAAATAAACAAACTTAATTCACCGAATTAAAATGTGCTTTAAAATTCAAGGAAAAAACTACCTTAATTACACTACAATAATAATAATAATAATAATAATAATAATAATAATAATAATAATAATATGTTGTTGGAAATACTAATTTAAATATATTTTATTATATAATGCCTCGCTAAAGTAAAAAAAAAAATTAAATATGTTAATAGTGCTGTAAATACTAATATTGGATTCAAGGTGTTTTTGTCAATACTCAGTAAGGGGAAATGCCTCACTAATAAAAAAATAAAAATAATAAAAATAAAAATAGCTTTTTGCTATATGTAAAAACAAAATATGAGATAACAAGCAGATTTTTGAAAAATAAAAGGATACATATTTAGAGATCTAAAGATCTAAAAAAAAAAAAAAAAATTAAATGATAAGTCGTCAAAAATTAGAATTTACAAACCAATTTTCTTGGGAAGATTCAGTTATAACACTACTAAAAATATTTAAACTCTTTGTTTTAGAGAGAGGCGGAAGCTTAAGATTTGCATATTTTGTATGTAAAATAGTAATATCGTTTTCGTAAAAGTTCATTTAAGACAAAAGTTCGAATAAAAAGTGTGTAATATATATAATGTAAAGCTAGGAGAGATGATCGCAAGGTAGGAGAGATTGCGAACATAGGGGATCGGGGGGAAAGAGTAGAGTGGACGAGTTGCGATTTCATGTGTTTGTACAGCATCAATAGTGAAGTGTCGACTTGAATATGCATGTTGATTGCTTCATGAATCTGAGATAAAACATGGTTATTTTGCTTCATTTTCAAAAATTAATGGTTTATTTTTCATAACCCTTCCTAGGAATTTCAATAAAATGGTAATAGATCAAAATACTTTTAATTTAAACAATTTTTCATAAGCTACTAACCTAGACTAAAGGTACGAGCACCACGATATTCTCTAAAAGCGAATAATTATTTAATAAAAGTTTGCGCAATCTCTCCTACCAAAATGGGAGAGTTGGCGCTTTTGATATTTAGGAGATATGGCGCAGTGATTTTTATAACATTATATACTAATAGAGATTTCGAAGCTTATTTGTAATGACAAGACAATCAGGATAAGTTTGTTGAATGTCTGGAAATGTATCAGAAAATAACTTCGACAAGTGACTGGACTAGTTCAACCCTTTCGAGGCGGCGCATATTTTAGGAAACTGTTCGCAGAATCTGAAACTGAACATTATACAGGAGTGGCACCATCAACAAAAGTCACACCTCTGGTGGGATTTACCTCTCTTTTGCAACACTTTCAAGTGTGATGCTCAAGTTTTGTGCAGCTGCAATCAATAAAACTAAATGCATGCAAAAAATACCAGCCTACTCAAAATTCTTTTTAAGGACTGTAATCGTCTAAATTTTAATAAAATTAAATAAATTAAATAAACGCAATGCATTTTAAAGTTAAAACGATAAGATTACAAATCAAGTGATATTTAGGTTTGTGTTTTAAAATTTTTATTCGGAAAATTTTGAAAAAAAAAAAAAAAAAAAAAACCTTTATTAAATAGTAAACGATGAGGGGATTATGGGCTTAAAAATGGGCGATACTAGGCATATATCATTGAACACACGGTGTGCTAGCCGTTTTATTTATTTGTTTATTTATTTGGCTAGGAAATGTGTGCAATCCGTCTCGAACAGGTTCGTTTGTGGCAGGTGAGCTTCACGATAACTTCATCATGTACAACAATAAGTTCAAGGATTGTGGACAACGAGAGATTCGATCAGTAAACAAGAAATCATTCCAGCTACAAAGGAAATTTTCTAATTTTAAGTTAAACGTGTTCTCCAGTAACTTAATGTTATTTTGCAATCTTTATCTGGTCTTGTTCTTTTTTTGCTATTTCTTTACATAATATTTTTTCTTTAAATAATTTTTTGTACTTTTTTTTTCTTTTAATTTCTTTTATTTTTCTGACATTTTAATTATTGATTTTAATTATCCACTCCCAATAGAAAAATATTTGTTTACAAATACCTTACAAAAATGTCATGCAACTCAAATTATTGTTATTAACAAAGCAATTGTATTTATAATTAAGCGCAATCTCTTTTCCCATGTAGGCAATCAGTCCTATCTTATAAGGAGAGATAGCTCTCTTAGTTTGATTGTTTAGTTTATTACTGTTGTTGATTCTTAGTTTTCTGCTGTTTTAAATTATAACAGAGCAACAAAATTGTAGTGGAAATGCATAGAAGAAGGATCAAATCAAAGTTATGCACCAATAGTTTAGAAAAAAATTAATATTTGGATTTTTGATATCGTTCTGTTGCATTTTGCGCAAACTCTCTTAGCTTTACCTTACCTATTTGTCTAAATTACATGTGTAGTTCAGGGTTGCCAAATTTGGCCTTTTTTTTATTCACTAGTCACCAATAATTTTGAGAAGTGACATTTGATATACATAATACACTATCAATCTTCGAAGTGATTAGTCAAACGTTACAAATAAAAATTATTGGTGACCATTGAATAAAATAAAGGCCAAATTTGGCAACCCTGGTGTAGTTATCCATTAAAATTCATTTGTAAGATTGAAAACACAATATTAGTGTGGTTTTAAGATAAATTCAAAAAAAAAATTTTTGCCATTAAAAAGTTCAAGATTCCTAATTTAAAAAGTTCAATATTATTATATTTTGAAATATTTTAAAATTTCTAAACAAATACTTTATATGTAATTTTAAAATATCTAGAATGTTAAGAAATACGTTACAGGATACTTTTAAATTCTTAGTCTAAATAAAATATTGCGTTTCTATTTTTATGCATTTTATAATTTTAACAATTTATTTACTTTTTTTTTTAACACAAAAGAGAATATGTTAAAACGCAGAAATTTTCGAACACAACTACGGCAGTTAATAAGGTAAAATTATTAAAAACAATAGATTAAAAAGAATTATAATAAGTATTGAAATATTAACGCAAATCTCTAACGTAAAATGGTGAAGAATATATATATATATATGTGTGTGTGTTAAAAATAATAATAATAATAATAAAGAAATAAATAAAAGTTCTAAAGAAATAAAACATGATATTCATATAAATGTAAATGTATATTTTAAAATAATTGGAAAAATTGGCAAAATTTTACTTTGAGTCAGATGAAAATGGGTCTAATTTTTTATTTATTTGCGTATATATTTCTGTGCGGGGAAAACAAAAAAATGCATTTTAGTGCAGGTAAAATGCCAAAAAGTATTTTAAGTAAAAAACACATGGTATATTTTTTCACGCAACAAACCTTTATTTTACATATAATTAAAAGATTAAATTGTATAAAGGATCAAGGCAATATTACTGTTCCATATTATAATTATAAACAACATTACATATTTTAATATTTTTTTAATTTCTTATAACAAACAATAAATAAATTAACTAAAATCTTACATTCTATTTCAAGAAATATTTTAAAATAGATGTAGCAACGATTACTTTATAAAAAAAATACTTTTCTACATTTTCTATTTTTATCGAAATGCTTTGAATATTGCGGTCACGTTGATTGAAAGAAATATTTCTTACTGAAAACTAAAATAAACGAATAATTTTATAAAAAAGAAAAAAGCAAATATTTTCATTGCATTGTAGTGTAACAAATAGAAATGTAAAATAAAATAAACAAACAAACAATCATTATTTTTTGCTTTGAAGTTTCAAGGGTTTATTTGTGGTTTAATCAAATTCAAATGTCTTCCATGAATTCTGAAATGTAGAGCAAAAAAAAAGAAAAAAAAAAAAATCCTATAATAATATATTAAATTTGTGTAATGAAATTTAACTCAAAAAGAATAAAATTTTAAGATTTTTTTTAAAGAAAAACAAATGTTTGTTCAAAAATGAGAAAGAAACATTTTCTGTTTTAAAATCTATTGTAAGATAAAAATTTATAAGCAAGTAAATAAATGTAATAGGTAAAAGAGGAGTTAAATTTAAAGATATATATATATATATATATATATATATATACACATGATTAAACTTTATAGTGTATACTCTTTAAACATTTATTTTTAAAAATGTAATTATATTTATTATATAATTATTATTAACTTAACCCTCTGACGGCCCTAACGCTCTAAAGCGCTCTAAACAGTGTTGCCAAATTTAGATAATAGTTTATTCAACTGTCACCAATAATATTAAGGAGCGATATTTCATATATACAATGGACGAATAACCTTCAAAATGACTAGGAAACCGTTAAAGTTAAAACGTAATAGTGGATATTGAATTAAAAAAAAGTCCCTAAATTTGGCAACACTGGCCAGACAAGTGAAATTAAATATAACCAACAAAAGGTATGTTGGTTGGCTGGTTGGGCTTTTATGTCGCACTACTGCTGCACAATCGGCAATTCTCGACGGTCTGGGACTCAGCCCTAGAGAACCGACAGAGGGATAAAGAACAATATTTTCTTTTAATTCTGCAATACAGAAAAAAATTACAAAATGTATAATAAAAAGTCAATATATATATATATATATATATATATATATATATATATATTAATAAGGAAAAAAGTAAATTAAACGCTACGTTGAATTTAAGCAAAAAACTAAATTAAAATATGTCTATAAAATACGAGGGTTGCTATTTATATTTCTGGCCTAATAATGAAAAAACAAATATGTAGGATCGAAATTGGTTTTATTGTTTTTCAAAATATTCTCCATGATGATCAATACACTTTTGCATGCGTTTGAACCAATTTTCAAAGAACTTTTTCCAGTCTGATTGAGGTAACTCCAAAACATGCGTTTTGAATGCATCAACCGCTTCTTCGGGGGTCGAAAATCGTTGTCCACGTAATTTATTTTTGATGTGTGGGAATAAGAAGTCATTGGGTGCCAAATCAGGGCTGTACGGCGGATGACCCATCAGTTCGATCTTTCGCTCAGTCAGAAATGCATTTGTTTGAGTCGATGTGTGAGAGCTCGCATTGTCATGATGAAGAATGATTCGCCTGTTCTTCTGCTTTTTTCGAATTTCTCCGATGACTTCTGGCAAACAAATGGTCGTGTACCATTCAGAATTGACCGTCCTGCGTTGCTCTAACGCCACTGTTGCCACATGACCGTTAATGCCGAAGAAACAGGCAATCATTTGTTTCGATGTGCTTCTTCATCGAACAACTTTTGTTGGTTTTGCCTCGCCTTGGAAGACCCATACAGTTGATTGCTGTTTTGTTTCCGGCTCATATGCATAGATCCATGATTCGTCACCTATGTAGATGTTATACACAGCCTTTGATGTACCTTGAACGTATTTTTCCAACATTTCCTTGCACCAATCGACACGAGCCTTTTTTTGAGCGTTTGTCAGATTATGCGGGATCCAACGCAAACAAATTTTTTTTTACGCTCAAATGTTCATGCAATATTTTATTGATGCTAGTCATACTAATGTCCAAAGATGCCTCAATCTCACGGTATGTCTCATGACGATCTTGCTTTATCAGTTCACGCACAGCATCGATCTTTTCTGGCACAACAACGGATTTTGGACGACCTGCACGGGATTCGTCCTGGATCGAACATCGACCATGATTAAATTCGTTATACCAATTTTTTACAGTGCTGTAGGATGGCGCTTTATCGCTGTATAAAGAATTAAGTTCATCGAAGCACTCTTGTCTTGACAATCCACGTGGAAAGTTATGAAAAATAATCGCACGAAAATTTTCACGATTCAATTCCATTTTTTGAAAGAGAAGAACTTTTCAATTTACTGTCAACAACACAAATAAAGCTATAATGGTAAATCGTCTGCTGAATTTACGTTTAAAAATATCAAACTTTCGATTAAAATCGTCTGCGGTCGCCTAGCAACACTTACAGTTGCCAAGGCCAGAAATATAAATAGCAACCCTCGTATTATCTGGACAAAAACATTAGATTTAAGCATGGATGTTACATATTTGCACCACAGATTATCATGTATAATGTTTTTAATTATGTGAACATTTTACTTTTACTTTTAAAATTTAAAATTCAATACAGAAATAGTATAAAGCTCTGACATTGACATACTTGCCTATTTTTAATTTCTTTTACAAAGAATACTTACTACTGTTTTCTAGAAACATATTTATTAATACAATTAACTGCAAATAATTAGTAAAATTTATTAATAAAAGTTCTTTTAGGCAATAATCTCCCTGGAAAAAACCGGAAATCTTGGTAAGTATGGACTCACACTTATTCGTCCAAAGACACGTCTAAATACCATTTAAAGCGTATAAAATCAAGTTTTTTAAAAGGAATAATAAAGGTACTTATAGAAATCAAATTTATTATATGCCTAACTTTAATCTTAGCATATGACACTAGACACAACATGGTTCCTTTTTTTTTTAATCAATAAACGATGTTTATCGTTCTGTCACTGTTTCTGATTTACCTTTCTTAAAATCTTCAAAAGTGTTATTATTTTATATAACGAATCTGGAATTTACTATTAGTTTTGAAAGAAATGTAGTGATATAATATAATATAATGAAAATATAGTAAAAAATATAAATGCATTTCTGTTTATTATTATTATCATTATTTTAAGGTCCTGATCTTTTTTTTTTTTTTTTTTACGCCTGTTTACCAATCGTAGATAAAGATACTTATCAAACTAACTCCTCCATAGCAATTAAGATTATGCATTATGCCTTATTTTTATTTCTTATACCGTTGAAAATTACTCTTAAGTGATTAAAAGTATATTCGAAGTACAATTTTAGTATACATAAAGCATTTGAATTAATTTTTTGTTTCTTTTATACCGTAAAAAGTAAAGTGTTAAAAGACTGAAACAAAAATGCTATGAAGTATAGCGCAAGAGCATCAATGTCTTGCTAACCTTATATTACATGATTTTCCCCTTAATGTAGGATTGAAGTATTAATGCGACTCAAAACAATTTGTGCTATTTAATAACAAAACAGCAGCGCCACTTGCGGGGCACACAAAATAAATCAGAAGAAAATTTCATTATGGTTCCGTTACTTAATGCACTTATGCATTGTAAAAGCGAGGTTTAACATTCCCAGAAATAAGTTAATTGCAACATAGTAGCAGTATCTGCTGGGGCGATATATGCTAAAATCTATTCATCCCCATTTTACATAAAAGAACAATCAAACCTAAAGTGCTATGAAATTCCGTCCAATATTTTAATATATAAGGGCCTGCAAAATATTTTCTAACACACATACATTCAGACCACTGATGCATATATTTTTCTAAAAATGATCATATCATGTTCAAGATAATTCATATTGTATAAATACATCCGAAAGCGGTAATTTAATCTCGAATCGAACACTTTCTTCTTGTATAGCAAAGAAAGTAAAAAATTTATTATTTTTAGAAACAAATATCTATGTGACTGTTTTAAGATGCTAGTGGATTATAATATTTTTTATTTTATCTCTCAAAACATCTGTAGCATAAAAGCCACTGTCCTCTAAAAACTAAGTCAATAAAAATAGTCATTTTAAAATAAAAGTCAATTCCAGTCATTTTAATAACCGTGAGTATTTTATTGAAAAATATAAAATGACATATGAGGACAAACCAAGTTCGTATCCAGTAAAGTTGAATTCGTTAAAAATGGTGGAGGAGAGAGAGATTTTCACTTTACAAAAGTTTTACATGTTGCTAGTACGGTGATTATTAACGAACTGTCCCGGAATCAAATCCCACAGCCAAATTGTCAACTGCCAGATAGAGATAATATCTTTATATTTTGAAGCCAAGGGCGCCAACACATCTTCTTTTGTGTTAATGTAATTCCAATGAGAAATTTTAAAAAATAAATGACGGTTGAAATTATGGCAACCCTTTTTGGCATGAAATACATTCGCCAACGAATACCGTTGGAAAAGACAGGTGCAAGTAATTAAGAAATATTGCGAAAATTCTTGCGACATAATGTCTACATAATGGATCATTAATAGCTGCAGTTAAATAGATTATCTGTATATAAAATAAAACAAAATAATAAAAAGATATAACGGAAAGTTTCCAACGTACATTTACAGCTATAAATAAAAGTTAGATTTATTGGGAAACATAGTGAAATGGAAATAAAAATATAATTACTTTAAGGGATAATAAAATTAAATTGTGTTTAGATCCCTACATATATATATTGCATTAAGTTAAAAAGAGATCAATGTATTTAATACTGAATTTGTTCTTAAAATTAGAAAATGATAAGTATTTTAATTTTGAATATATAATTTACTAAAATTGGAATAAGCTTGACCTAAATACAAAGGATTATAAAAGTTAATACTTTTTAATTGTGAATAAATAGATCTTTAATTATAATTGAATAAATTTGGTAAAATAAAAGGATATGTGAGGAACTCCCTCACATATCTCTCCCGGATGGCCATGAAAAATTAGCTCTCTCCACCACAATACAAAACAACCATTATCATGTGTGTAAAGTATACAAATACTGTCAATCACATGCAAAATACTGTCATGAAATACATGCGTGTACATATATTCTTCACACAAAAATTTTAAAATGAATGTCTTGACAAATAATTTCTTGATCTTGTTACAGCTGATATATTGTAATACAATTCTTCTGAAAAGTAAATTAATTAGTTTCATAAAATGCATTTCAATGAAATAATCTTTTATTGTCAATCATGTTTAAATCAAACAATTTCTATTTTCTCGTCAAACAATATATTAAATATACCCATTGAAATAATTTGAAGTATTAAAAAATTTGTGATATAGAAAAAAAT